>OX336377.1:3761946-5220485 GCA_946902895.1 Fragum fragum
GTGCTCCAGCCGCTGCGACATGACTGAATTACTGCTAAAAGTGGCGCTAAACCCAAATCAATCAATCAATCAATCAATCAACCAATCAATCAATTTAACTACAATCAATCAATCAATTTAACAATCAATCAACCAATCAATTTGACAATTAAGCAGCCAATCAATCGATCAATCAATCAATCAATCAATCAATCAACCAATCAATCAACCAATGAACGTATCCATGAAATTGATTTATTTTGAAAGACGATAACAAATATTGTATCCAAAGGAAAATGCTTTGTTAGAACAATATAACAATAATATTTCTCAGGAACTGTTTAACACATCAAAGCTAGAGTAATGTTGAAAATGTGAGACTTTTTATAAGGTTTTTTGTTAGTAATCGAGCTTGATAAGGTGAACACGTGTGTTTCATTCTCTCTAATTGGTAATTCACATTAACGTATTTGTATTTTATCTTCATGATTTAAAACTATTTATTTTACACCGATTAGGAAACAAGTTCCAACAACTTAGATTTATTCCTCTCGATTCTGCTTCCTGTAGGATACACCAGTAGTCGCATGGCACGTACGGGTAAAAGAAAAACCTGAGACAGATAGTCGCTCTTAATTGTCAAAATAACTTACTTCTCCTTAGATTCAAATCAAACTGCGATGATCATGCATCCAAAAAATACGAAGAACCTCAAAGAGAAACATATTCTTTGTAATTCTTCATGTAAAAGACACACATGCACTCGAAGAAACCAACTTTTCCGCCCATAAAACGTAGGAATAACTCTACAATCAATCGACCAATACTTTTTCATGTCGTGTTATTTACTTTACTTTTGTAGAGGCATCTAAAGTTGTTCCTACAATTGAAAAACCTGCTGCTGGGTGAAGGAACAACTAATTCGGAATTTAAAGATGCATTTTCTACTTTGCTAGTCTGCATGCGTGTAAGTCTGTCAGTCTTCTATGCTAGAAGTCCTATTCCACTCTGCTAGTCTGCTCCTCTGCCAAATCAACTAAAGAGCTGTTGGTTCAGAAGAATTAAGAACACTCATATGGTCGATGTCTGAATTGATTTTTCATCTTCAGAATTTTTTTTATACTAGTACCATCACTCACTGTAAAAATCAACCAATATTTCTCGACCTGGTTGATCTTTGGGCGTTAACGATTTGTTAGATTCACTTTAAAAAAGGAGTCTTTTCATGACCCGACCATTCTTGTAATCCAATACTTTTACATTCCATTTTTCTCGTTTTGTCTTGTTTATACTAGAGGACAAAGACAATAGATAATTAACTATAATCCGATACTTTAGTGAGCTACAAAAACAATGAAACTACAGCTGTAATTAACCCGTTTCCACACAGTCCCACCTTTTACTACTCTCAAGGACAGGCTATTGAGAGCAATGTTGAAAATGAAGATACAGCTTGTAAAAAGTTGTGTCATCATTTCAACAATTTTTGTCAACTCCTATTTCTATTTACCAAACAGAAAAGGTCCTACCTAACACTATATCAGGCCAGAAGGAATCTTTTCGACAATGGAATTGATAAAACAAGATGGGTTAGGGGCTATATTAGGAATTGTTCTTTACTAAGTCGATGGATGCAAAACAGTACAAACCGATGCTTTGTTTTCTGTTCTTGTCAAACTAAATGAGGTGGGTATTGCCTAACCAAACCCCTCTTCCACAATCCCCCGTTTTAAATTTAATTTTGACTAGTCTAACATTTTTGTAATCAGTTTCTCGGTTAATATATATAAGACAGGCTCATCACAGGAAATATAACGTAATCAAAGTAATGAAAGTACTGTAAGCATACAAAGCATAATTTTATTGAGCAATCTTCTTTGTCAAATGTTATCATGACTAGTGGAATTCAGAAAACATTTGATTTATTTGGTAGAAAACAGTGTGGACAGTGAAGAAATTGCTTGACACAAGCAATTTCTCCATTGTCCACAATGTTTTCAAAAGCTATTTTCTTGAGATGCTTCAAAAGTGCGATTGAGAGGGATCGGGCTAAATAGCATGCTTTTGAAGGAGTCGTCCACAATTTTAATAAAGTTAATTCACGAGGTCATAAAAATCAGAACTACTTTTTATGACGTAGGCATTCAATGTATTTAGTCGTTAAGCCTCCAGTGGCAGCTTGCACTCGTTGAACTCTGAGAAGACCTCAAAATTTGGACTGTGAACTTAAGCTACCAGAGCTGACGCTTTACTAGATATAAAGCATTGAATTGGCTGATTTAAAAAAGTGTAAAACTATGATGGAAGGGAGAGAATTCAGATGAAAAAAGAAAGACATTGTTGTCTCCCATTAAGTTTGTTCTAAGGTCTCAGTCTACGGTTTACGTCTCTTTCCTTGTCGTCAACCCTGATATTCGAATGTTGCACTAAACTATTCTATCAAACAACAATCTGCAATAGAACAAACATGTTCTTTGTCAGAATAGGATATAATACTAGGAAAAAATTACAACAAATCATACAGATACCCTATAAAAGGGACAAATGTAAGGCTATTTAACATCCGGCCTGGTCAACAAAACCGAGCGTAAACCCGCAATTTCGGCCTGACGTAAGATGCCGCACAGGCCAAATTGGAAATGATGGCCCGCTAACTACTTGATTTCTGGACAGTAAAAACAATGTAAAGCTGGCCAATGCAGTCAAAAATACCATGATTCCAGCTACTTTTTTCACTATCTCAGTGCCTATTCCTACCATTCAAAAATGCCTGCACTGACAGCCAAAAGCCGCAAAACTACCACCTTGCTCTTTTGGTTCAGCCGAAAACAGGTGCACTTTCGAAAAGTCATGAACCTTTAGTTTCACATTTGCAAACGGCCTCTTTTTCATGTTTTAGAATCTTTTAGAACGACAGTTTCCACTATTACCTATAAATCAGCAGTCAAAAATGACATTTTCCTTCTATTTGAGAAATTGACCATGGCCAATTCGAATATTTCCATCAAAACCGTAGACTGGCACCTAAGCTTTGGCTGATTGGCAAATGTAGAAAATGCATTAGAAAATGATTAGGATATTAGATGTTAGACCAGACAATCGAAAATATGTCGGAGACAATGATTAGATCAAGGGATACAGATAGAATGTAGAATGGAGATGGGGGGGGATTTGATTTCAAATTCAATGATTTCATTTAAGCTTATACAATCCCCGTGTCGTCGGTACATACAGTTGAAACATGCAGAGCTCGTGGACGATGCAAATCCACTCAGAGTGAAGGATTCTCAATTGAACTTTCTATGGGTCGACTCTGTCTATATGGGCTACAACTAGCCATGTGTCTCTTTGAAGGTTTCCTCATTTGCATGTCTCATCGCAATTTACCTCCCCTGAAACAATAACATAGTTCGCCGAGACGATTCAAATGAGTATCAACAATTTTGAGTTTCATAAAGAAATAATGAATCAGTTATGCCACTACCCCTTCTTATCTCGACCCCAACTCGGACCAAACAGACCGGGCAGTTTGTCGAGGGTCAGGGTTCGATTATTCGTAGAGTTCCTTAAATGTGTACTATGAGTGATATCATACTAGATATACATTCATTTATGAAATACAAACCCCGATTGACCTGTGCTAGACCATTTCCTTTTTTAACATTTCTCAAACGGGTTTCACGGAAGGCCAATCTCCACATAAAGTTGAAAGTGAAATAAGTAGATCGCATGTGTCAATCAGGAATCAATTGACCAATCAAATCATTCATTTAGACCGGAAGTGAACTTTGATTTCCTAGATTGACCGACGTAAATGTGAAGCAGTTTTGTTGGTTTGACGACTTAAACGCCACAATTACAGCCTATTCAATCTGTAGTTACGACGTTTATGTCGCCAACCAACCGCTTTCCTGTTTCGTATGTAGAAACATTTTTGTTTGTATGTCGACTTAAACTTCATAATCACAGATTATACAAACTGTAGTTACGACGTTTATATGGCCAACCAACCTTTTTTTAATGTTTTGTTGCTTGTAATTAATCATAAATTTGGCAAAATTACGACGTTTTATATCTAAGTGAAGCTTCCTGTCGGATCACAGTCGGCGTGGCCGGCGATAGGTCAATAAGGAAAAATGTTCAAATCTCAAACTTTATACGATGAAACCTACAATATACAAAGGGTTAGTGACCATCTGACCATTGATTACGTATCCATTGAAATGTGTTGGGCATTTTGTTATTTATTTATAGTTCACTCACCTTACAACTATTTGTATCATTTTGAAATGTTGCAAACTGAACTATTAAGAGCCTTAACTCCTAACCAGAAAAAACAAATTTCAAATAGATCAACACTCAAATTAAGTCACTTTCAAGGAAAAAGCACATCGCGCAAATTATGAGTTCTTTTACAGAGATTTATTGTCTGTAGGAAAACCAAAATACTGTAACTACATCTTGCGAAAGCTGTTGTTACATTATTTCAATCGTCCACGGACGAAATAGTTGTCGGTCATTTAGTAACTGTGTTAGATAAAACTATCGGTTGAAATTAAATAATTTCTAGCAAATACGTTCGTCGTTTTATTAAACCTTTTATCAGACGGAGCAATTTTATAACTGGTCCGAACTGAAAGGAGTTGCAGACGACAATTTCAATTTTGTGAAATTTAAGATTTTTTAAACTTTCTGGGTAAAAAACGTTGTCTTAAATGAAGAAATTGCTTGTTACAAGTAATTTCTTCATTTTGAACAATGTTTTCTCAATTGTTTTTCCAGAGGAGCGTCCAAAAGCGTCATTGCAAGGGAATTTGACAAAAGCTTTTGGATTTGCGAGTCTCAGTTCGTTTGACTCAACCCGTTCCCACACAATACCTCTTTTGAAAGTCCCTGGACAAAAGAGCTTTTGGGAAAACATGGTGGAAAACGAAGAAATTGCTTGTAACAAGCAATTTCTTCATTTTCAACCATATTTTCGTCCTAGAAGGTGAACGACTTTCACAATATCATAAATTTGAAACTATTGTCTGCAGCTTCTATCAATTTGGACCAGTCTAAAATTTGCAATTTTGGAAAAGGGTTAAATCGTTTAAGGACCGTTTTTAAAGCTTCGAAATAGAAGCACAAGGTATTATTAACTGGCTTAGCGTTTTGTTCTACACACATTTTTTTAAATCCATTGCATATATATATATATATTTCTCACCAATAATCTCGACTCAAACCAAAAACATAATACGTGGGTCATTAAATTTATCTTATAGTATTTTGACACATCGAAATTAGCAAAATGTAGTACCGCCTTCGGAAACAACCAATTAACCGTTATTTCCTGTGAGTACTTCAACTCTAGTAAATAGTTCCCGCGTTATCCCCGGACAGTGGATTGTAAACAAGTTATCTCGCTAAACGGTTTTACAAGATATATGTGAGAAACCTTAGAATGATTTAATTTTCTCAGAGAAGCTTGGATATTTACAACTAGATCTGGGAATACAGTAAGTGAAACTTTCGGATATTTCTTTAGATAACGCTCATTTATGGAAAAGAAGTAAAAAGATGTTTTATTCCATTACGAAATACTGGACTGTCAGCACTGAAAACAATTATTTGCAGGCGACAGAGTACGCGTTCCTACATAATGGTTAACCCTTGTCATGCTGAATTCGAAATATTCCTGTTTTTGTAGGAGTTATAGACAAAGATCAGACTGCACATATGTGCAGTCTGATCTTAGTCTATACCACCTGTTTGAAGGTTTAAGCCAGAGTTATATATGAAATTATAAAAAGATCGAAAATTTGCCCAACAATTAGGGACTTTTGGTGCTTTCAGCCCTTTGATTTCAATGCAATTCTTAAAGTTTTTATTCAGCATGACAAGGGTTAATATCGTTTTTGGACCACTCAAACCTCGTAATTACAGCTTGTTATAGGTATAGGTCTCCCACTGATGATATAGTACATGAAATTAACTATTAGTGACTTTTTTAACATTGACTGGTCGCTAGCCCCGCCCACCGTCTCCGCTGGCCAAAGCTTCTTACTCCGACAGGAAGTTCCACTTCGATATTAAACGGTGCTATTTTGCAAAGTTTATGACCAGTAACAATAAGCAAGAAATTGTTGGTTGGCGACCTAAATGTCGCATCTACAGCTTGGCTAAGCTGTAGTTACTACGCTTGAGTTGCCAAACCAACAAAAATGCTTCAAATAAATGGTGGCTAATGTTGGACTTCAAAATTAACTTCGAGTCTAAATGAATGATTTCATTGGTAGACTAATCATTTGACTGTCAATCGCGATTTGTTTTCCATACTTCTTATGGGATAAATATCAAAAATGAAAACAGACTGGTTCTATTTCAAGCATTTATCCTCACAACCTTTTAAAGTAATAATGATAATAAATAAACTGATGAATAATTAACAAATGAATGAAATAAAATATCCGAAAAATCCGTCCACACAATCAATTTCCACACTATGACGCCTTTGACGCCCTAAGAAAAAAAGCTTTCGAAAACGTTGTGGAAAATGAAGAAATTGCATGTTACAAGCAAATCCTTCATTATCTACAATTTTTTCTACCCAAAGTGTAAAAAGAAGCCAAACTTTCATAAACTTTAATGTCATCTGCAACTTCTGCAACTTCTCTTATTTGGACAAGTCTTGAGTATTGTCGTCTGGTAATGGTTTAACACTTATAACCAGAGAACCCTTCACGAGTTCAGGCATCTATATACTTTGTCTGCATAAAATATTGTTTAATAAAGCGACTCGAGCATTCTGTTGGAATCTACAGATATCTAAGATAAATCCAATATCGAAACTTAGTGATAATTTGGCAATATTTTGTATCTAAAACCGTTTTATCATAATTATACCCTTCTCAAGACGAAATTTTCAACGCCAAAGGGGCGCCAGGCTTCTAAAACCCTGTAACATATTACAAGACGAGAAAATTTTGGACCGGTTCAAATAAAAAAAAGTTGCAGACTACAAGTTTTGGTCGACGAAATTTCACGTCTTTGTCCTTCGAAGTAGAAAGCATGTGGATAATGAAGAAATTGCTTGTGACAAGCAATTTCTTCATTTTTCATAATGTTTTCTACGGCTATTTGGAGGAGAGGGGTGTCTAAAAGCGTGATTCTGTGGGAAAGGATCAAAATAACAGCTCGGCCACTCATAAATTCGCATAGAAATCAAAATTTGAAACAAATACCCTTTAAATGTTGGACTTCAAACGGAACGAAATATGTAACATGGTCTGTTTTTATCTGATAAAAACGTATTTATGTGACTTTTGGTTTCAATACCTTTTCCCTTCTGATAAATGAGAGACGTTATTGACGGATAAACGGCCCCGCCCACTCACCTCCAACATGGCAGTTTGACTGAGGTAATAAACGGTATTATTTTGTAAAATATTTGGTCAGAGATATAAAAGTAAAGGCAAATTGGTTGGTGACCTAAACGTTTAAGTCGCAAAACTAATAAAAATACATAACATGAATTTCTGCGAGTATCGGGGTTCCGGTAATGAATGATTAGACTGGTCTATCGATTATATGATTATCATCGGCAATCTTTCAAATATTTTTAAGATTCTCCGTTAGCCTGACTCAAGTGTCAGGGGTCATAGGTTCGTTTCCCTGATCTTTCGGTTGAGACTCTTAACCGCGGTCCCGTCTCCAGATAAATTGAACGTAGAACCCCAAATGTTATTTTTTGATTTGTCCATAAAATACCGGAATGATCAAATTCGTGATCTAAAACATTTTAAAAACTCGGCAAAGCCTCGTTTAAACCCTTTCCTGGTTTTTGAAATTTTAGACTGGTCCAAATTGAAAGAGGATGCAGACGACAATGAAAATTGGATGCAATTCCAAATAAAACCACCCTATGTGGTAGAAAACAATGTGGGAAAAGGAGAAATTGCTTATTATAAGCAATTTCTCCTTTTTCCACAATGTTTTCTCCAGTATAAAATCACAGTGACGTAAAATCCCGGGTTTATCCAGGAAAGGGTTAAACTTCTAAATGAAGACTCCTTTCATATTTCAATATTTAACGACCACTTATTCAATTGACCAATCGCTGGCCCCGCCCACTTACTCCTTATTGAGAGTAACATGTTACAAAGAAGTAGAATGGTAGGTTGGCGACCTCAACGTCGTAACTACAGCTTGAATGGGCGTAGCTACGACATTTAAGTCGCCAAACCGACCAAAATGTTTCACGCAAATGGCGGCAATTTGGCGGAGTTCAAATAATGGTCGGATCTAAATGAATTATTTGCTTGGTCTATATATTCCTTTATTGACAGACACGATTAATCAATTCCCTTATTCGTCAAGTTGAAATTACATCCCTTACCCGGAACTTTGTTATAAATGTTGCTGAACGGAGCGAAACAGGAAAATTATTAACTCAAAGTTAAGGAAACTTGGATTTTTTTAAGTGTTACAGTAAAAACCAACTACCGCACGGTGGCGATTTCCTACGCCTTGAATAAAATCTTTGAGTGAAAAGGAGAAATAGCTTTCAACAAGCGATTCCACCTTTTCTTATATTTCTTCTAACAAATTTTGCACTTAGTTTCCAATTGTAGTGGTTTTATTCAGGTAAAATAATGAACATAACATTGTAAAAATACAACATCAAAAATACTAAACATGAATACTAAAACCAGTGCACTTTGAAATGTAGTCTGCAACTTCTCTCAATTTTATCCAATCTAAAAGTTTGACGTCCTGTAATGGGTTAGACATTTGAGGGTTTAATGAAAATTTCTTCGAAGTTAGCGTCATTGCATTTCGTCGTTGTCGTTCTAAAACGTCGTAATTACAGCTATATTCAAGCTGTAGTTACGACGTTTTAGAACGACAACGACGATATGTAGATACCTTGAATTATTCTTGTCCTTGGTGGAATTATTCTTTATTATATGCTTGTTGTTCAAAGTAGAAATTCTGATTGACCACTGCATGATAATATATAGATGGCTTAGAGCAAAAACAAAGTAAAGTATATACAAAAATGTACAGCCATACTATGTTTTGGCTCTAAACCCTCGATATCTTGTTCAAATATTTACTTCACAAAGTTTTTTTGAGGTCCATTTTGCGTCACATTTATAAAACAGACTAGATCTAACTATTTTTATAATGAACAAGTTGTAATGAAAATAAACGCCTGTCTGAATCAGTTTATGTTGTACAAAAGGGCATCTGGACGGGAAACAGGGGTAAATATTATGCTTTTTTTCTAACGAAAACTTAATTGTGAAGTTTACTACTGGACGATTTGTAGAGCATTCTAGAGATAAAATAGTCCCACTAGAGCCCACTATAGCGTACTTGAATGCATCAAACATAGGTTGATATTACGTGGTACTTTGCAGTGCTATTTTTCTTTTTTTTCTTGTCAGTTGTTGTTGTCTTATTGTTGTTCTTTTCCTCGGCGGACAACAAACCGATCTTTTTTGTCGTCTAGTGTCAAAATACCATATGACTGCCCCGATGGCCGAGTTGAAAATGTGTTTTACTTAAGTAACGGGTTCGAGCCCCACCTGCACCAGGGTGTGTTCATAAGCAAGTCACTTAATAGCCAGGCCCAGTTAACCTAGTTCTAAAATTGTGAAGTAGATTAAAGGCACTGTCACCCTTTTAGGGGTGTGAAAACATTTGAATTGTGAGTGTTTGAGAGCGAGTCTATAAGGTTAAAGCTTTTTTTTGCAATCCAACTAATATACTAAAGCCATGCCGGAATGTTTTACAGTTATCTCCCATTGAAATTGTGGTGGCTGATGATACATCAGTTTAGAGACGCTTGAAAAATGATGTTGCCAAAGATAAACGATATTCATGCTTAGTCATCTGTATGTCCGCTTAACCCAGAACCAGAGGACAAAGTTATGGACAAGTACAATTTGAAATAAGTTGCAGACAACATTTAATATTGTCTTTGTCAAAGAAAAGGTTTAACTACTTGTTATAGGCAATTTGCCCTTTTTTTCACAATGCTTTCCATAATAATATTTCTTTTTGTGTTAAAAAGAGACGCTTTGTGGAAACGAGTCAAAATATTGTATCAGAATTTTCTTTTGACAATATTCTGTGATATATTTTTATTTCAGTAAAGTTATCGTTGTCATTGGGGAATTAGCCGATTTCTTAAAGAATTACAGTTGAAAATTTCACAGAAAAAATTTAAATCATCAAAATGATTGTCTGTTTTTGGTGAATATAGTCCTGTTTTTGGTGGATATATTTCTGTTTCTGTTCATTTCGCGCTAATAAACGTCTAAGAAGACGTTTATTAGAGCGAAATGAACAGAAAAAGAAAATCATTTTGATGTAGTCATCAGATTGCCATGTAATCCACATGCAAAATGACGGGATTTGAGAGATTATGTCCTTAAAAATCGTGGTTATTCTATTCTATTTTACGTTAAAGAAATAAAATAATTGTTTGTTTATTTTGCAAGGTCGACAAATCTTTCGTGGCTTCGTCTGAAGTGAAAACATAGCTTTTGTTGTCCACTAACTGAAATAAACGATTATCTACTATATCTTTAATGGTATTATCGCGGAGTGAACATTTTTCACTTGGCATAGCTATAAATATAATGGTATAAATACCCTAAGGAACGCACAAAAATGCGCATTATTACAAGATTTTTTGTGAGCAATTTGTACGTTTGCTTTGATAAATTGTGATAAAATTCCTGTTTGCCAAATCAAGGAAATGTAATTATAAAGTTGCTAAGTCTAAAAGGTAATATGTCACACGAAAAGGGACTATTTAGAAATGTATTTTACGAACTATATGCCCGGTTTACCTGTGACGGATGGTCGTTATGCCACAAATAATTGATGGGTCGCTTGCAACACCCACTTTGATCCGACAAGGAGTTCAACTTCGATATAAAACGGCGTCATTATGCCAAATACATTGCCAGTTAATGCAACAAAATGATCAAATGGTTATTTGGCACCTTAAACAGCCTGAAAATGTGGTTAAACCCCTCGATGTTACGCCCCTCGAGAAAAAAGCTTTGGAAAACATTGTGGAAAATGAAGAAATTGCTTGTATCAAGCAATTTCTTCATTATCCACAATGTTTTCTATCCAAAAAGACGGAAAAATTCAAAATTCCATCAACTTGAAATTGTCGTCTGCAGCTTCTTTCAATTTGGACCAGTCTAAAATTTTGCTGTGTTGGAATGGGTTAAGTCGCCACAACAACTTAAGCGTTTCGCGTTAATGTAGGCCAAAATCGGAGTTGAAAGTTCACTTCCTGTATCAATAAAAGATTTGATTGGTCAATCGATTCTTTGAATGACAACCGCGATCCGTGAATTATTTCATAAAATTTCCGGATTGTTCCTTTTCGCGTGACGTTATACAAATTATTAGCTACAACATAAGACTTTATGCAGAATTACTATTTATTTAGGTTTCTACCCTTTCTTGCTTGGTGAAACGCATGTTTTGGAATTATATCTAAAAAAAAAAAAAAAATAGCACCTCTGATATTTCCGGCTGTTAATCAAAGAGTTAACCGACCAACCAAATCTTTCAATTTGACTCGAAATGATTCTAGATTGGTTGAATGAATGGGGTTTAACGCCGCTTTTAACAGTATTTCAGTCATATCGTGGCGGCTGGAGCACCTAACAATGGATTCTTGGTAATTCTCACACCAGTGCTACCACTACATCATTTCCTAGCCTCCAGCTGCTATCCCACTTAGGTTTACGATTATCCACCCTCGAAATGAATCTTGAACATTAGATGGTATTAATGTGAAGGACTTATATTTGTTAAGCGACCTAAGCGTCGTAACTACAGCTTATTCAATCTGGAGTTACGCTGTTAAGATCACCAACCAAAAATTTTACCTATTTCTGCCATGTTACTGGCCATACATCTCGAAAACAACAATTTAGCTCGGAGCTAAATTGGCGTGATCAGCGATCCCTCAATCTTGTCGTCGTCATCGTAAGCGTCGTAATTGACGGATCTATACAGACGACTACCGACCTCTAATGATAAAATAAACTGAGATATCAAATGGCATCAGTTTGCATGATTCTTTTATCCAGGAACCTGAAACATTTATCCAGGAACCTGAAACATTTATCCAGGAACCTGAAACATTTATCCAGGAACCTGAAACATTTATCCAGGAACCTGAAACATTTATCCAGGAACCTGAAACATTTATCCAGGAACCTGAAACATTTATCCAGGAACCTGAAACATTTATCCAGGAACCTGAAACATTTATCCAGGAACCTGAAACATTTATCCAGGAACCTGAAACAAACGGCAAAAATTTGGTTGGCGACGTAACCAGCTTTACTGCAGCTTATATGATTAAATCACCATATAAAAAAAAGGCTTGAATAACTGTTTTAGGTCATCATTCACTTCCGGTCTAAATGAATTATTTGATTGGTTAATAGATTTTTGGGTGATAGTGGTTATCTGTCAACTGTCGTTGATATTTTTAATACCCTGATATTATAAAAAACATTTCCGCGAAAAAATGACGTTCAACATAACCATGCTATCAGGCGGGGTAACTCTTATTACAGTTTTCAGTTGTCCCTTCATGACATATAATGCACGATCAATTATTTCAAAGTCAGCCGACAGGCACCTAAATGCTATACTTTTTCATTTAATGCGATATCTAAATATAAAAACCATATCTTTGCGTACAAAATAACTTATCATAACTCGCTATATGG
This sequence comes from Fragum fragum, assembly GCA_946902895.1. NCBI lineage: Eukaryota > Metazoa > Mollusca > Bivalvia > Cardiida > Cardiidae > Fragum > Fragum fragum. The sequence goes on from OX336377.1 coordinate 3,774,690, forward strand.
TATTATAGGAATTTCTTTTCTTGTTATAAAAACCCATTAATACTTAAGGAAACAAATTAATAAACACTTGATAATTTAGATTTATTGGCATTCTATCGCTTCTGGCGAGATAAATCAAATGTAATTTCAACAAGAATTCTTTTTCGACTATAAAAAGCTTAACGCGTGGCGCCTTCATAACAAATAATAGATGGGACCCCTTCATGAGGAAAGGGGCTCTCCTGGAACGTTGAAATAAGGAGACCGTCTCAATCACAAACTCCGTCAATAGGCGGACAGTTGAAGCTGTATGCTTTTATCAGATTTTATGAATGCACATTTGTCATTCTACCTCACTTTATACCCATTTAAGAAGAGGCAACTTTTCTAAAATGGATATAAAGTGAGGGAAAATGAACACTGTACATTAATAAAATCTGACAAAAAGCATAAAGTTTCAATTGTCCGACCATTACCTTATTTGTTAAACCACTCGACTTTAAACATTTAGATCGTGGGTTCGATGCCCAGGCTGACCAAAACAACAAATTAATTGTCATAAATTGAGGCCATGTGTGCCATCCGACAAGCACATATACAAACAGGCAGGGCTCTTGACAGTTTCATCCTGTATCGATCCACTAACAATTAACCCATTCCCACCTAGAGACGCTTTTAGACGCCCCAAGATAAAAAGCTTGGGAAAACATTGTGGAAAATGTAGACATTGCTTGTCACAAGCAATTTCTTCATTTTCCACAATATTTTCTACCCAGAAAGTTGAAAAAATCTAAAATTTCATAAACTTTAAATTACCGTTTGCAACTTTTTTCAATTTGGGCTACTCTAAAATATTGCCGTCTGGTAATGGGTTAACCGTCTTATTTGGACGTCGAACTATTTGGTCATGTACTACGGTACCGACGAAAAATAACGAACATACACAAATGTTTCGATATTAAAAACCTGCGCCTTCCGTGCAGCCTGACTGGGATCGAAACTTTTCCCACTTCCTCATACGGTAGCTCGTCATGTGACTGGGTACATACGAAATAGAGTTCATTTCAATTTCCATACGATAAAATTTTACACCAGTCCAAATTCAAAGAAGTTGCCAATGACAATTTTAAGTTGATGAAATCTTTAATTACTTTCTCTTTTGGGGGAATAAAACACTGTGGAAATGAAGAAATTGCTTGTATCAAGCAGTTTTTTTTCATTTTCCACAATGTTTTTCGAAGCTTTATTATTGAGGGGCGCCCAAAAACGCCATTGTGTGGAAATGGGTTAAAAAGGATTTTGTGTTTGACTGGGCCGAAAGAGTAAGTGAGGTAAGTGAGAAAAAACTTATTAGTATCAATTCTTAACATCATTTTAGTGCTAGCATCTATGAGGATTGGCAATCCATTCCCTAAAAATTGGATATTTTAGTAAATTTTTATCACTTTTATAGCATTCAGGTATGTCAATGCTTTTATACAATGTTCTAACCCATTACAAGGCGACAGAATTTAAGACTGGTCCCAAAACAAAGATGTTGCAGACGACATTTGTTAGTTAAGTCAATTTTCATATATTTGCCATTTTTGGTAGAAAACATTTGTTCACATTGGAGAAACTGCTAGTAACAAACATTTTCTTCGTTGTCCACAATACTTCCAAAAGTTTTTGTTAGGGGACGTTGAAAACTATTATTGTGTGAGAACTGCTGAAAGAGAACAGCCTATAACCTTCCTCAGTCTCAATGCTAAACGGTCTCATGGCTTCAATTGACGGATCGCGTTATATCATGCAAAACAAACAAACAAACAAACAAACAAACAAACAAAAAAACCAAAAAAACCCCGATAGACCAATCATATCGTTCATTTAGACCGGAAGTGGACTTTGAAATCCCGATTTGGTATACATTTATGCGAAACCTTTTTTATGAAGGTTGCGATCGTTCAAACTGCAGAACTCTTCAAAGTTTAGGTGAAACCGCGTAAAAATCACATATTTTTTGTGTGTGTTTGTTTGCTTGCTTTTATGATGATACACATCTCTTCATTTTCTCACAGCAGAGAATTCGACAACCTTTGCACAGCAGGGTTCTCCCCCGCGTTTCATTACAATTAATCTCGACATTTCCATGTAACCATCCCAAGATATATCTGTCATTCAAATCACAATTAGACAAGGTTCGTGCAAGACTGCATGATGCATGCATATGTTTCCGTGCAATCATTGCATTACATCAACACCAGGCCAACAGTTAGGCCCGTGATAATACTGTAATTTTTGCTTTTATGTTATCACTTAACCCTTTTGGTTAATCCCTGGTTTTTACGCCCCCGTGAATTTATTATTAAGAAAACATTGTGGAAAGAGAAGAAATTGCTTGTAACAAGCTATTTCTTCTTTTTCCACAATATTTTCTACCCTACTGAATGATAATATTTCAAATAAGTATGGACTAAAAATTAAAACCTTTCAATTTGGACCAGTCTAAAATTAAAAAAAAAAAAAAAAAAGGAAAGGGTAAAACAATTGTTTAAAAAAGGGACCCGGAAATTAATACTTTGATCTATCATCAATAAATTGGTGATCTTTCATGAATGAATCGATTATTTTTCATCGATTAATTCCATGAATAAGTTCGGTGAATTATCGTCAATGAATTCGATGATCTATCATTATTGATATCTAAAATCTGTCAGTACTAAATTCGGGGATCTATTATCAATAAATTCGATGTTCTATATTCAACAAATTCGACGATCTATCATGAATAAATTCGGTTATCTCTGATCAATAAATTCGATGATTTATCAACAAATTTTATCGACGATCTTTAATAGATAAAATCAGATACCAATCTATAAAAAGTGGTGGTCTTTCATGATTTTGATGATCTATCAAAAATCATTTCGTAGATCTACCATTTACAAATCCGGTGATCTGTTATCAATAAACCAGTGACCTATCATCAATGAAAAGTGTTTTTTAACCAATACATTCGGTGACATGTCATCAATAAATTCGGTGACAAATTACCAAAATATTGGATCTATGATCAATAATTTGAGTGATGTATCGTGGATAAATTCGTGGACCTTTCATTGATATATTCGGTGAACTATCATCACTTAAAATCCCTGATCTATGATCAATAAATCTGATGATCACTCATCAATAAATATGACGATCTGTAATCATCAATTAATTCGGTGATCTTTTATCAATCAATTCTTTGACCTATCTCCAATATATTCGGTGATCTATCATGAATCAAATTGGTCGTCTATCATGCATTAATCCGGTGATTTATAATCTATAAATCGGTGATCTTTCATCAGTTGAAATTCAGTGGCTAATTATTAATAAGTTCGGTGCCCTATCATCAATTAATTCGAAGATCTGTCATAAATAATTGATCAATGAATAGGTGATTCATCATCAATAAAGATCGATAATTTTCACCAATACACTCGACGATCCAACATCCATGAATTCGCTGATCTATCACTTTTAAATTCCATTATCTGTTGCCAATAAATTCGACAATCTATCTTCAAATAGATTCATCGATGTACAAGTTTCATTAATAGGTTGCGAACCATAAGCGTGGCCACATATCAGTTAATTCTACATTATTTTCCGGTTACAGCTCGTTACATCGGAATATTGTTATAACCACTGACTATCTGCTTAAGAATATCCTTTGAAAAAAAGGAAATTAACTTCGATGTAAACTCTGTATCGATTAAACCATACCTACACAATGACGCTTTTGGACGCCCTTCAAGAAAAACGATTTGGAATACCTTGTGTAAAATGAAGAAATTGCTTGTAACAAGCAATTTCTTCATTTTACAAGATGTTTTCTATCCAAAAGGTTAAAAAGAATCTAAAATTTCATAAACTTTAAATTGTCGTCTGCAACTCCTTTCAATTTGGACTAATCTAAATTTTTCCCACCTGGTAATGCGTTAAGTACAGTTTAGTTTATTTTCTTAAAGTATTACTTTTGGCGTTATTTTAATTACGATTTCTTAGGTTGACCAGGATCAATCTTTTCATGGTTAAAGAATTTCCGCGTGGTTTTGGTCGTGTGACAGGTCATAAAATTTGCTGTAAAAACGCTCAGTCGGCAATCGGAATTTCTCGTTCAATTCAACGAATCAAATCGTTGGACTATTTTAAGCTTCACGTGACAAACTTCCAAAATGGCGCTATTCGTTATGTAAAGCATTTTGTGGTAAAAAAAACCCCATCTCATAAAGGTTCTCTCTCTGGTGTTCAAAGGAAACTTGATATCAGACAAGGACAATGCTAAACATAAAACAACAAAACGAAATTTAAGCTTTTCGGCCATTTTGAGACTTTCAAAACCATTCGGCTTTGCCCAATTATGTACTACGTTTTCCTACACTGTTTACGGTTAACAAAATGCACCGATTTGTTACATAATGCCCCGCCTGTTATATGTCCGAGGTCTGTTCCAAAGTTTACGGGCCGCCGTCATGGCGCAGCCGGTAGCACGTCAGACTCCTAATCTTCAATCATAGGATGTCATGGGTTCGATCCCCGGCGGCGGCACATATTCTTTCCGACATTTGTCTCTCGTCAATGGGTGGATGATTGTAAACCTAAGTGGAATAGCAGCTTGAGGATAGGAAATAATTTAGTGGTAGTACTGGTGTGAGAAATACCAGGAATCCATTGTTAGGTGCTCCAGACACTGCGATATAACTGAAATACTGTTAAAAGTGGCGTTAAATCCCATTCAATCTAAAGTTTACGGGAATGGAGTGAACTCCGATTAACCCTGCAGGATGAGATAAAGTAAGATGTTACCTGGATCCAGATAAAGGATGACACGTGATTACTGTCATATGTATTGTAAATCTGTAATTCTTGTTGGGGGTTACACCTCACAGATCGCACACCGGAATAACCCCTGTTTTGTAGCATCCAAATATCGACGTTGTTCTACGAAAACCTCGTAACTACAGCTTATTCAAAGCTGTAGTAACGAGGTTTTCGTAGAACATCGACGATATATAAAAGTACCGGAAGCAATAGTTATGAATCACACTTCTTTTGAAAATTAATCTCCTTAACAACTCTGGTTTGAAAGGGACAATCAGCTGGTGTAGATTATGATCAGACTGCATATAAGTGCAGTCCAATCTCTATCTATACCCCATGCAAAGAAAGGAATAGTTCCGCTTCGGCACGACTAGGTTTAACCCTTTCCCGTTTTGCAAAATTTTAAACGGATTTGCAGACGACAATATAAAATCGGTTTAATTTTGACAGGTAATCATTAAATAGGGTAAAAAATATTGTAGAAAATGAAGAAATTGTTTGTTACAAGCATTTTTTTTCTTTTTCCGAAAGTATTAAAACAGGGACGTAAGATCAGGGATGGAAGAGGAAAGGGTTAAAAATAAAGTAAGGTTAATCACCAAATATAGTTGTTGTTTAGGGATGTTTCTTACAAGCTATTTTTTTCGATTGAATGGGGATCAACGCCATATTTAACAGTATTTCAGTCATATCGCGGCCACTGGAGCACCTAAAAATGGATTCCTAGTATTTCTCACACCAGTACTACCACCAGATCCTTTCCTAGCCTCCAGCTTCGATCCCACTTGGATTTACGATTATCCACCTATTGGTAAGAGACAGATGTCGGAAAGGATACGTGCTGCCACCCTGTGGGATCGAACCCATGACATCCCACGTTTGAAGATTTGGAGACTGAAGCGCTACCGACTGAGTTATTATGACGTCGAAAGATAATTTCTCTCAACAGCGGCAACAAATACTTTTTATAGATGAGAATATATCGTTCGCTTATAAGTTCGCCGTACAAAAACCACCGAATGCACCTGTAAGATGCAAATTATTTTGTATGTAAATATCGTTCAATCTCTGTTTATTCTTGATGACAGATAAACTTGGCAATTCTTGGCACATTCGTCGAGCAATTTGTAGTAGTTTGTCTGCATTATCTACCTTTATGCTCTTGGACGACAAAAACTGTCTTTATTAACACATTACCGGAAGACAAAATTTAAGTATGGTCCAAATTGAAAGAAGATGCCGACTACAATATAAGGTTTATTGAATTTGAGATTTTTTCAACATTCTGGGTAGAAAACATTGTCTAAATGAAAAAATTGGATGTTGCAAGTAATTTCTTCAGTTTCCAAAATGGTTTCCAATTTTATTTTTCTCGAAGGGCGACAAAAAGCGTCATTGTGTGGTAATGGGTTAACGGTAATCATTTAAGTTTCGCTATCTTATCCATTCCCACACTATCCCGCTTATTCGCCCATTAAGTAAAACGTTTCGGAAAAATTGTGGAAAATGAAGAATTGTTTGATACAAGCAATTTCTTCATTGTCCACATTTTTTATATCATAAAAGACAAAGTTTCTACTAAAATGTGTCGTCCGCTTCTTCTTTTATTCTATACCAATCGAAATTTGTATGTGTGTGCGTGTGTCAGGGGGGGGCGTCGGATCGACCCATCTTTAATTCATTATCAGACAATCAAAATATGGAGTGGTCGAATATGAAAGAAGTTGCAGACAACATTTGAAGGATTCAGCGATAAAAATAAATAAATAAATAAAATGGGTAAGAGATAGGTAGAAAATATTTTAAGAAAGGAAGAACATGTTTTTTAACATTTTTTTTCATTTTCTCACAGTGTTTTCTAGAACTATATTTTCTCAGGGTGTATAAATACGGGATCTTGGAGAATCGGATAAAACCAATCCTATATCTCATTATTTTGTTACTGAATGCAACATGTAGCCCTAAGCACCAATAAAATCTCGTTCATATGCAAATATCAAAATTATTTTATTATTTCTAATGATTTTTTTAAGATCGAAATCTCTCAAGTAATTTAAAATACACCTGTACGCGTATTAGACGAAGAGGTCGGAAAGTAGACTTGTAACGAACGAAATACCACCGAAGTCGAGTCACCAAAGCCCTATGTCCATAGAATTCCCGAAATATTCCATTTTTGCAGGTAATATAGACAAATATCAGACTGCACATATGTTAAGTCTGATCTTAGTCCATACGACCTGTTTCTCTTATTCAAATTCACAAAAAGTTATATTTTAACCTATTCCCACTCAATGACGCTTTTAAACATCTTTCAAAATGAAAGCTTTGGAAAACATTATGGAGAATGAAGAAATTGCTTGTAACAAGCAATTTCTTCATTATCCACTTTGTTTTCTAAACCAATAGACAAAGATTTTTAAGATATCATTAACTTTATATTGTCGTCTACAACTTCTTTAAACTTGGACTGGTCTAAAATTTTATAGTGAGGGAATGGGTAAAATATTCAAAAGAAACATATACCTAAAACTAGTGTCCCCATTACTTTAAGTCCTTTAATTCTAATGTAGATCTGAATGCAGATTTTAATCAGCATGGCAAGGATTAAACAGTTAACTCTTTCCCATTTTTTTTTAAATTTTAGACTGGTCCAAATTGAAAGAGGTTGCAAACGACAATGAATATTGGATACAATTTGAAATGAAACCATTCTATGTAGTAGAGAATATTGTGGGAAAAGGAGAAATTGCTTGTTACAAGCAATTTCTTCCTTTTCCACAATGTTTTCTGAAGTATGAAATTATAGCAACGTAAAATCCCGTGTTTGAACAGGAAAGGGTTAAAGTTAATGTTAACGAGAACTTGAAGCGTTCTTGACCACTCAACTCGTTTCCCAAGACTTCGAGTTCATCATCTCATGTACATGTATTTAACCCATTGCCAAATGACAAAGTTTTAGACTCGTCTAAATTCGAAGAAGTTGCAGACGACGATTTTTAATTAATGCAAGTTTAATGTTTATGGTAGAAAACTTTGTGGGTTATAAAGAATTGCTTGTAAAAGCAATGTCTTCATTTTTTATAATGTTTTATGCAGTCCCTTTCTTGGGGGACTTAAAAAGCGGTATTGTGTATAAAACGGAACTATACGTTAACTTGCTTTGTTTTCTATCTACAAATGAATTAATTCTAGCTTTCTGTATTCTGATTGACTGACTAAAACTTATTTTCATATGTCTATGAAAAAAATTAGTATGGGATAATTTATATGCTTATGCAAAAGAAGTCCAATAGAATATATTTATTTCATTGAAGTATGAAATTATACAAACATTTTCTTAATCTCTGAAAAAGAAGTCCAATAGAATATATTTATTTCATTGAAGTATGAAATTATACAAACATTTTCTTAATCTCTGAAATATTGATAACATTACGAGATGTGTTTAAAAAGAAGTTTTTGTAATAATTGCTAAATCAGATACAACATTTCCAGTAAAACATCCTAATTAACCTGTTTGCATTTCAAGCAATGTCATAACATGTTGTAGAACTTCAAAACATCGAGTACGTAATACTGAATGTTATACAGTTCTTAACCAAGGTCACGTGGTCTTGTAAAATAAGTGGTGCGGTTATTAACCCTCGTCATGTTGAATAAAACTCTTTTCGAAATAGCACTTAAATCAAAGGGCCGAAAGAACCGAAAACACTAGTTGTGAGAATATATTTATTTTGTGGATAATTTATTATTAACAACCCAGGTTTGAAAGGGGCATATATTAAGATAGGATTGCACATATGTGCAATATGATCTTTGTCTATACCCGCCACGGAAACAGATATTTCCAAGCTTTAGCTTGATATCAGTTAACGATTACACCATATAGTTACGCACTTGGTGGCAAAGTATTTGATGATATCACTTCCCAGTCAGCAAAAAATATGGGACCCATTTAGGAATGATGTTTGAACCTAAAATGGTCCCACATGGGCCACCATCTGGGACCCCGATTGGATGTGCAACCGGGATTGAAATGGAACCCATGTGGGCAGCTTATATGGGTCCCATCTGGTACCAATATGGGAGACCAATATGCCCGTTATGGACCCATATGAATAAAAAATTACCCAAATGGTCCTGATAGTAACCTTTAGGACCCATATTGACATAAGCATTCCTATTAAAGACATGCATGATTTCAAGATAGGAATTAAATACATACACAAAAATATAAGCATACAAACAATAATATAAATATGGAAACAAAAGACTCGATGCAAAACAACAACAACAAAGAACATCCTATTTTTTTCTATAAAGAAGGAAGGGAAATAATTGACCAAGCGCGGCTGTCTATCAAATAATCAGTCTAAATATATAATCATCCATTTAGAATGAAAGTTCAATTTGTACTCCGACATTGGCAGCCATTTTGGTGAATCATTTTCGTTGGTTTGGCTACTTAAACGTCATAGCTACAGCTTTTTTCAAGCTGTAGTTGCGACCTTGAGGTCGCCAAATTAACCATTTTACTTATTTGTCGGCGTCAATGGGCGGGGTCAAAGCAGTCAGTGGGCGGGGCCTGCGATTGGTCAATTGCATTATATCTCCGTTGATAAAAAGTTCAGTTATTAGTTCTAAACTATATCTAGATAATTTGAAACCCTCACAAATTAAATCAAAACTCACTTCTCAAGCTTTGCTGTTTTCTCCGTTCATTTGTCTATCATCTGAGTCTTGTTCGTTGATTTCCGCCCGTAACTATATACATGTATAGAGCCTAATTGGGATCTATATTGATAGTAAATAACACGATTACATGTTCTATAAGAATATTTTAATTGAGAAATAACGGTTAGTACACGATTTTTGTCTTTTTCTTCTAGGGGCCTTTATAACATTTTTAGAATTATTATGGGTGCTTTATTGGTTCAACATGGGCCACAATCTTATTATACGTCCTACAAGGGACCCATATTGGCATTCTGTGTAGTTTCTTCTCACGTGAGACCGGTATTTCCACGCTTTCTTGGTTATAGTCTATAAGCATATTTGTTTTTATATATACGATTAAAATATTTTTCAGAGTGCGGTATAAGAAATTCTGGGTCCTGCATGGCCTGGTAGTTTAGGTGGTTGATTCAATATCTGAGGGAAGTCGGGGGTTGCTAGTTCGATTCACGGCTTCATTGGTATGACCTTTGGCAAGATATTTCAGAGTCCCAGCCTAGTCCAAGTGATACCGAGAGAACATGGTGATAACAAAACTTCGGCAAAATATAACTGAAAAATTGTTCAAAGTAGCATTAAACCCATACAAACAAAGTAAGAAGGAAAGAAAATCTAGTCTTTTGCAGTGACATTGCTCGTTACAACCTTTAGATTTTCGCAAATTTCTAGGTACTCACTTTTACAGAGCCATACAAATTTCTCATCATCGCTATCTTGTAACTTCGTTTTTTCTCTTACAAGTTGAAGTTTTTTTCCGTTTATGTTTTTGTTATCTGGTTTGCATCGTCGATTTGTTGATGTTGTTGTTTTATTTATGATGCAGAACCTGTCACTGCGTTCATTTTTTCTATTCTCTGTGTAACAACAATATATAATGTTCTTATGTCTGATTACAGCACGCATTTTTTATCTAGCAAAGCGTCAGCTTCGATGGCTTAAGTTAACAGGCAAAATTTTGAGGTCATCTCAAAGTTCAACAAGTGTAAACTGCCACTGGAGGCTTAACCACTAAATCTGTTTGATGCCTATGCCATAAAAAGTAGTTCTTATGTATTTCATGAATATTGTAAACTCTGCATGCAAGTTCATCTCCTAGGTATTTTTAGCTCACTTGAGCATAATATTGACCAAAATGACTTTAATCAGAGTCTTCAAAGAAGTTGCAGACAACATTTTCAAAATGTTGAAAATTCTTAAATATTTATCTCTTTAGGTAGAAAACATTGTGGACAATGAAGAAATTGCTTGTAACACAACTCTTCTCTTGAGGGGTGTAAAAGAGAGATTGTGTGGGAATGGGGTAACTCCTTGATTACCTTAACCTCGTTTCTTTTTCATGAAAAAAGATTACTGAACAAAACTATGCTTTGCTAGCTTACAGTACTTTTCAGTACTTCGATTTAAATTTGCTCTACCCTTGTTATCATGACCTCATCTACTGAGAGCGATCAGTTTCAATCCTGGTCAGCCTGCGCTACCCGCTCATTGTCGACACTCTCTGGTAAGATAGTCACTTCGCTTTATTGGTAATAAAGGAAATGGCCTCGGCTGTCTAAACAACTTATGACCCCCCCCCTTAAAAAACAACAACAAAATAACTCGGAACAGGGCATTATTAAAACCGGGAGTGACTGTTTCAATCTATTTCCAATCAAGCCTACTTTTTGACGACCCGAAAGAAAAGACGGTTATAAAAACATTTTGGAATATGAAGAAATTGCTTGTAACAAGCTATTTCTTCATTTCCCATGATTTTTTATACCCATAAGGACGAATATCTTTAAAATTTTCATGAACTTGTAATAGTCCACTGCAATTTCTTGAATTTGGACCAGTCTAAAATTTATCGTGTGATAATGGATTAATGGTCTACAGACTATTCTTTTGTTGTTTGTTAATTTATCTCTTATCTTGTAAACAAGAAACAGACAAACTCGAGTAAATTAAATACAATGAAAGAGACATACGAATCCATTGTTTACTAATCAGCAAGAATGTGAAGTCTAGACCTAAAGCAGTTTTAAATAACAATTTGAAAAAGTTAGCCATTTATTTAAAAGCCAAAGAAACTACGAGACGACAAAATTTAAGATTGGTCCAAACCCCCAAAAAAGCTACGGAGGTCAATTTTAACTTTGTGTAATGTTTTGAATCTTTGTTTTAACCCTTGCCATGCTGTATAAAATACCTTACTGAATTGCTGTCAAATCAAAGGGCTGAAAGCACAGATAGAACTTGTTCAAAATTCAATATTTCTTTTAGAAATCAACTTCATAAACAACTCTGGCAGGAAAAGTACAAGCAGGAGGTGTAGACTAAGATCAGCCTGCACATAAGTGCAGTCTGATCTTAGTCTACACCTCCTGCCAAAACCGGAATATTCCGGGCTCAGCATGACAAGGGTTAAAGGTTGTAGACATTGTGGGAATGAAGAAATTGCTTATTTACACAAGTTAAATTGCTTGTAATGGGTTAATGAACAAAAGTAGCCAAGACAGATTTTAAGACATTTTTTTTTTCATTTGTTCTGAACCAGAAAGATAGCATATTTTCTAATTTGAAAAAAAAAAAATAGAATAAAAGAGAAAATCCAACTTTTTATTTAGGCGAATTTACCTGGTTAACGGATATATTCACTACAAAAGCTTAAGTTAACAATAGATAATGCCTGGATCCCGGTTTAAAGAACAGAGAGAAACTTTATTCAATGCTTCATTAACAAGCATGCTGTATCTTAAAGCTATATCTATAAAGCTTTATTTACGCAGAGGCTTATCAGCAAAACGCAGGTTTTTCGTTTAACAATACACAAGGGCGTAATATAGGAATACCTACAACATGTTTATTTGATTAGAGCTGAAACATATTTTACGTCAGTTTGGCTTTTCCCTTGACTTAGATAGTTTCTTTTTATTGTCCAAGTTAGGTAGTGCACGACAAGAATCTTTATTTCATTTAGGTGTATTAGAAGATTTTTTCATAACTTTTAACTCCAACATTGGCAGATTTTTATATTGAGCGTTTTGTTGCTTTGGTGACTTAAACGTCGCAACTGCAGCTTATTCAAGCTGCAGTTACGACGTTTACGTCACCAAACAACCATTTTAGATTTTGTTACCGTAACTGATCTTTAATTTTTCAAGCTGCAGTTACGACGTTTACGTCACCAAACAGCCATTTTAGTTTTTGTTACCGTAATTGACCTTGAATTTTAGCAATAATGAAGCCGTTTAATATCTAAGTCGAACTTCCTGTCGGAGCTAAGTGGGCGTGGCCAGCGATCCTTCTACCCGTCTAGAGAGGATTGACATTTAGAATAGTTCCAATAGACAGGATGTGCTATCAAATAATCGAAGTCCATAAAAATTCAAAAGAATCGACTATATTTAGGTAGAGAAACATTGTGCGATACGCTATTTTCTTTATCCAATGAAATTTTCATAATTTTCATGGATGTCGTGAAAACCATTGGTTATCCAGATACGTCTTTCCAAGAAAGTCAATGATTTTCATGAAGTACATTGAATCATTCATTTGCTGGAATTTGGTGTAGGTTTTCGAATGGAATCAATATTTTTCCCGAAATGCATTGAAAGTTTTTTTAATGACATTTCATGAGAAAATACTACGGGATAAGGGTTGTAAAACTCTTTAACCACGCAATGAAGAAAACGACTGTAAGTAATGCTAATTAACACATATCATGATCAAAACAAACTCCTGATTGAGTTAAGATAAATTTAAACAATATTGGCACGTTCGTGTCTCGTGAGGTATAACCCTATCCTAACAGAAAGATAAACAACATATTCAAATGTTCAAGCCAAATTCCTGGCACTTTGTGGCAATTATACATACATCTTTTTTAATTCGACATGATATATCGTAAGGGGCTTGCCTTCAGGGGTAGAGAGGCGGAAGCACTCCATGGATCCTTGGCTTCTTAAAGAATGAAAGAAAGTAAGAAAGAAAGAAGGAATGGTGAAATTAACCGAAAAACAAGAATGAATGAATGAATGGGGTTTTACGGCGCATCGACAGTCGAGATCATTAAGCGCGCTTAGAATGAATAAAGAATGTCTAGTTCATGTAAAATTCGAAATGAAAAAAAAAAAAAAAAAAAAAAAGAGTTGGTTCATATTATTGAGTCGAAGATGAAAGGCGAAAAACAAGAAAAAAGGACTCGAAATTTCAAACGAATAGGAGAAAATGAAAGAAAGAAACGAACAAACAAAAAGGAGAAATCTTCTACGTGATAATGCGATTTACAAACGAGACTTATAAACAGAAAAAAAAGGGAAAGTATTTCAAGCAGCACTTTCTCCTTTTACGCATATTTTTTCAAAGTCTATCCGACTAATTCTCACCGACAGCGTGGGCTTCAATAAAAGTCGACAGATCGTTGGTCCCGCCACTGACTCCACTGACCACGCCCACTGACTCCACTGACCACGCCCACTGACTCCACTGACCACGCCCACTGACTCCACTGACCACGCCCACTGACTCCACTGACCACGCCCACTGACTCCACTGACCACGCCCACTGACTCCACTGACCTCGCCCACAGACTCCACAGACCACGCCCACAGACTCCACTGACCACGCCCACTGACTCCACTGACCACGCCCACAGACTCCACTGACCACGCCCACAGACTCCACTGACCACGCCCACTGACTCCACTGGCCACGCCCACTGACTCCACTGACCACGCCCACTTACTCCACTGACCACGCCCACAGACTCCACTGGCCACGCCCACTGACTCCACTGACCACGCCCACTGACTCCACTGACCACGCCCACTGACTCCACTGACAACGCCCACTGACTCCACTGACCACGCCCACTGACTCCACTGACCACGCCCACTGACTCCACTGACAACGCCATCAGACTCCACTGACCACGCCCTCTAACTCCGCTTGCTACATCCACTGACTGCAACATAAAGTTCCAATTCTATATCAAAAAGCGTCATTTTGCAAAATTTATGGCCAGTAACAAGTAACTAAATAGTTTAACAATTGGCTTGGCAATATAAACGTCGTTACTACAACTTGAACAACTACATTTTAAGTCGCCAAAACAATATAATTATGAACTCTGTCATTTATTTTAAACATTTATTTGTTTGCGACATATTCCAGCTGTAGTTACTACGTTTATGACGCTCGTCATTAATTTGGCTTGTGTTCGATTTGCATGACCACGTATTTACAGATTATTCCCGTTTGATTACGTGTACCTCAGTCAAACTTGTATGTCGGAGGTCAGTAGGCGTGGTTAGAGATCTGTTACCTTGGTTATGATCCTGATATTTATAACAAGAATTGAGTATTCTCTTGAACGTAAATCAGTGTGTTATCTGTTTTTACGGTAGGTCCCCAGTTATATAATAGGCATTGTTGTATGAAAGATATTCGGAGAAACATCTTGCCAAGAAAATTTAAGTGGATAATTGGATATCCGTGGTTCATCCCATGGCGATTTCGTAACTTAACCCATTTCCACACAGTCACGCTTCTGGGCGCCCCTCAAGTAACACAATCGGGGAAAACATTGTGGAGAATGAAGAAATTCTTCATTTTCAACAATATTTACTACCAAGAAAAATTGAAACAAAAAAGAAATCATCAACAATAAAGTGATATCTTCCCTTCGAGGAAAGAAAAAACGTTTGAACAATCTATCTTTTATTTGGACACTAAAGGAAACAAGAGCCTTGTTACTATCAAAATGCAAATGGAGGGTATGAGTTAAGTTCTCTGGAAAGAGAATTTTGTGTGTTTTCCTATCAATTTTAACTCGTGTTTTTTAACATTTTGAAATCGAGCCGAATTCATCCGATTCTTTACCGGAAATGATCGCTTATCGTCGGCTTTGACTTTTATGAACGTACATGCTTATGACTAATCCTTACGGACGGCTTCGTAAATTTCCGTGAGCTAGCTAGCTGTTTAGATGACGAGCGAAAATGAAAACGTCATCACTGGTGCCATAGTTTTATGTAAACAAACCTTAATTTGTGGTGGGTCACAATTTAAGATACGTGGATTTTAGGCCCACCGCGTAGAACTATTTTGATCTTATACTTTCGATCGTCATATTTTTTTATGCTTTGGGGCCTGGAGTATAGTTTTCTTATTAATTTTGTTGTGTATTTTGGGGGCAAATATGGCTTTAAATTGTCTTCTGCAACTCCTGTGAATTTGAACCAGTCCTTAATTTTGTCGTCTTGTAATGGATTAAATGTTACCAAAGGAGGAC
This sequence comes from Fragum fragum, assembly GCA_946902895.1. Lineage (NCBI taxonomy): Eukaryota > Metazoa > Mollusca > Bivalvia > Cardiida > Cardiidae > Fragum > Fragum fragum. The sequence goes on from OX336377.1 coordinate 3,790,535, forward strand.
TGTAACCTGTACCAGTGTACATGAGCCCGTTTAAAAGAAGAATTGAACGTCCGATGTGGATAGTAATCTACGATATTCGTGCAACAACGGGCGGATCGTGGCTGCCAATAAAGAATCATTCGACCAATAATTCATTCATTTAGACCGAAGTTAAACTTTGATTTCCGGCATTGCCCGACATTCACGTGAAGTATTTATGTTGGTTTGCGACTTTAACGTCGTAGCTACATCTTACACTACGACCACTGCTTCCGACAGTACTAGCCTGCGAAAGAAATAGTATTTATAATTTCCAACATTCCTTTAACGCTGTTTTAGAAATATGGAAGGTATGGGAGCAAGTTAAAATGGCTTTACCCATTACCAGAGGACACAATTTCATGTTTTCTTGAATGTAATTTGTGCTTCCTGATGAACAGTGTATTTATTTAAAATATTTTATAGTGATCCAAATTTAAAGGAGCTGCAGGCGACAATTGAAAGTTTATGCAACCTTAGATTCTTTTCAACTTTCTGGGACAAGACAACATTGTTAAAATTGAAGCAATTGCTTATTTCAAGAAGCTTTTTTTTCCTTAGGGGCGTCAAAACGCTTGATTGTGTGGGTACGGGTTGAACGGTTCCAGTAATATGAAGGGTATGAGGGCATGTTGAGATGGGTTAATATAATTTACCAGATGTTCTTTACTTGTCAAATTACATTAGATCAGTCAGAGAACACGGGGAGGCTCAACTGTTAATATCATCATCGGAAAGACCAAAAATCTCGTAACTGCAGCCTTAATAAAGCTTTAGTTACAACGTTTTAGTTGCTTAATTACGATATACTATGACCAGTGCTAGCACAAACTGATTTGAGAACAGGAGCTGCACTGCCCCGAGTGATAAAACACTCGATTATTTATTTAACCCATTTTAGACCGGTCCAAATTCAGAAAGCGTCAATGTGTGGGAACGGGATAAAAGAAATTACACAACGCTTTACAATACACTCGCTCCCAGTCTCATTGATAGAGTTATGTCATCCTGAACGCCGTCCTCGTGCGTCGGTTTGTATATGATCTGTCATGCTAAAGCGGTCATTTGGAAGAACAAACAGTATCGACCAGGTGAGACTGCGAGAATTGGGCAGACTTACTAGGGTTGAATTTTTTCGCTATTTTCTGTTTTACATTTTGGAAGATGAGTGCTAATTCTATCTTGCCATATTTTGGGATTTTGAAATTCGATCTCTGAGTGACCGCTGCTGTATCAGCTCTTTTTGTTGATGTTAAAAACTTGCTTTACAAAAGTCACAGATAGTGCCGTTAAGCGCGACGTTATAACATTTTACAGAATATCAAATAAAACTGTCTAAAATTTGCGCGTTCTAACTTTATCCGCCCAATTCCACAAAGTATACAAGGGCTGTGAAATTTCTAGGCATACGGTTTCCTATAGTAAAACTCGTGTCTAGTTTCTTAGATTATAACTCAGTTGCAGTAGAATGTAAAACCCATGGTTTTGAAATTTGGAAATAATTAGGACATTTATATAGAAAGTCTGCGTTTTTCTCAGGCTCTATGGTATGTTGTTTATATACTTTTTTCTGCATGGTTCTAATGTTATTCATCCGAGCGAGATAAAATACACAACATCGATGGGCTACTAAATCCTAGTAACTACAGCTTGAATAACGCTGTAGTTACAAGGTTTTTGTCGTCCATCGATGATATTGTAGTGTACTGTTTGAAGACTCCTTTTTGGCTATTGACCCATTCCTGTACAAGCCCGGGATTTTACGTCGCATTGATTTAAACTTGAGAAACATCGTTGGAAAAAGAAGAAATTGCTTGAAACCTCGGTTTATCGTTTCATCCGAAAAAAAATTAGTTTGTTAGTTTGGTCAGCCCAAGGCTCAAACCCGTAAAGTAAGTATGACGAAATTAATGCTCTATAAAGCAAATGTTTTTCTTAATTAATATGTTTTAAAAGGCGTGTGTCAAGCGACCACTTGGTATATAGCTATAAAGCACATACCCTTGCCTCGAATGAAATGTTTCAGATGCGATTTGGTCGTGAAAATTGATAGATTCTTGGATGGCAATTGTGTTGTGGTCGTACAACTTAGAAATAGATTTTAATCGAAGCTTGAGAGGTAATTGTACTGAGCTCGTGCAAATACGAGATACATTTCAAACGATTCTTGGATGAATGCGGTCATATATTTTAATAGATTCTTGAAAAGTGAATCTGCTGTGGTTAGCAAATACGAAATACATTTTAGCCGATTCTTAAAATGGCGATTCTGTTGTGGTCGGACAAATAAAAAATAAATTCTATTCGAAGCTTTTTTTTGTGATTCTGTTGTACGCGTGCAAAAACGAAATGCATTGTAATAGATTCTTAAATAACGAATGAATGTGGTCGTGCTAAAATTGAATGACGAATGGATGTGGTTTTGCTAAAATTGATTGACGAATGAATGTGGTCGTGCTAAAAATGAATGACGAATGAATGTGGTCGTGCTAAAATTGAATGACGAATGAATGTGGTCTTGCTAAAATTGAATGAGGAATGGATGTGGTTTTGCTAAAATTGATTGACGAATGAATGTGATCGTGCTAAAATTGAAAGCCTAATTAATGTGGTTTTGCTAAAATTGATTGACGAATGAATGTGATCGTGCTAAAATTGAAAGCCGAATTAATGTGGTCGTGCTAAAATTGAATGACGAATGAATGTGGTTTTGCTAAAATTCATTGACGAATGAATGTGGTCGTGCTAAAATTGAATGACAAATGAATGTGATCGTGCTAAAATTTAATGACGGATGAATGTGGTCGTGCTAAAATTGAATGACAAATGAATGTGATCGTGCTAAATAAGAATGACAAATAAATCATTTAAATATGTTGTGGTCGTGCAAACACGAAATATGTTTAAATTCCATTTTTTAATTGATACTTTCAGATTGTTGGTAGCAAGAAAGGTCTTATTGCAATATATAAATGGTTTATTAAACAAATTACTTGGAAATGTTCATTTCGAAAATAGAGTTTGATGTACACACAAAGACTGAATTCTGTAGCATTCGATCTGCATAAATCGTTGATCTTAACTTATTTGAATGACATCTTTTTAATTGGCCGTATTTATTTCAGGAAGATGGCTTGTCGAGGAGTTACAATCGTGCTACTGTTGCTGTCATTCAGTGTAGAAAACGTGCAACTGAACATCTTCATAGACCCATTAGACTGTCCTTTACAATGTACCTGTCAAAGATTCACGGTCACGTGTACAGCGACATCGGTATTCCCGGAAAACCTACCGGAAATGACGCAAGAATTCCTACTCACGGATTCCGAGATTGACTCCATTCCATCTAATGTCTTCCTAAACTTAAAATATTTAGTAAGTATAAACATAACAAATGTAAAGTTAAACAAAGTGATGGCATGTGCTTTTGCAGAACTGGACGGCGTCGCCATCAAATTCGAAAATTCCGACATTGGAATCATTGAGGGAAACTCGTTTTCGAACATTGCAAACTCCCTTGGAATAATGTTCTGGGGATCCAACATAAAGCAAATGAAGTCATTTGCGTTCCACAATCTAGAGAATGTAATGATTCTAGAAATTGCTGACTCAAGCATCGACACTATTCACCCCTACGCTTTCCGCCACGTCGTCAACATTTCAGACTTTTCCATCGTCAACAGTACCATCGACCGATTCTTAAAGGAAGGATTTTCCCGGTTCTATGGTGTTGAATTCACGTACATTTTGCGATCAGCTATAAAAGAATGGCAATGTGGCAGTGTTAAAACAGGCTTAGATACCGAGGTCAACATCTTCGTGTCTGCAACGTCCTTGACCTGTGACTGTAGCCTCGCCTGGCTATGGAAACTTCATCCAAACTCCTCAGTCATTCGTACCGGATCTAACCGTTGCTATGGAAACGATAACATGCTAAACACGCTTGATATTCTGGATATTTGTGAGAAAGAGGAGAAACAGATGATTGGCTGTCCACAATTGTTACCAACCACCCCTCACACATGCAGTCGCAAGTTTGATACACCGATGATACCAGAGAAGAAAGTGGAATATCCTAGCTATTTTTCTAAGTCTCAAAGCAACAATTTGTCACCAAACAATGGTGTTCCAATTCTACTATTAACACTCTCGTGTGTTTGGTTGACATTTTCGAAATTCAAAATGATTCCATGATTATCAGAGATTTTTAAGAAGACGTGCCTGAAGACTTGGTGGATATAATTGAACGTTTGACTGAATTCACGACCACTCACAGCAAGCGTCAAACTTTCAAGAAAAGTCAAAACAGCATGAAAAGTTGTTGTATTAACCTAATAACTAGATGACGAAATATTAGACTGGTTCAAATTAAAAGTAGTTACCGACGATGTTTTCAGATTGATGAAAATTTAGTAGAAAACTTTGTGGGAAACGAAAGAATTGCTGCATTCACAAGCATTTTTCCTTGTGGATATAAAAAGAGGAAATGTGCGGTAGTAGATAAATGAAACCGCCATTTAGCAATGGCAAGCAAGTTATTTTTCATACAAAGTAAACCCGTATGCTTATAAATGTGAATATGTTTTGAGGTCCGGGTATAACATAGTACTTACAAAAATTCGTAACAGACGCACTTTTCTTTTTTTTCCTTGATATAATATAAAAACATTATATAGTTATTCAAGGCGGTATGGGACGGGGTGGGTTAGGGTTGATGTATATGTTCATTTTTTCAACCAATGGTGATTAACAGATGTCTCTACGCAAAACGTTCATAACTACACTTGGAATGAGTTGTAGGTTGTCTAGCGACGAAAGTATACCTTTTCTCCTTAACCCATTCCCACTCAATCTCTCCTTTTTACGCCCCTCAAGAAAAAAGCTTTGGAAAACATTGTGGAAAATGAAGAAATTGCTTTTATCAGGCAATTTCTTCATTATCCACACTGATTTCTAGCCAAAAAGGCCAACAAATTTTAAACTCCATCAACTTGGGATTGTCGTCTACAGCTTCTTTCAATTTTGACCAGTCTAAAATTTTGTTGTGTGGGAATGGGTTAAATCATACCACCAAAAACTATGTTTGGGGAGTATATAGGAGTCAGCTTGTCAGTCGGTCGGTCTGTCTGTAACTTTTTCGTGTCCGCTCAATTTCTCGGCAATTATTGGACGGATTTTATTCAAACTTCACTGATATAATCAATATCAAGCAGAGATGTGCATATTTATGTTGGTTACGGTCTATTGATTTTTGACGGAGTCATGGCCCTTTGGTGAAAAATTGTGTCCGCTCAATTTCTCAGCAACCATTCGACGAATTTCATTCAAATTTTTCAGAAACATTCGGTATAAGTCAGACATGTGCATATCCTTTTTTGGTTATGGTCCATTGATTTTTGACGGGGTAATGGTCCTTTAATCAAAAAGTCCATTTTTCATGACGGCCCTTTAGCGGATAGCACTTGTATATGGACAAGCGCTGTTAGGGGTTATTAGTCCGCTTTGCGACGATGTCTAGTTTATCAGAGGAAACAATTACAGACTGGTCCAAATGCAATGAAGTTTTTAGATGATGAAACTTTAAAAAGATCTTTGTCTTTTGTGATAGAAACCATTGTGGATAATGAAGAGATTGCTTATATAAAGCAATTTCTTCATTTTGCACAATGTTTTCCAACGCTTTTCGTCTTTGGGGCGGGGGGGGCATGTCCGAAAGCGTAATCGTATCGGAATGGATTAACAAAACATTCATTCATAACTTCCATTTTTATACAACCCTTTATTGTTTTTTAGCTCCCCTGAGCACGAAGTGCTCTGGAGGAGCTATTGTGATCGGTCATCGTCCGTCGTCCGTCCGTCCGCCCGTCTGTCCGTCCGTCCGTCCGTCCGTTCACAATTACAAAAAATCTTCTCCTCCTAAACTAACCATGGAATTTCAACAAAACTTCACAGAAATGATCCTTAGGTCATGCTCTTTCAAAATACTTCAAAGAATTGAAATCCATGAAGAACTCTGGTTGCCATGGCAACGGAGTGAAAAACTTAAAAAATCTTCTTCTCCCAAACGGTAAGGCCTAGAGCTTTGATATTTGGTATATATCATCATTTATTGACCCTCTACCAAAATACTTCAAAGAATTAACGTATTCTGAAAATTAGCCCTTTTCTTAATGATCCCTGATTTTACATAGAAATAAAGAAGGAAATCTTTAAAAATCTTCTTCTCCCAAACAATAAGGCCTAGAGCTTTGATATTTGATATACATCATCATCATCTATTGACCCTCTTCCAAAATACTTCAAAGAATTACCATATTCTGAAAATTAGCCCTTTTCTTTGTTATCCCTGATTTTACATAGAAATAAAGAAGGTAATCTTTAAAAATCTTCTTCTCCCTAACCATAAGGCCTAGAGCTTTGATATTTGGTATATATCATCATCTATTGACCCTCTACCAAAGTACTTCAAAGAATTGCCGTATTCTAAAATTAGCCCTTTTCTTAATGATCCCTGATTTTACATAGAAATAAAGAAGGTAATCTTTAAAAATCTTCTTCTCCCAAACCATAAGGCCTAGAGCTTTGATATTTGGTACAAATCATCATCTATTGACCCTCTTCCAAAATACTTCAAAGAATTACCCTATTCTGAAAATTAGCCCTTTTCTGGGCGATCCGAGATTTTACATAGAAATAAAGAAGGTAATCTTTAAAAATCTTCTTCTCCCAAACCATAAGGCCTAGATCTTTGATATCTGGTACAAATCATCATCTATTGACCCTCTTCCAAAATACTTCAAAGAATTACCATATTCTGAAAATTAGACCGCTTCTTGGCAATCCCTGATTTAACATAGAAATAAAGAAGGAAATCTTTTAAGATCTTCTTCTCCCAAACTATAAGGCCTAGAGCTTTGACATTTAGTACAAATCATCATCTATTGACCCTCTACCAAAATACTTCAAAGAATTACCCTATTCTGAAAATTAGCCCTTTTCTGGGCGATCCCTGATTTTACATAGAATTAAAGAAGGAAAACTTAAAAAATCTTCTTCTCCCAAACCATAAGGCCTAGAGCTTTTATATTTTGCACATATCATAATATGTTGACCGTCTACCAAAATACTTCAAAGCAATATCATACTCTGAAAATTAGCCCTTTTCTGTGCGATTCCTGATTTTACAAAGGAATAAAGAAGGAAATCTTTGAAAATCTTCTTCTCCCAAACCATAAGGAATAGAGCTTTGATATTTGGTACATATCATCAGCCATTGACCCTCTACCAAATGACTTAAAAAATTAGCCCTTTTCTGTGCAATCCCTAATTTTAGTTAGGAATAAATAATGATATCTTTGAAAACCTTCTTCTCCTAAACCATTAGGCTTACAGCTTTTATACTTGGTATGTATTGATGTCTATACTTCAAAGCATTACCATATTCAGGAAATTAGTGCTATATGGTGGGATCATCAATATACCTAGGATTAAAAGAGAAATCTGTAAACATCTTCTCCAAAATAATTAGACAGAGGGCTTTGCCATTTTGTTTATATCATAAAGCCATGAACCATCATACTCAGGGGAGCGATTTAGGACCATCATGGTCCTCTTGTTTCTTTTTTATCCATAATTAATAACAAACTAGGGAAAAAACTCATTATGCCTTCATTAAGGGGATGTTACCTGCTTGTATCAAGATTATTACTTGAATTATTAAATTACATGACATGAACTCATGAGATATGAAACCTGTTAAGACCTTCATGATGGGTGGTGGTTCACCGGCTTTTATCGATATTTTTTCTTCGTTTTTTTTATTCAACTTTTCATGTTGTCCCAGTTATACTACTCTTTCGGCAGATCGCGAGTGTCAATCAAAGATTGATACACCAATCAAATGATACTTTGAACTTCCACATCAGCCGGCATTTATGTGAAGCATTTTTGTTTGTTGGCTGCATAAACGTCATAAGTCCATCTTATTTACCATTTTGGAAAATAACGCCGTTTGACATCTAAGTCGAACTTCATGTCGGGGTTTGTCAGTGGGCGTGGCCAGCGATCCATCAATTCAAGTTGGCGTGATCTAGAATTAATGTGTAGCACGCAAGATCACTGACAGAACATTTCAAGATAGATAAGAACAACAAACAAACGAACATTATTACTGGTCTGATTGTTGAAAGATTCGTTCGTTACCCTTTTTCATTAGCAGCCTTTTCGAAAGTTACAATATTATCAGAGAACTTAATGAAAGAGGAGACCTATTCCTAATCTCCCACCGCTCACCCGCCTTGTTGTCGACGCTGATCTCAAATCTAATAATATCCAACAACTAACATGATTCTTACAACATCCTATATTCATATGTGATTCTTCGCACAAGGGTAATCTAAGGGGACTAAGTGAAATATATGTTTTGAATTAAGATCGATGGGAGCAGAGGTCAATCGAAGATAGTTTTTTGAAAATAACCCTTTACTGTTTCTCAAGATTTTAGACTTTCCCTAGTTCAAAGAGGAGGCGACATTAGAAAGTTAGTACTATTCAAAAAGTAACGATCCTTTAAGATAAAAATTATTGTGGTAAATGAAGAAATTGCTTGTCACATACAATTTCTTCTTTTTCCACAATGTTTTCCAAAGCATAATATCGCAGGAACGTAAAAATATAGGATTACACGGAAAGGGATAGCCTAGATAGTAAGATAGAATTACCGTGTTTGATTAAAAAAATCTACCAAGAGCGAACAGTTCCGATCACTGGCCGTCTGATTATTTCACTGACAACCGCGATTGGTCAATTTCGACCACTGTCAGGCTGTGAGCAATGAGTGCAGTCTGACGGTTTAACGCCGCTTTCAACAATTTTCCATCCGTCGTCATAGTGCAGTTGGTAGCGCGTCGGACTTTCAATCTAGAGGTCCCGGGTTCGATTCCCGACGGCGGCACTCATCCTTTCCGACTATTTGTCTCTCACCAATGGGTCGATAATCGTAGACCTATGTGGGATAGCAGCTGGAGGCTAGGAAAGGATGTAATGGTAGTACTGGTGTGAGAAATACCAGGATTCCATTGTTAGGTGCTCCAGCCGCCGCGATATAACTGAAAGATTGTTGAAAGCGGCGTAAAACCCCATTCAAACAAATTCAACAATTTTCCAGTCATAATGCGGCGACTGGAGCACCTAACAATGGATTCCTTGTACTTCTCACACCAGTACTACCATTAAATCCTTTCCTAGCCATCAGCTGCTATCCCACTTAGGTTTACGATTATCCAAAAGGATTATCCGAAAGGATATGTACCATCCCCGGGGACCGAACCCATGACACCCCATGATTGAAGATTAGGAGTGTGGCGCGCTACCAACTTCCCTATGACGGCGGCTGTGGCGTCATTCGTTAAGGGGACTGTGTTTATTAGATACAGATCCATTAGGGTCAAATATTAAAGAGGAGCTGGTTGTTTATTTCAGTCTAGACTAACTTGATGTTCATCGAGTTGTCAACAAAAAACTATATTTTCACGAATGGCGGGATTCTATAGATTTTGTCGTTCACGAAATGAAAGACTTATCGATCTTACGAATTTTTTGTTTCTATTTCTTTACTTATTTGATTTAAACTGTGCAGTTTGATTATCAGAAAAAAAGTTTCATATCTCCATGAAATAATGTTTGAGCGGTGGTACTAATGTTGTATGCTAGCGCACAAAGTAGTTATTTAGTAAAGTAGTCCATCATAGACGTAAAGATACATTGCCTGGTTATGCTGTACTATAAGAATTTGTGATCGAGATATGAAACAAAACTTTATCACAATTTTGTAATAATCCACTTTGTAACTTCCAAAAGTATAATTTGGTTTTATTTCATACTTCAATGAAAAAATATATTCTCTTCGTGTCATAAATAAAAAAGAGAATAAATAAAAAAACAAGAGGGTCAAGATGGACCTATTGAATATTGAGACCTTTTTTCCTTAATTTTCCAAGTCCATTTCAGTAGGCTTCCTCCATGTGATCAGAGAAAACATTAAATACACGACAGAAGTTAACGACATTTAGCTGGATCAAAACTTTGGTATAGATGTACAAGTTATAGTGAGTGACCAAAGGTCAATTTAGTCTATACCTGTATAGACAAAATTAACATTTGATCATTCACCATAACTTGTACATCTATAGATTATACTAATTGATCAGAAACAGCGATCCCGTCGTGATTTTGTTTCAACGTCATTTTTGTTGAAAGGAGGGGGGGGGGGGGAATAACAAAAAAACAAAAAACAACAAAAACTGTGGGTGCGAATTTAGGAATACACCAACTACGAGTAATTTGTCACAGAATATGGCAAAAATCGATAACCATCATAAAAAATTGTATTTTCCTTTTAGGTCTTACGGGTTAAAAGACGTTATATAACGTGTACTGCATATTTAAGCCATTACCAGATGGCAAAATTTTAGACTGGTCCAAATTGTAAGGAGTTGCAGACGAAAATTCAAAGCTTATGAAATTTTGAATTTTTTGTACTATTGGGATTGAAAACATTGTGGATAATGAAGAAATTGCTTGTAACAAGCAATTTCTTCATTTTCCACAATGTTTTCCAAAATTAGTATAGTGAGGGGCGTTTAAAACGTCACTGTGTGGGAATGGGTTGTGATTGTCCTAAGGCTGTATATATACTCTTAATTCTTTTTGGTGGTTTGATAGATCGAGACTATCATTCAAAAAATCGATTGATCTTTTCAAATCGTTCATTTGGACCCGAAGTAAACTTTGGACTCTAATATTGGCCGACAATTGTGTCGGTTTTGCGATTTAAACGTCGTAACTACAACTTATTCAAACTGCTCGATGTTTAGGATGCAAATCAAACATTTCACTATTTTGAAGCAGGTTACTGGCAGTAATTTTTGCAAAATAATTTAGTTTTATATCGACGCGGAGCTTCCTGTAGGAGTCAGTGGACGGGGCCAGGGGAGTCAGTGGACGGGGCCAGGGGAGTCAGAGGGCGTGGCCAGGGGAGTCAGTTGGCGGGGCCAGGGGAGTCAGTGGGCGTGGCCAGGGGAGTCAGTTAGCGTGGCCAGGGGAGTCAGTGGACGGGGCAAGGGTAGTCAGTGAGCGTGGCCAGGGAGTCAGTGGGCGTGGCCAGGGGAGTCAGTGGGCGTTGCCAGGGGAGTCAGTGGGCGTGGCCAGGGGAGTCAATGGGCGTAGCCAGGGTAGTCAGTGAGCGTGGCCAGGGGAGTCATTGGGCGTGGCCAGGGGAGTCAGTGGGCGTGGCCATGGGAGTCAGTGGGCGTGGCCAGGGGAGTCAGTGGGCGTGGCCAGGGGAGTCAGTGGGCGGGGCCAGGGGAGTAAGTGGGCGGTGCCAGGGGAGTCAGTGGGCGTGGCCAGGGGAGTCAGTGGGCGTGGCCAGGGGAGTCCATGGGCGTGGCCAGGGGAGTCAGTGGGCGGGGCCAGGGGAGTAAGTGGGCGGTGCCAGGGGAGTCAGTGGGCGTGGCCAGGGGAGTCAGTGGGCGGGGCCAGGCATCCACCATTTTGAACGAAGCAAAACCCTTCTCTTGCTTGTGTGGTGACAGGTCACTGCTTTTCACAACTTAAACCCTTTCCCGTTTCGTGAAATTTTAGACTGAAATTAATAGAAGTTGCAGATGAGAACAAAAATTGGAAGCATTTGAAATGAAACATTCTTATGTGGTAGAAAATATTGTGGAAAAAGGAGAAATTGCTTGTTACAAGCAATTTATTCTTTTTCCACATTGTCTTCTTAAGTATTAAATCTCAGCAGCGTTAAATCCCGGGTTTGTACAGGAGAGGGTTAAATATCGCTCTTTCTGTTACATAGATCAACCTTTGCTATCGTAACACAAAAGTGTCCACAAAGCTTATCATACGACCCCTTTAAACATTAAGATTAAAAAAAGCTTTCATGCCTAATGTCAAAGGACCCATATCAAACATAACTTACTCAGAAAGAAAAAAATACAAAGTAGTTTTTAAGAGTGGTTATATTAGGTCAAGAGCTTCTAATATTGCTGTCTGTGACTATAGTTGAGTACTTTACCATTATCGTATTGCAGATTTAAGTTTTGTACAAGTGGTATAAAAAACATTTTACTGCGCAATGAAATACGTTTGTCGACTTGTTTTTACATTGTATCGACAGTAACTGTTGTAATTATTTAGTGCGCGAGAAATTTAAGGATAGTTTATTATAAAACACATAGAACAATTCATAAAACATATAGAACTATAAAAAGACAACCACACGATATATACAATAATAAATGAGGATGGAAACAAAAATGATAAAATGATGACCCTTTTGTCACCTCTTAGGACAGTCCTGTTATAACATTTGTTGAGCCAGATAAAATGACAGACATGGTAGGGGTAGGCCTGCAGTGGTTTATACTTATACACCGTTTACTAACATAGGGCTGTATCGGGTAGGGCTTTGGTTCCAAAGCTCATTTTAATCGAGATAAATGCATAAGCTTCAGGTTTACAACAACAACAACAATACACCCCCGCTGCAATCCAGGAGTAACGAGAAGCAGTAGTTTGTCTCTGATTTTAGTCTCCCCTACGACAGGTTACAGAAAAAGGACGATATACTATTGTGGAAAAATACCCGGCACCCCTCGGAGCAATGAAATAATGTAGCAAGTGTTGTGAAGTGCCATTAATACCGGACTGTTTCCAAAGATACTTTGTAACAGTATAAAACAAGAGGTACTTGAGCGCCTGTATCGCTTCGCCGGCTGCAGACAGGAAATAACTGGTTAACCTATTCTCACTTAATCCCGTTTATTCGTGACCCTCTAGATAAAACTTCGAAAATATTGTCAAATAATTTCATCTTTTTGTCTATCAAGATTCAAGCGTTTTGTTTTGTCTTGTTGTTGTTGTTTTTTCATATTTAATGAACAAAATTTTGAGCGCTTATACTTGTATGCTTGTAGATCCATAACATTTTACTCAAAACTTGTAAAACATTTCCTTTGTTTGCTTGATAGCAATGAATAATAAGAGATGAAAAAATATTTTTGTTCGCGCATTCATACAGTGGGATTAACTCTTTAGGTTCATATTCTCTTCGTTTCGTAACTGTACAAATTATTCATTGTCTACAATATTTAATATCCAAAAGACAAAGACTTTCTTGTTAATTTCTCCGACCAAAAATTGCTATCGGTAGCTTCTATCAACTTGGATCAGTCAAACATTTTGTCATCTGGTCATGAATAAAAGGACAATAATATAAATTTATCTTTAAACAAGGATATGAACAAGAAAAATTACAAGGGAAGTAACTCATGCAAACTAGTTACTCAGTCTAGCAGGCATAATTAAATGCCCCCAAAGGAAAATTCTGAGCAAAATATTTTCAAAGTCTACTGTATTATCATATACATGTATAGAACTAAAAGTCGTTGTTTTTGTTTGATTAAAATATGATTAAAGGTCATCCAAGGACCATCCCTGTTAGATTTGGCTGATAATGACAAAGTAGTTTCGGAAAAGAAGAAGTTCAAAGTTGCCACAAAATACTTGGAAACTAGCCGCGCCAAAAGAAGCCATAATTCCATTCAATTAAAAATCCCCAAAGGTATCTGATAGGGGATCATGGATCTTTCCTGTAAAATTGGTTGATATCAACCTAGAAATTTCGACAAGTTTTACGCACGCGCGACGGACACAACGCCATGAAATTGACCGGATGTCCGAAAATAAACAGATATAAATGGATAAACAGATACAAGAGTATCGTTGTCAGCCCGATTAGCTCAGATGGTAGAGCACTTGACTTTAAACCTCAAGATCACGGGTTCGAGCCCTGGGCTGACCATATCAACTAACACAACTAATTGTCTTTCGGACGAGACGTTAAACCGAGGCCCTGTGTGACGATGCTATCCATCGAGCACGTTAAAGAACCAGGCGGAGCTCTCAGCAGTTTCGTCCTGTATCCTTGCACTATCCCCCGTAACAACTAACCGTCTTCTGGGGGCGTCGCTCATATGGGCATGTGCTACGGTAGCGACGATAAATAAACGGAAATACACACAGAGTATCGTTCAGGAACACCTCTCGGTGTAAGTTTATTCTCTCCCTCCAGTGGCTTCTTTCTGTAAAGTATAATTTGCGATAGCCCCAAACCATAAAAGACAATCGTCACATTATTCGCATACTGAGTCACCTTTGTCGTATCTTCAAACAACAGCTGAAACGAATTTCGAGCACACCGGGGCCGGATCAAAAATAAGTAAAGAACGGCGAAGCTGTTTTTAGGTACAGTGCCAAGTACTACGCAGCTTGTTATTCTCTGACGTTTCGGAGTTAAATGATCAAAAAGTAGATGAATAATAATAATAATAATAAAAAAATACAAATAAATTAGAAAAAGAAAAGATTGTCGTCGTCTCGAAATGCCGACTATAAGTGCAGTGGGACTTCGCTCTATCAAATCGTAAACATTTCGGTTAGTGAAGCTCGTGCATTTAACAGACATATAAATGTTATTACAGATTAGCGGAATAAAACGAGAAATATCATAGGCAACCAGTATAGCGTGTAATTATGCAAATAGAGGTCACGGTCCGTCAGGTCAACAAGAGGCCCACAAGGCCTTATCGGCCACCTGAGTCCAAAGAGCACAAAAACAAATAAAAGTCCACCTGATTATGCTACATACTACATATCAAAGCTCTAAGCCTTTTAGTTTGGGAGAAGAAGATTTTTAAGTTTTCTCTAAACAAGCCTATGTTAAACTTGGGACATCTTGGAACGGGCTAATTCTTACCCTGGGGCAATAATTTATACAATATTGATGGAAGTCCACCGCGTGATGCTACATACAAAACATTAAAGCTCTAGGGCCTCCTGTTTGGGAGAAGAGTTTAAAATTTTCACTATTTAAGCCCTATGTAAAATCGCGAGGTCCAGGAATGGTATAATTATGACCCTAGTAATGGTAGAGATCCACCAGAAGATGATATATACCAAATACAAAAGCTCTAGGCCTATCTGTTTGAGAGAAGAAGAATTTTAAAGTGTTCACTATATAAGCCTACGTTAAATTTGTGACATCCGGGAAAGGGCTAACTTTGATCCCGAGGCAATAATTTGTACAATCTTGATAGAGCTCCAATAGATGATGCTGTTTACCAAATATCAAAGTTCTATGCCCTCCTGTTTTGGAGAAGAAGATTTAAAAAAAATCATTATATAAGCCTATGTTACATTTGTGACATCTTGGAATGGTCTAATTTTAATCCTGAGGCAATAATTTGTACGATCTTGGCAGTCTTGAAAGAGCTCCACCAGATGATGCCCTATACCAAATATCAAAGTTCTAGGCCCTCCTGTTTGGGAGAAGAAAATTTTTTGTTAAAAAATCACTATATAAGCCCTTTGTAAAACTTGTGATGTCCGGGAATGGACTAATTCTGTCCCTGGGGCTACGATTTATACGATATTGGTATAAATTCACCAGATGATGCTACATACCAAATATAAAAACTCTAGGCCCTTTAGTTTGGGAGAAGAAGGTTTTTGAAATTTTCACACTATTTTAATCTTGTGACGTCCGGGAACGGGCTAATTTTGACCCTGGGGTTATAATTCATACAATATTGATAGAGGTCCACTAGATGATGCCACATACCAAATATCAGAGCTGTAGGTCCTTTGGATTATGTAGAAAAAGATTCTCAAAGTTGTCACTTTTAAGCTTATGTAACCCCCCCCCCACTCACACACACACAACCCCACCCACCCCTAGCACGGTCATTTCTTGACAGATATTTTTTTCTTCTACAAACTTGATAGCCCTTGTCCTAAAGACTCTAAATACCAAATGTGAAGCTAATCTGCCAGACGGTTCATGACATGAAGATTTTTAAAGATATACCCTTTTTGGCCCCTTATGGGGCCCCAAGGGGAGATAACTCCATGACGTGCACAAAGCTGAAGCGCCTTCCCATAAGGATGCTTCCTGCCAAGTTTGGTTGAAATCCATCCAAGGGTTCTTTAGAAGAAGTCGAAAATGAAAAAAGTTAACGAACAACGCACGACGACGGACAAAATACGATCGCAATAGGTCGGGGAAGGTCATGCTGACCTAATAAAATCTTACTATACATTATCATTCGTCATAGGCTGTATAGCGAAGTTCTTATATACCAATACAGATGAAAATGAGGTTTGTACAGATAATATTCCAATTTCCCTAACCAGAATTACTGCTCGTGTGACAAAACCCACGTTTTCCGTCTTGCAGAACAAATTGATAGAGCAAATTTCAAGTATTTGGTAAGTGTTGCTCAAGTCCATTGTACTTAACGTAACACTTGAGAATAACTGTCAAAACTAATTTACTACATAACACCATAGTTAACCCCACCCACTCGACCTCTGTCACTAAATTACTTTGACCCCAGCTCAGGTCACCGAGCGTGTTGGAAACTTTGTTAAATCTCACCAGAAAATGTTTCCAACGACCAAAACTTCAAAATGGGCTTGAACTTTCAAACCAACGGGGAAGACAGCAGCCAACATACGTCTTGAATTTCAAATCCAAATAGTTCCGTTCATTGGATTGTAGTACACGCGTTTGCTCTTAAATTGGCCACACAAATCTCGGACTATTCAAGTTTTGGCGTGAGTATCAGCCTACATCACCTGCAAAGCTCTTTTTAGTTGGAGTTGTTAATTTGGTCAATTATCAGAAGAAATTTTGACTCTCTTTAAGAAATTTCATTACTTTCAGACCTTTGATTTTAATGTATGTCTGAAACTAGAAAAGTGTCACAAACACGGATGCCCTGCATCAGCGCTTGTCACTTGACCTTCAGTTGTGAAAGTATCCAACAGAACTTTATGCACGACACTAGTTCTCATCAAGGGGAACAACTGTGCCAGGTTATTTAGAATCCTACATAACATGACAGGGCATAAAAGGGATTTTATTCAGCATGACGAGAATTAATTCGATGTCTACAAAGTCAACCCAGGCTTTCATTGGTCTACCCTGCAAGGGATCTTCAAGTGAGTAATAATCTGCTCATCGTCAAGAGAAGCTTTAACCCATTATAAGATGACGAAATCATAGACTTGTCCAAATTGAAAGGAGTTGCAGACGACAAAGTGTATACTATTGCAGACTTTTTCAACTTTCTGGGTAGAAAATCTGTGTAAAATGAAGAAATTGCTTACTACACAAGCAATTTCTTCATTTTACAAAATGTTTTCCCAATTATTTTTCTTGTGGTTGCTAAAAGAAAATGGGTTAAAACACAACATGCAGCTATATACTAAATGCCCAATCTTTACTCTCAACCAACTCCATAGATGCGCCGCCTGATCCGAGTCTTTACTTTAGGCAAGTAATTGTGGGTTGTTGGTTTTGGGGGTTTTTGTTTTAAATGCCAAGGGCAGGTTCTGAAGAACCGAGAGGCATTACTGGCCATTAATATTGGCCCTAATATTAACATTAGAAATTCGTCAGGACAGGGTCATTTACAATCGGAACTACTCGTTCAACTCTACTAATCATATCTTGGATTTACATTGTAGGATTATTAAAAAACTTCGTATGACAAACTTCCAAAATGGCGCTCTCAGTTATGCTAAGAAACTTTGTAACAATGCATCTCATAAAGTTCTGTGAGAATCATGTTTTGTCTTAAAAGGAAACTTGATTTCAGAGCAAAAAAAGGCAAAACATAAAACCACAAAAAGAAACTTCATCTTTTCAGCGACTTCAAGACTTCCTAACCATCTTAATTTACCGAGATTACGTACTAAGTTTTCCTACACTGTTTCCGGCTAATAAATAAAACGACTTGTTACATAATGCTCCGTTTGGTATTCAACCTAAGTCTGTTACAAAGTATACGGGAACGACCGAGTGTGTTCTGATTGGGTCATGTATCGAATTTTGGCCGTAGACCTTATACCGAAAAACTCTTGAACAAATTAAGTCAAAATTGCTTCTTGTGTAATTACAGCCAATAGTGATGGTTTGTGTGAAGAAGATAAACAAGAGGGCCATTTGAATTTGGGGTGCTCACCTAAGATAAAGGCTCTTTTTCTTTCAACAATAATTTCATGTTATGGTTAGGATTATGATACAAGTGGGTCTTACCATAGTTTACACATATATAGGCTCTGTACCTGGGGATCCCGAAGTCTTAATGACACACTAAAAGGCTTTAGGGCTAATTTGAATCAGGAGAACCCTTTTCCTACCTCTGGATCCATATAATTCAAGAAATAAGAAAGAATTCATTTCACTGATGTTTCATGTTATCGTTTAAAATCCCACCACTGGGACCCCGAGGGTCAAAACTTTAGCTATTATGAAAGAGGTCAATATACTGCTGTTTCATACAAAATATCAAGACTCTAAGCCATCAGAGTCAGGAGGAGAAGATTTTTAAAGATTACCTTAAAATTTCAGTTTTTTGTCATGGCAGCCAGAGTTTTTAAGAGATTTCAATTCTTTTAGCTAATTATAAAGTGGGCCACCTTAGGAATCTTTCTGCCAAATTTTTGTTCAAATTGCCTAAATGGCTTTGGAGGAGATTTGGTTTAAAAAAAATTCTTTCTTTCTATATAAATCCATCTCCCTAGGGCTCCGCCCCAGGGGAACAGATGGCCATAATTCAAGCGTTTTTGAAAGAGGTCAATATACTGATGTTTCATGCAAAATATCAAGACTCTACTCAAGGAGGAGAAGATTTTTAAAGATTATTTCAAAATTTCAATTTTGTTGCCATGGTTCAACCAAAATTTTCTTTCAACAACAACCCTTGCTGTATCAACAACAAAATTCATATTTCTTTTGTAATAATACATTTAATATAGCATTAACCCTGACCAAATAAGCACATTTCAAAATAATAGATAAATGGAAGGTATTTAGATTCTTATGAAAACAATTGCACATTACCATGAAAATAAATAGTTTTATCTAAATGACCTTAAAATCTATTAAAGATGACTTCCTTCAATTCAAATTGAAGGCTTCTTTTTGTCCTATTTTCAAGCACTTCCATAATGCTGACAAGGATTTCACGGAGTGTTTTTGTTGGTGATAAATAAACACTGTAATTTTAAGCTATTTTTCTAAATTGCAGGTAGATAATTCTGAAACAATTTGGTGTATCGAAATTTTTTTTTTCTCTTGCATAACTAAGCATAGTAGAGATTCAATGTCTTGGATGTCTATCTGAAATTTCAAAAACTGAAGCCTTTTGAAACAACAACCTATAGCATGTTGACATGATGTATAAAGATAACATTGAAAGTTACACAAGACTTTAAACCAAAATACAAATTTGTAACTCAAAGTGTCATCAGCTTGTTCTTTCATTTGTTCAGAGCTTTTATTCGACTATCTAAACTTTCACAATTCTTTTTAACAGTGGTCAAATTTTCTGTCAAAGTACTTTCAACCTGAAAGAAAAATAAACACAAGAATTTATCTAGGTTTGTTGTCAACCCATAACCACACAATCCTGCATGTTGGAACACTAAAGTAAACTAGGCTATCAATGAATGAAATTAATACCCCTTACAGCTTGTTGTCCCAGAAAAAACATTTTGTTGAGTAGAGCCTTTTTTCAACAAAAGGCCATAACTCCAAGTATAGTTAATGGACTGTAACCAAATGAAACATGATTTTTCCTCAAAGTGCCATAATTCTGTAAAAAGTAAATCTCTAGTTGATACCAAGTCTATCTGTGATTTATTGATCAAATCCATATTGTAGTTGCTGAGAAATTGGAGTCGACACGGAAAAAAGCTAGACAGATCAACCAATCAAAGAACCAACAAGCTGACTCCTATTTACCCCAACAAACAGGTTATTTTTTTCTCTGGGGGGTACAATAAGCAATGGAAATCATTAAGGGGATGGGAAAATTGCTTGTTTTCTACCATATTTGATATTGATTTCTAAATTTTTGTTAGCTCTAAATTGTTGTCTATATCTTCTTACAATTTGGAACAGTCTAAAATTTGTCTGATAAAAGGTTATGATTGATAACACAAATCCTAGTTTACCGAAGAAAACAGCAAAATCTGCAAGACATTTAACAATAAGCTTGTCTGTCTATCTGTCAGCTTATTTGAACCTAACAGCCACACAATCCATAGTTACAAGAATTTGAAAACATTTGTGTTAATTGATTTCTTCTTTTCCCATAATGCCTCTCCATATTAGCAACAAATAAGATCATTTGAGAAAATTGAATTCACTATTTGTTTTGTTTTTTTTCATAACTTTGATTAGTCTACACATTCAATATCAAGAAAGGCACCAAGTGTTTATACATTATACACAACTAAACAATCCCTAAATGTGATTAACCTATTACCAGACAACCTAGTTGTAGACTGGTCAAATTCAAGAAGTTGCAGATGACAATTTTTAGTTGTCGAATATTCAAAAATCTTTATCTTTTGAAAACAACTTAAAGACCAAAATAATTTTTGTCTCATGCACACAATGACATTGTAGAGATTATTGTGGCAAGTTTCTGTTCATTAGTTGAAAACGTGGAAGGAATTGCGCACACAAAAACAATGTAATTTCAGGCTATTTTTCTAAGTCAAGGGCAGATCATTCCAAATCGACTTGAGGGATCAATGTAATTTTTGTATCATGCACAACTAGATATGCTAGAGATTCATCGGTGCAATTTTCATTCCATTCTTACAGAAACTGTAGCAGGTTGCGCTTAAAAAGATTCAAACAAACGATTGTCGGCTTGTTTTTACATTGTATCGACAGTAACTGTTGTAATCATTTAGTGCGCGAGAATTTTAAGGATAGTTTAAACTAAAACACATAGAACAATACATAAAAATACAGAACCGTATAAGGACAACCACATGATATATACAATGATGAATGAGGATGGAAAAAAATGATAAAATGATGACCTTTTTGCCACCTCTTAGGACATTCCAGTTATAACATTTGTTCCGCTAGATACAAAGACAGATATGGTAGTGGTAGGCCTGAAGTGGTTTATTCTTATACGGGCTGTACGTAGGTCTTTTGGTTCCAAAGCTCATTTAAATCGGGATAAATGCATAAGCTTTAGGGTTATAAGAACAAGAACAACAACAAGCCAAATCCGCTGCAATCCAGGAGTAACGAAAAGCAGTAGTTTGTCTCTGATTTTAGTCTCCCCTACGACAGGCCATAGAAAAAGGACGATATACTATTGTGGAAAAATACCCGGCACCCCTCGGAGCAATGAAATAATGTAGCAAGTGTTGTGAAGGGTCATTAATACCGGACTGTTCTCAACAGTATAAAACAAGAGGTACTTGAGCGCCCGTATCGCTTCGCCGGCCCCAGGCAGGAAATTACTGGTTTACTTATTCTCTTTTAATCCCGTTTATTCGTGACCCTCTAGATAAAACTTCGAAAATATTGTCAAATAATTTCACTGTTTTTGTCTATCAAGATCAAGCGTTTTGTTTTGTCCTGTTTTTTTTATATATTTAATGAGCATAATTTTGAGCGCTTATACTTTTAATCTAGTAGATCCATAACATTTTACTAACAAGAGGACCATGATGGTCCTAAATCGCTTACCTGAGGCATCTGCAAAATACAGTACTTTTTTGTCTACCCTGAAATTCTTTGTATTTAGATTTCACTCAAACTCTAACTTCAATGAGTGTAATTTTAGCAACCTCAGTAGAGAACAATCTGGATTTACTATAAATAAAATATGAATACATTACAGCGTATACATTAGGGGAGGAAGATATTTGAACTTGCTTTTATTGAGAGTTTTTCATAACATTGGATGCCTTGGGAAGGGCCATGTTTGTCCCAAAGATAATAATGTTATCCTATGTTTTTAATTTAAATGCTCTAGGATTTTATCTAAGAAGAAGAATTTTTTCAATGCGATTTACGCAATTTTCGAACCCAGGAGCAGAGACTTTTTTAATCCTCAAAGCATATTTTCCTGTAACATAGTATGGAATTATTTAGTCATGCTACATACCAAATATGAATGCCCTTCACCTTATATTTCAGAATTTTTACCACCTTTGGACAACCAGGGAAGGGGTGTTTTTAACCTATAGGCATAATTGAATCAAAATTGATAGATAACAGCCAGGCTATGCTACACTTAAAATATAAATGCACTCTGCCTTAAAATGAGGATTTTTTTTAACATACTCAAATTTTGCGTTTTCCCAAATTTTGGACCCCTGGGCCGTTTAGGACCCTAGGAGGACAACTTTTAGTGATATAGTACAAAACCATCTAGTTATTCTACATACCAAATATGAATATCCTAGACCTTATAGTTTAAGAGGAAAAGTCATTTGAAATTGCTCTAATTAAGCATTTTTCCAAACTTCAGACCGCAGGGGCGGGGCCATTTTTGACCCCCGAGATTAAATATTTAAAAACTATGTAGAGAACCATATGATTAAGCTCTATATAAAATATAATGCCTTTGGCCTTGTAGTCTATGAAAAAAACAACAACAAATTTTTTCTAAAATTTCCCATTTTCATATGCTGCGGTTATAAGAGTTTTTAACGGAATTAAATTCTTTTAACAACTCTTGAAGAACTTCACCCAATGATCATCCCTGCAAAGTTTCAGCTCGATTGGCCTACTGGTTTAGGAGGAGAAGAAATTTAAAGATTTACTAAAGATTCCCATTTTCAAATGCTGCGGCAACCAGAGTTTTTGACGGATTTGAATTCTTTTAACAACTTTTGTAGAACTTACTCAAGGATCATCCCTGCAAAGTTTCAGATTGATTGGCGTATTGGTTTAGGAAGAGAAGATTTTTAAAGAAATTGTGGACGGACAGACAGACAGACGGACGGACGAACAACGACCGATCACAATAGCTCACCTCACACTTTGTGCTCAGGTGAGCTAAAATAGTATAGTACATGTATATCCCCTTTGATTGCTTGATGGCATTGAATGATAAGAGGTGAAGAAAATATTTTTGTTCGCACATTTCATACAGTGGGATTAACTCTTTAGGTTCATATCCCGGGTTTGTACAGGAGAGGGTTAAATATCGCTCTTTCTGTTACATAGATCAACCTTTGCTATCGTAACACAAAAGTGTCCACAAAGCTTATCATACGACCCCTTTAAACATTAAGATTAAAAAAAGCTTTCATGCCTAATGTCAAAGGACCCATATCAAACATAACTTACTCAGAAAGAAAAAAATACAAAGTAGTTTTTAAGAGTGGTTATATTAGGTCAAGAGCTTCTAATATTGCTGTCTGTGACTATAGTTGAGTACTTTACCATTATCGTATTGCAGATTTAAGTTTTGTACAAGTGGTATAAAAAACATTTTACTGCGCAATGAAATACGTTTGTCGACTTGTTTTTACATTGTATCGACAGTAACTGTTGTAATTATTTAGTGCGCGAGAAATTTAAGGATAGTTTATTATAAAACACATAGAACAATTCATAAAACATATAGAACTATAAAAAGACAACCACACGATATATACAATAATAAATGAGGATGGAAACAAAAATGATAAAATGATGACCCTTTTGTCACCTCTTAGGACAGTCCTGTTATAACATTTGTTGAGCCAGATAAAATGACAGACATGGTAGGGGTAGGCCTGCAGTGGTTTATACTTATACACCGTTTACTAACATAGGGCTGTATCGGGTAGGGCTTTGGTTCCAAAGCTCATTTTAATCGAGATAAATGCATAAGCTTCAGGTTTACAACAACAACAACAATACACCCCCGCTGCAATCCAGGAGTAACGAGAAGCAGTAGTTTGTCTCTGATTTTAGTCTCCCCTACGACAGGTTACAGAAAAAGGACGATATACTATTGTGGAAAAATACCCGGCACCCCTCGGAGCAATGAAATAATGTAGCAAGTGTTGTGAAGTGCCATTAATACCGGACTGTTTCCAAAGATACTTTGTAACAGTATAAAACAAGAGGTACTTGAGCGCCTGTATCGCTTCGCCGGCTGCAGACAGGAAATAACTGGTTAACCTATTCTCACTTAATCCCGTTTATTCGTGACCCTCTAGATAAAACTTCGAAAATATTGTCAAATAATTTCATCTTTTTGTCTATCAAGATTCAAGCGTTTTGTTTTGTCTTGTTGTTGTTGTTTTTTCATATTTAATGAACAAAATTTTGAGCGCTTATACTTGTATGCTTGTAGATCCATAACATTTTACTCAAAACTTGTAAAACATTTCCTTTGTTTGCTTGATAGCAATGAATAATAAGAGATGAAAAAATATTTTTGTTCGCGCATTCATACAGTGGGATTAACTCTTTAGGTTCATATTCTCTTCGTTTCGTAACTGTACAAATTATTCATTGTCTACAATATTTAATATCCAAAAGACAAAGACTTTCTTGTTAATTTCTCCGACCAAAAATTGCTATCGGTAGCTTCTATCAACTTGGATCAGTCAAACATTTTGTCATCTGGTCATGAATAAAAGGACAATAATATAAATTTATCTTTAAACAAGGATATGAACAAGAAAAATTACAAGGGAAGTAACTCATGCAAACTAGTTACTCAGTCTAGCAGGCATAATTAAATGCCCCCAAAGGAAAATTCTGAGCAAAATATTTTCAAAGTCTACTGTATTATCATATACATGTATAGAACTAAAAGTCGTTGTTTTTGTTTGATTAAAATATGATTAAAGGTCATCCAAGGACCATCCCTGTTAGATTTGGCTGATAATGACAAAGTAGTTTCGGAAAAGAAGAAGTTCAAAGTTGCCACAAAATACTTGGAAACTAGCCGCGCCAAAAGAAGCCATAATTCCATTCAATTAAAAATCCCCAAAGGTATCTGATAGGGGATCATGGATCTTTCCTGTAAAATTGGTTGATATCAACCTAGAAATTTCGACAAGTTTTACGCACGCGCGACGGACACAACGCCATGAAATTGACCGGATGTCCGAAAATAAACAGATATAAATGGATAAACAGATACAAGAGTATCGTTGTCAGCCCGATTAGCTCAGATGGTAGAGCACTTGACTTTAAACCTCAAGATCACGGGTTCGAGCCCTGGGCTGACCATATCAACTAACACAACTAATTGTCTTTCGGACGAGACGTTAAACCGAGGCCCTGTGTGACGATGCTATCCATCGAGCACGTTAAAGAACCAGGCGGAGCTCTCAGCAGTTTCGTCCTGTATCCTTGCACTATCCCCCGTAACAACTAACCGTCTTCTGGGGGCGTCGCTCATATGGGCATGTGCTACGGTAGCGACGATAAATAAACGGAAATACACACAGAGTATCGTTCAGGAACACCTCTCGGTGTAAGTTTATTCTCTCCCTCCAGTGGCTTCTTTCTGTAAAGTATAATTTGCGATAGCCCCAAACCATAAAAGACAATCGTCACATTATTCGCATACTGAGTCACCTTTGTCGTATCTTCAAACAACAGCTGAAACGAATTTCGAGCACACCGGGGCCGGATCAAAAATAAGTAAAGAACGGCGAAGCTGTTTTTAGGTACAGTGCCAAGTACTACGCAGCTTGTTATTCTCTGACGTTTCGGAGTTAAATGATCAAAAAGTAGATGAATAATAATAATAATAAAAAAAAATACAAATAAATTAGAAAAAGAAAAGATTGTCGTCGTCTCGAAATGCCGACTATAAGTGCAGTGGGACTTCGCTCTATCAAATCGTAAACATTTCGGTTAGTGAAGCTCGTGCATTTAACAGACATATAAATGTTATTACAGATTAGCGGAATAAAACGAGAAATATCATAGGCAACCAGTATAGCGTGTAATTATGCAAATAGAGGTCACGGTCCGTCAGGTCAACAAGAGGCCCACAAGGCCTTATCGGCCACCTGAGTCCAAAGAGCACAAAAACAAATAAAAGTCCACCTGATTATGCTACATACTACATATCAAAGCTCTAAGCCTTTTAGTTTGGGAGAAGAAGATTTTTAAGTTTTCTCTAAACAAGCCTATGTTAAACTTGGGACATCTTGGAACGGGCTAATTCTTACCCTGGGGCAATAATTTATACAATATTGATGGAAGTCCACCGCGTGATGCTACATACAAAACATTAAAGCTCTAGGGCCTCCTGTTTGGGAGAAGAGTTTAAAATTTTCACTATTTAAGCCCTATGTAAAATCGCGAGGTCCAGGAATGGTATAATTATGACCCTAGTAATGGTAGAGATCCACCAGAAGATGATATATACCAAATACAAAAGCTCTAGGCCTATCTGTTTGAGAGAAGAAGAATTTTAAAGTGTTCACTATATAAGCCTACGTTAAATTTGTGACATCCGGGAAAGGGCTAACTTTGATCCCGAGGCAATAATTTGTACAATCTTGATAGAGCTCCAATAGATGATGCTGTTTACCAAATATCAAAGTTCTATGCCCTCCTGTTTTGGAGAAGAAGATTTAAAAAAAATCATTATATAAGCCTATGTTACATTTGTGACATCTTGGAATGGTCTAATTTTAATCCTGAGGCAATAATTTGTACGATCTTGGCAGTCTTGAAAGAGCTCCACCAGATGATGCCCTATACCAAATATCAAAGTTCTAGGCCCTCCTGTTTGGGAGAAGAAAATTTTTTGTTAAAAAATCACTATATAAGCCCTTTGTAAAACTTGTGATGTCCGGGAATGGACTAATTCTGTCCCTGGGGCTACGATTTATACGATATTGGTATAAATTCACCAGATGATGCTACATACCAAATATAAAAACTCTAGGCCCTTTAGTTTGGGAGAAGAAGGTTTTTGAAATTTTCACACTATTTTAATCTTGTGACGTCCGGGAACGGGCTAATTTTGACCCTGGGGTTATAATTCATACAATATTGATAGAGGTCCACTAGATGATGCCACATACCAAATATCAGAGCTGTAGGTCCTTTGGATTATGTAGAAAAAGATTCTCAAAGTTGTCACTTTTAAGCTTATGTAACCCCCCCCCCCCACTCACACACACACAACCCCACCCACCCCTAGCACGGTCATTTCTTGACAGATATTTTTTTCTTCTACAAACTTGATAGCCCTTGTCCTAAAGACTCTAAATACCAAATGTGAAGCTAATCTGCCAGACGGTTCATGACATGAAGATTTTTAAAGATATACCCTTTTTGGCCCCTTATGGGGCCCCAAGGGGAGATAACTCCATGACGTGCACAAAGCTGAAGCGCCTTCCCATAAGGATGCTTCCTGCCAAGTTTGGTTGAAATCCATCCAAGGGTTCTTTAGAAGAAGTCGAAAATGAAAAAAGTTAACGAACAACGCACGACGACGGACAAAATACGATCGCAATAGGTCGGGGAAGGTCATGCTGACCTAATAAAATCTTACTATACATTATCATTCGTCATAGGCTGTATAGCGAAGTTCTTATATACCAATACAGATGAAAATGAGGTTTGTACAGATAATATTCCAATTTCCCTAACCAGAATTACTGCTCGTGTGACAAAACCCACGTTTTCCGTCTTGCAGAACAAATTGATAGAGCAAATTTCAAGTATTTGGTAAGTGTTGCTCAAGTCCATTGTACTTAACGTAACACTTGAGAATAACTGTCAAAACTAATTTACTACATAACACCATAGTTAACCCCACCCACTCGACCTCTGTCACTAAATTACTTTGACCCCAGCTCAGGTCACCGAGCGTGTTGGAAACTTTGTTAAATCTCACCAGAAAATGTTTCCAACGACCAAAACTTCAAAATGGGCTTGAACTTTCAAACCAACGGGGAAGACAGCAGCCAACATACGTCTTGAATTTCAAATCCAAATAGTTCCGTTCATTGGATTGTAGTACACGCGTTTGCTCTTAAATTGGCCACACAAATCTCGGACTATTCAAGTTTTGGCGTGAGTATCAGCCTACATCACCTGCAAAGCTCTTTTTAGTTGGAGTTGTTAATTTGGTCAATTATCAGAAGAAATTTTGACTCTCTTTAAGAAATTTCATTACTTTCAGACCTTTGATTTTAATGTATGTCTGAAACTAGAAAAGTGTCACAAACACGGATGCCCTGCATCAGCGCTTGTCACTTGACCTTCAGTTGTGAAAGTATCCAACAGAACTTTATGCACGACACTAGTTCTCATCAAGGGGAACAACTGTGCCAGGTTATTTAGAATCCTACATAACATGACAGGGCATAAAAGGGATTTTATTCAGCATGACGAGAATTAATTCGATGTCTACAAAGTCAACCCAGGCTTTCATTGGTCTACCCTGCAAGGGATCTTCAAGTGAGTAATAATCTGCTCATCGTCAAGAGAAGCTTTAACCCATTATAAGATGACGAAATCATAGACTTGTCCAAATTGAAAGGAGTTGCAGACGACAAAGTGTATACTATTGCAGACTTTTTCAACTTTCTGGGTAGAAAATCTGTGTAAAATGAAGAAATTGCTTACTACACAAGCAATTTCTTCATTTTACAAAATGTTTTCCCAATTATTTTTCTTGTGGTTGCTAAAAGAAAATGGGTTAAAACACAACATGCAGCTATATACTAAATGCCCAATCTTTACTCTCAACCAACTCCATAGATGCGCCGCCTGATCCGAGTCTTTACTTTAGGCAAGTAATTGTGGGTTGTTGGTTTTGGGGGTTTTTGTTTTAAATGCCAAGGGCAGGTTCTGAAGAACCGAGAGGCATTACTGGCCATTAATATTGGCCCTAATATTAACATTAGAAATTCGTCAGGACAGGGTCATTTACAATCGGAACTACTCGTTCAACTCTACTAATCATATCTTGGATTTACATTGTAGGATTATTAAAAAACTTCGTATGACAAACTTCCAAAATGGCGCTCTCAGTTATGCTAAGAAACTTTGTAACAATGCATCTCATAAAGTTCTGTGAGAATCATGTTTTGTCTTAAAAGGAAACTTGATTTCAGAGCAAAAAAAGGCAAAACATAAAACCACAAAAAGAAACTTCATCTTTTCAGCGACTTCAAGACTTCCTAACCATCTTAATTTACCGAGATTACGTACTAAGTTTTCCTACACTGTTTCCGGCTAATAAATAAAACGACTTGTTACATAATGCTCCGTTTGGTATTCAACCTAAGTCTGTTACAAAGTATACGGGAACGACCGAGTGTGTTCTGATTGGGTCATGTATCGAATTTTGGCCGTAGACCTTATACCGAAAAACTCTTGAACAAATTAAGTCAAAATTGCTTCTTGTGTAATTACAGCCAATAGTGATGGTTTGTGTGAAGAAGATAAACAAGAGGGCCATTTGAATTTGGGGTGCTCACCTAAGATAAAGGCTCTTTTTCTTTCAACAATAATTTCATGTTATGGTTAGGATTATGATACAAGTGGGTCTTACCATAGTTTACACATATATAGGCTCTGTACCTGGGGATCCCGAAGTCTTAATGACACACTAAAAGGCTTTAGGGCTAATTTGAATCAGGAGAACCCTTTTCCTACCTCTGGATCCATATAATTCAAGAAATAAGAAAGAATTCATTTCACTGATGTTTCATGTTATCGTTTAAAATCCCACCACTGGGACCCCGAGGGTCAAAACTTTAGCTATTATGAAAGAGGTCAATATACTGCTGTTTCATACAAAATATCAAGACTCTAAGCCATCAGAGTCAGGAGGAGAAGATTTTTAAAGATTACCTTAAAATTTCAGTTTTTTGTCATGGCAGCCAGAGTTTTTAAGAGATTTCAATTCTTTTAGCTAATTATAAAGTGGGCCACCTTAGGAATCTTTCTGCCAAATTTTTGTTCAAATTGCCTAAATGGCTTTGGAGGAGATTTGGTTTAAAAAAAATTCTTTCTTTCTATATAAATCCATCTCCCTAGGGCTCCGCCCCAGGGGAACAGATGGCCATAATTCAAGCGTTTTTGAAAGAGGTCAATATACTGATGTTTCATGCAAAATATCAAGACTCTACTCAAGGAGGAGAAGATCTTTAAAGATTATTTCAAAATTTCAATTTTGTTGCCATGGTTCAACCAAAATTTTCTTTCAACAACAACCCTTGCTGTATCAACAACAAAATTCATATTTCTTTTGTAATAATACATTTAATATAGCATTAACCCTGACCAAATAAGCACATTTCAAAATAATAGATAAATGGAAGGTATTTAGATTCTTATGAAAACAATTGCACATTACCATGAAAATAAATAGTTTTATCTAAATGACCTTAAAATCTATTAAAGATGACTTCCTTCAATTCAAATTGAAGGCTTCTTTTTGTCCTATTTTCAAGCACTTCCATAATGCTGACAAGGATTTCACGGAGTGTTTTTGTTGGTGATAAATAAACACTGTAATTTTAAGCTATTTTTCTAAATTGCAGGTAGATAATTCTGAAACAATTTGGTGTATCGAAATTTTTTTTTTCTCTTGCATAACTAAGCATAGTAGAGATTCAATGTCTTGGATGTCTATCTGAAATTTCAAAAACTGAAGCCTTTTGAAACAACAACCTATAGCATGTTGACATGATGTATAAAGATAACATTGAAAGTTACACAAGACTTTAAACCAAAATACAAATTTGTAACTCAAAGTGTCATCAGCTTGTTCTTTCATTTGTTCAGAGCTTTTATTCGACTATCTAAACTTTCACAATTCTTTTTAACAGTGGTCAAATTTTCTGTCAAAGTACTTTCAACCTGAAAGAAAAATAAACACAAGAATTTATCTAGGTTTGTTGTCAACCCATAACCACACAATCCTGCATGTTGGAACACTAAAGTAAACTAGGCTATCAATGAATGAAATTAATACCCCTTACAGCTTGTTGTCCCAGAAAAAACATTTTGTTGAGTAGAGCCTTTTTTCAACAAAAGGCCATAACTCCAAGTATAGTTAATGGACTGTAACCAAATGAAACATGATTTTTCCTCAAAGTGCCATAATTCTGTAAAAAGTAAATCTCTAGTTGATACCAAGTCTATCTGTGATTTATTGATCAAATCCATATTGTAGTTGCTGAGAAATTGGAGTCGACACGGAAAAAAGCTAGACAGATCAACCAATCAAAGAACCAACAAGCTGACTCCTATTTACCCCAACAAACAGGTTATTTTTTTCTCTGGGGGGTACAATAAGCAATGGAAATCATTAAGGGGATGGGAAAATTGCTTGTTTTCTACCATATTTGATATTGATTTCTAAATTTTTGTTAGCTCTAAATTGTTGTCTATATCTTCTTACAATTTGGAACAGTCTAAAATTTGTCTGATAAAAGGTTATGATTGATAACACAAATCCTAGTTTACCGAAGAAAACAGCAAAATCTGCAAGACATTTAACAATAAGCTTGTCTGTCTATCTGTCAGCTTATTTGAACCTAACAGCCACACAATCCATAGTTACAAGAATTTGAAAACATTTGTGTTAATTGATTTCTTCTTTTCCCATAATGCCTCTCCATATTAGCAACAAATAAGATCATTTGAGAAAATTGAATTCACTATTTGTTTTGTTTTTTTTCATAACTTTGATTAGTCTACACATTCAATATCAAGAAAGGCACCAAGTGTTTATACATTATACACAACTAAACAATCCCTAAATGTGATTAACCTATTACCAGACAACCTAGTTGTAGACTGGTCAAATTCAAGAAGTTGCAGATGACAATTTTTAGTTGTCGAATATTCAAAAATCTTTATCTTTTGAAAACAACTTAAAGACCAAAATAATTTTTGTCTCGTGCACACAATGACATTGTAGAGATTATTGTGGCAAGTTTCTGTTCATTAGTTGAAAACGTGGAAGGAATTGCGCACACAAAAACAATGTAATTTCAGGCTATTTTTCTAAGTCAAGGGCAGATCATTCCAAATCGACTTGAGGGATCAATGTAATTTTTGTATCATGCACAACTAGATATGCTAGAGATTCATCGGTGCAATTTTCATTCCATTCTTACAGAAACTGTAGCAGGTTGCGCTTAAAAAGATTCAAACAAACGATTGTCGGCTTGTTTTTACATTGTATCGACAGTAACTGTTGTAATCATTTAGTGCGCGAGAATTTTAAGGATAGTTTAAACTAAAACACATAGAACAATACATAAAAATACAGAACCGTATAAGGACAACCACATGATATATACAATGATGAATGAGGATGGAAAAAAAATGATAAAATGATGACCTTTTTGCCACCTCTTAGGACATTCCAGTTATAACATTTGTTCCGCTAGATACAAAGACAGATATGGTAGTGGTAGGCCTGAAGTGGTTTATTCTTATACGGGCTGTACGTAGGTCTTTTGGTTCCAAAGCTCATTTAAATCGGGATAAATGCATAAGCTTTAGGGTTATAAGAACAAGAACAACAACAAGCCAAATCCGCTGCAATCCAGGAGTAACGAAAAGCAGTAGTTTGTCTCTGATTTTAGTCTCCCCTACGACAGGCCATAGAAAAAGGACGATATACTATTGTGGAAAAATACCCGGCACCCCTCGGAGCAATGAAATAATGTAGCAAGTGTTGTGAAGGGTCATTAATACCGGACTGTTCTCAACAGTATAAAACAAGAGGTACTTGAGCGCCCGTATCGCTTCGCCGGCCCCAGGCAGGAAATTACTGGTTTACTTATTCTCTTTTAATCCCGTTTATTCGTGACCCTCTAGATAAAACTTCGAAAATATTGTCAAATAATTTCACTGTTTTTGTCTATCAAGATCAAGCGTTTTGTTTTGTCCTGTTTTTTTATATATTTAATGAGCATAATTTTGAGCGCTTATACTTTTAATCTAGTAGATCCATAACATTTTACTAACAAGAGGACCATGATGGTCCTAAATCGCTTACCTGAGGCATCTGCAAAATACAGTACTTTTTTGTCTACCCTGAAATTCTTTGTATTTAGATTTCACTCAAACTCTAACTTCAATGAGTGTAATTTTAGCAACCTCAGTAGAGAACAATCTGGATTTACTATAAATAAAATATGAATACATTACAGCGTATACATTAGGGGAGGAAGATATTTGAACTTGCTTTTATTGAGAGTTTTTCATAACATTGGATGCCTTGGGAAGGGCCATGTTTGTCCCAAAGATAATAATGTTATCCTATGTTTTTAATTTAAATGCTCTAGGATTTTATCTAAGAAGAAGAATTTTTTCAATGCGATTTACGCAATTTTCGAACCCAGGAGCAGAGACTTTTTTAATCCTCAAAGCATATTTTCCTGTAACATAGTATGGAATTATTTAGTCATGCTACATACCAAATATGAATGCCCTTCACCTTATATTTCAGAATTTTTACCACCTTTGGACAACCAGGGAAGGGGTGTTTTTAACCTATAGGCATAATTGAATCAAAATTGATAGATAACAGCCAGGCTATGCTACACTTAAAATATAAATGCACTCTGCCTTAAAATGAGGATTTTTTTTAACATACTCAAATTTTGCGTTTTCCCAAATTTTGGACCCCTGGGCCGTTTAGGACCCTAGGAGGACAACTTTTAGTGATATAGTACAAAACCATCTAGTTATTCTACATACCAAATATGAATATCCTAGACCTTATAGTTTAAGAGGAAAAGTCATTTGAAATTGCTCTAATTAAGCATTTTTCCAAACTTCAGACCGCAGGGGCGGGGCCATTTTTGACCCCCGAGATTAAATATTTAAAAACTATGTAGAGAACCATATGATTAAGCTCTATATAAAATATAATGCCTTTGGCCTTGTAGTCTATGAAAAAAACAACAACAAATTTTTTCTAAAATTTCCCATTTTCATATGCTGCGGTTATAAGAGTTTTTAACGGAATTAAATTCTTTTAACAACTCTTGAAGAACTTCACCCAATGATCATCCCTGCAAAGTTTCAGCTCGATTGGCCTACTGGTTTAGGAGGAGAAGAAATTTAAAGATTTACTAAAGATTCCCATTTTCAAATGCTGCGGCAACCAGAGTTTTTGACGGATTTGAATTCTTTTAACAACTTTTGTAGAACTTACTCAAGGATCATCCCTGCAAAGTTTCAGATTGATTGGCGTATTGGTTTAGGAAGAGAAGATTTTTAAAGAAATTGTGGACGGACAGACAGACAGACGGACGGACGAACAACGACCGATCACAATAGCTCACCTCACACTTTGTGCTCAGGTGAGCTAAAATAGTATAGTACATGTATATCCCCTTTGATTGCTTGATGGCATTGAATGATAAGAGGTGAAGAAAATATTTTTGTTCGCACATTTCATACAGTGGGATTAACTCTTTAGGTTCATATCCCGGGTTTGTACAGGAGAGGGTTAAATATCGCTCTTTCTGTTACATAGATCAACCTTTGCTATCGTAACACAAAAGTGTCCACAAAGCTTATCATACGACCCCTTTAAACATTAAGATTAAAAAAAGCTTTCATGCCTAATGTCAAAGGACCCATATCAAACATAACTTACTCAGAAAGAAAAAAATACAAAGTAGTTTTTAAGAGTGGTTATATTAGGTCAAGAGCTTCTAATATTGCTGTCTGTGACTATAGTTGAGTACTTTACCATTATCGTATTGCAGATTTAAGTTTTGTACAAGTGGTATAAAAAACATTTTACTGCGCAATGAAATACGTTTGTCGACTTGTTTTTACATTGTATCGACAGTAACTGTTGTAATTATTTAGTGCGCGAGAAATTTAAGGATAGTTTATTATAAAACACATAGAACAATTCATAAAACATATAGAACTATAAAAAGACAACCACACGATATATACAATAATAAATGAGGATGGAAACAAAAATGATAAAATGATGACCCTTTTGTCACCTCTTAGGACAGTCCTGTTATAACATTTGTTGAGCCAGATAAAATGACAGACATGGTAGGGGTAGGCCTGCAGTGGTTTATACTTATACACCGTTTACTAACATAGGGCTGTATCGGGTAGGGCTTTGGTTCCAAAGCTCATTTTAATCGAGATAAATGCATAAGCTTCAGGTTTACAACAACAACAACAATACACCCCCGCTGCAATCCAGGAGTAACGAGAAGCAGTAGTTTGTCTCTGATTTTAGTCTCCCCTACGACAGGTTACAGAAAAAGGACGATATACTATTGTGGAAAAATACCCGGCACCCCTCGGAGCAATGAAATAATGTAGCAAGTGTTGTGAAGTGCCATTAATACCGGACTGTTTCCAAAGATACTTTGTAACAGTATAAAACAAGAGGTACTTGAGCGCCTGTATCGCTTCGCCGGCTGCAGACAGGAAATAACTGGTTAACCTATTCTCACTTAATCCCGTTTATTCGTGACCCTCTAGATAAAACTTCGAAAATATTGTCAAATAATTTCAT
Source organism: Fragum fragum (assembly GCA_946902895.1). Taxonomy (NCBI): domain Eukaryota; kingdom Metazoa; phylum Mollusca; class Bivalvia; order Cardiida; family Cardiidae; genus Fragum; species Fragum fragum. The sequence goes on from OX336377.1 coordinate 3,825,952, forward strand.
CTTTTTGTCTATCAAGATTCAAGCGTTTTGTTTTGTCTTGTTGTTGTTGTTTTTTCATATTTAATGAACAAAATTTTGAGCGCTTATACTTGTATGCTTGTAGATCCATAACATTTTACTCAAAACTTGTAAAACATTTCCTTTGTTTGCTTGATAGCAATGAATAATAAGAGATGAAAAAATATTTTTGTTCGCGCATTCATACAGTGGGATTAACTCTTTAGGTTCATATTCTCTTCGTTTCGTAACTGTACAAATTATTCATTGTCTACAATATTTAATATCCAAAAGACAAAGACTTTCTTGTTAATTTCTCCGACCAAAAATTGCTATCGGTAGCTTCTATCAACTTGGATCAGTCAAACATTTTGTCATCTGGTCATGAATAAAAGGACAATAATATAAATTAATCTTTAAACAAGCATATGAACATGAAAACTTACAAGAGAGGTAACTCATGCAAACTAGTTACTCAGTCTAGCAGGCATAATTAAATGCCCCCAAAGGAAAATTCTGAGCAAAATATTTTCAAAGTCTACTGTATTATCGTATACATGTATAGAACTAGGTCACGCGTATAAAAGTCGTGGTTTTTGTTTGATTAAAATATGATTAAAGGTCATCCAAGGACCATCCCTATTAGATTTGGCTGATAATGACAAAGTAGTTTCGGAAAAGAATAAGTTCAAAGTTGCCACAAAATACTTGGAAACTAGCCGCGCCAAAAGAAGCCATAATTCCATTCAATTAAAAATCCCCAAAGGTATCTGATAGAGGATCACGGATCTTTCCTGTAAAATTGGTTGATATCAACCTAGAAATTTCGACAAGTTTTACGCACGCGCGACGGACACAACGCCATGAAATTGACCGGATGTCCGAAAATAAACAGATAAACGGATAAACAGATACACCTCTCGGTGTAAGATTATTCTCTCTCTCCCAGTTGCAAGAACGTGGCTTCTTGCTGTATAGTATAATCTGCGATAGCCCCAAACCATATGTTCTAAAGAAAGACAATCGTCACATTATTCGCATATTGGGTCACCTTTGTCGTATCTTCTAACAACAGCTGAAACGAATTTCGAGCACACCGGGACCGGATAAAAATAAGTAAAGAACGGCGAAGCTGTTTTAGGTACAGTGCCAAGTACTACGTAGCTTGTTATTCTCTGACGTTTCGAAGTTAAATGATCAAAAAGTAGACGAATAAAATAATAATGTTACAAATAAAATTAGAAAAGATTGTCGTCGTCTCGAAATGCTGACTATAAGTGTAGTGGGACTTCGCTCTATCACATCGTAAACATTTCGGTTAGTGAATCTCGTGCGACAAACATATAAATGTTATTACAGATACGAGAAATACAATAGGCAAAGTATAGCGTGTAATTATGCAAATAGAGGTCACGGTCCGTCAGGTCAACAAGAGGCCAATAGGGCCTTATCGGTCACCTGAGTCCAAAGAGCACAAAAACAAATAAAAGTCCACCAGATTATGCTACATATTATATATCAAAGCTCTAAGCCTTTTAGTTTGGGAGAAGAAGATTTTTAAAAGTTTTCTCTAAACAAGCCTATGTTAAACTTGGGACATCTTGGAACGGGCTAATTCTAACCCTGTGGCAATAATTTATACAATATTGATGTAAGTCCATCAGGTGATGCCTCATACAAAACATTAAAGCTCTAGGGCCTCCTGTTTGGGAGAAGAGTTTAAAAATTTCACTATTTAAGCCCTATGTAAAATCGCGAGGTCCAGGAATGGGATAATTATGACCCTAGGGCCATGATTCATACAGTTTTGATAGAGATCCACCAGAAGATGATATATACCAAATACAAAAGCTCTAGGCCTATCTGTTTGAGAGAAGAAGAATTTTAAAGTTTTCACTATATAAGCCTACGTTAAATTTGTGACATCCGGGAAAGGGCTAACTTTGATCCCGAGGCAATAATTTGTACAATCTTGATAGAGCTCCATTAGATGATGCTGTATACCAAATATCAAAGTTCTATGCCCTCCTGTTTGGGAGAAGAAGATTTAAAGAAAAAATCATTATATAAGCCTATGTTACATTTGTGACATCTTGGAAAGGTCTAATTTTAATCCTGAGGCAATAATTTGTACGATCTTGGCAGTCTTGACAGAGCTCCACCAGATGATGCCCTATACCAAATATTAAAGTTCTAGGCCTTCCTGTATGGGAGAAGAATATTTTTTTTAAAAAAATCACTATATAAGCCTTTTATTTTGGGAGAAGATTTTTAAAAGTTTTCCCTAAACAAGCCTTTGTTAAACTTGGGACATCTTGGAACGGGCTAATTCTGACTCTGTGGCAATAATTTATACAATATTGATGTAAGTCCACCAGGTGATGCTTCATACCAAATATAAAAGCTCTATATATGCCCTTTAGTTTGGGAGCAGAAGATTTTTGAAATTTTCACACTATTTTAATCTTGTGACGTCCGAGAACGGGCTAATTTTGACCCTGGGGTTATAAATTATACAATATTGATATAGGTCCACTAGATGATGCCACATACCAAATACCAGAGTTGTAGGTCCTTTGGATTGTGTAGAAAAAGATTCTCAAAGTTGTCACTTGTAAGCTTATGTAAACCCCCCCACCTCCCCCCCCCAGCACGGTCATTTCTTGACAGATATTTTTTTCTTCTACAAACTTGATAGCCCTTGTCCTAAAGACTCTAAATACCAAATGTGAATCTAATCTGCCAGACGGTTCATGACATGAAGATTTTTAAAGATATACCCCTTTTGTCCCCTTATGGGGCCCCAAGGGGAGATAACTCCATGACGTGCACAAATCTGAAGCGCCTTCCCATAAGGATGCTTCCTGCCAAGTTTGGTTGAAATCCATCCAAGGGTTCTTAAGAAGAAGTCGAAAATGAAAAAAGTTAACGAACAACGCACGACGACGGACAAAATACGATCGCAATAGGTCGGGGAAGGTCATGCTGACCTAATAAAATCTTACTATACATTATCATTCGTCATAGGCTGTATAGCGAAGTTCTTATATACCAATACAGATGAAAATGAGGTTTGTACAGATAATATCCCAATTTCCCTAACCAGAATTACTGCTCGTGTGACAAAACCCACGTTTTCCGTCTTGCAGAACAAATTGATAGAGCAAATTTCAAGTATTTGGTAAGTGTTGCTCAAGTCCATTGTACTTAACGTAACACTTGAGAATAACTGTCAAAACTAATTTACTACATAACACCATAGTTAACCCCACCCACTCGACCTCTGTCACTAAATTACTTTGACCCCAGCTCAGGTCACCGAGCGAGTTGGAAACTTTGTTAAATCTCACCAGAAAATGTTTCCAACGACCAAAACTTCAGAATGGGCCATTACTTGAACTTTCCAACCAACGGGGTAGGCAGCAGCCAATATACGTCTTGAATTTCAAATCCAAATAGTTCCGTGCATTGGATTGTAGTACACGCGTTTGCTCTTAAATTGGCAACACAGATCTCGGACTATTCAAGTTTTGGCGTGAGTATCAGCCTACATCACCTGCAAAGCTCTTTTTAGTTGGAGTTGTTAATTTGGTCAATTATCAGAAGAAATTTTGACTCAATTTTAGACATTTCATTACTTTCAGACCTTTGATTTTAATGTATGTCTGAAACTAGAAAAGTGTCACAAACACGGATGCCCTGCATCAGTGCTTGTCACTTGACCTTCAGTTGTGAAAGTATCCAACAGAACTTTATGCACGACACTAGTTCTCATCAAGGGGAACAGCTGTGCCAGGTTATTTAGAATCCTACATAACATGACAGGGCATAAAAGGGATTTCATACAGCATGACAAGAATTAATTCGATGTCTACAAAGTCAACCCAGGCTTTCATTGGTCTACCCTGCAAGGGATCTTCAAGTGAGTAATAATCTGCTCATCGTCAAGAGAAGCTTTAACCCATTATAAGATGACGAAATCATAGACTTGTCCAAATTGAAAGGAGTTGCAGACGACAAAGTGTATACATTTGCCGACTTTTTCAACTTTCTGGGTAGAAAATCTGTGTAAAATGAAGAAATTGCTTACTACACAAGCAATTTCTTCGTTTTACAAAATGTTTTCCCAATTATTTTTCTTATGGTTGCTAAAACGAATCATTCAATGAAAATGGGTTAAAACACAACATGCAGCTATATACTGAATGCCCAATACTTACTCTCATCCAACTCCATAGATGCGCCGCCTGATCCGAGTCTTTACTTTATGCAAGTAATTGTGGGTTGTTGGTTTTGGGGTTTTTTGTTTTAAATGCCAAGAGCAGGTTCTGAATAACCGAGTGGCATTACTTGCCATTAATATTGGCCCCAATATTAGCATTAGAAATTCGTCAGGACAGGGTCAGTAACAATCGGAACTACTCGTTCAACTCTACTAATCATATCTCGGATTTACATTGTAGGACTATTTAAAAACTTCATATGACAAACTTCCAAAATGGCGCTATCAGTTATGCTAAGAAACTTTGGTAAAATGCATCTCATAAAGATCTGTGAGAATCATGTTTTGTCTTAAAAGGAAGCTTGCTTTCAGAGCAAAAAAAGGCAAAACATAAAACCACAACAAGAGGACCATGATGGTCCTAAATCGCTCCCCTGAGTATGATGGTTCATGGATTTATACAAAATAGAAAAGCTCTCTGTCTAATTATTTTGGAGAAGATGTTTAAGGATTTTCTTTTTTAACCCATTCCAACACAGCAAAATTTTAGACTGGTCCAAATTGAAAGAAGCTGCAGACAACAATTTCAAGTTGATGGAATTTTGAATTTTTTCATCTTTTTGAATAGAAAACATTGTGGATAATGAAGAAATTGCTTGATACAAGTAATTTCTTCATTTTCCACAACGTTTTCCAAACTTTTTTCTCGAGGGGCGTAAAAAGGAGGGATTGAGTTGGAATGGGTTAATCCTAGGTATATTGATGACCCCTACAAAAAACCCTAATTTCCTGAATAAGGCAATGCTTCAAGTGGAGACATCAATACATATCAAATGCAAAAGCTCTAGGCCTAATGGTTTAGGAGAAGAAGGTTTTTAAAGATATCATTCTTTATTCCTATCAAAAATTAGGGATCGCACAGAAAATGACTAATTTTCAGAATACAGTAATTCTTTGAAGTATTTTGGTAGAGGGTCAATAGATGATGATACATACCAAATATAAAAGCTCTAGGCCTAATGGTTTGGGAGAAGAAGACTTTTAAAGATTTCCTTCTTTATTCCTTTGTAAAATCAGAGACTGCACAGAAAAGGGCCAATTCTCAGAATACAGTTGTTTTTAAGCATTTTGGTAGAGGGTCAATAGATGATGATGTATACCAAATATCAAAGGTCTAGGCATTATGGTTTGGGAGAAGAAGATTTTTAAAGATTTCCTTCTTTATTCCTTTGTAAAATCAGAGATTGCACAGAAAAGGACTAAATCTCAGAATACGGTAATTCTTTGAAGTATTTTGGTAGAGGGTCAATAGGCGATGATACATACCAAATATAAAAGCTCTAGGCCTTATGGTTTGGGAGAAGAAGATTTTCAAAGATTTCCTTCTTTATTCCTTTGTAAAATCAGGGATCGCACAGAAAAGGGCTAATTTTCAGAATACGATAATTCTTTGAAGTATTTTGGTAGAGGGTCAAAAGTTGATAATACATACCAAATATCAAAAGTCTAGGCCTTATGGTTTAGGAGGAGAAGATTTCTTAAGATTTCCTTTGTAAAATCTGGGATCGCACAGAAAAGGGTTAATTTTAAGAGTGCAGTAATTCTTTGAAGTTTTTTGGTAGAGGGTCAATAGGTGATGATATGTTCCAAATATCAAAGCTTAGGCCTTATGGTTTAGGAGGAGAAGATTTTTTAATAATTGTTTACGGACGGACAGACGGACGCCGGACAATTACCGATCACAATAGCTCACCTTGAGCACATTGTGCTCAGGTGAGCTAAAAAGAAACTTCAGCTTTTCAGCGATTTTAGGACATCCTAACCATCTTAATTCACCGAGATTACGTACTAAGTTTTCCTACACTGTTTCCGGCTAATAAATAAACCGACTTGTTACATAATGCTCCGTTTGGTATACAACCTAAGTCTGTTACAAAGTATACGGGAACGACAGAATGTGTTCTGATTGGGTCATGTATCGAATTTTGACCGTAGACATTATACCAAAAAACTCTTGAACAAATTAAGTCAAACTTGCTTCTTGTGTAATTACAGCCAATAGTGATGGTTTGTGTGAAGAAGATAAACAAGAGGGCCATTTGAATTTCGGGTGCTCACCTTAGATAAAGGCTCTTTTTCTTTTAACAATTTTATAATTTCATGTTATGGTTAGGATTATGATACAAGTGGGCCTTACCATAGTTTACACATATATAGGCTCTGTACCTGGGGATCCCGAAGTCTTAATGACACACTCTAAGGCTTTAGGACTAATTTGAATCAGGAGAACCCTTTTCCTACCTCTGGATCCATATAGTTCAAGAAATAAGAAAGAATTCATTTTACTGATGTTTCATGTTATCATTTAAAATCCCACCCCTGGGACCCCGAGGGTCAAAACTTTAGCTATTAAGAAAGAGGTCAATATACTGTTGTTTCATACGAAATATCAAGACTCTAAGCCCTCAGAGTCAGGAGGAGAAGATTTTTAAAGATTACTTTAAAATTTCAGTTTTTTGTCATGACAACCAGAGTTTTTAAGAGATTTCAATTCTTTTAGCTAATTATAAAGTGGGCCAACTTAGGAATCTTTCTGCCAAATTTTTGTTCAAATTGCCCAAATGGCTTTGGAGGAGATTTGGTTTAAAAAAAATCTTTATTTCTATATAAACCCGTCTCCCTAGGGCTCCGCCCCAGGGGAACAGATGGCCATAATTCAAGCTTTTTTGAAAGAGGTCAATATACTGATGTTTCATGCAAAATATCAAGACTCTACTCAAGGAGGAGAAGATTTTTAAAGATTATTTCAAAATTTCACTTTTGTTGCCATGGTTCAACCAAAATTTTCTTTCAACAACAACCCTTGCTGTATCAACAACAAAATGCATACTTCTTTTGTAATAATACATTTAATATAGCATTAACCATGACCAAATAAGCACATTTCAAAATAATAGATAAATGGAAGGTATTTAGATTCTTATGAAAACAATTGCACATTACCATGAACATAAATAGTTTTATCTAAATGACCTTAAAATCTATTAAAGATGACTTCCTTCAATTCAAATTGAAGGCTTCTTTTTGTCCTATTTTCAAGCACTTCCATAATGCTGACAAGGATTTCACGGAGTGTTTTTGTTGGTGATAAATAAACACTGTAATTTTAAGCTATTTTTCTAATTTGCAGGTAGATAATTCTGAAACAATTTGGTGTATCGAAATATTTTTTTTTCTCTTGCATAACTAAGCATAGTAGAGATTCAACGTCTTAGATGTTTTCTATCTATCTGAAATTACAACAAGAGGCCCAGTGGGCCTTAACGGTCACCTGACTAAAAGAGCACCAAGACAAGTGATTTTGTTTGAAAGAATTAGAAAAAGGTTTGGTTGAAATCCCCTCAGTAGTTCTTGAGAAGAAGATGAAAATGTTTAAAAGTTACCAAAAATGACCCCCTTTTGGTCCCCATTTTAGGCACCCCTGACCTCCAGCCTTTTAATTTTCACAAATCTGTATAATCAGTACCCAATGATGCTTTTCACCAAGTTAGTTTGAAATTGGCTTAGTACTTCATCAGAAGAAGGTGAAAATGTGAATTTTTTAACATGATGAACTTTGACCTCTGGGTGTGGCCCCATACATGACCCCAGGGGCATGAATTTCACAATTTATAATATACCTGTCCTTGTTGTCATGCACCCAGAATATTTAAGCTCTGGCATTAACGGTTTATTAGAAGAAGATTTTTAAAGAAGTACCAAAAATTACCCCTTTTTGCCCCCTATTTGGTCCCCTTTGACCCCCAGAACCCCTATTTTCACAAACTTAAATTGGCATCCCCCAATGATGCTTTCTACCAAGTTTGGTTGAAATACGCCCAGTAGTTCTTGAGAAGAAGATGAAATATTAAAAAGTTACCAAAAATTACCCCCTTTTGGACCCCATTTTAGGGCCCCCTGACCCCCCAGCCTTTACATTTTCACAAATCTGAATAACCATTACCAAATGATGCTTTTCAACAAGTTTGTTTGAAATTGGCTTTGTACTTCATCAGAAGAAGATGAAAATGTGAATTTTTTAACATGATGAACTTTGACCTCTGGGTGTGGCCCCATACATGACCCCAGGGGCATGAATTTCACAATTTATAATATACCTGTCCTTGTTGTCATGCACCCAGAATATTTAAGCTCTGGCATTAACGGTTTATTAGAAGAAGATTTTTAAAGAAGTACCAAAAATTACCCCTTTTTGCCCCCTATTTGGTCCCCTTTGACCCCCAGAACCCCTATTTTCACAAACTTAAATTGGCATCCCCCAATGATGCTTTCTACCAAGTTTGGTTGAAATACGCCCAGTAGTTCTTGAGAAGAAGATGAAATATTAAAAAGTTACCAAAAATTACCCCCTTTTGGACCCCATTTTAGGGCCCCCTGACCCCCCAGCCTTTACATTTTCACAAATCTGAATAACCATTACCAAATGATGCTTTTCAACAAGTTTGTTTGAAATTCGCTTTGTACTTCATCAGACGAAGATGAAAATGTGAATTTTTTAACATGATGAACTTTGACCTCTGGGTGTGGCCCCATACATGACCCCAGGGGCATGAATTTCACAATTTATAATATACCTGTCCTTGTTGTCATGCACACAAAATATTTAAGCTCTGGCATTAACGGTTTATTAGAAGAAGATTTTTAAAGAAGTACCAAAAATTACCCCTTTTTGGCCCCAATATGGGCCCCTATGACCCCCAGAACCCCTATTTTCACAAACTTGAATTGGCATCCCCCAGTGATGCTTTCTACCAAGTTTGGTTGAAAGCCGCCCAGTAGTTCTTGAGAAGATGAAAAAGTTTAAAAGTTAACTGACGACGCACGACGACGGACAAACGATGATTGCAATAGGTCACCATGACCATTCGGTCAGGTGACCTAAAAATTGAAACTTTTTGAAACAACAACCAATAGCATGTTGACATGATGTAAAAAAATAACATCAAAAGTTACACAAGACTTTAAACCAAAATACAATTTTGCAACTCAAAGTGTCATCAGCTTGTTCTTTTATTTGTTCAGAGCTTTTATTCGACTATCTAAACTTTCACAATTCTTTTTAACAGTGGTCAAATTTTCTGTCAAAGTACTTTCAACCTGAAAGAAAAATAAACACAAGAATTTATCTAAGTTTGTTGTCAACCTATAACCACACAATCCTGCATTTTGGAACACTAAAGTAAACTAGGCTATCAATGAATGAAATGAATACCCCTTACAGCTTGTTGTAACAGAAAAAAAAATGTTGAGTAGAGCCTTTTTTCAACAAAAGGCCATAACTCCAAGTATAGTTAATGGACTGTAACTAAAATGAAACATGATTTTTCCTCAAAGTGCCATAATTCTGTAAAAAGTAAATCTCTAGTTGATACCAAGTCTTTCTGTAATTTATTGATCAATTCCATATTGTAGTTGCTGAGAAATTGGAGTCGACACGGAAAAAAGCTAGACAGATCAACCAACCAAACAACCAACAAGCTGACTCCTATTTACCCCAACAAACAGGTTGGTTTTTTTCCTCTGGGGGGTACAATAAGCAATGGAAATCATTTAAGGGGATGGAAAAATTGCTGGTTTTCTACCATATTTGATTTTGATTTCTAAATTTATGTTAGCTCTGAATTGTTGTCTATATCTTCTTACAAGTTGGAACAGTCTAAAATTTGTCTGATAAAAGGTTATGATTGATAACACAAATCCTAGTTTACTGAAGAAAACAGCAAAATCTGCAAGACATTTTGCAATAAGTTTGTCTGCCTATCTGTCAGCTTATTTGAACCTAACAGCCACACAATCCATAGTTACAAGACTTTGAAAACATTTATGTTAATTGATTTCTTCTTTTCCCATAATGCCTCTCCATATTAGCAACAAATAAGATCATTTGAGAAAATTGAATTCACTATTTGTTATTTTTTTTCATAACTTTGATTAGTCTACACATTCAATATCAAGAAAGGCACCATGTGTTTGTACATTATACTCACACTAGGAGTGCTTGACTGTAAACATAACTAAACAATCCCTAAATGTGATTAACCTATTACCAGACAACCTAGTTGAAGACTGGTCAAATTCAAGAAGTTGCAGATGACAATTTTTAGTTGACGAATATTCAAAAATCTTTATCTTTTGAAAAGATCTTAAAGACCAAAATAATTTTTGTCTCATGCACACAATGACATTGTAGAGATTATTGTGGCAAGTTTCTGTTCATTAGTTGAAAACGTGGAAGGAATTGCGCACACAAAAACAATGTAATTTCAGGCTATTTTTCTAAGTCAAGGGTAGATCATTCCAAATCGACTTGAGGGATCAATGTAATTTTTGTATCATGCACAACTAGATATGCTAGAGATTCATCGGTGCAATTTTCATTCCATTCTTACAGAAACTGTAGCAGGTTGCGCTTAAAAATATTCAAACAAACAGACAGACAGATGTGGGGACCACCAGGGCAATAATGTAATACTACTTAGTTATTTAAGAAGACAAAAATGGAGGCCAGATATCTCTACTTTGTAGGCACATGTATAGGTTTTAATACTTACTGTCTTAAGCATGTCCCCATGAGACTTTAGACTAGAAGAAATCTCTTGTTGAGTGGTATCTAAATACGAAAGTGCTTGAGAAAACTGTAATGCTGAAATGAGAATGAATATTATATGAATGATAAACACTAATTAGGAAAATAACCAAATGACAGGGCATTATTTAAAGGTGTTCTTTGTGGCTAAGAATTTGACCAAATGCTGGCTCCGCCCACTGACTCTATAGGCCCCGCCTGTTAACTCTGACAGGTAGTACCGCTTCGAATTTTAATGTCATTTTGCAAAATAAATGGCCAGTAGCATGGAACAAAAATTAAAAGGGTTAGTTGGCAACCTAAATGTAGTAACTACAGCTTGAATAAGCAGTAGTTACGACTTTTAAGTCGCCAAACAAACAAGAAAGGTTAGCAAAAATGGCCACTAATGTTAAGATGAAACCTCAGGTCCGGGCTGAATAAATTATTTGATTGGGTTGTTGATTCCTTGATTGACAGCTGTGATTGGTCAATTAGTGTGAGAATCTGAGAGAAGTTGTGGTTGCAGGTTTCAATCTCAAATTTCAATGCAATGTTGGTAAAATGGGTATGTCTCAGCCTAGAATCGGGGATATTCAGAAAACACATAAAAAAAAGTGACTTTCTTGATATAACTGAAAGATTTTAAATTTGTATTGAACCCAATACAAAACAAGGTGCCAAACTGTCACAAGATACGCCCGTCACACTGTTTAATATTAACTGGGGATTTGAATAGAACAGGTTATTTTGAATAAATATTTTTTGTCAAACAAAGTATGAAAAACAACAAAGGGCAATAACTCAAAAAATATGCTAGGTAGAGTTAAGGTTCTTCACACTGCACTCCCACTTGGTGAGCTCTATCCATCCATGAAATTTCATGATTCTAGCTATTATACTTTTAGAGATATATTCCGGACAAGATTCAAGTATGAAAAACAACAAAGGGCAATAACTAAAAAAATAGGCCAGGTAGAGTTATGGTTCTTGTGCCCTGCATTCCTACTTGGTGAGCTATATCCATCCATGAAATTTCATGATTCTAGCTATTATACTTTTAGAGATATACTCTGGACAAGATTCAAGTCTGAAAAACAACAAAGGGCAATAACTCAAAAAATAGGCTAGGTAGACTTATGGTTCTTGTGCACTGCAACCCCCCTTGGTGAGATCTATAAACCCATGAAGTTTCATGATCCTAGCTATAATACTTTTAGAGATAAACTCCAGACAAGATTCAAGTATGAAAAACAACAAAGGGCAATAACTCAAAAAATAGGCCAGGTAGAGTTATGGTTTTTGTACACTGCACTTCCACTTGGTGAGCTCTATCCATCCATAAAATTTCATGATTCTAGCTATTATACTTTTAGAGATATACTCCGGACAAGATTCAAGTATGAAAAACAACAAAGGGCAATAACTCAAAAAATATGCTAGGTAGAGTTATGGTTCTTCACACTGCACTCCCACTTGGTGAGCTCTATCCATCCATGAAATTTCATGATTCTAGCTATTATACTTTTAGAGATATACTCCGGACAAGATTCAAGTATGAAAAACAACGAAGGGCAATAACTAAAAAAATAGGCCAGGTAGAGTTATGGTTCTTGTACACTGCATGCCCACTTGGTGAGCTCTATCCATCCATGAAATTTCATGATTCTAGCTATTATACTTTTAGAGATATACTCCGGACAAGATTCAAGAATGAAAAACAACAAAGGGCAATAACTCAAAAAATAGGCCAGGTAGAGTTATGGTTCTTGTGCACTACACTCCCCCTTGGTGAGATCTACACACCCATGGTGTTTCATGATCCTAGCTATAATACTTTTAGAGATATACTCCGGACAAGATTCAAGTATGAAAAACAACAAAGGGCAATAACTCAAAAAATATGCCAGGTAGAGTTGTGGTTCTTGTACACTGCACTCCCCCTTGGTGAGCTCTATCCATCCATGAAATTTCATGATTCTAGCTATAATACTTTTAGAGATATACTCCGGACAAGATTCAAGTATGAAAAACAACAAAGGACAATAACTCAAAAAATAGACCAGGGAGAGTTATGGTTCTTGTGCACTGCACTCCCCCATGGTGAGATCTATACACCCATGAAGTTTCATGATCCTAGCTATAATACTTTCAGAGATATACTCCGGACAAGATTCAAGTATGAAAAACAACAAAGGGCAATAACTCAAAAAATAAGCCAGGTAGAGTTATGGTTATTGCGCACTGCACTCCGTATTGATGAGAAGAATATAACTGCCAAGTTTAAAGTCAATCGGACTTACGGTGACAGAGTTATGCCCCGGACAAAGAAGTGGACACCGCCCGGACAACCAGACGCCGGACGACAGGACGCTCGGACACCCGGACGCCCGGACACCACGGGTGATCCCATAATACGTCCCGTCTTCGACGGGCGTATAAAAAGCAAGAGGCCAAAGTTTTTCCGTTTAAGAAATCTGATATTTAAGGAAGTTAATTTCTTGAAGAAGAATGCATAAAATAAAAATAACAATTCTGAACTTTATCCCATTAATCATTTTGAGCAACAATCCTTAAGGCCCCTTTTCCCGTGTTTCATGATGGAGCCATCCATTTCCAAAAGGAAGTTTTCTTCTGACCCTACAATCATCCTGTGAAATTTTCAACAGAATCTGAAAATAATTATGGACTTTATCACATAAACAGGGTTGTTTAGAGTGAAAGTCCATAAGGCCCCTTTTCCTTTGTTTTCTTATGGATCCACTTCATTTCAGAAAGGAACTTTCTTTACAACCAGACAATAGTGCTGTGAAATTTTAAAGACAATCTAATAATAATTGTGAACTTAATCACATAAACAAGAATGTTTAAATGGTAATCTGTAAGACCCCTTTTCCTGTGTTTCCACTGCCACAGTTATTCCTTGCATCTTTGAGGAGAATCTGACAAAAACTCCAATCAAGTTTTCATAAAGCCCCTTTTCCTATGATACTTTATTGTTGGTTTAATAATTCTGTGAAATATGGGGACTTCATTATGTTAAATTGAATATTAAAAAAAAATGTATATGGCCCCTTTTTACCATCTTTATGAATGTGCAATCATTCTGTGAAATTTTGAAGTGAGTCCGGTGAAATCTAGGTAGATCCTTGTGTTAACTAGAATATTTATGATAGTTTTTAAAAGGCCCCTTTTCATGTGACACTTGCAATATCAGATCCACTGTCAAAATCAACAATTGTAATGATGGTACAATCAATCTGTGGAATTCATTGTGTTAATGAGGATTTTAAAGTGAAATTTTCATAGGGCCCCTTTTTCCATGATAATTTTCAAAAGAAACTAAATTCCAAAAGGAAGAATTCTAATGAAGGTACAATCATTCTTTAAAAGTTAAAGAGAATCAATGAAAACATTGGACTGAATTGTGTCAAAAATGTTTTGTAACAAAATTTTCAAAAAGCCCCTTCTCCTGGAAAACTTAACAAATCAGACCCAATTTACAAAGGAACAATCCTAATGATAGATAGTTGGGAGAAAATGATAAAGACTGAGGACCTTATTGTGATAATGATGTTTTTGCGACAAAATTTTCATGAGGCCCTTTTTCTTGTGTCACTAAAAGATCAGACCCAATTCACAAAGGAACAATCCAAATGATGATACTATCATTCTTTTAAAGTTTGAAGAGAATCTGATAAAGACTGAGGACATTCTTGTGTTACTTTTTCATACAGCCGGTGATACTAGACAAATCAGGCCTAATTATGAAAGAAACAATCCTAATGATGGTACAAACATTCTATGAAAGTTTGAACAGAATCCAATGAAAACTGTGGACATTATTGTGGTACCAGTTTTTTTTAAATTAAATTTCGTAAAGCTCCTTTTCCTGTGATACTTGACAGATCAGGTCTAATGTTAACAATAACAATTGTAATAATTGTACAATCATTCTGTGAAATTTTGAAGAAAATCAGATGAAAGCTGTGAACTTGGTACCATGGCTTATAGATGGAATTTTCAAAAGGCTCTTTTCCCATGATACTAGACAGATCAGGCCCAATTTGAAAAGAAACAATCCTATTTATGGTACAAACGTTCTGTGAAAGTTTGAACAAAATCCAATGAAAACTGTGGACTTTATTGTGGTACAAGGACTTTAAAATTAGATTTCATAAGGCTCCTTTTCCTGTGATACTTGACGGATTAGGTCTAATGTCGACATCAACAACCATTATTATTTCACAATTATTCTGTGAATGTTTGAAGAAAATCCAATGAAAGCTCTGGACTTGGTAACAAGGATTTATAAATGAAATTTTCCCGTGTTTCTTGACAGTTTTTGAAAAAGAATTATCGTTATGACCTTACAATCAATCTGATCAAAGCAGTTGGCTTCATAGCATTAATAGGGATTTCTTAAATTCAATACAGCCCTTTTTCCCATGTTACTTGATGGATCTGAACCAATTCCAAAGGGAACTATAATTACAAAAGTATAAATATTCTGTTTGATTATGAAGACAACCAAATGAAATCTGTGGACTTTAAAGCATTAATTAAGACTTTTTTTAATGAATTTTAAGGCCCCTTTTCCTATGTTTCTTGATGGATCTTACAAAACATGACAGAAACAATCCTTATGATGGTACAATCATTCTGTGAAAGTTTGAAGTCAGTCTGGTGAAATCTGGGTACATCATTGCGTTAACTAAGATTTTTTTATTAAATTTCCATTAAGCCCCTTTTCTAGTTTAGGCATTTCTATTTTAGGTGAGCTAAAATGTGACAAATCATTTTGAAATACATGAATGAATGTAAAAGAACAATTAACCCATTCCAAAAGAGAAATTTTAGAAAGATCCAAATTGAAAACAGTTACAGACTTTAATTTAAAGTTGATGGAATTTAAACAAGAGCACCACGCATGGGTGCCAACGCTCGGCCGCAGGAGCTAGATAATGCAAAAATTCTAAGTCAAAAAAGGAGCTTAACTCTTACCAAAATGCTTTTAGAGTTATCCCCCTTGAAAGTGTAGATAGCTCTTGTGATGGTCAATACACATCATAAGTTTAATGAGGATATCTTCAATAACAACAGAGATATGACCAAGGTTAAAGTTTGTCAAACCAACGCGAACACTGACAACACCAAGGTGATCACAATACCTTTGGTTTTCTCCAAAAATAGCCCAGCTAAAATCTTTGTCTATTTGGGTAGAAAGCATTGTGGAGAATGGAGAAATTGCTTGTAACAAGCAATTTCTCAATTCGTCACTATGTTTTCCAGAACTTTTTTAAGGGTGTAAACAGGAGGGGTTGTATGGAGATTGGTAAATCTCTTCATTGGACTCCAGAGCCTGCTATAAAAGTCTGTGATGATTGATTGATTGAATGGGGTTTAACGCTGCTTTTAACAGTATTTCAGTCATATTGCGGTGGCTGGAGCACCTAACAATGGATTCCTGGTATTTCTCACACCAGTACTACCACTACATCCTTTCCTAGCCTCCAGCTGCTATCCCACTTAGGTTTATGATTATCTACCCTTGGGTGAAAAACAAATTTCGGAAAGAATATGTTCCACCACTGAAAGTCTGTGATAAAAACAAGACCATAATCCCACTTCCAAATAAATAGTTATTCTATTATAAGCGAAGAAGAGACAACAGGAATCAACTTTACCTTGTTCATGAAGGTCTTTTAAAGCAGACAACCGATCCACAACTTGCGGTAAAACATCAGAGACTGTTTCCCATTTCTTTACCATACTGTATAATTCTGTAATCTAATACAAACATCAAAATATGATTCCATAAAAGAGTGTTCCATACTGATGCTTAACAATAAGTTGTTCAGAAATGGATAGTAAATAAAGTTCCAGGTAAAAAAGGGTTTATTTTGTACATAAATGTATCAATAGTAATCCCGCTTCAAAATAGAGATTGCCTAACAGATGGACAGACCAACAGATGGACAGACAGAGGTAAAACAATATGCCTCCTATCTTTCGATGTCGGGGCATCCAAAAAAAAAAAACAGCCAAGAAAAAAAATGTGTTTTTTAAAACTCTTATGCCCCATTAAACAGAAATTCTTCCCAGAGGTTTGACCTTAATAGATGAATCTGGCCTTGTCTGATGACTTTGACTTTAAAGTCTGCAAGATCCTTCTTCATGCAAAATATGAGCATTGTAACTTGAATAGTTTGGAAGTTTTATTAAAATTTTTCACATTTATGTTTTTCCTCTAATAAGTTTTAGAATAAAAGGTTAAAAATATTGACTTTGACCTTGATGATATGACCTTTAATTTAGTATTGTCACAAACTACCTTCAAACCAAGTAGGAGAATTGTAATTGAATAGTAGGAAGTTATAGGATGTAAATGTTGTATCTACAGTTTCATCATGTTTTACATTTATTGTAATCCGAAAGAGTGGTTATATTGTAACAAGAGGGCCGTTGGCCCTGGGGCGCTCACCTGAGATAAAGGCTCTTTTTCTTTCAACAGTCTAATTTCATGTTAAGGTTAGGATTATGAAACAAGTGGGCCACAATTACATCAAGGCTCTACACCTTCTGGGTCAGGAGGAGAAGATTCTTAAAGATTACTTTGAAATTTCACTTTTGTTGCCATGGCAACCAGAGTTTTTAACGGATTTCAATTCTTTTAGCTAATTTTAAGGGGGACCACCTAAGCAACATTTCTGCAAAATTTGGTTCAAATTGGCCGTGTGAATTGGGAGGAGATGTCATTTAAAAAATCGTTCTTTATTTCTAAATAACCTTCCCCCCCCCCCTGGGGCTCCGCCCCTGGAGACCCCAGGATCATGATTTTAGCTATTTTGAAAGAGGTCAATATACTGATGCTTCATGCAAAATATCAAGGCTCTACGCCTTCTGGGTCAGGAGGAGAAGATTTTTAAAGATTATTTTAAAATTTCACTTTTGTTGCCATGGCAACCAGAGTTCTTAACCGATTTCAATTCTTTTAGCTATTTTTGAAGGGGACCACCTAAGCAACATTTCTTCCAAATTAGGTTCAAATCAGCCCAGTGGTTTGAGAGGAGATGTCATTTAAAAAATCTTTCTTTATTTCTATATAAACCCCACCCCCCTGAGGCTCCGCCCCTGGGGACCCGAGGATCATGATTTTAGCTATTTTGAAAGAGGTCAATATACTGATGCTTCATGCAAAATATCAAGGCTCTACGCCTTCTGGGTCAGGAGGAGAAGATTTTTAAAGATTATCTTAAAATTTCACTTTTGTTGCCATGGCAACCAGAGTTTTTAACGGATTTCAATTCTTTTAGCTATTTTTGAAGGGGACCACCTAAGCAACATTTCTGCCAAATTTGCTTCAAATCGGCCCAGTGGTTGAGAGGAGATGTCATTTAAAAAATCGTTCTTTATTTCTATATAAACCCCACCCCCCTGGGGCTCTGCCCCTTGGGACCCGAGGATCATGATTTTAGCTATTTTGAAAGAGGTCAATATACTGATGCTTCATGCAAAATATCAAGGCTCTATGCCTTCTGGGTCAGGAGGAGAAGATTTTTAAAGATTATTTTAAAATTTCACTTTTGTTGCCATGGCAACCAGAGTTTTTAACAGATTTCAATTCTTTTAGCTATTTTTGAAGGGGACCATCTAAGCAACATTTCTGCCAAATTTGGTTCAATTTGGCCCAGTGGTTTAGGAGGAGATGTCGTTTAAAGAAATTGTTGACGGACGACGCACGATGGACGACGGACGGACGCCTGACAAAAGGGGATCACAATAGCTCACTTGAGCACTACGTGCTCAGGTGAGCTAAAAATTACAGACTGACAGAAATCATGACTTTTAACTTGTGGCAGATTTCTTTCTAAATGAAGGGTCCATTTACCCCAAAACATGTTTGTTTTTCACCCCATTCCCACAAAATCAATTTTCACAAACCTAACAAAAACTTTTCAAAAATAATAAGTGGATAGTGATGAAAGTGCTTGTAATAAGCCATTTCTTCATTATCCTCAAAATGTTTAACTCTAGCATAGAATTGTTCACTGTCCCTTTTTTAAATTTAGACCAGTCTAAATCATTATCTTATCCTCATTGACCTTTTTTAACCCATTACTACACAATGACACTCTCTGACTTCATGAAGGAATGTAATCATGGAAAACTTTGTGTGAAAAGGGAACATTGTAAAAAGATATTTCTCCTTTTTCACAAAGATTTCTTCTTAATTTGTCACTTATTTACCAAATTGAAATACCGTCTGCAATTTCCTTCAATTTGGGTCAGTCTTAAATTTTGTTGTCTGGCAATGGATTAAAGCAATATGTTTTATATGCATGAGTCTGTGAAAGACATTCCAACAATTTCACTTGTGAGAGACGCATAAAACTAAACAGCTTGGGAAATAACCCTCTGCATTCAGCATAATTGACCATTCACAGCTGTCAATAAGATAACCAGTCGACCCATGAAATCATTTATTGAGACCAGAAATGAGTTTAGAACTCCGACACTGAACACCATTTTTGTTAACCTTTCCAGTTGGTTTGGCGACTTAAACTTTGTACCTACAGCTTATTAAAGCTGTAGTTACAACATTTAGGTCATCAACCAATCATTCTACTTTTTTATTACATACTACTGGCAATCAATTTTGCAAAATAATGCATTTTAAAATCGAAGTAGAACTTCCTGTCAGAGTCAAAGATAGGGACCAACGGAGTAAGAGGGCGGGACATGCTATTGGCCAATTGTCTACAGAAGGCTTAAATCTGTATCTATCTAAAGAAAGTACAGTGAAGACCCTGATCAGACTGGGCACACGTATAGGCTGATGCAAGTCTGTACTTGGTGCAATTTTGAAATAGTTGGGATTGTCACTCATCAGCTTGTATTTCTTTTGCAGAATTCTTGAATAGTCCTTTTTTGCCTGACAGTTCTAATTTTTAAACAACCTTATCTATACCAAATAAAACATAACTATGTAAAAGTCTGTACTTTCCATATGAATATATGAAAACCTTAAATTTACCTTCATCACTAACATATACACTTTTACAGTATGTTTTTCAAAAAGAATCTGAAAACTAGACTTTGGCTACATATGACAGAATAAGACTTGAAGTAAAATTATCAAATATATATGAGCCTATGCGCGACATTTCCAACCATTTCACATGTGCATGACGCACACACAATGAGCACCCTAGTCAGCTATTCGGGGCAATTAGAACATTCCCTGATTGTTTAAAGAAGCTTTGGGTCAGTATCTATCTACAGAGCACAGACTGAAGACTCTGAAAAGATTGTGCAGATGCACAGGCTGATCTGAGTTTTTACTTGGACACATGTGTAATGGTTGGAAATGTCACACATGCGCTTATATATCCTTACTTTATTCTGTTTCTCCCCATCATCCTGTGTATTCTTTTTCTCTGCTATTTTATCCAGTTTTTGTATAACACTGTGTAGTCTCACATCAACTTGTTCCAGATTGGCTGGTTCTAGCAAGGATAGTTTAGAATTGACAACTGCTACTGCTCCCTACATAAAACATAGAAATTTACAAAACATCACTTGTCAATCACTGCGTTATCTTACGTTTTTATAACCATTAAATGGCTCTTTTACTTGTTATTAAACCCTTTTCCCACACAATAAAATTTTAGACTGGTCCAAATTGAATTTTAATTTTTTTTTGTCTTTTAGGGTAGATAACATTGTGGAAAATGAAGAAATTGCTTGTAACAAGCAATTTCTTCATTTCCACTATGTTTTCTAAATCTTTTTTCCCTTGGGGGCGTTTAAAAGCATCACTGAGTGGGAATGGGTTTAATCATAACAATAAACACTCTAATGTGCAACACAACTAGTCAGATCCAATTCTTTTTTGTCACCTTTTTTAGAGGACCTTCTGCTAGGATTATTTGAATGAAAGACATTAAAATGCTTCTTTAATCAAAGAAACAAAACACAAAGCTTGCTCCCAACCCGCAACACAAACAACTCTATTTTTGATACCCTTTAAGGAAACAGCTTGAGGAATTATTGTGGAAAATGAAGAAATCGATTTAAATAGGCAATTTTGTCATTTCCCACAATATTTTCTACCACAGAAGACAAAGATATCTTAAACCTCATCAACTAAAAATTGTGATCAGCAACTTCTTTCATTTAGTACTAGTCTATAATTTTGTGTCCTTAGAATGGGTTAAAGCAGATAAAGACATTCAATGAAATCAAGGGGTCGACACTAACTGTGTCCCTGGATCTCAGCAAACTCAGGCTTGGGATTCAGTCAGGATCCTTCAATATTTCTCCTGTAAAATAGATCTGAATGTATCAACGAATGCTTCTGATTTTGTTGTTTGCTTGTTTTTGTAGAAAACATTGTGGATAATGAAGAAATTACTTGTAACAAGCAATTTCTTCATTTTCCACAATGCTTTCCAAAGCTTTTTTCCAAGTTGGGCTTAGGAGGGCAGGATTGCATGTGAATGCGTTAATGTATATCAAGGAGAGATCCCTGATTATCTGGAGGAAACCCTGAAGTAATAGGTAGGGTTTCCTGTGGGATCCCACTGAAGCAAAGTTAGTGTCGACCTCTGAAATCCTATTGTCCATATTGTAAGTACTACCTAATGTGAGTGAGAACCAAGATCATGAATATTCAACAATAACAACAATAACTTACCACCAGACTTTTGTTGTCAGTATCTGCTGTGAGTAATCCCTGTAATGCAAAAAATGATGTTTGTTAAACTTAATACAAAATTGTCACAAATCCAGCTTTTCAAAGGCTTAATCAAAATCTGTCAAGAATTGTAGGAGTAATTGCAGCTGTCATAGCACAGTGGTAGCAGATAGGACTCCAAGTCAAGGGATCCTGGGTTCGATCACCGGCGGGGGCAGATATCCTCTCCGACATTTGTCTCCCGCCAATGGGTGGACTTCAGACAGACATTGTATTGATGCCATTATGATGAAACTAAGAAGACGGTAGTTTTTTGTATTAGACATAAATTTGTAATTTAACAATATTCTTTTTTTTGTGAAAAAATGTATAGATAAATCAATGACAAGAGGACCATGATGGTCCTAAATCGCTCCCCTGAGTATGATGGTTCATGGATTTATGATATATACAAAATAGCAAAGCCTACTGTCTAATTATTTTGGAGAAGATGTTTAAGGATTTCCTCTTTTAATCCTAGGTATATTGATGATCCCACCATATAGCCCTAATTTCCTAAATAAGGTAATGCTTTGATTTATAGACATCAATACATAACAAGTATATAAGCTCTAGGCCTAATGATTTAGGAGAAGAAGGTTTTCAAATATATCTTTCTTTTTACCTATCAAAAATTAGGGATCGCATAGAAAAGGGCTAATTTTCAGAATACAGTAATTATTTGAAGTATTTTGGTAGAGTGTCAATAGCTGATGATACATACCGAATATAAAAGCTTAAGGCTTAATAGTTTGGGAGAAGAAGACTTTAAAAGATATACTTCTTTATTCCGTGGTAACATCCGGGATCGCACAGAAAAGGGCTAATTCTCATAATAGAATTATTTTTTTTAAGTATTTTGGGAGAGGGTCAATAGATGATGGTATGTACCAAATATCAGAGCTCTAGGCCTTATGGTTAGGGAGAAGAAGATTTTCAAAGATTTCCTTCTTTAATCCGTTGTAAAAACGGGGATCCCACAGAAAAGGGCTATTTTTCAAAATACAGTAATTCTTTGAAGTATTTTGGTAGAAGGTCAATAGGTGATGATACATTTCAAATATCAAAGCTCTGGGCCTTATGATTTGGGAGAAAAAGATTTTCAAAGAATTCCTTCTTTATTCCTTTGTAAAATCAGTTATTGCACAGAAAAGGGCTAATTTTCTAAATACAGTAATTCTTTGAAATACTTTAGTAGATGGTCAATAGGTGATGATACATACCAAATATCAAAGCTCTTGGCCTAATGGTTTAGGAGGAGAACATTTTTTAGGATTTCCTTTGTTAAATCTGGGATTGCACAAAAAAGGTTTAATTTTAAGAATACAGTAATTCTTTGAAGTATTTTGGTAGAGGGTCAATAGATGATGACAAATACCAAATATCAAAGCTCTAGGCCTTATGGTTCAGGAGAAGATTTCCTTCTTTATTCCTTTGTAAAATCATGGATCGCAGAGAAAAGGGCTAATTTTCGGAATAAGGTTATTCTTTGAAGTATTTTGGTAGAGGTTCATTAGGTGATGATACATACCAAATATCAAAGCTCTTGGCCATTTGGATTAGTAGGAGAAGATTTTTTAAGATTGCCTTTGTAAAATCTGGGATCGCCTAGAAAAGGGTTAATTTTATGAATACAGTAATTCTTTGAAGTATTTTGGTAGAGGGTCAATAGGTGATGATATGTACCAAATATCAAAGCTCTAGGCCTTATGGTTTAGGAGAAGAAGATTTTTTGATAATTTTTTACGGACAGATAGACAGACAATTACCAATCACAATAGTTCATCTTGAGCATGTTGTGCTCAGGTGAGCTAAAAAAATACAGAGATGAATAAACAAATAACTTTCCCTCTCAAATATAATACATGTACTAACATACCAATTTATCTTGACTAGAATTTCCCATGGCAGCTTCTAATCGATCAAGTCTTTCCTCAAGGCTTGCTAGCTGCAACAATATATAAATAATAGTTTATTTCAGTATAAGATTGGGTATCTTTCATTGAGTGGACAAAAAAAGCTATATTTTCACAATTGTAAAAGCATTGAGGGAAAGTACATCTTTTATTGTTCATGAAATATAAGATGTATTGATCGTTCATTTTAAAACAATTTTATGCAGAAAGAGACAAATTATGAGTTTCTGACTAAATCTCTCCAAACTTCACATTTTGCATGGGATTTAAATTGAAAATCTGACAGCTTCATCACGACCTTGGTCAAAATGGTGTTGAGTGTACAAAATGAAAACAAGAGGACCATTAGGGTCCTTTATTGCGCCCCTGAGTATGATGCCTCAAGGCTATATGAGATAATACACAAAATATCAAAGCCCTACACCAATTCATTTTGGAGATCTTCTCCTTAAATCCTAATTGTTTAGGAGAATATTTTCAAAGATGTCTTTCTTTATTCATTTCTAAAATAAGGAATCATACTGAAAAGGGCTTATTTTCAATTAACTGTAATTCTATTAACTCTTTCCTGTTTTATAAGATTTCAGACCTGTCCAAATTCAAAGGTTTTGCAGACTTAAATTTAAAGTTGTTTTGATTTGAAAAATAACCATTCAATAGGGTAGAAAATATTGTGGTAAAAAAAGAAATTGCTTGTAACAACAATATTTTCTCTGGTATGAAATCACAGGGGATTGTACAGGAAAGGGTTAAGTATTTTGGTAAAGGTTCAATAGACATTGATACCTACAAAATATTTAAGCTCTACTCCTTTATTTCTTTGTAAAATCAGGGATCACACAGAAAAGGGCTAATTTTCAAGATACAGTAATTCTTTGAAGTAGTTTTGTAGAGGGTCAATAGATGATGATTTATACCACATATCAAAGCTCCATGTGTTATGGTTAGGGAGGAGAAGATTTTCAAAGATTTCCTTCTTTCTTTCTATGTAAAATCAGGACTCACACAGAAAAGGGCTAATTTTCAGAGTATGGTATTTCTTTGAAATATTTTGGCAGAGGGTAAATAGATGATTTATACTAAATATCAAATCTCTAGGCCTTATGGTTTGGGAGAAGACGATTTTCAAAGATTTCCTTCCTTCTTTCTGGAAAAGTCAGGAATCACACAGAAATGGGCTAATTTTCAGATTACGGTAATTCTTTGAAGTACTTTGGTATAGGGTCAATAGATGATAATTCATACCAAATATCGAGGCTCTTGGCCTAATGGTTTTGGAGGAGAAGAGTTTTTGCACTCGGTTGACACAGCAACCGAAGTTCTTGATGGATTTCAATTCTTTGAAGGATTTTAAAAGTGCATGTCCTAAGGATCATTTCTGTGAAGTTTGGTTGAAATTCCATTGTTAGTTTAGGAGGAGAAGACTTTTTTGTTATTGGGAATGGACAGATGGACGGACGGATGAACACCAAAAGATGACCAATCACTCCAGGAGAACATTGTGCTCAGGTGAGCTAAAAAGCAGGGCTAAATCCACCAAAACAATGAAACATCTTAAGAAATAATATATTACATGTATATCACGAAATCATGACAATCTTTCATAAAAACTTTGTAAGTTCCATGACTAAATTTCTGATGATCAGCTGATGAATGCCCAATAGTAAACAAAAAGGTTGGAGTAGAATAAGGTGTATTATTCATACAAGAATGAAAATGCAAATTGTGAATAGAGAGGATTTTGTCATTAAGTGAGTTGTAACAACTTATTTGCATATCAACCAGTGCCTACACAGTGACACTTTTTGACGCCCCTTAAGAAAAATAATTAGGAAAACAATGTGTAAAATGGAGAAATTGCTTGTAACAAGCAATTTCTTCAATTTGCACAATATTTTCTACCCAGACAGTTGAAAAAATCTAATATATCATGAACTTTACAATGTCATCTGGAGCTCCCTTCAAATTGGAACAGTCTAAAATTTTGCCATCTGGTAATGGGTTAAAGACCTCTTTTGGATACAAAGCCCGAGATTACTACAAGAGTTGAAGGAGTTCAGATTTTGTCCTTATTAGCTTCTTCTTTTTCTATCTAAACCCATTCCCACGCAAACATTTTTTAGACTGGTCCAAATTGAAAGGAGTTATAGACGCCAATTTACAGTTTATGAAATTTTAGTTTTTTTTCAACTTTCTGGGTAGAGAACATTTGGAAAATGAAGAAGTTGCTTGTGACAAGAATTTTCTTTATTTTCCACAATGTTTTCCCAATAGTTTTTCTTGATGGGCATGAAAAAGTGTCACTGAGTGTGCATAAAGTTATGAGGTCTGTGCAATACATTCGGAGTATTTGCTCCCTATTAATACCATCCCTGCCCTGAAAGTTTTATATACCTTAGCATTACGACTGAACTGTGCTTGTTCTGGTCTGTAAAACAACTCATAGGTCACATGATCTCCAGATGCCGTCTTAGATGGTGCTGATGAACCTTTCTGGCTGGGTTTAAAGGATTCTAATTGCGTCATTAACCTCCTGTGCACAAAAGAAAACAAAATATAGAAATGAGAAGCATCCTTGAACTATGCAAAAAATCCCAAAATTGCTTTTTCAAAAAGAGAATATCAATATGACAATATTTTATTTAATTTTCTAATATACTTCCATTGTTGGCCTCATGAAAAATTCATACATATAAGCAAAACATTATCAGGTAGACAAAATTTTAGACTGGTTCAACTACAAAGTAGTTGCAGACAACACTTTCAATTTGTGACAAGCAATTTCTTCATTGTCCAGAATGTTCTCAAAGCTCTTATCTTGATGGACATAAAAAAAAACTGGAAAGCATGGGAATGAGTTGACTGAATGTACAAAACCAACAAGCCATAATAGTGCTGTTGGTGGCACATCAGACTCCCAATCTTCAATCATGATATGTCATGGGTTAAATCCCAGGCAGCAACACATATTCTTTCCAACATTTCCCTTTCACAAATGGGTGGATAATCGTTAACCTAAGTGAGATAGCAGCTGGAGGCTAGGAAAGGATGTAGTGGTAGTACTGGTGTGAGAAATACCAGGAATCCATTGTTAGGTGCTCCAGCTGCTGGGATATGACTGAAATACTGTTAAAAGTGGTGTTAAACCCCATTCAATCAATCAAGTTTTGAGAATAATAAAGGTTCAAGATAAATTTGAAACCTCAATGGACAAATGTATGTATGCATTCAAGAGTGTGTAAATATGTATGCATACAAGTGTGTGTAAATATGTGTGCATACAAGTGTGTGTAAATATGTATGCATACAAGTGTGTGTAAATATATTTGCATACAAGTGTGTGTAAATATGTATGCATACAAGTGTGTGTAAATATGTATGCATACAAGTGAGTGTAAATATATTTGCATACAAGTGTGTGTAAATATATTTGCATATAAGTGTGTGTAAATATATTTGCATACAAGTGTGTGTAAATATGTATGATTACAAGTGAGTGTAATTATGTACAGTAAAACCCCTATAATACGACCCCTTACGGTACTTTCTGAAAGTGGTCGTAATAGCTGGGTGGTCGTAATACTGAGGATTGGTCGTTTGTTGTCAAGTAACTCATGTTTATTTTATTTTCGTTATTTTGACTTTATTAATACTATACATACAAAAATGAAGCTATAAGAACATGTATTACAGCGGAATCTTACGTCAGTTTCAAATTTACGACCTTTGATAAGTTCTACTTATTCTATTCTCCATTTGGATCTGATTCAGAAGTCCAACCTCAGATTATTTATTCGTAAGTAAATGTTCAAAGTGTCAAACTGTTGATATCATATCTTCTATAATGCGACTACAAAGCATCAATTACATTGAAATTGCTTATTAACTGTTCGGAACGCCGTAAAAAAACTAATCGTAACTTCTCCGATACGTTTTCAGTTTCCAATTTATTACTCGAGTCAAAACCTGTGACACATTCAAATAACAATTAAAAATAATACCAGCTTTAATTTCTAAAAGTGATCGCCCACTTTAATCATAACACCTATCATAATAAGGGTTCGATATCAGATAATCAAAAATTCGATAATGTATTTACAATGTATACGTACCCAATTAGTGTCGCTCTTATCAAGTGTGAAATTCGGACTGTGTGAAGGTACTTGTCGTTTTAGTGGGGTTCAAAATAGTGTATCAGCTATAGTTGGTACTAAATTTAGTGGTTGTAATTCGGAATAGAGGGGTGCCCGTTTTAGAGGGGTTTGCAACCATTGAAATAAAGAAAAAAAAATTCTGTTCTGTAAAAATTCGGTCGTAATAGCGGGATGCCCGTATTTCCGGGGTGGTCGTAAGGAGGGGTTTTACTGTATGTATCAGAGCTCTAACTAGAATTTTGAAAGTAGGATTCCAGGAATCCAATTTAGGAAAAGTTGGATTGAATTGCCTATTGTACCCATGAAAACCCGTGACAATTTAATTTTGCAATTTAAGGTGACTTCTTTATTATGTTTTGGTTACTTTTTCACTGAACTGTTCAATAATAATTTGATTTAAGTGAGATAAGAGCGCTAGTAAAACATTTTTACCCAAGTTTTCTATCACCTGTCTCTTACGATTGTCGCTGCATGACCAGTCGCCGCGAAGTGGTAATTGTGAATCAAGCTGGGTGTTACCAATGATTGTGGAATATGTTAGGATAGTCAATTAACATTTTCCAATAATCTACTTACTATTTTAATGACCCTTGAACCATGATTTTACAGAGTCACATTGACATAAAGACTGCTAACGTCGGACACATGTCATTGAAAAATTTGTCGTCTGTCAGAATCCTTTGATAGGATTTTTTGTCTTTCCTTGCGGAAAGTTCTTGTCTTAGACGACAGTACTGTCGTTTCCGAGAGCCCTGTATGTATGCAAGTGTGCATAAAAATGTATGATCAAAGGAATGGCTGGATGGTTCAATGAGGAAATATGCCTCCTTTGACTACATTTAGCATTTTATTTAAGCCTTTTTTTCTTACTTTTGTAGAGCTCCTTGTGGATCTGAGAGGTCTACGGAGGCTTCAGGTCCTAACAACTTTTCTAGATGCAGGTCAGTCAGCTGATGTTGTAGGTATTCTAACTGTTTACCTAGAGCCACTGGTGACATCTGTTCACTGGCTGTCTCTGACTTCACATTCTCCTGAAGTTCGAATAGCATTAAATACCTAAGCCATTGCCAAAACTTAAAAAGAAGAGTTTAATAAATTTGGTATTTGATGAATATGTACTTGATATAATTGATGTGCAACATGCAGAGCTGCTAGTCAGAGCCTATCAATTCAGACAAAGGGATCCTCAACCCTAAATGGATCCACTCTGTCAATATAGACAACAAATGACCATGTCTATCTAGAGGTTTCCTCATAGCAAATTACCTCCCCTGAAACTATCACATTACTCTCCCCTCCCAGAAGACTCATCCTCAGTCTTGGCCTAGGAGATTGTAGATAAGGCATCAGTCTGGCAGTTGTCTTCATTCCACCGCTGCCACCAAATATAACGTGCAGAGCAGGTAGACAGAGCCTATCCATTCATAGGAAAGGATTCTCAACCCAAAATGGGTCGACTTTGTCTATATATATAGACATACACATCTCTGGATGTTTTCTTATTTGCATATCAGTACTATTTAGATCCCATGAAACTGTCACAAATGTAATGACTCTTAAAATAGAGGCAGGTAATGGTAAATGTTTATGTTTATGTTATAGTTTGTATAAATGAAATCACCATAAAAGTGATAATATGCTAGTGGAATTATAAAATGTTATCAGACTAGTGATATTCACTCCTATGAGTAACTAAGGCTGTGAAATAACAACTAGAGGCGCTTGAGTGCCTGACTCACTCCATCGGCCTGAATTTATTTATCATTCCTGAGAAATTTGGTTGAAAACCATCCTGCTGATTGTAGCTTTTCACTGTTTACCATAAATGGAAATAAGCCCAATCTATTAAAGCAATGTTAACATCCAATCAATTACTTTTTGGCAATCTAATAAGGGGTGAAATTTTGTTGAAACCATAAAAGGGTTTCTTAGAAAAAGATATTCAAAGCTTTCATCATATATGGAAAAAATTCCCCGCCCATTAAAGCCATGTTTTCTGTCCTATCAAAATTTCTTTGAAGGAATATGATCAAAAGTCACCCAAGGATCAATCCAGTTATATTTGATTGAAATCCATCCATTGGTATCTGAGAAGAAGATTTTCAAAGCTTTCACCATATATGGAAATAGCTCCACCCATTTAAGCCATATTTTTCATCCCATCTTAATTCTTTGAAGAAATATGATAAAGTGTTACCCAATGGGCATTCCTATAAAATTTGGTTGAAATCCGTCTATTGATTTCTTAGAAGAAGATTTTTAAAGCTTTCACCATATATGGAAATTAGCCCTGCCAATTTAAGCCATGTTTTTCAAAGGATCAAAATTCTTTGAAGAAATCTGATAAAGGGTCACCTAAGGATGATTCCTGGCAAATTTGGTTGAAATCCATCTATTAGTTTCTGAGAAGAAGATTTTTAGAGCTTTCCCCATATATGGAAATTAGCCCCGCCCATTAAAGCCATGTTTTTCAAAGGATCAAAATTCTTTGAAGGAATCTGATAAAGGATCACCCAAGGATCATTTCTGTGAAATTTGGTTGAATTCTGTTCAGTACTTTCTGAGGAGAAGATTTCTAAAGTAAAAGTTTACAGACGGCGGACAGACGGACGCACGACAGACACAACACCATGACAATAGCACAGCCAGTGGAGCTAAAAAATTAAACATAAATTCAGAGGATTCTTAAACACATTACCAGATAACACTATGTCAGACAGGTCATAATTGAAATAGAAAGCAGATGAAATTCACAAGGGTTTTTACAGATTTATGTAGCTTTTGTCAGTTTTGTAGGGCATTTAGTCACTTTCATTTATCATATTAAAGATTAAATTTGAGGATTTTTAGAACTTGTACAAACCTAGTTTCTACTGAAAGTATGTTTACCTTTATCTTTCCAACTTCTTCTGTCAGCTCTCTTATTTCATGTTGTAGCCTTAAATACTTCTGTTGAGGAGATTCTATCTTTCCAGTACCTTCACCAATCTGTTTAGATATAACAAAAAAATAGTTTATATCTATAAACACTGGTGAGATATCATTTGCTGAATTCTTATTCATTTTTTTTCTTAACTTTTCAGGCCCCTCGTCAGATTGGTAAATTTTGATTAAAAAATATTTCCTCAAGCATTTTCAATATTTTTAGATCAAGAAACTAATTCATCATATAACTTGGCTTGAAAAAAAGAATTTATTTGTTAACTGAGAGAAAACATACGGGAAAGATGAAATGTTGTTCATGAGATTTTCTTTTCTCATACTTTTTTTCTAAAAGCTTTTTCTCAAGATCTTTAAAGTTCTTGTTCTGTATATATTGTCCACTCACCAGCTCATATTCAACTTTAGCATCATAGCCCGTCCTTCTACTAGCACTTATTCTGTCAGAAAAATCTGGAATTAAAAGCAAACAGTGAGACCCTTGTCATGCTGAACAAAGAATATTCCTGTACTGGCAGGTGGTATAGACTAAGATTGGCCTGCACATATGTTCATTCTGATCCAAGTCAATACCTCCTGTGAAACCCTTGTCATGCTGAACCAAGAATATTCCTCAACCAGCATGTGGTATAGACTAAGATCAGCCTGCACAATGTGACATATGTTCATTCTGATCCAAGTCAGTACCTCCTGTTTAATGTTTTAACCAATTCCTACTCAGTGACACCTTTAGGCTAAAAATTTAAGAAAACATTGTTGAAAATGAAGAAATTGCTTATTACAAGCAATTTCTTCATTTACCACAATGTTTTCCACCCACAAATTTGAAAATATCCAAAATTTCATTAATTCTAAATTGTCGTCTGCAATTTCTTTCAATTTGGGCCAGTCTAAAACTTTGCCATGTGGTTATGGGTTAAGCCAGAGTTGTATTTCAAATGATAAAACGATCAAAATATTGACCAAAAATTAGGGGTTTTTAGTGCTTTCAGCCCTTTGGCATCAATGCAATTCTGAACAAGGATTTTATTCAGCATAACAAGGGGTAACAAATAAACAAACAGCTCCTTGTTTGAAACAAAATTTCATGGAATAAATTGGTTGATAAGGGGAAATCTCCTGTCAAAAGTAATGCCCCCTTTCTTACTATATTATCTATGACAGATGGTACTTATTTTTCATTTTCAAGAGATTTAAAAAAATTCTTCATAATGTTCCTTCAGATTGGTCAATCTTAAATTCTGTTGTCTGATTATGGTTTAGTAAATTTTCTATTCATTCAAGAAACTAGAGACACTTGAGCGCCTATATCGCTCCACAGGCTGATTAAACAAATTATGTTTCTTGGAATTCATTATAAACCAAATCATATTCACCATGTGAAACAATTTTTTTTGAATTTAGACTTGTCTAAAATTTTGTTGTGTGGGAAAGGGTTTAATGTTAAGTGTTGAGTTAATTCAGTTGTTTGAAATGTACATATGAGAGTACTATTGCGATAACTATCTTTGGGTTTTCTAATTACTTATTTTGTATGAAGATACCTGAACCAGTGCGCTGTAATGTTTTGTCCCTTTCCTGTATAATCACTGGTTTTTACGTCCCTGTGTTTTTATACTTAACTTAAATTTCTCCTCTTTCCACAATATTTTCTACCCTACTGAATGATTATTTTTTAGATAAATTCAACTTTGAATTGTCGTCTGTTAAACTTTTGAATTTGGACCAGTCTAAAATTTCCAAAAACGGGAAAGTGTTAAACTATCGAGGTAAGTAATAAACCTCAAATGAAAAAGTGACAAAATTCTAATGAAAATGAATTTAGAGTTACCATCCTTGATTTTAGAGTTTTTAACCTATTACCAGATGGCCAAATTTTAGACTGGTCTAAATTGAAAGGAGTCACAGATGATAATTTAAAATTTATTTTTCAACTGTATGGGTAAAATACATTGTGGAAAAGGAGTAAATTGATTCATTTTACACATTTGTTTCCCATATTGTATTTTTCAACGAAAAAAGTGACACTGTGTGGGAATGGGCTGAGCTATAAGCTTACCAAGAGGCCCATAAGGTCCTGAGACGCTCTACTGGTTATCAAGTTTTCCCTTAAAGAAATCTGATATTTAAGGAAGTTAATTACTTAAAGAAGATTGCATGAAGGAAAAAAAATGGACTTTATCCCCTTAGTTATTTTGGGCAACAATCCTCGAGGCCCATTTTTCCGTTTCATGACTGATTCACTCCATTTCCAAAAGTTTAAGGGAATCAATGAAAGCAGTGTACTGAAATGTCTCAATTTTTTTTGGTAATAAAATTTTCATAAGGCCCCTTTTCTCGTGAAATTTAATAAATCAGAGCCAATCTACAGAGTAACAATCCTAACGATAGATAGATTGAGGAAAATGATAAAGACTGAGGACTTTATTGTGATGATGAATTTTAACAAAATTTCATAAGGCCCATTTTCTTGTGTCACTTAACCAATCAGACCCTATTTACAAAGGAACAATCCAAATGATGGTACAATCATTCTATTAAATAGGGGTGTAACGATAGATCGATAGGTCGATGTTTTGTGATAGTGATAGTCATGATATAGATGTATCAATTGGAATTCCATGACATTGATAACTATCGCGATAGTTTGTTCAAATATCGATAGGTTCAATAGTAAATATGCAAAGCTTACTTACACCAAAACTCAATGATTTTTTTGTCTCTTAGATTGAAAAAAGATAGAAAGAAAGAGAACAAGTTTTCTGTGTAACTTACTTTCACTTTCTATTATCAGGTGATAGGCATGTTTGATTTTTGTTTCTTCTGTACTCTGTTTTTGTTCAGGAATAGTTTTTAACTTTCAATGAAAAGGTCCTCAAAAATCCAAAAGCTCTTTTAGTTAGGACTTGTTATCAATGTTTTATAAATTCGCAATGCTAGAATTGTCGAAATGATATTCCATTAATTACAATAATTAATTTCTTACCTCGAGGACACTAATCAAGTTATTTAGCCTTACGTATTTTTGTCGTCGGACATGGTTCAAATTTCGAGATTGTGAAAAAACAAAGTCGGAAAGGCCTGTGTTTGGGACCAATTCTGCTTCATAAAGGAAGGAGAAAATATTTACAAGAGCACCACCTACGGGTGCCTATGCTTGGCTGTTGGATAGTGGACAAAATTAGTTATCCCCCTTGATAGTATGGTTGATCTTTTGATAGTGAACAAGTGAGCAAAGTTTTAAGTGAATGCCTTTAGTAGAACCAGAGATATCACAAAATGTCAAAGTTTTTGCATGACGAGGACAACAACAACACCAAGACTACAGCAATACCTCTGGTTTTCTCCAAAGATAGTCAAGCTAATCAAAAGAGAGTCGCCTGTAGACTAAGCTACACAATCCTCAAACATTGCAAGACCACCTGAGACACTTGACATGCAGTATCATGGAAGAATGGAAATCGGTTCTATAATCCTTAATCCTTGTTTCTCCTCAATCTGGAGAAAATCTATAGAAATTAACATACGAAATAAAACAAAAGTAACATATACTGATAGTATCATGATATATCCAGATTAAATTCTGACGATAGTGATAGTATCACAATATCAATATTACGATATAAAACTATCGCAAGTGATTTTCTAACTTGATAATCAGCCCTACTGTTAAACTTTGAAGAGATTCTGATAAAGACTGAGGACATTCTTGTGTTAATAGAGGATTTGGTAATAATTTTTCACACATCCCCTTTTCCTGTGATAATAGACAGATCAGGCCCATTTTAGAGGAAACAATCCTAATGATTATACAAACATTCTGTGAAAGTTTAAACAGAATTTGATGAAAACTTTGGAATTTATTGTGGTGTAATGATTTTAAAATAAATTTTCATAAGGCTCCTTTTCTTGTGATACTTGAAGTATCAGGTCTAATGTCAACATCAACAATTGTGATTATTGAACAATCATTCTATGAAAGATTGAAGAAAATCCGATTAAAGCTCTGGACTTGATAACAAGGATTATAAATGAAATTTTCATAAGGTCCCTTTTCCCGTAATACTAGACAGATCAGGCTCAATTTGATAGTGAATAATCTTAATGATGGTATAAATATTCAGTGAAAGTTTAAACACAATCCTTTGAAAACTGTGGACTTAATTGTGGTACAAGGATTTTAAAATCAAAAAGCTCTGGACTTGGTAACAAAGATTTCTAAATGAAATTTTCATAGGGCCCCTTTTCCCGTGTTTCTTGACAGTTCAAAAACAATCTCGAAAAGAATGATCACCATGACCTTACAATCACTCTGTGAAAGTTTCAACAAAATCTGATCAAAGCTGTGGGCTTCATTTGATGGATTTGACCCAATTCCGAAGGGAACTATACTTATAAGTATAATCATTCTGTTTGACTATGAAGACAACCCGATGAAATCTGAAGACTTTAGCATTAATTAAGATTCTTAAGATTTTTTTATTAGATTTTCATAAGGCCCCTTTTCCCATGATACTTGACGGATCAAACCCACTATAGAAAGGAACAATCCATATTGTGGTAAAATCATTATGTAAATTGAAGAGAATGTGTCGAAAACTGTGGACTGTAGCCTGTTAACTAGGATTTTTCATTTAAATTTTCATAGACCCCTTTTTACTATGATACTAAAGAGATCGAGCCACTTTCAAAAGGAACAATCCTAAAAATGGTACAAATATTCTGTTAAAGTGTAGAGAATTTGATGAAACTTGTGGACTATAGAGTGTTAAAGAGGATTTTCTCATTAAAATTGCAAAAGGTCCCTTTTCCCGTGTTTCTTGGCGGATCATACCCAATTTCAAAAGGAAGGATCCATTTGATAATACAATCATTCTGCAACAGTTTGAAGGGAATCTGATGAAAACTGTTAACTCTAGTATGTTAACTAACATTTTCAAATCAAACTTTAATTAGGCCCCTTTTCCTGTGTTTCTTGACGGATCTGACCCAATATCGAAAGGAACAATCCTAATGATGGTACAATCATTCTGAAAAAGCTTGAATAGAATCCATAAGGCCCCTTTTCCCATATTTCTTGACGGAATATATCCAATTTCGAAAGGAATTATCCTTTTGATGGTACAATCATTCTGTGAAAGTTTGAAGAGAATCTTATGAAAACTGTAGACTCTAAAGTGTTAACGAGGATTTTTCAAATAAATCTTAATTAGGCCCCTTTTCTGGTGTTTCTTAACAGATCTGACCTGATTTTGAAAGGAGGGATCCTCATGATGGTACAATCATTCTGAAAATGTTTGAAGGGAATCTGATGAAAACTGTGGACTCTAGAGTGTTAACAAGGAAAAGTTAACGGACACTGGGCGGACGCTTGACGGTTAAAAGCCAACGTTATAGCTCTTCTGGCCTTTGGTCAGTAGAGCTAAAAAAAGATTAAGTCCTTATAAATGCAGTGCCACACCAAAAGAATCGAGCAAACAAAATTTTTTTGCTACTCATTTAAAAATTCTAAATAAAAATATGCAAATTTCCTGGAATTTTTCATTTGTTTAATACTATTTTTTATTTATACACTTCATTAAAAAAAGTTGACATGGAGAGATGTTAAATGCAAAAAATAATTTGTTTGTATTTTTCAGCCTCTAGTAGGTCACATTTATTTTGACCTTCAGTCTATGTATAAGATTTCAATCAGACTATTTACCTATGTCTGGTCCCTCCACACCTTTCCCTTTAAACTTTTTGTATGCTTCATCAGTACTTAGTTGTATATTTTCTATCGCTTCATTCTGTGGCTCCTCTTGCTGTGAAGAGATTTATACCGATTCACAAAGTGGTACAAAGTTGAAATAACTAGACATTTTGCAAAGCGGACTATTACCCCCCCAATAGTGCTTGTCCATATACTATTCCCAAAAGGGCAGTAAAAAAAATGGACTTTTTAATTAAAGGGCCATAAATCAGTCAAAAATAAATGGACCATAACCAAAATAGGATTTGCACATGTCTGACTTATACCGAGTCTTTCTGTGAAATTTGAATCAAATTTATCAGATGGTTGCTGAGAAATTGAGTGGACATGACTTTTCACTTAAGGGCAATAACTCTGTCAAAAATCAATGGACTGTAACCAAAATGGAATATGCACATCTCTGCTTGATACTGATAATATCAGTGAAGTTTGAATAAAATCTGTCCCATGGTTGCCGAGAAATTGAGTGGACACGAAAAATCTACGGGCAGACAGACGGACCGATGGACCGTCAAGCTGACTCCTATATACCCCCACAAACATACTTTTGGGGTATAGTAATTAAATAAGGGCAACTAAAACCTAATAATATGTTCAACATAAATAAGTTGTAGTTAAGAGGTTTAGATAAAGTAAACCTTGTATTAGGCACAACTCATGGAACAACAAAAGAGTGGTCCCTTAACCCATTACAAGACGGCAAAATTTTAGACTGGTCTAAATTGAAACAAATTGCAGACTACAATTCAAAGTATATGAAATTTTGGATTTTTTCATCTTTCTGGGTAAAAAACATTGTGGAAAATGAAGAAATTGCTTTGTAACAAGCTATTTCTTCATTTTCCACAATATTTTCCAAAAGCTTTTTTTCTTTGGGGCATCTTAAAGTGTCACTGAGTGGGAATGGGTTAAGAGAATGGTCACTTAACCCATTCCCACTTGACAAAATTTTAGACTGGTCCAAATTGAAAGAAGATGCAGACGACAATTTCAAGTTGATGGAATTTTATATTTTTTCACCTTTTTGGATTGAAAACATTGTGGATAATGAAGAAATTGCTTGATACAAGCAATTTCTTCATTTTCCTTAATGTTTTCCAAAGCTTTTTTCTTGAAGGGCGTAAAAAGGAGGGATTGAGTTGGAATGGGTTAAAACCCATTTTATTAGAAATATATGAAGGTTTATTCGGTTTCAGGTATAAACTATCAAAGAATTCTCGCTAAATCAAATGTTGTTGGGACTCATTAGAATTGTCTCAATGAGACAATTCTATTAAGTTCCAACAACATTGACATTAGGTTCAAAATATTTCTAGCAAATACAACCATCTCTTTATGAAAACTTTCGATTTTGAAAATGGGATTTCGATTTTTGGTAACTTAATGGAAGTGGTTGCATAATGCAGGTGGTCTCTTGAGTAAGATTTACTGTACATGTATATCAACAACACAACAACAGTTTTGAATGTAGTTGACTTAAATATTGTAACTACAGCTTATTCCACCAGTAACTGTAAATAAGTCAATTAGGTTGCTAGCCAACAATATGCTTTTTGTTAAATGTCCTTTACCTGTGACAATATATCATGCAAACTAAGGGTGTTTGATACCTCTGTCAAACTGACTGGTCAGATGTCCATGGCCATGGTTGCAATCCATCAATTGTTTATTCTGTCCTAAGCTTGAAGATATACTTTCAGTTGTTATACACAGGGTTCCCACAAACTTCATTAAGTAAAATTCCCTGACTTTTCCCTGACTAAGTTTCAAAATTCCCTGACCGAAATCGTTGGCATTTACCAAGCGTATATATGACTATAAATAACAAATGTTGGCCTTCCTCCACCCCTTCAGCTAACCCTTACCACCTTCAGATTAATTAGTACTTAAACTTTACTGACTCATGGGCATTTCCTATTAAACAGACTCAAATTAGAGATGAGTTCACAAATACATCAACAAAATATGCTTTTTAATGAGATACAATAACAAACACACCCATGCCTTTTTTAGACCATAGCCACTTTGTTTTTCCTTTACTTTCCTTTACTGAGTTTTTACTTGAATCATGAGACAGCCACGAAAAGTCCGAGAGCCATTAATTTTGGAACTGTTTTTCGTAGCTCGATTTAGCTGTTTCGCTCCTGGATTCTGATTGAGATTCGACCAATTTTGAAGTCCTGGGTTCGTTTGGCTGATCAATGGCGCCAGTTCGTGCTCTCTTTGACCAAAAAAGGAAATTACAGTGCACAGTTAACCAATCAGAGCAACCTTTTCAATCAATATTAACGCTCTGAATGCCCACCGGATATATATTTTTTAGGGGCCATCTGTAATTTTTCTGCGCCAATCCCGCAATGGCGCGCCCTTGGCAGAACACTGTACATCTGTTTCTGAAATTCCCTGACTTTTCCCTTACTCTTGCCATATTTTTGATTTCCCTGACTAATTTCAAAATTCCCTGACTTTTCCCTAACCTTGAATTTTTTCATTTTCCCTGATTTTTCGAACCCTGATACATGTATGTGATATAACAGCAATTTGTTGCAGTAATGGTGTATGCTGACATTGAACACCCCAATTGAAAATTGAGTATTTTTCTGAGGATATTTCCAGTATGCCATCTCAGTCTAGAGTTGACATTCCAGCAGTCAAAAAATAAACTAGAAATGTCACAAAGCAGACAACCCTACAGGAACAATTATCCTTTGACCTACATTAACCAGAACTAATAAGGAACCTCCTTGGGTCAAGGATAACATGTGTATAAAGTTTAAAGGTTCTAGATCAAATGGCTTATGAGTTTGAGAGCGAAAATGGTTTTATATCAAAGTTCATTTGTGAACTTGACCTTTGACCTATATAACCAAAAACAATAGAGCACTTCCTTGGGTCATTTGCAACAATTGTATGACATTTTCAAGGTTATATTTCAATTGGTTCTACAGTTAGATCAGGGAAAAGAAAATCTTCATACAGACAGGCAGACAAAGTGAAATAAAAATGCCCCCTCTACTTCATAGGTTGGTGGTATAATTATTTGAAAGAAAGTGTAGAGCTTAGATACAACGAGCCTAATTTAACCCTTTCCTGTTCAAACCTGAAATTTAACGTTGCTGGGATTTTATACTTGAGAAAATATTGTGGCAAAAAAAGAAATCGCTTGTAATAAGCAATTTCCCCTTTTCCCACAATATTTTCTACCATATAGAATAGCTTCATTTCAAATTGCATCTAATTTTTATTGTCGTCTGCAACCTCTTTCCAACTTGACCAGTCTAAAGTTTCAAAAAATTGGAAAAGGTAAAATTTGGTGTGCAATATTACAACACCAGACACTAATGGCTGTTTGACTTACCGCATCATTCCTCAGAGCTTGTTCATCTTCAGGTAAATCACTTGTTTCATAGACATCTGGAGAATTGACATCCTGTAATAGATATAGTTTTCATAAATGAAAAAAAAAGTAATAGGTTATTACAGTAGGTCAAAAATTTTGTATTTTATTCACATGACTGCATATGAATAACAATGACAGAATTAAAAATAAACAACGGGTCTAGTACCTTTATATGACAAGTAATCGCTGGAAGAATTTTAAATTTTTTGTCTTTTAGAGAAGAGTACACTGTGAACAAAGACGAAACTGCTTGTTACAAAAAAGCCCTGTTTATCATCTAATCAAAATGTCTTGGTGGAAAGTGAGAGTAGCAATTATATTCCTGCACAAAATCATACAAATCCAATAAATATTATAAGAGAAGAGTATTTCTTGAGATTTGACAATTCTTGAGTTAGCTTGATCCAAGATCATTCCTTCAAAAATCAAACAAACCCATTGAACGAATATGAAGATAAATTGTTATATAAAACTATGTTCTATTTTGTTTGTTTGTTT
This sequence comes from Fragum fragum, assembly GCA_946902895.1. Lineage (NCBI taxonomy): Eukaryota > Metazoa > Mollusca > Bivalvia > Cardiida > Cardiidae > Fragum > Fragum fragum. The sequence goes on from OX336377.1 coordinate 3,866,194, forward strand.
CTTTCTTTGAATGGGTTTAATGCCACTTTTAATAGTATCCCAGTTATATCGCAGCAGCTGGAACACCTAACCAATGGTTCCTGGTATTTCTCACACCAGTACTACCACTACTTCTTTTCTGAGCTCCAGCTGCTCATCCTGCTTAGGTTCAGAATTTGGGGAGAAGTGACTTCTCCCTAATCTGAGAAATGGGAGAAGTTTTTTCAAAATAGGGAGAAGTGGTGGGACTTTCAGGGAGAAGTGGGTCGCATTAAATAACACCATTGCAAGTATTCCTTATTTGTTTAGGAAAATTGAAATAGCTTTGCAACCAATTAGTTGCATATTATATTGTACCGGTATACAGTGCTCTCAATAAGGACCAATTTCAGGAATTTTTGAAATTCCAAATTTCAATTTCAGGAAGTATTCACAAAATAAAGGAATTTTTTCAACCTCGACCATACCCCCCCCCCAAAAAAAAAGATGAAATGAAAAAAGATACATAAAGCCTACAGTACATTTTTTTCCATTCATTACTTTTAGTCCCTAAATTTCATGTACCGTTGAGTTGATCTAAAGAAAACAATGTGGTAAAAGAAGTGTTTCTTGAGAAATGTGTTTCTTGCATAAATTTGCACTTTTCCGACAATGTTCCCGCCCCTTAAACACTATTATTTTCCAAATTTGAATGGATACATTTGGTAATTGTTATTTACAAATCTCTCAGGATTTGAAAATTTCTGATTGGTAGAATGTCAGAAAACAGGCTGTTTGAAACGTTTTGGGTACGAAAAAATCGAGAATGGATTATTCCAAGACTGTCTCCGGTCACATCATAGAAATCCAAATACAAACGCCACAAATAACGCTTAAATAAATAAAAGTAACAGTACAAAAAGAAATGAAACTTATAGCAGAGTTGCATCTTTTAAGAAATTCCCTGTTTCGTTTCAACTAGTTGATGCTTACAGACAACACGTGTGACGTCATTGAAAACGGACCGAACTCTAGCTAGATTAATCAGTAACTTTGATGTTTCGAAGACGGACGTCATATCCAGTTACTATATAGAACCCCCCAAGTAATAAACGTATTTAGAATGCATATTTGGCGTTCCGTTCTGTATGCGCTACAAATTTGAAGATGGGACATGACATTTAAGGCAAGTTCCGGCCCTGAACTTAGTTTACAGAAATTCCACTGAACGGCGATATTTGACGAAATCTAGTCCCATGTCTATGGGCCGGCTTGATTTTTTCCTGGCACATTATTAATCGAGTGACTTCCAAAGAAATAGTCCAAGATGCTGGGACGGCTGGGTTACCGAACCGGCTATAATCGAGTACGCTCTATGTTAATTTCCATCTACATCAGTCTTCATGGAGACATTTCGATATACTCCTTGTGTATTCAATTATACTCGAGGGTATGGCCAGAATATACATTCTTATGTTTGTCAAACCCATTATATTGTAACTTCAGAAAACGTCCAAGTCATGAATTCAGGACGTTTTCCTAGAATCTCGGACGTTAATGTTCATCCAGGTCTGATTTGCTTGGATGTTTTTTCTGATTTTCTGGATGTAATATACGTAGACGTCCGCTTATTGAGAGCACTGGGTATATAGTGTGCAGTTAATAGAAAAAGTACTGCTCATCCGTCCTTCACTCCTCATTAAAGAGGTCTTAACATGTGAACAAATATTTTTCTCTTCTTTATTTGGGTTTAGGAATTAAGAAATATGATTCTGATATTTTTACTTGAATATTTCATACATACTGCTAGATTGTATTATATTTTCAATTATCAAAAATGATAATAATCAATTATGTTTTCAAAGGGTGTAGAGTTGGTTTGAATTCACAAAATATCAGAGTTTAATTTGAAGCAAAAACTAAGAAAACATTGTTATTATTACAATCTTATTTAACCCATTTCCAGATGACAAAATTTTCAAACTGATCCAAATTGATAAAAAAAGTTGTATACAACATTTCAAATCACAGTATGCTCAAAACAGAAAATAAGTACCAGATAAGGTAAAAATTATTGTAGGAAAAGGAGAAAATGTTTGCGACAAGCACTTCCTCCTTTTCTCACTATTTTTCCATTTAAACATTTAAGCCATATAATCTCACTGGTGTCGCGGTAAAACTTCTAACAAAAAGAACTGGTCAAAAGTTAATTTCAATTGATGTTTTAGATCGGCAATCAGATATTAATGAAAACCCTGCCGAGACAGAAAACTTTGATGAGTTTTATTCAGTCGTCTACGGACAAATCCCTCACAAAGCCAGAAGAAATCATAAGACCAATTATAGAGGAAAGTGTTTGCTCCATCATGGAGAAACATTTTCTAAGGCAGGGTAAGTCTAGGGCTAAATACGTATATATTCGCCGGTTTGGACACCTGTTTGAAACGAGAAATCAGTGATGATTCTGAATAGAAATGGTTTCTTGTTTACTTGAATAGAATTTGTGATACAAAAACGAAATGAAAATAAATTAAAAGTTTTGTTGCTGAGTAGAATGTAAAATCGATTCCGGACGATTCATAGAAGTTAACGAAGAGTTCGGTTGTCTACTAGGGTAGATACTTGTATTTATAAAATGTCATGTTGTCTAATTTTCTTTATGAAATGTCATGTTGTCTAATTTTCTTCAAACAGAGCTATAGCTATAGCTCAGATTTTGAGTTACTGACTGTAATTCAATGTTTGATGAGCAATTGACCTGTTTATATATATTACTTTTAGTGTAATATATAATCAGAACAATTTTTTTGATAGCAATCAATTGGCTACATAGAAAAGTTCTAGCATTCTTGCTATATAACATTATGGTGTAAATGTTGACCATCTCTGTGTTGGGTTACAGAGCTCAGTTTTGATTAAAAGGTTACTTAATAAACGAAAGAAATCCTTCTGTTTATTTGATACTAAAAGTAAACTGGTACTGATCCTCATATCAAGTACTGATTTAAAATTATTTGGATCAGTACAGTACTGATGCCTCTTGAAATTATCTGGAGCACTGGTACATGCCCCTGTAGCTTGGAAATTGCATGCGTGAATTTTCAATTCTCTAAGTGATATACGCACATATGTGCGTAAATAGGACCTCTGAGGACTTAAGCCCGATTAGCTCAGTTGATAGAGTGCTTGACTCCAAACCTAAATGTCAGACGTGTGAGCCCTGGGCTGACTTTATCAACTAACAAACTATTTGGATGAGACTTTAAACCGAGAACCCCGAGTGACGGTGCTATCCATAGAGCACATAAAAGAATCAGGCAGAGCTCTCAGCAGTCCTGTATTCTTGCACTATACCCTGTAACAACTATTTAACAACATGAATCTATGAGTTAAAATATATGTTCAAAAGATCTCCTGAAAAAATTGGTTAAGAAAATCCACATTCAATAGTGGTAGTTCAGAGGAGAGAAGCTTAAATGAAAAGTTAACAATCAAATGGACAGACAAAAGGCCATGACAGTTGATGGTTCGTGGCTGTCAATCGAAGAATCATGTAAATTGATGTAAAGGATTTTTGTTGATTTTGTGACTTGGGCTACAGTATAGTCAAAACATTTAGATAATCAATCAAAAATATACTTCTTTGTTACATCTAATTCATTAAATTCGATACCGCCGTTTGAAATGTAATTGCAATTTCCTCTAATGCTCAGTAGGCCAGGCAAGCGATCCGTTGAAATACCATAGATCAGGCACAGTCTGTTGCGCGACTTTTGTTTACACAAAAAATAATGAAAGATTACACTTCCGTGAAATCCTTTTTATGAATATGACAGGATGGATAAGTGGCTCATTTCAACTTATGAAGGACAAACCGCTTAGTTTTTAATCCTATGTCGATTTGCAATTGAAAAATACTTACAATTCCTGGTAATTTTGCATATTTTGGATCTGCCATAATTAATGTTGTAGTATGGGACCTTCGTCGTATTCCTTTAGACTGGAAATTCATATCTATAATGGAACATCTATCCAAGAATGTTCGATTGTGAAATGACTTTTACCAAATCATGCATCATCTTTCTTTACAAATTCCGAAGCTTTTTGATAATTATCAAGAAAAAAATTGGAAAACATTGTATAAATAAATCAGCCTGTACACCGTTAAGCCCGAGAAATACGTACCGACTGAGAATCTTAGTGGCTCGTTCCTTTAGGGCCTGCAATTAATGAGAGACTAGAAAACGCAATACTAAAATGAAGTGAATGTATAGCATTCTGGCACAGGTGATAGTAACTTCGGTAAATTTCAACTTCGTTAAATTGATATTATATAGTAAAAAAATGAAGACTTCGGTAAAAAGGTAATTTTCACCTACCGACTGGTTACTGACAAAAGTCATCATAATCAATTTTGACAGTTTGTAAAAATTATAATTTTATTTTGGAGAAAGTATTTGAACTTGAATAATTGGTTCAATATTCAGAAAATGCAGACATAGAAAAGAGAAATAAAGAAAATTTGACCAATTTCCCACAAACCCTCCTTTTTACGGCAACTTTTAAAACATTTTGGAAAATGGTGAAATCGTTTGTATCAAGCAATTTTTTCAATGTCAAATACGTTTTCTATCCAAAAAGACGAAATAAATAAATGAATGAAATATCATCAGCTTGAAGTTGTCGTCTGTAGCTTCTTTCAATTTGGACCAGTGTAAAATTTTGTTGTGGGGGAATCGTTGCCTGCGCATGTTATATTCTCCGAAGATTGACAGTATTAGAAAAATGCCACCTATCGGAAGATAACGGTGGGGGAATGGAAAAAGTTCGGCCAAATCAGCAAAGAAAGGTTGATGCAGGGTTAATTTTTTCTACCATTCATCCATCTTTTCTTAATCTTATTTTCAGATCTGAACGCGAGTACCAGGTGTATAGTAACTTTATCTTAATTCTTAAAATTTGAAGAAAATTTAAACAGAATATAATTGATACGATATAATCATCCTATAACAGAGCGAAAATGGAAAAGTGAGAACAGCAATTGTCGTATTTTATAAAATAAAATTGTTATTGTATTTCAGATTGAAGATGTGTTTCCTTCCAGATATTAATCAAACCTGAAATCTAAGTAGGCCCTATAAACTCTATTCCACACAAATTCCATACTGTTCAATGGCATAAGAAGTTACAATTAATCTAAGCAATTGGTTGAAAATTGCAGAAAACAGGAAAATTGCTGAAGACGAGGAATCCTCATCTTAGTCTTAACCTAAATCGAAACGACAAGAAATAATGTTGGTGAACTTGTTTTTAACATGCTTTTTCAAATTTTTATTTACCAATTTTCAATTGATACGTCACAAGTTAAAAAGGAAGAAAAAATGCATGAAACAGAATGACATTACACCGATAATTTCTTATTATTTTTCTTCATGATTTAACTTTTTATGTAGGTTTAGAACGCCAAAGACGAGGACAATATACGAAATGGATAATAAGATTTTTCTTAGATTTACGAATATTCACTTTGGGTTCTAATAATAATAAAAAAAAAATAATAATAATTAAAGACCAACTTATGTTCATATGTTACTGTTGTGTGTTTCATTGGTGCAAAAGTAATGCTAATCAAATATTTATCTATTCTCAATAATCATAATAAAAATAATAAACACTTCTCTCATTTTCGATTTTGAGAAAGTAAGAAGTTTTTAATCTTGATTAAGTATAAAACGATGAATAGATGAAACACTTAAAATTACTGGTAAACCCGTCTACAAGTGATAATTACACTATAAATACCTTTTTACCGAAGTCTCCATTACTTTACTATGTAATATCAATTTACCGAAGTTGTATTTCACCGAAGTTACCTGAAACGTCCGACACAAACGCCGTCTGTGATAAGATTAAACACCTTTTCATGCGGAATATTCATATCCGGCCCCTTTTGAAAGCAGGTATTGGCAAAGATCAGCATGCACATATGTGCATTCTGAACTTTGTCTACAGCACCTGTCTGTTTCTATTAAGCCGGGATTGTTTTCCAAATCTAATTTTCAGAATAAACAAAGACCTACCAATATTACTTTCAATGCTTTCAGCCCTTTGATTTCATGCTGTCGGTCTTGAAAAGGGTTTTATTCAGTAAGACAATGGTTAAAAAGCTTTAAACCAACATTAAATGTTGTACTGAAATGTCTGCATGTTAGATAAATAGAGCAAGCGGCGAACCGCTGACGGTGGGTTTGTTTGTTTGTTTGTTCGTTTGAATGGGGTTTTACGCCGCTTTCAACAATCTTTCAGTTATATCGCGGCGACTGGAGCACCTAACAATGGAATCGTGGTATTTCTCACACCAGTACTACCATTACATCCTTTCCTAGCCTCCAGCTGCTATCCCACCTAGGTCTACGATTATCGACCCATTGGTGAGAGACAAATAGTCGGAAAGGATGAGTGCCGCCGTCGGGGATCGAACCCGGGACCTCTAGATTGACAGTCCGACGCGCTACCAACTGCGCTATGACGGCGGCGCGCTGTCGGTGGGACTATCGTGACACCACCCACACCGAAGCAGCCAAGGACTAAATTTCGGGATGAAAACTTTACAGGGGTGAGAAGTGATGGATCGCGTTATTAATAAAAAAAAACCGATAGACCAATCCTACCGTACATCTAGATCGGGAGTGAACTTCGAACTCTGACATTAGACGAAGAATTTTTGTTGGGTTGTTTACTAAAACGTCGTTACCGTATAACTTATTCTTTTAACTCTTTCCGGTTTTGTTTTGTTTTCCCCAAAATTAAGACCTGTCCAAATTCAAAGGCTTTGCAGACGAGAATTCAAAGTTCATTTTATTTGAAAAATGTTAATTCTGAAGGATAGAAAAAATGTGGAAAAAGAAGAAATTGCTTGATGCAAGCAATTTCTTCTTTTTCCACAATCTCAAGTATAAAATACATGGACGTAAGAGCAAGGGGTTGAACAGGAAAGGGTTAAGCTGTAAGTTAGCTACAACGTTAAGGTCGCCAACCAAACATTTTGTTTCTTGTTACATGTATTTCCAATAAACTTTGCGAAATTAAGCCGATTAACCAAATACCAGACGGCACTATTTTTTGAATGGTCCAAATGGAAAGGAGTTGCAGACGAAAATTTAAAGTTGAATCTTAAGGTTTTGCACCTTTCTTTGGAGAAAATATTGAATAAATTGAACAAAGTGTTGGATGCAAAGAAATTTTTTCCTTTTGATTAATGTTTTTCAGTTTGTTTTTCTTTGGGGGCGTCAAAAAGCGTGATTGTGTGGGAATAGGTAAAAACTAAGTTGGACTTCCTGTAGGAGTTCAATTGACCAATAGCTGACCCCACCTACTTACTTTTTAGACACGCCCATTGACACCGACAGGAAGTCTCGCTTCGATTTTAAACGACGTGGTTTTTTTTTTTTTTTTTTGCAAAAGCTATGGCCGGTAGCATGTAACAATAAAGTAGAATAGTTGAAAAGTTGTTTGGCGACGTTTAAGTCGCCAATACAGCAAAAATGTTGAAATGTCAAATCCGTGCTGAATGAATTATTTGATTGGTCGGTATATTCCTTTCATTGACAGCTGCGATTGGTCAATTGACCAAACGCCGCCGTAATAGTGAAGTCGGTAGCGCGTCAGACTCCTAATCTTCAATCAAGAGAGTCATTGGTTCGATTCCCGGAGGCGGCACATATCCTTTCCAATATTAGTGTCTGACCAATGGGCGGATAATCGTAAACCTAAGGGAGGCTAGGAATGGATGTAGTGGTAGTACAGGTGTGAGAAATACCAGAAATCCATTGTTAGGTGCTCCAGCCGCCACGATATGACTTAAATACTGTTAAAAGTGAAGTTAACCCCAATCAATCAATCAATCAATCGCTGGCCCCGCCCACTGCCTACCTAGGCCCTACCCATTAACTCCTACAGGAAGTCCCGCTTCGATTTTTTACAGCGTTATTTTGCATCATTTATGACCACTAGGATGTATCAAAAATGTAAATTGATTGGTTTGTGACCTAAACGTCGTAAGTACAGCTTATTCAACCTGTAGTTACGACGTTTAAGTCACCAAACCAACAAGAAAGGTAAACAAAAAGGCGGCCAATGATGGAGTTGATAAGCTCAGGTCCGGGCTGAATAAATTTTGATTGGTCGGTTGATTCCTTGATTGACGGCCGCAATTGGTCAATTGGTTGGGACGATGATCATCATTTGATTGATATTCGGGTTATGCCGTTTTGCTATGCTAACAAGCTTGAGTATTTACATTCGATTTTTATATGGAGACATTTTTTTGGTGTGAAACTAAACCCATTACCAGATGAAAAAAGTTTAGATAGGTAAATTATGAAGTTTAAAATTAATGAAATTTTAAACATCCCCTGGGTAGAAAAAAAAAATGTAAAAAAAGGGGGGTTGTGACAAGAAATTTCTTCGTTTTCCATGTTGTTTTTCACAATACATTTTCTTTTGGGTCGTTGGAATAGGGTAATACATATTTACATCGGCGAGGTATTGCCGAATAGCCGCTTCATACGTTCAATAAAAAGTCCGGGATAAATAGGTTGAAAAACGGAGTGGAATCGTAAGATTTATCAATGAATGATTTGGCGTCTGTCGATAATTTTCCCTCCTCCCGGGGACCCGACCCGCATATCCCCCCCGGGTCTGAATCCGGGTCCTTCGGTGGGTTACTCGGGGGGGGGGGTGCTTATTTACCCTCGTGTTTGGTCGTTGACCAACTCACGAGCGGCTATCGCAAAGATTTGGCGTTCACGTAACCTCTCATTCAATACAAACTATTTGTGTGGCGGTCATACCACTAGGTCGCAGTGAGTCAGGCTGTTTGGCCTAGTGATTAGCTTTGCTTCGACTCGTAATCGGATAGTTGTAGGTTGAGTCCCAACGATGGGCTGATAGTTTATTTCGGCAGGGCTGTGACTTTGAATATAGAGCCTGATCCGTCCGGCTGGAGTGTAGCAGTGATTTCCTTTCTCCCTAGTGCGCTTGTTACCATCATGAATAAACATGGAAATAAGAGTTTGTATTATCGAGTGAAATTAATATGGTTTGGGGCTCGAGTAACTTCAACATTGTAATAAAAGGAATGGACTGCGAGTGAAAGAAAAATTGCTAGCAACAGACAATTTCTCCTTTTCCTGCAAAGTTATGGAATATTATTAGTCATTTCCTCAGGCCAAAACGTGTGATTCCAGACACTTTGTGTACTTGGTTGAGCGCTAGTCAAAGTTTCCAGGTACTTAATGGCTTAGAGACACTTAAATAGTTTTGCACTAAGCTCCCCGTTTTTGGTTTCCGTCGACAGCGACTGATGTACCCATGATAAGTCGAGTGTCGCGACTTCTTCGGCATTAAACCATTTCTAGCCTAAAACATCTATATTTTTTTGCCCTGCAGAGTAATAGGCTATAATAGACTATGAGGTGTGGAAATATTGTTGTAAAGAGAGGGGCGTTTTTAACCCATTATCAGACGACAAATATTAGACTGGTCTAAATTCGAACAGTTTGTAGACGACAGTTTATCCCATTTCCACTTAATCCCTCCTTTATACGCCCCTCAAGAAAAGCTTTGGAAAACATTGTGGAAAATGAAGAAATTTCTCGTATCAAGCAATTTCTTCATTATCAACAATGATTTCTATCCAAAAAGACGAAAGCATTTAAAATTCACCCCAACTTTAAATTGTCGTCTGCAGCTTCATTCAATTTGGGCCAGTCTAAACTTTTGTTGTGTGGGTTAAAGTTAGGGTTATATCTCTCAATAATAATCCCCGCAGCGAGCTGACAACACAGTGGGAATATGATGAAGAAATTTCTTTTCCTTTTTTGACGTGATTTGAAACAGACGTCAGACCAGGATTAACGATCATGATTTTTCCAGTCCGAACGTCTGGCTTGATATGTAACACACTCTCTTGTTTGTATTTCTGTTTATTTATCGTCGCTACCGTAACACATGCCCAGGTCAGCCCGATTAGCTCGATTAGCTCAGTTGGTAGAGCACTTGACTTCAAACCTCAAGATCACGGGTTCGAGCCCTGGGCTGACCATATCAACTAATCAACTAATTGTCTTTCGGATGAGACGTTAAACCGAGGCCCCGTGTGACGATGCTATCCATCGAGCACGTTAAAGAACCAGGCGGAGCTCTCAGCAGTTTCGTCCTGTATCCTTGCACTATCCCCCGTAACAACTAACCGTCTTCTGGGGGCGTCGCTCATATGGGCATGTGCTACGGTAGCGACGATAAATAAACGGAAATACACACACACGCACATGCCCATATGAGCGACGCCCCCAGAAGACGGTTAGTTGTTACGGGGGATAGTGCAAGGATACAGGACGAAACTACTGAGAGCTCCGCCTGGTTTTTTAACGTACTCGATGGATAGCACCGTCACAAGGGGCCTCGGTTTAACGTCTCATCCGAAAGACAATTAGTTAATTGGTTGATATGGTCAGCCCAGGGCTCGAACCCGTGATCTTGAGATTTGAAGTCAAGTGCTCTACCAACTGAGCTAATCGGGCTGACACACTCTCCCTTTACCGGACTAGATCCTACAATTCGCCTTGTTAAGGCCGGTGTTGACTCCCCGGAAAATGGACGGGGTCATAAAGGGTAGGCCTGGGTGGCGTTGGAGGGCTTAGTTGAGTTTGATACCGTGAGAATTAAAGAGAGACAGACAGAGAGTTTGCTGCAGATAGAAAGACAGAGAGAACCGTGTTGCAGCGGGAGACTCGTTTGTCGAGATAAAGGAAACAGAGAGAGAAAGAGAGAGAGCTTGAGTTAGCCTGAGAGAGAGGGAGAGAGGGGGGGGGGGAAGCGGAGGAGCGGCCCGCTACGGGACTTTAGGGGGGGGGGGAGCCTCAGTCGGAGAGCATGATAGGCGGCGAAGGGACTCGGAGATAGCGTCTACAAGACATAACATCAATATGTGATATATTATGACATAATGATTTTCAGAGGGACAGAATTTTTGACAGTGAACTGAACTTGTGCCTCCAGAAACCGGCATTTGAAGGGGACCCCATTTTCAGTATTATAGTCACCCACTCGAAAGTATTCAACCCGGACTGAGATTTACAACTCCCCTATCACACAGAAACACCTTTGACTTTTTGGAAAGTAGTGGAAGAGCTGCCTCTTGGATTTCGAATTTATCATTTTGACCTTCATATGACCTTGTTAGATTAAAATAATCGCAGAAATGCATAGTTTTATTACATCTTTCGCGGTGTATGGAAATACCAAAATACGCATAAATACCAAAATACACCGAAATATGCCGAAATACACCGAAATATACAGAAATACCACCAAATTCACCAAATGATTTTTTTTTTTGGAAGTGTATTGCGGTATTTGTAGAAAGATGCCAATCTTATTTGTTGAGAGACCAAGCCGAAATTCATTTTTTTAGATGTGTATTTCGGTATTTGTAGGAACATACCAGTTTCATAATTCGGATTTAATTGATGTACTTTGATCCGAATACATAGTTATACATTTTGAACTTCCGGGTTTGCAATCGACTGGAAGAGTTACCGAAGTTGGAGGTCATTTGCGCTAAAAACCAATAGTTTTGTTATTTTACCATTCTAAGCTACTTCAGTAGGAAAGGAGTGTAGATAAAGCTATATTTACTTCTATTTGATTAACAGGTAATTGAAATTTACTTGGTTTTCTTTAAATGTTTAAATCGAAAGTAGACCTGACAACCACACGAGTTTTTGACGGAGACAGTCTTTCACGTTATTTGATGTCTCTTACTTTTGGAGTGTTAATAAGACATGAGAATGTTATACTTCACGTTAAGATGTATGACCGAACGACCCCGTAGTTTGAGGCATCGAAAAATATTCCGGAGTTTTCATAAGAAAAAATGGAAAAGGAGAAAATACCTTTAGACAGCATTTTCGCCACTTTTGATATTTCCTGTCCTGATTTGAATATTTAAATAGTTTAAGTACGAACTATTAATTTTCTTCTACAATCTTATTCAATATGGACCAGTGTAGAATTCTGATGAAGCTTTGTTTCTATACATCTTTAACCTATTCCGGCACAGTGACACTTTTGGATGTTCCATTAACCCATTCCAACACAGTGGAATTTTAGACCGGTCCAAATTGAAAGGAGCTGCAGACAACAATTTTAAGTTGATTGAATTTTAATTTTTTTCATCTTTTTGGATAGAAAACATTGTGGATAATGAAGAAATTGCTTGATCCAAGCAATTTCTTCATTTTCCACAATGTTTTCCAAAGCTTTTTTGTTGAGGGGCGTAAAAAGGAGGGATTGAGTGGGAATGGGTTAAGAAAAAAAAACAAAACAAAAAGACCACATAAAAAATAGGAAAACATTGTATAAAATGAAGAAATTTGCTTTCCTTTTCCATATAGGGAGATAAAAAAATCAAAAGTTTCAGAAACTTTAAATTATCGTCTGCTTTCTTCTTTTTCCACAATGTTTCATATACAGAGAGATGAAAAAATCTAAAACTTCAGAAACTTTGATTTGTTGTCTGCTTTCTTCTTTTTCCACAATGTTTTCTATATAGAGAGATAAAAAAAGTCTAAAATTTCAGAAACTTTAATTTTTGTCTGCAACTTTTTTCAATTTGGCTCAGTCTAAAATTTGCCATGTGGTAATGGGATTGATTTTAGTATGACTCATTAGATGATAGTAATAGTATATAAACACTCATCCAGAGACACTGACTCATGTTATATCTAGGGTCAACGCAGTTTTAACTCATTCTCAAACACAGGACTGATCCAAGTTCAGAGTATTTGCAGATGACATTTCAATGTGGTGGAATTTTAAAAATATTAATCATCTAGGGTAGAAAACATTGTGGATAATGAGGAAATTTCTTGTGACAAGCAATTGCTTCATTTTCCTCCATTTTTTTCTAAACTTTTTGATTGAGGTGTGTAAAAAGTGTGATATGTGAGAATGGGTTAAGGAAAATATTTTTGAGATAGGGATAGAAGTATTAAAGTGTCTAGTGATTCTTACCTTTCCACATTGTTTTCTACCTTACTGTATAGGTCTACTTGACACAATAAGTGAAGTTTGTTCCTGGTCTTCCCTTTCCTGTTTTGCCAAATAATATTGTCGAAAAGGAAGAAATTGCTTGTTACAAAGTATAAAAACACAGGGACATAAAAACCAGGGATTATACAGGAAAGGGTTAATGTCAGTCTTTGGATATAACTTTTTTTTCTTAAAATATAACACATAAGACATAAGACCAGTACATGGAAAAACATGTGTAATTTAGGACATTTATGCAAACTTTATTTTATCAAAAGAAACCAATCTTTGTCAAAAGAATTCTATCTGTTAATTCATTTACATTATAGACTCATTTAAAGATGGCGTTTACTGACGTTTTAAAGATCAGCGCAACAGGACTGACTGGTATGTTTGCTGGTGCTGCCTTCTACATTAACACGACTGACATACCAGCAACTAAGACAATGGAGGATATTGTACCAGCCAGAAAACACTGGAAGGAAGCTTATCTTAGAGCAAGATGGTATCAGGTGATTCATTGTTTTGTATACACTCTCAAAGTGCAATATTTCCTCTTAACATCCATTGCAAAATATAAAGAGTAATAATAACATTAATAACAAGAGTGCCATAGTCACAATGTACGCAGCCACTTTGCTGCTGTTTCACAAAAATAATTGTACACACTACTTATTTTGACAGAACCAAAGTCAAAACATTTGCAGACTACCTTTTTAAATTGTCAAGTTCAAACTGTTTGTTATGATTGATTGATTGAATGGGCCAATAGACTAAGTGTCAAGGGGCATAAATCAGGGAAAAATTAATGAACCATAAAATCCTTGATCCATGTACACCTACAACTTATGTTGATGACATTGATCAAGTTTTTATTTAAATCAAGACAAAAAGTCAGGAGGAGTTGCGTTCAAAAGGCTGCAATTTCGATAAGCCCTAGATACTAAGTTTTAAGGGGGCATAAATCAGGGAAAAATTAATGAACCATAAAATCCTTGATCCATGCACACCTACAAATTATGGTGATGACATTGACCAAGTTTCATTTAAATCAAGACAAAAGTTAGGAGGAGTTGCGTTCACAAGGCTGCAATTTCGAAAAGCCCTAGATACTAAGTTTTAACCCTTTCCTGTTTCTAGAAATTTTAGACTGGTCCAAATTGAAAGAAGTTGCAGGTGACAATAGAAATTGGATGTAATCTGAAATGGAATCATCCTTTATGGTAGAAAATATTGCGGAAAAATGAGAAATTGCCTGTTACAATCAATTTCTTCTTTTTCCTCAATGTTTCCTCAAATATAAAATCGCAGCAACGTAAAATCCCCGATTTGTGCAGGAAAGGGTTAAGTGGGCATAAGTCAGGGAAAAATAAATGAACCATAAAATCCTTACTTCATGCACATCTACCAATTAAGGTGATAACAACCACCAAGTTTCATTTAGATCAAGCCAGAAACTTAGGAGGAGTTGCGTTCATAAGGCTGTAATTTCAATAAGCCCCAGAGACTAAGTTTTAAGGGGGCATAACTGAGGCAAAATTCAATGAACCATAAAATCCTTCCTTCATGCACATCTACATATTAAGGTGATAACACTGACCAAGTTTCGTTTAGATCAAGCCAGAAACTTAGGAGTTGCGCTCACGAGAAAAGTGGACGTACATATGTACGCATGGACGGACGGATGGATGGATGGACGGAGAAGATGACTCCAATATACAACCACCTCCAGCGGCGTATAAAAATGAATGAAATTAAACAAAAAACAAATAATAAAGAACCCATTCAAATTAATTTATGTCAACAGTAAGTTTTTGAGTTTTTAGCTCAACTGGCTGAAGGCCGCTAGAGCTTTTGTGATGGCTTTTTCCTGTCCGGCATTCGGCCATCGTCCATCTGTTAACTTTTCCATGTTAACACTCAAGAGTCCACAGTTTTCACCAGATTAACTTCAAACTTTCTCAGGATGATTGTACCATCATAAGGACCGTTCCTTTCAAAATTGAGTCAGATCCATCAAGAATCGAGGGAAAAAGGCCTAATTAAAATTTTATTAAAAAATCCTTGTTAACACTCTAGAGTCCAAAGATTTCATCAGATTCTCTTCACACTTCACAGAATGATTGTACCTTCATAAGAATTGTTCTTTTCAAATTGGGTTTGATCCTTCAAGAAACACCGTAAAAGGGGCCTTATGAAAATTTAATTAAAAAATCCATTAAAAATTCTCTTTAAACTCTAGAGTCCACAGTTTTCATCGGATTCTCTTTAAACTTTCCCAGAATGAATGTACTATCATAAGGATCATTCCTTTGAAATTGACCGTGATCTGTCAAGAAACACAGAAAAAGGGGCCTTTTGAAAATTAAATAAAAAAATCCTCATTTATACTATAGAGTCAGCAGTTTTCATCGGATTCCCTTCAAACTTTCACACAGAATGATTTTACCATCATAAGGATTGTTCCTTTCAAAATTGGGTCAGATGCGTCAAGGACCATGGGAATTAGGGGCCTTGTGAAAATTTGATTAAAAAATTCAACAGATTGTTTCTTTCGATAAGAATTAAAAAAATTTTAGTTAACACATCATGGCTCCAGATTTCACCTGATTGACTTTAGACTTTCACAGAATGATTGTGCCATCATAAGGATTGTTCCTTCAATTTGGGTCTGATCCATTTAGAAACATAGGAAAAGGGGCCTTAGGAAAATTTAATTAAAAAAATCTTAATTAATGCTTCAAAGTCCTCAGATTTCATGAGGTTGTCTTCATACTCAAACAGAAGAATTATACTTTTGTAAGTATAGATTCCTTTGGAAAAGGTTCAGATCCATCAAGTAACATGGGAAAAGGGGCTATATGAAATTTAATTAAAAAATCCCACAGCTTTGATTGGATTTTGTTGAAACTTTCACAGAATGATTGTCATAACGATCACTCTTTTCATAACACGGTTTGAAACGTCAAGAAGCACAGGAAAAGGGCCCAATGAAAATTTCATTTATAAATCCTTGTTACCAAGTCCAGAGCTTTCATTGGATTTTCTTCAAACATTCACAGAAGAATTGTACAAATAATAATTATTGTTGATATTGACACTTGACCTGATCCGTCAAGTATCACAGAGAAAGGAGCATTATAAATTTAATTTTAAAATCATTGTACCACAATAAAGTCCACAGTTTTCATTGGATTCTGTTCAAACCTATACAGAATGTTTGTACCATCATTAGGATCGTTTCTTTCATAATTGGGCCTGATCTGTCTAGTATCATAGGAAAAGGGGCTGTATGAAAAATTATTACCAAATCCTCATTTTATTTACTTCATAGTCGTCTTGATGTTTGCATTTATAGCGACGTTTCTTTCGTGAAGCGCTTGAGTAATTTAGGAAGAGTAACTCAGAACAAAGCAAATGGAAAAAACTACCGAAATATATTAAAAACGTACATTTCGAGAATGTCATGGGTCAAACAAAAATAAGGATGGGTCGGGCATTTATATTTTTATTTTTTTCATTTGGCCAATAAAAACAGCAGAGTTGGGGATTAGCGGAAACACAGCATTTTTTTACGCCTTATCAGAATCTCTTCAAACTTTAATAGAATGATTAGCCATCATTTGGATTGTTCCTTTGTAAATTGGGTCTGATTGGTTAAGTGACACAAGAAAAGGGACCTTATGAAAATTTTATTACAAAAATATCATTATTACAATAAAGTCCTCAGTCTTTATCATTTTCTTCAAACTATCTATCATTAGGATTGTTCCTTTGTACATTGGGTCTGATTTGTTAAGTTGCACAAGAAAAGGGGCCTTATGAAAATTTTCTTACCAAAAAATCTTGACACTTTTCAGTCCTCTGTTTTCATTGATTCTTTTTAACTTTTACAGATTGATTGTATCTTCATTAGAATTGTTCATTTTGAAATTTGGTTTGTTCTGTAAAGTATCACCGGAAAAGGGGCCCTATGAAGATTTCACTATAAATTCATTAACACAATAAATTCCAAAGATTACACAGATTGATAGTACCATCATTACAATTCTTGATTTTGACAGTGGATCTCATTTTGGCAAGTGTCACATAAAAGGGGCCTTATGAAAATGTTCTAGTTAACACAATGATGTCCCTTGATTTCACCGGATTTACTTCAAAATTTCACAGAATGAGTGTACAATCACTTAAAAGGTTGTTTTCAGAACTTGGTACAATCCATCAAGTATCATGTAAAAGGGGCCATATGATTTTTTTTTAAATATTCTAGTAAACATAATGAAGTCCCCATATTTCATTTGATTCACTTTCAACTTTCACAGAATGATGAAACCAACAGAAAATATCACAGGAAAAGGGGCCTTATGAGAACTTGATTTTGATATCTTTGTTGACACAATCAAGTGAACCGTTTTATTGGATTCTCTTCAAAGATGCATGGAATAATTGTTGCATTGGAAACACAGGAAAAGGGGCCTTACAGATTATCATTCAAACATTGTGTATGTGATGATGATCACAATCATTATCAGATTGTCATTTAAATTTCACAGGACAATTGTAGGGTTGTAAGGAAAATTCCCTTTGAAATGAAATTGATCCATCAGAAAACACAGGAAAAGGGGCCTTATTGATTTTCATTCAAAACAATCCTGTGTATGTGATAAAGTCCAAAATTATTGTCAGATTCTGATGAAATATTCACAGAATGATTGTAGGGTCATAATGTAACTTTCTTAACTGGAATTAGAGTGGATCTGTCATGAAACACAGGAAAAGGGGCCTTGAGGATTGTTGCTCAAAATAATAAAGGGGATAAAGTCTAATTTTTTCCTTTATGTATTCTTCTCTAAGCAATTAACTTCCTTAAATATTAGATATCTTTAACGGAAATCTTGATAACCAGTACTGTAGAGCGTCTCAGGCCCTCATGTGGTTAATTCATATTCCTACATTACACTGTTTTACAATTTGACTTGAAGAAAAAAGCATTGAAAAATGTTGTGGAAAATTATGAAATTGAATATAACAAAGTTTCTTCATTCCCACTGTGTTTTTCTCCCAGAATCACAAAAAATTGTATTACGTGAACTTTATCCCTTTCCTGTACAAACCTGGAATTTTTCGTCACTTGGACTGTATACTTGAGAAAAAATGGTGGAAACAGAAGAAATTGTTTGTAACAAGAAAATTCTTCTTTTCCCGCAATTTTTTCCACCACATATGATGGTTTAACTTCAAAGAGCACTGAATTTTGAATGTTGTCCGCAACCTTTTTCAATTTGGAAAAGTCTAAAACTTAAAAAAAAACAGGAAAAGGTTAAATTATTGTATGCAACTTTTTATCTTGCTATATCTAGTAGCCAACAGCCAGAAGTCCAGCATCCCGGTTGATAATGAAGGGTGGGATCTTATAGAAAGAGGGAGGGTTTGTTAGGGAAAATAAGGTAAATGAAATCATTTGAAATGACAAATTTCAGGGAGGAATGGCCATGGCAGCCAGTACTGCTGCTGGAATCGTTTATTTCTTGGATGACGAATCGGAGTCGAAAATCTGGTGGTTGGTAGGATCTGGAATGATATTCACTGTGTTACCGTATACAAAACTGGTTATGTCGTCAGATATCAAGAAAAATTTACAAGATGATGTGCTTGAAACTGCAGGTAATAATCATTAACCCTTTCTCACACAATCCTCCTTTTTACACCACTCAAGAAAATAGTTGTGGAAAAAAATGTGGATGATGCAATTTCTGAAATTTCCATATTGTTTTCTACACAGAAAGACTAGGAGTTAAAGAATTTCAACAATTTGCACAGTGTAGGAATGGGTTATAAGTGCCTTATATCAGATTCTCATGAAAAATAAACAATTTTTCGCATTGTTTTAGCTTCACTGGCTGAAAGCCAGTGAGCTTTTGTTTTGTTCTTATGTCCCTAATACATGTTTGTACTTGTGCAGCCATCGATAAACCTTTCTTAGCTCACCTGAGCGCAAAGTGCCCAAATGAGGTGTTGTTATACCCTTTGTCTGGCATCCTCCGCCAGTCATCTGTCAACAATGAGTAAATGATTAAAAAAAAGAGTAAAAATCTCTTTCTCCTGACCAATGGGTATAGAGCCTTGATAGTTTCAATGAAGCAACAGTATATTGACCTTTTTAACCCTTTTCTGTTTTGCAAAATTTTAGACATGTCCAAATTCAAAGGTTTTGCTGTTTGAAATTTAAAATGGATTTAATAAGAAAAATGACCTTTCCACAAGGTAGAAAATAATGTGGAAAAAAATTCCTTGTTACAAGCAGTTTCTTCTTTTTTTACAATTTTTCTCAATTATAAAATCATGGATGTATAACAAGGGATTGAACAGAAAAGGGTTAGAATTGTTAAAATCACTAATTAAGGGTCCCAAATGGCATATCTGTGATATTGTTCCCCTCTTTCTGATAATCTGAGGGCTACAACATTGCAGTTTCAAATGGCATAGTCCAAGTGGGGTGGGGTCTATATAGAAATGAGGAGTACCCGGTAATTTTAAACTGATATCTTCCTCCTAGCTGCTTGGCCAATTTTAACCAAATTTAGCAGAAATGTTAAAATCTGGTAGTAAGAGTGAAATTTAAAAATGAAATCTTTAAAAATCGTTCTCCCCATCCAGCAGGTTTAGAGCTTTGATTTTTTGTGTAAAATATCAGAAGATTGACCTCTTTCATTATTGCTAAAATAATACCCTCTGATCACCATGGGTGAAGTCCCATGGGGTTGGGACCTATATAAATAAAGTAAGATTTTTAAAAAGATATCTCCTTCTAAACCACTGGGCAAATTTAAACCAAAGTGGGCAGAAATGTTTCTTAGGTATTCCATCTTTATAACAGCTAAAAGGGTTGAAATAGGTTCAAAACAACCTTATTGAAATAAAAAAAAATCTTCTCCTCCTTACCCAGATGGCATAGGCCATTGATATTTTAACATCAGTATTTTGACCTATTTTAAAAGTAGTAAAATCATTGCCCTCAAGTCCCCAGGGGCAGAAACCCAAGGGGATGGGAATCTTTAAAAAATTAGACGAGGATTGCAAATATCCAAGGTGACCGAGCCGAGGCCAGTGGCCCTCTTGTTAAATATCTTCACCTCAGAATTAAAAAAAAAACTCACAGAAATGATCCTTTGGTGGCACATTATCACATTTCCTCAAAGAATTTTAATCAGATAAACAAGAGGGCCATTTGCCCTAAAGCCCTCACCTGAGTCAATGACTAAAGAAGGAAAATAGCACAGGTGACCTTATTATAGCCAAAAGTGACCCATTATCAAAATCTTGTCCAAGAAATCACAAACAAACATTCTTACCAAGTTTCAAGGTTTATGTATTTGTGCAAGAAAAGTAGCAAGTAAATTCGAAAGAATATTTCTTTATATAAGACCTTCTGACCTAATATTTGACCCCATGTGACCTAATATCAAACTTGACAAAGATTTTTATTAGGCCAAACCTCTGAATAATTATCCAGTCAATTGAATAAGAAATATGGCCTATAGAGTAGTAACAAGGTTTTTCTCAGATTTGACCTAGTTTTTTACCCAATTGACCCAAATTTGAGACATGGATGAGATATTTTGAATACAGATATTCTATCAAAATATCAAATCAATTAAGCCAAAATTGTGGCCTCTGGGGTGTAAAGGTATTCCTTAGATTTGGGCTAGTGACCTATTTTTATCCTTTGTCAACTAAAGTCAAGATATCATGGATGCAACATTCTGGCCAAATATCAATTCATTTGAGCCAAAAATAGGGTTTTTGTAAAAACAAGATATTTCTAAGATTTGACTTAGTGACCTAGGCTTGACCCAATGTGACCCCAATTTGAAGTTGGCTAACAAATCATTGACTTAAACATTCTGACCAAACATCAATTCGATTGAGTGGAAAATGGGACCACAAGAGTGCACAAAAGTGTTTCTAAGATTTGACCTTGTGACCTAGATTTTGACCACATGACACTCAATTTTGAATTTGGATGAAATATCATGGACAAAAACATTCTGAACAAAAGTTTATTTGAGCCATAATTGTAACCTCTAAAGTGCACACAAGATCATTTCTAGGATTTGACCAAGTGACCAAGTTTTGACCCCACATAAACTAATATTGAACTTGACCTAGATATTATGCAGACAAACATTTGTACCAACTATCAATTCAATTGAGCCAAAAAAATGGCCTCTGGAGTGCTTGCAAGGTATTTCTAAGATTTAATCTAGTGATCTATTTTTGACCCAAATTGAGACTTAGCTGAGATTACATGGAAATAAACATTCTAACCAAATATCATTTAATTTGAGGCAAAAATGTGACCTCTAGAGTGCACACAAGGTATTTCTAGGATTTGACCTTGTGGCCTAGATTTTGACCCCACATAACCCAATATTAAACTTAAACTAGATTTTATGCAGACAAGCATTCTGACCAAATATGGATTTAATTGAGCCAAAAATATGGCCTCTAGAATGCACACAAGGTATTCCAATATTTGACCTAGCAATCTAGTTTTTGACCCCCTTTGACAGAAATTTCAACTTGGCTGAGATAATATGGAAACGAGCATTCTGACCAAAAACAATATGATTTGAGCCTAAAATGTGGCCTCTAGAGTGCACACAAGATTATTTATAGGATTTGACCTAGTGACCTAGTTTTGATTCCACACAACTTAATATTGAACTTGACCTAGATTTCCTGCAGACAAACATTCTGACCAAATATAACTTTGATAGAGCCAAAAAAAATGGCCTCTGGGGTGCTCACAAGATTATTCTAATATTTGACCTAGCGACCTAGTTTTGATCCCATTTGACCCAAATTTGAACTTTGCTGAAATAATATGGAAACAAGCACTCTGGCCAAATACCAATATGATTTGAGCCTAAAATGTGGCCTTTAGAGAGCATACAAGATTATTTCTAGGATATGACCTAGAGACCTAGCTTTTTACCGCTTATAACCCAATTTGGAACTTTAACTAGATTTTATGCAGACAAATATTCTTATCAAATATCAAGTAATTAGTGGCAAAAATGTGACCTCTACAGTGCACACAATGTATTTCTAATATTTCAACTAGTGACCTTGTTTTTGACTCAATATGACCCAATATTGAACTTTTCTGAGGTTTCATGGAGACAAACATTCTGACCCAAGTTTCAAGACATTTGAGCACAGATTGTTACCTCTAGAGTGCACACAAGATGTTGACACACGACAGATGACGGACACAGCTAGATCACATAGCTCACCACGACCAATTTGTGGTCAGGTGAGCTAAAAACATGGCTGTTGTAGGCAGGCAAATTGTTTTATATGAAATATGAGGTAGACTTTGAAAATCTTTTTTTTCACAGAAACGAGTCATTGGATTTCAATCAAATTTCGTAAAGATGATCCTTTAGTAACTCTTTATCAGATTCCTTCCAAGAATTCTGATTGGATTAAACTATGACTTTGACCAGTGGAGCTATATCTGGTTTTGTTTAACCCATTCTCACACAATCACACTTTTGGACGCCAAGAAAAGAGACTTAGGAAAACATTGTTAAAAATGAAGAAATTGCTTGCTACAAGCAATTTCTTCATTTCACACAATATTTTCTTCTCAAATGACAAAATTATAAGGTTGAATTTTTCTTTAGATTTTTGTCTGCGACTTCTTTCATTTTTGACCAGTCTAAAAATTTTATCATCTGGTATTTGGTTAATAAAAACTCTCCATGTTATTTAGATGTGAAATTTAGTAATAGAAAATTGGTATAAAAAATGATAGGTTAAATGAATAAAAAATGAGACTGAGGAACATTAGATATTTTGATTGAATAATTTCAGGTGAAACCTGGGTGCGCAACCATATTTTAAGATGGAATAAGCAGCATGCCTTCAGAACAGCCATAAGTGTGTCAGCCTTTGGCATTTTCTTGTATGCTCTGTCAAGAAAATAGATGCTTTGTAAATAATTGATTTTCTGGAAAATATTAACCTTTGTCATGCTGAACACAGAATATTCCTGTGTTGGCAGGAGGTATAGACAAAGATCAGCCTGCACATAAGTGCATGCTGGTTCTAGTCTATACCTCCTGTTTGCCCCTTTAAAACCATAGTTGTTTGTGGGATTAATTTTCCAAAAAAATATTTTACACTGCTTTCACTGCTTTGAATTTAATGCAATTTTCGACAGGATTTTATTCAGCATGATGAAAGGGTAATGCTTTGAATGGTTGTAAGTTTTAATTATATATACAATGATAGATTTATGCTTTTATAATTTAATTGTTAGTTTCGTCTATCATAAACGATTGTTCTGATTGGTCGAAAAATTTAATTCATACCTCCATGAACACAATTTTGAGCACGCATCCATTTTGTATGCTTCTGCATAGAATAGTTCCATACAAAAAGGTATCAAAATTTGTACAGCTTTTGGTTTTTTCGCTCGATGCTATTAAATTATAAGAAATGAAGAGAATATTTTTTGTTTTCATGGACGCTTCTCGTACTCATACAATGTGATTAGTTTTTTCGGTTCATACCTCCATGAAAACAAAAAATATTCTCTTCATCTCTTAAATGCTTTTATAGAAAACAGAAAACATTGACACAACACATCAACCCATTACCCAATGACACAGTTTTTTTCTGGTAAAAATTGAAAGAAATTGCAGACTGCAGTTCAAATAGCATCTAAGTTGAAAATTAGTGCCAAACAGGGTTGAAAATATTGTGGGAAATGTATACATTGCTTTTAACAATCAAATATTATTTTTCTTAAAATATTTTCCATATCTAGTTGAATACTATTAGCAATTACAATTTGCCTACATTTTTGTCAAAAAATTACAGGATAGTGCAACGAAGATAACTGTTTCTTCTGTGAAACTAAATCAGTTTGCAATTAAACTGTGAATATTTGCTTATTGGGATTGCAATTACGAGGTTCGGTTTCGGTTTATTTGTGCCACCGTCATAGCGCATAAGGTAGTGCGTCAGACTCCTAATCTTCTATCATGGGATGTCATGGGTTCGAGCGCTGGCGATGGCACATATCCTTTCCAACATTTATCTCTCAAGAATGGATTGATAATTGTAAACCTAAGTGGGATACCAGCTGGAATTTAGGAAAGGATGTAATGGTAGTACTTGTGTGATAAATACCAGGAATCCATTGTTAGGTGCTCGAGCCGCCGTGATATAACTGGAATACTGTTAGAAGTGGCGTTAAAACCCATTCAATCAATAATTTGGTTTATTTGCAAATGGTTTTGTGTGCTTTTGCACAAATAGTCCCATACAAAAAGGTACATGTATTAAAATTTGTAAAGTTTTTGCTTTTTCTTGCCTGATGCTATTAGATTAGAGATGATGAGAATTTGTTTTCATGGAGGTATGAACCGAAAAACCTTATCACACTCATGTATGAATCCTCTCCATGTATTCATGTACAATAAATATTCTCTTCATCTCTGTAATGATAATGAGTGATTGTGTGGTTATGGGTCAATGTATTACACATAACAGTCTTTGTTTTTAGCTCACCTGAGCACAACGTGCTCAAGGTGAGCTTTTGGTATCACCTTTTGTCCGTCGTGCGTCTTGCGTCGTGCGTCGGAAGTCGTCAACAATTCTTTAAACATCTTCTCCTCAGTAACCACTGGGCGGAATTCAACCAAACTTGGTAGGAATGTTCCTTGGGTGACCCTTCTCAAAAGTTGTTCGCGGATTTTTGATTTATGCCCAAATATGGGCGTGGCAGGGCGTGGCAGTTTTTGACTTAGGAATCTTTAAACATCTTCTCCTCGGTAACCATTGGGCCAATTTCAACCAAATTTGGCATGAATGTTCCTTTGGTGACCCTTTTCAAAAGTTGTTCGTGGAATTTTGATTTACGCCAAAATATGGGCGTGGCAGGGCGTGGCAGTTTTTGACTTAGAAATCTTTAAACATCTTTTCCTCAGTAACCATTGGGCCAATTTCATCCAAACTTGGCATGAATGTTCCTTGGATGACCCTTTTTAAAAGTTGTTCGCAGAATTTTGATTTATGCCCAAATATGGGTGTGGCAGGGCGTGGCAGTTTTTGACTTAGAAATCTTTAAACATCTTCTCCTCAGTAACCATTGGGCCAATTTCATCCAAACTTGGCATGAATGTTCCTTGG
The DNA here is from genome assembly GCA_946902895.1 of Fragum fragum. Classification (NCBI taxonomy): domain Eukaryota; kingdom Metazoa; phylum Mollusca; class Bivalvia; order Cardiida; family Cardiidae; genus Fragum; species Fragum fragum. Next base: position 3,891,454 of record OX336377.1, read on the forward strand.
ATGACCCTTTTTAAAAGTTGTTCGCAGAATTTTGATTTATGCCCAAATATGGGTGTGGCCGGGCGTGGCAGTTTTTGACTTTGAAATCTTTAAACATCCACACCTCAGGAACCATTGGGCCAATTTCAACCAAACTTGGTATGAATGTTCCTAGGGTGAACCTTTTCAAAAGTTGTTTGGCAGAATTTCGTTTCACGCCCAAATATGGGCGTGGCAGTTTTTGACTTTGAAATCTTTAAACATCTTCTCCTCAGTAACTATTGGGCCAAGTATTACCAAATTTGGTATGAATGTTCCTTGGGTGACCCTTTTCAAAAGTTGTTCGCAGAATTTTGATTTATGCCCAAATATGGGCGTGGCAGTTTTTTTAACTTTGAAATCTTTAAACATCTTATCCTCAGTAACCATTGGGTCAATTTCAACCAAACTTTGCATGAATGTTCCTTTGGTGACCCTTTTCAAAAGTTGTTCCTGGAATTTTGATTTATGCCCAAATATGGGCGTGGCAGGGTCAGGCACTTTTTTGACTTTGAAATCTTTAAACATCTTCTCCTCAGTAACTATTGGGCCAATTTCAACCAAATTTGGTATGAATGTTCCTTGAGTGACCCTTTTCAAAAGTTGTTCTAGAATTTTGATTGATGACCAAATAAGGGCTTGGAAGGGTAGGGCAGTTTTTACTTTGAAATCTTTAAACATCTTCTCCTCAGTAACCATTGGGCCAATTTCAATTTTGAATCATCTTACATTAGTCAGGTGAGCGATTTTAGGGCCATTCTGGCCCTCTTGTTTTTATTTAGAATAGACAATGCATTTTGATTTCAATATGAAAAAAGTCTGGAAACAAGCAAATTGGTTGTGACAAGCAATTTTTCTTAAATAGATTATTCATTAGAATCTTTGGGATAACTTCAGATGTCTAAGAGTTTAACCAATTACCACAAAAGATGATTTTAGTCTGGTCCAAACTGAACGAAGCTGCAGATGACAATTTCAATTTAGAAATTTAGATATTTTTGTTTTTTGGGTTGAAAACAGTGTGGAAAATGAAGAATTTACTTGTTACATTTTCCACAATGTTTTCCCAATTATTTTCTTAGGGGCTTGAAAATGCTCATTGTATGGGAATTGGTAACTGATCAATAGTCCTACTCGAATGAAGTACCCGCCGTCATAGAACAGTTGGTAGCACATCAGACTCTCAATCTTCAATAATGGGATGTCACTGGTTCGATCCTCAACAGGGGCACATGTCCTTTCCGACATTTGTCTCTCACCAATAGATGGATAATCAGAAACCTAAGTGGGATAGCAGCTGGAGGCTAGGAAAGGATGTAATGGCTGTACTGGTGTGAGATATACCAGAAATCCACTTAAGGTGCTCCAGCCACCATGATATGACTGAACAATTGTTAGAAGTGGTGTTAAACCCCTTTCAATTCAAATCAACTGCTTTAATATTTGCTTTTCAAACAAGAAGTTGTTTTCTATATCTAGTCTGTTTTTGAATGTCTCCGAAATGGTTCTGTGTTCAATTCATTATATACATATTTATATGAAACAATGCTTTTGGTAGAAATAACAACTGTTGATGTGTTTTCTTTCATGCTCCCTCAAGGGCAAGCACCAGAGTTGCTTTTGTTTGCCTGTCTGGGTATCAGTTTGTCTGTTCTCCCTTCCATCCATCTGGAGTGATTTCTCCAGAACCCCTTGGCCAGATTGAATGAAACGCCAGCCAGATTGAATGAAACGCCATACATCAGAACTCGTTATATTTTAAGGCCAATCTTTTTTCCTGGGTCTTCTTCTGGGGTCAAAGTTTTTGAAAACTTATATCCCTAGAAAATTTGCCCTTAATATTCTTACTGGGTGAAGTAATTTTTTGCAAATATTTTGTAAATTTCAGCTCTACTGGCCGAAGGCCATTAGAGCTATTGCGATTGCCTTTTCCATACCTGCGTCCATGCGTTTGTCTGTCTGTCCGTCCGTCCGGTGTCCGTCCATGAAGTTTTCCTTGTTAACACTCTAGAGTCAACAGTTTTCATCGGTTTCCCTTCAAACTTTCTCAGAATGATTGTACCATCATAAGGACTGTCCTTTCGAAATAAGGTATGATCTGTCAAGAAACATGTGAAAAGGGGCCTTTGAAAATTTGGGGAAAACGGGAAAAACCTTATGAAATTTTGATTAAAATGATCCTAGTTTACACACTAGAGTCCACAGTTTTCAACAAATTCTCTTTAAATACATTCACAGAATGATAATACCATTAAATAGAATGTTCCTTTTGGAAGTGGGTTTGATCCATCAAGTATTATGGAAAAAGGGGCTTTATGAAAATTTCATTAAAAAATCTTAGGTTATCACATCATGGCCCGAGATTTCACCTGATTGACTTCAAACTTTCACAGAGTGATTGAACCATCATAACGACTGTTCCTTTCAAATTAGGTCTGATCCATCAAGAAACATAGAAAAAGGGGCCTTAGGAAAATTTAATTAAAAAATCTTAATTAATGCTTTAAAGTCCTCAGATTTCATTGGGTTGTCCTCATAATCAAACTAAATAATCATACTTTTGTAAGTATAGTTCCCTTTGGAATTGGTTCAGATCCATCAAGTAACATGGGAAAAGGGGATATATGAAAATTTAGTAAAAAATCCCTGTTAACACAATTAAGCCCACAGCTTTGATCAGATTCACAGAATGATTGTAAGGTCATAACGGTCATTCTTTTCATAACAGGGTTTGAACTGTCTAGAAACATGGGAAAAGAGGCCTTATGAAAATTTCATTTAGAAACCCTTGTTACCAAGTACAGAGCTTTCATCGGATTTTCTTCAAACATTTACACAATAATTGTACAATAACAATGATTGTTGATTTTGACATGAGATCAAATCCTTTAAGTATCACGAAGGAGGCTTATGAAATTTGATTTTAAAATCCTTTAGCCACAATAAAGTCCACCGTTTTCATTTGATTCTGTTCAAACTTTCGCATGATGTTTGTACCATCATTAGGAATCTTTATTATCAAATTAGGCCTGATCTGTCTAGTATCATGAGAAAAAGGGGCCTTTTGAAAATTTCATCTATTATTCTTCTAACCAAAACCAGAGCTTTCATTGGATTTTCTTCCAACTTTCACAGAATCATTGTAAATAATTACGATTGTTGATGCTGACATTAGACCTGATCCTCCAAGTACCACAGGAAAAGGAGCCTTATGACTTTTTTTATTGCAGTCTTGATAGTCGCTCTTTGCTTCTAGGAACCTGACAACGACCTGAAAAATTATCCTTGCTCGTGAAATGATTCATAATTTATTGTAGTATACTATCTGAAAATGTAACCCCATTCAAAAGAATGACCGCCGAATCACTGAATGTGCGCAGTGATTAAGGTCACGACCTCAACAGGTACTTTTATTCTTACCATCTCGTACCCCGACGGCGGCACTCATCCTTTCCGACTATTTGTCTCTCACCAATGGGTCGATAATCGTAGACCTATGTGGGATAGCAGCTGGAGGCAAGGAAAGGATGTAATGGTAGTACTGGTGTGAGAAATACCAGGATTCCATTGTTAGGTGCTCCAGCCGCCGCGATATAACTGTAAGATTGTTGAAAGCGGCGTAAAACCCCCTTCAAATCAAATCTTACCATCTCAAACAGTGCTGCATCCAGGCCACTCGATAGAGGTAACCCTCCGGGTTTGTTTTCATGTTAAAAGTTCACTTCATTTAATCGACTGCCTGAACTTGCCATCATTACGGATTTCATTTAACAAAAAAAAAAAAAAAAAAAAAGGGTAGGCCCCGGTGTTCAATAATTCGTCGGTCTTGGACATAGTCGAAAGTGAAACTAGACATTCCGCCGTCTCGGTTTTTTTTTTCGATCATTATAACCTTCATTCTTACGATTTTAAATGTCACCCGCTACAAAGTTTAATCAGAGACATAGATATTCTATGACTCTGGTTTAATCCATTTCCTTTTTTACACGTGCATCTGTTCGGTATAAATTCCCGATTCGTAAAATAGAGTTCTTTGTTGATTTATTGTTACCGTATTTTTGATAATGGTAAAGAAATTGGACCAAGTCCATTGCCGTGAAAGAGGTACGAAGGTCGATCCATGTGACATGTTGTCAACGCTTCAGTAACCCCAGGTGTTCAACAACTCGCCGGTCTGCAAGGAGACGTCAATTCAATGATACTGATTCCGACAACTATCAATAATAACAAACCATGTCTCGGGTGAAATTCTGGCTTTTATATATTTGCGGACAGAAAGAGAACCGCAATTTGTAGACCTGTAGAAATTTACGGATTATTCAGTGTAGAATTTAATAATTCTCCGCACGCTAAATTTCGTAGGTTTCTGCTTAAATCTCGTAGGATTCTGCTTTAATCTCGTAACTACAGTTGTTGTTTTTCTTTTCTACACAGGAACCTGTATTCATTTGAAATCTTCGAAATATCGGAGAGTGATGCTCCTTAAACTATTCTTCGTATTGACAATTACGCTGTTGATCAAGTCAGTTATTGGTGAGAAAACATGGTGGGGATTCTGTCTCTGAGGGAGGGGGGGGGATAGAAGTTTTCAAATATGATTTCATAATAAGGAAAACTTAACAGACAAATCAGAAATCAGAGAATGACTTCAATTATCATACAAATTGTTAAAAAAACTGTCCTGACTGCATTTGAGGCCGTTCAGGCCTTTGCTTTTAATTTTTTTACACCAAGGTAAAGTCCACAGTTTTCATTGGATTCTATTCAAACTTTCACAGAATGTTTGTACCATCTATGGGATAGTTTCTTTCCGAATCGGGCCTGATCTGTCTAGTATCAGGAAAACGGTCTGTATGACAATTCCTTATTAACACAAGAATGTCCACAGTCTTTATCAGAATCTCTTCCAATTATTAGCGAACAAAGCGTTAGCTTTGATAGCGTAAGTTAACAGACACAAATTTGAGGTCTTCTCAGAGTTTAATGGGTACAAACTGCCACTGGAGGCTTAACTAATAAATCTAGTGAATGTCTACGCCATAAAAACTAGTTCTTAAGCTTTTCAGAAATATTGCAAACTTAGCTCACTTGAGCTTATTTTCTCTGCATGATTTATATTCAAAATGGTAGAGATCTCCTTTAAAAGAATGTTATTTAGCCCATTTTCCCTCAATCCAGCCTTTTAAGCATCCAAATAATGAGATTTGGAAAAGATAGTTGACAATGAAGAAATTGCTTGTAACATCTATTATTTCAAAGTCCACAATTTTTTTCTACCATAAAACAATTTTTTTTCCTATTTTCAACCATCTTGAAAATGTGTTCTGTCACTTTTTTCAATTTGAACCAGTCTATGATTTTGTCATGACTTCAGGGTTACTTTAACTTCTTTTATTGATCACCTTAACCTTACTTAACAAAACCATGCTTTGCTAGCTTACAGTACTTTTAATGCTTTGATGACTCGCCTCAAACTGCACAGAGTTCAATATTAGGGAACCCTTTTCGCATGCGCAAGATTCGAGCTGCGGCTGCTTTGGTTCCGGAAAAAAGTTTGATCCTAGGTCGGTGTAAAAAGCATGTACTTAAAAGGTGGGTTTTGGTTTGGATCTTGCTCCGCCGTTTGACAAAGGCTGACCTCAAACTTGGTGCAGATGTAAATATTGGTACATGCGCGAAATCGGATCCGCGGCTGCTCTGATTCCGGAAAAAAGTTCGATCCTACGTTGTGGTAATAGTCGAAAATGGTGTAAGTTTCGGGATTGTGTTTTGACCTTGCTCTGCCCCTATAACTCAGGCTCGCCTCAAACTTTGTATGGAGGTAGGTGTTTGGGACTGCTACGCGCAGGCATAAAATCGGAGCCGCAGCTGCTCTGGTTTCCGGAAAAAATGTGCTATTCTAGGTTGGGATAAAATGGTCGATATTTCTAACTGGTGGTTTGGGTTAGGACCTTTCTCTGGCCCTGTGACTCAGTCTCGCCTAAAACTTGGAACGGAGAAAGATATTGTGGTTCCTACTCTGCCTCTGTAACTTAGAATCGCCGCAAACTTGGAAGTTTGGCTGCTCTGGATCCGGAAAAAAGTTCAATCGAAGGTCGGTGTTAAAAGCATGTACTTAAAGACTTAGTTTGGGTTTGGGCCTTGCTCTGCCGCTATTTCGCCGACTGACCTCAAATTTGGTTTGGATATAGATATTGGGGGTCCCTACGCCAATGCACAAAATCGGAATCGCGGCTCCTCTGGTTCTGTAAAAAAGTCAATCCCACGTCGTGGTAAAATGGTCGAAAATGGGATTAATCTCGGGATGTGTTTGGACATGGCTCTGTCCCAAGCACTCAGACTCGCCTCAAACTTTGTTACGGATGTAGGTATTGGAGACTGCTTCGCGCATGCCCAAAGTAGAATCCTCAGCTGCTCTGGTTTTTGGATAAATGTGCTATTCTAGGTCGGAGTTAAATGGTCGATAGTGGTGTAATTGGGGGATGGGTTTGGACCTTGCTCTGCCCCTGTGACTCAGACTCGCCTCAAACTAGTACGGAGAAAGATATTTAAGTTTCTACTCTGCCTCTGTAACTCAGAATCGCCACAAACTTGGAACTGCGGCTGCTCTGGTTCCGGAAAAAAGTTCGATCCAAGGTCGGTGTTAAATACATGTACTTAAAGACTTGGTTTGGGTTTGGACCTTCCCCTGCCGCTATATAGGTACTGAGGGTCCTTAAGCGCATGCACATAGTGGCAATCACGGCTCCTCTGGTTACCGAAAAAAGTGTAATCCTAGGTCTTGGTAAAATGGTCGGAAATTGTGTAAGTGGAGATTGGTTTTGGACCTTGCTGTGTCCCTGTAACTCGGACTTACCTCAAACTTGGCAAGGAGGAAGGTAATTGGGACCCCTACGTGAACGCGCGGAATCGGAACTGTTGATGCTCTGGTTCCAAACCCCCCCCCCCCCCAAAAAAAAACAAAAAAAAAACCCCAACAACAAAAAAAAAACAAACCCCGATCCTTGTTCAGGGTAAAATGCATGTACTTTCAAGCTGGGTTTGAGATTGGACATTGCTATGCCTCTATAACTCCGACTGATCCCAAACGCGGTACAGAAGTACGTATTTGGGAAGCTTTTTGCATGCACAAAATCGGTGCCGCGTTTCCTCTGGTTACAGCAAAAGTGCAATCCTAGTTTTGGATGAAATGGTCGATATTGATATAAGCATTTGTTTTGCTTTAGACCTTGCTCAGCCTCTGTAACTCGGACTCGCCTCAAACTTTGCACGGAGGTATTGGGGACCTCTACGCGCATGCTTACAATCGGAATCTCGGCTCCTCTAGGGGTTTGGACCCTGATCTATCCCTGTTACTCGGACTTGCCCCAAACTTTGACAGCGGTAGGTATTTGGGACCCCTACGCCAATGCGCAGAATCGGAGCCGCGGCTGCTCTGGTTTTGGAAAAAAGTTCGATCCTAGGTCGGGTAAGATGCTTGTTCTTTAAGACTGGGTTTGGGTTTGGACCTAGCTCTGCCGCTATAACTGCGACTGATCTCAAACTTGGTAAAGAAGTACGTATTTTGGACCCTACGGGTATGTACAAAACGGAGCCGGGGCTGCTGTGGTTCCCAAAAAAGTGCAATCTTTGGCCGGGGTAAATAGTCGATATTTGTGTAAGTGTGGGTTTGGGTTTCGGTTTGGATTTCGCTCTTCCCCTGTAATTCGGACTCGCCTCAAATTGGCACGGAGGTAGTTATTTGGGACCCCTACGCGCATTCGCATAATCGGAGCAGGGGCTACTCTGGTTCCGGGAAAAAGTTCTATCCTAGGTCGAGGTAAAAACTACATGTACTGAAAGAGTGAGTTTGGGTTTTCGACCTTTCTGTCTCTATGATAACGACTGTCCTTAAATATGGTACAGAGGTAGGTTTTGGGAACCACTTCTCAAATGCACAAAATCGGAGCAGCAGCTTCTTTGGCTTTGGAAAAATGTTCGATCATAGGTCGGGGTATAATTTTACCTATAGAGTTGGTTTGGGTTTAGACCTTGCTCTGCCGCAATGACTCCGACTGACCTCAAACTTGGTACAGAGGTAGGAATTTGGGTCCCAATGCGCATACACAAAATCGCAGCCGCGGCTCTTTTGGTTCCGGAAAATGTGCAATCAAAGGCCGGGGTAAAGTGGTCGATATTCGTGTGTGTGTTTCGGCTTGGATCATGCTCTGCTCCTGTAACTCGGACTCACCTCAAACTTAGCACGGATGTAAGTAGTGGGGACCCCTTCGCACATGCGCATAATCGGAGCAGCGGCTTTTCTGGTTTTTGATAAAAGTTCGATCCTAGGTCGGGGGTAAAATGCATGTATTTAAAATTGGGTTGGGTTTTTACCTTGCTCTGCCGCTATGACTCCGACTGACCTTAATTTTTGTGCGAGTCAGGATTTGAGGGTCCCTACCCGCCTGCACAAAATCATAGCCACGGCTTTTCACGTTCCGGAAAAAAGTGCGATCCTAGGTCGGGGTAAAATGGTCGACATTGGTGTAAGTGGGGTAGGGTTTTGACCTTGCACTGCCTCTGTGATTCGCCTCAAACTTGGTACGGATTAAGGTATTTGGGATCCTTACGCACATGCTCGAAATCGGAGCCGCAGCTGGTCTTGTTCCGGAAAAAATTCCACCCTTGGTGCTGATAAGAGTCCATACGCGCATGCATCAAATCGAAATCGCGGCTCCTCTGGTTCAGGAAAAAAGTGCCATCCTAGGCCGTGGTAAAATGGTTGAAATGTTGTAATTTGGCGGTTGAGCTTGTCCCTTGCCCTGAAATGGTCGATATTGAGGTCATTGTCTGTCTTGCAATGGACTTTGCTCAGCCCCTGTATCTCGGACTCGTCTCAGACTTGGCACGGAGGTAGATATTGGAGGCCTCTACGGGCAAGCGCAAAATCGGAGCCGTGGTTTCTCTAGTTCCGGAAAGAAAGTTCGATCATAGGTCAAGGTGAATTACATCAACTTTAAGCGTGGGTTTGGCCCTTTCTCTACCGCCATGAGTCCAATTAACCTTAAACTTAGTACAGAGGTAGGTATTTGGGTGCCTAAGCGCATGCACAAAATCGGAGCCGCGGCTCCTCTGGTTTCGGAAGAAAGCGCAAACTAAGTCGGGATAAAATGCTCGATATTGGTTAAGGTGTATTGTTGGGCTTGGATCTTTCTATGCCCCTGTTACTCGAAGTCACCATAAACTTTGCACGTAGGTAGGTATTGGAGACCTTTACGCTATTGCGCAAAACCGGAGTCGCGGCTCGTCTGGTTCCGGAATGACACAACCACGCTTCAAACTCTGGTCCCGGAAATAACTGCGATCCTAGGTCGGGGAAAAATACGTGTACTTAAAGAGCGCTATCACTCTGACACACTCAAAACTTTTTGCGGAGGTAGGTATTGGGGGTCCCTACGGTCTGCTCTGACTCTGGAGAAAAGTTCTATCCTAGGTCGACGTAGAATGGTCGAATTCAGTTTCAAATTCATTACAACAAAACATAACAAAATGACATAATTAAATTTACACAACTTGCATATTGTTCAAACAGACTCAAGATTTTGATTTAAGAAAATAATAATAATAATAAAAAAAAACCCAAAAAAACTCTCTATCCTTCTCTGACTATCAACAGTCACTTTCAGGGTAACATCACCAAGCAGAGCCGTTGGATAGTCGCTTTTTGAGCGGTAAAAGTGACAACTGACATAATACAGCGAATTTATTACATTGTAAACTTTTCAAAAGATGTTGGCAAAATTTTGAATGAAACTCAAATAAGGGCGTGGCAGGGTGTCAAAATCTGCCACGCCCATATTTGGGGGTCAATCAAAATTCCGCGAACACCTTTGAAAAGAGTCACCCAAGGAACATTCATGCCAAGTTTGGTTGAAATTGGCCCAATGGTTACTGAGGAGAAGATGTTTAAAGATTTCAAAGTAAAAAAAACTGCCCCGCCCTGCCACGCCCATATTTGGGCGTCAATCAAATCTTCGCAAACACCTTTTAAATAGGGTCACCCAAGGAACATTCATGCAAAGTTTTGTTGAAATTGGCCAATTGGTTATTGAGGAGAAGATGTTTAAATATTTCAAAGTCAAAAACTGCCCAACCCTGCTACGCCCATATTTGGGAATAAATCAGATTTCCGCGAACAACTTTTGAAAAGGGTCACCTAAGGAACATTCATGCCAAGTTTGATTGAAATCGGCCCAATGGTAACTGAGGAGAAGATGTTTAAATATTTCAAAGTAAAAAACTGCCACGCCCATATTTGGGGGTCAATCAAAATTCTAGAACAACTCTTGAAAACGGTCACCCAAGGAACATTCATACAAAGTTTGGTTGAAATTTGCCCAATGGTTACTGAGGAGAAGATGTTTAAAGATTTCAAATTAAAAAAAACTACCCCGCCCTGCCACGCCCATAATTTGGCGTCAATCAAATTTCCGCAAACACCTTTTGAACAGCGTCACCCAAGGAGCATTCATGCCAAGTTTGGTTGAAATTTGCCCAATGGTTATTGAGGAAAAGATGTTTAAATATTTCAAAGTAAAAACTGCCCAACCCTGCCACGCCCATATTTGGGAATAAATCGAAATTCCGCGAACAGATTTTGAAAAGGGTCACCCAAGGAACATTCATGCCAAGTTTGGTTGAAATTGGCCCAATGGTTACTGAGGAGAAGATGTTTAAAGATTTCAAAGTCAAAAACTGCCACGCCCTGCCACGCCCATATTTGGGGGTCAATCAAAATTCCTCGAACAACTTTTGAAAACGGACACCCAAGGAACATTCATACAAAGTTTGGTTGAAATTGGCCCAATGGTTACTGAGGAGAAGATGTTTAAAGATTTCAAAGTCAAAAACTGCCACGCCCATATTTGGGGATCAATCAAAATTCTGCGAACAACTTTTGAGAAGGGTCACCCATGGTTTATTCCTACCAAGTTTGATTGAAATTGCCCAGTGGTTACTGAGGAGAAGATGTTTAAAGAATTGTTGACGCCTTCCAACGCACGACGCACGACGCACGACGGACAAAAGGTGATACCAAAAGCTCACCTTGAGCACGTTGTGCTCAGGTGAGCTAAAAACACTGTGAAAGTTCAATGTTAATAGAAAGTTTTCCATAACTAGAAATATTTGGCATCAAAAAGCGCTGTTGAATAATACTTAAATAATATGTTTCATTGTGAGAGAATTTCATTTACTGTAGTTTACTTGGTGGTTCAAGCGTGAGTATACTCAGTCAGTTTTTGACTCGTGCACTTCTAGTTCTGCAAGCATGTATCCGCTTTGTTCTAATCTTAATGTTAATTGATAATTAATTGATTTGCCTAATTTTAAGTTTTCAGTAAACCTGGGGTTTTGCTATTGCCTTGGCACCTTCGTTGTCAGCGTTGTCCATTAGTTTTTAACATTTTTGTGCTTTCTGTAGTATTAGCTTGAAACTTGGAAAATATATTCACTATCAAAGCCGCAGCCAATACTTTCAACAAGGTTTATTCTAGATGCTTTTTTCGTATGATGTATCCCGCTCTTTTCAGTAAGATTATTTATTATATACTTATAAAAGATATGGATTAAAATCTGGCAATCTTATACAACTGGACAGGAAAAAAAAAGCCTGTATTTGGCGTGTACCAAAAAACCGTATTCGTCGAGTACCGTTAAACACGGACTACTTTTTTGTGTATTGACGTTCGGGGTTTTTCGGAAAGTTGATTATTTCTTAATCATTTAAGAGAATTTTCTTAATGTCATGTCGTAAATGTATATAATAAAAGAAATATTACAACAGTGTGTTTATCTATTTGTTGTTATTGTGTTCTCGAATCGGGGGTAGTTATCTTTGTTGGATTCGACCAAAAATACCTACACACGATTCTCGAGCACGATAACAACAAATAGAAAAAGACACTGTTGTAATATTCCCTATTTATCCACTGTCTCGAGCATATCTCTAAAAGCATAAATGTTATGATTTCGAACCTTCGCAAATATTTAGAACCTATCAAGAAAAGGTGCATTTTAAAGGATATATCATCTTGTCGCAGATCTTCCTTATTTGCCCACGTTCACTTAATTCTGCGCCACTGGAATTATTTACGGCTTATTTCATTTATTTCAAAGTAAAGTCGATAATGGACATCGCAATCAAATATTTTCTTAATTTCATTTTACAATGCCAAATTTCCCTTTTATTAATTCAAAACACATGACACATTCACAGAACTCAGAAATACTTCCACACCCCCTTATGATATACAGCGCTTTCCCGCCAAAACAAAAGAATAAACAAAACACGTTAACTCCGACGTTCCCATGGAACTCGTGTGCAATTTAGACAAAAAGCGGAGCAGCCCAGGAAAGACTCCGCTGACCCAAAGCCGACGGAGTCGTACCTAGGTTTTTAAATTACTTCGCCGACTTCGCGACACATCTACCTTGTTTTAATATTGCATATATCTTAAATAATGATAGATCTTATATCAAAAGTCAACATGTGGATTTATCTGATTAAAGGGTTCATTTATTTTCATTTCTAGAAAAATGAGTAATGTTAGTAACTTATTAAACTAGAAAGATACATATCAACCAAAAAGAATAAAGAAAATAATCTAATATATTCGGGTAGAGTAATGTTTTGTTTTTTGTCGTCTGAGAAGATGTGAAAATAAGATTCAACAAACAGAAAAACGGATATTTTAACCTTTTCCCACACTGTTTGAAAAAAAAAAACAAAAAAACTTGGCACATTGGAAAGATCGTCAATATTTACAACAACTAGTTAACTGCCGCTCTTGATACATTAATTAGATTCTATAGAAAAGATAAGAGAACAAGCTTTGTTTATTTCTTAATTAATGAATCTAAAATTTATATCAAACAGTCGATTGAAATATATTTATACCAAAGGTCTTAACAATGAAATAACATGTTCAAGAAAGCTTAATCTTGGGCGAAATTAAAGAAATTAAATTAGGTTATTTCCTTTATAAAAAGTCAACACATACCAGGCCACATTGTTTTATATGAAATGCTTATTTGCTGCTGTAATAAAAATGCTTTGGAAATTGTGTGGTCTAAAGATATTGCATTTTTACGCCATTTCTCATTTTTCCACAACGCCTTAAATTTTGATCAATTGTAGCTTTTACATGTGTTAGGCAAAAACTTAATTATGAGAAAATTGGTTTAGCATATTTTTTTATCAACCTGCTTTTTTAACCTATTCCAACTCAAGCCCTCCTTTTTACGCACCACAAGAAAAAAGCTTTGGAAAACATTGTGGACAATGAAGAAATTGCTTGTAACAAGCAATTTCTTCATTATCCACGATGTTTTCCATCCCAAAAGACGAAAAAAAAAATCCATCAACTTGAAATTGTCGTCTGCAGCTTCTTTCAATTTGGACCAGTCTTAAATTTTCTTGTGTTGGAATGGGTTAAATGAACTAAAATATGATACAATAATAAAGATATTCAACGGATGGTTTGAAACTCCCACAGATCTCCACAATGTATTTCGACTAATAGTTAAAACGAGTAAGCAAAATATCAAACATAATGCAAATCGTCGATGTTTGGTCCGAGCATCGTGACTACAGTTTTGATATACTGTAGTTGCGAAGTTTCTAGTCCTCCCCCCCCCGCTACAAAAACGATAAACAAAAATGTTGGGGCTCAGTATTCAAGCCCGGTCTAAATAAATAATTTGATTGGTCAATCTATCTTGTAATTGATAGGTTATGTATTAGCCCCCATACGCAGTAGAAATGATTTCAATTGCATAAACTAAATGGCCACAGATTATTTAAACTCGACTTAATCTACATGAGACGATTTTTTTACTGTTCGTCTTTTTAAGATATTTTGATAATAAAAAACACATTAAAACTTACTTTGTTAACTTTTTATTATTGAAAGGACTTATAAAATGAGTTCAAAAAGACGTAGCTTACAAAAGCCGATTGTTAGAAACATAATTATAGGCCTTTAAGTCAGCAAAGCATATCTAATACACTTCGTTGATTGCGATATCTTGGTAATCTATGAACAAAAAATCTGAACTTACACAGAACATTAATCGAATATTTGACACAATTTTCTCCTTACAGTCACAAGTGCACCATATGACCGTTTTTTTTTTTTTACCGCCGATGATTTTTTCTGTATCTTAAATTAAATTACAGAAAAAATAGTATTGTTGCGGGCAAATTTCATCCGTTTTTTAGGATGTAGTGGTGGTACTGGTGTGGGAAATACCAGGAATCCATTTTTAAGTGCTTAAGCCGCCGCGATATGACTGAAATACTGTTAAAAGTGGCGTTAAACCCCATTAATTCAATCAATCAACAAACAAATAATGTTTAAGTACCATCCTACCTAACCATGTTTTCTGAAAGCCTATGGTATATGACACAGTTTTAGACTAGTAAGCACTCTGGCGAGTGATGCGTTTGTAGGATACGTAAATTTTAACTAACCTATCCATCAATATTTTCAAATTCCAATACGTCTTGTCCAATTTATGAATCAAAGTACTGAAATTACTGTCGACGAGCAAAGCATGGTTGAATGTAGAAAATATTTCCCTTGTTGAGAAGAAAACATTGTGTATATTGAATAAAATGCTTAAAAGGAAGGCTGAATTAAGTGAGAATGGGTTAAAAACCATGCTTTTGACAGAGTTCTCTACAATTTAAATACAATTTGCAATATTCATGAAATACATAAATACATAAGAACTATTTTCCATGGCGTTGGCATTCAATGGATTTGTGATTAAGCCTCCGGTGGCATATTGCACTTGTTGAACTTTTAGACTACCAGAAAATTTTGTCTGTTAATTTTAGCTATCAAAGCTCACGCTTTGTTAGCTAAAAACCGTCGAATCCATTACTGGCGGTGTTGTCATAAAAAATATATACTCTTGGATAATGGCCCATTCATAGTATTTGTGGTCTCTTTTAATCCCCTTATTACTTTTATATGGAAAAAAACTACATTGCCCATTAACGACAAGAAACAAGAGGCCCATGAGAGCCCGAGACGCTCTACTTGCTATCAGGGTTCCGTTTTGAAAGATAACCTGTAAGGCCCTATTTTCTGTGTTTTCCATATCACGATGCATCATTGGGAACACCACTGTGGTATCTAAAATACTAAGATAAGTTTTTCATAGGGCCCCTATTTGTGTAATACTTGATGGATCCGATCCACTGTCAAAATCAACATTCGTTCTGATAGTGCAACCAATCTGTGTAATCTGTTAACTTTAATGTGTTAAAAAGGGTGTTTTGGTGAAATTTAACAGAACCCTTTACCCTTGATACCTAACAGAACAAACAGAATTTCGAAAGTAATAATTCTAATGAAGGTACAATCATTCAAATATAGTGAACTGAATTGAAAAAGAATGTTTGTAATGAAATTTTATGATGACTCCTTTTCCTGTGAAACTTAAAAAATCAGACCCAATTTACAAAGGAAAATCCTAATGATAGTTCAATCATTCTAAAAGATTGATGAAAATGATAATGACTGATGAGTATTTTGTGCTAACGAAGTTGTTGTAATGAAATTTCCACAAGGCCGGTTTGCTCGTGAAACTTAAAAAGAACAGACCGAATTTACAAAGGCACAATCCAAATGATGGTACAATCATTCTATAAAAGATTGAAGAGAATCTGATAAAGACTGAGGACATTCCTGTGCTAATGAAGATTTTGTGACAAAGTTTTTATACAGTCACATTTCCAATGGGACTAGACAGACTAGACCAAATCTAGAAAGAAACAATCCTTATAATTGTTCTAACATTCTGTAAAAGAATCCGATGAAAACTGTGGACTTAATTGTGTTTACACGGCTTTTATGATGTAATTATCTATCCCGTGATACTTGACGGAAGAGAACTGCAGACTTAAAGTGTTAACAAGGCTTCGTAATGAAATTATTGTAGAGCCCATTTTCCCATAATATACTTGACAGATCAGACAGAAATAGTAATTGAACAATCCTAATGATGGCACAGTCATTCTGTGAACGACTGAAAAGAATCTGATGAAAACTGGTCACTCTATTGTGGTACATGGATTGTAAGATAAAAATTTCATAAGGCTCCTTTTCCTGTGATACTTGACGGACCAGGATGTCAACATCAACGATCGTAATGATGGTACAAGCATTCGTCTTTATTCTGTGAAAGTTTGAAGAGAATCTGGTGAGAACTGTGGATTTGGTAAGTCAAGAAACGAAAATCAACAGAAAACTGAGTATATACGTCTATAAGAGTTTTGAAAAGAGAAAATTACAAGAAACATAAATTTGATCCCTCGAAAATATTATAGAAATTCTTATCACTATTTTGACTCTTAGAAAACACGCCTGTAACACAATACCATGTATATTTAACATTTGTATGTATACCAATAAATAACTCCTTCCCAAACAACACTTTCAGACTGATCCAATTTGAAATATACCACAGACAGCATGTATATGAGTATATTGATAAAACGCAAATTCTCTACAGTATAGCACAGAGGATATCGAGTCGAAAGAATGAAAGTGCCATCTATCAGCGTTTCCTCCATCTGCCTCAATATTTTCCAAATTTGTTTCTATTAGTGACGTCGAAACCAGATCTTATTTGTTTGGGAAAGGATAGTTTAATATTATAAACCAGGAATATTGAGTTATCGGGGGATAATCTATAAGATTCGCCTCCGGTAACTCAAGGTTTCCAAACTATATTTTGATATGTTGTTTTATAAGTAGAGGAGTATGTGAAAACCCTTTGCCAAACATCAATTATAAAAAATCCTTTACGGCTATTACATAGAAAATTGACCAGTCTGGATTTTATAAAGAATGACAAAGGGTGACCTTATATATTCTGCCTCTATCGTTTCGACTCTTCAAAAGAGGCAATTTTGTTGAAATATTGCTAAAATAGTTAAAAAAAATGTGTATTCAGTTAACTATATATCCAGAAATTCCGAAACGCTTCGATTTTCGTTTCGTCGAAGCGACAGCGATTTCTGGTACATTTTATTTTATACATCGAGAATCGATAATGTTAATATACATTGTATAATACATAGTTTCATAGTACCTAAATTAGAGCAACAGTTTGAAAGAGTGAACAGAACACCGTACACACGGTCTAACAAAACCGTGTGTACGATGCTTTGTTCCAACTCTCGTTATGAAACAAAAATTCAGTTTCTCTTTTCGAATCGTCAGTTGCGTTCGAGGAGGCCGTAACTAGGGCTGGTTTCAAACGTAGTTGCAGCTTTTCCGAACGAAGCGAGCGATATTGCGCATGAAACAAATAAACGATAACAAAGCTAAATAACAAGGTAAATATAAAAGAAGGGAAAAGAAAACACTCGTTCATAATTGATATATTCCCGCTTTTCTCCAAACTTTTGTATCACAGGTATTTAATTTACCTACTAATTACATTATTTATTGTCGTTTTTCAGTAAAAGCCTCGTAACTGCAGCTCAATACAGACTGCAGTTACGAGGTTTTCATTGAAAAGCATCGTTGTATAATATTTTTTCTTTGTCTATACCATCATCACCGGAACACATTAGTTTATTTGGATAAATGTAATTTGTTTATATATGTATTATGGACAATTTTGTCTCATACAATAAAGAAACTTGAAACTTGAAACTTGGTAACATGGATGATTTTTAAGTGAAAGGTTCATAAGGCCCCTTTCTCCGTGTTTCTTGACAGTTTAGACTCCATTTCGAAAAAAAAAGAGATTATTTTGTGATAACAATTTTTTATGAAAGTTTAAAATAGATACGATCAAAGCCGCCAGCTTTATTGCGTTAACGAGGATTTTTAAATTAGTTTTTCATACGGCCCCTTTTCAAATGTTACTTGATGGATCAGACCCAATTTCAAAAGGAACGATCCTTATGATAGTATAATCATTCTGAGAGGGTATGAAGACAATCCGATGAAATCTGTGGACTTTATGGCATTTACTAAAATGTTTTGGATCAAATTTTCATATGGCCCTTTTTCCTGTGTTTCTTGGCTGATCAGGCCCAAGTTCGACAGGAAAAATCCCTTTGATGTTACAATCGTTCTCTAAAAGTTTGAAGTTAATCCGTAGAAATCTGGGGACATAACTGTATTAATGTGATTTTTTATTACATTTTCATGAGGCTCCTTTTCCAGTGATACTTGACGAATCAGACCCACTTTCGGAAGGAACAATCCTAATGAGGATACATTGATTCCCTGAAAGGTTTTAGCGAACCTAATGAAAACTGTGGACTCTGAAGTGTCAACGGGGATTTTTCTATTGAATTTTCATAAGGACATTTTCCCGTGATCAGACTCAATTTCGAAAGGAATAATCCTAATGATGGTACAGTCATTCGTGGTTTTAAAGTAATATAATTTAAGTTACTGAAAATTTCATTTTTTTCCAAGTCTTACAGTACAGAAAGTTTAAAAAAGGAATAATCATAAATTATGTTAAAATAAATGGAGTGTAAAATGTATTGTCCTGGAACGTGTTACACATACAGTATTGTTGAATAAATTTATAAAATGTCTGCTGCTTAACAATAAAGAATAGTTTGTCACACTGAACCTGAAAAGGCTATTAAACGATTTCTTCGTATGGCGGATAGGGTTTCTATGATATGATTCACAGATACAGTAGGCACTGGTCATAACGAAACTCGGGAGAGGACCAAAGAGAACACTTTTACATATGTAATGTAGCGTATTTAGCCATATCATAAGAATAATTTGCTGTTATTAATTTTACCTTGAAAAGAGGACTTATTGTAAGATATGTATGAATTAGAAAACATACAACATATTCCTTTTTAATTCAACATAAATAAATGTAAGACCAAAATAGTGCTCTGCGGAAGCTGATCTATGAAGTACAGGTATTTCAAAATTACTTGCACAAGACATTTTTATTTTCAATCTTACCATCAATGCACATTTAAAATTAAAGGGTGATCATATATATATATATATATATACGACTTTTCCTTACATAAATCTAAACTTCTTTATTTATATAGACACATTTAAGATAGCACAATTTAAAACAAGTTTGTACGAATATGTATTTTGTTGTTGTTGTTGTTGCACTACTATATATCACAAATGCCTTGCAAACCCAGATATAGCATATTAGTATCTATAGACCACATGTTTACAATTTTGAAAATATCTGCTATTTCCTGATATTCTTATGCAAACCACCAACCTTAATACGATTTATTCGAGAAATCAGGGTATTTTTGAAATTATAACTTGTCTTTCATGTAATGTTATCATCATTACAGGACTTTATGATTGTTTGTTTAATCATAACTAAGCTCAGTATACAAGTTCATATTCCATTTGTTACTTTTCTACCCAACTCGAGGATAATCTTAGTGCCTCGACCATGTTAAGGCGATAATGTATGTCCGCATAGTTTCTTTTACACCGATAAATTCGACCTACCAAAGTAAATTCAGTACGAAGAAACACGAAGAGTCTTTTAGGAAGCGACAAGAGCCTCAATCAGACTGGTCTCGCGTTGAAATGTAGATTTCGAGGAGAGGATGCGCTAACGTTTTCATTTTGACATGGTTTACAATTAAAACTATAGTGAAAATGCAGGTGAAAGAGTTTTTTCAATACTGACACACACATATTACGTCATTGATGACGTTATGCCATTTATTTTGATGACGTCATGACCCGCGAAGTTATTATTCCTACTTTGGTTTGACATATATTGCATCAGTTGTTAGTAAGCTATACATATGCAATTTGCCGTTTAATGCTGAATATAATGATAGAGCTCAATCGCCACCATAATCTGAATGATTTCAGATATGATCAATAGGTTCCAGCAAAGACACGTGTTGTGATACCTACGTGGCCTTACGCCGGTGTAACAAAAACACTTGGACGCGTCAACGATTAGTGATATGTCGTGGATTGATTAGCGAATCGGCCAACAAATAATACGATTAGCTTGGTTTAGCACAACTAGCTCATTGTGAGCTTATTGGATACCTGAATGTCCGTCGAGAGTCTTCCGTCGTCTGTTGCCCGTCGTAATTTAGAAACACTCTAGGGGTCTCCGTATTGAAAATTAAAAATCGGCATAAATCCGGTGGTATGATCGGCTTCAATTCGGGATAAAAAAATCGGAGTAAACATTCCAACACGTGCAGGAATAGTGTCCTGATTTCGAGAATCCTGCTTTATCTAAGCATCTCGGTACTTCTCGTGCCGAGCCGTTGTAACACCTAGTGAGCGAATGGGCGTTATTCGGCGACAGAATGTATCCTCTGTTGTTTTACCAACATCGGCGATTAACTCCGATTGACGACAATTCGCTATTAGCATCATTTGTTTCACTCGGACTAACTTCGACGAGATACACGATGAAAGATATAAGTCAACTTTATAATCACGAATTACTAAGAGATCACTACGGGGTGAAAATAAGTGTCCTTAGTTCTTCGGGAGTAAAATCAAAGCACTGAATATACCGAAGGAGGCGATTTTGCCAAAATGCCAATTAAACGTTTTGTTTTGTTTTACAAAGACACAATCTGAATATCAAAACACAATTGAATAGCTGTAAAACCTTAAAATCATAACATGTAACGTAGAATAGTATGATCTAAATCAAGCATAATATTAATACAGTCTGCCATGTCAATATTTATATAATATCCTAAATAATTTCGGGGGTTCAATGTCCACAAAACTTTATTACTGTCAAATTTATAAGACTAAGCAATATACTAAATGTGGTGAAAGTTAAGTGATATTTTACTCTCCCGCACAACATTTCGGCAAAGGCAAAAATACTTCCTTTTTCTTACTTGTTTAGCATGTCTAACCACGAAGTGGTCATGGTGAGCTATTGTGATCGGGCTGTGTCCATCGTCCGTCCTCAAACTTTACATTGTGTGCACTCTAGAGGTCACATTTTTGGCTCAAATATCTTTAAACTTAATCAGAATGTTTGTCTACATGATATCTCGGACGAGTTCAAAAATGGGTCACCCGGGATAAAAAACTAGGTCATCCGGTCAAATATTAGAAACATCTTTTGTCCATTAAAGGTCAAATACCTTGAAACTTGGTTAGAATGTTTGTCTACATGATAGCTAGAAGGACTTCGTAAATGGGTCATGTGGAGTCACAATCTAGGTCACCAGGTC
The DNA here is from genome assembly GCA_946902895.1 of Fragum fragum. Lineage (NCBI taxonomy): Eukaryota > Metazoa > Mollusca > Bivalvia > Cardiida > Cardiidae > Fragum > Fragum fragum. The sequence goes on from OX336377.1 coordinate 3,912,728, forward strand.
ATTGAATAACCTTGTGTGCACTCTAGAGCTCAAATGTCTTGGTATTTGGCCAAATTTTATGTCTGCTTAAGTCTTAAGGCCTCGGAGGAATGCGGAAATGGGTTATGTAGGGTCAGAAACAAGGTCACCAGGTCAAATCTTAGATAAATCTTGTGTTTTCTCTAGAGTCACATTTTTTGCCCACATGTCTTGATATGCTTCCAAATGTTTGTATACATAAGATCTCATACGAGTTCGAAAATTCGTCACGTTGGATCAAAAGCTAGGTCACTATTCCAAATCTGAAAAAAATCTTGTGTGCATGTTGCGGACCTTTTTGGCTCAAATATCTTGATTTTTTGTCAAAATATTTTTCTGCTTTACATCTTGGACAAGTTCAACTTAATGTTACATGATTTAAAATACAAAGGTTACCATGATAAACTTGAGAAATACCTTTGGGGGTTGAGGCTAAAAAATTCTAGATACTAAATCTGTTTCTTTGTCAGCAAGATAACTCATCAAGTTCGACATCAGTCCACATGAGGTCAAAAACTTGGTGACAAGATCAAATGATAGAAAACCATTGTGTGCACTTAATTTTGGCTCATTTTTTTCTAAAGTTGGCCAGGATGTTTTTATCCATTATATCTCAGTCAAGTACTTATAAATTGGTTCACATGAGCCCAAGAACTAAGTCACAAGACAAACATTAGAAAATCCTTTTGTGCATTCTTTGGCCATATGTTTGTATCAAAAATCTTTATATTTGCTCAGAATGTTTGTTTTCGTGATCTCTTTCACATTCGATATTGGGTCACATGGTTAATAAGGGCTGTCATTAGGTCAAATCTTGTAATAACCATCCATGCTATGAAGTCATTATACTGTTGGCATAAATATCTTGAAACGTATTAAGAATGCCTTTCTAGTTATATTTCTGAGACAAGACTTCCGTAACAAGTCTAGTAAGGACAAGATATGGTAACATTTGCCATTTTACCTCTATAGTCATCAACTCAGGTGAGCGTTTCAAAGCAAATGGACCTCTTGTTTCATATTCCTTCCTGATACTTATTCATTAAGCCCTAATTCAAATAAATCGGTTTTAATTTTGGTTTTATATATTTCGAATGAACTTCGTGATGAGGCTTTCAAAAAGTTGAACGGAATGACATCAGATCTCATCTAGTTCGGCTGGAGCTCGACTGAGGCCGTCCGTAGATCGGTGTAAAAATCGACAAAAAACATTTGATATCAACCCAGACCTATTTTGTTCGGTCGGGCGCCGACAATGGCACACCTGATTATCGGCGGCACGCCATAGATTTAAAGTTGATTGTTCGATCATACGATTGTTGCTTTGGTATCAACAATGAATAAGCCTCCGTCGAGATGTCGGTTTAATGTTCCTGCAAGACAGATTTCTGACTTTGAAGTAGATAAAAAATGAATTTGAATAAATGTTTCCAAAGTTTATTTTCAGAATATTGAAGAAGATTCGTTGAAGTAAAAACAATGCAAATATTAGTAGTCTCGCAAGCATTTAATTGTCGCAATTTCTAGATTGCTGGATTCTATAATTCGTTTAAGAAATGAAGAGGATATTTTTGTTTTAATTGTGGTATGAACCTAAAACCTTCTGATTTATAAACACTTATGTATAAATTGGTGATCGTGAATCGTATGTTCAAACCTGAATGAAAACAAAAGCAATATTCTTTTCTTATGATTTATGCCATCAAGCCAAATAAATTAATTCTTTTACTTGTCTTTTAAGTTTTATGGATCCAATTTTTGCGCAAGCATACAAAAACTTTTGTTCCTGAAAGTATGAAAATATAATTTCAAACTGCTTGAATTTTGATTTACGAAACTAAAATTAGAATACAAATTTATGCTAGAAAACAATCGTGTCTTTGGAGTTATATCATCAAAACCACCAACCCATATTTTTTTCTCTTGCATGAATACATCTTGTGAATATTGGGATGATAATATCTTAAGTGCTTCAGATAAAATCATTCAAAATGTCATAAAGATTACGATAAGTAATATTAATTGTCCGTGGAATTCTATATGTATATTATTCAGCGAATTTCGATGTTAATTTATGTTTCATATTTTTTCTGTCGTAACAAATGCCTTATTACTTGAAATAAGAATTTTTTAAGCTTTTAAATAATTTGTTTGTTTGAATGGGGTTTTACGCCGCTTTCAACAATTTTTCAGTTATATCGCGGCGGCTGGAGCACCTAACAATGGAATAATGGTATTTCTCACACCAGTACTACCATTACATCCTTTCCTAGCCTCCAGCTGCTATCCCACATAGGTCTACGATTATCGACCCATTGGTGGCTTTTACATAATGCACAATTAGCAAAAGTCTAACATCTATTATGGAAATATATCAAACTATTATTCTGAGATCAACATAAGCCCTGCGTTATGGGATCCAGAATTCTACACAGTGATCAAGAAAGTTTTATTTTTTTATTTAATAAATGTCGCCTCCCAAACAAAGAGGGTTAATGCCATTAATTTAATACTTCAAATTATTTCTCTGTGAGCAATTTAAGATCTATGTTGTTGGTTCCTGGATTTTACACAGCGTAAAGAAAGAAAACTTTAAAAACCTTCTCCTCATATACCAAAAGGCAAATATCTTTTAAATTTTGCATAAAAAATCACCTTATAATGTTCTACCAAAATACTTCGATTTCTTAATTATTAAGTTTCTATTTAATCCTACCCTGCACTAGCCCTAGTCTTACGTCCAAGTGATTTTTTTATATTTGAAAAAAATATCTTGTGAAAAGAATATATTTCTTGTAACAAGAAATTCCTTCTTTTTCCTACAATATTTTCCACCCTGTAGGTCGGTTAATTTCCATTTTGCACTCACTTTTAATTGTTGCTTGCAATTTCTTTAAAAATTGAACTAGTCAAAAATATTGAAAAACGGTAACGGTTAAAGTCCTATGCTGTGAATACATAAATTCACATAGAGATTTTGTAGTGAACCTTTAACGTATTACCAGACAGCACAATTTTAGACTGGTCCAAATACAAAGGAGGTACAAAATCAAATTTAAAGTTCATTAAATAATGGATTTTTTTTCAAATTTCTCAGTAGACAACATTGTGGAAAAATGAGGAAATTGTTTTTCTGTGATCTACTACTGATACCTTGTACATGTATGCGATATAGTACCATCATGTCCTCTCATTACAAATGGAAGTTTTTCGCGATGTTCCTGATGACAATTCATTATTTCATAAAAATGATAATGATGAAAAACTTTGGGGTAAGAAATACTTGACAAAGTATTTTGTGATTGGGAAAACTGGAAATTACGAGTTCACCTGGATGGTATAACATGTAGTTCGTAGCATCGATTTGATTTGTTAGTTTATTTGATACAATTTTAATCGCGAATTTCTTTTTCACGAAACGTGCTTTTTTCTTTCTTTTCTTTTCGCAATTATGAAATTATCATTACGTTTAACCCTTTCCTGTTTCTCGAAATTTTAGACTGGTCCAATTTGAAACATTTTGCAGACGACAATGAAAAGTGAGTGCATTTTGAAACAAAACCATTCTATGTTGTAGAAATAGTGTGATAAATGAAGAAATTGCTTGTTTCAAGAAATTTCTTCATTTATCACAATATTTTTTTTTCAGTGTGAAATTGCATGGACGTAAAAACCAGTGATTATACAGGAAAGGGATAAAGGGGTATCTGTGTTTTAGCCTTGCTTAGAATCCTGTGGGTTTTTCCTTTTCATACTAGATTCCTTTACTTTTACTTATCATTCTAGATAGATTGTTATAAAAGCTATAATCTAATAAAGTAGCTTCGCAACTAGACCCCTGTCGTTATTAACCCTTGTACAGCCGAAAGCATTTCATTTCTTCACAAAATTTAGATTATCTCCAGTACTTAAAGCACAGGCAGGTAGTATAGACGAAGATCAGACACTACGTTTGTTCAGACTGATCTTAGTCTATACACCTGTCACAGCTATTGCCAAAACCAGAATATTCTGGGACCAGCATGGCAAGGGTTAAAAATCTATCGAATATGTGTAATTAGAATGTTTGCCAATGATCTATGGACTGACGCTTGGTAGTATTTCAGAGGCCGGTTAGTCGTAAGTTGTCTACTTTTCGTATATGCTTTGCCTACATCAATAGGTACATATAGGTTACAAGCCAAAATCCGCCCATGTATTAACCCTTGTCATGCTGTATAAATTACCTTGCTGAATTGCCGTAAAATCAAAGGGCTGAAAGCATCGATAGAACTTGTTGAAAAAAATCATTTTTTCTTTTGGAAATCTATTTCATAAACAGCTGTGGCAGGAAAATTACAAGCAGGATGTGTAGACCAAGATCAGACTGCACATATGTGCAGGCTGATCTTGGTCTACATCTCCTGTCAAAACCGGAATATTCCGGGTTCAGCATGACAAGATTAAGTAACCCATAACCATATGATCCCTCACTTTACACCACTAGTAAATGAATGTATATACATCGTTTTAAAAGAAAGTACTTGTAACAAGCCGTTTTTCTTTTATCATAATGCTTTCTCTCCTTTTCTCTTTCTTGGTCTGATCGATTTCTAACATTTCCTCTGCTATTCTTTTAGATTTGGACCAGTCTAAAATGGCCATGGAGTAATGAATTGAACATAATAAAGTCTATTAAGTACCAATCAAAGTACGGCTAGTCATGAAAGTCGCTTGGTGTGTAGCCAGGTTCAACACTCTTACATTCGGTTCATTCCCCTCTGTAATAGGCTCAGTACATAGTCCCCCAAAACACCATCCACATTTTATCAGAAGTCTTCGTTCACCTCAACGGATTTTCATTTAAAAATTGTCGCATTCGTTCATCCATCCATCCAACCATCCATCCATCCATCCACCCATCCATCCATCTATCTATTTACCCATCCATCCATCCATCTATCTATCCATCCATTTTCCATCAAACAATCAATCAATCCATAATTTAAAGGCATTAAATCTGACTTATTCCTTGATCTTCGATTTCACTCCAAGGTTGATTCGAGATGCTTTCTTAATACGCTTTCAGAATAAGGGACCGAACAGTCCTTTTATCTATATTTTCGATCGATCAGAAGGAATGCTTAGTCACTTTATTCACATTAGATAAATATAAATACACTAAATGTGCTTATGTGTGTGCTTGCGCGTGTGTGTGTGTGTATGTGCGTACGTACGTATTTGTGCAATTGTTTGATTTAAGTTTGTGTATGCTTTTGTTCATTGTTTTATATGAAAAGCTCGGCCCAGTGGCGAAGAAATAAAGAATATATATATTCATTATATACCTATAAAAGATATGGAGTAAAACCTGGCTGTCAAATACAACTCGACAGAAAAAAAATCAATATTCGGCATGTAGCAAAAAACCGTATTCGTCGAGGACCGTTAAACACTGACTTCTTTTTTGTGTTTTGACGTTCCGGGTTTTTCGGAAAGTTGGTATTTTCTTAGCCATTTAGGAGAATTTTCTTAATGTCATTTCAAAAAGGTATATAATAAAAGGAATATTACAACAGTGTGTTTTTCTATTTGTTGTTATCGTGTTCTCGAATCGTGTGTAGGTATTTTTTATTGGATTCGACCTTCGGTCTCATCCAATAAAAAATACCTACACACGATTCTCGAACACGATAACAACGCATAGAAAAAGACACTGTGGTAATATTCCCTATATATGTGACATGTTTTCCGTTAGCTATCCAAACAATTTGAAACAAAAGTAGTTCGTTGGTTTAAAGGTTAATTATCAAGTTTTATTGCACATATAATGTATTTTGAATCATATTTATTTTGTTAAAACCGTTTTATTTCTCGCGAATTAAAAGAAAAATAACATTTCTTCCATTACTGGGTTTGACAGGAATCTTGTCATTTAGTCCATTGCAGAATTGTATGGTGTGAATAACTAACGACAACTCTGCTTGGAGATAGGATACGCTCAACACAGTTTGTCGATAATATTTTAGCTAGCAAAGCGTTAGTTTTGATTGCTTATACATCCCCGGCAGCGGCACATATCCTTTTCTACATTTGTCGCTAAATCAATTGGTGGATAATCGTAGACCCTGGGATAGCAGCTGGAGGATAGAGAAGGGTGCAGTGGTAGTATTGGTGTGAGAAATACGAGGAATCCACTGTTAGGTGCTCCGGCCTCCGCGATTTGATTGAAATACTTTTAAAAGTGGCGTTACACTCCATTCCACCAATCAATTAATTGATTGTGTTAAAAAGAAAAATAATTGAGGCCTCTGAGTTCATTGAGTGCAAGCTGCCACCGGAGGCTTAACCACAAAAAATATAAATTATCAGTAGTTCTTATGTTTTGTCGTGAATATTGCAAACTGCATGTTCATCTCCAAGGAATTTTAGCTCACTTGAGTATATTGTGTTCAAAATAAGTCTGATCAGAGTCTTCACCATGCGCACTGCTTCGTATGGCCACACTAACTTTATTCAAATTGTTGGAAAGTCCATCAAAAGTATGTTATTTAAATTATTGCCACTCAATCCCGCTCTTTGAGTATCGCAAGAAAAAAATATGTGGAATCATTTTGGACAAAGACAAAATTGCTGGGAACAAGCAATTTCTTCAATGTCTACTATGTTTTCTTCCCTACAAGAAAACTATTTTGTGAATTCCAACAACTAGAAATTGTCGTCTGCAACCTCTTTCAATTTGAACCAGTCTCAAATTTTATGATGTTGGTATGGGTTTACTCCTAATTGCTTAAACTGCGTTTATTATCATGATAATCTCGGACAAAGAAAATTACGTAACAAAAAAATGCTACTGTTTTTTTTATTCAAACGGCATGTCAAAGTTCACCATTGACATTTTTATATCGTTGGAAAGGTCTTGAAGATCCCTATTTCCTCCTGTAATCACATTTTCAATACCTTGTCTTGTTTAGGAGATTTACAATATTATCTTAATGACAACAAGTTTTGTTTTTTCAAGTTTTGTTTCAAACAATCTATTACTTTAACCAGCCATAATCAAAACGGTGAGTTATGTGACCTGAGATCTGATAATCCTTTTGTTCTAAATCCTTCAAGTTAGTAAATCAAAGCAGCGAATGTATTTTTTCGACAAAAGCAAGCACTGAAAAAACATCATCCCCATTTACATATTGGCAATGTTGGAAAAAAATCAAAATGGTTCGACATAACTTTGATTAAAATTGGTTTTTATTAGACGGTCTACCAGGAATCTAAACTTAAAATGCTCAATTATATTACAGCATCAATATGGTCGTTGCTATTCGATAACAACGCAACCTTTTTCCGAATTATATATGCAAAACTCATAATTAGAGACTATTAAAACGAAATTTATACAATATTTTACTTAACGTTGGTAGTTAAATGCTATTTTTACAATTTGAATTGTAATAAAAAATGTTTTATATCCATCAATTTTGTCTCACCTGTGTCAATACGATTTCAAAGTCACCTTCACCGAAAACAACATTTTTTGGCTTATTTGTCCTTAAAACTATTATCAAAACTTCTTAATCAGCGTAATTAATAAAGCAGGTGCGAAGGACGTGGCGAAATCATTCATTGAAAAATTAAGGTTTTTGATAAATTTTTAAGGTACACCAAAATGTTTGAAACTCTTTTATCCCATAAAGATTTGTTTTTGTTGTTGTTGCCTTTATCTACTTTTTATTGCAGTTTACGTCTAGTTGGCGGGTGACGACCGGTGACTCTGAAGACTGCGACCGGATCTAGATTTGAAACATAGACTTTAATTCTTGTGTACCTGGCCGCTGCAAACACATTCCGCATGACAGACATGAATACCTGCGAGCATGCATTATTATATTTTCCCCGTCATATGCTAAATGAATATTGTCGACTAAAAGGAGGTCTGAAATACGTGTGGCTTCTAGTCATACGCTTTATCAAATAACGCGTTATGGTTCGCATTTAATTGCCATTTTTTTCTTTTTGCGTAATTTTCTCAGTATTATACTGGTTAAATGAAATACACGCGAAAGAAACGTATGTAACGCCAATGAAAGGCCACAATTGCCTCATGTTGCTACTTGTGTGCATCTAGATGTTTGCACACTTTAAATAATTAGTGCGTGGCCTTTTTTTTTGGCGCAAACTTGATTTTTGCATACTTGGCTGTTATATGATTTTGATAGAATAACTTGACTTTAAACGATTTGTTATAATATTCATTGTCAACATTTTGTAAAGTTCACTGTCTTGCGTATATTATGTAAGGTGTGGTCTTTTTGTCATTCATGACTTTATTTATGATTGATAAAAAAGACTTAAAGGGAGGTATCGATGTTTCTGAAACCTAGATAAGAAAAATTACCAAGTGCCGAAAAATGGACTCAAACGAACATTTAATACTTTAAGTTAGGTCAGGTATTGTCTTTGAGGTTATCTAATAGACCTAAATTGGCTTTTCTTGTTATATCGGAAAGGTTCAGCGGAATTCCGGGTTTTTTTTACATATCACGGAATTCGGCTGTCGACATCGCATGACCTCATTTGCATATGACCCAGTCAAATGAAGGTAAGCGAAACAGCCAACGTCATAAATAATGTCACATGAAAGGACTTATTTTTACAGACCGGCTAGCGAACATTACTCCTGATGACGTAACGATGACGTTGGTTTGATGTAATTTGAACTAGATGCAAGGTTCTAACGGTTATTCGCGCCACGTGAATGCCCTATACTCTTCGTAATTGCCCCGCCTTAATCTAAAAATAGATTAATAGCCATACGCAGGCTATTAGGGAAATACCTTGCTTTTTCTGATAAGCGACCATATATTTTTGCAAAACTACTTTTCGGCATATTGTTTTCAAGTAGTTTATGAGGGGAAATAAAAATAAGTAAAATCTGTGACATGAAAAAACATCGATACCTACCTTTAACCGCTTATCATTCTTGCTTGATCAATTATGCGCGTATTGCAAATACTGCAGTGACCTGAAATGGGATCACTCTGTGTCTCGATTTGTTGACATGCTATTGACCAACTACTAAAAAAACTAGTCAATTAATAGCGGAGAGGATTGTGCGGATAAAGAATATTCATACCTGTATAAACAAACTTTTATGCTCGCATCTAGTTTGTTTGCTTGCAATGTATCAAAATTTGTAAAAGATTAATGTTTTTCAATAGATATCATTAGATAATAAAAAAGAAAGGGATTTTTTTTTCATTTTCATGGAGATATGAAAAGAAAATACTAATCACACTTAAATAGGATGCATCAAATAGCTTCGCGTATTCATGCAGTATAATTATTTCTTTCGTTCCATACCTCTATGAAAACAAAAATATTCTCTTCATCTCTTAAAAAGTTTCATGGATATCGGATCGCTTTCTTTTTTTTTAAATCATAAGAATTATACTTGAGTTCATAATATTGGACAAGTCAGTTCCAACCTCGTTTCGACTATCATTCTTTCTGACCTTTGATAAATCTTATGACATAGCCTTTTTTCTAAACATTGAGCAAATAATAAGTAATATGACAGTTTCGATGAGCAGCTTGTTGCTAGGATCGAGTAATAAGTAATATGACATATTCGATGAGCAGCTTGTTGCTAGGGTGAATTAATGAATAATATGGCAGATTCGATGAGCTAGTGGTTGCTAGGGTGAAATAATAAGTAATATGACAGATTCGATGGGCAGCTCGTGGCTAAGATCTAATAATAAGTAAGATGACAGATTCGATGTGCTGCTGTTAGCTTTGATCGAATGAAAATAACAGGAAAGAATTGGTAAGCAGCTCGTGGCTAGGGTCGAGTAATTGGTAAAATGACAGATTCGATGAGCAGCTTATGGCTAGGATGGAAGTAATATGACAGATTCGATGAGCAGCTGGTTGCTAGGGTGAATTAATGAATAATACGACAGATTCGATATGAAGCTGGTAGCTAGGATCGAATGAAAATAACAGGACAGATTCGATAAGCAGCTCGTGGCTAGGATCGAAAAATAAGTAATATGATAGATTCGACGAGCATCTAGTGGCTCGGATCGAAAAATAAGTACTTTGACAGATTCGGTGAGCTACTCGTGGCTAGGATCGAATAATAAGTAATTTGACAGGTTTGATGAAACGCTGGGGGCTAGAATTGAATAATGATCGAATAATAAGTAATATTACAGGTTTAAGTAGGAGCTTGTGGATAGGATCGAATAATAAGTAATAAGACAGATTCCCTGAGCATCAGGTGGCTAGAATCGATTTATAAGTAATTTGACAGATTCGATGAGCAGCTGATGGCTAGGGTGGAATTATAAGTAATATGAAAGATTTAATGAGCAGCTTGTGGCGAGGATCGAATAAAAAGAATATTACAGATTCGATGAGCGGCTGGTGTCTAGGATCGAATAATACATAAGCTAACAGATTCGATCAGCAGCTGGTGGCTAGGATCGAAGTAGTGAGGCTTGAAATGATTTGTTTTTGTTTGAAACGGGTATAACGCCGCTTTTAACACTTTTTTAGCTCCTAACAATGGATTCCTGGTATTTATCGCACCAGTGCCACCATTACATCTTTCCATAGCCTCTAGCTGCTTTTCCATTTTGGTTTACGATTATTCCCCCATTGTTGAGAGACAAAAGGCTAAAAGGATATGTGCCTCCGCCGGGAATCTAACCCATGACACCCCATAATTGAAGACTGGGAGTCTGATGCGTTACCAATTGCATTATGACGGCGTGGGTGTAGGTAGTGACAGGAAGCCATGTTGAGCTGCAACAACCGCTGCGATATAACTTCATTAAGGTGAGATTAAACCATGTTCAATTCATCTTTCAACTTGTTATCGATTAAAATTACATGCAAAACAAACAAACAAAAAATATAAATATCAAAGCAAAACAAAGCAAAGAAAACCGCCAAAAAATAAAAAACAAAAACAAAAAACCTTTTTGTTTCGATCGATCAATGTAGTTCAGTGTCTATTAGATTATGTGGTGTATTCTTAAAGTGGTCCCGAATGGATCGGCGGTAAGGACGGCAGCCTTGAAATATGATAGGAGTCGAGAGTCATGAGTTCTAATCCCAGCTGCGCCGTTGGTCATGTGGATAATGGCAAGACATTCCAGAGCCACAGCACAGTTCTGATACCATGAAAGTACATTGATAAGTTAACGTCGATATAATACACGTTGTGCTCAAGTGAGCTTAAAACTAATCACAGCGTGATTACGCGTAAGTTTTTCTTTTCATTTCTACATGAGAACAAATATAGTCTCTTAATTTTTTTATAATGTAATGACGTCAAGCGAAAAACGTAAATATTTTAAAAATTTTGAAAAATGTCTCAATGAAATTATTTTGAGCTCGATATGACTGAAATTCTGTTAAAAGTGGCGTTAACCCTATTCAGCTAATCAATCTATTTTATCCTATTTGCGCATTTTGTGCATAACGGATAGTAAAGGTAGGTATCGATGTTTTTTTCATGTCACAGATTTTAATTATTTTTATTTCCCCTTATAAACTACTTGAAAACAATATGCCGAAAAGTAGTTTTGCAAAAATATATGGTCGCTTATCAGAAAAAAGCAGGGTATTTCCCTAATAGCCTACGTAGGCTATTAATCTATTTTTAGATTAAGCCGGGATAATTACGAAAATTATAGGGCATTCACGTGGCGCGAATAATCGTTAGAACCTTGCATCTAGTTCAAATTACATCAAACCAACGTCATCAGGAGTAATGTTCGCTAGCCGGTCTGTAAAGATAAATCCTTTCATGTGACATTATTTAGGACGTTGGCTGTTTCGCTAGTAAATGGTTTCATTTGCATTTGACTGGGTCATATGCAAATGAGGTCATCCGATGTCGAAAGCCAAATTCCGTGATATCTAAAAATAACCTGGAATTCCGCTGAACCTTTCCGATATAACCAGAAAAAGCCAATTTAGGTCTATTAGATAACCACCAAGACAATACCTGACCTAACTTAAAGTATTAAATGTTCGTTTGAGTCCATTTTTCGGCACTTGGTAATTTTTCTTATCTAGGAAAAAATGGATGTCTTTGGACTCTAGAAAGGGTATCGCTTAGGAGAGCTTTGGAATCATGAGAATTAACAACTTATAAAATGTATTTAATGTATAATTCATCGTTGATCTATGCATAATAGAAATGGTTCATATATCGTTGATTTAATATTTGCAAATGAAAAGTGAATGTGCTACTTCTCGAGCAAATTTGGGATTTATTTCTGTAATGATTTGTCTGTGCTCCGAAAGCTATAACCTTTTCGTGGGATAGATGGGTCAAGGTATCAAAGGATTTATATTTGACGAATATGCACGAATGTAAATTGTGTAAACAAAGAAGTGTACTTATTAGATAACATCTAGTATACGTAACTGCTCCCTGTGGCTCCAGGTCAATCTACACAGCAGCCATACGTAGATAAGCCCCCTGCATATGTTTTCTTGCTTATCAGGGGTCTATAACACGTTCGCATTAGAAAGGTAATCGAGCGTGATAACGAAATAAATAGTTTAGTGACTGCTAAAATTATTACAATTCAAAATAGTATGTAGACCATTATTACGTAATAATGGAAATTGACGTTGGTCCCGCAAATTGACTACGGTTAGAATTTCTGCTTCTGTACCTAACGCTAGGTTTTGGCTGCTCACCGGCAATATATTAGTTAGTATGCAAATGTATTTGAACAGACTTTCCGCTGAAAGCTTGTGCATATTTTCTATGTAGTTACCTTCATCAAGAAGTAGAGGAATTAACCATTGGCATGCTTATTTAAATTTACCACAAAACTCCATTAAAATCACAGGGCTGTCTAGGAAAAAGTCAGACTGTACATATGTGCAATCTGATCTTTGCCTAGACATCCTTCAAATGCAGCTTTAAAAGGGTTAACCCTTTCCTTGTTTTTGAAATTTAAGACTGGTCCAAATTGAAAGAGGATGCAGACGACAATGAAAATTGGATGCAATTCCAAATAAAACCATCCTATGTGGTAGAAAACATTGTGGGAAAAGGAGAGCTTGTTTATTATAAGCAATTTCTCCTTTTTCCACAATGTTTTCTCAAGTACAAAATCACAGTGACGTAAAATCCCGGGTTTATCCAGGAAAGGATTAAGTTAGCAATGTATTTGTCTATATATAATTGAGCGATCAAATTTCACTGCAGTATCACGAATACAGAAGGACACACAAAGCATTTCCTTTCTCTGGTCAATGTTAAAAGGTGTGAGTTCGAAATAGATGTGACGGTCCTGATTTCGCCTGCATTGTCCGGAAAGAATAATTAAAGAGTCGCCTGTTCTTTAAGCTAGTGATCTAGCACACCGGAATATTGGCTTACCCAAAATAAACATGAAGAGTATAGATTAGAAAAAGAAGACATTTTTAATAAGATTGAACAAAGATTTCTTAATTTTTAAATCCCCGTAATCAATATTGTATTATGTATAGATAATTCGATAAAGCTTTTAGTCGTTAGCCTTTAGATTTTACAAAATGCTCTCATGGATCTTTTATTTTACCTTTGACCCCGATTCAAATTTTTGCCATATCAGAAGCATTCGGACCAAATTTCAATATAAAAGTATTGGCTTATATTGTATCCAAGGATTTTATAGGATTTAACCAAGTGAACATTTTTATTGCCATTCTTTACTTATTCACTTTCCCAAAATGATTTAATGAACGTGTACATTGTATCGAATACGTTCTCACAAAGTTTTAAGATATTCTTTATTGCATATATGTTTTCTAAGATTTTAAGTTGTTGCACCATTAAAGCACCTAGCCTGTGATTTTATAAAGCCCTGTATATCGATCTTGAATATATTTTAAAATATTTCAATTTTTAGCTTCAAGAGCGAGCGTTCTAATTGGTCGAAAAGATATTCATATCCACAGGAACAGAATTTTGAGCACGCGCCTATTTGCATGTTTGTGCACAAATAGTTCCATAAAAATGTATCGAAATTTGTAAAATTATGTTTGTGTTTCTTTTTTTGTTTGTTTGTTATGCTTGATGTCGTTAAATTATAAGAAATGCAGATATTATTTTTCTCTTCATGGAGGTATAGAACGAAAAACAAAAACAAACAAAAACAAACAAACAAACAAAACAACAACAACAACAAAAAAAAAAAAAATAACAATTACGGTTATTTATGAATCCGCTTCGTATATTTATACAGAGCGATTATTTTTTTCTTTTTTATACCTCTATGAAGATTATAACATATTTTCTTCATCTCTTAAAACAAATACGAGGGACGGTCAGAAATATTCCGACTTTCACTCGTTCTCGAAAACCATTCAACGTTTTTAAGAACAATCTTTCTACTCTTTTTCATAATATTCTCCGCCTACGTCTTCGCAATTTTGCCATTTTCGTTGGAACGTTTGTATTCTAGCTGTGAACCATGACGAAGACCTTTGTTTTATTATAGGGATGAGTGTATTTTTCACTGCCTTTATTGGAGTATAAAGTGCAATTGCCTTAGCACATGGCAAATAACGCCCGTAGGGCGTTATGTTTAAGCCATGTGCTATGGCAATTGCACTTTATACTCCAATAAACGCAGTGAAAAATACACTCGGCCCATATAATTGCAATACGTCTATTTTCAAATCCGAAACGGATAGAGAGATGAAAATAAAAACAAATAAACGAACTGTGGGCGGAGTTACTTTTTCTTTTACAGGCGTATGGATACATTGACACAGTTTATCGCTCGAGTCGTTGTAATGGCGGACATTTTATTTCGTCGCTTGGGTTTTTTGAAATGGAAATTCGAACATTCGTTGGATTTATTTGGAACTATTATGAGCAAATACTAACTTTAAACTCTGTAAATTATGATATCTGGGTCGATAATAGTTAGAATTATGAATAGATGCTTTGTAATAGACAAGAAATATAAACCTACCACATGGACACGATGCATGCTGAGATGTGGCGAAGCCAATTCGACATCTCGGATTTACGGCTAATAAAGGTGAGTTTTTCGAAATCTTCATGTTTAAAACGAACATTATAATTGTTATAAGGACACTATTTGTTCATCTATTTATTGAAAATCCATGGAAGTATAAAGAAATTCGAGGAAATCGAAATTCAAAGGGTGATGACTATAAATAGTAACAAAACAAGTTGGGTATTTCTTGGAAGGGAATTCCTAATATCGGAAATCCCTGACCTTGTTTTGTTTTTATTTTTGTCAAAAATAGTTCTGTCTTTTATCGAGGTATAAAGTGCAATTGATTTGATCACGTGATACGATTTGGGCCAATGAAAATACTCTATTTTGAAGTATTGCAATTATATACCATGTAACAGCAAAATCAAAGCCGCCGTGGTCATATATTTCTTTCCAGCAATCATTCTGTCTGTGCTGGAAAAAAAAGACCACAGCGTGCGATTTCCGGGCTTTATGGAGTGTGTGACAACAATTACCAAATGTAAGAGTTGCTAACCTCCAGCTGCGGCGGAGTTGGAGTGGGCGTTATCATGAAGATTTGGGACTTTTTTGTGCTAACATGGGCTTGAGCGCTTTTTTTTTTTTTTGATTTTTAAGGATTACTTCGCAATAGTACTTGGCAGTGACAGTTTGACCTTTTGGCATAAAATGATTAAGAATCATTCCTCGGGAATCCCAAAGGCCACATGCATGACTTTGCCAGCCGAAGAAGACAGCTCAAACTCTTAAATAGGTGGGAAACCACCTCGTTTTCACTGCTTTTACTGAGCTTTTGTCTCAGGTTCAGAATCTTGAACCTACATCTCATTTCCAGTGATAATGCGGTTCAAAAACTTATCTCCTTCACGATTTAAATGACTTAAATTTTCTTTTAACTGGTTTTTCTGGTAACCAGCTGTTTAGGCACCCACCCTTCACTTACCTTACTCATACCTTGTGTTCGTGTAAGATCTTGTGTGTCGATGCCTTACCGGTGCTAAACGCGTTGGCCAACCCTCCAAAGTTACTCGACGATTTTCTTTTTCGATTTTTGTTTTTGCAAAATCACTTGTTCTGTCAGATGTAGAAGGTTGATACATATTTATCAGATAAACTTTTTCACATTCTGCAACCAGAAACTTTATTACAGAGCGTTCTTCCTCTAACAAAGAGTCCGTGATAGACGAACAACTTTCATATTTCAGAGTGCAAAATAATGTGTAAACACAACTATTATTAAAAATAAACTGACCACGTAATTGGCGAATGAATGTAGTTATCACCAATATATAATGTGCATATATCTCCACGTCGGAAAAAGAGGAGCATGTAAAGTCCGGATATTTTCTGACCGTCCCTCGCATATTCCATTTTTGGGAAAGACGAGCTACATAAAGCAAAGAGAATTCACATCAGATGACCAAAAGACGAACGATACTACACGGATGGCACTCGCTACTAGATAAAATATTACATTGCTGGCGCTTTCCTCTCTCTTGAAATAAGTTTTGAACTACAAATATGTCAAAACAAAAAGTGTTCGGACTCGCTGAAGCAAGAACAAGGTTTTAATTGTTCTAGTTCAATACTTTTCCCTTCTGTAGGTTAAACCTATTATTACGAGATGAAGAAAAATATGTCATTTATAATACTTTAAATAACCATCTTTTATAAGTCATTTTCATTGATTAATAAAACAAATATTTCAAATATTGAAAAATGAAAACCATCCCCGTGTGCCTCATTAGCTCATGTCTAACATTTTGAAACCCTGGTAATCCTCTTCCCAGGGAGAGTTTAGAAGACTTCAGGTCACAAGGAACCTCAGTTGTAGTTTTACCATTCTGTCTCTACCCCAATTTCTAGTTCATCATGACATTTGCCAAAAAGATTTTAGCGTCGATGTAAGCAAATAGTTTGAATATCGAAGCTGCTGGTGCGTTTGATTTCATGTCTCACCATATTAGAAAGATTGCAAACGGCATCGGAAGCGAGAAATTTACTGGTTTGAGTACTGAGGTGTATCATTCGACAATTGGTTGGAGTCATTTAATGTGAGTCACAGTGACTTGACAACAGATGAAGAGTATAAGAAGACTTGAACTACCCAGAACAGCGCATTCATCTTCTGATTGCTGTCAGCGGTACCCTGTCACTGTAAAGGTAAATAACTTCTTGTCTTTAATTAGAAAGTTATAAAATAGTTTATACGTATAATCACTTTTTTTATTTTGACTACTAACACTTTTGCTTTTGTTTAATTATTGATTCATTCGTTTTAATTTTGTAGTGTCTCCTAGAGATACTTGATCCGTTGGAAACAGAAAGATTAAATATATATTCAAAATGCATCTCTATTTATACATCGATTCATGTTTGTGTTCCATTTTTTTACACTATTATTCGTTCATAATGGACATAAAATATTTCGTTATATTTCACATCATTATTTCTATATCAATTTTATTCATTAAGCAAGATTTATGATCTTTATATAGACGATTGTGTTTTGACTATGTTGATTTCAGTATAGCCCACCAGTGTAATTGCTGGAAATACAGCGCATAGGCTAAAATAAAACTTAAACTCAAATGGTCGATCGATAACGACGTTGGGTCTAGTCATTATAAAATAATGTAATTTTTAGTTTCGTCTATCGAAATCGGGCGTTCTGATTGGTCGAAAAAAATTATTATTACTCCATGAACAAATTTTTAGCACGTAGGTATTTTGTATGCTTTCGCACAAAATAGTTCCATGAAAAATGTATCAAAATTTGTAAAAATATTTTCTTTTTTCACCTGATGTCATTACATTATAAGAAATGAAGAGAATCTTTTTTTTTTTTGTTGTTTTGTTTTCATGGAGGTATGAATCGAAAATCTTAATCATATTTACGTATGAATCCGCTTCGCGTTTTCTTACAGTGTGATGGGTTTCTTCGGTTCATACCTCCACGGAAAAAAAGACTCTCTTCATCTCTTAAATCAAAGATCAGAGTTTAAATTCACTTGGCGAAATTTGTTTAAAAAACGAAGACGTCACATGAAATTAAGTCTTTGTTATGTTATAAATGCTTCCGATTTTTCAGTTTAGGAAGAAAAAAAAGTCTAAGATTTTCCTATATAAATTTTAGCTGATCGCGCCTCCTAGCCTTTGTATTGGCAGATCGACAATGGTAATGAACGATATTATAGGCAAGGGACATAAATTGGCCAATCATTTACCTCGCAAATTTACTCCTTAGGCTAGCTTCGATTTTCAACGACGTTATTTTGCAAAATCTATGGCAAGTAGCATGTTAAAAAAGTAGAAAAGTTGGCGATCTAAACGTCGTAACTGAAGCTTGAGTAAGGACGCTAAAATCGCCAAGCCAATAAAAATGATTTACCAAAATGTCGGCCAATATCGAAGTTCAAACTAAATTTCCAGTCTAAATGAATGATTTCATTGGTCGACTTTTTTGTGTGTGTGTGTTTATGTGTGTTTGTGTGTGTGTTTAATTTGATTGACAGGCGCGAAATAAAGGCGCGGTTAGATATTTGCTTTGCACTGATATTTTTGATTGATATCGATATTTTTTATTAATATCGATATTTTTACTTAACATCGATATTTTTTATTGACATCGGCGATTAGCCACTTAAAGTTCAGATGCCTAATGAAGTTTTTAATATCTCTAATTGATCAAACTAGTTTGTCATTCAACTGACCAATGAAATCATTCGTTCAGATCAGAAATGTGTTTTGAAATCCGACGTTGGCGGCTATTTTTGTTAATATATTTTGTTAGTTTGGCAACTTAAACGTCGTAAGAACACCTTATTCAAGGCAGATTTTTTTTTATTTTGCAGAATTTATGACCAGTGATATGCAACAAAAAATAGAACAGTTGGTTGGCGACCCCAACGCCGTACCTTCAGATTAAATAGGTTGTAGTTTTACCAAACCAAGAGGGTTAACAAAAATGGCGGCCTTCGTTGGTATTTAAAGCTCTATTCTGGTCTAAATGAAGTGTTATTGTTTGATTGACAGTCGCGATATGTCGAATTGGTTCGTACACAGTAGAACAAGACAATTAGATATATAACTATCCATTCATTATTGCAGGAGCACAAATGACAATATTTCGAACAATAACTTACTTTGACAACATTGATTGAAAATGCTCTGGTGATACCGAGAGAAGGGCAGATATTGCTGATATCCAGCATTTTCTCCTCTTCACACAGTGTTATCCACGCTCCGTTTATGTCTTGATGAAACATATCTTCTAGATCGCTGCGCTTTTTCTACGTAGACCAATCTCATATTGCCTGAATTTCTCACACTGCCACCAGACGATTTATTTCTAGACGATTTATTTCTCATTAATTTGTTATCATCTTTTAGACATGTTATTCTCTGTAATGATCATGATTATTGCTAAAAACTTACGTTAAAATGCATATGCTTAATAGTAGTGAAAAGAAATAATCCAATTTAGATCACATTTAAGCACAATAAACAGTGACCTTCACAGATGATCGTGGCACGGGTTACAAGTGCGTTTGCACGTGAATGTCGCGTAACGGTAATCTGCGGGTGCATATCGAGTTTTCAGCCCAGTCTCTCCCCTATAATGATAACATTTTCTCTCTCTCTCTCTCTCTCTCTCTCTCTCTCTCTCTCTCTCTCTCTCATCTTCTTCTTCTTCTTCTTCTTCTCTCTCTCTCTCGCTATTTTTTGCCTTCCACCTCATCCGGAAAATGAAATTGTAACATGTATCTTGTATGTTATAACCCCATGTTGTACAAACTTGTACCTGGGTGAATAAAAGAGTTGTTCTGTTCTGTTCTGGTTACAGTAACAAACAAATTTAAGAAATAACAAAGGATCATAACGAAGAAAACATTTACCCGAAAAGCACATGATTTTGGTGTGCGAAGATTATTATTTTATCATTTTCATTGTTATCATTATATTCTAATTATAGGTTATAATATTTCTATTTATCATTATTATCATGTTCTAAAAGTGTATTTCCTAACATACAAATTTGGATTTATGTGAAAGAAATTTGACCTAGAGGAAATCAGATATTTACTTTTGTATCTCATATCATGAAATATACAAAGCTCATCAAATCAAAATACAGAGCGTTGTATGTTCATGGATAATCTTATTCTTTGGAATATTAATTTCATTGATTTGAAAATACTAATATGTATATGAATAGGTCAATTATTTAAACGAATTGTAAAATCTGCTTAAGTTTTCATCAGTACTAACAACAACAAAGAAAAATATTGACCAATATCAACTATAGAATTAATTCCTGGTAATGTTAGCAAAGTAGATGTATATTGCTTATTTCTTAATAACTGATGTAGATGTTGTAGACATAAGATTTATAAATTTTTCTTTCGTTGACCAAGTTAAATAGTACTTCATCAGAACTTTTGTTCTTAAATCGCGATATTTGGACAAATAAGCATGAAATGGTTTTCATTTTTAATTTGTAATAAATTACGTTCTGAATGCTCTGTGTGTCTTTCTAGACTTTTCAATAGATGGGCTTCGAGGGTACTTGATTAAATTTTAGTTCCGTCTATCACCATTTAGCACTTTCATGATTGATGAACTGATTTTCATATTCCATGAACAACATTTTGAGCCCGCAACAGTTTTGTATGCTTGCACACAAAGTAAATCCATTACTTTTAAGGAAAAAATAATAGTTTCGTAACGTATGGCGTATGACGTATTGCTTTATGGCGTTAAATTGTAAGAAACCAGGATACTATTTTTTGGTGTTTTCATTGAGACATGAACCATAAAACTTATTCACTCTTATGTTTGAATTCGTTTCACGTACTCATTAAGTGTGATTACATTTAAGGTTTCTTCCTAAATGAAGACGAAAAATATATGTTCTTCAATTTTGAAGTGAAAAAGTAGGCCATGCCTACAAGGGTTCGTTTGTTCCTTTCTGCACTAGCATAAGGGGAACAATACATAAATTGCCGAAAATAAACTAAAAAAAAAAAAAAAGGATCGAGGTGTTAACCCATACCCACATTACACAATTTTATACCGGTACTAGTTCAAAGGACTTGCAGACGACAAAGGAAAGTTTTTGAAATTTTAGTTTCTTTCAACTTTCCGGGTAGAAAACATTGTGGAAAATGAAGACGTGCAATGTCTCATTTCACACAATGTATTTCCGATTGCAGCTTTTTGTTTGATATATCTATTTCGGGTGGTGGAGTGAGGATGGGGGCGCATCTATCCAAAAGTGGTAATGGGTTTTCAGTTTCACACCTAAAAGAAACAAAACCATTCTCTTCATGTCCTATTGTTTATAATATCATTTTTATATTTGTTAAGGTATCAAATAAGCTAGTTTATTCAGACTGATTATAGAACAGAACATAGAAAGGATCTGCAACTCGGGAAACAATACGAAATCATTCACAGGAAATTGTATTGGCATAATTGATGTGTGTTCTTATGATGAAAATAACTTTTGAAATGAATATGTTTTTCTTCTTTTTTTCCCAGTAATTTCTTTTTAATCAAGGAATTTAGTAACAATAGCTGAACCACTAAATACAAAGATTTTGGTGAAAGCGTTACTCTAAGCTATGTTTTCCTCTTATTCCATGTGTACTAATTTCTTAAGATTAGTTTTTCTCAAATACCATTTGGCATATGAACAAAGGGCGACAAATACAAAAATACGAAAAAGAAATGTCATTGATTAATTCCCATGCATATTAAAAGTGGTGTTTGATTTGAAAATAAAAAGTCATATGGGATTGCGTGCTACAAGCAAATTATAACTTTCAATGTTTTGAAAGACTTTTTTTTCAGCAGACAAAAATGTCGGATTAAAGAGTAAATTATTTATGATACTTTATACTTTGTTGAACATCAAAAACCCTCAAAGTGAGCCATTGCTGATGTGTATGATAATCATTGATCGGACGGCTAAAGTGGTGACTTGTCGTCTGTTTCTTGTTTACAAACAATGTTGGAATCGTTTGAAACTTTTATAGTATGCTTTTAGGACCATAAGGAGGAGATTCTATAAAAAGACAAAGGGACATCTGAATAATACATTTTGTTATCCAAATATATACATGTATATAGTTTTAAAATTTCACAAGATGTGGGGTCATAAGAATTAATTGTTCTGCAAGTGAGGAATTCCCACATGATAACACAGGAAAATGGCCCTTTAATTAATTCTATACAATATTTTTGGACTTTGAATGGTTTGACAGATCCTTTCTCCTAAATGCAGATTCATTGGAAGACAAGGGAGAAAGAGCCTAAGTGGATTCCACAATAATCATTGTTGTTCAAGCAATCATTATTAGGTATTATTCAAGTTTTGACAACGTTGAGTGCAATGCAAAATACAATATAGTACAATTTATTTTATCTGGAACTAGAGCAACATAGACCAATCGGAATTTTGGCATATTTCAAAGCATGAAGTGGAGCATGAAGTTGAGAATGAGTGTGTCCCCGATTTCACCAAACTGCCTTTATCCCTGACTTATGCAATAGTGACCACTTTTTAAACAAACTGTTTCGCTAGTATCTGCATTTCTTTGAGTTTCATATTAAGTATGTTTGGCAAAGAGTTATACCTTTGATGCAGAAAGGGTAACAGCACAACACCATTTTATTTTAAAATTTAAGAAAGTCACAAGAGAGTAAAGGAAAACAGGTCGTTATCCTGATTTAAAAGGGCTACGGGAACCAGTCATTTTTTTTCAATAGGTGTTACATGGCCTATCCTACGTGTAAGGAAGTCACGTGATCTACTTCTGCACCGAATCACCACGTGGTGTAAAAAGGGTTACAGGGAACTAATACAGTTTCCCGCCGAAAGTCCGGGCATGTAAACGAAGATCAAGTGACCTCTGATTGGTCCATAAAATATCAAGACGAAATCTGATGATTTGATCCGACAAATTGATACTCTTTTTATAACTTTGGAGTAAAAAGGATAACATTTTAATGCATTTCGGCAATTGAGGGGCGGTTTCTATACCCTAGGGTAGTTTTCGTAAAATGAAGTAAAACTAGCTGCGCGAAGATGGTTACCTTAAAAATGACGTCATAACTCATTGATAAAAGGGATCACGCCATATCACAATTCAGATATTTTGACGGATGAATGATTGTTCTTGAATTTGATATATGGTTTTACCCCTTGCATTTTTTTTATGAGCTATTTGCTATTTTCTTATAATGGTCGACTATGGGAAACGGAATAGTTCCCTGTAACCACAAGCAAGCAGAGAACGAATTAGACTGGTGAACCTGTCCCATCTACGCTGCTCTTCGATATTGAGAGAGGAAAACCTTAATCTTTACTAGCCGGTTTTCTGTCTCATAACGAGTGCGCATTCGCGAGAAGAGTATTCGTTGAATTCAAAGATCAACGGGATTTAATTGAAGGAAATGATTTCCTTCGCTAGACGAATATTGTTCACATCGATGCCTGTTTACCAACTTTTTTTTCACCTTTAGCCGCAAGATTTCATCTTATCATATATTGAATTTGTGAGGATTGCGATGTATATTAAGTTAGAAACTACCACACCAAAGAGTGGCCGGTAATATAACCGACTCGAAGTGCGTTGATAAGAATAGCTGTTAACATTTGTTCTGGATCGAGCGTTACATTATTATTCTATCCAGCATTAATGGGTCCAGCTTGTAAAAAAAGCCAACATCATTCTTTTATTATCAGTATCAGCATTATCAATCCGTTTCTCTAAATTTTAGACCGGTCCAATTTGAAAGAAGTTGCTGACAACAATTAAAATCAGGTGCAATTTTGAAAGTAACAAAGCTACAAGTTAGAAAATATTGTGGGAAAAGAAGAAATTGCTTGTTACAAACAATCTCTTCTTTTCCTTAAATGTTTCCTGAGGTATAAAACCACAGGGACGTAAAAAACAGGGATTGAAAAGGAAAGCGTTGAATACTTATTTTCATTTATAATCATCGTTTCTCTTATCATTATTTCAAATATCTACTCTTATTGTCCAAGAATATATATTTTGAAGACGGTGAAAATCAGGCTTTTTCACCAATTTTGTGATGACGAAATTCAAAATAACTGGTAATGCAAAAACAGTAAATGTACTCTGATCAGTCTGTTCAATCAGACGAGTTTGCTCAAACTGGTTATGCTATAAAATTGATATCAGCTTGTGCAGAGAAAAACAATTTTCAGACAAAAAATGTTTATGGTGAAAGATTGACAATGTATTAAAGATCGCAGGGAAGGTAATAGTTTTGCAAGTTAGTTGTAAACACGTGCACTTGCACTTTCTCTCTATTCTGTGGATATAAGAAAATAAAATCATGTGACATAGTAAGGTAGAATGGCCTTCATTAATTTAGAATTTCTGGAAAATCGAAATTTTTGCATTCTAATTTGCCTCTGGCTCTAATCTATCTCTCTCTTAAAAAATTATCTCTCTGCGATGATGTTCATTCAATATTCCAAAAGGTTGAAATATGTAATAACTGACCATTAAGTGAGCACCTATTGCAAGACGACTTTTCTAAACTCAAAGAAGATGCAGACAAAACCAAACTTTGATTTTCGTTGTAAAATAGGTTTCATATAGGATGGAAAAAACATCAAGAGAACAGGAGATCATTATCGTTATAAGCATTTTCTATTTTCCTCGCAATGTTTTCAAGAGCTAAATGTCTTCATAATTTCAAAATCCAGGATCGTGTGGTAATAGGTTAACTCTGAATGAATTCAACCAAATACCCGAGGACAATATTTTAGACGGATAAAACTAATAAAGAGAAATGATACAGACTTCTAAATACTTACAACTTGAATTAAATTATAAGCAGAAAAAATGATATAAAGCATTGTAATAAAAAGCAGAGCACTTTTGGATGAGAGTACATTCTTCCTTTTTCACTATGTTTTTCATTTTTTATGCACGGCATTAAGACGGACCGAACTGTGGTTAATGATTGAATCATAAATCACATGAATCTTAATCCAAGACAAAATAAAGACATGCAACAATGAAAGGCAGAAGATATTAACAAATCTTTATTTTCGCAAAAACATCTTTGTTTATTTTGCTTTTAAGATCAAAGGCTTTAAAATTGTACGGTCCTATCAGTTCTAGGAGATAAAAGGGAGAGTTGTGTGTGGCCACGCTTTGCAGAATATACATGATGTTTATCCGCGACCCCTTTAATTAAAAAATCGATAAAATTTTGATCAAATCGTTCATCAATTCTTCTTTCTTCTTCTTTTGGGTGTACGAAACTATGCTCATGCGATAACTTCTAGGTAAAAGTGATTGATTTGGAATACTGTGAGACTGCTCGCTTTCTCCTTTTCTTCTATTGTTTTCGACTGGATTTAAAAAAAAAAAATCTCTGTCAAGGAAATTACCCTTTGTGATACAGCTTAACCCATGACCTGGCAACATAAGTTCAAACTTGTTGAATTTAAAGAGTTTTCAGGTGAAGATATCAATTTAGTTTGAAAAATTAAAAAAAAAAAAAAAAAAAAAAGATAATTTGGGAAAGGAGTTAATATGCAAAAGGAGAGATATAAAATGCACAGATAAATTATAATTTGTTGCGTTGTATTTTCCTAAACGCATTTAAAAACTGATTTATGTGGTACCGTCTGCAATTTTATCATGATTGATGGGTTTTGATGATTGATTTTGTGTCATTCAATTTCATGAGATATTTCTACGTAATATAAAGGTCACAGTCAACTGGTGGACTCGCGGATTATTTCGTTGGTTATCCAACCCAAACCTACAGGTGAAAAAAAAAAAAAAAAAAAAAATTCAAACAATGAAAGGAAGAAAAAATAAGAATGGGCACTAGAAAACCGTCATTACGTCAGAGCTTCAAGAGCTCGTAAAGCGTCAAAAATGTCAATCCTTTTTCAATATTCCTTTCTTCCATATACATCTCATTAGAATCATTCAACACGCACCCGCTTAAAACAACGAAGCCAATCATCGACCTCAAAAGATTTCGACCAATGAAAAGAGAGGAACTACAGTAGACTGGTACCACTGTCGACCTTATGTTAATAAAGCCGACAGGTATGCACCGATTTTCGGTACATACACGGAAAGCCTGTCCTCTTAGGATTTTCACCTTACTAAAATCGAAAACGAGGCTTCCGCATGCGCAGCAAATTTTGTTGAAAAATTTTGACACGCCGCGGGATTTCCATCTAATACGATAAGAATCTTAGTTTTGCAGTTTTAAAGGAGTCATTTTATGTTAAAACATTTCTCACGTGAACGATCGAAATTGTGTGCGTGAAAAACCTTGGAATGCGACCCTTTTTATGTAAAATATTTGAGGAACGCCGCGTTCCTCTTCCGTCATATTGTTTACAAACAATCCATCACCCAATCAAATTCGATGTTTGGGTATACGTCATTAGATGCCCATCAGCCAATCTCTTGGTGCAGTCATTTGGGATCTACCTGTCGGCTTTATTAAAGTCGACGGCGGTACCGGTCTAGGAACTATAGACGATGAATGCAATGTTTACATTAGTATTTACCTGTCCTTGTATCGTCAGATTAGGACAGGCTCGCCAGTCAAAGAATGAATCTTCACACCGGAAGCTACTGCCATATAATCATTTCCAGTCATAGACCGGTACCGCCGTCGACTTTAATAAAGCCGACAGGTAGATCCCAAAAGACTGCATCAAGAGATTGGCTGATGGGCATTTATTGACGAAAACCCAAAAAATGAATCTGATTGGGTGATGGATTCTTTGTAAACAATGTGGCGGAAGCGGAACGCGCTGTTCCTCATATATTTTACGTGAAAGGGGCGGTTTTTCTCGCACACAATTTCAATTGTTGATGTGAGAAATGTTTTTACATCAAAACTGACTACTTTAAAACTACAAAAGGGAGATTTTTATCGTATTGGATGGAAATCCCGCGGCGTATCTATATTTTTCACCAAAATTCGCTGCGCATGCGTAAGCCTCGTTTTCGATTTTAGTAAGGAAAAAAACCGTAACGGGCCAGGCTTTCCTTGTGGTCTAAGGGAACTAATTCATTTTCCATAGGCGACCATTATAGCGTTTTGGCTTATAGCTCAGTCCATGAGTAAGCAACAATGATCAGACCGACCTCAAATTGAAGAACAATCATTCATACATCCATAGAAACAAATTTTAATATGGCATGATCCCTTTTCTCTATGACTTTTTACCCCATTTTTGAGATGACCCTCACCGGACAGCTATTTTTTCCGGGGATTCCAAAAATTATACCCATTTTTAAAACTGGCTATTTCAGTAAAAAAAATATTTAAATCCATTATTTTTCCGCTTGAAATATTAAAACAGTGTATAAATAGTCAGAAAAAAATATTTATTTTGTCATCGGGTATTATTGTCCAATCACAGGTCACCTTGATCTATTCCTACTATCAACCGGAGTTTCCCTAAAGATTTCTGCCAGAAGGGGGGGGGGGAAATGAATTAGTTCCCTTAGACCTAAAGAAAATATTTTATTTTGTTTATTCACACTTTTCAAGCAATATCGTGTACAAATATGTATTTTTGACAAGTCTTAATAATTTCGAGCTCTTTTGATCAATACATAACAAGAAATTGAGCGTTCCCTTTACCCTGTCAGTGATTTTCATATGGAATATTCGACAAATTTGAAATTTGTGCTTCAAAAAATCCAAGGTTTTCAATCGAAAAAAATAAGCCCATGATATTATCTTGGACATTGTTTTTATGATAGCTTTTCTTCAACATCACCTCCTAGAGAGGTTAAACCTATTTTTACGAGTACAAAAGAATATTACGCAATCTTAATTAATCTTATATACACATGACCCTTCTCACTGCTAAAATTCTGTTATTTATCGACTTCGTTGATATCAAATGAATTGTTTTACCGTCCAATTTTCTCAATTCAAGTGTAAAACAAGTCATAGGAAGATTGCAATCTTCTAGACAAAAAATTAGCGTGTTTTGTTGCATATTATTGCGTAATCAGTAGTTTCCCTTTACACAGGTAGGGAAAAGTAGAACCCTGTAGTTCAGGCAAATGAAAGCTAATTTTCCGTTTAAACCATTCAAATTCGCTATTTTTTCAGCTGGTCTGTCTCAATCTTTCTGGATCTGGCGATTTTCACGCAAAATCCATAAGGAACTTTGAATTTTGTTGAAATTTAATGAGAAAACCCTTATCTTTAGAAAAAAATCGCATTTTTCGTGACATTTCCCGTATCCAATTGTCTTTTTTCACGAAAAATAGCTTAATTTCATTATGTTAATGAACATCTATGCTAAATACACTCTGATAGAAAATTCTATTGTGATCAGTCCCATAGTCATAAAAAGATAAGCTTTCCCTTAACCCTGGTAAGTAAAAAACGTTTCTTTTGTTTCCTAAAATAGCTCTTGAAATCCGTTTAAACTGTTCAGGTTTGTACTTACTGCGCAAATAGCGTGCTAGATCGTCGCCGCGAAATGTCACCTTTCTTTCAAAATACGTCATTATATGAAATCTTGCATAATTTCAAAGATTTTATACAAATTTAACCCAAAACACCCAAAGATTTTAATTTTTAAAAAATTTACTTTTAAGTTTAACTGACACCATTTATGAAAATATTTTCTTTAAAATGGCATAAAATTACAGCCAACTGTAATGTGCACGTCTGTTGACAAATAAATTTAGTTCAGCTTCTTTGCTCCGGGAATATAACCCTTTTCTTTCCCTTACTCTTGTTAAGCAAAAATGGCCCTATTTCGGTACAGCGCACATGATATACAGCATTCTAAAGGTACCCATCGGTAATTCTTCGCCGTTTTATCGTTATTCTGGGTGAATAAACTATTTCTTTTTCAAATATTAAGTAAATAGGTACCTAAATCAATATTCCGCTCGAAACTTTGTGGTAAAAGACACCGGAATATCAGGTATTAGGCTGTTTTTCCATATTGGTTTCATATCATATTCTGCTGAATTGTCCCTTTTTCCTTGACATATAATCGAAAATTTCATTTCATTTCACTTATTTGTACGCATCGCCTGGATTGAATGTCGGGACCGGGTATAACATCTTGACAGAGGTCATGAAGTGTAACGACAATACATGTATATTACTGCTCTACATTTAGGTCTAAGGGAACTAATTCATTTTCCATAGGCGACCATTATAGCGTTTTGGCTTATAGCTCAGTCCATGAGTAAGCAACAATGATCAGACCGACCTCAAATTGAAGAACAATCATTCATACATCCATAGAAACAAATTTTAATATGGCATGATCCCTTTTCTCTATGACTTTTTACCCCATTTTTGAGATGACCCTCACCGGACAGCTATTTTTTCCGGGGATTCCAAAAATTATACCCATTTTTAAAACTGGCTATTTCAGTAAAAAAAATATTTAAATCCATTATTTTTCCGCTTGAAATATTAAAACAGTGTATAAATAGTCAGAAAAAAATATTTATTTTGTCATCGGGTATTATTGTCCAATCACAGGTCACCTTGATCTATTCCTACTATCAACCGGAGTTTCCCTAAAGATTTCTGCCAGAAGGGGGGGGGGAAATGAATTAGTTCCCTTAGACCTAAAGAAAATATTTTATTTTGTTTATTCACACTTTTCAAGCAATATCGTGTACAAATATGTATTTTTGACAAGTCTTAATAATTTCGAGCTCTTTTGATCAATACATAACAAGAAATTGAGCGTTCCCTTTACCCTGTCAGTGATTTTCATATGGAATATTCGACAAATTTGAAATTTGTGCTTCAAAAAATCCAAGGTTTTCAATCGAAAAAAATAAGCCCATGATATTATCTTGGACATTGTTTTTATGATAGCTTTTCTTCAACATCACCTCCTAGAGAGGTTAAACCTATTTTTACGAGTACAAAAGAATATTACGCAATCTTAATTAATCTTATATACACATGACCCTTCTCACTGCTAAAATTCTGTTATTTATCGACTTCGTTGATATCAAATGAATTGTTTTACCGTCCAATTTTCTCAATTCAAGTGTAAAACAAGTCATAGGAAGATTGCAATCTTCTAGACAAAAAATTAGCGTGTTTTGTTGCATATTATTGCGTAATCAGTAGTTTCCCTTTACACAGGTAGGGAAAAGTAGAACCCTGTAGTTCAGGCAAATGAAAGCTAATTTTCCGTTTAAACCATTCAAATTCGCTATTTTTTCAGCTGGTCTGTCTCAATCTTTCTGGATCTGGCGATTTTCACGCAAAATCCATAAGGAACTTTGAATTTTGTTGAAATTTAATGAGAAAACACTTATCTTTAGAAAAAAATCGCATTTTTCGTGACATTTCCCGTATCCAATTGTCTTTTTTCACGAAAAATAGCTTAATTTCATTATGTTAATGAACATCTATGCTAAATACACTCTGATAGAAAATTCTATTGTGATCAGTCCCATAGTCATAAAAAGATAAGCTTTCCCTTAACCCTGGTAAGTAAAAAACGTTTCTTTTGTTTCCTAAAATAGCTCTTGAAATCCGTTTAAACTGTTCAGGTTTGTACTTACTGCGCAAATAGCGTGCTAGATCGTCGCCGCGAAATGTCACCTTTCTTTCAAAATACGTCATTATATGAAATCTTGCATAATTTCAAAGATTTTATACAAATTTAACCCAAAACACCCAAAGATTTTAATTTTTAAAAAATTTAATTTTAAGTTTAACTGACACCATTTATGAAAATATTTTCTTTAAAATGGCATAAAATTACAGCCAACTGTAATGTGCACGTCTGTTGACAAATAAATTTAGTTCAGCTTCTTTGCTCCGGGAATATAACCCTTTTCTTTCCCTTACTCTTGTTAAGCAAAAATGGCCCTATTTCGGTACAGCGCACATGATATACAGCATTCTAAAGGTACCCATCGGTAATTCTTCGCCGTTTTATCGTTATTCTGGGTGAATAAACTATTTCTTTTTCAAATATTAAGTAAATAGGTACCTAAATCAATATTCCGCTCGAAACTTTGTGGTAAAAGACACCGGAATATCAGGTATTAGGCTGTTTTTCCATATTGGTTTCATATCATATTCTGCTGAATTGTCCCTTTTTCCTTGACATATAATCGAAAATTTCATTTCATTTCACTTATTTGTACGCATCGCCTGGATTGAATGTCGGGACCGGGTATAACATCTTGACAGAGGTCATGAAGTGTAACGACAATACATGTATATTACTGCTCTACATTTAGGTCTAAGGGAACTAATTCATTTTCCATAGGCGACCATTATAGCGTTTTGGCTTATAGCTCAGTCCATGAGTAAGCAACAATGATCAGACCGACCTCAAATTGAAGAACAATCATTCATACATCCATAGAAACAAATTTTAATATGGCATGATCCCTTTTCTCTATGACTTTTTACCCCATTTTTGAGATGACCCTCACCGGACAGCTATTTTTTCCGGGGATTCCAAAAATTATACCCATTTTTAAAACTGGCTATTTCAGTAAAAAAAATATTTAAATCCATTATTTTTCCGCTTGAAATATTAAAACAGTGTATAAATAGTCAGAAAAAAATATTTATTTTGTCATCGGGTATTATTGTCCAATCACAGGTCACCTTGATCTATTCCTACTATCAACCGGAGTTTCCCTAAAGATTTCTGCCAGAGGGGGGGGGGAATGAATTAGTTCCCTTAGACCTAAAGAAAATATTTTATTTTGTTTATTCACACTTTTCAAGCAATATCGTGTACAAATATGTATTTTTGACAAGTCTTAATAATTTCGAGCTCTTTTGATCAATACATAACAAGAAATTGAGCGTTCCCTTTACCCTGTCAGTGATTTTCATATGGAATATTCGACAAATTTGAAATTTGTGCTTCAAAAAATCCAAGGTTTTCAATCGAAAAAAATAAGCCCATGATATTATCTTGGACATTGTTTTTATGATAGCTTTTCTTCAACATCACCTCCTAGAGAGGTTAAACCTATTTTTACGAGTACAAAAGAATATTACGCAATCTTAATTAATCTTATATACACATGACCCTTCTCACTGCTAAAATTCTGTTATTTATCGACTTCGTTGATATCAAATGAATTGTTT
The DNA here is from genome assembly GCA_946902895.1 of Fragum fragum. Taxonomy (NCBI): domain Eukaryota; kingdom Metazoa; phylum Mollusca; class Bivalvia; order Cardiida; family Cardiidae; genus Fragum; species Fragum fragum. The sequence continues at coordinate 3,944,911 of OX336377.1, forward strand.
TACCGTCCAATTTTCTCAATTCAAGTGTAAAACAAGTCATAGGAAGATTGCAATCTTCTAGACAAAAAATTAGCGTGTTTTGTTGCATATTATTGCGTAATCAGTAGTTTCCCTTTACACAGGTAGGGAAAAGTAGAACCCTGTAGTTCAGGCAAATGAAAGCTAATTTTCCGTTTAAACCATTCAAATTCGCTATTTTTTCAGCTGGTCTGTCTCAATCTTTCTGGATCTGGCGATTTTCACGCAAAATCCATAAGGAACTTTGAATTTTGTTGAAATTTAATGAGAAAACCCTTATCTTTAGAAAAAAAATCGCATTTTTCGTGACATTTCCCGTATCCAATTGTCTTTTTTCACGAAAAATAGCTTAATTTCATTATGTTAATGAACATCTATGCTAAATACACTCTGATAGAAAATTCTATTGTGATCAGTCCCATAGTCATAAAAAGATAAGCTTTCCCTTAACCCTGGTAAGTAAAAAACGTTTCTTTTGTTTCCTAAAATAGCTCTTGAAATCCGTTTAAACTGTTCAGGTTTGTACTTACTGCGCAAATAGCGTGCTAGATCGTCGCCGCGAAATGTCACCTTTCTTTCAAAATACGTCATTATATGAAATCTTGCATAATTTCAAAGATTTTATACAAATTTAACCCAAAACACCCAAAGATTTTAATTTTTAAAAAATTTAATTTTAAGTTTAACTGACACCATTTATGAAAATATTTTCTTTAAAATGGCATAAAATTACAGCCAACTGTAATGTGCACGTCTGTTGACAAATAAATTTAGTTCAGCTTCTTTGCTCCGGGAATATAACCCTTTTCTTTCCCTTACTCTTGTTAAGCAAAAATGGCCCTATTTCGGTACAGCGCACATGATATACAGCATTCTAAAGGTACCCATCGGTAATTCTTCGCCGTTTTATCGTTATTCTGGGTGAATAAACTATTTCTTTTTCAAATATTAAGTAAATAGGTACCTAAATCAATATTCCGCTCGAAACTTTGTGGTAAAAGACACCGGAATATCAGGTATTAGGCTGTTTTTCCATATTGGTTTCAAATCATATTCTGCTGAATTGTCCCTTTTTCCTTGACATATAATCGAAAATTTCATTTCATTTCACTTATTTGTACGCATCGCCTGGATTGAATGTCGGGACCGGGTATAACATCTTGACAGAGGTCATGAAGTGTAACGACAATACATGTATATTACTGCTCTACATTTAGGTCTAAGGGAACTAATTCATTTTCCATAGGCGACCATTATAGCGTTTTGGCTTATAGCTCAGTCCATGAGTAAGCAACAATGATCAGACCGACCTCAAATTGAAGAACAATCATTCATACATCCATAGAAACAAATTTTAATATGGCATGATCCCTTTTCTCTATGACTTTTTACCCCATTTTTGAGATGACCCTCACCGGACAGCTATTTTTTCCGGGGATTCCAAAAATTATACCCATTTTTAAAACTGGCTATTTCAGTAAAAAAAATATTTAAATCCATTATTTTTCCGCTTGAAATATTAAAACAGTGTATAAATAGTCAGAAAAAAATATTTATTTTGTCATCGGGTATTATTGTCCAATCACAGGTCACCTTGATCTATTCCTACTATCAACCGGAGTTTCCCTAAAGATTTCTGCCAGAAGGGGGGGGGGGGAAATGAATTAGTTCCCTTAGACCTAAAGAAAATATTTTATTTTGTTTATTCACACTTTTCAAGCAATATCGTGTACAAATATGTATTTTTGACAAGTCTTAATAATTTCGAGCTCTTTTGATCAATACATAACAAGAAATTGAGCGTTCCCTTTACCCTGTCAGTGATTTTCATATGGAATATTCGACAAATTTGAAATTTGTGCTTCAAAAAATCCAAGGTTTTCAATCGAAAAAAATAAGCCCATGATATTATCTTGGACATTGTTTTTATGATAGCTTTTCTTCAACATCACCTCCTAGAGAGGTTAAACCTATTTTTACGAGTACAAAAGAATATTACGCAATCTTAATTAATCTTATATACACATGACCCTTCTCACTGCTAAAATTCTGTTATTTATCGACTTCGTTGATATCAAATGAATTGTTTTACCGTCCAATTTTCTCAATTCAAGTGTAAAACAAGTCATAGGAAGATTGCAATCTTCTAGACAAAAAATTAGCGTGTTTTGTTGCATATTATTGCGTAATCAGTAGTTTCCCTTTACACAGGTAGGGAAAAGTAGAACCCTGTAGTTCAGGCAAATGAAAGCTAATTTTCCGTTTAAACCATTCAAATTCGCTATTTTTTCAGCTGGTCTGTCTCAATCTTTCTGGATCTGGCGATTTTCACGCAAAATCCATAAGGAACTTTGAATTTTGTTGAAATTTAATGAGAAAACCCTTATCTTTAGAAAAAATCGCATTTTTCGTGACATTTCCCGTATCCAATTGTCTTTTTTCACGAAAAATAGCTTAATTTCATTATGTTAATGAACATCTATGCTAAATACACTCTGATAGAAAATTCTATTGTGATCAGTCCCATAGTCATAAAAAGATAAGCTTTCCCTTAACCCTGGTAAGTAAAAAACGTTTCTTTTGTTTCCTAAAATAGCTCTTGAAATCCGTTTAAACTGTTCAGGTTTGTACTTACTGCGCAAATAGCGTGCTAGATCGTCGCCGCGAAATGTCACCTTTCTTTCAAAATACGTCATTATATGAAATCTTGCATAATTTCAAAGATTTTATACAAATTTAACCCAAAACACCCAAAGATTTTAATTTTTAAAAAATTTAATTTTAAGTTTAACTGACACCATTTATGAAAATATTTTCTTTAAAATGGCATAAAATTACAGCCAACTGTAATGTGCACGTCTGTTGACAAATAAATTTAGTTCAGCTTCTTTGCTCCGGGAATATAACCCTTTTCTTTCCCTTACTCTTGTTAAGCAAAAATGGCCCTATTTCGGTACAGCGCACATGATATACAGCATTCTAAAGGTACCCATCGGTAATTCTTCGCCGTTTTATCGTTATTCTGGGTGAATAAACTATTTCTTTTTCAAATATTAAGTAAATAGGTACCTAAATCAATATTCCGCTCGAAACTTTGTGGTAAAAGACACCGGAATATCAGGTATTAGGCTGTTTTTCCATATTGGTTTCAAATCATATTCTGCTGAATTGTCCCTTTTTCCTTGACATATAATCGAAAATTTCATTTCATTTCACTTATTTGTACGCATCGCCTGGATTGAATGTCGGGACCGGGTATAACATCTTGACAGAGGTCATGAAGTGTAACGACAATACATGTATATTACTGCTCTACATTTATAAAGAAAATATTTTATTTTGTTTATTCACACTTTTCAAGCAATATCGTGTACAAATATGTATTTTTGACAAGTCTTAATAATTTCGAGCTCTTTTGATCAATACATAACAAGAAATTGAGCGTTCCCTTTACCCTGTCAGTGATTTTCATATGGAATATTCGACAAATTTGAAATTTGTGCTTCAAAAAATCCAAGGTTTTCAATCGAAAAAAATAAGCCCATGATATTATCTTGGACATTGTTTTTATGATAGCTTTTCTTCAACATCACCTCCTAGAGAGGTTAAACCTATTTTTACGAGTACAAAAGAATATTACGCAATCTTAATTAATCTTATATACACATGACCCTTCTCACTGCTAAAATTCTGTTATTTATCGACTTCGTTGATATCAAATGAATTGTTTTACCGTCCAATTTTCTCAATTCAAGTGTAAAACAAGTCATAGGAAGATTGCAATCTTCTAGACAAAAAATTAGCGTGTTTTGTTGCATATTATTGCGTAATCAGTAGTTTCCCTTTACACAGGTAGGGAAAAGTAGAACCCTGTAGTTCAGGCAAATGAAAGCTAATTTTCCGTTTAAACCATTCAAATTCGCTATTTTTTCAGCTGGTCTGTCTCAATCTTTCTGGATCTGGCGATTTTCACGCAAAATCCATAAGGAACTTTGAATTTTGTTGAAATTTAATGAGAAAACCCTTATCTTTAGAAAAAAAATCGCATTTTTCGTGACATTTCCCGTATCCAATTGTCTTTTTTCACGAAAAATAGCTTAATTTCATTATGTTAATGAACATCTATGCTAAATACACTCTGATAGAAAATTCTATTGTGATCAGTCCCATAGTCATAAAAAGATAAGCTTTCCCTTAACCCTGGTAAGTAAAAAACGTTTCTTTTGTTTCCTAAAATAGCTCTTGAAATCCGTTTAAACTGTTCAGGTTTGTACTTACTGCGCAAATAGCGTGCTAGATCGTCGCCGCGAAATGTCACCTTTCTTTCAAAATACGTCATTATATGAAATCTTGCATAATTTCAAAGATTTTATACAAATTTAACCCAAAACACCCAAAGATTTTAATTTTTAAAAAATTTAATTTTAAGTTTAACTGACACCATTTATGAAAATATTTTCTTTAAAATGACATAAAATTACAGCCAACTGTAATGTGCACGTCTGTTGACAAATAAATTTAGTTCAGCTTCTTTGCTCCGGGAATATAACCCTTTTCTTTCCCTTACTCTTGTTAAGCAAAAATGGCCCTATTTCGGTACAGCGCACATGATATACAGCATTCTAAAGGTACCCATCGGTAATTCTTCGCCGTTTTATCGTTATTCTGGGTGAATAAACTATTTCTTTTTCAAATATTAAGTAAATAGGTACCTAAATCAATATTCCGCTCGAAACTTTGTGGTAAAAGACACCGGAATATCAGGTATTAGGCTGTTTTTCCATATTGGTTTCAAATCATATTCTGCTGAATTGTCCCTTTTTCCTTGACATATAATCGAAAATTTCATTTCATTTCACTTATTTGTACGCATCGCCTGGATTGAATGTCGGGACCGGGTATAACATCTTGACAGAGGTCATGAAGTGTAACGACAATACATGTATATTACTGCTCTACATTTATAAAGAAAATATTTTATTTTGTTTATTCACACTTTTCAAGCAATATCGTGTACAAATATGTATTTTTGACAAGTCTTAATAATTTCGAGCTCTTTTGATCAATACATAACAAGAAATTGAGCGTTCCCTTTACCCTGTCAGTGATTTTCATATGGAATATTCGACAAATTTGAAATTTGTGCTTCAAAAAATCCAAGGTTTTCAATCGAAAAAAATAAGCCCATTATATTATCTTGGACATTGTTTTTATGATAGCTTTTCTTCAACATCACCTCCTAGAGAGGTTAAACCTATTTTTACGAGTACAAAAGAATATTACGCAATCTTAATTAATCTTATATACACATGACCCTTCTCACTGCTAAAATTCTGTTATTTATCGACTTCGTTGATATCAAATGAATTGTTTTACCGTCCAATTTTCTCAATTCAAGTGTAAAACAAGTCATAGGAAGATTGCAATCTTCTAGACAAAAAATTAGCGTGTTTTGTTGCATATTATTGCGTAATCAGTAGTTTCCCTTTACACAGGTAGGGAAAAGTAGAACCCTGTAGTTCAGGCAAATGAAAGCTAATTTTCCGTTTAAACCATTCAAATTCGCTATTTTTTCAGCTGGTCTGTCTCAATCTTTCTGGATCTGGCGATTTTCACGCAAAATCCATAAGGAACTTTGAATTTTGTTGAAATTTAATGAGAAAACCCTTATCTTTAGAAAAAAAATCGCATTTTTCGTGACATTTCCCGTATCCAATTGTCTTTTTTCACGAAAAATAGCTTAATTTCATTATGTTAATGAACATCTATGCTAAATACACTCTGATAGAAAATTCTATTGTGATCAGTCCCATAGTCATAAAAAGATAAGCTTTCCCTTAACCCTGGTAAGTAAAAAACGTTTCTTTTGTTTCCTAAAATAGCTCTTGAAATCCGTTTAAACTGTTCAGGTTTGTACTTACTGCGCAAATAGCGTGCTAGATCGTCGCCGCGAAATGTCACCTTTCTTTCAAAATACGTCATTATATGAAATCTTGCATAATTTCAAAGATTTTATACAAATTTAACCCAAAACACCCAAAGATTTTAATTTTTAAAAAATTTAATTTTAAGTTTAACTGACACCATTTATGAAAATATTTTCTTTAAAATGGCATAAAATTACAGCCAACTGTAATGTGCACGTCTGTTGACAAATAAATTTAGTTCAGCTTCTTTGCTCCGGGAATATAACCCTTTTCTTTCCCTTACTCTTGTTAAGCAAAAATGGCCCTATTTCGGTACAGCGCACATGATATACAGCATTCTAAAGGTACCCATCGGTAATTCTTCGCCGTTTTATCGTTATTCTGGGTGAATAAACTATTTCTTTTTCAAATATTAAGTAAATAGGTACCTAAATCAATATTCCGCTCGAAACTTTGTGGTAAAAGACACCGGAATATCAGGTATTAGGCTGTTTTTCCATATTGGTTTCAAATCATATTCTGCTGAATTGTCCCTTTTTCCTTGACATATAATCGAAAATTTCATTTCATTTCACTTATTTGTACGCATCGCCTGGATTGAATGTCGGGACCGGGTATAACATCTTGACAGAGGTCATGAAGTGTAACGACAATACATGTATATTACTGCTCTACATTTAGGTCTAAGGGAACTAATTCATTTTCCATAGGCGACCATTATAGCGTTTTGGCTTATAGCTCAGTCCATGAGTAAGCAACAATGATCAGACCGACCTCAAATTGAAGAACAATCATTCATACATCCATAGAAACAAATTTTAATATGGCATGATCCCTTTTCTCTATGACTTTTTACCCCATTTTTGAGATGACCCTCACCGGACAGCTATTTTTTCCGGGGATTCCAAAAATTATACCCATTTTTAAAACTGGCTATTTCAGTAAAAAAAATATTTAAATCCATTATTTTTCCGCTTGAAATATTAAAACAGTGTATAAATAGTCAGAAAAAAATATTTATTTTGTCATCGGGTATTATTGTCCAATCACAGGTCACCTTGATCTATTCCTACTATCAACCGGAGTTTCCCTAAAGATTTCTGCCAGAAGGGGGGGGGGGAATGAATTAGTTCCCTTAGACCTAAAGAAAATATTTTATTTTGTTTATTCACACTTTTCAAGCAATATCGTGTACAAATATGTATTTTTGACAAGTCTTAATAATTTCGAGCTCTTTTGATCAATACATAACAAGAAATTGAGCGTTCCCTTTACCCTGTCAGTGATTTTCATATGGAATATTCGACAAATTTGAAATTTGTGCTTCAAAAAATCCAAGGTTTTCAATCGAAAAAAATAAGCCCATGATATTATCTTGGACATTGTTTTTATGATAGCTTTTCTTCAACATCACCTCCTAGAGAGGTTAAACCTATTTTTACGAGTACAAAAGAATATTACGCAATCTTAATTAATCTTATATACACATGACCCTTCTCACTGCTAAAATTCTGTTATTTATCGACTTCGTTGATATCAAATGAATTGTTTTACCGTCCAATTTTCTCAATTCAAGTGTAAAACAAGTCATAGGAAGATTGCAATCTTCTAGACAAAAAATTAGCGTGTTTTGTTGCATATTATTGCGTAATCAGTAGTTTCCCTTTACACAGGTAGGGAAAAGTAGAACCCTGTAGTTCAGGCAAATGAAAGCTAATTTTCCGTTTAAACCATTCAAATTCGCTATTTTTTCAGCTGGTCTGTCTCAATCTTTCTGGATCTGGCGATTTTCACGCAAAATCCATAAGGAACTTTGAATTTTGTTGAAATTTAATGAGAAAACCCTTATCTTTAGAAAAAAAATCGCATTTTTCGTGACATTTCCCGTATCCAATTGTCTTTTTTCACGAAAAATAGCTTAATTTCATTATGTTAATGAACATCTATGCTAAATACACTCTGATAGAAAATTCTATTGTGATCAGTCCCATAGTCATAAAAAGATAAGCTTTCCCTTAACCCTGGTAAGTAAAAAACGTTTCATTTGTTTCCTAAAATAGCTCTTGAAATCCGTTTAAACTGTTCAGGTTTGTACTTACTGCGCAAATAGCGTGCTAGATCGTCGCCGCGAAATGTCACCTTTCTTTCAAAATACGTCATTATATGAAATCTTGCATAATTTCAAAGATTTTATACAAATTTAACCCAAAACACCCAAAGATTTTAATTTTTAAAAAATTTAATTTTAAGTTTAACTGACACCATTTATGAAAATATTTTCTTTAAAATGGCATAAAATTACAGCCAACTGTAATGTGCACGTCTGTTGACAAATAAATTTAGTTCAGCTTCTTTGCTCCGGGAATATAACCCTTTTCTTTCCCTTACTCTTGTTAAGCAAAAATGGCCCTATTTCGGTACAGCGCACATGATATACAGCATTCTAAAGGTACCCATCGGTAATTCTTCGCCGTTTTATCGTTATTCTGGGTGAATAAACTATTTCTTTTTCAAATATTAAGTAAATAGGTACCTAAATCAATATTCCGCTCGAAACTTTGTGGTAAAAGACACCGGAATATCAGGTATTAGGCTGTTTTTCCATATTGGTTTCAAATCATATTCTGCTGAATTGTCCCTTTTTCCTTGACATATAATCGAAAATTTCATTTCATTTCACTTATTTGTACGCATCGCCTGGATTGAATGTCGGGACCGGGTATAACATCTTGACAGAGGTCATGAAGTGTAACGACAATACATGTATATTACTGCTCTACATTTAGGTCTAAGGGAACTAATTCATTTTCCATAGGCGACCATTATAGCGTTTTGGCTTATAGCTCAGTCCATGAGTAAGCAACAATGATCAGACCGACCTCAAATTGAAGAACAATCATTCATACATCCATAGAAACAAATTTTAATATGGCATGATCCCTTTTCTCTATGACTTTTTACCCCATTTTTGAGATGACCCTCACCGGACAGCTATTTTTTCCGGGGATTCCAAAAATTATACCCATTTTTAAAACTGGCTATTTCAGTAAAAAAAATATTTAAATCCATTATTTTTCCGCTTGAAATATTAAAACAGTGTATAAATAGTCAGAAAAAAATATATATTTTGTCATCGGGTATTATTGTCCAATCACAGGTCACCTTGATCTATTCCTACTATCAACCGGAGTTTCCCTAAAGATTTCTGCCAGAAGGGGGGGGGAAATGAATTAGTTCCCTTAGACCTAAAGAAAATATTTTATTTTGTTTATTCACACTTTTCAAGCAATATCGTGTACAAATATGTATTTTTGACAAGTCTTAATAATTTCGAGCTCTTTTGATCAATACATAACAAGAAATTGAGCGTTCCCTTTACCCTGTCAGTGATTTTCATATGGAATATTCGACAAATTTGAAATTTGTGCTTCAAAAAATCCAAGGTTTTCAATCGAAAAAAATAAGCCCATGATATTATCTTGGACATTGTTTTTATGATAGCTTTTCTTCAACATCACCTCCTAGAGAGGTTAAACCTATTTTTACGAGTACAAAAGAATATTACGCAATCTTAATTAATCTTATATACACATGACCCTTCTCACTGCTAAAATTCTGTTATTTATCGACTTCGTTGATATCAAATGAATTGTTTTACCGTCCAATTTTCTCAATTCAAGTGTAAAACAAGTCATAGGAAGATTGCAATCTTCTAGACAAAAAATTAGCGTGTTTTGTTGCATATTATTGCGTAATCAGTAGTTTCCCTTTACACAGGTAGGGAAAAGTAGAACCCTGTAGTTCAGGCAAATGAAAGCTAATTTTCCGTTTAAACCATTCAAATTCGCTATTTTTTCAGCTGGTCTGTCTCAATCTTTCTGGATCTGGCGATTTTCACGCAAAATCCATAAGGAACTTTGAATTTTGTTGAAATTTAATGAGAAAACACTTATCTTTAGAAAAAAAATCGCATTTTTCGTGACATTTCCCGTATCCAATTGTCTTTTTTCACGAAAAATAGCTTAATTTCATTATGTTAATGAACATCTATGCTAAATACACTCTGATAGAAAATTCTATTGTGATCAGTCCCATAGTCATAAAAAGATAAGCTTTCCCTTAACCCTGGTAAGTAAAAAACGTTTCTTTTGTTTCCTAAAATAGCTCTTGAAATCCGTTTAAACTGTTCAGGTTTGTACTTACTGCGCAAATAGCGTGCTAGATCGTCGCCGCGAAATGTCACCTTTCTTTCAAAATACGTCATTATATGAAATCTTGCATAATTTCAAAGATTTTATACAAATTTAACCCAAAACACCCAAAGATTTTAATTTTTAAAAAATTTAATTTTAAGTTTAACTGACACCATTTATGAAAATATTTTCTTTAAAATGGCATAAAATTACAGCCAACTGTAATGTGCACGTCTGTTGACAAATAAATTTAGTTCAGCTTCTTTGCTCCGGGAATATAACCCTTTTCTTTCCCTTACTCTTGTTAAGCAAAAATGGCCCTATTTCGGTACAGCGCACATGATATACAGCATTCTAAAGGTACCCATCGGTAATTCTTCGCCGTTTTATCGTTATTCTGGGTGAATAAACTATTTCTTTTTCAAATATTAAGTAAATAGGTACCTAAATCAATATTCCGCTCGAAACTTTGTGGTAAAAGACACCGGAATATCAGGTATTAGGCTGTTTTTCCATATTGGTTTCAAATCATATTCTGCTGAATTGTCCCTTTTTCCTTGACATATAATCGAAAATTTCATTTCATTTCACTTATTTGTACGCATCGCCTGGATTGAATGTCGGGACCGGGTATAACATCTTGACAGAGGTCATGAAGTGTAACGACAATACATGTATATTACTGCTCTACATTTAGGTCTAAGGGAACTAATTCATTTTCCATAGGCGACCATTATAGCGTTTTGGCTTATAGCTCAGTCCATGAGTAAGCAACAATGATCAGACCGACCTCAAATTGAAGAACAATCATTCATACATCCATAGAAACAAATTTTAATATGGCATGATCCCTTTTCTCTATGACTTTTTACCCCATTTTTGAGATGACCCTCACCGGACAGCTATTTTTTCCGGGGATTCCAAAAATTATACCCATTTTTAAAACTGGCTATTTCAGTAAAAAAAATATTTAAATCCATTATTTTTCCGCTTGAAATATTAAAACAGTGTATAAATAGTCAGAAAAAAATATATATTTTGTCATCGGGTATTATTGTCCAATCACAGGTCACCTTGATCTATTCCTACTATCAACCGGAGTTTCCCTAAAGATTTCTGCCAGAAGGGGGGGGGGAAATGAATTAGTTCCCTTAGACCTAAAGAAAATATTTTATTTTGTTTATTCACACTTTTCAAGCAATATCGTGTACAAATATGTATTTTTGACAAGTCTTAATAATTTCGAGCTCTTTTGATCAATACATAACAAGAAATTGAGCGTTCCCTTTACCCTGTCAGTGATTTTCATATGGAATATTCGACAAATTTGAAATTTGTGCTTCAAAAAATCCAAGGTTTTCAATCGAAAAAAATAAGCCCATGATATTATCTTGGACATTGTTTTTATGATAGCTTTTCTTCAACATCACCTCCTAGAGAGGTTAAACCTATTTTTACGAGTACAAAAGAATATTACGCAATCTTAATTAATCTTATATACACATGACCCTTCTCACTGCTAAAATTCTGTTATTTATCGACTTCGTTGATATCAAATGAATTGTTTTACCGTCCAATTTTCTCAATTCAAGTGTAAAACAAGTCATAGGAAGATTGCAATCTTCTAGACAAAAAATTAGCGTGTTTTGTTGCATATTATTGCGTAATCAGTAGTTTCCCTTTACACAGGTAGGGAAAAGTAGAACCCTGTAGTTCAGGCAAATGAAAGCTAATTTTCCGTTTAAACCATTCAAATTCGCTATTTTTTCAGCTGGTCTGTCTCAATCTTTCTGGATCTGGCGATTTTCACGCAAAATCCATAAGGAACTTTGAATTTTGTTGAAATTTAATGAGAAAACCCTTATCTTTAGAAAAAAAATCGCATTTTTCGTGACATTTCCCGTATCCAATTGTCTTTTTTCACGAAAAATAGCTTAATTTCATTATGTTAATGAACATCTATGCTAAATACACTCTGATAGAAAATTCTATTGTGATCAGTCCCATAGTCATAAAAAGATAAGCTTTCCCTTAACCCTGGTAAGTAAAAAACGTTTCTTTTGTTTCCTAAAATAGCTCTTGAAATCCGTTTAAACTGTTCAGGTTTGTACTTACTGCGCAAATAGCGTGCTAGATCGTCGCCGCGAAATGTCACCTTTCTTTCAAAATACGTCATTATATGAAATCTTGCATAATTTCAAAGATTTTATACAAATTTAACCCAAAACACCCAAAGATTTTAATTTTTAAAAAATTTAATTTTAAGTTTAACTGACACCATTTATGAAAATATTTTCTTTAAAATGGCATAAAATTACAGCCAACTGTAATGTGCACGTCTGTTGACAAATAAATTTAGTTCAGCTTCTTTGCTCCGGGAATATAACCCTTTTCTTTCCCTTACTCTTGTTAAGCAAAAATGGCCCTATTTCGGTACAGCGCACATGATATACAGCATTCTAAGGGTACCCATCGGTAATTCTTCGCCGTTTTATCGTTATTCTGGGTGAATAAACTATTTCTTTTTCAAATATTAAGTAAATAGGTACCTAAATCAATATTCCGCTCGAAACTTTGTGGTAAAAGACACCGGAATATCAGGTATTAGGCTGTTTTTCCATATTGGTTTCAAATCATATTCTGCTGAATTGTCCCTTTTTCCTTGACATATAATCGAAAATTTCATTTCATTTCACTTATTTGTACGCATCGCCTGGATTGAATGTCGGGACCGGGTATAACATCTTGACAGAGGTCATGAAGTGTAACGACAATACATGTATATTACTGCTCTACATTTAGGTCTAAGGGAACTAATTCATTTTCCATAGGCGACCATTATAGCGTTTTGGCTTATAGCTCAGTCCATGAGTAAGCAACAATGATCAGACCGACCTCAAATTGAAGAACAATCATTCATACATCCATAGAAACAAATTTTAATATGGCATGATCCCTTTTCTCTATGACTTTTTACCCCATTTTTGAGATGACCCTCACCGGACAGCTATTTTTTCCGGGGATTCCAAAAATTATACCCATTTTTAAAACTGGCTATTTCAGTAAAAAAAATATTTAAATCCATTATTTTTCCGCTTGAAATATTAAAACAGTGTATAAATAGTCAGAAAAAAATATTTATTTTGTCATCGGGTATTATTGTCCAATCACAGGTCACCTTGATCTATTCCTACTATCAACCGGAGTTTCCCTAAAGATTTCTGCCAGAAGGGGGGGGGGGAAATGAATTAGTTCCCTTAGACCTAAAGAAAATATTTTATTTTGTTTATTCACACTTTTCAAGCAATATCGTGTACAAATATGTATTTTTAACAAGTCTTAATAATTTCGAGCTCTTTTGATCAATACATAACAAGAAATTGAGCGTTCCCTTTACCCTGTCAGTGATTTTCATATGGAATATTCGACAAATTTGAAATTTGTGCTTCAAAAAATCCAAGGTTTTCAATCGAAAAAAATAAGCCCATGATATTATCTTGGACATTGTTTTTATGATAGCTTTTCTTCAACATCACCTCCTAGAGAGGTTAAACCTATTTTTACGAGTACAAAAGAATATTACGCAATCTTAATTAATCTTATATACACATGACCCTTCTCACTGCTAAAATTCTGTTATTTATCGACTTCGTTGATATCAAATGAATTGTTTTACCGTCCAATTTTCTCAATTCAAGTGTAAAACAAGTCATAGGAAGATTGCAATCTTCTAGACAAAAAATTAGCGTGTTTTGTTGCATATTATTGCGTAATCAGTAGTTTCCCTTTACACAGGTAGGGAAAAGTAGAACCCTGTAGTTCAGGCAAATGAAAGCTAATTTTCCGTTTAAACCATTCAAATTCGCTATTTTTTCAGCTGGTCTGTCTCAATCTTTCTGGATCTGGCGATTTTCACGCAAAATCCATAAGGAACTTTGAATTTTGTTGAAATTTAATGAGAAAACCCTTATCTTTAGAAAAAAAATCGCATTTTTCGTGACATTTCCCGTATCCAATTGTCTTTTTTCACGAAAAATAGCTTAATTTCATTATGTTAATGAACATCTATGCTAAATACACTCTGATAGAAAATTCTATTGTGATCAGTCCCATAGTCATAAAAAGATAAGCTTTCCCTTAACCCTGGTAAGTAAAAAACGTTTCTTTTGTTTCCTAAAATAGCTCTTGAAATCCGTTTAAACTGTTCAGGTTTGTACTTACTGCGCAAATAGCGTGCTAGATCGTCGCCGCGAAATGTCACCTTTCTTTCAAAATACGTCATTATATGAAATCTTGCATAATTTCAAAGATTTTATACAAATTTAACCCAAAACACCCAAAGATTTTAATTTTTAAAAAATTTAATTTTAAGTTTAACTGACACCATTTATGAAAATATTTTCTTTAAAATGGCATAAAATTACAGCCAACTGTAATGTGCACGTCTGTTGACAAATAAATTTAGTTCAGCTTCTTTGCTCCGGGAATATAACCCTTTTCTTTCCCTTACTCTTGTTAAGCAAAAATGGCCCTATTTCGGTACAGCGCACATGATATACAGCATTCTAAAGGTACCCATCGGTAATTCTTCGCCGTTTTATCGTTATTCTGGGTGAATAAACTATTTCTTTTTCAAATATTAAGTAAATAGGTACCTAAATCAATATTCCGCTCGAAACTTTGTGGTAAAAGACACCGGAATATCAGGTATTAGGCTGTTTTTCCATATTGGTTTCAAATCATATTCTGCTGAATTGTCCCTTTTTCCTTGACATATAATCGAAAATTTCATTTCATTTCACTTATTTGTACGCATCGCCTGGATTGAATGTCGGGACCGGGTATAACATCTTGACAGAGGTCATGAAGTGTAACGACAATACATGTATATTACTGCTCTACATTTAGGTCTAAGGGAACTAATTCATTTTCCATAGGCGACCATTATAGCGTTTTGGCTTATAGCTCAGTCCATGAGTAAGCAACAATGATCAGACCGACCTCAAATTGAAGAACAATCATTCATACATCCATAGAAACAAATTTTAATATGGCATGATCCCTTTTCTCTATGACTTTTTACCCCATTTTTGAGATGACCCTCACCGGACAGCTATTTTTTCCGGGGATTCCAAAAATTATACCCATTTTTAAAACTGGCTATTTCAGTAAAAAAAATATTTAAATCCATTATTTTTCCGCTTGAAATATTAAAACAGTGTATAAATAGTCAGAAAAAAATATTTATTTTGTCATCGGGTATTATTGTCCAATCACAGGTCACCTTGATCTATTCCTACTATCAACCGGAGTTTCCCTAAAGATTTCTGCCAGAAGGGGGGGGGGAATGAATTAGTTCCCTTAGACCTAAAGAAAATATTTTATTTTGTTTATTCACACTTTTCAAGCAATATCGTGTACAAATATGTATTTTTGACAAGTCTTAATAATTTCGAGCTCTTTTGATCAATACATAACAAGAAATTGAGCGTTCCCTTTACCCTGTCAGTGATTTTCATATGGAATATTCGACAAATTTGAAATTTGTGCTTCAAAAAATCCAAGGTTTTCAATCGAAAAAAATAAGCCCATGATATTATCTTGGACATTGTTTTTATGATAGCTTTTCTTCAACATCACCTCCTAGAGAGGTTAAACCTATTTTTACGAGTACAAAAGAATATTACGCAATCTTAATTAATCTTATATACACATGACCCTTCTCACTGCTAAAATTCTGTTATTTATCGACTTCGTTGATATCAAATGAATTGTTTTACCGTCCAATTTTCTCAATTCAAGTGTAAAACAAGTCATAGGAAGATTGCAATCTTCTAGACAAAAAATTAGCGTGTTTTGTTGCATATTATTGCGTAATCAGTAGTTTCCCTTTACACAGGTAGGGAAAAGTAGAACCCTGTAGTTCAGGCAAATGAAAGCTAATTTTCCGTTTAAACCATTCAAATTCGCTATTTTTTCAGCTGGTCTGTCTCAATCTTTCTGGATCTGGCGATTTTCACGCAAAATCCATAAGGAACTTTGAATTTTGTTGAAATTTAATGAGAAAACCCTTATCTTTAGAAAAAAAATCGCATTTTTCGTGACATTTCCCGTATCCAATTGTCTTTTTTCACGAAAAATAGCTTAATTTCATTATGTTAATGAACATCTATGCTAAATACACTCTGATAGAAAATTCTATTGTGATCAGTCCCATAGTCATAAAAAGATAAGCTTTCCCTTAACCCTGGTAAGTAAAAAACGTTTCATTTGTTTCCTAAAATAGCTCTTGAAATCCGTTTAAACTGTTCAGGTTTGTACTTACTGCGCAAATAGCGTGCTAGATCGTCGCCGCGAAATGTCACCTTTCTTTCAAAATACGTCATTATATGAAATCTTGCATAATTTCAAAGATTTTATACAAATTTAACCCAAAACACCCAAAGATTTTAATTTTTAAAAAATTTAATTTTAAGTTTAACTGACACCATTTATGAAAATATTTTCTTTAAAATGGCATAAAATTACAGCCAACTGTAATGTGCACGTCTGTTGACAAATAAATTTAGTTCAGCTTCTTTGCTCCGGGAATATAACCCTTTTCTTTCCCTTACTCTTGTTAAGCAAAAATGGCCCTATTTCGGTACAGCGCACATGATATACAGCATTCTAAAGGTACCCATCGGTAATTCTTCGCCGTTTTATCGTTATTCTGGGTGAATAAACTATTTCTTTTTCAAATATTAAGTAAATAGGTACCTAAATCAATATTCCGCTCGAAACTTTGTGGTAAAAGACACCGGAATATCAGGTATTAGGCTGTTTTTCCATATTGGTTTCAAATCATATTCTGCTGAATTGTCCCTTTTTCCTTGACATATAATCGAAAATTTCATTTCATTTCACTTATTTGTACGCATCGCCTGGATTGAATGTCGGGACCGGGTATAACATCTTGACAGAGGTCATGAAGTGTAACGACAATACATGTATATTACTGCTCTACATTTAGGTCTAAGGGAACTAATTCATTTTCCATAGGCGACCATTATAGCGTTTTGGCTTATAGCTCAGTCCATGAGTAAGCAACAATGATCAGACCGACCTCAAATTGAAGAACAATCATTCATACATCCATAGAAACAAATTTTAATATGGCATGATCCCTTTTCTCTATGACTTTTTACCCCATTTTTGAGATGACCCTCACCGGACAGCTATTTTTTCCGGGGATTCCAAAAATTATACCCATTTTTAAAACTGGCTATTTCAGTAAAAAAAATATTTAAATCCATTATTTTTCCGCTTGAAATATTAAAACAGTGTATAAATAGTCAGAAAAAAATATATATTTTGTCATCGGGTATTATTGTCCAATCACAGGTCACCTTGATCTATTCCTACTATCAACCGGAGTTTCCCTAAAGATTTCTGCCAGAAGGGGGGGGGGGGAAATGAATTAGTTCCCTTAGACCTAAAGAAAATATTTTATTTTGTTTATTCACACTTTTCAAGCAATATCGTGTACAAATATGTATTTTTGACAAGTCTTAATAATTTCGAGCTCTTTTGATCAATACATAACAAGAAATTGAGCGTTCCCTTTACCCTGTCAGTGATTTTCATATGGAATATTCGACAAATTTGAAATTTGTGCTTCAAAAAATCCAAGGTTTTCAATCGAAAAAAATAAGCCCATGATATTATCTTGGACATTGTTTTTATGATAGCTTTTCTTCAACATCACCTCCTAGAGAGGTTAAACCTATTTTTACGAGTACAAAAGAATATTACGCAATCTTAATTAATCTTATATACACATGACCCTTCTCACTGCTAAAATTCTGTTATTTATCGACTTCGTTGATATCAAATGAATTGTTTTACCGTCCAATTTTCTCAATTCAAGTGTAAAACAAGTCATAGGAAGATTGCAATCTTCTAGACAAAAAATTAGCGTGTTTTGTTGCATATTATTGCGTAATCAGTAGTTTCCCTTTACACAGGTAGGGAAAAGTAGAACCCTGTAGTTCAGGCAAATGAAAGCTAATTTTCCGTTTAAACCATTCAAATTCGCTATTTTTTCAGCTGGTCTGTCTCAATCTTTCTGGATCTGGCGATTTTCACGCAAAATCCATAAGGAACTTTGAATTTTGTTGAAATTTAATGAGAAAACACTTATCTTTAGAAAAAAAATCGCATTTTTCGTGACATTTCCCGTATCCAATTGTCTTTTTTCACGAAAAATAGCTTAATTTCATTATGTTAATGAACATCTATGCTAAATACACTCTGATAGAAAATTCTATTGTGATCAGTCCCATAGTCATAAAAAGATAAGCTTTCCCTTAACCCTGGTAAGTAAAAAACGTTTCTTTTGTTTCCTAAAATAGCTCTTGAAATCCGTTTAAACTGTTCAGGTTTGTACTTACTGCGCAAATAGCGTGCTAGATCGTCGCCGCGAAATGTCACCTTTCTTTCAAAATACGTCATTATATGAAATCTTGCATAATTTCAAAGATTTTATACAAATTTAACCCAAAACACCCAAAGATTTTAATTTTTAAAAAAAATAATTTTAAGTTTAACTGACACCATTTATGAAAATATTTTCTTTAAAATGGCATAAAATTACAGCCAACTGTAATGTGCACGTCTGTTGACAAATAAATTTAGTTCAGCTTCTTTGCTCCGGGAATATAACCCTTTTCTTTCCCTTACTCTTGTTAAGCAAAAATGGCCCTATTTCGGTACAGCGCACATGATATACAGCATTCTAAAGGTACCCATCGGTAATTCTTCGCCGTTTTATCGTTATTCTGGGTGAATAAACTATTTCTTTTTCAAATATTAAGTAAATAGGTACCTAAATCAATATTCCGCTCGAAACTTTGTGGTAAAAGACACCGGAATATCAGGTATTAGGCTGTTTTTCCATATTGGTTTCAAATCATATTCTGCTGAATTGTCCCTTTTTCCTTGACATATAATCGAAAATTTCATTTCATTTCACTTATTTGTACGCATCGCCTGGATTGAATGTCGGGACCGGGTATAACATCTTGACAGAGGTCATGAAGTGTAACGACAATACATGTATATTACTGCTCTACATTTAGGTCTAAGGGAACTAATTCATTTTCCATAGGCGACCATTATAGCGTTTTGGCTTATAGCTCAGTCCATGAGTAAGCAACAATGATCAGACCGACCTCAAATTGAAGAACAATCATTCATACATCCATAGAAACAAATTTTAATATGGCATGATCCCTTTTCTCTATGACTTTTTACCCCATTTTTGAGATGACCCTCACCGGACAGCTATTTTTTCCGGGGATTCCAAAAATTATACCCATTTTTAAAACTGGCTATTTCAGTAAAAAAAATATTTAAATCCATTATTTTTCCGCTTGAAATATTAAAACAGTGTATAAATAGTCAGAAAAAAATATATATTTTGTCATCGGGTATTATTGTCCAATCACAGGTCACCTTGATCTATTCCTACTATCAACCGGAGTTTCCCTAAAGATTTCTGCCAGAAGGGGGGGGGGAAATGAATTAGTTCCCTTAGACCTAAAGAAAATATTTTATTTTGTTTATTCACACTTTTCAAGCAATATCGTGTACAAATATGTATTTTTGACAAGTCTTAATAATTTCGAGCTCTTTTGATCAATACATAACAAGAAATTGAGCGTTCCCTTTACCCTGTCAGTGATTTTCATATGGAATATTCGACAAATTTGAAATTTGTGCTTCAAAAAATCCAAGGTTTTCAATCGAAAAAAATAAGCCCATGATATTATCTTGGACATTGTTTTTATGATAGCTTTTCTTCAACATCACCTCCTAGAGAGGTTAAACCTATTTTTACGAGTACAAAAGAATATTACGCAATCTTAATTAATCTTATATACACATGACCCTTCTCACTGCTAAAATTCTGTTATTTATCGACTTCGTTGATATCAAATGAATTGTTTTACCGTCCAATTTTCTCAATTCAAGTGTAAAACAAGTCATAGGAAGATTGCAATCTTCTAGACAAAAAATTAGCGTGTTTTGTTGCATATTATTGCGTAATCAGTAGTTTCCCTTTACACAGGTAGGGAAAAGTAGAACCCTGTAGTTCAGGCAAATGAAAGCTAATTTTCCGTTTAAACCATTCAAATTCGCTATTTTTTCAGCTGGTCTGTCTCAATCTTTCTGGATCTGGCGATTTTCACGCAAAATCCATAAGGAACTTTGAATTTTGTTGAAATTTAATGAGAAAACACTTATCTTTAGAAAAAAAATCGCATTTTTCGTGACATTTCCCGTATCCAATTGTCTTTTTTCACGAAAAATAGCTTAATTTCATTATGTTAATGAACATCTATGCTAAATACACTCTGATAGAAAATTCTATTGTGATCAGTCCCATAGTCATAAAAAGATAAGCTTTCCCTTAACCCTGGTAAGTAAAAAACGTTTCTTTTGTTTCCTAAAATAGCTCTTGAAATCCGTTTAAACTGTTCAGGTTTGTACTTACTGCGCAAATAGCGTGCTAGATCGTCGCCGCGAAATGTCACCTTTCTTTCAAAATAAGTCATTATATGAAATCTTGCATAATTTCAAAGATTTTATACAAATTTAACCCAAAACACCCAAAGATTTTAATTTTTAAAAAATTTAATTTTAAGTTTAACTGACACCATTTATGAAAATATTTTCTTTAAAATGGCATAAAATTACAGCCAACTGTAATGTGCACGTCTGTTGACAAATAAATTTAGTTCAGCTTCTTTGCTCCGGGAATATAACCCTTTTCTTTCCCTTACTCTTGTTAAGCAAAAATGGCCCTATTTCGGTACAGCGCACATGATATACAGCATTCTAAAGGTACCCATCGGTAATTCTTCGCCGTTTTATCGTTATTCTGGGTGAATAAACTATTTCTTTTTCAAATATTAAGTAAATAGGTACCTAAATCAATATTCCGCTCGAAACTTTGTGGTAAAAGACACCGGAATATCAGGTATTAGGCTGTTTTTCCATATTGGTTTCAAATCATATTCTGCTGAATTGTCCCTTTTTCCTTGACATATAATCGAAAATTTCATTTCATTTCACTTATTTGTACGCATCGCCTGGATTGAATGTCGGGACCGGGTATAACATCTTGACAGAGGTCATGAAGTGTAACGACAATACATGTATATTACTGCTCTACATTTAGGTCTAAGGGAACTAATTCATTTTCCATAGGCGACCATTATAGCGTTTTGGCTTATAGCTCAGTCCATGAGTAAGCAACAATGATCAGACCGACCTCAAATTGAAGAACAATCATTCATACATCCATAGAAACAAATTTTAATATGGCATGATCCCTTTTCTCTATGACTTTTTACCCCATTTTTGAGATGACCCTCACCGGACAGCTATTTTTTCCGGGGATTCCAAAAATTATACCCATTTTTAAAACTGGCTATTTCAGTAAAAAAAATATTTAAATCCATTATTTTTCCGCTTGAAATATTAAAACAGTGTATAAATAGTCAGAAAAAAATATATATTTTGTCATCGGGTATTATTGTCCAATCACAGGTCACCTTGATCTATTCCTACTATCAACCGGAGTTTCCCTAAAGATTTCTGCCAGAAGGGGGGGGGGAAATGAATTAGTTCCCTTAGACCTAAAGAAAATATTTTATTTTGTTTATTCACACTTTTCAAGCAATATCGTGTACAAATATGTATTTTTGACAAGTCTTAATAATTTCGAGCTCTTTTGATCAATACATAACAAGAAATTGAGCGTTCCCTTTACCCTGTCAGTGATTTTCATATGGAATATTCGACAAATTTGAAATTTGTGCTTCAAAAAATCCAAGGTTTTCAATCGAAAAAAATAAGCCCATGATATTATCTTGGACATTGTTTTTATGATAGCTTTTCTTCAACATCACCTCCTAGAGAGGTTAAACCTATTTTTACGAGTACAAAAGAATATTACGCAATCTTAATTAATCTTATATACACATGACCCTTCTCACTGCTAAAATTCTGTTATTTATCGACTTCGTTGATATCAAATGAATTGTTTTACCGTCCAATTTTCTCAATTCAAGTGTAAAACAAGTCATAGGAAGATTGCAATCTTCTAGACAAAAAATTAGCGTGTTTTGTTGCATATTATTGCGTAATCAGTAGTTTCCCTTTACACAGGTAGGGAAAAGTAGAACCCTGTAGTTCAGGCAAATGAAAGCTAATTTTCCGTTTAAACCATTCAAATTCGCTATTTTTTCAGCTGGTCTGTCTCAATCTTTCTGGATCTGGCGATTTTCACGCAAAATCCATAAGGAACTTTGAATTTTGTTGAAATTTAATGAGAAAACACTTATCTTTAGAAAAAAAATCGCATTTTTCGTGACATTTCCCGTATCCAATTGTCTTTTTTCACGAAAAATAGCTTAATTTCATTATGTTAATGAACATCTATGCTAAATACACTCTGATAGAAAATTCTATTGTGATCAGTCCCATAGTCATAAAAAGATAAGCTTTCCCTTAACCCTGGTAAGTAAAAAACGTTTCTTTTGTTTCCTAAAATAGCTCTTGAAATCCGTTTAAACTGTTCAGGTTTGTACTTACTGCGCAAATAGCGTGCTAGATCGTCGCCGCGAAATGTCACCTTTCTTTCAAAATACGTCATTATATGAAATCTTGCATAATTTCAAAGATTTTATACAAATTTAACCCAAAACACCCAAAGATTTTAATTTTTAAAAAATTTAATTTTAAGTTTAACTGACACCATTTATGAAAATATTTTCTTTAAAATGGCATAAAATTACAGCCAACTGTAATGTGCACGTCTGTTGACAAATAAATTTAGTTCAGCTTCTTTGCTCCGGGAATATAACCCTTTTCTTTCCCTTACTCTTGTTAAGCAAAAATGGCCCTATTTCGGTACAGCGCACATGATATACAGCATTCTAAGGGTACCCATCGGTAATTCTTCGCCGTTTTATCGTTATTCTGGGTGAATAAACTATTTCTTTTTCAAATATTAAGTAAATAGGTACCTAAATCAATATTCCGCTCGAAACTTTGTGGTAAAAGACACCGGAATATCAGGTATTAGGCTGTTTTTCCATATTGGTTTCAAATCATATTCTGCTGAATTGTCCCTTTTTCCTTGACATATAATCGAAAATTTCATTTCATTTCACTTATTTGTTCGCATCGCCTGGATTGAATGTCGGGACCGGGTATAACATCTTGACAGAGGTCATGAAGTGTAACGACAATACATGTATATTACTGCTCTACATTTAGGTCTAAGGGAACTAATTCATTTTCCATAGGCGACCATTATAGCGTTTTGGCTTATAGCTCAGTCCATGAGTAAGCAACAATGATCAGACCGACCTCAAATTGAAGAACAATCATTCATACATCCATAGAAACAAATTTTAATATGGCATGATCCCTTTTCTCTATGACTTTTTACCCCATTTTTGAGATGACCCTCACCGGACAGCTATTTTTTCCGGGGATTCCAAAAATTATACCCATTTTTAAAACTGGCTATTTCAGTAAAAAAAATATTTAAATCCATTATTTTTCCGCTTGAAATATTAAAACAGTGTATAAATAGTCAGAAAAAAATATTTATTTTGTCATCGGGTATTATTGTCCAATCACAGGTCACCTTGATCTATTCCTACTATCAACCGGAGTTTCCCTAAAGATTTCTGCCAGAAGGGGGGGGGGAAATGAATTAGTTCCCTTAGACCTAAATTGTATGTACCGAAAATTGGTGTGTACCTGTCGGCTTTATTAAAGTCGACAGTGGTACCAGTCTATTCCAGTCATAGGTAAAAAATACCATCGATTAATCAACTGGCTAGCCTGTCCAAATCTACATGGACATATCGGAGGGTCGAGTAGATGCAAGGGACAGGTTAATTTGTTTAGAGTAATTAGAAGGATTCGCGCGACGAAAGCGGTCTTTTAACCATTTCCTGTAAAAACCCGGGTCTTTACGTCGTTGTGATTTTTAACTTCGGAAAACATTGTAGCACAAAGAGAAAATGCTTGTAACAAGCAATTCCTATTTTTCCCACAATATTTTCTACTACACAATTAATATTGAATCCACTTTTCATTGTCGTCTGCATCAATCTAAAAAATATTTCACAAAACAGGAAAGTGTTAACTCTTTACAAATAAAGATGATCTTCATCGTAATTGTAGCAATCATCCAGCTTAACGTAGTAATAAGAGAGCTCGTTCCCCATGCGAGAGGACACTGGTTCTTATCTATTCTGAATATCATTTTCAATTCCTTATATTTTTTTCATTACTTTCATTTATTTTTCAGATTATTTCTTAAATCATTCGTACTAGTATATCGCAAAACATGCTTTTGTTGTTTATAATTATTAGTATTGTTTTCAAGTTTTCAGGTGTTGAATTATTTTCTGAGCATACTATACAACATACATTTTGTCGATATCTATACTTGTGTTCATATTTTTCGTACGTTTTTTCATATTTTCGTTAACCTTCTGTTTGGGCTTTATACTAAAGTTTGGCGGGTTGATCTTAAAGTCATATTTGGATCGAATACTAAATAACGAATACCTAAGAAAGAAGATATTTTTACTGACTATATAACGTACGAGAAATGAACCCCCTCCCATAAAAAAATAAAATAAAAATGAAAAAAAAAAAAAAAAAAAAATAGAATAAAAAAATAAATAAATAAAAAAAGGATTTTCACAAAACAATACTCATTGCTTGGTGAGAAGTCAGATCTTTCTAGATTTCCTTACTTAACCCATTCCCACTCAGTGACGCTTTTAGACGTCCCCAAGGAAAAAAGCTTTGGGAACAATTATGGAAAATGAAGAAATTGCTTGTGACAAGCAATTTCTTCATTATTCACAATGTTTACTATCCAAACAGATGAAATTATTCAAAATTCCACAAACTTTAAATTGGCGTCTGCAACTTCTTTCAATTTGGGTCAGTCTAAAATTTTGCTGTCTTGTAATGGGTTAACTAGAAATAATTTTTTTTTTAGTTTCGTCGATCAAAATCTAGGGTTCTGGTTGGCCAAAAAAAAATCATACCTCAATGTACAAAATTTTAAATGCTAGCCCTCAAAACAGATCGATAAAAAGCATATCAAAATTGTAAAATGATCGCCTTTGTCATAAAACTATAAGAAATGACAAGATTTTTTTTACAGGGAGGTATGAAACGAAAAATCTAATTACACTTATGTATGAATATGCTTCTCGTACTTACAGTGTGATTAAGTTTTTCGTATTATACCTCCATAAAAAAGGCAATGTGATAATACAGGAGTATTGTCCATTCAGCTTTAGATTTCAGGAAACATGGACAATATCGGATTATAATAAATGAGTCTCAGTCAAATTTAGTCAAATTCACAAATTTGTTTTCATCTGGAATTTTTATGGATTTTTTGCAACGGCACGATATTTTGAAAAATGTGAATTAGTATCAAGAACTTGTCCTCGCGTTAAAAACTATCAATTCTAATTATCGTTTGCGGGACTATGGTACATAAGGATAGTATCTCATCATTTAACCTTTTTCACCTCAATTCCGCTTTTTTTAAGCATCTCAAAAACAAAAAAAGCTTTGGAAAACATTGTGGACAATGAAGAAATCGCTTGTAACAAGCAATTTCTTCAATGTCTACAAAGTTTTCTTCCTAACAAGGGAACGATTTTCTAAGTTCAACCATGCTGTACAAGATTACAGTACTTTCAGTACTTAGATCTATTATAAAAGTGATTTGTCTGTATAGTCTCTTGATGATGATTGTCGGGGCCGTCGGTGCTTTATTTGCTTTTTAATATAATGTACGTTGAAACTAATCTTAAGCCAATCAAATCTGATATTACTCAAATTCAAAATGATTTTTTAATGGAAAAGGTGCTCGATAATGCTTTGTTAATTCATAGTAACTTTGAATCCAAGGATATATCAAAGAACAGTAGTTACGACTTTAAAGTTGCCAAACAAACAAAAATGTTTCACATAAATGTCTTCAGTGTTCGTGTTCAAAGTTCGCGTAACGACTGAAAAACAAAAAAAGTGGCATTAAACCAATTGCAAATTGGTACTCTTTAGATGTTCCCCATGCACCAACTATGGTAATTTTCGACCAAACGGAACATTTACTAGCAAGAATGGCCATTTTTGGGCCCCGGGGTTCCTTCATCGGAAAATTGACCATGTTGGACCCATAAAAGACCCATATTGAATTAAAAGCAAACATGGACTAAAAGACAAAAATATTTAATTTTTACAATCTCTGCATAACAAATGTGTATGTATGAATGCTCCACGTGTTATCTATATACCATATATCATCATACTGCAACGAAAAGTGCCACAATTTGCTTAATTAATAAACACCCGACTTACAGTCACACTTAACTACAATACGGCAATAAATCACATTTTTTCTAAAGGAGACTCGCCAGCGATATAAATAAACTTTTAATGGCGGCCAGTCGACTCTCACTTCGTCAATTGATATCATTGAATTTCGTATATAAAAAGATCTTTTAAATAAGCATATAATTTTTGCTGTATTGTCCCTATCACACCCGTACACTGTCCTTCAATTATCATACGTATATCATATTTATGTAATGTGTAATGTGCTAGTGATAATACTGAAGGTCCAATGTCACAAGGATGATGATTTGTTTACAAATATATTTGCAGATTACAAATTAAAGAACCCAGTCATAATTCCCTCAAAGTTTCCTTTATAATGTAAAACAAGCTCCCAAACTCACCTTAATAATGTAAAATAATCTGCCGCCGTCATAGCGTAGTCGGTAGCGAATAGTACTCCCAACTTTCATTCATGAGATGCCACGGGTTCGAAGCACGGCGGGGCACATATCATTTACGACATTTGTCTCTCATCAATGGATGGATAACCGTAAACCTAAGCGGGTTTGCAGCTGGTGACTGGGAAAAATGTAATGGTAGTACTGGTGTGAGAATACCAGGAATCCATTGTTAGGTGCTCCTAAATGACTGAAATACTGTGAAAGGTGGCGTTAAATCCCATTCAATCAATCAATTAAGTAAAACAATCTGATCGTCACACTTGTTAGACCCTCTCTGCTAAGAATTTGACCCAGGCCTTTCACCCCCTGGTGCAGTGAGTGTTCGCCCATGAACTTCAGGGGTTTGATAATCTTAAATATAACTCCATAGCTCCGGTAACATCATAAATAAATATGCTTCAGCCAACATAAAATAATTTAATTATTAGTTTCGTCTATCAAAGACAAGCGTTCTGATTGGTCGAAAAAAAAATAGTCATAACTCCATGAACAAAATTTTGAGCACGCAGCGATTTTGTATGCTTCCGCACATAATAGTTCCATACAAAAAGGTATCAAAATTTGTAAAGCTTTTGCTTTTTTCGCTCGATGCTATTAAATAATAAGAAATGAAGAGAATATTTTTTGTTTTCATGGAGGTATGAACCGAAAAACCTTATCAGACAATGTATGAATCCGCTTCGCATATTCGCAAATCGCTGCGTGCTTAAAATTTTGTTCAACATTTGCGTGATATACATGTACTTATAAACATTAATATTTCAGAGGATATCCTTAAAGAAGACATATCACAATGACCATATACCAGATTCTTGTTTGTTTTCTTTTATCCTGGATATTAAAGGCCAATGGAAGTCATTTCCGTGGGGCCTCAATTACATGGGCGCCAACGGGAAAAGGTACTGAGGTAAGAATCATTTTACATTTACGTAGAAAGGGAGATTCTCTACATCAAATGAGAAACTCAACATACCAAATTTGGGGGGGGCATTTTGAGCTTAGAAGTAGGGACTAAAAACGTCCAAAACATCAACGAAACAAGAGGATAATGATGGTTGTATATTGCTCACCTGAGTGTGACGGCTCAATTCTCAGAGTCGAGCCATTCTTTGAGGTAATATGGTAGAGATTCGGCAAGCTTTACATTTACATGATCAAAGAACAAAGCTCTAGGCCTTACGAGGAGGGAGCGGAATTTTAAGATATCCTTCTACATTCCTATGTAAATCTGAGATCGAATGATAAAGGACTAATTTTCAGGGTGGAGTTATTTCTTTAAGCACATCGGTCTAAGGTCATTCGATGATATACAAAATATCAAGGCTCTATGCATTATAGAGAGGAAGATTTTCAAATATTTCCTTCTTTTTTTCCGAAATGGAATCAGGCGATGCACGAAAAAGTGTCTTTATGAAATTTCTTTTAAATCCTCGTTTGCAAATAAAGCCTACAATTTCGTCGTATTCTCTTTAAAACTTTCACATAAGAATTTTACCACTATAAGAATCGCTTCTTTTGAAATTTGGTCTATTCAGTCAAGTATCAAGGGAAAAGTGGCATTTAGTCAACTTCTTTAGACAAATCCTTTTAAAAAAAACAGGGCCATAGCTTTCATCACACCCCGTTCAATTCTCCAAAGAAAAATTGTAATACCATTAGGAGCGTTTACCGTTAAAGGGGGACTTTGAAAATGTTATGTAAATATTCTAGTTTACATTATGAAGAATGTTTGTATAATCAGGAGGGTGGTTCTTTTTGAAATTGGGTCTGATTCGCCAACTTCAAAGGGAACAATTATCGCTTATACTCACACAAACACACACACACACACAAACACACAAACACACACACACACAGAGTTTGCATCGAGTCTTTTCAGAATTTCAAACAATGATTGTGTAATCCTAAGGCTTGATGCGTTTGAAAATTGAAAAGGTCCGTATAGTATCACGGGGAAAGGGGATGTTCACAGAAAACATTCTGGTTTACGCGAGAAAGTCTACACATATAATCGGATTGTCTGGATATTAGTTGGATCTTAAGGTACCTTTCTGCACAAATTGAAAGAAAGCAATAGTCCGCGAGTGACAATATTCTGGCCACTAGTCTAATGTTACCTTTGTAGAGCCATTGTCAGATAATATAATACATTGCGCTGTCTTCTTGTCCAAAAACCATTATCTTGTAGTAAAAGAAAATACTAAACAGAACCTAATGTATTCAGCTTTGCTTTTAGGGTGCACTTAAGGTTCACTTAAATTTTACCAAGGAATATAGTGGTTTTACCAAAATTTAATGTGACACAATAACGAAAGTTGACCAAAATTTGATTCCAACCAAATATCTTAAATCAATATATTCAGCCCAAAACCTACCTCTAGAACACAAGAAGTTATTTAAGATTTGACTCTGTAACCTAGTTTTTGAACTCGTTTGACCCAAAGCTTGTTCGAAATAACGAAAGCTGACCGAAATCTGATTCCAACCAAATATCTTATATCAATATATTCAGCCCAAAACCTACCCCTAGAGCACAAGAAGTTATTGTATTTACAATTTGACTCTGTAACCTAGTTTTTGACCGCATTTGATCCGAAGCTTGTTCGAAATAACACACAATCAAATAATAAGACCAAATTTGCTACATGTATTTTCTTGTTCAATCTAGCGTATGAGTAAAAAATTATACTATAAATAATAACCTTAACTTTTTATATTTCGGCCAAAAGAGCCTTTATCAAGAAACAAACATGAAAATATTTGTTTTCGTTGTTGATAAATGCAATTTTTTGCCGAAATATTGAAAATTATGTTTTGTGTTTTTATCAGTTCCCTGGGGCACATTATTGTGATATTGTATAATATTATATATTCACCAAGGCTGATAAAATAATTTATTCACCTGATAACTGAAATATTTAACGGCAAGGAGTGCAAGACAAAACTTTGTTCGTTATTTGTCTTTAGATAAGCATCAGCTATCGAATATCCTGGCGAAGCGATTTTGGTGATGATTATAGGTGCGATAACATACGAGTACAGAACCAGGTTGCGCTAAGTGGACAAGGTGATATGCAATGTTTCAGCGCCTGCACGATGTCCCAACCACTGAGTTATACTTGCACTGGATTCGACGTTGACAATAACTGGTCTACTGGACGAAATACGTTTAAATATGATCCAGGCACTAAAGGTGTTATCAAATTTGGGTAAGGCAGCACAAGTTGTAATTTTTGATATAGTTAATATCATTTACTTTCAGAAAACTAAATTTAAATTGTATGGGAAAGAAATAATTAGTATTTGTGAGCAGAGAGCAATGTCAAAAAAGCTAGTTCTCGTGGAAACTAATGAGTTATCTTGTGGGTTCTTTGATATTAGTGTAAAGTATTAAGATTTATTGATCTTTAATTCTTTCTATAACCATTCACATTCCCCACAATATAACCAAGACATTAGGAGAGTTGATTGGAATCATCGATTCTAGGAAACTGTGATCAATACCCAGAAATTTATCAATAAAATATTTACTGGTTTAACTATCGGATAATAGAAATACTTTTTATCGACAAGACACATACTGTATTTAATTAAAAGAATGGTAGAAATTGTGCCTTATGATCTAGTATTTTGATGTGACAAAAGAATGTTAACAACAGAGGCGAGTCTTTAGCGGGAATTTACGAATAACCCGGATATTACAAAATGTTGGCTATCTTGACGATTTGTCTTGATGAAAAAGAATACAGACAGGCGTTTATCATAGTATTGTGGCTCAATGAAATTTAACTGTAAATATTTCCCATGTTTTTGAAAGAGGTGCAGTATTCATTTGAAATGTGTTAATTCGTTTCTGCTTTTACATGTAAATTGCACAAAAGAACTCTTATATTCTAGCTAGATAGATAATACTTCCGACATGTCATGATTTTGTGTTCGGCAGAATTAGATGGTTTTATAAAGTGTTTTCGATCTCCATATTAACAAAAATTGTATGGATTTATTCTATCTCTAGATATCATTTACCTTTCTTCGACTTTATGTTTTAGTCATCCCTGTTGTTATTTTGCCATTCTCTTTTACCTTATGTTTCTTTCTTCTTCATATCTTCCCATTTAATCTGGCGGAACAAATATGGCATTGAACTAGTCGTAAACCTACAAAAGGGTTTATGGCACTTTCTTTATCGACAGCTTTTGGGTTTTTGGGTGTGTGTGTTTCTTTGTTTGTTTGTTTTGCTTCATTTTTGCTGTTGTCATTGTTGTGGGTGTGCTGTTGTCATTGTTGTGGGTGTTTTTTCTTTTGTTAAATGTTTATTATTAATGTAAGTGTATCCCCCTCCTTGCCTTCTTGTTCAGATATATTATGAGCATGATGAGCCAAGCTGTTGAATAATCGTTTACCCTATTGATTCCATTGTTTATGAATTCTTCATTGCCTCTTCTTTTCCTTTATGACTGTCTCCATAATCTCTACCATTTCAATCTCTTCCTTTTATAAGTTTTTCGTCAAATTGTAGCCTTGTGACTATTGCAAGTTTTGTCTGGTTTCAAATTGACCGTTTAGTTCAAATACAAGCTGGATTGCGACGAATGGTTTGAGCTCCCAGATATCTTATCTCAATGTTTACATTTCTCTTTTAGAGAGGCATTGGCTAAATACGCGGCTATGGACTTGCTATATAGTTTCCTATCCATCAACATATCTCAGTGCGGGTTGGGCTCGAACTCGTCACCTCCAGATAACTTGTAAGAATCGTCACTCGGCATGCGAGACAGATAATACGTATTAAGGACATTCATTTCATTCAAATGGATCGACGTTTGATAGAAGTAAATCATTCATTTGACTTTATATTTTGCCCTCAAGTGTCATTCACGCACGGCTTTTGGGCGAAATGGTGCAGATTGGCTGATGAGAATTGCCTCATCAGTATACAATTCAGTCGTCTTTAAACAAAAATAACCAGTTTCTAAGTTTGACCAACATAGGAAAAAATGTCCTTTCTAAAATAGGAGCATCCAAAACCAACAAACATTTTCAGTAGTAAAAATATCTACAATTATATCATTGTGGTATAAAGGTTTTTTTACAACAGTCATTTTTCATGTATAATATAGCTGCAATATGAAACATGTGATCCAGGAATGGTATTTTTGCATGCGGTTGAAGTTAAAACATACTTTCAATTCAATACTTACAAAATGATTTTGTTTTTCAAAGAAGACAGATCGAAGAGATATTTGAGAAAGACTTTGGTATGTGAAAAGACTCCATTTTCTTATTTCCCCAATACCAAGAAAGTTTTACATTAATTTGATTTAGAATAAGACATACAGGGAGGTCATCTCTTTTTTGGTCCGTCAAACGACAATGCCCATAATTTCAATGTAAATGACCCGAGGCTAAACCTCGCGAAGCTTTGATCGATATCTTCCCATGGCCCTCCTGAGCTCTTCAATATCCTGGTAGCATCGTGTTTCCGATGAAGGTATTTTCAAATGTAGGGCAAGATAACATTCTCTACAAAAAATGGTTATTTGAAGAAAAGTTCAAATCAATTGAATTTACATTAGAATAATTTCTCATAAGTTTGATAAAAGGAAAGAAAAGAATGTAAGTTTACAAAAAATATAAAACGCTCAAATCCTACTTTCTTATAACTGAAATAATGTTTGGACTTTTCTTTCAGGTGAGAAATAAAAAATAAAGACTTTGTTTTAATACGAATTGCACCTAATACTATATAGTTCTACCATCGCCTCATCCATATATGATCTACAATTGCGTTGACCTCACTTCGTCTGTAACGTCCATGGAAAGTGTATAGTTTGGAAAGTAACTTTTGATAAGTGAATCATGTTTTCGGTTAAGGTTTGAAACATTTAATACTTTTTTTCTGTTGCAAACTGACTTATGATTAATCTTAAAATATTTAAAGTTTTTTTATCAATATCATTGTCAGCGCAACGGTCTCTATGACTGATGTCTAATGCTTGTTGGCCATCTGTTGTTCTACTGTTTTAACTTGTCACCTGCCTAATCAATGTATTAATCTCCACAACATATTAGTTCGTAGATATTTTTTATCATAGCTAATATGTTTATTAATTTTTGAATCTTCAATCTTGGGATGTCATGGGTTCGATCCCCGGCGGCGGCACATATTCTTTCCGACATTTGTCTCTCAACAATGGGTGGGTAATCGTAAACCTAAGTGGGATAGCAGCTGGAGGCTAGCAAAGGATGTAGTGGTAGTACTGGTGTGAGAAAAACCAGAAATCCATTGTTAGGTGCTCCAGCCGCCGCGATATGACTGCCGCGATATACTGTTAAAGCGTCGTTAAACCCCATTCAATACATAATTAAATTTCAAAATCTCTAGTTTGAAAGAAGCTTAGTGATTCAAAGAATTGAAATCCACGAAGAACTTAGTCACAGAGCTTGATATTTGGTATAAATCATCATCTTTTGACCCCAAAATACGAATTACAGTACTCTGAAAATTAGTCCTTTTCTGTGCAATCCCTGATTTAACATAGAAATATAGGAGGAATTCTTTGAAAATCGTCTTCTCCCAAACCATATGGCCTAAACCTTTGATATTTTGTGCAAATCAGCATCTCTTGACCCTCTACGAAAGTACTTCAAAGAATACGGTATCTTGAAAATTAGCCCTTTTCTATGTGATCCCTGATTTTACATAGCAATAAAGGAGAAAACCTTAAATAATTTCTTCTCCAAAACCATAAGGCCTAGAGCTTTGATATTTGGTATAAATCATCATCTATAGACCCTTTACCGAAATACTTCCAAGAATTACCTTACTCTGAAAAATCGTCCATTTTCTGTCTATCAATCCTTTACAAATTGCTTCAAATAATTACCGCACTCTTAAAATCAGCCCGATTCTATGTGAATCCCTTTATTACATATGAATAAAGAAGAAAATCTTTGAATATCTTCTTCTCCCATTTCATAAGGCTTAGAGCTTTAATATTTAGTGTGTATCAAAAATTTCTGTCCGATCCCTGATTTAACATAAGAATAAAGAAGGATTTCTTTGAAAATCTTCTTCTCCTAAACCAATAGGCATTAAGCTTGAATCATGTATCAGTGCCTATTGTCCTTCTACCAAAAATCTTTAAAGATTTGCCGTACTCTTGAAATTAGCTGTAAATAGTAGGATCTTTAGTATACCTAGGATAAAGGAGAAAATCGTTAAATAGTCATTTTAATGATAATCTTTAATGATTAAAAAAAGTAAATAACATTTTGAAACTTTATTTCAACATGCGTTGTACATAATTTTGTTACACTTCATGCATCCTCAAATCGTTTTGTAATACCATGATTTTCGATTTTTCCACCGATTTAGTCATAAGATTCTTATGTGAATTAAGATATTTGTATATAGCTTAGGAGATAGATCAAGTGACAAAAATTGGAATATTAAAATCAAATCACTTTCCCTTATATTTATTACCATTCAAGTAAAACAATAGTTATCATTTTTTAATATCAATCTTAAAAGGATGAAAAATATTACATTTTGCAATCATATTACAAAATGCGTAGTGGATATTTTTTGTTACATTTCATGGAGTCTCAGCGCCATCAAATAAAGACATAAGTACTTGTAATTATTTTTAATGATAATCCTGAAAAGATAAAAGGAAGCGAATTTCTTTTAGCAACTTTATTACGAAATAAGGATGAAATCACGGCTTTCTCCATATTTATCAAGTAAATAATAAATTGTCATTTTTGGTATTTATCTTCAATGGATAAAAAAAAGTTTATTACATTTTGCAAATTTATTACAAATTGCGTTGTTTAAATTTTTGTTACATTTCATGGAGTTTCAACGCGTTTGTATTTAGATAATATAACTTTATATAGCTTTTCCAAATTTTCAGCGACATCCTACTAAGTCACAAGCATTCATTTTTATTGAGACTCTCAAATGCATGAAAAAATTTTTTACATTTTGCAACCTTATTACAAAATGTGTTCTGTACATTTTTTTTTGTTACATTTCATGGAGTCTCAAAGCGTTTTGTAGTACTCATTTTCGATTTTATTATCTACTAAAGTCAAATGAATCGAGTTGTAACACAGCTATATAAAGACAAAGATTTCTGTTTGGTATGCCAAAGATCTTTATAGAAAACCCATAGAAATACTTTGGATTGAATAAACTTTAAGTTAGTGTTCAAAGTTGTTGATATTTCTTCTCTATGAATACTTAGGTTTTATCGTTTCGTTTCGTATTACAGTTATATATTTTCTCGATATGTGGATACGTGTGGAGAGTTGTGGTTTAAAAACTTGCACAAACTTCCTCCATAAGAGAGTTTATTCGTCTCATTATTTGTTCGAAACATGCATATCTTATTTAATTGTTATAGCTAGGAATTCAGCTCTTCCAGGGAAACATGCTCGATTTAACGGAATATTTTTTTCGAAGTGTTTATGGGTGATTAATACATCGTTCGAATTTCATCCGACTCTATTCGATATTTCCTAATTGATAGATCGCCGCTGTAAATAAAAAAAAACCGATTGACCATTCGAATATTTTCATGTGGAAAATAAACTTTGAACCCCAACATTGTTCTCATTTCTGCGATTTTGTTGTTGTTGTTGGTTTAGCTCATTGAAGCTGTAGTTACGACGTTTTAAGTCACTAAACCAATAAAAATCACGTTAGTGTCGGGACTCGTGGTTCAATTTCAGTCTGAATTATTTGCTTGGTCGATTTATAAATCTTATTAGCTAGCAAAGCGTCAGCTTTGATAGCTTAAGTTAACAGACAAAACTTTGAGGTCGTCTCAAGGTTTAATGAGTGCAAAATACCACTGGAGGCTTAACCATTAATTCCGCTAAATGCCTACGCTATAAAAAAATAGATCTAATGTTTTTCAGGAATATTGCAAACTTTATTCAAATTGTAGAGAACTCCTTCAAAAGCTTGCTATTTAACCCATTCCCAATCAATTCCGCTTTTAAAGCACATCAAGAAAAAAGCTTTTGAAAACATTGTGGACAATGAAGAAATTGCTTGTAACAAGCAATTTCTTCATTGTCCACAATGTTTTCTACCGAACAAGGGAAATGATTTCTAAATATAACCATGATTTGCTAGCTTACAGTACTTTCAGTTCTTTGATTTTAGTTACTAGTGTTTATCAAATTATGTTTGCGCTCAAAGCTAACGCGCACAGATACATTGATACTCTTTTATAAGATCGAAACTGATTTTATTAAAAAAAATTCTGTTTGGTTCGACGCTGTCAACCTTGTAAATTGATTTAAACCACGAATTTGAACAAAGTTTTTTCAATAGTAATTTTAATGGCGTCTCGTCTGGCGCGAACACTCGTCCTTCACTCAAATCAAATGAAGAGTTACGGTGCAAATCAAGCATATGTTATTTGACAGTTAACTATAATGTTCCATATCTGTTATCCGTTTGTTTTCACAAACATCTACATCTAATAAATTGTTTTAATTCCTTAGATATCAGGGATATGCTTGGACTAAGTTGAAAGTAGGCGGCTCAGGATACTGGAGATTAGTTGTCACAGCAGATACTCGAGAGAGACCAGACACTGGAAAAATTAATTCTTCCCCAACCGTCGATGTCTTACCTGTTCTGGACTTACAATATAACTGTGAACACGAAATCAAACTTCCAGGTATTTTCTGATCATGTAAATTGATCAACGTCGGCGTGCAAGCAAAATGGCGGAAATACAGCTCTAATGAGGTTACTACATTTTCCTCACTCACCTACGTATTTTCTTTTTTAAATGTTTGTTGAAAATAAGGTATTCAAAGTTACAAAGTAAAAAAAAAAAAAAAAAAAACTCGACCGGGAAGTCACAAAATGCGATTTCCTTTCAACACTTGACTTGTTTAAAGCTACTTTTACCTGTATTTCAGTCAAATATCAGCGACTAGCCATGGATTCCTGGTAATTTTCACATCAGTACTACAAATAAATCCTTTCCGAGCCTCCAGCTTCTCATCCCACCTAGGTATATAATTATCCACCCATTGCTGGAAGACAAATTTCGAAGAGGAAATTTTCCGCGCCCGAGGATCGAATCCTTGACCACATAATTGATAGTCCGACGCATTACGACCTGTGATATGGCAGCGTAACCCAACTACAAAATACATGTATAAAGTATAGTTAAGTAATTATAAGAGCGTTATGGATTAAGTTTATCTAACAGCTCACGGGAATTGTATTCAGTAAATATAACCAATCGACGGATCGCTTGCTCCACCAGTTGATTCCATTTGCCCCGCCTTCTAAATCAAAAAGGAGGTTCTAATTCGATTTTTAACAGTCATTTTGCACAATTTATGGCATGCAGTATGTTATAGAAAGTAAATGGTTGGTTGACGACTTAAACGTCGTAGCTACAGCTTATTCAAACTTTTTAAAACCAACAAAAGCTTAACATAAATCGCGGCGAACGTCAGAGTTCAAAACTCATTTCTGGTCTACATGAATGAACGAAACGCGTCAAATTATTATAAATCTTTTGTATAATTTGATTATTGCAATGGAATCGTTAACTCACTAATTTGTAATTCGAGAGCAGTATTACACGAGATTTAGTATGCCTGAATACACGTAATGGTTCGATGATCATAGTTTTTTAAAACACATGCTTTACCAAAGCCATGCTGAAACGGAATACAGTCAGCTGAATATGGTGTCGTAACGTAGCAAAGAACCGTATCCGTTTTAATGGACACGTTTAGATTCTATTTTTCCGGAAATAATTTGTAGATTATAAAAGCAATGTGCTTTGTATAATAGTACAGGACTTTCTAATACATTCAGGAGTAGAAACTTTTGACAGAATCGTGAATGACTAATCATTTGTATTACTTCAAACTGACTGATCATTTATTAAAATCTACACGATAAACTAAAGAAATCGCCTTGTCAGATTAGCTCATTTTAAGACTCTGATTATAGTAATTGAGCAATCGCTGGCCCCTTCCACTTTGCTCTTTGTTCCCCCCCCCCTCCTTGACTCCGACAGGAAGTTCCGCTTCGATTCCAAACGGCGTTGTTTTGCAATATTTACTGCTAGAAGCATGAAACAAAAAAGTGAAATCTTTGGTTTGCGGCTTAAAACTCGTAACTACAGCTTATTCAAGCAGTAGTTATTACTTTTAAGTCGCCAAACTAGCACAAATGCCTCCCAAATATGGCGGCCAGTGTTGGAGTTTTAATCTCAATTCCGGGATAAATTGATAATTAGATTGGTCGATTTATTACTCGATTGATAGCTACGATTGGTACGTTATTGTGTAAATTATGTTGGCATTCGTTGTTTTTTCGTGTAATGACAGATTCCTGATTTACTTTTTATCGAATAATTCATTGTGCTTACTTTCTACAAATAGTCCTTTAGAGATTTGTTGATTGTATTCGGATTAAAACGGATTGTAGGACTACAAGAGAATCTGGTAGTGTTTGAGAGCTTCATAGCGGGAACAAGTATACTTTGATGAAATTCATGAAGACTTTTTTCTTATTTTTTGTTTTTGTTTTTTGTTTGTTTTGTTTTTCCTCCAACGAATTGCCCCGCTAATTCTTGACCAACCAAGATCAGTCAGACACGGATTATGCTTTAAGGTTCACCTTATGTAAGGACATAGAATAATACGGCGTTTCTTATACAAAGAATGACATCATTTTTTAAAGATTAAGACTCAGAAACATTCTTTAATATTCTCTTGAATTCAATATCGATCACAAGAAAAAAAGGACAACGTACATAGCAACTATCTAATACCTGTATAAGACAGAGTACAAGAAAAAAGACTACTTTTGAATATATATCTATAGTTTAAATAGAATTTCTTGATATAATAAACTTAAGTTTTGAAGTCGGCGTAAGGTAGATAATACCTTTTCAAATCAAATAAGCCGACCGTTTTTTGAAGCAGACAATACTAGTACCGAAATAGTTCCAGTTTACTGAAGCCTACTTACTACGGATGAAATTGACGCACATAGTATAAACTATACTGTATCTAAATTTCGTTTAAGTTTATTCAACATTGATCTTTTAATAACATCATCAGATACAAAAAATTAGATTATGCCACTCTCTTTTCACATAAATCTAGCAGATAAGCCAGCTAAGAGATATAACCAAGTTCATATCGCTTTCAAAGAGTGAAACATATATATAAAAA
This sequence comes from Fragum fragum, assembly GCA_946902895.1. Lineage (NCBI taxonomy): Eukaryota > Metazoa > Mollusca > Bivalvia > Cardiida > Cardiidae > Fragum > Fragum fragum. Next base: position 3,984,184 of record OX336377.1, read on the forward strand.
AAAAGATTTGAAATGGAGAACACTCTAAAATCTTAATTTGGCGAAAGACACAAAACCACATCAACAGCATATTTCCTAAATACTCTTTATCACTTGCCGAGAAAAAATGAGGCACTGAATTCTTAATCAATAGAAATATGTAATCTAAACTTATACATTTTATTTTTATGTTTTTATGTGTTTTCGTAGCAGTCATTTTTTCAAATCTCAAAGAGTTTCAAGCTCAATATATAACGCTGTGTCTCCTAATTTAATCAATTTTTCTTTCAAATAAATCTGCTAGCTTTTTTTATTGGTGTTATATTTGTTAAGAAAACGCATCATTGATCGATATGGACCGATCAATAATAATCAGAGCGTATTACTTTTCGGATCTTCCTAAAATTTAGTCAAGTGATGCTTATCTGCAAATGATTAGCCTATAGCCTTTTGTAGTCGTCTGACGTCAACATTTACCTGGTAGACACTCAACTGGCCATAATTTGTGCTCAATCGAGCCAAAAATTGGTCAGAATTATTGTCTAAGATTTGCTTAATCAACCTGGAATTGGTCAGATTGATTGGTGAAATCTTGAAAAAATAAATGAAATTAGGTCACTGGAGGCCTTAAACAAGGTCAGAGATTCAAATCATAGAATAACATTCTGGACATAATTCTTTGCTAAATAAACTTGAACATTGCTCTGATTAATTGATGAAATCTTGAAATAGTTTCAGTTTAGGTCACTTAAGGTCAAATCTTAAAAACCTTACAGACACTCCAGAGGCCCAAATTTATGCTTAATCAACCTGAAAATTTCACAGACTAGTTATCTTGATGAAAAACTGAGCTCAATTAACCTGAAAATTGGTCAAAATATTCTTTTGCAGAAATCTTAAACGGGTTTAGAAGATGGCCACTAGGGGTCAAATCTTAAAATACTCTCTTGGGATAATGTTTGTTGCTCATTCAAACTAGGTATTACTCAATATATATTTCTTCATGAAAACGTGTATATTCGAATTGCTAAGTCTTTCGGCCTTTTTATTCAGAAGCAGAATGTTTAGTCTTTAATATCTCGTACAAGTTCGATATTTTTGTCATTTGGGATGAAAAGTCATTCCACTATGTTAAATTGTGGTAGAAAGTGAAAACAAGAGTCTTGTGGTTTATTTTGTGCTCAAATTTCTACCAAACATAGTCAGAATATTGGCCTTGCTAACCATGGACTTAATTGATATAAGTAGCAACTAGGTCAAAGCCTTGTACACCCTTCGGGTTACATCCTCTTCTCAAAGTTCTAAAAATCTTAACCCATATTAATTTTGCTTAACCTGTTAACTATAGGTTCAACGGGTCAAAATACTGTACACTAGCGTATACATCAAGGGCCACCGGGAATATCCAACCTTTGATTAATTGAAGCAAAACGCTTTAGGTTTTCAAATGGATTCGATACGTCTCCGATTAAGAAATTTCATGAAGTTTTGTTCCGACAATTTGTGGTATTATTCAAGAAGAAGATTTCTTTTGAGTGTTCTTTTTAAATAAATAACTCTGAAGTCAATTAATGTAAGAAATGAAGACACTATCTTTTTTTGTTTTGTTTTATTTTCTTTCAGGAGTCTAACCAAAATTCAGACGAACACTGTTAGAATTCATTTATTCCATAGTATAATTAAGTTTTTAGGTTCATACTTTGGTAAATGCAAATCAAACTCTTCATTTCCTCTTCTTATTAAGTTAATGTCATCAAGCAAGGCAAAGAAAATATTTTACTATTTTGAGTAATATATTGATCAACTTTGTGCGCAAGCATACAAAATAGTTTCGTCGCAATTTTTGTTCATTGAAGTAATAAATACCAGCAAATTAAAACCCATGAGTCTTATAAGACGAAACTAAAATTAAATAATACCAATGTAACTCATATACATGTATATTTCGAAAACATTAGAATATCATACAGAAGGTAAACTCGTGTCAAATTTGCTTGGCAAAAAGTACTACCGTATTAGTTCTATTATATGATGTAGTTTTAGTTTCGCCTATCAAGACTTAAGTGTTTTTTTGTTATTCCGTGAGAAAAAAAATTGATCATGCTGCTATTTGCTATTCCATAAAAATATAACTTAAAACTAGTCAAATATTTTCTTTGTTTTGCTTGAGGGCTTTAACCTAACCTCAACAGGGGTCAAAATACTGTACACTGTATCACAGTATCATCTTAATCCGCTTCGAGAATGCGTACGCTGTGATTCAGTATTTTAGGTTAATACTTCAATGAAATGAATAAAAATTTCTCTTGCACTTGAGTCAATTGCCATACATGAAAAAAATGTGTAGTGTGTATAGTGCACAAATCAATTTTCTTTATTCTTGTGTCCTATTTGTTACCAAAGTTACACTATACCAAAAACATACATTTTATATCAGAGGTTATTTTTTGTAACTAAATTCTTATAATTTGAATAAGAAATGTAGTCTGAAGGGTGCTCACTATTTTCAGCTCTAATGGCCGAAGGCAACTAGAGCTAAGACGATGGCTTTTTCCCGTCCGGCGTCCGTCCGTCCGTCCGTCCGTCGTCTGTCCGTTAAACTTTTCCTTGTTTACGCGATAGAGTCCACAGTTTGCATCGGATTCCCTTCAAACTTTCACAGAATAATTGCGCCATCATAAGGATCGTTCCTTTCGAAATTGGGTCAGATCCATCAAGAAACATGGGAAAAGGGGCCTTATTAAAATTTAATTAAAAAATCCTTGTTTACGCGATAGAGTCCACAGTTTTTATAGGATTCTCTTCAAACTTTCACAGAACGATTGTACCATCATAAGGATCGTTATTTTCGAAATTGGGTATGATCCGTCAAGAAACATTGGAAAAGGGCCTTATGAAAATTTAATTAAAATTCCATTTAAAATCCTCGTATACGCGATAGAGTCCTCAGTTTTCATCGGATTCTCTTCAAACTTTCTCAGAATGATTGTACCATCAAAGGATTTTTCCTTTGGTAAACGGGTATGATCCGTCAAGAAACGCGGGAAAAGGGGCCTCATGAAAATTTAATTGAAAATCCTCGTTAACAGTCTAGAATCCACTGTTTTCATCAGATTCATTTCAAACAATCACAGAATGATTGTACCATTATAAGGATTGTTTCTTTCAAAATTTGGTATGATCCGTCAAGAAACGTGGGAAAAGGGCCTTATGGAAATTTAATTAAAATTCCATTAAAAATACTCGCGAAAGAGTCCACAGTTTTCATCGGATTCTTTTAAACCTTCTCGGAATGATTGTACCATCATAAGTATCGTTCCTTTTGAAAACGGGTATGATCCGTCAAGAAACATGGGAAAAGGGGCCTTATGAAAATTTAATTAAAAAATCCTCGTTAACATCTACAGTCCACAGTTTTCCACACTTTTGGAATTTGGTCATATCCATCAGGAAACATGGGAAAAGGGGCCTTATGAACATTTAATCGAGAGATCTTTTAAGAAATCCTCGTAAACACTCTGGAGTCAACAGTTTTCATCGGATTCCCTTTAAACTTTCACTGAATGCTTGTACTATCATAAGGATTGTTCCTGTCGAAATTGGGTATGATCTGTCAAGAAACAGGAAATTTTTAATAAAAATCCTCATAAATAATCTAGAGCAAACAATTTTAAATTGATTCTTTTCAAACTATCACAGAATTAACGTACCACCATGAGGATTGTCCCTTTCGAAAATGGGTATGATCCGTCAAGAAACACGGGAAAAGGGGCCTTATGAATATTTTATTAAAAAATCCTCGTTAACACTCTAGAGTCCACAGTTTTCATCTGATTGACTTCAAACTTTCACAGAATGATTGTACCATCATAAGAATTGTTTCAAATTTGGTATGATCAGTCAAGGACCACGGGAAAAAGGGGCCCGATAAAAATTGGATTGAAAAAGTCCTCGTAAACACAATAGTGTCCATAGTTTTCAACAAATTTTCATCAAACATTCACAAAATGATTATTACATTAAATGGATTGTTCCGTTCCGAAGTAGGTTTGATCCATCAAGTTTCATGGGAAAAGGGGCCCTATGAAAATTTAATAAAAAAAGTCTTAGTTAACACATCATGGCCCTAGATTTCACCTGATCGACTTCAAACTTTTACAGAATAATTGTACCATCATAGGGATTGTTCCTTTCAAATTGGGTCTGATCCATTGAGAAACATTGGAAAAGGGGCCTTAGGAAAATTCAATTAAAAAATCTTAATTAATGCTTGTAAGTCCACAGATGAGATGGAGTTGCCTTCATACTCAAACAGAATAATTATACTTTTGTAAGTAGAGTTCCCTTTGGAATTGGTTCAGATCCATCAAGTAACATGGGAAAAGGGGCTATATGAAAATTCAATCAATAAAACCCTGTTAACACAATGAAGCCCACCGCTTTGATCAGATTTTGTTGAAACTTTCACAGAATGATTGGAAGGTCAGAACTATCATTATTTTCATAACAGGGTTTGAACTGTCAAGAAACACAGGAAAAGGGGCCTCATGAAAATTTCATTTATAAATCCTTGTTACCAAGTCCAGAGCTTTCATCGGGTTTTCTTCAAACATTCACAGAATAATTGTACAATAATAATGATTGATGATGTTTGCATTAGACCTGATCCGTCAAGTATCACAGGAAAAGGAACATTATGAAATTTAATTTTAAAATCCTTGTACCACAATAAAGTTAACAGTTTTCATCAGATTCTGTTAAATTTTCACAGAATGATTATTCCATCATGAGGATTATTTCTTTCCAAATTAGGCGTGATCTGTCTAGTATCATGGGAAAAGGCGCCTTTTGAGAATTTTATCTATAATCCTTGTAACCAAGAAGTCTATAGCTTACATTGGATTTTCTTCAAACCTTCACAGAATCATTGTACAATAATCACGATTGTTGACGCTGACATGAGACCTGATCCTTCAAGTATCACGGGAAAAGGACCCTTATGAAAATTTTATTTTAAAAAAATTACACCAAGATAAAGTCTACAGTTTTCATCAGTTTCTGTCCAAACTTTCACAGAATGTTTTTACCATCATTAAGATTTTTTCTTTTCAATATGGGCATGATCTGTCTAGTATCATAGGAAAAGGGGCTGTATGAAAAATTATTACCAAATCTTCATAAACACAACAAAGTCCTCAGTCTTTATCAGAATCTCTTCAAACTTAATAGAATGATTGTACCATCATTTGGATTGTTCCTTTGTAAATTAGGTCTGATTGGTTAAGTGACACAAGAAAACGGACCTTATAAAAATTTTATTACAAAATATCATTTCATACAATAAAGTCCTCAGTCTTTATCATTTTCATCAAACTATCATTAGAATTGTTCCTTTGTACATTGGGTCTGATTTGTTAAGTTTCATGGAAAAGGGGGCCTTATGACAATTTTGTTACAAAAATCTTGACACAATTCAGTCCAATGTTTTCATTGATTCTCTTTAACTTTTAAAGATTGTACTTCATTAGAATTGTTCCTTTTAAATTTGGTTTGTTCTGTAAAGTATCATGAGAAAAGGGGCCCTATGACGATTTCACTATAAACTCATTAACACAATAAATTCCACAGATTACACAGATTGATTGTACCATCATTCCAATTGTTGATTTTGACAGTGGATCTGATTATGGCAAGTGTCACATAAAAAGGGGCCTCATGAAAAACTTTCTTAAATATTCTGGTAAACACAATGATGTCCCTTGATTACACCGGATTCACTTCAAAATTTCACAGAATGATTGTACAGTCACTTAAATGTTTCTTTTCAGAACTGGGTACAATCCATCAAGTATCATGCAAAAGGGGCCATATGATTTTTAAAAAAAAAAAATCTAGTAAACATAATGAAGTCCCAATATTTCATCGGGTTCACTTTTAACTTTCACAGAATGATAAAACCAACAGTAAAATATCACGGGAAAAGGGCCTTATGGGAACTTGATTTTTATATCTTTGTTAACACAATAAAGTCAACAGTTTTATCGGATTCTCTTCAAAGATGCATGGAATAATTGTGGCATTTGAAACACAGGAAAAGGGGCCTTACAGATTATCATTCAAAACATTTTTGTGTATGAAGATCACAATCATTATCAAATTGTCTTTTGAATTTCACAGGACAATTGTAAGGTTGTAAGGAAAGTTCCATTTGGAATTAAATTGATCCATCAGAAAACACAGGAAAAGGGGCCTTATTGATTTTCATTCAAAACAATCCTGTTTATGTGATGAAGTGCACAATTATTGTCAGATTCTGATGAAAATTCCACTGAATGATTGTAGGGTCATAAGGTAACTTTCTTTTGGAAATGGAGTGGATCCGTCATGAAACACGTTAAAAGGGCCTTGAGGATTGTTGCTTAAAATAATAAAGGGGAAAAAGTCCCCTTTTTTCTTTATGCATTCTTCTTTGAGTAATTAACTTCCTTAATTATCAGATTTCGTTAACGGAAAACTTGATTACCAGTAGAGCGTCTCAGGCCCCCATGGGCCTCTTGTTTATGTAGTGACATAGCTTTTATCCTTATGACCCAATAAAAGGTATCTTACACGGTATACTTTATGTTTATTAATTCTATATTTCTACGCAATTTTTAAGCGACGCAATGGATGACTTACTACATCACAGGAACTAACATTGTGCATCTTGAGTTTTAAGAGATCCTGAGATTTCAAACCGGAAGTTGATGAATAATCAAAACAACTACAAAATCAAATAAAAAGAAGAAGTGCAACATGTAATAACCTGTTGTTAAAAGGTCGATGCACCGATGCTTGATATTGGCGTAGTAGTTCGTTTGAAGATGCCATTTGAAGAAACATATCTTTTCCCCCCAATTAAAGAATTGGTAAGGGGCGCCAATGAGTTGGTCCTTCATTCAAAAATATCTAAGATCTAGGCTCTCAATGTAGTAGGAGGAGATTTTAAAAGTACATGTGTGTTTTTTTGTGTTTTTTTTTAAATCTTTTTGTTGCTATGGGAACAAAACTTTTGAAGTATTCGGCCATTGTATTGTTGGTAGCGCGTCGGAATCATGATATCCAGAGATCGATTCCCTATAGCAGCAAATAACCTTTCCGTTATTTGTCTCTCCCAATGGGTGGATAATAAAAAAATCCTAGTGGGGTGAGCAGCTGGGGGCTCGAAAACGATGTTATGGTAGTACTGGAGTAAGACATACGAGTCCGTGGTAAAGTAGTCCAGCTGCCGCGATATGTAAGTAAAAAAAAATTAACCAATTAAGTTCTTCAAGTCTTTTGAAAAACGGCTCACCAGTTGCTATGTATGCAGAATTTTGTTCAAATTGTCCTCAGGCCAGGACTCAATTAATATTTTTGTTGGCAGTAATGAAAATGGGCCAGGGAAGGATCATATCAGCCATATCTGATTCAACTGGCGAAGCGGTTTGTAAGGAGATACTATTGAAGGAAATTCTATAGGGTCAATTGGCGTCACACTGACGCCGGAAATAAGGGTTTCGAAATAGCTTAAATTTGTAGGGAAACTAACAATAGCATCGTTCAAGCGGAAATAATTTAAATGCTAGTTACGTCTGTCAAATACGAGCGTTCTGATTGGTCTACAAAAATTATTCAATACTCCATGAACAAAATTTTGAGCACGAAGCGATTTTGTAAGCTACCGCACAAAATAGTTCCATACAAAAAGGTATAAATATTTGTAAAGCATTTGTTTTTTTCGCTCGATGCTATTAAATTATAAGAAATGAATAGAATATTTTTTGTTTTCATGGAGGTACGAACCGAAAAACCTAATCACACAATGTATGAATCCGCTTCCCGTATTCATACAGTGTGATTAGGTTTTTCGGTTAATACCTCCATGAAAACAAAAATTATTCTCTTCATCTCTTAAATAAAACTCGTCCTTAGGCCGATTACGGTTAGGTTCGAACCCGACTATTCTCGCCGACTATGCTCATCAATGTTTGATGATAGGGAAGAAATGACAGATGTGCTTTGGTGCACCAACCACCGCGTTAAAGTTGAAAAACTATTGACAGTGGTATTAAAGATCATAAAAGTTGTAATTCAAACAGAGATAAATCTGCAGGGTATGTCAATACATATTCGAAGCGACCACTGACAAAGATTTCAAATATGAGGAGCTCGGGTAGAGTCAGAGTATAAATAATTACATTATGAACTTTGAAGACTATATGCTAAATTACACACAAAAAAATCCTTCTTTTAATAGTCACCTCTAAGATCGTTGCAACTGGAAAACATACTATAACATTCATTTGTGTCTAACTTATTCTTCTTTGTTGAGAACAGCGCTTGGAAGTAGGATTTGAAGATTTTTTATTGTTTACTTTCGTTTGTTTTTATTAAAAATAGGGCACGTCTAGCTGGAGCCCAACTATTACGTCACGAGCATAAAATAAACAAACTTATTAAGAGTCTATAGGGAGTAAAGTAAAAATGCTTCGGAGAAAGTTTGTAAGATTTACTCCCAAATGTTGTCGCCATGGTATCCGGATTTCAGAGTAGAATTAAATTATTTGAACAATTTTTCAGCCTTAATCGTTCGTGTACAACTGAGCTCAAAAGTTGCACGTGTGGATAAATTGGCTCGCGACGGACACAAAGCTATAAAGTAAAGCCATATCAAAGAGCATGACTTCAAGAGAAGAGGATTGAAAACCTCTCCTATAGTTTCCTCCCTCCTTCCGGAATGCTGTCCGGCCTATAACCCCATGTTTGATTCCGGGGCCTTCAAAGGGTTGCTCGGTGGAGGGTGTACTTGGTTAACTCTCTAATGCGCCAATTCGTAGAGCACAAATAGAATTGAGATTATTGAACAAAACTTAAGATGACTATACCAAATTAATCTAGGGCCTGTATAATTTAAATATCATTAATATACCAAATTTATATACATGAAAAACTAATAGGAATTGACCAAACACGACTGTCAATCAATTAACCAGTCGACAAATGAAATCATTCATTTAAACCAGAAATATTTTTGTTTGTTTGGCGATCTTATAACTGGGATCCAACCAGTTTATTTTTTTGTTTGATGCCACTAGCCATAGATGTTGCAAACTAACGCCGTTTAAAATCGAATCAGGACTTCTTGTCGGAGTCATTGGGCGATACAAACGAAGTAAGTTGGCGGCTCCAAAGATTGGTCCATTAATTCCTTCTTTACAGCCAACCATATTAGAAGTGCATTGTGGTCTGATCAATGACCTATGGTTGCTAAGGGCTATGACAGAAGATGTTGACAGGCTTTGAATCCACGTGCTGTCTTGAAATTCATATCCCACGAATACCGATCGGACACTATCATAAAAAGACCAAAATACTCATACACTTTGCAATTTCTGATTTAAAAGACAACTTCTTAGCCACTTATAATTATGAAATAAATGGGTTTTATTCGGTTTGTAGTTTGATGATTTCTTTCATTCTCTGAATTATTCCCCTTGGGATATCATTTCCGTGGCTACACATAGGTCTACTACAAGAGTGACACAAAAATGGGTGAGCCTTTGATTGATTCGGTTTTAATTAACAACATTCGCATTAAAACATGAAACATTTGGATAGTCAGACAATTACAATGGAAATATGTGAAAAGGGCCTTAATGTCAATATCTTTGTTTTTCCTACAGAAGCCAAATTTTGCTCAATCGTGATGAAACCTGATGAGACAGTTTCCCAGCTCATTAAGATGATGTGTGCTTTAAAATTTGAACAGTCGAAATGATCAGACGGGTGAAATGGGACATTAATAAATCTTTTTCGCTTTTGGGGGCTATATCTTTGGCTCAATTGTAATGAAATGACGTTCGAATGTTTATCAGTTTTTAAGGATGACTAATGTAGGGCCATATCTTGTGCTTGATCTTGATGAAATTGTGTTAGAATTATTTCCAGAAGAGAGATTTTGAACAATCAGGATAGGTATGTAGTAGGGCAGACGAAAAAAAAATCTTGTAAAATTCAAAATCTCATTTTCATTATTTACACTTTAGAATTTGCGTTTCCGGCAATTTCACATGTGTGCCAAAAAATTACTTAGTTGATCAGAGTAATTACGCGCACTGCTTAGTGTGGCCATATTCAAATTGTAGAGAACTCCTTTAAGCTTCTCAGTTTCTTTAACAGAGTTTATTTATCATTATAACCTTGGACCAAGAAGATTACAGAACAAAGACATGTTTGCTAGCTTCTAGTACTTTCAGTACTGCCATTATCATTGCCGTGTAGTATTAATAAATATTCAACAAGATGCAAATTTCAATTGAGCTATAAATACAATGAATACTCTTTTTCACATGTTTCAAGCAAAATACTTAAAACATCGATAGCTAGCAAAGCGTGATTTTTTTAAGTGAACTTCTTTGTCAAAGGTTATCATGATAAACAAGTGGTTGTCGTATAGCGATGCAATGGCCCTTTCCGAAAACGTGGTTTACTTCCCTTTGACCCAAAGTCGTTAGAGTGATTTCCCTTTGTACGGGTAGCAAATTTTGATAGAACTCCGTGAACCACGGAGGATGACGGCTTTCTACCAGACGAAAACATCGACTTTTCAACTTTTAAATTTGCGATTTGAAGAAATACTTGCGTGCCAGTAATTCAAAAAGAAAACTGAAAACTAAGGTGTTTTAGACCGACAGCTTAATTTCAAATTATGTGTTTCAACCAATATTGCATTAAAAATAACCTTGAGAGATGCATATTATGTCAAAGTTATATTAGAATGAAGTCTTATGTGGAAAGATTATTTATTTTTTACCAGCCATTTTCCTCAAGATCTTTCCTTAACATAAGTAATATTTATCTATAACAGAAAAAGGAATGGATAAAGAATTATACTGTAGAAAAAAAAGCAACTCTCCTATCAAAACAGGATTATTATCATCATATTAACATGAAAAAATATGTCCAGCATCATCAAATACACGTACTTGAAATAGATTAACCTATAAATAAGTTACTGTTTTGCCAACTTTTAGACCCGTCTAAAAATCAAAGTCCTTGCAGACGACAATTCAATTTTATCTTAAAAATAATCATTCAGTAGGATAGAAAATATTGTGGAAAAAGAAGAAAGGAAGAACGTAAAAACACAGGGACCTAAAAACCAGGGATTGAACAGGAAATTGTTAAGGGGTTGCAAATTAAAACCAATATATATCATTGTGAAGCATTGTCGTGTGTCCTATCAGCATGTCATGTGTGTACTTTACTTTGATCATAAGAAGTCATCTCTTTGTCACATCTGCTGTATTTAAGTTTTCTTGGTAAATAATCCTTGCAAACCCTTTAATTTTTTCTTATTTCAGTTTCGTTTAACTTATTTTGGAAACTTGAATGAGAAGTTCATTCTTTTCAAAAATATTTCCATCAAAACTGTATTTATACATTTTTTCTCTTTTGTCGAAGATAGCTTATTTTGACAAAGGTCTAAATTTTATCTCTCATTTCTTTTCGTTTACTTTGATGGATTATGTTATAATTTTCTCTGGAATAACTTTGCGCTCATAAATTTTGAAACAATTTTAAAGAAATAACATGATGTACATTATCTAAAGGGGTATTCAAAAGAATGTTATCATTAGACTTTGACAACATTTTGTTCAAGTTTAATGTGCAATAATTTCTACATCTCTGCAATAACTTAAGATTTGTTTCGAACATTCGCTCATTTATAATGGGCCTTACAATGTAAGTCAATCTTTTAATCCCTTACAAGGCAAAATCTTAGACTGGTCTTAAATGAAAGTTGCAGAAGGCGATTAATTTCGGGGATGAAAAGGAATTCCTTGCTACAAGTAACTTCTCCTTCTCTCATTATGTTTTCGACAGTTTATGTTCTCTAGTGTGTAGAAAAAAAGAGACAAGGAGGTAATGGGTAAACCAATTCCCACACAATTGCTGCCTTTTGACAACCTTCAAGAAATGCGATTTGGAGACATTTTGGATAATGAAGAAATTGTTACAAGGTTGGAGCAATTCCTTCACTGTCCATAATGTTTTCTGCCATAAATGAAGAATTATTTAATTTAGTCAGCTTAAACTTGTCATCTGCATCTCCTTTGAATTGGGACGAGCATATCAATATTTTGTTGTCTGAGAATGGGTTAACCCATTCCCTCACCATCCTGCTTTTGTTATGTGGGAATGTGTTAACTACCTTCCGCTTATTTACGCCCCTAAAGGAAACAACTTTGGAAAACGTAGGAAATGAAGAAATTGCTTGAAACAAGCAATTTCTTCATTTTCAACAATGTTTCCTACCCTGTACGTGAGATATTTAAATTCTATCAACTTAAAGTTGTTATTTGTAACTTCTTTCAATTTGGACCAGTTATATTGTTTTGTAAAGGGAAAGCAAGGATTTATTACCCAGGCAATCATTGGAGTTGAATCTAGTGTTGCTGTTTACTGACAGCTTTTATTTTGTATCTTAAAAAGGTTCGTTCACCTCTGAGTGTGATTGCATCTTACCTCTAATAAAATGTGTTTGATCTGAGGAAACATTTTGACTTTTTTACTAACATGCGCATTTCAAAGCATTTCAACACATAAATTACTATATTTCTTTATTTTTCGAAGAAAGCAAAAGATTTGTTATTCAAAACAGATATGGTGTACACAAATGAAATGTGAACTTCAAACGCAGATTTATATGCAATATAAAGGAAAGTATTTCCTAGGACCATTTTTGAAGTTCACCTATATTATATCTGAAAATGTTGTCTGTAACATTAATTTTGACCAGTCTAAAATTGCGTTATTCGGTAATAGGTTAAAGACATGGGACCAATCATTGCTAAGGCCTTATTTACTTTATAATCCTTTTCAGAGACAAGTAACCAGAGGAGATCTTTTTGTACATATTTTATTCATTATATATACACTTTGTCCCTATAAACAGTGGTTACTCTTATCCGAACTAGACTTTGAAACTCGCTTTTTTTTTAGCGGCGAGCTTTAGTGATGGTGCCGTGTCCATCGTCTGTAATATAGATTGGCTATCAACTATTTTCCGTCGATAATTAAAGTATACGGAACAATAAACTCGTTTTCTGAGTCGATTTAATTAATGACTTATTATCTGCCATTTCTTTTATCTAAATTTGCTACCCGGAAGTAGAATTGGGACCGTTTTGTAGTTTCACCACGTTGGAGAGTATTCAAGCGCAATAACTCTTTAAACGTATTTTCGGAATGGGCCATACAGGAGTTCCCCACCGGATTAAAAAAAACACAAACAAACAAAAACTTTATTTTACAGCTGATCTTTCTAAAAACAAAACCTTGTTTTGACGTCTCTAAGAGTAGGCTTAGGACAACATTAGGAGAAAAGAGGGAAAGGCTGCTTATCAACGTTTCTCCTTTTTCTTCAATATTTCCTGTACTTTAATGTTCATTATTTCTTTACTTAATAACATTCGTCTGCAGCAGCAATTATTTTGGCATAATCTATCTTTTACCGTCTAGGAAAGGGTTAACCAAACTTGGTCGTATAAAGATAGACAAGATTGAGAATATAATAAAGGTGAATATAGCAAAGAGCAATAACTCAAAAAATGGTCGTGGCAGGGTAACAGTTCTTGAATGTGACACTTCTCAACATTATGATCTATAAGTGTATACTGAGGTAGAGTAATGGTTGTGGTACATGGCACTTCCTCGCATTGTGATCTATTATTGTATTTAGTTTGAAGTTCCTAGCACTTTTGAATTGGGAGATATGTTTCGGACAATAATGTAAAGGTAAAAACAACAAAGGGCAATAACTCAAAAATTGGCATGGCGGAGTAACGGTTCTTGTTCATGACACTTCTCTACATTGAGATCTATGAGTGTATTTAGTTTGAAGTTTCTAGCACTTATGTTTTAAGAGATAAAGTCCATACAAACATGTCACAGTAAAAGTGACAAAGGACTCAAAAAGGGCTGGCAAAGTAACAGCTCTTGCACAAGATACTTTTCCACATGGTTTTCTATCAGTGTATAAAAAAATTGAAGTTCCTAGCACTTATGGTTTAGGAGATACGTTCCGGACAAAAAATGTAAGGTTAAAAACAACAAAGAGCAATAACTCAAAAGTGGGCATGGTTGAGTAATGGTTCTTGTTCATGACACATTTCCACATTAAGATCTGTAAGTGTATAAAGTTTGAAGTTGCTAGCACGTATGGTTTAGAAGATATAGTCCGGCCAAAAGTGTGATGGACGGACAGACAGAAGGACGGAAGGGCGGAATCGGGCAAACCTATAGTCCACCAACCGAAAACTGTGGGGGACTAATTCACGAGGTTAAAGTAGCCAAAGAGTTATCAAATTCCCATATAATCCTTCCTTTTTACGTCCCCTAAGAAAATACATATAGTTCTGGAAAAAGTGTGAAAAAAGAAGAAATTGCTTGTTACAAGCAATTTCTACATTTCTCACATTGTTTTCTTACCAAGGAAGAATGTGCTATATTTCTTGAATAACTAAAAGCTTCTTTTCATGGCGTATGTGTTCAACGGAATTTGTGGTCAAGCCTCCAGTGGCCGTTTGCAATCGTTTAACTCCTTGAATACCTAACAATTTTTACTGTTAACTTAAACTATCAAAACTCATTGGCTAAAATAATTGATAATTCCTCCGACCAATAATTGTAAGTTCTTTTCTATAATTTGGGTTATGCGAATTTCTTACCTTTAATTTTAGTTACGGGATTTTTTTACCTATAATATTAGTAATGGGATTTTTTACCTATAATATAAGTTATAGGATTTTTACCTATATTAGAGTTATTGGATTTTCTTACCTAAAATAAACTCTTTTGTTCAGTAAATGATAAGGACGGAGATACAGTAAAATGTCGATTTTCTTACCTATCATTTTTCTTTAGGGATTCTCTTACCTTTATTGTGAATTATGAGTTTTTTGTACCTATATTTGAGTTACGGAAACAAACTGTTTTTTTTTCAGTAAATGATCCAGATGGTGATATAGTAAAGTGTAGATTTGCAACAAACGATACGGACGATACGGACGAGTGTAGGAGTATTTGTAATAGCTTCCCAGGACTTATGTTAGATGAGGTATATTTTTCTTTTCATTATTCAGACCTATAAATCACCAAATGTTTTAATATGCGGGGCGAATATCTAATTCAGTTAAGAGATGAAGAGAATATTTTTATTTTCATGCTTGTATGAAACGAAAAGAATCTAATTACATAACTGTGATTAGTTTCTTCGTTTTATACCTCCATGAAAACAAAATAATATCTTTATTTTTCATCATTTAATGACATCAAGCCGAAAAAGCAGATTTTACAAATGTAGATACCTTTTTGATGGAACTGTTTTGTGCGCTAGAAAACAAATGTGCTGTGTGCTAAAGATTTTGTTCGTGGAGTTATGGATATTTTTCGGCCAATCAGAACGCTCGTTTTTGAGAAAAACTGAAAACTGAATTATTACCAGACTACAACCCTAATATTCCTCGTAACCGAAAAAGACAGCATCCTTGTTATCTTTGTTTGTTTGTTCGCTTTTGAACGGGTTGTGTAAGGTGTAAGGGTGGTGTTTGTATGGCGCAAGGGAATTACAAAAAATCATCTTCAGATCTCATCCTTAAGTACCATTTCGTCCATTCAATCAAGTATGGTATACATATTGTCTATTTAATGGATCATTCAAAGCCATTTACATGTAATAGTTTGGAAATTTCATTATTCATAGGACACCTGTATATTATCATACAATGCGGACGACGACACTGGTTTATATGCAGTCGCTATTCAAGTAGAAGACTTCAGACCTGGGGACTTGGTGAATCCGCTAAGTAGTGTACCGGTCCAGTTTTTGGTAAATGTTTTCGATGCCACGAGGGAGTGCGGTTCAGGACCTGTTTTTGTTCCACCTACCCCAGAAGACGGAAAAACATTTGACTTAAAGATTGGCGTCACTTTCAATTTGAATATTACTGCAGCATCATCATTGAGGTATTCTACTTTTTTTTAATTTATACTTGATATCATTTACGGCGATATATTTTTAAAAGAAAAAAAGGAAAGTATTCTAGTGAATTATAAATCTTAAGACAGAAACATTCCTCCAGGTTTATTTCACTTCACGCCTGTTCATTTAGCTCAACGTTGTGTTGTCTGGTAAGTGTTTGCACGAATTAGAAATTTTTTAATTGAAACCGGAATATCAAAGCGCCAAAGGCGCTGACGACCATGGGATCAATGAAATGTTGCCTGAAGATTATCAGAGCCATCTACCCGTTATATATTAGTATGATATGGACAGATTTTGACTTGCTGATAAATTCACCCAAACATATTTTGATATTCACCTAATGTAACATGGAGCACATTCATAAGGTTTTATCCTCCAACAATCGTGATAAACACAATCTAGCCTGGAATGTTCATACTTATAATCGAAATCTAGAATAAATCATACGGGTCACATTTCTGATCTTAGTCTACACCATCTATCTGTCACCTTTCAGCAAAAGCTATTCATAGGATTAATTTTCAAATAAATATTGACCCACAATCAAGCCATTCAGTTCTTTCAGTCCTTTGATTTAAATGCAATTTCATAAAAGTTATTTATTCATCGTGAGAAGGGTTTATAAACATTCGTACTTTGGGTTCGTGTCCTACCCAAAGTTAAACTTCATGCTTATTAAATATAACATTTACAAATGGGCCCTGAAAGATATTTAAAAGGAGAGAAAGCAGATTTGTGTGTTGACTTGTGATTAGAGTTTATCATGTGAAAATTAATTATTTACTTTCTAGGTAATATCAGTGCTAGACTTGGCTCTGAAATGTCTTGCAAAAGCAGCGGCTCGGCCTGGATTCAAACCTAAGATCTTTGATATCTCTCAGGTTGCGAGACCGCCGTCCTAAAAAGGATGCCCTGCAGGATCCAAAACATTTCAAGATTGGTTTATACAGACATGGATCATCCTTTTTTTCTTAATTTCCGGTCTTCTTGTGCCAGATTCCAGAAAAGAAACCTTACAACATGTGTATGGTGGCAATTCTATAAAGCGTGACAGTATACATTAGATTCAATGATGATCTATTACTCCAACCGTCCAACCGTCTTAGTTAACTAAATACTAGACAACTGTAGTACCTGCACAATAACTGTAGTACCTGCACAATAACTGTAGTACCTGCTGTGTGCCAGTGGAGTTAGTTTTTTGATCAGGGAATACTAAAATCAAACCCGCTTGCTTCATGGCCCTATGGAAAAACTAGGTGATGAATACCCCCTG
Source organism: Fragum fragum (assembly GCA_946902895.1). NCBI lineage: Eukaryota > Metazoa > Mollusca > Bivalvia > Cardiida > Cardiidae > Fragum > Fragum fragum. The sequence continues at coordinate 4,001,508 of OX336377.1, forward strand.
AAAGTTTTATGTCACAGAAAATATATTTTACCTCTAGAATGGGGCCTTTCCTTCACAAAGGGCACAAGGAAACTTAACCATAATAGCAAGTTCTTGATGCTGTCTGTGTTATATTTGGATTATATCCAATCAGTAGATAAGTACAAAACTACTAGTTGCTGAGAAAACGAGAGGACAAGGTTTTTTATCAAAATGCCATAAGTCTGCAAAATGTAAATGGACAATAATCATAGAAGGATATTATCTGTGCTTGAAACTGGGGGTGGGGGTGGAGGTTGGGTTGGTTAGGGTTTTTTTAATAAAGCTTATAAAAGTATATATAAAAATGAGCTTGAAACTAGCAATTTTTCATTGTCTAACACAAAGTTTTACAATGTTAACAAAGAGTTTTTAATAATTGATCTATTGTTCGACCGTATATGAACTAATTCGATAATGACCTTTATTGCAAAGATTTTACCAATAAGAATAATCTGATCTCCTAGTTACCTGGTTTATGACCCAGAGAAAACATATTTTGAACTTATCCATGAAATAATACAAGGTTTCAGAAATCACTTAGAGACCTTTTTGTTGAACCCCAGTTACCCTATTCGTCTAAAATTACGTCAGAAAAATAGTCTTATAATCTTTCGGGAATATTGAGCCGAAATGAGGGTCTCTAGAGTGTCAAGTATTTTGCCTTGGGATTGATTTAGATTTGAATTAATTGATATCCAAGAGAGTTCATATCAAGTTATCCAAAATTTCATAAAAGATAAAGATTCTGACCAATTTTCAGGTTGATCAAGCTAACGATTAAGCCTCTAGATTGTCAACGAGATTGTTCAATGAACTGTCTTAGTGAGATAGTTTTAATCCCTCATGCAACCCAATTTCAATCTTATTTAAGATTTTATCAAAACAATATTATGGACAACTTCTAGGTTCATTGAGCGACCAAATGTGGCTTTAGTCAGCATCGTACTTCAAACAGTTGACCTTATTACCAAGTTTTCGACTTTAAGCGACCCAAATTCGAACTGACCCAATGTTTTATCAAGACTACCTTTCTGGGCATATTTAGATTGATTGAGCAATGTATATAGCGTCTAGAGTTTCTACAAGTTGATGACGCATGAAGGTTGTCGGACTACGGATGACAGACATTAAAAAAACATAATAGCTCACCTTGAGCGCATTGAGCTCAGGTGAGTTAAAAATAAATTGTTTTAAACAAGTTTTTTACCCCACCCTCTCAAATAACTGGGAAAATTAAGATATCTATATTGTGCCTCTTAAATGAACATAGCAAAAACGTATAATTTAAAGAAGCTCTTGATTACCTTTTCCCCTTCCTATACCAAATATAATTATAAGCCAGTAGGTTATGTTAAACGAACAATGTTACCTCTATAAATCAGGGTTCGTTCCCAGGCCGTGGCGAATATCCTTCGCGAGATTTGTCTTCCACCAATGGATGGATAATCGAGAACCTAGGTGGGATGAGCAGCTAAAGGCTCGGAAGGAATGTAGTGGATGTAGTGGTATAACAATTGCCAGAAATCCACGGTTAGGTGCTACAGCAGCCGCAATTTGAATGAAGTGGTGTTAAAAGTCGCGTTAAACCCCATTCAATGAATCAAACAATGTTTATCAGGAATCAGTTGTTGGATTCTGAAATGTTTTCTATCAAAATGAGACCACATGTCGGGTGCAATTCTCTGGTCTATCCATGAACAAGATCACACTTAAGAGTCACAGGTTCAGAGCGGGAAATATTTTGGCATACGCCATTAGCACTAACGTGTTTTTGCGAATGATTAGACAGTATTGTGAACTATTATGAATCGTTATGTCATGTTTAAACTCAGGTGATAAGTTAAAAGGTCATTGTAACATAAAGAGTTTACAAAGATAAATGACATATTTAGCGAGACAATGTATCATTTATCGTGTAGTTTCAAACGAATTGTTCTGAATCACAAGTAGATATGTATTTTAAAATTTAAATAGGATTCAATTCAATTTCATCGGGAATTTTAAAGATAATATAATGTAACTGAGGGTCCTTTTCTGTCTTCACAAATACTCCTATATTCGTGTATTGATGGTTTACCTTTGCGCCATAGCCAGTAGATTTGTTACTTGAATAACGTTCGGGTAAGTCCTAGGCCAAAGACAGAATACAGTTTTATCGGCATTAAACGTACTTTAACCCTTCTCACTCATTGACGCCTTTAGACGCATTCCCAAAAATGAATATTGGGAAAACATTGTGCAAATTTAAGAAATGGATTGAACCAAGCGATTACTTCATTTCCCACAATGTTTTCTACCCAGAAAATTGATAAAATCTACAATTTTGTAACTTTAAATTGTCGTATACAACTGCTTTCAATTTTAACCAGTCTAACATTTTGCCGTCCGATAAAGGGTAAAATAGGTTAAAATTCATAATTAAATGTCACATCGGTTCTTGGTTCAGCATTTTGGTATTTTTTGTAAGGGGGTTTACGTCACGCTCTACAAATTTGTCTTATGGACTAAGACGTTCACCCATTTAAGACGTTTCTTACAAGGCATATCTAGATAAGCCAATGTACTGAAATAATTATTCAAAGCAATGAATGACATAAAATTTAAGTGAATGTACCCTTTCAAAAGTGGCATAAATCTGTGAACACTTCGCAATCCAAAACAAAATCAAAGTACTGAAAGTACTGTAAGCTAGCAAAGCATGGTTGAATTTAGAAAATCTTGCCCTTGTTGGGGAGAAAACATTGTGGACATTGAAGAATTGCTTGTTACAAGCAATTTCTTCATTGTCCACAATGTTTTCCAAAGCTTTTTCTCTGGATGATTAAAAAGCGGAATCGGGTGGGAATGGGTTAAATAGCATGCTTTTGACAGAGTTCTCCTAAATTTGAATAGAGTTTGCAATATTCCTGAAATATAAAGGAACTATTTTTATGGCGTAGGCATTCCAAAGATTTTGTGGTTAAGCCTGCAGTGGCGGTTTGCACTCGTTGAACTCTGAGAAGACCTCAAAATTTGTCTGTTAACTTAAGCTATCAAAGCTGACGCTTTGCTAGCTAAAAATAGAATGACAATAATGTCAAATAAGATTGACAAAAATTTCAAATTCCCGAAGTAAAATCTGATGACTCCGTAGATTGATCTTGAAACTCCATTTATTTTGAAACTATGGCATATAGTTTGAATTTCTAATGACTAAATACTTATTTTGACATTTTTACAATAACCGTCAACTCATTTTTTAACATGACAGATGCTTTAAATGTTTAATCACTCGATTAATTGAAGGTAGACATTTCTATCCAAACAATTGTGTCGAACTCCGCTTTATTGGCTCATGTATGAAAACGAATACCTTTTTTTGTTCATTCACCTAAGATGGTCTTTAGAAAAAGTTTTACTTCATTGACATTGAAGGCTATTTTTAAAGTATAAAGAGCAATTTAGTGGTGTGTAACTTGAACCTTTATCAAACGTAAAGGAAAGTATGATCACAAGAGTGTTGTATTGTTTAATTTGATTTAAATTGATATGGTTAAAATATAACATAATGCTGCGCACTTGAGTGCATAACTCCCGTTTGATATTATTTATAATTTTACCAGTATATTAATTCATAATATTCATTGTATTTACTATATTGTCTTTATCTTCTGAATTCGTTGTCTCTATAATAATAGTCAATGGTGTGTAAGGTTGAACTTGGACTTCATCAAACATCTTTTTGCCAGACATGTAATTGGGTGAAGGTCATTGCTGAAATTATTACCCTTATTTTCAAGTGGGTATCATTGACCAATCACGCCTGTCAATTAAGGAAAATGTCGACCAATCAAATCTTTCATTGAGCCCCCGAATTGACATTTGAACTCCAGCATGGCCGCCATTTGTGTGAAACATTTTTGTTGGTTTGGCGAATTAAGAGTCGTAACTACACCTTATTCAAGCAGTAGTTACGACGTTAAGGTACTAAACCACCCATTCGAATATTTTCTTACATGCCACAGTCCATAAATTTGACACACACACACACAAAAAAAACGCGGTTAAAAATGAAGCGGGACTTCCTGTAGGAGTAAGTGGGCGTTGCTAAAGGAGTTATTGGGTGGGACTAGCGACTTGTCAATTAGACCTTTAACTCTTTGTAACAGTATCTAGGAAACAACAAGTGTTTCAATGATTCCAATCTAATAGATACATATTCATGCCCACTGACCCACGAGGCAACGTCAAATAACTCTAACAAGAAGTTCCGCATTGATTTATAACGGCGTTATTTTGCAAAATTTATCGCAAGTAGCATGTGACAAAAATTGAATAATTGCTTGATTACCTAAACGTCGTAACTGCAGCTTGAGTAAGCTGTAGTTACGACGTAAAAGTCACCAAACCATCACAAAGGTAAACAAAATGGCGATCAATGTCGGAGCTGAAAGTTTAGGTCCGGGATAAATAAATTAACTGATTGGTCGGTTTTTCCTTAAATGACATTCACGATTGTTCAATTGTATCATTGTAAATGAACTTAAATTTAATGCGTTTTATGACACAATTGATCTCCATGTGCAATAAGAAAAAGAAAATAAATACTACATTATGCTCACTATAAACAAGTTCAAAATTTCGATTAGTTGAGTGCGCAGTACTGATATTGCTTTTTCGTCTTCTATAACTTTTACTCTTGCGATCAAAACATAAGAATATTTTGGAATAGCATTGTCTTAAATGAAATCGGATTGTAAAATCGCCAAAAATTAAATTTTCTAAAACATTAAGACTGTAGGATGATATAACAACAGAATCGACCAAAACTGATAGAGTAGTATACGAAGACAATTATTTATCAAGCAGTGAAGTATGCAGTTTTCCTGCCTAGATTCTCCATTTGTTGTTTCAATTACAATGAATAATAATTTCTTCACGTCTTTACGAAATGAGCAACGTTGATCTTTTCTCTGATTTATTAATGCCTTTTAATGAAAAGAGATGCAATAATTTCTCTTTTGGTACATTTTACTTTATAAGATATGAGTGAATGCAAACAGCTAAGGAAGCCTAGAATTGAAATGTGTTATTAATGTAATATAACGTTCTGTTTTTTTACGAGCGTACTTTGGAATTCTTTAGGAATACATTATTATTTTCATTCGCATAATTGCTTTGATTTAATGATAAAAATATTCCATGTAAGCATAAAAACAAACAAGGAGATGTTTTGAAAAATGTGAAAGCTAAAAGACAATGATATCAAAGATTGTTTGTAATACCCAAAAACTCTGTTTTGGGTGTTATATTGGAGTCAGTATGTTTGTCATTACCGTCTCTAGGTTTTTAGTTGATTTCTCATTTTTTGAGCACCTAATGTTCGGAGTAAGACTAGTTTTAAGTAATATTGTGTCATGGGTTCGATCCCCGGCGGCGGCACATATCTTTTCTGACATTTGTCTCTCACCAGTGGGTGATCGTAAACCCAAGTGGGATAGCAGCTGGAGGCTGGGAAAGGATGTACTGGAGCGAGATATACCTGGGGACCATTGCTACGTGCTTCAGCCGCCGCGATATTACTGAACAAAATTTCAAAAGCAGCGAAAAAAACACATTAAAAAAAACACAACATGCTGAGATGCCCAAACTGTAATTTTGCTGTGACCAATTTTGGAGAATTAAGACCCTTTTATGAAAAGTCTCGTCCGCTAAATTTCTCTTAAACTATTGAATGGATTAAAATAAACTTCACTTGTAGACCCAATATCAAGCATACCTGTGCTTATCTATTTTGGTAACTGTTCTTTTATTTTGTACAGACTAATGGCCTTTTGATGAAAAATTTTGGCCGCTCATTTAATCTAAATTACTTACCAAAATTTACTAGTTCACAGCTATATGTGATGAAAAAATACAAAACTTTGGGAAACGATTTGCTACTTTTAAAAGCAACTAATCATTCTAGATCTAGGTGACTTAATTATAAACAAAGACCCAATTTAATATGAAAAGCATAGTGTGGCAAGAAATGCATGCTACCCGTTATCGTATTTATAATAAATTATACGATTTCTGTATCAAATTAAGGTGCATCAATATTACTTGATTTCCCAATTCACGAGATCCTGCATTTTTATTAGAATGCTTAAACTTTCTTTCCCTGCGACACGGAGTAGGTGGGTATTCATCAACCGTACTGAAACGTTTAGATGATTTAATTACTTTGTAAAAATAATTTTGAGAGTTGCCTATTATAAGAGCCAACCATACATAATTACTAATGGTTCGTAAAAAGGCATTAATCTACCGGAGTATATATGGATTGATAATATATTATTTTTACTATTTACTCGTCATAGCAACGTAGAAGAAATCATTACCATCGAACCTGTTGGTCTACAAAAGTCCGACCCCGAGTTTTCTAGCGAAGGAACAACAAGGTTTCTGTCAATTGGTGTATCATGGACGCCGACACAATCAGACGTAGGCCTAAATACGTTTTGTTTTAAAGCGAAGGATAATGACAGGTAGGTGTTCGTGAATTATAACCCGGGACGGACAGTGAGGGACAGGCAATTCAATAATTATAACCTTTCGAATTCTCCCTGAAGTTAAAATGGCATAATATTATTAAAACGACTGTGTGATTTAGTTTTGCATTTAAAAATATATTTTTTAGATAAGTCCTCTTACCAAACAGCGTAAACATTTTTTAACTAATACGTTTACTTTATGTGTAAGATATGTCACTTCTGTTTGATATTGAGTACTTTCAGGCCTGGAATAGAGCCTATGCTCCTGGGAAGTGTCACTTGAATTTGTTTTCCTACGGCTAATGTATCTTAAAATCCTGGTCTGTTACTGTTCATAACCCGATACAAACATACGTAAACATCACCAAACAATCAATCAACAATTCAATTATGTGAAACTTTTTTGTTGGGTTAGCGAATTAAAAGTCGTAGCTATAGCTTATTCAAGCTGTAAATACGAGGTTAATGTCGCCAACAGACATTCTACAGTTTTAAGTTAATAACTATACATTACGCAAAAACATCGTTTGTTTTCGAGGCGGATCTTCCTGTCGGAGGTCAGTGGGAGTAACCAGCGATAGTTTATTGACCTATCGTGGCTGTCAATCAAGGAATACACAGACTAATCAAATAATTCATTCAGCCGGGTTCTGAGCTTATCAACTCCAACATTGGCTGTCATTTTTGTTAACCTTTATTGATTGTTTGGCGACTTACACGCTATTGGCCATACATTTGGAAAATAACGCCGTTAAAAATCGAAGCGGAACTTCTTGTTGGAGTTCATGGGCGGGTCCTAGGGAGTCAATGGGCGTAGCCAACGATTGTTAATTGTTTTGAGACTTTAATATTAAACATCATTAGGGGTAATCAATCCTGCTTGGCAATTTGTATTGGACATTTCAGAAATTCGGATTTGCATAAATCAATTTTGTATAAATACATTGGTTTATTTGACAAACGGTTTTGCATAAATCAATTTTCGTAATATACAGGCTGTTCATAAAACATAAGGAGAATTATAATACTTTTCCAGGATAACAGGACCACAACGTTGTGTTACCTTAAACGTCCTTGAAAAAGGTAAGGAATGGCTTTTGTTATTTAGATCTTCACGACACGCCTGTCATGCAGTTTATCCTGCTGACATTCTCTCCCGCTAACTGGAAATTCGTCCTAGAATTTCAGATCACCAGTATTTTGAAAAAAAAAAAACTTTTATGTCCGTTTATGCATTTTTGTCCAAGGCAGCCGCGTGCTCCACGTCTGGTCGCAAATATCAGAGGGAAATAAAACATTTTAGTAAAAGAACTCTACCGACTGATCGACATGCAGTTCCTTACAACCGTGTGTGACTTCAGTCAAAGACATTTGTTACGGCTAATTGACCAATCGCGGCTGTCAATCAATGAGTCAGCCGACCAAACAAATAATTTATTCATCCCGGACCTGAGCTTTCAACTCCAACATTGGTCGCAATTTTGGTGAATCATTTTTCTTGATTGGCGACCTAAACGTCGTTACTACAGCTTATTTAAGCTGTGGTTACGACGTTTAGGTCGCGAATTAACCGTTTATTAATTTGTTTCCTGCTTCTGATCATTAATATTGCAAAATAACGCTGTCCAAATCGAAGCGGAACTGCCGGACGGAGTAAAAGGGCGTGGCCCCGGAAAACAATGGGCGAGACAAGAGATTGGTCAACTGGATTATCGTAAGTTTTTTAACGCAAAAAAATAAAAAAAAAAAAAACTTTTAACGTTGGCCTATATACCTACTGTCATGAAAATATCACAGTCATATGTCCGCTGATGGGACCTAAATAACACATAGAGAAAAACATGCAGCCAAACCGGGCTCAACCTGGGACCCCTCACTTTCAGATCGAAATTTCTGCCGACTAAGCTAACCACGCCAGTTTGGTACATGCTGTCCTCCTAAATGAGCGCATGCGTGACATATCCAACCATTACACATGTGCGCCAAGTAAAGACTCAGATCAGCCTGTGCATCCGCACAGTCTGATCAGAGTCTTCACTCTGCGCTCTGTAGATAGATACCGACCCAAAACTTCTTTAAACAATCAGCGATTATTCTAATTGCCCCGAATGGCTGTCCAGGGTGCTCAATGTGTGCGAGTCACGTACCAGCGAAATTGTTGGAAATGTCACGCACAGGCTCAAATGTGAGTGAGTTATGTATGAACAACATATCTTCAAGATGTATCAAATACTTTTTTTATTTTAAAATTCTGAAAACTCAATTGAGAAAATGAAGAGAATATTTCTTTTTTTGTTATCATGCAGGTATGAACTGAAAACACCTAATCACACTTATGTTTGGATACGTTTTCATGGAGGTATGAACCGAAACAGCTAATCATTCTGTATGAAGACGCGAAGCGTATTCATACATAAGCGTGATAGGGTTTTTTAGGTCCATACCCCCATGAAAACAAAACAAAACAAAAAAATATGTTCTCTTCATTCCTTATAATTTAATAATATCAAGCGAAAAAAGCATAAACTTTATTATTTTGGATACATTTTGTACGGGACTATTATGTGCGGAAGCATATCAAATCGCTGTGTGCCAAAAATTGTGATCATGGAGTTATGAATAATTTTTTGGACCAATCAGAACGCTCGATTTTGAAAGACGAAACTAAAAATTAAATTATTTGGAATATACCCAAAAGACAGAAAATAAGCGTTCGGGCTTTATGCTTGGCGAAATTGTTAGTAAAGTGAAACAAATATTACTGCTGTATAAATTTTGAATATATTTAAGGAATACAGTTTAAACTTCACAATTAGCCTTCATTTTTCTTGGTGTGGCGACTTACACGTCGTAACTACAGCATATTCAAGCTGTTGGTACGACGTTTAGGTCGCCAACCAACTTTTCTTCTCTTGTGTCTCACGCTACTGTTCACAGCTGGACGTCCTGTTGGAGTCTTTAGGCGGGGCTAAAGAAGTAAGTGGGTTGGGTCAGCAAATGGTCAATTATCTTTGAGGAAAACAGTTATTTCCTTTCGCATGAATCATTTAAAAAATTAAAGATTTAAATTAGCCGGAATTAACCAATCTCTGCCTCCACCCACTTACTCAGTTGGCCCCGCCAATTGACTCCAACAGGAAGTTCTGCTTCGATTTTAATCGACGTTATTTTACAAAGTTCATAGCCAAGTAGCATGTAACGAAAATGAAACGGTTGCTTGGCGACTTAAACGTCCGAACTACAGCTTATAAGCTGTAATTACGACTTTTAAGTCACCAAATCAACAAAAATGTTTCACAAAATGGCAACCATATTTCGGAGTTCAATGCTCAATTCCTGGTCGATTGATCATCTGATTGACAGTCACGATTGGTCTATTTTGGAATGGTAACTGCATATTATATCACATACATTTAAAAATACATTTTCCGTTAAACCTTGAAATAGCATTAAAACTTAGAATACTCTTTTTAAATGCCAATGACCAACATATGAGCATAATAGTTTACATATGCATATTTGCATATTTTTGCGTATGTAAATTACAATTTGAATCAGATTAATGAGAAATAAGATTTAAAATAAGATTTCTTTGTTTTCTAAATTACTTCTTTGGAACGCGTTTTGGAGCATGCCGTCATTTAATTTATTGTAAGAATTTTCTCTTAAAAAACGTGTACATAATTCAAGTCTTAGTTTCGACTATCAAAAATGGGAGTTCTGATTGACCGAAAAAAAATATGCATACCTCCAAGAAAAAAATGAGCACGCAGCCATTCTGTTTGCTTCCGCTCAAAATAGTTCCGTACAAAAAGTATCAAAATTTGTTAAGTTTTGCTTTTTTCGCTAGATGTTATTATATCATAAGAGACGAAAAGATTTATGTTTTGTTTTCATGGAGGTACATAACAGAAACACTAATCACACTTATGCATGAATCCACTTGGATATTCATACATTGTGATTAATGTTTTTGGTTCTTACCTACATGAAAACAAAAAATATTATCTTCATCTCTTAATAACATTCATGCAATTTTACAAATACTTTTTCAAGAAACGGACTTATTTGTCACGAAACATGGACAACTTGTATTTTCGGAAAAAGTCTATTTTATCAAAAAATATACCGAAAGCTTCCATGATTCATTTAACTGATTATCTCATTGATATTAATTACTCTTGAAAGTGTTACATTTTTATATACTGAGCAAAAGCTTTTCTCCGTTTCCATAATCACATTGTTTTTATTCTTTAAGAAAAATAGGCGAAGGCATGGCATAGTAAATAGGAATAATGTGAATGAAATAGCGTGTTAAAACTTTAAAAGCACGTGCTTTCTGATACCTTGTAGAATGTGAAAATCGGAAAATAGCTATTGCACGTGCATACCATAAACCTCGTTGTTATTTGCATGAATTTGCCTTTACCTTGCGTATAAGTAAAATTGAATGCAACGTCAAGAAGCAATTTGGAGGCTTTCGTCTGATCAATCTGTAGCCGCTTGTGTACACTGAACCAGGTCTCTCGCTGATCGGCGGAGCCCCGGAGCGTTACGAGTGACGTCACATTGGTATCGTAAATTACGACTGCGACATCTCCGAAACAGATTTACGTCAGCACATTACGGTGGCATAGAGGTGACATGTGCGTTTTTTATCATTATCATTTAGACCTATCTAAAAAATTGTTTTATAACTTTAAAAAAAAAAAAAAAATAGTTAACGATGCCTCTTTTTATTTAAAAAAAAATACATAAAATAAGAAATCGTTTCACATATCGATGAAAACACGTATCTTCTTATTGTTTGAGAAAATGATAAGAAAGTACGACACGAATTGCTTTCTCGTGAAGACGAGCTACATAGCAAGTCAGAACTATTCATAACTTTCCAATTGATGCCGCGTTAGAGAAGTGGCCTGGTTGTAGGACTATACCGTTGGAACGACTTGCTATCTCGTTCCCTCGAGAAAGAGACCAATTTTGGTTGGCTGAGTATCTGGTTCACACGAGATAACAATTCGTTTTTTTTTTTGTTTTGTTTTTTTTTCATTTCATTTTATTAATTTTGGTTATTGTTTTTGTTTTTTTGTTTTGTTTTTATTTATTCTTTTGAAATAAAAGAGCGTGTAATAACCGTTTTTTTTCAAATCGATTTCTTTATTTATGAAAAATATATATAACAAGAAATATTTATGGGTGTTTTCTATGTACAAGATAGACCTAAATGAAAGAAGAAAATAAAACCGCAAACAAACCCGCATATGTCACCTCTCTTAAGAGCAGCTTGACCTCGAGCTCGAAAGCAACGCAATGTACAATGGACAATGGACAGGGTCAGGCTTTCACTTTATATCAGCATATATTCATAAAGAATGAAGTATGTGCCAAATTGAGGGATCGCGGATGTCAAACAAAGAATTAAAACATTAACTTAGACCGGAAGTCAACTTTGAACTCGACCGGTATGAATCTGGAGCTTACAGCTTGTGTGGCGACTCAAATGCGCCTACATGCCCTGACGGATGACTATATCGTTAGAACGACTTACTATCTCGTTCCCTTAAGATAGAGACTAATTTTGATTGGCTGCGTATCTGGTTACCACGAGATAGCAGTTCGGTTTTTAGCTCACCTGAGCACGAAGTGCTCTGGGTCAGCTATTGTGATCGGTAATCGTCCGTCGTCCGTTCACAATTACAAAAAATCTTCTCCTCCTAAACTTACCATGGACTTTCAACAAATCTTCATATAAATTATCCCTAGGTCATTCTCTTTCAAAATACTTCAAAGAATTGAAATCCATAAAGAACTCTGGTTGCCATGGCACCGGAGTGAAAAAAACTTAAAAAACTTCTCTTCCCAAGCGGTGAGGCCTAGAGCTTTGATATTTGGTACAAATCATCATCTATTGACCCTCTACCAAAATACTTCTAAGAATTACCGTATTCTGAAATTAAGTCCTTTTATGTGCGATCCCTGATTTTACAAAGAAATAAAGAAGGAAAAGTTTAAAAATCATCTTCTCCCAAACCATAAGGCCAAGAGCTTTGATATTTGATACAAATTATCATCTATTGACCCTCTTCATAAACACTCCAAAGAATTACCGTATTCTGAAAATTAGCTCTTTTCTGATTTTACAATGAATAAAAGAAGGAAATCTTAAGAAATCTTCTCCAAAACCATTAGGCCTAGAGCTATGATATTTTGTACAAATCATTATCTATTGACTCTTTACCAAAATACTTGATAGAATTACCGTATTCTCAAAATTAGCCCTTTCCTTGGCGATCCCTGATATTACCTAGAAATAAAGAAGAATTAACTGTGCTCTGAAAATTAGCCTTTTTCTTTGTGATCCCTGATTTTACATGGAAATAAAGAAAGAAATCTTTAAAAGTCTTCTTCTACGAGACCATAAGGCCAAGGGCTTTAATAATTAGTGTTTAATAAAACTTATTGACCCTGTACTAAAATACTTCATAGAAATACTGTATTCCGAAAATAAGCGATTTTTTGTGCAATCTCAGAAAGGAGTAATGAAGGATATCATAGAAAATGTTCTCCTTCTAAACCATTAGGCCTAGAGCTTTGGTATTTGGTATGTATTAATGCCTATTGACCCTCTACTTAAGTACTTCAAAGAATTATCGCACCCTTTTAATTGGCTCAATATGGTTGGATCTTCACTTTACCTAGGATAAAAGGAGAAAATCTTTAAACAATCTTCTTCTTCAAAAAGATAGGTGTAGGGCTTTGATATTTGAATATTATCTCATAAAGCCTTGAGCCATCATACTCAGGGTGCGATATAGGACTATCATGGTCCTCTTGTTTTTATTTGGTTATTGGTTTGTTTTGTTTTTAGCTCACCTGAGCACGAAGTGCTCTGGGTGAGCTATTGTGATCGGTCATCGTCCGTCGTCCGTCCGTCCGTTCACAATTACAAAAAAACTTGTCCTCCTAAACTAAACATGGAATTTCAACAAAACTTCACAGAAATTGTCCTTTGGTCATGCTCTTTCAAAATACTTCAAAGAATTGAAATCCATGAAGAACTCTGGGTGCCATGGCAACGGAGTAAATTTTTTTTAAAAAATCTTCTCCTCCAAAGAGGTAAGGTCTAAGGCTTTGATATTTGGTACAAATCCTCATGTATTGACTTTCTACCAAAATACTTCAAAAATGTACCGTATTCTGAAAATTAGCTCTTTTCTGTGCTATCCCTGATTTTACATAGAAATAAAGAAGGAAATCTTGAAAAATCGTCTTCTCTCAAACCATATGGCCTAAGGCTTTTATATTTGGTACAAATTATCACCATTCTTTGACCCTCTACCAAAATACTTCAAAAATCACTGTATTCTGAGAATTAGCCCTTTTCTGTGTGATCCCTGATTTTACATGAAAAACTGAATAAAAGAAGTAAAACTTAAAAGTCATCTTCTCCCAAACCATAAGGCCTAGAGCTTTGTTGTTTGGTATACATCATCATCTATTGACCCTCTACCGAAATAGTTCATAGAATTACCGTACTCTGCAAATCAGCCCCTTTCTTTGTGATCCCTGATTTTACATAGAAATAAAGAAGGTAATCTATAAAATTCTTCTTCTCCCAAACCATTAGGTCAAGGGCTTTAATATTTAGTCTGTATTAATACCTTTTGAACTTCTATTTTTGAATATTTCATATAATAACTGTATCCTGAAAATAAGCTCTTTTCTGTGCAATCCAAGATAGAAGTTATGAAGAATATCATAGAAAACCCCTTCCTTCCAAACCATTAGGCCCAGAGCTTCGATATTTGGTGTGTATTAATGCCTATTGACCCTCTATTTTAGTACTTCAAAGAATTATCACACCCTTGAAACTAGCTCGATATTGTTGGATCATCAAATACCTATGGTTAAAGGAGAAAATCTTTAAAAATCTTTCTCCAAAATGATAATGTGTAAGGCTTTGATATTTTGTGTATTATATCATTACGCCTTCAGCCATCATACTAAGGGGAGCGATATAGGACCATCTTCCTCTTCTGATTTGTTTTTATTTATTTTCAAATAAAAGAACGTGTAATAATCGATTTTTTCAATCGATTTTTTTTTAAAAATTTATAATAAACACACATATATATATATATATATATATATATATATATATATATATATATATATATATATATATATATATATATATTCAAAAACGAAAATTATTTGGGGTATTTTTTATGTACAGAATAGACCTAAATGAAAAAAAAAGAAAAAATAACCGCAAAAAACCCCGTATATGTCACCTCTCTTGAGAGCAGCTTGACTTCGAGCTCGAAAGCAACGCAATGTACAATGGACAATGGACAGTGACAAGTTTTCATTTTTTATCAGTATTTATTCACAAAGAATGAAGTATGTGCCAAATTTGGGGATCGCGGATGTCAAACAAAGAATTAAGACATTAACTTAGACCGGAAGTCAACTTTGAACTCGACCGGTATGTATCTGGAGCTTTCAGTTTGCAAAGGCGACTCAAAGGCGCAACTACAGCATATTCAAGCTATAGTTACAACGTTTAGGGTCATCAGCCAACCATTTACCTTTTCGGAACATGTTACTTGCCATGAATTTTGCAGAGGAACTTCATCTCGGCGCTCAGTTGGCATAGCCAGCGGAGTCAGTGGGCGCGGCCATTGAATTCAGTTGGAGGAGCCAGCGATCCGTTAATTTATTGCTCTAGTTTAAGTCCGTACCCAACCTCTTTGACATACTCTGAGTATATTATCTTTATCCTACAGCTAAATGTATAACAGACTGTAAGGATCTACCTGACGGTAATTACCAGTCGTGTAAAAGTTGTGCTGTGTACGCCTCTTGTGTAAATGGATTGATACATGATTACAGAAATTGTGCTCCCGGCCGTCTTTTCTGGGATGATAATTCAAAGACCTGCGAAGCAGTATCAACTACATGCCCTGACGGTAAGTAAATATTGGTGGGGTATAATTATGTGTGAAATTATTAATTCATAAAGAACTATTCTATATTTGCTAAAATAGCGGTCATAGTTTAGAAGATTTGTCACTAATATAAGAAACAACCTTTGGGCATATCCCCTCGCTTTCCATAATGTAGGTTTGTCTCTTAACAATGGATGGATAATTGTAAACCTAAGTTGGATAGCAGTGGATGCTAGGAAAGGATGAAGTGGTAGTACTGGTATGAGAAATACCAGGAATCCATTGTTAGGTGCTCCAGCCGCCGCGATATTACTAATGAGCCAGATATTGTCTCCATTGGTGAGAGACAAATGTCGGAAAGGATATGTGCCGCCGCCGGGGATCCAATCCATGATAACCCATGAATGAAGATTCATTACAAATTACAAACATATAAGCAATCACTCATTTACATTCGATGTTCTCATATAAAAATAAAGTTCGATCATTTTTCAGCTCACCTGACCACGTAGTGGTCATAGTGAGCTATTGTGATCGGGCTGTGTTCGGCGTACGTCGTCAGTTGTCAACTTTGAACTTGTGTGTACTATAGAGGTCACGTTTATGCTGAAATGTCTTGAAACTCGGTCAGAATGTTTGTCTACATGACATTTCGGACGAGTTTGAAAATGGGCCATGTGCAGTCAAAAAGTAGGTCACTAGGTCAAATGTCAGAAAGCCTCTTGTGCGCCCTTGAGGTCACATTTTTGGCTCAAATGTCTTGAAGATTGGTCAGAATGCTTGTCTACATGACATTCCGAATGAATTTAAAAATTGGTAATGTTGGTTCAAAAATTAGGTCACCAGGTTAAATCTTAGAAATCCTTGTGTGCGCTTTTGAGGTGACAGTTTTGGCACAAATGTCTTGAAACGTGGTCAGAATGATTGTCTACATTATATCTCATATTAGTTTGAAAATTGGTCATGTAGGGTCGAATTCTAGTATGTCAGGTTAAAGTTTATGAAAACCTTATGTGCACTCCAAAGATCACATATTTTGGCTTTAATATCTTGAGACTGGGTCAGAATGTTAGTCATCAGGCTATCTCGGATGAATTAAAAAATGGATCACATTGGGTAAAAAACTAGGTCACCAGGTTAAATCTTCGAAAACCATGTGTGATTCTAGACATCACATTTTTCGTTCAAAAGACTTGTAATTTTGTCAGAATGTTTGTCTACATGATATCTCAGGTGTGTTCGAAAATTGGTTATGTTTGAGTAAAAATATAGGTCACCGGGTCAACTATCAGAAAAAAACGTTTGTGCAATCTAGATGTTCCATTTTTGGATCAAACGTCATGGTCATAATGTTTGTCTACATTAATTTCTTGTTTAATATCTGATATAAGACTTCGGTATCAAGTCTAGTAAAGACAAGATAAGGTCACTTGTACCATTTTACTTCTATAGCAATCCATTCAGGTGAGCGCTTTTTTGAATGGGGTTTTACGCCGCTTTCAACAATCTTTCAGTTATATCGCGGCGGCTGGAGCACCTAACAATGGATTCCTGGTATTTCTCATACCAGTACCGCCATCACATCCTTTGCTAGCCTCCAGCTGCTATCCCACATAGGGTACGATTATCGACCCATTGGTGGGAGACAAATAGTCGGAAAGGATGAGTGCCACCGTCGGGAATCATCCTTGTCGACTATTTGTCTCCCACCAATGGGGCGATAATCGTAACCTATGTGGGATAGCAGCTGGAGGCTAGGAAAGGATGTGATGGCGGTACTGGTGTGAGAAATTCCAGGAATCCATTGTTAGGTGCTCCAGCCGCCGCGATATAACTGAGAGATTGTTGAAAGCGGCGTAAAACCCCATTTAAAAAGCGCTCACCTGAATGGATTGCTATAGAAGTAAATGGTACAAGCTTTAGGGCCAATGACCCTCTTAATTGAACGACGTTCTCGTTTACGAAAAAACAAATCATTTTTTAATTCCCCCTTAATAATATATTAATGCAGTTCACAACGTGGTTCGGTGCACTTATAATGCTTGGTTTTCAATTTATTTCTGTTAATTTTGAGTTAATCAAAGATTGGGTATTTGGCTTTTAACGGTTAATCACCTCGTTAATTAAATAAGAAGGTCTCTTTCATAAGTGCCCAAATTGTAGATATTTGTTTTTTGTTTTGATTTTTTTCAAAGTTCAAGAGCCAATTATGATTTTATCTCTTTGAGTATTTTTTTTTTGTTTCGTGTACTTTTAAACATTAGAATGGAACTATTAAGTATCTGAAGTAAAGAGAATGCCAAAAGGAATTTTAATGGTACTTTAGCCTTTATTTCATTTTTATCGTTTCACGTAAATTATCATAAAACTTCTCTTACTTGTAATATTTTTACGTGTAAGTGCGATGACAGTTTAATTTCGTGAACAACTAATACTATATTTCGGCGAGCTCTTAGTGACGCCACTAGCAAACACGTAGTTTTAATCGTCGACTCATTTTAAGATAAATTGGTGCTTCACTGAACCAAACAACCATTTATATATACTTTAATCCTTTGTTTCGTCTTTCAAAAACGGGCGTTCAAATTGGTCAAAAAAACATTTGTAACTCCATGTACAAACGTTTGAGCATCAACGATTTTGTATGCTTCCCAAAAAAAGGGTCCCAAACAAAAAGGTATCAAATATTGTAAAAGCTTTGCATTTTTCGCTCGATGCTATAAGAGTGGGATAAATGAAGAGAATATTCTTTGTTTTCATAGAGGTTAAACAAACAAAAAAAATCACACTGAATCCGCTTCAATTTCAAAGTGTGATTAGTTTTTTTGGGGGTCATACCTCCATGAAAACAAAAAATATTCTCTTCATCTCTTAAGTTAGCGAGGTATATAATCGTCGTTGTTTAGATTTCTTTCGGTACGTTTTCAATACAAACTTCTTTAATTTTAGAATCTCCGTTTCCATGTGTTGACGACTGCAAAGGGATAAACGGAGGACCTTTTCCATCCTGTGACACATGCAGCGGTTTTATTTTATGTGTATATGGATATAAGTATGAAATGCCCTGTGTGGGAAATTTGAAATATGATGCCTTCGCAAAAGGTTGCGTAAACCAAGAACATGCAACATGTACTGTATAAGACCACATCGAATCAAATTGACAAAACAGACAGACACACAAATAACGGTATCTATAAAGTTTACAAAGTGCAGCATCTTAAATACATACGCCCATTTAAATCATGCTAAAGGAGTGATAACTGTATACGTTTAAATAAACAAAGTGGCATACTTTCGCTCTATTCTCCTAAATACAGAAAAACATAAATGTATACCTTTCTTATTTTGCATGCTACTATTTAATTGATAGTTTTGTCTATTATGACGGAGCGCTCGTATTGGCCTAAAAAATATTAATACCTCAATGTCTAAAATTGAGCACGTAACTATTTTGTATGCTTGCGCATGAAAATTTTATATATAATTTAATAATAAATCCAAAGAATTTAGATGATCAAGCACATTCTACTGCTTCATCACCTAAAAGTTTTGGATGTATTACCAAATGCCCCCTATACATATGTATTGGTTGATCCCTATCTTCATTGATTGGTATTATTCGAAACATTATATATTTGTAATATATATATATATATATATATATATATATATATATATATATATATATATATATATATATATATATATATATATATATATATATATATATATATATATATATATATATATATATATAGTTTCTTTTTTGCTCTAGATAACATTTATTGTTTTCGTGGGGTAATGTAACCAAAAAATAATTATTACAGTTATGTATGTATCCGTTTCGCGTATTCATAAAGTCTGTTTAATTTATTCGTTTCATTATTCAATGAAAACAAGAAACACTCTCTTCATCTCTTGAATGAAAGCAATGCTAATCTCACACCACTTCGCCTGATGCGATACAGAACCTAATTTAAAAAGTAATTACCTTGACATGACCTCCTTTTTCCTCTTTCTTATCCTAGTTTTAAACGACAAAAATTTAAACAAGCCCAAAGTGATAGAAGGTGCAGACGACAATTTCAAGTTGATGGAGTTTTAAAATTGTTCGTCTTTTTGGATAGAAACGATTGTGGATAATGCAGGAATTGATAAAAGCGATTGCCTCTTTTCCTACAATGTTTTCAAAAACTTTACTTGAAAAGGGGCTTGTGAAGAAATGGTTAACGATAAAGTTTTAAGGCCAAATTCACTGGTGAAAGTCAACTATTTTTCGGACACAATCCAAGTTGTGTGAGAATATGTATATATTTATGTTTATATGTGTATGTGATATATATGTGTTTGTGTGTATGTATTAGTGTATATGTGTATCTATGCATGTGTGCGTGTATATGTATGTATATATATGTTGAATACGTATGATGTATATGCATATACATACTTCCTTCTTATGAGGTTTGTTAGTTTGTGTGGACCATGTCTCGTATTGTAGTGTAATAGTATCTGTTTGAACTGCTCAAGTTTTCACAATTACGACATTTTAACTCTACATTTATTATTTGACTCGACTGAATTGTCCTTATTCCCCCCACCTTTTTTTTTACAAAGCTTGCTATTTTACCTTATAGTACTGATGACCTTGGTTCATTTGTATAAGAAAATGCCGTGATGGTGAAGAATTGTTCTTAATTGCTTACTTATATGTATCTTCTTTTTGTCGATCTTCACCATTTTTTGAGGAAATAAAGATTATATATATATATATATATATCACTGAATTTCACCGACGAACTAGTAAATTTATAGAAATGATTCACTCATTATTTTGCTACTATTAGAAATGCTTTAAAGGCTAGTCCACTTCATCTCAGCAGGAAATAGATATTGATGACGTCATCATTTTGTAATGTATCGAAGCGTTTAAGAGTTTTTCCGAAAAGCTGTACATTTAGACTTTTTTTGCAATAAAGAAACTAATAATAATTTGTTTTCGGTACAAGTTTTCCAAAAACAAGTCTATAGCTTCACTTAATGATGTACATTAATGTTACCATACGCTTACAAATATGATTTTTACCTTACGACTCCCCCCCCCCCCCAAAAAAAAAAAAAAAAAAAAAACCCAGAAAAATGTTGTATGTGTAGGTCTTCTGAATATCAAAGGCTTGTCCTTCTCTCAGCAAACTATTGGTTTATCCATGTTTTACATATCTTCTTCACATAATAATCTTTTCTTTTTGTATGAATGTTTAGTTGAAAGGATTTCAAGTTTTTAGATTGGATAGAGCTCTTGTTTGGAAATTGATATAGTCTTTTTCTGATAAAAAAAACCAATTACTGTTTAATTATTTTCTCATTTCGGAAAGGCCGAACGAGAAATAACAACCAAGGCAAAACTGATAAACAAAAACTTGTTAAGGTTATCAAACAAAAATTCCACGGGTGAACCAATTCCTGCTTTGTTAGATATACATCACGTCGTTTTTATTTTTCAAATGCAACCTTAAAAGGAAGTGGAAAAGAAGACTGAAGAAAATAACATGTTTCCATTGAGATATGGACATTTAAACTTATTTACGCTTTCTATGAATCCGCTCCGCGTATCAATACAGTGTGATTAAGATCTTAGGTATGGGAGCGCAGTTGCAGATATATCTTAGTCGAAGGACAATTATCCCTGTCGATGGAGAACGAAATCTTGAAACTATGATTATGCGCGTGAGAAAGGAGCAGTTATTCTTTCATTGATGCTATTCTATTTCCTATGTAAACAAAACGGTTTTTTACTGAAGCGTTAGGACAGACTACGTATGTAAGGACATGTATGTATGTCTCATAAGAGTGTAGCTGTGTATCAAAACTTCATGCAGACGTGTTTTATTCTCCCGCCTACGAAGCAGAGGGAGTTTATTGGTTTCACTATGTCTTTCTGTCTGTCCGACAGTAGACTTTTCCGTTTCTATGCTACATCTGAAGAATCAACTGACCTACAAACTTGAAACTTCACACAAGAATTGCCAATAATCCAAATAAGTGCCCTTTTGTGTTTTGGTCCCGTCAAAGTAACAATTAAACTTAGGTTGAAAACCCTTACCGTGTTCGATCTCATAAGCAATTTTACCTAGGCCCTTGAGACTTTATACACATACACGCACTTGTACACATGTTAACCATGACGTAGGGAGGTACCTTCTTGTTTTGGGGTAATGTAGGTCAATGATCAAGGTCACTATTGCACTTTAGTTTAAAACAGTTTACATGCTCTAACTCGAAAGCTATTTGACCTAGGACCTTAAAATTTTAAGAATATGTGGCCCATGGCCCAGAAAGGTGCCCTATTGTTCTAGAGTAACGTAGGTCAAAGGTAAAGGTCAGAATTAGTTTTTTTGAGGGGTAATGCAGGTCAAGAGTCAGTTGTGCTACTTTAATGACAAAGAGGGGGTATTAGTCCGTTTTGCGACAATTCTATTTACCATTATTAAAAAATGATATTCAAATATGGAATGTATCGTTCAAGTTTTGTTAAAGATTACGGTTGTTAACTCATGTTCCATTTAGCTAACCATAAATAGATTATAACGTATTTTCTTCAAAACATAGAATGCACTTTTGTGGGGAGGGTAGGCCTAATCAAATATTTCAATAATCTACATGAACAATTTTAGTTTTTTTCAGTAAAAGTGAATTTTTTTTATTTTATTTGGATTCATAAGTAAATAATTCGGCCTTAATTTAGTGCGCCAAGTGAAGTGAAAAAACCCACGATATATAAACATAGATCAGACACTTCTCCTCCATACAGAATGACTATGAGAGCTTAGAGTATACTGATAGCAGACATGAATTGAAACACAGCTTCACTCCTTTTTTTTCTTATAATCTAATACATATAGATGCACAAAACTATAGAGGTTTAAAAAGAGAACTTAAATTTTAATTTTGTAATTGTTTTCATCTAAAATATTTCAAACTGTTTAGTAATGATTCCTTTTAAATTGCATTTTTAGAATGGCGAGTTCAGATGATATCGATAAAAACTCAAATGGGTTGTCCCTTTAATGAACAGAATGTCAATTTAATCATTTAAAGTCAAGTCATTTATATACTATGAATGTAGGTTTTGAATTGAAAACGCAACTGTTCCTCTGTATGTTCCTATATATAAATGAAAACAGTGTTTATATGACAGACTAAATATAACGTTAAATTATCATTTTTTTTTAGTAGAGTAATTGAGATATTAGACCAAAATATCACACACAGGAATGCAAAATATTGCTTGAAAATGTATAAGCAATATAAGCGATGTCACAAAGATTTGTTTTGTTTTTGTTTTGTTTTGTCAAAAAGCTTTTGTTCAAGTTCTACAAAAAAATGAATTCACTATTGAATAAATTGTATCGCTTTCGATTTAATTCTTTTATTATTCTTTTTCCCGACATACAAAACATTTTACACTAGATAAGCGACACCCGAAAGGTTTCGCAGAAGTGAAATGAGAGAGGATTAATTGAATACATTATTCATACAATTACGATCGCAGTTTGTAATTGTTGCTTCCAAAATGTATGCCATATCAAATGAAATGGTTTGCTACCTTAATTATAATAAGCAATTTCTTTTTTCTACAAGTAATTATGCTAATAGTTATAATTAATCAATCTCCGCTAGTTTGCGGACGTAAATTATATATAGCCAGAATTTGTTCAAGGTTTTATAAAAGAGGAAGGATAAGACAATGTGTATCCAAACATGAGGCCCAGAAGAGACTGTATCGCTTCAATGGATGTTATATGTCTACCCAAGTTTACAAGTTTTCAATACCAAATGACCATTATGGTAGAGGGTAACCTGGTCATGGCACATGCAAAATTTGCTTTGGATAGGATTTCCTTATTCATTTTTAAGTGTAATCTTGGATCCGTTTACAAAGGGCTAATTTTCTAGTTTGAAATTTAATGGTTAAGGACCATTAGGTAATGTCACATGCCAACTCTTAAAACTCTAGGCCTTTCGGTTTGGGATTAGAATATTTTTTCATGACTTCCTTCTTTATTTCTTTGTAATATAAGAATGACACAATATAGGGCTTATTTTCAAGTAAGAGCAATGTTTTGAAGTATTTTGATAGAGGACCATTAGGCCATGCTCAAAGTTATTGGCCTTTTCGTTTTGGGGGAGAGTATTTTTCTAGATTTTCTATTTTATTTCTATATAAGTAAGGGATCAATTATTTGGGCAATAATTTGAAGGATTTGGTAGAGGGCCATTAGGCATTGTCACATGCCAGATTAAAAAAGCTCTAAGACTGTCGATTTTGGAGAAGATGTTTTTTGAGATTTTTCACTATCTTGCCATGGCAACCAGAGCTCTTCATGGAATATGATTATTTTTTGAAATCAGGAAGAGAAGCATCTAGGGATAATCCTGTAAAGTTTGGTTGAAATCTGACCAGTATTTTCTGAGGAGAACATCTTTTAGGAAAAAGCAAAAAGGATAAGGGAAAGGCGTTTTGACGGACGCACAGACACACAACGAAGACTTTGCAATGACAAAAAATAGTTTGGCTTAGGCCAGTGGAGCTTTAAACTGTTCCAAGGGCCATATCATGCATATCATTAAAATCAAATCCAAAGCCATCATCATATCAGGATAAGTAAGATTGGTTGTTTGTATGAGGTTTAGCACCTCTTGAAAAGTATTTCAGAGTTGCGTTCTTTTCGTTGAGATTCTTAAAATTCGTATTTATATTGTTAAGATAAAACATTTTTAGCTAAAGATTTTCACGCTACTGAATAAGAATCTTAATAATTCCCTTTGAGGAATATAAGCGTACTCAGCATTGGTTTTAACAAGTAACATTGGAGACGTCGAATGTTTTCATTCATAATAACAAAAAATGTTGTTTAGAGACCCCAAAAATCTTATTTGGCGGGATTTTCCATCTCGACGAAAAGAACACATCTCAGTTATATCACGGATGCGGGTAATCAAAACTTGGATTCTTGTCATTTACCCCACCTGAGACACCACACGCTCATACCACTAAGGGGCACTATTTATCATTTAAATACTGGTAAGAGATAAATAATGCATGTTGTGCGGGATGACTTTTGTTATGATATCATAATATGTCAAAAAGAATGCTCAAATTCATGCTCCCAGCATTATGAGTTGACCAGATTCAGCAGGACCAGTTAGAGAAGTTAACAAGATTGTATTCTGTGATAGAGTGAATATAACAATTCTGGAAAGACCACTTGATGACAAATAGTCTTTGAAATTTTGATATGGAATTTAAATAAAAAAAATAATAAAGTAAACAGACATGCAGATGGGCAGACGCAGTTGTGACCAAGATTAGCCTTATAAAATCCATACTGCAGGTTATGCAGATTAATTGACAAAGCATCCCCGGCCGAAAAATTTTGTTTGTCAATGGAGTATATCAATCTTAGGATATCACTCTGTATGTATATGGCTTCATTAATCAGGGGCAGAAACTCTAAATTTAATAGTCGAACCGGGTAACCCCTACGATATGCGCATCTCCTCTAGTGAAGCTTTTCATAAAATTTCATTGAAATCCAATGGTTTCCAAGAAATAGCGGGGAAATGAATATTACTCTGTATGTATATGGCTTCACCAATTAGGGGGAGTAACACTAAATTTTATAGTCGAACCGGATAACATTAACGATAAACGCACCTACTCTTTGTAGTGAAGCTTTCCACAAATTTTCATTGAAATACAGTCAATGATTTCCAAGAAATAGCACGGAAACGAAACTCGGACGGACGGAAGGACGGACGGGCATGGAAAAGCAATAAACCCCCGATGATTTCATCGGCAGGGGATTTAAAGAATACTCCCATTATCCCACAACTAAATTTTTGACGCCCGCCAAAAAAGTTCAAGAAAACAAATAGGAAAATTTCGAAAATGCTTGTTACGAGTAATTTCTTCATTTTCTATATGGTTTTCTATAGTCAGAAATACAAAAGTATTTGGAATTCTATAAATATGAAATTGTAGTTATCTTCAATTTAGGACCAAGTCTGAACATCTTTGTCTGGTAGTAGGTTAAACGCTTCCTACACAGTGGCACCTTTTGATGCCCCTTGTAACGTATAACTTCTCCATAGTCCACGATGCTTTCCTAAGAATTTCTATCATGTTAGATAAGGATTTTAAAAATTTCATCAGCTTTAAACTGTTGTCTGCAACTTCTTTGAATTTGGACCAATCTAAATATTTAATCATCTGCAAATGGGTCAAGGCTGCCGGGGAGCTTTCTTTTGCACTTAATTTTCTCATAAAGTCAAAACTTTTCTTCTTTTTCCCCTTAAATTCTAGGGTATTTTCCATTCATAATATGATTATTTAGAGGCATTAATCCTCAAAGTCGAGGAAAATGTTGGTCGAATTTATAAGGGGTCCAATGCTAAGGAAGTAACATTTATTAGGAGGAATACAAAATACTAACAAATAAACGTGTTTGTAAACGAGTGACAATTTATGTCTTGTGAAATATACAATAAATTCAAAGTTTAAAAAGGCTTTTGATACATGAATTCATTTTTTGAAATGAATGGATAATATGAAATAAGACAAAGCCTCTGTCCGGGATCGTGTGATACCCGCGAATAGTAAAAACAAATTTTCTGCATGCAGAAGTCTAAAATCAAGCAATCTTCAAACATTTCCAAATGATTTTTTGTGATTTTCTTTGGGATTCTATGTTTGTTGTTCGCATTTCTAGATAGGACGGAAACCACTACACCGACCCGGCCAGACTGACCTGAATTGAAAACGTTTTGTTCTATGACGATTTTCTAAATTCAGAAATGTAATTGTAGATTAACATACGTTTATACATGAATTCTAATTGACATCTTCTAGATCTGAACTCTGTTTCAAACATTTGTTATATGGTTTACCGAGACTCGGGACCTCTTTTTGCCTGACGGGTTACATATATATGAATATATGACTTTGAACAGAAAGTTCATCTCTTTATATATTTGTCCAGTTCTTTTAAGCATAACAAAATGGGAAAAAATGTACTTGCTCAAATTCAAGAAGTTGCAGATGACAATTTTTCGATAGAAGACAAAGTTGAAACTGAAAAAAGTGGATAACTTATTAGAGCTATTGAAATGACTTGTCTATGATAACAAACACTTAGAACTAGACAGAGAGAGGGAGGTAGACTCACAAAACACAGAGCGACAGAAATAAACAACAGTAAATAGAGGGAAAATAGATAGAAGGATAGAGACTGAGAGGGACACAAACAGTTAACCTAGAGACATAAAAATAAGAAAAAAGACATGAGAGAGATTGAAAAAGATGGAGAGAGTGATTCTTACAAACCAGTTTACCTGTTGGTTACTAAAAATGGGATAAATCATTAAAGGAAATGAATAGCATAATCATTTTCCTTACTCACAATGGTTACTTATGCCTTAACCCTTGTCATGTTGAACTCGGAATATTGGTGTTTTGCAGGAGGTATAGACAAAGTTCAAGTAACACATATGTGCAGTCTAATCTTTGTCTACACCACCTGCTTACCTCAAAATTTTAGACCTGTCCGAATTCAAAGGCTTTGCAGACAACAATAACAACGATTTTATTCCAAAAATAATCATTCTGTACTGTAGAAAAAAATGTGGAAAAAGAAGAAATTGTGTATTACAAGCAATTTGTTCTTTTCCACAATGTTTTCTCAAGTATGGAAACACAGTGACATAAAAGATAGGGATAGAACAGGAAAGGGTCACATCGGGATTTTTACAAGGTGATTTTTCAAAATTACTATTATTTTTGCACTTGGTGCTTTTAGTGCTTTCAGCCCTTTGGTTTTGTTATTTTGTAGAATATTTTATTTAGCATGACAAGGGTTAAACAGATTTAATGTATGCTTCTTAGACAACAGCCTTCAAAAGAAAAAAGATTGCACTGGTTTAATTAGGCCTTAAAATAGAGATATACAGATAGACAGAAAGACAAAGAAGGACAGAGAGAGAGAGAGAGAGAGAGAGAGAGAAAATGAGAGGAAGAGAGGGCCATAGTCTTGAGAAGTAAGGTAGAGAGAGCCCTAGTCTTGAGAGGTAAGGTACATGTAGGTTGATAACCTTTGACAAGATGAAAAATAAACTGTCCCACATTGAAAACTTGCAGAAGCCAGGTAAAAGTGAAGATAAATCGAAAACCAGTTATCATGAAGGCAAAAAATATTGTTATAGCCGAAACCCTTTCTCCTTTTCACAGAATAAATTCCTTGTGTTCATAAATAGAGACCATTAAAAGTTTAAACCATGTTTTAAATAAATTTCTTTATTCAGTCAATACAGTAGATTCTTCAAGAAAGTCTTGAGCAGACAAAAAATTCTCAACAACAACAACAACAACAAAATCAAAGTATCATTTTTATTATTAAGCATCTTGCTTGATCTGTAGGGTCAAATTGTTCACTCCCAGAAGATTTTGTCAATTCAGAATGATAATTCTACCTTTATATATATTCTTACTAAAGATTCAAGAAATGCTATATATAAATGACCTCTGCTTGCTATGAGCTCATTTTCAAGATTGTTTCACTTAGTTTCTAGGGGGTAGCTTTCACTACTAACAGGTTTTGTATAAAAATGTTTCCCTTATCCAATTGTTATGCCAGTTCAGATTATGTTGTGCATATGCTGTGCATGTAAAAACTATATATACCCTTACAAATTCTAACACTACTAAAAGGATTTAAACCCATTACCAGACAACAGGATTCTAGATTGATCAAAATTGAAAGAAACTGCAGATAAGAAATTAAGTTTAAATAATTTCATAATCCTATTCTATAGGGTAGAAATAAATGAAGAAATTCATGTTACACACAAATTCTTCATTTCCCACATTGTTTGACCTGGAGTGTTATATTATTAGGAATTAAAAAGCAGAATTGTTAGGTAATGGGTTAAAACGAAATCCCATGTAAATTCTTGACAGTCAGAATATTTATTCATCAATGTTAGATTACATTTACTTCAAAAAGTACACACAATCTCCACAACAAGCACAAATCAGTATCATTTTCACTCCCCTTTTTAACCCATTAATGTTTTGCAAGATTGAGACTTATCCAAATTCAAATGACACAGACAACATTATAGAGTAAGCTCAATTCAAAAAGTAACAATTCTGTTTGATAGAAAACAGTATTGGAAAAGAAGAAATTGCTTGTAAGGAGGAAATTCTTTTTTTTTTCAATATTATTGTCTCAAGTATAGTATCACAAGAAGGTAAATATCAGAAATGTACAGTAAAGGGTTGCCTCTGAGAGGGCCTAATGATAAAGATTAAGTAGTAAAAGTTCATTTTTTCAATTATAATCATTATTTGACAATTCATTTATAATTGGCATATAGCATGAAATGGACATTCCGGGAACTGGGAAAACTATTGACCCTTATCAGACCTTTTTCAGAATGACTTATATCCAATTTGATTTCGACATGTTTTTGTCCCTTTGCAGAGCCTGGCTAACAAATTTCATTACCAATTATGCTCTTAATCCTTTTTGAGGGAACAAAATTCCGGTTCATTCTGAAGTTGGATGGGCGGAAATGGCCAAGATAAGGTATTAGACGTGTGATATTTGAGAAAAGACAAAAAAAGTTAGTTGCATCAGTTCTCAAACTACTAAAATATCTAAGCGCTTGGCTTAACCAAGGTTCAGCAGAGTGGGCGACTCAGGCGAAGAAGTCGCTTGGTTTCAATAAAATATCGCCTGAGTTACTGATCAAACCAAAGTCGAAGTTTGACTGGCGAACCTGTCCTAATCTGACGATACAAGCCAATATCGGAGAGCAGCGTAGATGGGACAGGATCACCAGTGTAAGTCGCCTGGAAAATACGGGAAGTCGCCTCGTTATTATAGGCGATAATTACATTTTTTCTAGAGGCTATCAAATCAGGGGACAACTGCTGATTGGAAGCCCTTTGATCGTAAATCAAGCGTGTACCGATGGACGATATACCTGGCTAATTTGATGGTTGCAAACGCTTCTGAAATGCCGGAATTATGGGAACTTTTTGATATGAAACCCGTACCCTTCTAAAGATTCAATTATTTTAGTGGCACATCATGTTTTATCTTTTCAATATACGAGATTTGTTGCGTACTTTTAAGCAGCGAGGATAATGGCGGATTTTATTACGAACGTCATGTCATTTGCCGTTTTGGCCCGGTTAAGCAGGCCATAGGAAACAACCCTGTATCCTGGTAATTGCCTAGGAAAAAGATAATCGAGTCAAAAACCGATCAACGTGTGTACTACGTAGCTTTTTTGTGCTCACACACGCGCGCTAACAATAGGTCTAGTATACGTCATCAACTTAGTGCGACACGAAGTGCTTTGTGTGTTCAATGCAGTGCTTGCATATCACTACGCTGTGTCACGGGTCTTTTTAAGCACTTACTATCCCAACGGACTATATTTGCAATCATATTATATTGAAATATTAAACTCTATTGATATGTTGATATATTATTGAAAACGTAAAATAGAAGAATGAAAGAAAAAAGCAGACGGGTACATTTTAACATTCCAGAAAACTTTAAGGATGTTCGCTCCTGCGTATTTCGGTTCATATGACGTACCGCGCAATAGTTTAAGTCGAGTCGGAAAGTTATTGATAACGGAATTTAATGCAGTTGAATATAACATTATATCACTAAATTTTTTATCAGGCATCTGTGTGAAAACATATTTATGCAATGCAATCAATACAACCATTTATTGCGACGCCATAGTTTTTTCCCCACGTTTCCGCGCTAAATAAAACGAATAACGCTATGTAAAATTGGGCATCATTTACGCGGTACAAAAAGGTTTCTTGTACCGCCTGGAAATTTTTTATCCGTGACGATTCATAGTATGACGCTCTTTTCTTTTTTAAAGTAGGATACACATGTTTTACCTTGTATCTTCCAGAACCGTACTTTCTGCCATTTTTAAGTTAAAATTCAATATCTTTGCTTGTCAATTTACGTACATCACTTATATTTCCGCCATTGTTCTATTTATTTGCGTCTCTGTCTCTCTCATAAATTCAAAGAATTCACATACCTAGCACATAATAGGGTTCACCACATCTCACTCTACTTACAACTTGCAGGTTTTAGGATTATATATACCAGATGAAAATGTGTTTCTAAATACAGTTTGTGGTATAGAAGTTTCCTTTTTAAGTTATATAAACAAAATCCAATTCATGAAAACTCTGCAAATAAAGTTCATTTCGTTAAAAGTTGGTGTG
Organism: Fragum fragum; assembly: GCA_946902895.1. NCBI lineage: Eukaryota > Metazoa > Mollusca > Bivalvia > Cardiida > Cardiidae > Fragum > Fragum fragum. Next base: position 4,032,323 of record OX336377.1, read on the forward strand.
ATTACTGATTTACAAACTACCTGAATTGGTTGAAAAGAAATGGCATTTTTTCTCGTGCATTTCCCCCGTTTAATGTACAAAAATCTCAAAATATTAAGACATTACTCTATGCCCCGATGTGAAAATTGTATCAGCAGAATTCTTATAATGTATGACTTTTTTATTGAAAATGAGAAAGACCGCATTACTCCAACAATATCATTTTAGCTAACATCGAATGTTGATGCCATTGAACCTTTAGACAAAAACGAGTCATCAATAGACATTGTAAAATGGCCATAGATCCTTATGTATTTTATAGATCTCAATAGATCTATCAATTATTTAATCTGATACTATATATTTTTTCCGAAGAATAAGGGATGGGCCTCATATGAACTCAAAACGGGCTTTTATTTACCACTTCATTTGTAGGGGGTATATAGGAAAATAAAGACCGTTTTCTCTAAAGCCACTTCGGAATGCATTTTTGTAGAAGATAAACATTTAAATTCTTAATGTAATAAACACATGTTGGATGAGCAGCTGGAGGCTCAGAAAGGATGTGGTGGTAGTACGGGTGTGAAAAATAACAGGAAACTATGGCTAGGTGCTCCAACCGCCGCAATTAGACTGAAAGATTGCTAAAAGCGGTGATTAACCCCATACAAACAAACAAAAACAACCCAAAAAACATAATGTAAAAATATTGGAGAAACTCTATATGCCTTTGTTTGCATGAGCGAACATCCTTATAAAAATTGAAATAAATAGAGAACCAGCTCGTGTTTTCAACGCCCCACCCCATTTCCCGCCAAATCTCAACCGTCAAAACACGACATTCTTTTCGTAAGAAATTTCAAATAGAAGGTGAGATCGCCCTTACGAAATAACTTTTCCATATTGGTACCTATTTACGAAAATGCTATTCACTTGAACGCCTGCATTTTATTCTTATATTTATGTGAAAGCCGCGATTTTGATAAGTAGGTCACGATAGCATCTTTACTCTGGCACTCAAAGTTTTGCAGATCATAAAAACATGGGAAGCACTTGGTTTCAAATGTATAATTATTGTGCATGCTGAACAACAGGGCACGAAACTTTTTAGTTCAAACTTTGTATCTAAACTTTGTAGTTGGCATCGAAATGGTTCTATGCTACAGTTTGGCTTGGAAATCAATCTTTTTGTTCATTTAGACTTTGGAGTTTAAAAAACCTATGGAGTTTCTTGTGTCTTGGAGAAAAATGTTATGTAAAGTCAGCTGGCTTTTAGTAAATTTTCAATTTAACTTGGAGGACAATCTTTGGAAATTCATTTCAGCTTTAGAATTGAAAACCAAAGGAGGAGTTTGTTTCTTGGAAATGTACCATTTGTTGTTAAATTAATTGAATTTAATCTTGCTCTTTCATAGTACTTATCACTGCCAAAATCACTGCTGTGTTAAAGATACATAGCTTGACCTTGCTAATAGGGAAAAGAAGAAAATGCTGCCAACTAACGCTTTCTCCTGTCTCCCTAATATTATCTACCCTTTCTGCTACAAATTTTACTAATTTGCCCACATATTGTATGGAATCTGCAACCCTTTACAATTTGGACCTGTCTAAAAATTTGTTTCTTGTAATGGATTAATTTAAATTAGAAAGAAAAATAAAAGCCTTATCTCATCCTTAAACCCTTAAACAGACGACAAAATTTTAGACTGTGCCAAATTGGAACAGGTTGCAGACAATAAATCAACATGAGTATAATTTGATATATATCTAAGGTAGAAATTAAAAATAATGGGGTATGAGCATAGGGTGAACCATATTGTTGGAAAGGGAGAAATTGACCCTATCAATTTCTTGTGTTCCCACAGTAAAATACGACTTCTTTATGGAATTCAATTCAATGTAAAAGAAAGAACCGACGAGCTTTTGCCCCTAGAAAAACAGCATTACTACGATTGTTAGATGGAATGATCGAATGGAGAAATTGACTGACTTGTAGTAAACTAGTCAACTCAACTAAAATTATAAAAGCGCGAGTTGCGCCTTTCTTCAAAGCGGTATCGGGGGTAGTAATCTATACCTTGGGTATTAGTTGTTTTTGGCGGACTCAGCGCTATATAGTTAGCATACCGTTCGACATTTTTCCTTTGAAGTGATTTCGGAATGTGGCTTACGATCACTATAGGTAAATGGAACCCTTGGTTTCCCTCGCCTAAAAAGCCTTGCTAAAAAGATTTTAAAAAATCGAATGCATGCCTTCAAATGTCACCTTGCCTCTTTATAAACCAGGCCTTCTGCGCTTTTAGCGCTTTGATTTAAAATTCATTGAATAAAAGAAATAATATCTTGTTGATAAAAAACTGATTTTCCCGTAAAACTAAATAGAAAATAATCATTTTCAATGTAATCCTTTGATTTAACAAATATAGAAAACTAAGACAAACAATCTACGGCTTCTACGATCTTTTCATAAGTAACATTGTTAGGATTTCACCCAGAAATTAAATTTCACTTATCTTATTTTGGTAAATAATCAATTCAATGACATAATCGTTAACATAAAACAAATGGTTCCGTGTTAACATAGTTTCAAATTAAAACCTCTACACAGTCTTTGATTTATGTACTCAGCTGTTAATAATATTTACCCTTTACTTACAATAACTGCAACTATCTCAAAATGCACCCTTTTTAAATATATTATTTACAAGCTTTTTATCCATTTATTGTTACATAGAGGTGAAGTTGACAGACCTTAACCCATTACCACAAAATCCCGCTTTTTTACTTTTGAAGATTTTAAATGTTTAAATAGAAAACTTCTGAATAAGAAGAGGGAGTGTTTGTAGCAAGCAATTTCTCCTTTTCTGTAAATGTTTTTTTAACTGGTACTAGTTTTCTGTTTTGAGTATATTTTGATTTGGAATGTGGTATGCAGCTTTGTTTTCAATTTTGACCAGTCTTGAAATATTGTCTTCTGGTAATGAGTTAAATAAAATTGTGATTATGATAATGCTTTCCAATTTTCTGCTTCAAATCAATATCTGACCATTTTAGCTCACCTGAGCACGAAGAGCTCGTGTGAGCTATTGTGATCGCCTTTCGTCCGGCGTCCGTTCGTCGTCCGTCGTGCGTCGTCCTTCAAAATTTCTTTAAACGACAACTCCTCCTAAACTACTGCGCCTACTTTAACAAAATTTGGCAGAAATGTTCCTAGGGTGGTCCCCTGCAATGGCAACGAAAGTGAAATTTTGAAATAATCTTTAAATATCTTCTCCTCCTGACCCAGAAGCCGCAGAGCCTTGATATTTTGCATGAAGCATCAATATATCGACCTCTTTCAAAATAGATTAAATCATGATCATCGGGTCTCCAGGGGCGAAGCCCCAGGGGGATGGGGTTTATATAGAAATAAAGAACGGTTTTTAATGACATCTCCTCCGAAACCACTAAGCCAATTTGAACCAATTTGGCAGAAATTTTCCTCATGTGGATCCCGTTAAAAAATTGCTAAAAGAATTGAAATCCTTTAAATACTCTGGTTGCCAAGGCAACAAAAGTGAAAGTTTAAAACATTCTTTAAAAATCTTCTCCTCCTGACCCAGAGGGCATAGGGTCTTGATATTTTGCCTGAAGCATCAGTATATTGACCTCATACAAAGTAGTAGAAATCATTATCCTCGGGTCCCAAGGGGCGGAGCTCCAAAGTTATAGGCATGAAGCGTCAGTTCACAGACTTCTTTCTTATTTCTGAAATTTTAACCCATGTATCCAGAGGGCGAAAAAAGTAAACTCCTCCTTTCAAATTTGACCAAAAACCTTGTGATTTAGACTTTTGGATCCCCAGGTACATAGTCTATATATGTAAGTATGGCCCAATTGTATCATAATCCTAACCTTAACATGAAATTGGACTGTTGACAGAAAAAGTGCCTTTATCTCAGGTGAGCGCCCCACTTGTTGTAAGTTAAGACCACCTATACTCTCTTTTCAAATTATTGATTATTATAACTTTTGATAATTGAAATTTTTATATCATCTATATATAAACTATTTTCGAAACCGAAGAAAGAAGACAAAAAATATTTGTTCAAAGGAATAAGATCTCTGTAATAAGGACTAAAATAAGGGATGAGGAATACTTTAACATTAGCTGCATACTATATAAAACTAAACATGCAGCTACTAGGTTGTAAAGCTTTTTTTTATTTTCCTGTACAAATAAGGAATACGGGCAAAAATTTGCTTTTAACGTGATCCACTACTCCTGAAAATCTCACCACCTCTCCCTATTTTGAAAATCTTCTCCTAATTCTCAGGCTAGGGAGCAGTCACTTCTCCCCAAATTCTGAGATTCTGCAGAGCCCCTGATTAACCCTTTCCTGATCAATCCCTGTTTTATGTCCCTATGATTTTTTAATTGTGAAAACATTGTGGAAAAAGAGAAAATTGCTCGTAACAAGCAATGTCTTCTTTTTCAAAATATTTCCAACCCTACTGAATGGTTATTTTTCAAATGAAATCCACTTTGAATTTTGTCAGCAAAACCGTTGAAGTTTGACAGGTATAAAATTTTAAAAAAAGGGAACGGGTTAATATCATATTATAAATCATTCAACATAATTTCCACTAAACAGTGATTGTTTTAATCATTGGTAATTTTTGAAATGTGGATTAAAGGGCCTTTATCTACAGTATTACCATTACTTTACAAAACAAGGAATAAATTGAAGTAGCATGTGTCATATCCAGTATTTACAAAGAGGATTTACCACAAGAAAACAGCTTTCCAAAACATTGTAGTAAATGAATGAACAGATCTTAACAAACAATATCTTCTACCTTGAGAGACAAAAAATCATGACCTTGAAATTGTTGTCTATAACTTCCTTGGACTAATCTAAATTGCTAGTATCTGGTTGTAATTATTGCATTTCTTTATCATATGTGATCATAATTCAAAATGCCTAATAATTGCAATCGAGCCATTAACAAATCACTTTGAATCATTGTCCTTGCTTATGTAGATTTTTTTCATCGGAAAATTATGTTTCAATATCAAAATCACGTGGGACCTCCAGACAATCTGTCCCTTTATGCACCAGCTATTTATTCTGTCTTGGGAGGGAATCGAACCATCAAACATGATTTTGAGTAACAAAGAGCTATATATCACCTGTTAATGCAAAACATACTGAAAATCTAGCGAAATAGTGTCAAGGAATACGGAATCCTTAGACTTCTCTTTAGAAGTAATGGATTAATACAAAATAATGCTGCTTTGTTGTTTGTGTTGTATTTCTTATGAAAGCTTCCTACCTTACAGTAGTCCCCATTTCCAGTGTTTATTCTAAGCTGGGGGATTTGGGGATCCCCGAGCTTTTGACAAAGATCTCCATATTCTTAGCACAGATAACTTTAAACATATTTTATTTACTTCATATAGATGTAGATGTTATTCTCAGCAAAGATTAGGGATTAAGAGCATGTAATGGATCAAATAAATTTCTGTTTTGTACATGTTATGCCAAATTCCCAACACATTTGAAGTCTTAGAAATAAACACTGAGGAATTTCCTTTTAAAAGAAAATTTTAACCCGTCCCTCAAAAGGAAATTGTAAACTAATCCAAATATAAGGTAAGACGTTGTAAAGGACAATTTCATGTTGACAGATTAATCTCTCTCTTTCTGGCCTGAAAACAATGTGGAAAATTAAGAAATAGCTTTGGACAAGTTTTTTCTTCATTTCTACATTGTTTTTCTGAATCATTTTCTAGATAGGCCTGAAAAGGTGGGATTGTGCGCGATTTTGAAATGGTTGGTTCTGTTATGTGAACATTATTTTTAAAAGAAATGACAAAAGAGCCATGTATTGTCAAGTGAGATTGTACGAGGGCTAGATTTTTCATTTTTTCTCAACGATATTTAAGGTTTCGTTGTTGTTGTTGTTGTTGTTGTTGTTTTTGTGTGTGTAGGTTTTTTTTTTCTTTTTTTTTTTTTTTTGAAAAAGCCCAAATGGGGAAAGCTTCTTACCTTAGAACTTTGAAAGTTCAGCTGGGTGAGAAAACGTCAACTAAAGAAAGCGTTTCTTTCACAATTCATACTGACCGCAGCTACACCTATGTACTAGAGAAAGCGTGACAAAAATTGTATCCTTCTTGGTTTCCCATTTCTTCAAAAGGCAGCTTGTATGGCGTCTAATATCCAATTACAATACAAAATAAATATTTAATCTGCCGGCGCGACCGTGATAAACATACATGTATGTATTCGTGCGCTTTGAAGTTTGGTCTAAATAGTTCAAAAAATGAAAACACTGGAGTGTTAAAGTAATTTTTTAAAAATGGATAAGTATAATACTATACCAGAAGTGATTATTACCCTTGGCTTCAAATTTAACCCAACAATTTCACGTATTCAAAAATCCGGCAAATATATCCGGGTACACATGCACTTTTTAACCGAGCTGTATCTTTGCAAATAAGACAGTTGCATTATTATTGAGTTAATGATTAAAAAAGGATATATATATTTTCGATCAAATCCGCGATTGCATCATCGAGAAAAAGTAACTGTTAAAAGTAGGTTTTTGATTCTGGACTGGTCTCGTACCTTTGTGTTCTCAAACGTTTTCCTCTACGCGTTGACAAACACCAACAACCAATTCAAATCACAATATTTTGGTCATTGAATTTTTTAGGAATCACTGTAGAAGATGCCCGAAATTCAGTCGCCCTGTTCTAAAACGAGGCTGCATCTGCCGACCAATTCATTAATAAATGCACGCGACTGGCCTTTTTTCGCGTACATCCACAATACCGTAAGCCGGTGTCGAATATCATAAGATATAAAAAATCAGTTCTAATGACTTGCTTTTCAGAAAATCTTGAAGTAAAAAATTCTAGCTGTGTAATCAGAGTAGTGTTGGTACTTTCGCACTTCCTGAAATAACCTTTGCCGCATAATGCATCAAATAATCGGAAATCTAAATAATTGTAAAAGATGTGCTTGTGAAACACTGTGCCCGCGAAACAAGGATTTTTTTAAATGAGACCTTGATATGTGACCTTGATACGTCACATGACATCGATCTTGGTTATCTGTGTATGTGTGTCAATGAGATATATAATGAGGCCAAATATGAGTGCTTGAATAGGCTTATTTTCTGCTTTGAGTATATTCTGATTTGGAATGTGGTATGCAACTATTTTCCAATTTTGAACAGTCTTGAAATTTTGTCTTCTGGTAATGAGTTAAATAAAATAGTAATAATAATCAATGAAATATATCATCAGGCCAAATATGATAACTGAATCTTGAATAGGCTTGAAACTGTACACGTTAAGTTTTTTTCATTTAGTTTTTTTGCAGACGTTTGACCTTGACAAATGACATTGAGTTTGTTGCATGACAACTTTGAATCTGATAATGCTTATCAGTTTAATCGTATTTGTATCACTCAGTGTAAAACTAGAAGAAAAAAATAGGCCATCTGCAATCATTGCCATTCATCCTCTATAGATATTTTATTCAACAAGGTATATGATTTTTTTAGATTCAAAATCATGAGGGAACACCAGACAATTTGCCCCTTTATGCACCAGCTATCCAGCTATTTATAACGCCGGGGGGAAGGGAATCAGAACCCTATACACCATTTTGAATACGAATATATACTTTATTTGTTCCTGATTGCTTGCAACATTAGCTTAACCCATTACCAGGCAGCTTAATTTTAGACTGGTCCAAATTGAAAGGAGTTTCAGACGAAAAATTAACGTACGTGAAATTGGATTTTTTTTTAACTTGCTGGGTAGAAATAATTGTGGAACATGATTGAATTACATTTTCTTCATTTTATAAAATGTTTTCCTATTTGTTTTTCTTGAGGCGAATCTAAAAGCGTCGTTGTGAGGGAATGGGTTCATCCATTTTGAACAAACTAAAAGAGATTGATTAATGTAAGAAAATTATTACACTTATCAGTGCTGTCAATAAGTATTAGTTTCAGAAATTCTTAAAATTTCAATTTAGGGAAGTTTTCACAAGATCAAGATTTTTTTCGTACCCGGGACAATATACCCCCGCCCCCGCCCCCTAGTAATAAATGATATTAAGAAATATAAGGCTACAGTACATTCCCTTCAATCCTTTACTTAAAGTCCCTAAATTTCTATGTCCGTTTGAATGGAATTAGAAACAAGAGGGCCATTGGCCCTAAAGCGCTCAACCGAGTCAATGACCATAAAAGTAAATTAGCACGTGACGTTATTTTAGCCAAAAAGGACCTGTTATCATATCATTTCTTAGAAAAAAAACAAAAAACAAAAAAACAAAAAAACAAAAAAAACAAAAAAAAAAAAAAACATTCTTTCAAAGTTTCAGGGTATTTTTGCAAGAAAGTAGCAGGTAAATTGGAAAGAACTTTTCTTCATGTTAACCTTATGACCTATTTTCTGACCTCATGCGATCTAATATCAAACTTGGCAAAGATTTTTATGGAGACAAACATAATGAATACATATCCAGTCAAAAATTTAACCTGTAGTGTAAAAACAAGTTTTTTCTTAGATTTGACCTAGTTTCTGACCTAAAGTAACCCAAATTTTAACACGGCTGGGATTTTTGAAAACAGATATTCTGACCAAATATCAAATCAATTAGGAAAAAAAATGTGGCTGTGGAGGGTAATAGATTTAATGTTGTTTTACGCCACTTTTAACAGCATTTCAGTCATAATCATTAGCAACATTTTTCATGTCCGTTTCAATTAAGGAGGAATTTTATAATTTCACTTATTCTTTAAGTGGAATCTGTCTTATATAAGGCGCATTCTGCCTATCTTTTTTCGTACGACAGTGGCAAAAATATCATAGGCCAAAACATTCTGACCAAATATCAATTCAATTGAACCGAAAATGGGGCCTCCAAAGTAAAAACGATATACTCCAAAGATTTGATCTAGTGATCTAGTTTTTTACCCAATGTGACCCAAGTTTGAACTATCATGGACACTAACGTTCGGACAAAATATGAATTAAATTGAGCCAAAAAATAGTTAGTTTGTTTGTTTTGAATGGGGTTTTACGCCGCTGCAACAATCTTTCAGTTATATCGCGGCGGCTGGAGCACCTAACAATGGAATCCTGATATTTCTCACACCAGTACTACCATTACATCCCTTCCTAGCCTCCAGCTGCTATCTCACATAGGTCTACGACTATCGACCCATTGGTGAGAGACAAATAATCGGAAAGGATGAGGGTCGCCGTCGGGGATCGAACCCGGGACTACTAGATTGATAGTCCGACGCGCTACCAACTGCGCTTTGACGGCGGCTTAGCCAAAATAAGAGTCCCTAGAGTGTACATAGGGTATTTCTAAAATTTGTCCTAGTGACCTTTTTTTTACCCCATGTGACCAAAATTTGAATTTGGCCGCGATATCAATGAGAGAAACATTATGACCAAATGTCATTTGTTTTTAGCCTAAAACGTGACTTCTAGAGTGCACACAGGTTTTTTTTTTTTAAATCGACCTAGTCTCCTAGTTTTTTACCCAACAAGACCCAATATTGAACTTGTCCGGGGTATCACGAGACAAACAAACTGACCAAGTATCATGACATTTGAGAAGATAGAGGCGCTTGAGCGCCTGTATCGCTCCAAAGGCCTGGTTGTACTGATTAAGCTTACAATGTTTTCAGGAATCATATTCACACTGTGTCGAAAAAAAATCCTTACACTGAAATCTTTTTATTTACAGCCAATCCATTTTTAGCTTCACGGGCTGAAGGCATTGTGTCCGTCGTGCGTCCGTCCGTGAACTTTTACTAAAAAATCTTTTCAGAATGTTCTGAACAGAATTCAACCAAGTCTCACAGAACTGATCTTTCAAAGAATTTTTATCGGATAAAAAACACGGCTTAAATGGGCGGGGCTTATTTCCATATATGGTGAAACCCTTAAACTTCTTTTTTCAGAAACTTAATGATGAATTTCAACCAAATTTTATAGAAATGATCATTTGCTGACCCTTTATCAGATTCCTTTGAAGAATTAAGATCGATTGAAAAACATGGCTTACATGGGCGGGGCTTATTGCCATATATGGTAAAATCCTTAAAAATCTCCTTCGTAGTAGCCATTTGATGGATTCCAACCAAATTTTTCAGGAATTATCCTCGGTTGAACCATGATCAGATTCCTTCAAAGAATTTCGATAGGACTGGAAACATAAAATAAATGTGCAGGGCTTATTTCGGTATATTGTGAAAGCTTTAAAGCATTAAATAGATTTCAACCAAATTTCAATAGTACAACTCTTGATGACCCCTTACTCGTTTGTTAAAAAAGGTTGTGTGGCTGTTAACATTGCTTAAATGGGTTGGGCTAATTTCCATATACAGTAAACAGTGAACACCTACAATCTTTTCGATAACAAACGATTATACTGCAACTCCTCTATAACGCGGGGTCGCCCTGGAGGCCACTTTTTGGTTGCTGATCCTGAGATGCGACGTTTACGTTAATTTGAATGCGATTTTTTCATCAAACTAACACAGATAGGAACAATACAAAATCGATAATTTCATGGAGCCAGGTAAGTATTAGCCAGGTAAAATATTTCAAACCTGAAAATGGACGGTAATGGTGATTAATGCCTCAGGTCATCGATACTTTTGAATAAATATACAATAGTCACGCACCTCGGTATCCTTCAGTTGCGATTAAAATACTACACTGTATTTCTCTCTCAGCGTTCTTCATTTTACTCCAGTTCCCGGTAGCACCTGTTCTGATAGTATTGTGCGACCGTAAAATTACACAAATTGACTTGAGCCTCCTTTTGGTTTCACTTCATCCGAAGCTCATACTGAGTAGTGGCTTCGGTTGTAAAAAATTAAGATAAAACCGCGACAATATGCTTTGAAAACAATTCGTCGTAGTTTTGTCGTTTACGCTGATACAATGTTAAGACGTAGGTAGTATGTGTGACTATCATATAAGGCGTGTGAGCTTTCAAGATTATTTTTATTCTAACAAAGGATCTGTTTTTACAGAAGATAGATGACAGTGAAGGAAAGAAGACATAAAGCTGAGGATAAAGTCAGAGTAGGAACACATTGCTATGTACACCAACATGACAAAGTTTAACATTTGTCTACATATACAGCACATAACACCTTAACATCAAATGTCTCCGGCAGTAACAATGACTAGACAGACACAGAAACCCGTGACTCAACAGACGTACACGAAAAAATCAATTTAGTTGTTGGGTTTTAAATGGCTAACTATCTATGATGTTTTCAGCGTTTTTTTTTTTTTGTCTGTTGGGTTTTAAATGGCTAACTATTTATGATGTTTTCAGCGGTTTTTTTTGGGGGGGGGGTCGGTATAACAAGATACGGCAAGTCTCTTATGATGTCATAAGTGAATGAGATAAGACACCACCTTACCTAACTGACAGGTACGGTAGGACCGACCTGGTATAGACCCTTAAGCTTTACAAAAAAGGTCTTCACCTTCCGACTACTTCAAACTACCTCCCCTAGGCAAAATAAATGTGAGAACATTTATGTAAACACATCGTGAGTATTGTTACATCATGGATAAAGTGACATTTTACTACATGTACATTAGCCAGAATGTGGCTCCATCTTGACAAACGCATGTTTTTGTCTTTGACATTGTTTAGCCACTGCAAACAGATATTCGCTCAAACTCTGGTGGTAAGTGTGCCTTTCTGCGAGGTGGAGAACTAGATGTTAAAATAACGTCATGCTCAATGAGATTTGTTTTACCTGAAACATCAGTTACAACTTCAATATACCTATCAAGATTTTATTTCAAATAATTTGCTTGATCAGTTGTTAATTCAGAATTGGTTAGTATATTACCAACACCCTCACTTGGTTTTAGAAGAGGATTGTAAATACTTATCACTTCCTCACCGCCATTAATGTCGGTCAATAACGGAGTTATAGTCATTTTTTCCAACGACATACTTATCTGAAATGTCTTCAATTTTCTCTTAATTTTACCTGTCTGTACAACATAATCTACATGACCAACCTTTTAAGCGACTTCAAAAGGCCCTATCCATTGAGCTAAAAGTTTACCTGTTGCTGAAGGTAATAAAATCCTAACCTTCTACCAGGGGAGTACGCTCTTGTGCTGTTTTGCCAAAGTACATCATCTGCTTCTTTTAATTCATAACCTCATTTTTTCCTGCAATTTCTCTCATAATAACAATCTTTTTTCTTGTTTTAACATTATAACTAAGCACATAATCCTTTCTACCTCTGTTTTTGGCTCTTCCCAACTTGCCAGTATAACACTTAAAGGACCTCCAACATGTCTTGCATAACGTAACTCAAATGGTGAGAAACATGTTGTGTCATGAGGTACTTCCTTAAATGCAAACAGTAAGTAAGGTAACAATATGTCCCATTCTAACTGTTCATCATCGACAAAATAAGTAAGCATTCTCTTCAACGTACCATTGAATCTTTCAACTAAACCATTGGCTTCAGGATGATATGATGTACTAACAATTTCTTCTAATGTTCATGAGCCAACATAGTTCATTCACCAAAGATGATGTAAAGTTATCCCCTGATCTGAGAGGATTTCTATAGGAACACCTACTCTTGCAAAGATACTTGCTAACGCTTCAGCTAAAGTCTCCGTTTGAATAGATTTCAAAGGAATAGCTTCAGGAACTATCATAATCAACAAAAGTAAAAATATACTTGTTCCCACGCCTAGTGTGACTCAAAGGATAAAACTATATCAACTGCAATTCCATGAAACGGTTCTGAAATAAGTGTGTCCGACACAAGAGTTGACCTTCTCAATCTGCCCTTGGCAACACTCTCTTTACAACTAGGACAAGTTAACAAATGACGGAAATCTCTATAAAAATGCCAGGCCATTAAAAAATGCATTATTCAGTTTCGTGTCTTACGATTTCCAAGATGACCACCAAGTGCTATATCATGAGCAAGCCTCATAACTTCGTAGCAACACCTTTTGGGTACAACTTTTTCACTTACCTAACTCCCATCTTATAAAAGGCTCTATAAGTTATTGTATCTTTCTCAAAGAAGCATACATTTCTGCTAACAATTTTTTGGTCCATAAGCCAGCTTTCTAACAATTTCCAAGAAATTATCATTCATTTGCTCTTGTATGAGACCATCTGCACCGACTCTTTCTCTACCCACTTCAGTGCCGTCAATTAACCTATTAGTCGTCACTTTTACATCTTGTCTCAGCTTGTTACTGTTTAATTTCATCTTTGATAAGGTTTTCCTAGTGATTGCTTGGAACGATTCCTTACCTGAATTAAGATATCATGAATTACCTAAGATGAGATCTGCAAACGGATTATCCATAACAAAGGCAGCCACTGTCCCAGAAATACCCGGTGTTTGGATTTGTATTAGTACTTATTTGTTCTTTACTACACTCATCTGCTAAAGACTTCTTTTTGAAATCCTGTTTATGATTTCGGTGTAACAAATTTTTCAGATACAAAGACTACAGCACATCCTGTATTCCTTAGTACTCATACTAGACTTCCGTTGACTAATCCACCAAAGGTTTTCAAATTCATTAAAGAGTACTTTTTAGTCTACATAAGTTTCTGGTGAAATAGATATTTCAACTTCACTGTCATTTTTGCCCGTAGTAGGTGACGTCGCTATACTGGATACTTAGTTTTTATCCCTTTATGTTAAGGGTCGAAATATTTATGTCGAAATACAACTAAATTTAATTAGACAAAAATACCGACGAGTATCAATAATAATGACACATGCCTAAGGTTAAATTTCGGGGAGAAATATAATTTGTAGACCTGTAGCAATTTACGGATTATTTTGTTCCGACAGATCAGGAAGGAAAAGGTAGATTCCAGTAATTTAAAAAATTCCATTGGTTTCTACTAAAATTTCGTAAGTACAGTTTTTGTAGTTCATTTTTGTTAATGTGGGAGTGTTTTTTTATGAATAATAAGATTAATTTGAGCCTCTGAGTACTCATGAGATTTTCTAAAACTGATTTAAACTTATAATATGTGCATGAATAGCAACTTTCCCCAAAATGTATCTTATATTGAAAATAGAATACTGTCATTTTGGAGAAATGTTTCAATCTTGAAGAAATATAGCTCTGGAAAAATTTATGTTAAAAGGATTAACTGCTTGTGACACACAGTTTCTCCTTTCTTAACACTGCTTTTACCTTATTTGGCACTCATTTTAGCTCACTTTGATATGTTGTCTGCACATTATTTCAATTCAGACTAATCTAAAACATAGTTGTCTAATAATGGGTAAAGATTTGGGGGTAATGCCAGCACTTCCTTTAAACTGGGTCCAGTCATAAATTTCTCATATGGTAATGTTTTTAGTTTAAACACATTACGGCACGAGACAATTTTTCACTGGTCTTAATCTGAAGAGGTTTTTCAAACATATGTGCCAGATAGTGCAGAATACATAATGAGATAAAACGAAATTGCTCGTTACAAGCAATTTTACCTTCTTTCACAATGTTTTAACTTTTATTTTCCAAACAGAATTAAAATACATAATTATGTGGTGATTGGTTGAAATATTGATAGAATTTAACGGGTTTAATACCACTTTTAAAAAGCGTTTAAGTCATATCACACTTGGAGCACCTAACCATGGATTCCTGGTATTTCTCAAACGAGTACTACCGTATCTTTTCCTAGTCTCCAGCTGCTCCTACAACTAAGGATTACCAATAACCATCAGTTGATTGGACAAAACATGCCAGAAAGAATACTTGCTGTGGTCGGAAATCAAATCTGGCTCCCCATGATTTGGATTCCTACACACTATTAACAGAGGTATGGCCACAGCCAATCTTGAATTCAAAGCTCTAAGGTTAAATATCAAAACAACAGTTTACCACTATGAACGTAAAAATCTTAAACAATTAAGCATTTCTGAAGATGAGGGAAAGTCTTAGAGGATCTATGGGAAACATATCAGAAAATTTGGAGAGACCTGGCAAACAATTTGTGAGTCTAGGACCTACAAAACCGAGCATGCCCACTGGGTTTTCATGTATGGGGTACATGTACCCCTTAATTTTTTTAAATTTGGATACAAAGAAATATCTCGGGGTAAAGTGTATCCTTTACTCTCAGATTCAAGGGTCTTAACCCTGTACCAGACGACACGATAATGAAACAATGTTAGTACATAAAATATCAAATTGCCGTATTACTGTCGAAAACTTATATTTAGTGATGTATGTAGAATATACATGAAATTTTGCAGTCAGCAAATTACGAAGATAAAACAAAAGTGCAACGTTAAAGAAAAGGCTCTTTTAATCAAACGTGACTGACAACAAAAATGAAGAAAGAAACTTGTAAAAGAACCTGAGCTTTTATTAGAATAGTGATCAGACAAAGTTGGGATGGGTGATTAAAAGAGTATTTTTGGTATGGAGATTGTAGATAATGGAGGTATGTGTAATGAAAGATAAACGGGGAATGTCATTTTATTTATGATGTTTTTACGATCTGGCAAACGCCAACAGTCGGTTCAGTTCTGCATTTGCACCGGAAATTTAACAGCCAAAAGGGAATTGGAAATTCCGCAATACGGTATGATAGTCGCAATGAATTTTTAAATTTCTAATAATACCATTACAACATAGTGTATCATCCCCATTTCTGCATGTACAGGACAATAAAGATATATACCTGTTAAAAGTTCAATCCATTTTTGAAAGACATTAAAGACCTGATAAAGTTCGAGGTAAAGCTAGCTGCGATAACGATAGACATGCACCCCTGTTGCCTTGATCGATTGATTAAGCACCGGCATTCTTTGCAAATATCTTCTAAAATCTAGCAACTTGAAATTATCGTCTGCAATTTCGTTCAATTTGAACCAGTCTAGGATTTGTTATCATGTGTTAAAGCGTTATTTTTAAGGGTTACAAGCAATATCTTTATTTTTCACAAAGTTGTTTTTATCCTAAAGGCAAAGACTTTCTTAATTCCACCATTTTGAGATTGTGAACTGCAACTGCTTTCAATTTGAACCAGTATGAAATTGTGTCGTCTTGGTAAAGGGTTGAAATATACAATCCACATTTCCCCTTTATAATAATAAGCTATTGTCTTCCAAATCCTAGAGCAGTAACCAATATGTACCACTTTCTAGCATCTCCTTGATCTATTGTTAGAACGGAATATTTTTATTCTATACAATAATTTAATTAAATTTCACATGCTGTTTTAACTTATTATATCAAAGATAAGAATGGTTGATTGTTACTTAGCGACACTCGAAACCAAAGCAAGGTAAAGAAAAACAACAACTCATAACTTCCGGTTGATGTAAAAACTATCATACAATCGCCGCCGACTCAAGGTAAAATGTCAGTAAGTTAGAGGAGGTTCACGTTTGCACTAATGAAGAAATCATGTTGATGAAGAAAGAGCTAGAGGGACTCCAAAAGGAGGAGACCAGAATTGAGAGACAACTAGAAGCAGAGGCGTTAAAGAAAGAGTTGATGGCTCAACGACAAAATATAAAAAGTTTGAGAGGTAATCAGACAGAACAGAAACACTTAACTAAAAGTCAATCTAAACATAATGATAAATCACAAGAAAAGGTAGCGATAGATGATCTTAGAAATGATGACATGATAATAAAATTAGTTCAGAAAGAGTTAATGAATCTAGGTCTTAGTCAAATTTTGGATCGAGATGATAATGATTAATCGTCTGAGTATTTTTCTTCAGAAGAAGAGGAAGTATCAGAAGGGTTCAATAAACACGATAAGATTAAATCAAGGGGAAAGCGCAATATATCTGAGTTAAAGTCAGGTATCAATGCTAAAGCTTCTGATAAGGTAAGTTTCCCAAGGCGTAGCCGCAGGCACATTTAAAGTTTGAATATGTGTACAAACAGTTATTATTTGATGACGTGGATTTCAAGATGTTCATAGCGGGTGAACTTGAAATTGTCACCTACGACGAGTTGACAATCTCTGAGAGAATTGGTAGATTAGAAATGTCGAAGAAAATTGTATACTATATGAATACTTACGAGTTCATAGGTCTCAAAGCCTTTTACGCAGCATGGCTGAGAGAATCGAGTTGGGTAAGAGGAGTTGGGAGGATGATCCAACGCAAATAGAATCTCTTATTCTTTCCAAGTATTTGTTGAAGAATGATTGAAATTATGCAAGTAACAAAGGTGATCAGAATAAAAACGTCTCGGATGAAAGCATATGGTTTTGTTCCGATCATCAACACAACATATGTATGCATAAATCTAATCATTTAACAGTAATTAAAGGTAAGCAAAGACTAGCTATGCATATTTGCGCATCATGCTAGCTCAAAGACAAGAAAAAACTGGATCAACCCGAGAGCTCAACTTGTTGTCCGAATGTGGATATGTTACTGAAAAACAGAATACTTAGCCAGTCAAAAGGCAAGGATGAGAGTAGCAATAAGCATAAGTTAGTTAATCTATTTTTACCTAAATTTATTTGAAGATTCACAAAAACAACAAGAAGTGAAGAAACACAATGATTTTGAAAACAGCAATACATCAAAAAAAAAGGTAGAAAATAATGTGGATTTAAACGCAAGTTTGTCAATATATTCAAAACATTTAGGTGAACTAAAAACATGTCGGAATTTTGAGAGTTAAGAGACGTAAAGAGAAAGAGAAAAGAACTTTTTCGCATTGTTTTAAAGCGACTGTAGTGACGGGGAAAAAATTTCATTTTCCCGCAATTAACGGATCGTAGCTGCCAATCAAAGAATCAATCGACAATTAAAATCATTCATTGAGACCATTTGCAAAAACTTTTAAATTTCGTCGTTGACCGACATTATGTGAAGCAGTTTTGAAGGTTTGGCGACATAGACGCCGTGACTTATTCAAGCTGTAGTTACGACGATAGGTGGCCAACCAACCCGTGGTATCACTTTTCTGTTACATGTTATTTACCATATTTTTCCCCAAAATGACGCTTTATAATATCTGGGTCGACCTTTCTGTCGCAGTTCAATGGGAGTGGTCAGTAATCTGTAGTGATTTGTGACTAGTCCAGTGGCCAGTCCTAATGTCATGAAAATTGAAACTGTTTTGTTTTAGATATAACTAACTTTGTTTTAATTGAAAAGGGATAATTTCCAGAATACGGTTATTCTTTGAAGTATTTTGGTAGAGGGTCATGGTGATGAAACATACCAAATACCAAGCCCAACGCCTTATCGTTTTTGAGAAGAAGATTTTCAAGAAGACTTTAATAATTGTTTACGGACGTACAGTCGGACAGACGGACACCGGACAATTACCGATCGCAAAAGCTCAGGTGAGCTAAAGTCTAGTCGGAATTATGAGAGTTAACAGACGTAAAAAGAAAGAGAAAGGAATTTTTAACGCCTTAGTTTTAAAGCGACTGTAGTGATGGAAGGAATTTCTCATTTTCCCGCAATTGGCGGATCGTAGCTGCCAATCAAAGAATCAATCGACAAATCAAATCATTCATTGAGACCATTTAGTAAACCTTAAACCCCGACATTGGCCGACATTATATGAAGCGGTTTTGTAGCTTTGGTGACTTAGACGCCGTTACTTTTTCAAGCTGTAATTACGACGTTTAGGTCGCCAACCAACCCGTGGTATTACTTTTCTGTTACATGTTATTAATCATATTTTTCCCCAAAATGACGCTTTATAATATCTGGGTCGACCTTTCTGTCGCAGTTCAATGGGAGTGGTCAGTAATCTGTAGTGATCTCTAGTGACCAGTCCTAATGTCATGAAAATTGAAACTGTTTTGTTTTACCTATTCATGTCAGAAATGCTGATTTTATTTGTTTTCAATTCATCGGAGTTCCTGACATGGAGTGGAATCTGATTCCACCTGAGTATGAAAGAGAGTTTCTGTAGAACTCACTTCTTGGTTTGGGTATCAAGAGAGTTTCCGAACTATGTGATCTTAGATTTGCATTTGTTATTTTCTTGAAGATTTGCGTCACGTATTCCGGAAATCCTCTATTCCGAGATTTATAGGTGAATATTGCTTTTTTGTAAGTATTTATTTTTCATCAATTTTTATTCCTTGAACATTAACTGCTAGGAGTATCCCAACTTTTTCAAGTAGAAAAACGGGCAGCTCTTTTTTTAAATGTTATACATTTTGTTTAAAAGTGTTGTATATCTGTAATCTTTAATCGTACAGCAGCAGTCAAGATGGGGTAAAATATACGCATTGTAGAAAAGCTTTCTTGAGTGTATGTTTAGATAACATTTTATTCTGAGAAGCAGATATAAAAGAGAGTTACATTTTTTATGGATGTCATCAACTTGGTTTTTCCAGCTTAATGAATTATCACCCTTATCAATACCAAGTAATTTTTTCAATGATGAGAATTCAATTATTTCATCTTTTTTGTGGACAAAATCAGTTACTCCTAATGGCTCAGACGTAGTAGTGATGTTGGCCGAAACTAACATTGCCTTAGTCTTCTTTGGATTTTTCCACGATGCAGTTTCTTTTATACCACAAATCAATTTCTGATAGATTACGCTGGAGGGAGTTTATAATTTCCCCAACAAGATGTACTTATTGTAGTATCATCTGCAGATAGATCTGTAGATGAAACATCAAGATGCAACGGAAAATCGTTGATGTTTATTCAGAAAAGTATTGGGCCTAAAACAAAGCCTTATGGAACACCGCTTGATATTTCGAGGGATGGTGATAATTTGCCTGATATTGCAACCTTTTGTTTTCTATTTGCAAAGTATGACATAAACAATCTGATTGCCTTATCATGTATGTTGAAAGTGACATTTTTTAAAGAGAAGTGAATGATTTGTCAGAACAAATACTTTTGTTAGGTTAAGTAAAATGGTTCCTACACACTGCCTATCATTTATTGCATTGATCAAAGTGTCGATAATATTGGTAAAAGCAGTCTTACAAGAATGATTTGTTCTTAAATCTGATTGTGTTTTATGAATAAGAGAATTTTCATTTAGGTAGTTTTGTAGATAACTATTTATATGTCTTTCAAGAATCTTTTATAATACTGGAAGAATAGAGATAGGGCGATAGTTACTGGTGTTGGATGCTGTATCTTTCTTGAATATTGCAATAATATTTGGCTTGTTTGAAAATTGATGGAAATTTTACATGAGGATAAGCTTGATTGAAAGTATTTGTTAACCCATTCCAACACAGCAAAATTTTAGACCGGTCCAAATTGTAAGAAGCTGCAGACGACAATTTCAAGTAGATGGAATTTTGAATTTTTTCGGCTTTTTGGATAGAAAACATAGTGGATAATGAAGAAATTGCTTGATACAAGCAATTTCTTCATTTTCCACAATGTTTTCCAAAGTTTTTTTCTTGAGGGGCGTAAAAAGGAGGGATTGAGTTGGAATGGGTTAAAGGCTTTGATATAGCCTGAGCACTAATTTTTTAAACTTGGTTCTATATCATCAAGACCAACTGCTTTACTAGTATTAAGAGCTTTACGCTCACTATTAACAAAGGTTTCTATAACAAGAGAAATTTCTAATTGATTTGTAGAATGAAGTTTACCTCAAATAAACTCGTGTATTTTACTTCTGTCATTTGAAGACAACTCAGTTTTGGTATGGATTTAGAATTAAAAAAACTTGCAATGTATCTGTTAATTGTCACTGCAGATTCTGTAGCACTTATTACAGTGTTACCCTTTTCCAATCTGGGAGGTTTTTATTTTTAACACGTTTGTGTTTGATGGGTGCATGTGAACTCAAAGCATCAAAGGATATTGGCATAAAACATTCTATAGAGTCATCAACATCATCATAGTTTTCGACTACTGACCATTGTTGCCATTTAAGACGTTCAACAAGGCCGTGTATATCAAAAGTGTTCATTTTTCTGTATGTGATTTTGGGAAGGTTGATGATTTGCATTAAGCTTGAGTGTAAAATACAATGGATAATGATCACTTATAGATAATTTTAGAACAGAATCATTTTAGCTCAACTGAGCATAGCATGCTCAAGGTGAGCTATTGTGATCGATTATTGTCCGGCGTCCGTCTGTCCGTCCGTAAACAATAATTGAAAAATCTTCGCCCCCTAAACCATAAGGCCTAGAGCTCTGGTATTTTATGCATATCATCACCTATTGACCCCCAAACAAAATACTTCAAAGAATTACTGTACTCTTAAAATTAACCCTTTTCTGTGCGATCCCTGACTTAACAAAGGAAGTCTTTGAAAATCTTCTCCCCGTAAAACATAAGGCCAAGAGCTTGTTATTTGGTACATATCATCACTTATTGACCCTCTGTCACAATACTTCAAAGAAACAAAGAAGGGCCTAGAGCTTTTATAATTGGTATGCATTATCACCTATTGACCCTCTGCCACGATCCTTCAAAGAATTACCGTATTCTGAAAATTAGCCCTTTTTGTGCGACCACTGATTTTTCAAAGGAATAAAGAAGCAAAGCTTCTTCTCTCAAATCGTACGGCCGAGAGCTTTTATATTTGGTTTGTATTGCACCCACTGACCCTCTACCAAAATACTTCAAAGAAATACCGTATTCTGAAAATGAGACCTCTTCTATGCGATCCCGCCGCCGTCATAGCGCATTCGGTAGAGCGTCAGACTCCTAATCTTCAATCATAGGATCCCCGGCGGCGGCACATATTCTTTCCGACATTTATCTCTCACCAATGGGTGGATAATCGTAAACCTTAGTGCGATAGCAGCCGGAGGCTAGGAAAGGAAGTGGTGGTAATACTGGTGTGAGAATTACCTGGAATCCATTGTTAGGTGCTCCAGCCGCCCGCGATATGACTGAAATACTGTTAAAAGCGGTGTTGAACCTCATTCAATCAATCAAACTGTGCGATCCCCGATTTTTATACTTCAAAGCATTACCATATTCAGGATAATAGCGCGTATGGTTGGATAATCAATTTACATAGGATTAAAAGAGAAAGTCCTTTAACATCTTCTCCAAAATAATAAGGGGGCTTTGCTATTTTCTTTATATCATAAAGCCGTGAACCATCATACTCAGGGGAGCGATTTCGGACCATCATTGTCCTCTTGCTTATGTTATGAGCTGAGTTAGTGTAGATATGGTCAATGATAATTGATGTTTTGCATGTGACTCTGGTATATAGGATAGATGTATTCAAGTCTATGTTTATTCTTAATTTTGCTTGTCTAATTAAAGACCCTAGAGAATAATGTTTCTTCTGGTTACGAAGTTCAACCGATGATGTTTATTGTTTTTAAGTTGGAATGCGCAAAATAAACACAAGACAATTTCATTTCGGGTTTTTTGATAACACCTATCACGTGAACTCTTAGATATGAATTCACCTCGTGTTACTTCTCATCTCAACTTGCCCCGGACAATCAGTTAGTTGTAGCCGACAATAATATGGCATATGTAAAGGATGATATAAAAATCCATTTAGAAGCTTCTAAACATGCTTTATTTTGCTTTAAATTATTGAAAACTAAGGTGATTGTCAGCGCAGTAAGTTGTTTTTTGTGATACGCCGTCCCGTGTTTGGTAATCACGTGATTTCAAGTGACATGCAGTAATCATGTGACCATAGATAGGCAATGTTTACAAATATGGCTCAGGTCGCAAATGCATTTTTACAATTATCACGCCGCCCAGTGCTTTAAAACATTCAAGAGCGATTAAGGGGGTCCCAGGCATAAAGCAAACGCGATTATTGAGGGATATACAGCTTTTATTCAATAAAAATCAAATAGATGCTAAACGAAAGTAGAAGATTTTGAAAATTAGAATGTAAACATATCAACTTCCGGTTTCTACTTATTTACTAAATATTTACGCTATATAGTGTCGTTATTTACAAGTTTAACTCAATAATTACACATCAAACCTTTAACAAGCGTCATCTAGCTTTCAGCTTGGTCCTTTCTACTTAAGATTTTTTACGGTTCTAAAGCCGAATAACGAATAAGGAAATCGCGCGACTTCAGGGCGCCCAAGATAATTTGATACTATCTTCATCATATTATAAGAATTTTTAGGAAAAGGGCAAAACTATCATGTGCAAACAATAACGTTACAATGATGTTAACATCTTTTTTTTTCTTTTGAATTTTACTCACAACGCTTTAAATTTTTTTTAAATATTCTTTATCCTAAGTCTAAACCGGTATTTCAAATCGATCACCTGAAACAAGTTTCCGCGCATTTCCGCAAATTTCCACGTATACTCATAATCTTGAAGTGAAAATCTACGTGAGTTTAGTATGATCGTTACAGAATTTGCCGAGTTGAGGGTCAAATAATCATCGAGGTCATTGATTTCTTGCTGTAGAAGCTGTTATTCTCTGTTTTCAAGATTCTAAAAGGAGTTCATGTATTACAGTTGATCAAAAGGAGAATGTTATACTTGAAAATTCTAATTTTGCTGTGCGTGACACGAGCTTATAACCCATTCCAACACGATAAAGTTTTAGACCAATCCAAATTTAAAGAAGTAGCAGACGACAATTGTAAGCAAATTTTAAAATCCTGGACTTTTTGGACAGAAAACATTGTGGATAATTAAGAAATTGCTTGTAACAAGCAATTTCTTCATTTATCACAATGTTTCCTAATGAGGGTCATTTAAAAGCGTCACTGTCATGGAATGGGTTAAGACCATGCTAGATTTAGGTTTTTGTGCGTTATTCACGCACATATGTACACGGATAGGAATGCTGGTTTAAGTTTAAATGAGGGGGTTTACTCGGAAAGTTATAAATGAATTTGAACCGAATTCCACAGTTTTGATCCTTTCAGCGCATTCAAACTTCTCAGTATTTCAAGTCCTTTGATCTTTGTTATTGCACATCTAGCCTTCGTCATAGCCGATTTACAATGCTCAACAGGTAGTGGGCCTAGTACAAACCAAATCAAGTACCACAGACTCTATTGAAGAAGAAATAAAATGTACGAACACTGGAAGTCAAGTTTTTGGTTCTACATGAAATTACGAAAACTGAAAAGTACAATTTTGGCGGATGAATTTGATGAGATAGACAATGAGAAAAATGAGGAGGCTTATGCCGAATTAATTCAGTGTTTAAATTGAGAATAGCCTGTCGCTTGTAATTAGAGATGTTGTGATGATGGACGAAAAGCACTGAGAATATTACGGGATCATTATGCAGGAGTTGGGAAGCCCAGAGTGATTAGTCTGTACACTCAACTGACATCATTAATAAAATCTATTAATGAATCAGTTTCTGATCATTTAATAAGAGCCGAAACTGCTGCTTCCGCCTTGATAAACTGCGATGAAAAAATAACTGACAATTTATCAATGGCAATTGTTTTCAAAGGCCTCCCTGAATCATTAAAACCTTTTGTGGTAGTTGCCACCCAAAGTCAAAACAAACAATTGTTTACTGAATTTAAGGCGGCATTAAGAAGCTTTGAAGAAACTGAGAATGCTAGGCGAGCGAGTGATGACTCGGTTATGAGATTACGGTCAAATAACCAATCTAACGTTCCAAAAGATCTCAAGTGTTTTAATTGTAATGGCAATCATTACGCGTGAGATTAGGTATAATTCAATTTTAGTCGACTGTTGACCAACAGCTCATATCATCACAAAGAAAGACAAATTTATAAGATTCGACGATACATTTAATAGTGATAAACATTACACGGAGTTGGCAGATGTGGCTAGGGAAAACAATGTTGCTTTGAAGAGAGGTGATGCCAAAATCAACCTTAACGATAAATATGGACAACATATAACACTTTGAAATGCCTTTTTTGTCCCTTCCTATCCACAAGATATTTTCTCTGTATAAGCCGATACAGAAAATGGAGCAAATATTTTAGCCAAAAACTTTCCACTTAAGTCTGCAGAGTTGATCCACAATGATGATGTTAAGTTTGAGATTGAAAAACGTTGTAGATTGTATTTCCTTAAAACATATGAGTCCTTTGATAGTATTAACTTTACTTGTGATGTACAAGAGTGCCATGAAATCTTAGGTCATTGTAATTTTGATGAAATTTTAAGCTTAGAAAATCAGTGATAAAAGAGAAAAGTAGGGTTGTAATCTATGCTTAATGGGTAAAATGACTAATAATAGAAAAAGAAGTCCACGTGCTCACTCAACTGTCCCTTTCCAGCTGGTTCATACTGATTGAAAAGGAACAGTTGATCCGGTTTCCAGTGAAGGTTTTAAGTTTGCAGTTGCTTTCACTGATGACTACACTGGTGCAAGCTTTGTATGTTTCCTTTATACCAATAGTGGTACATTTAGGGCAATAGAGATTTTTTTAGCAGATTCTGCCCCTTTTATAAGTTCAGATAATGGGACAGATTTTAAGTGTTGTGCTTTCCAAGATTTACTTATAAAGCATCAAATCAGACATGAAACTTCGTGCCCTTATTCACCACATCAAAATGGGACAGCAGAGCGTCACTGGAATACATTTTTTGAAATGGGCCGTTGCCTATTGCTTCAGTCAGGTCTTAGAAAAGAGTAGTAGCCTTATGCAGTCATGTGAGCCACTTACATACGTAATAGATGTTACGATAAGCATTTGAAACAACATTTCACACTTTGACAGGTAAGAAACCACATCTGTCAAACATGGGGGGGGGGTTAGCTAAGAATGCTATGTTTATTGCACAAATGATAAGCAGAAGTTTGATGTAAGACGTGTTACAGGCATCTTTGTTGGGTATGATGGACGTAGTCCTGCATGTCTGGTCTATCATCCAGAAACAGGCAAAGTCATGAAACATAGGTTTGTAAAATTTCCAAATGGGGCCTGTTTTGATCAATTTGAACATTTTGATGAAGAAATTTGGGAAAACCCAAGTTCAGATTTAGAGCGTAACATTGGGATCTCCAAGAAATCTAATGTGGAATCTAAGGAAGTGTCTGATATTCATGACTCTAAAGAGATTAATTCATTTTGTTTTTTTAATGGGGTTGTACGCCGCTTTCACCAATCTTTCAGTTATATCGCGGCGGCTGGAGCACCTAAAAATGGATTCCTGGTATTTCTCACACCAGTACTACCATAACATCCTTTCCTAGCCTCCAGCTACTATCCCGCATAGGTCTACGAAGCGAAACACAGGAAGCTATGTCAACTCAAATTACCAGATATCCTGATCGTGAAAGAAAACCCTAAATACCTTGCAGATTATGAAACTGAACTTGAGCAAGACAAATTCATGTCAAATATAGATTACTGTTACAGAGCGTCATCCCCCCGCCAGTCTTATGAAAAAGCAATATCTTCGGTTGACAGAGAGAAGTGGGAAAAGGCCATGTCAAAAGAAATGAATTCATTAAAGGAAAATGAAACATTTACTCTGACAACCCTATCTGAAGGCAGGAAGACAGTGGGGCCGTTGGGTATATACAATCAAAGAAAATTCTGATGGTTCTGAGTTGTACAAGGTTAGATAGTATAATCAAGTTGGGGGTATAGATTATAAGGAAACTTTTGCTCCGACTGCTTATTTTACTTCGTTGTAAGATGCAGATAGCTGTGCAACATAATTTGATAATGCATCAAAATTATCTAAAAACTGCTTATCTAAATGCTCCTATTGACTATTAAATTTACATGGACCAAGTTGAATGTTTTGAGGTTCAAGGCAAAACAGATATTCTTGTGTACAAATTAAACAAATCTCTTTATGGACTAAAACAGTAAGGTACAAATTGGAATAGTTTGTTACACAGCTATTTGCAAGAAAACCAATTTGCTCAAAGTCCCACTGATCACTGTGTATATATAAAAAGAGATGAGAGGTATTGTGATATTAAATGTGTAGGTAGATGATTTAATAATTGCTGCAAGTGATAATTCCCTTCTTATTAAGACAAAACAAATGTTGAAAGATATATTCAAAATGAAAGACATCGGAAAACTTTTATATTTTCTTGGATATGAATATAAGCAGGAAAATGGTAGTGTTAGAATGAATCAAGGGAGATATTTACTAAAGATACTAGATAGGTTTGGGATGATGAACTCCATCGGAATCCAATATTGCATGTAAAGACTCGAATTCAGCTGACCCTAGAGAATACCGGGAAGTTGAAGGAAGTTTAATCTATGCAATGACTTGCAGTAGGCCAGACATATGTTGGATAGTCACAAGACTATCACAATACATGACCAAGCCTCTTCAATCACATTTGATAGCAGTCTAACATGTCTTGAGATACCGAAGGGGAACTCTTGATTATGAGCATTGTTACAAAAAGTATGGAGATGGATTAGCTTTAATAGGATATAGTGATGCTGATTAGGCATCATCTGAAGATCATAGGCGAAGCACAAGTGGGTATTTTTCAGTTTGACAATGACTGGCCAACTTATATCATGGTAATCTAAGGAACAACCAACTGTAGCACATTCATCCTGTGAGGCTGAGTACTTGGTTTTAGCTTCTACTATACAAGAGGGAATATATTTAAAACAATGGTTTGAAATTATGCAAGATATTGTAAGGCAAGAACCATTTTTAGGTCACCTGACCGAATGGTCATGGTGACCTATTGCAATCATCGTTTGTCCGTCGTCGTGCGTCGTCCGTCGTCCGTCGTGCGACGTCCGTCGTCCGTTAGCTTTTTAACATTTTCATCTTCTTCTCAAGAACTACTGGGCGGATTTCAACCAAACTTGGTAGAAAGCATCATTGGGGGATGCCAATTCAACTTTGTGAAAATAGGGGTCTGGGGGTCAAAGGGGCCCAAATAGGGAGCCAAAAGGGGTAATTTTTGGTTCTTCTTTAAAAATATTCTTCTAATAAACCGTTAATGCCAGAGCTTATATATTTTGTGAGCATGACAACTAGGATAGGTATATTATAAATTGTGAAAATCATGCCCCTTGGGTCATGTATGGGGCCACACCAAGAGGTCAAAGTTCATCATGTTAAAAAATTCACATTTTCATCTTCTTCTAATGAAGTACAAAGCCAATTTCAAACAAACTTGGTGAAAAGCATCATTTGGTCGTGGTTATTCGGATTTGTGAAAATTAAAAGGCTCGGGGGTCAAGGGGCCCTAAAATGGGGACCAAAAGGGGGTCATTTTTGGTAACTTTTAAATATTTCATCTTCTTCTCAAGAACAACTGGGGGATTTCAACCAAACTTGGTAGAAAGCATCATTGGGGGATGCCAATTCAACTTTGTGAAAATAGGGGTTCTGGGGGGTCAAAGGGGCCCAAATAGGGGGCAAAAAGGGGTAATTTTTGGTTCTTCTTTAAAAATCTTCTTCTAATAAACCGTTAATGCCAGAGCTTAAATATTTTGTGTGCATGACAACTAGGACAGGCATATTATGAATTGTGAAATTGATGTCCCTGGGGTCATGTATCGGGCCACACCCAGAGGTCAAAGTTCATCATGTTAAAAAGTTCACATTTTCATCTTCTTCTGATGAAATTCTAAGCCAATTTCAAACTAACTTGGTGAAAAGCATCATTGGATACTGATTATACAGATTTGTGAAAATTAAAAGGCTGGAGGTCAGGGGGGCCTTAAATGGGGACCAAAGGGGGGGTCATTTTTGGTAACTTTTAAACATTTTCATCTTCTTCTCAAGAACTACTGGGGGGATTTCAACCAAACTTGGTAGAAAGCATCATTGGGGGATGCCAATTCAAGTTTGTGAAAATAGGGGTTCAGGGGGTCAAAGGGGCCCCAGTCGGGGGCAGAAAGGGGTAAATTCTTGTACTTCTTAAAAAATCTTTTTCTAATAAACCCTTAATCACTTGTCTTGATGCTCTTTTACTCAGGTGACCGTTAAGGCCCACTGGGCCTCTTGTTGATATTTAAGGACAATTAGGGAGCTATTTCTTTATCTTCAAACCCTGTTAGTCGCCAAGGATCAAAACATATTGATAATAGATACCATTTTATCAGGGAAGTATTAAAAAGAGGTCACATTATTTTGCAATACTGTCCAACAACTGATATTGCTGCAGACTTGATGACATAAATTTAAGGACTACATATTTGACATATAATGGTCATAACATCTGAATGAGTACACATACTTTTGACCGTCAAATAGTCAGGATGTTTATTCATTATGCAAAATTGTGGATCAAGTGGGGTGTTAGAGAGTGATCCACATTAAGATATATATGAAGTCTATGTTTATTTTTGAAGCTGCTATTCTAAATCAAGACCACGGATAATTACGTTTCTTCCGATTACGAAATTCAACCGATGTTGTTTATTGTTAGCTCTACTGGCCGAAGGCCATGGCTTTTCCCCGGCCGAGCTACCACTCTCCATGAAATACATTTTTGGGATGAATGGCACATATAAGGCACAGTTCTGGAACTTTCGGTTGCATACGGGGTGCACCCCTTAAAATAACGTTCGAAATTGAATGAAAACCCAAGAAAAAAATGTATCACATTTGCACCCCAGAAAAACGGTCATTACTGATCGTCCGTGTTTTATAATCGGACGAGATTAAAGATGTCACTTTTCTCATACTGAACTAAAAAAAGCATGACGTCATGAACGCATGCGCAATATTACAACTTCAGTATGCGCGCGCTGCTATCAGAATTCCCGCCACATTGAAGAAATCTGTTCACGATTTGCGGGGATTTGTTGATAATCAAAGAGTGGTAAGTTTATTCTACTTGTTGCTTAATTCAGTTTAGTTAATACCAATTTGTTTTAGGTCGATTGCGACGAAAGCTTTAAGCTTATAGAGTCACTCTCGAAACTCACAATCCAGATGTTTCCACGTTCCTGAAAGAGAGGCAGTGGCTAAACCAACTGCTACCCAATTCTACAGCTGGGTAGACTGGGGCCGGCTATTAAGTGACTTGCCCATAAACACCCCCCGGTGGCGGTCGGGCTCGAACCAGTGACCTTCAGATCACGAGTCAAGCACCTATACCACTCTGCTTAATCTATAACCGTGATGTTTCAAAATGTTTTGTTGTCAGCTACATACTTAATTCGCCATGTAGTTGTTCTGAGGGGTTTTTTTTCTTCAAATAGAATTTCAGTTTATTCAGTTTTCTCGACTTCCTCCAACCTGATCGATCATCAAATTTCCGTTAGCCATGTATATCGAGTTTCCGGCGGGTTAAGGATAAATGTCATTTTTTAGAATATCCCCAAACAGAATTGATGTTTCTTTGGTCAGAATCGACTAAGTAACTTCTCTTCTTTCAATGTAATTTGGAATAGAGTTCAATGACCTTATTTATTTTTCATTTATATGGAGATGAATGACCCCATGTACTCCCAGAGATACTATTTCAATTGTATTTTAAGCACGTTACCTAATTCTTGTTGTATAATACACTTTGCAAATTATTTAACAATTGCCAGAGCTTAAAATTTATCTCGATCTTTCGGATGAGCCTTTAAACCGAAATCCTACCTCATAATGACCTTAGCCTTATAGCTGTTGAGACTGAGTTGGACGTTAAATCTCCATTCAGTGTATGGCGGGATCCTGATGACCCCAACAATTCAAGAGGGATCCCTGACTTGGAAGGTCAGGATATGGTTGGGATCCAGATTCTTTGTTTTTTGGCAAAGTGAGCACTGCTAACCCAGTTGATAAGCAAGGCAGCAAGTGTAAATTGTGACTCATGATTGGTGGGATGCCTGAGTAAAAGGAGGGTACCCTGACACACATAAAAATAGATTTGTTCAGGATCCCTGCTGAAAACAGTTTGTGTCGATCTCTGCCATTCAATCGATCAACGACTGCAGACCAGTAAACACAATATTAATCGATAGCCTGTTTAAAATTCAATAAATTCTGCAGGATTTTTTAGGGCTTACAAGGATTGGGAAAGTTGAGTGTGTAAATCGGTGTGTTCTCTTATTTTGTGTCAACACTTAGAATTCTTATCACCATCATCCCGATTCGACTTGAATTACAGAGATCATAGTTTATTAAACAAAAACTGCACATTTTTTTGGTATAATTTCCGAAGCATCTTTTGTAATACTGCTTACAACAACTAGTAAAGAACAAGCAATTCTTTCAGAACAGAACCATTTGAAAAGAAATTGAAAAATTTGATTTTTAATTGAATAACGGTATTGTTATGTAACCTATTATTGACGTTCTACTGTTTTCTACGATCAATGAAAATTCCAAAAATTTCGATCAATTCTCACAATTTGTCACTCATTACTTCACTGGCCAGAGAATTAAATATTTATCGAACATCATCCCATTGTGGGAAATAAACGCGAGTTGGTGACGGAATCTTTGCTACTCAGAGGTGCTCATGCTAGAGTTTCAGGGATCAGAACAATATGGGAGGCAGGCAAGTCAGAGTTACCATTGTTGTGAGGTGAATTGCCTTATCTACGGCCGAAAGGAAAGGTATTTTAGCGCCAGTACAAGTTATTCTCTATCAAGGTCCAGTTTTCCATAATGTATTAATGTTACTATGTTACGGTAGGTTAAAGGGGCTCATGCCAGATATTTAAGGATCGTTATAACATGGAGACAGTCAGACTTTGCATTGTTGTGTGATGCATTGAATTATCTAGGGCCAACAAGAAAGGAATTTTAGCAACGGTACCAAGTTTTTCAATAACTGTCAATGTATTGTTTTCATAAATGTTACTCTTAAAAGAAAACACGGGTAGGTTAATTAGAAACAAACTTGATTAAGAAGGACTAATTAAAATCCATTCGAATTTTCCTTGGACAGAAATGGTCTACCAATCCAGGTTGACCAATCCATAAGATATTTCTTGAAAACATTTTTTACCAGATTGTAGGTCTGTCGACCTAGCAAGGGTCTCTTTAAGTTATATACAGACTTGATTTAGAGCTAAATGAATTTCATTGGAATTTTCCTTGGACATAAATTATCTACCAATGCAGGTTGACCAATCCATAAGATATTCCTTGAAAACATTTTTACCCGAATGTAGGTTTGTCAAACTAGCATGGACACCTTTAAGTGAATTTCATCCGAATTTTCCTTTGACAGAAATGATCTACCCATAGAGGTTGACCAATCCCTACAATATTTCTTTTATGTATTTTTCACCTTTTTGTATGCTCAACAACCTAGCTTGGTTCCCTTTAGAGTACAGTGAACACCCAAAGGGTCATATTTTTGCTTTAAGAAATAAATGAACCTGAAAAATGTTTTGTTGTTTTTTTTATCCAGAACAAACAAATCTCATTTAGGCAATACTGCCCGATAAGAAAATCTCACTAACCTTTATGATATGTTAAAATAGGACTCTGAAGTATAAAAAGATTAACTGGTTAAATATTAAAAGAAATATCTAACTGTGCATCTTCCCGAAAAAACGTCGGACCAAATAAATTGAATAAATAAATGTTATCTAGAAATGAGAGCTTAAATTTAAAAAATTAATTCTACTGTTAAAGAAAGAAATCCTTAGTGGAAAAAAGAAATTCTTAAATAAAACTTTTTTAATTGTAACATGCATGTGTGAAAGTTTTCCGGCACACACTGGAATGACCGGTTATTCGAGGGCGGATCAGCCCATTTTTCTGAATGCATCAATCCGTTGAGAAAATTAAGGACGTGGCAGGGTGGAGGGATAAGGGTCGAGATCGATATGTTATCATTCCACGGCATCCTAAATTTTAAGTTTCAATTTTCTTTGAACATTGTCTGCTTGGTTTTATCACGCGTTAACGCCCAGCTAGCAGACAATTTTCGCATATCAATGGACTAATTAACATGTAGGTGTGAAAATTGACCCCAAGAAAGCTTAAACCCATAATGCAATATTCAATATCTATATATATATTTGATTGGTCGGTACTTTATCGTCTCGTCCAATCAAATGCCGCTTTACTAATCTTAGGAGACATTTGTTCCAAAATGGCGGCAATTTCTTATTTTAGGTTTGATCGCTGTTAATTTCGCAAAAATGACGTATTTTACCTCTGATAACAAGAATTAAAAAACTTGGAGATTTCTGTAAAGTGTAAATGACGCCGGGAAATGTGATAAGCAGAATAAACGCAGAAATTGGTTTCGAAAATGCGACGTGGTTGGACTTCCGATTCGCTAGTGCTATTGCCTTCCAATTTTGTGTACCGATGGAGAGCAAAAGTGGACTTCAAAAAAAAAAAAAGAAAGCAAAAAAATACGTAGTCGATCTCAATCAGCCGAAGGATTCATAATAATCTTTCAGTATGTGAAGACTTGGAGTGGGATTAACTCCAATTGACCAATATTGGGCCCTAGTGACCCCCTGTTTCCCAGCATAAAGTTCAGATTTTTCAAAATTTCTTACTTTCACCCTTGTACATGTTTAACAATTAAACGTTGAATCTGTATTGTATACCCCCTGCCTTTCTACTGTCTTTTTTCCTGTCTTATGGACATCTAACAGCCACATATGTATCTTGTAATTCATTTTCTGAAAATAATAGCTTGTAAAGGCCTTGAACTAGATATATTTTGTGATGCCGTGGCCACGGTGCAGATGCCCAGCCCGGCTAGCTCAATCGGTAATATCGGAGTATGTCATTCCAGGGGTTTAGATTTCTAACCCCAGCTCGACCAATATCCGTTCTGACATTTGACAAAAGAAATTTTTCACTCACCAATTTGTGTGAATAATCTATATTAGAGAAGAGCTGGAGGGTTGGATTGGATTTTGTGTTAGTACTGGTGTCTGATATTTCAGGAATACACCATTAGGTGCTCTTGTTGTCGAGATATAACCATAGAACTTGAAAGAGTCGTTAGACCTCAATCAATCGATAAGCAATGGTGCAGTTGTATGTAAGGAATTTATAGATGGACAGAAATGAGTGACTGACCAAAGCTCAGCTAGGTAAATTACACGGAGGTGTCAGGTTTTTGTGTTGATATTTAAACTAAGTAAATAGAAAAAATACTGATATTAGACACTTGTATATCATTGCTTAATAGTTTATGGGGTTAATTACCAGTTTTTGCTACAAAGCGTATCCATTTAAACATGCTTTGTGTAAGAAACTATGTGCTAAAATCCCGTGAAAATAGATGGGTTCATAAGCAAATAGTACATATATTAGCCCACCAGCCTTAAATGGGAGTGACGTATGTCTTTGTTTTTTGCTTAAAAAACAATTCACTCTTTTCAGGGCTCTCAGACTCTCATAATTTTGGGAGAAGTTGGGAGAAGTTTTTCAAAATGGGGAGAAGTGGTGAGACTTTTAGAAGAAGTGGATCACGTTAAAAACATTTTTTTGTTTGTAATCCTTTTTTCTATAGGAAAATAAAAAAAAGCTTTACAAGTAGCTGTATATTTTGTTTATTATGCAGATATTACTAAAGTATTTTTCATCCTTTCTTTCAGTCCATATTATATACAGAGATCTTATTCCTGTGAACAAAATTGTTTGTCTTCTTTCTTCGGTTCGAGAATATAGGAATCTGATTCTGAAACTTTTTTCTTGGATATCTTATATATAGATGGTATTATAATCTCAATTATCAAATAATCAATAATTTGAAAAGAGAGTATGTGTGGCCTGAACTTACTCAAATGATCAGAGTTTAATTTGAGGCAGAAAATAAGAAAACATTACGAATTCATTTTACTCATTACTAGAAGACGAAATTTCCTGACTGGTCTAAATTGAAAAAAATTTGGCCTCCGTCATAGCGCCGTCGGTAGCGCGCCAGAATCCTAATCGTCAATCATGGTGGTCATGGGTTCGATCCCCGGCGGCGGCACATATTCTTTTCGACAATTGTCTCTCATCAATGGTTGGATAATCGTAAACCTAAGTGGAACAGCAGCTTTGGGCTAGGAAAGGATGTAGTGGTAGTACTGGTGTGAGAAATACCAGAAATCCATTGTTAGGTGCTCCAGCCGACTCGATATGACTGAAATAATATTAAAAGCGGCGTTAAACCCCATTCAATCAATCAATGAATGACAAAAGGTTGCTCACCGCATTTCAAATTAGAATATACTCAAAACAGAAAATAAGTACCAGATAAGGTAAAAATATTGTGGTAAAGGAGAAATTGCTTGCTACAAACACTTCCTCTTTTTCTCACAAGTTTTCCATTTGAATTCTTCAAAAAATAAGAAAAAGCTGGATCGCCAACTTCACCTGACAATATAACAATAAATGGAAAGAAAGCTTTTAAATAATAGATTTAAAAAGAGTTCATTTTTGACTGAGTTGCAGGGTATTAAAGATAACAGCTGAACAATGTTACATAAATCACAGACTGTGTAGAGAAGGTTTAAATTTGAAACTGATAACACGGAACCATTTGTTCTAGTGTTTTGGATTATATGGCACTGAATGCATTAATTACCAAAATAAGATAAGTGAAGTTTAGTTTCTGGAGAAAATCCTAACAATGTTACTTATGAAAATATCGTAGAAGCCGTAGATTGATTGTCTTAGTTTTTCTATATTTGGTAAATCAAAGTAGATAATTAAAGTCCAAGGATTTCATTTTTTTTTCTATTTAGTTTTACGGACAAGTCAGTTTTTTTCCCCAAGTTTTTTTCCTTTTATTAATGAATTTAAATTACACCAAATGACATGACGTTCGTAATGAAATTCTCCATTATACTCGCTAATTGAAAGAACGAAACAAATTTCGTATATTGATAAGATAAACATAATGTGCCACAAGAATAATTGAATCTTCAGAAATAGTGTTTGATATCAAAAAGTTCCTAAATTCCGGCAGTTCATAAGGGCTTGCAACCATCCAATCAGCCGAGATACAAATAAAACGAGCATATCGTCTATCGATACACACTTCCAATCAGCAGTTGTATAATTGATTTACTGTCCCCTGATTTGATAGCCTCTATGCAAAATGCAATGATTGCCTATCATAACGAGGCGACTTCTCGTATTTTCGAGGCGTCTTCGACTTCGCTCAACAACTCGGGCGAAGTTTAATGAAACCAGGCGACTCTTCGCCAGATTCGCCCACTCTGCAGAGCCCTGTCTTTTAACGTGTACTGTTTGTATTGTGCTTGGAATAAAATGCACAAGTTGGTTAGTTAAAATAGGTATGCACATGCATATGTCACTCTCGTTTAAAGATGCTAGGCTAGTACAGCGCCTACTCGGATCTCTCGAACTATAATGATATTTTTCCATGCATTTTCCAAAAAATCGATCAGAAATCTGAAGCGCATATAATTAATTTATAGCCTTAACATTAACCCTTTCCCACACATCAATATTTTAGGGTTGTCCAAATTGATATTGAAAATTGAAAGTGACAAACAACATGTAAATGTTGATAAAGATAGCATTTGTTTACAATATCAGTTTCTATTCTAGAAATTGAAAAATAGGGGTGAAATTCCCCCTTCATATGAAAAACAGGGGGATTTTTCAAAAGAAGGGGGATTTGTATGAAGAGACTCACGGCAAGTCTTTAATCCATTTAGCTTTCGAGGCCTTGTAATTTTCCACATAACTCTCAATTGACTCTTCGTTGTCGATGTATCAACTTTCGTCATGCTTGTTGACAGAAACGGCTCGGATCTAACATTCCGATCGCTACCTGACTCAATTGTTCTGTAATTCGACGCTTTTTTGTTGATTTTTCTGACATTTTTAGTATATCATCGGATCATAACAAATACATGTACAATCCGGTGTAGTATTCTTAGTAACTTTTATTTTAAACAAAATTATTTTCGAGCGATAAACAACCCTATTCAAATTTAAACTGACTAGGAATATAATAAAATCTAAAATCATTTCGTATTTGAATTATCCAAGCTGAATAATGCACAAGCTCGTTATTATTTGTTTAATCAGTAGTAACTAGTTGCCAGTAAAAATACTTTTCGTTAAAAAACAAATCCTCACTCTGTTTTTCCAGGCGCGGGAAATGACGTCATCCGACCAGATGATTAAAGGGTACATGTATGTCATTATTTATCTGGAATCTGATTTTTGGCCATCGGAATCCGAACAGACTTCGCTCGCAGGTAGTTTCTATACCTTTTGCTAGGCGCTGTTTACGATTTTTTGGATTAGCAATTTGAATTCTTTTTATGCGGGACTATCGCGCGTCGGATGTAAAAAAACACTTTAGCATTGAAAAATTATCGTGAATCCCGTAATCGCGCGTCCCAGACTAGACACTGCAGTGTAGCACAGAAAATATTTAGGCTAAAGGCGATTTAATAAATTCTGTTTTTCAGAATTTTCTTCTTTATCCTCAAGGTTTTCTCAAGTCTTTTGTATTTGGGACGTCAAAACCTGTTCTTGTTTGGGAAGCGGTTAAGAAAAGTCAAGCGGCATTTGCTGTTGTTCTCTCTTGATCTACTTCTAAACTGAAAATTTTCTCAAGTCTCCAGGGTTGATAGATCCTCTCTGCCATACATTATAACATGTAGAGCTCTCTGACTATGCTATTGGTTAAAGGCGTTCACCCCATAAGTAGTTAAAAGTATAAAACCCCATAAAAAGTATTAGACAGAACAAAACTAATAATGTCAGCACTTATTTCTCATCTTAGTGCCAATACACAAAACCCCACTAGTTCATGTAGGACACTGGAAGTATATTGTCAGACATTTAAAATGGCATTCAAGTGAAAGGCATGGGTTGCCTACATCATATTTAAAAAAATGAGGATTATGAACAAACTGATTTGGTCTGTCTCAGTAGAAAGTTTGATACCCATAACAAATACTGTCTGAAAAAAATGTCATTTTTTGAGTTGAAAGATGTCAGTTATGTAATAGGGTTTGCAAGAAGAATGAACATTATGACAAAGTCATTAACATTATCAAATAACAAGTAGGGGTTATTACAGGTAGGTAGTTTGTTTGAAATATTTGCATTTTGTTAACAAAAACTAAACACTGTAACTTGGCTTCTTCGATCATCCTTAGAAATGTAGATATTTACCAAGCATGCTATGACATAAGTGTGAAATAATAATTTTTATGATATATTGACTTAGCCTTTCTTTTTATGCTGATGTTAATGCATGCTTTCCATTTCAGTTTTAACAACGGGACCAAAGAGAAGAATCAAGAAGAATGGAATTTCAGAAGAAAAAAGACACTTAAGTGTAGGTTCAATTCTTCTACTTTAAGGAGCTGTATTTTTTGGTCACCTGACCAAAGGTGTTGGTGACCTATTGCGACTGTGTTTCATCTGTCATAGTGCTTTGTCTTCTTATTTTTTTTATAGTGTTGACATCTTAAGAACCATTTAAAGAATTTCAACAAAATATTATTGTCATGAACTTGCAGTTAAATGAGATTCACATTTGGTATTTACAGCCTTTACAGCAAGGATCACAAAGTTTGTACAAGAAAAAATTCTGACAGCTAAGTTGATAGAGTGTCTGCTCCACGATCTGAGGATTGCTGTTGATTGTGATGGTGTGAGTTTGAATCCCGTCTTCTTTCTAGTGAAATTTCATCTCACCTCTGCTTCAAGTGAGAACACAGTCACTTGTGTTGAAAGAAAGAGTGGTTGTACTGGTGTGAGTAAGCCAGGAAATCTCTGGTAGGTGCACAAACTGCCTTGATATTGCAAGTGATTTGACCAAATGTTATATCTTATTTGGTGATTGAAAGGTCTTAGATGGAATTTTTTTCATCAGGATTTAGGATTATATCTCAATGTATTTGTCAAAAATTGGCCGGGTCAGCTCGGTGTCCAAAATGCTGTTGTAAAAAGTTTGCTAGAAGTTTTCCTATCAAGTTTTAGAAAATACCCTAAATTGGCCTTAAAATATTACCGGACGGCAAAATTTTAGTCTGATCCAAATTCAAAGATATTGCAGACGACAATTTTAAGCGAAAGAGATATGAAATTTTGGATATTATTTGGAAGAAAAATTGTGGCAAATGGAGAAATTCTTGTCACAAAAAATGTCCTCATTTTCCATGATGTTTTCAAAAGCCTTTATCTTGCAGGCGTCACTGTGTCGGAATTGGTTAATTAAATGTCTTTTGAATTTTTTTCTGATAAATTATCTTCTGCTAGAACTTTGAATACTTTTATATAAACCAAATTAAGTATGCTTGCTGTTTAAAAATTTCAGGATATTATTTGGTTGAAGATAAAAAGGGTAGGGGTCTTCTGGCCAGTTCAAGTTGTGGCCAGTTCAAGTGAGGATGAGCTTAAAGTCTTCTGCAAATCTGACGACGCAGAGTAAGTAAAGTTTCCAAGTTCTAATTTCCTAAAATTAAATGTTAACACCTTACCTCATATAGACTTATTTTGACACAATTAACTTGTTTCCTAATCAGCTGCAAATTAGGCCACACCAAATGAATTATTAGATGTTCTTCGAAAAAATTGTGCGGAAGGGAGTTTATTATAATTTATTTTCTATTTTTCAAAACTTCAGACTATCTTGACCATCGCTTTCAATTTTGTATTTCAAATGAGAAAAGATGAGTTCCTTAAGATCGTGGACCCATTCCAAATGCGCAACAGGACGAACGCATCTTGCTGACCTCCAAAATCTAAGGTATCATTATGAAACACAACAAAAACGTACTGTCCGTCAATTTCAGTGAACCAATCATGGCGTGGAGTAAATCAGATGGTTTTGCAAGCATCCTACAGAAAATTGATTTCGAGACGTTCCCGCCTATTTCCGTTTTGAGCCGTTTCGGTCCCGGGCTGGTCTTGCGTTATTTGCACTTTTAAAATAAAAGATTTCGGGGCTGGCGGGGATGAGACTCTTATTGTGTGGCCTTACTTGCAGACTGATCTGGTTTTATGCTGTTAGCAAAGGCATGTTCTTAGTATCTGGTATGAAGGAAAGGGTGAATGGGTAATTTTCTGATGACCACACATCTTTTAAAAAATACTTTTCAGATTCACTTTTCTCCAAACGTTAATGATTGCACATGAAATTCATGTTTACCATTATAATATGTTTCTACAACTTCTGTTTGGGAGACATACTAATAGTTCACTGTATCAATTATTACTTGTTTTCAGGATTAAACTTAAAAGATCAAGGCACTGAAAGCGCTGAAAGCCTGAGATATGTGTACAGAAGATATATAATCTGGGCAGAAAAAGTTTGATGGTAGGATTATCGGAGGTGTCGCTATCTACCCAAATCTACTGTCGATTATGCGCAGATCTGCCAATTTGTGCGCTAGGGAACGCAACCTGCCCGCAATAATTTTCAGTTGAGGTATTGTAACGATATATTTACATGTATATATCGTTACATTTTTTTACCGATCTAAAATGCTTTGAAGGGATCTGATATAGTCCACCCAAGGATCCTTCCTGTGAATTTTGGTTGAGTTTAATTGAATTATGTTCAGTTCTTTCTGAGAAGAAGATTTTTAAAGTAAAAGTTGACGGTCGGACGGACGGACGACGGACACCACATCATGACAAAAGCTCGTTGGCTTTCAGCCAGTGGAGCTAGCGAGAGAGAGCTAGAGAGTGAGAGAGATGAGGGAATGGAGCGTGTAGCCAGGTTCGAACTAGGGGGCTCTTGCGTGCGATGTGAGTATTCTACCACACAGACCAATTTCGTTATGTAAATATGCGCTTTATAATCTCCAGATAAAGAGAGCGAGAGAGGGTGGGCGGTCGTTTACCAGGTTAACATGATTATGTACACCTCTCAAAAGCGGTACGTAGACGTTGAATCCTTTGGGTAGAATTCGGAGGTAAAAATATATAGACACACAGTCCAAGCTTGACCAAACTGTTTTCAGACAGTGCGAATATGATCCTATAATTGACAAATTAATTTGTTAAACAAAACATTCCAATCGTGCGTAAAACCGACAGCTTCGCTTATCAGTTTTATACAGCAACTTCGTCTAACCGGACCGTTTTAACATTTTTACTCTAGAATAAGTAATATTATTTTGGTATGAAACAAACACCTAATTTTTTCTTAAAAATATGATATGAATGTATATGTTTAATAATTTCCAATATATTGTATATCTCCTTTCTTTCTTTCCATTCACTCGTCAAGTTTTGATAATTTTTTGTTTAGAGTTTTGTTACCAAGTTAATAAAATGGATAAAATAAAATATCATAATATAAAAACAATTTATCATTTAAGAAGGTTCTCAGAAATTCATGAAATTTTTATGAATGCTACTTAACCATATGCGCTTTTAAGGCATACGGACTACCTTTAGTGAAAATTACATCAACCTAAATATTCACTGATTCCGAGTATGAATTACCTCTTTCCAAAGTGAAAACAACCAATAAAACACTAAAAGAATTGTACAATTGCATATTTTCTTTTTCTTAAAATGTATATTATAATGTATATTATCAGGTGAAGCTTACAATTTCAAGAGCAAGTCGAAATGATTCGAGTCCTGATTGGTAAAATGCGAAAATCATTGCTCATAATAAGCAACACCAACATATATTACGTTAGAATTTTACAAAAAAAAAGAACGGGGTAAAGGCATTCTTAATTTGTTATTTCAAATATAAACCCTATGTTAAGGGTACTCACAGGGATAAAGACTAAAATAGACCCAGTCGCCAATGACCCCTAATTTTTGGACTTGGCCCCTGAATATTTGGTGACAATGCCCATACCCCTAATGTTAATCATTGAATATTCAGCAAGCTGGGTCCCTACATTAAAATTATGTGTCTTTAACCATCACTCATTTGAATCGTCTCCTTTGAATCATCGATTTAAATGAGTACCTATAGCATAAGATTTGGTGAACGTTTAAAGATATTTTGCATTTTGAAAAGGCATTACCCCCCTCTTATCTGTAACTCTGCAAATGGCGGAGCCGCCGTCATAGCGCAGCTGGTAGCGCGTCGGACTGTCAATCTCTACTTTAACCACAATTTTTTACCCTTCAATTGCTTTTTTAGCTCCACTGGCCGAAGGCAACTCGGGCTATTGTCATGGCCCTGTGTCTGTCGTGCGTTCACCTGTGTGTGCGTGCGGTCGTAGACTTTCTCTTTAAAAATCTTCTCCTCAGAAACTATTGGATGCATTTCAACCAAACTTCACAGGAATGATCCTTGTGTGAGCCTCTTTCAAAGTTGTTCAAGGATTTTTGATCCAATGAAAAACAAGGCTTTTATGGGCGAGGATAATTTCAATATATGGTAATATTGGACTCTCCTCAGAATCAACGGATGGATATCAACCAGATATCTTAATGAAACTTGGCATGTGTATTCACCATCATAAAAGCTATCTAGACTGTCAAGGGGGATAACTCTAAAAGTGCTTCGTAAGAGCAATACCCAACACTTTTAGAGTTATCCCCCTTTTTTAACTTAAAATTTTTGCATTATACAGCTGGAATGATTTAACCTGTTTATGGACAGGAAACACTTAGACTGGTCCTGTTAAGAAGAACCTTAAAGATGACAAAATAAGTGATATGAAAAGTAGAAAATGTGCATGTCATGGCACAGAAAACAATACTGTTTATCAGCAATCTGTCTTCTCTCAACGTTTTCCTAAAGTATTTCTACAAAGGATGTCACAGCCAGGTTTTATTTGGGAAAAGGTTCAGGGTATCTTCTAGTCAAAACCAATAAATAATCATCTTAAACATTTTTGGGAAGAGAAGAGATTGCACAGTTGGAACTAACTTTTCTTTTCCTTCATTGTTTTCATGTACAATTATTTGCATAGACCCTCTAAGTTTGAGTTGTTTGTATAAAGATTAAATGTTTCTGTGTAAAACATGACTTAACCCTTTCCCAAACAGCAAAACTTTAGGATGGTCAAGTGCAAACAACAAACTAATTGTTACTGAAGATCGAATAAGTGTTATAGCATAGAAAATATTGTGGTAAAAGGAAAAAGTGCTGATTATATTTTTTCTTCTTTCGCATCAAATGCTTTCCCATGCCTTTTCTTATAGACGTCATAAGCAGGTCTTGTTTTGGAAAGGGTTCAACATTTGTACTGTAGAATTTTTATTTTAGCACTCTTGTTATGTAACATGTTCTTAATGTTTAGAATACTTTTTTCGTGTAAAAACTTAGTTGTTATTA
Organism: Fragum fragum; assembly: GCA_946902895.1. NCBI lineage: Eukaryota > Metazoa > Mollusca > Bivalvia > Cardiida > Cardiidae > Fragum > Fragum fragum. Next base: position 4,075,359 of record OX336377.1, read on the forward strand.
GGAGCTTATATGCCATATTTTAACATATTGAAACAGTTATGGCTAAGATTAATAGTAAAAAATGAGAAAATTCTGAAACACATGGAATCTAACTGGTAATATTTAAAAAAGTATATATATATTTAACAAGTCAGGCAGGGTCCTTTAAGGCTATACTTTTAAATACATACAAAATGAGGTTGAGATTGTTCAGGAATATAATACCTTAGAATAATCTTCACAGCTTATGGTGTATTTACTCATGCTGTTAAGTACTTGGTGTAATAAAGCCCTCAAAGCAACATTTTCTATGAAAAGAAAGAGGGAATTGGCAGGCGAAAAAATGAAGTCTGACCTATTTCTGAAGGATTACGAACATTGCGTACAACCAATACTCTTGCATTGCATTGAAGTTTGGGTAATACATTTCCTTTCAAAAAAAATCAACACAGAACCTAGGTTTGATCTACTGCAATAAGATAAATATCCAAGTTCGCTTTTTGAACAGGGATCGTGAGTTGAACCCCTGCTTGGCCAATATCCATTCTGACATTTGACACAAGTCATTTGCCTCTCACCAATGGTGTGAATCAGCTATGTGAGAGAGCAGCTTGATTTTAGTGGATTCATCTTTATCCTCAATAGTTTTCTCAATGTTTTCCCATATCATTTCTACAATGCATATCAAAACCAGCAAATCTCCTAAACCATAAGTGCTTGGAACTTGAAACTTTATATACTCATAGATCACAATGTGTAGAAATCTAATGTTCAAAAAAGACTTTAGCCTGCCTTTTTTGAGTTATTGCACTTTGTTGGTTTTTACTTTACATTTTTGTCTAGAGCATATCTCCTAAACCATAGGTGCTAGGGCCTTGAAATTTTATACACTGATAGATCACAATGATGAGAAGTGTCATGTATAAGAAGTGTTACCCTGCCATGCCATGCCCATTGTTTGAGTTATTGCCCATTGTTGTTTTTTACTTTACATTTTTGTCCAGATTATATCTCCTAAACAATAAGTGCTAGGAACTTGAAACTTTATACGCTTTGATCAAAATGTGGAGAAGCGTCATGTTCAAGAACCGTTACCCTGTCATGCCCATTGTTCAGTTATTGCCATGTGTTGTTTTAAACCTTATTTTTTAAAACCGTTACTCTCCTACAACTAATTTTAAGTAAATTTTAGTTTTAAATCTTAAATCTGCAATATTAAACAACCACGATAAATGGATCTTTCACTGAAACAAACAAAAATCCCCTTTAACAAGCAATAGATTTTACGCTTTTTACTTGAAAAAAAAAGTGTGTTTTTTTTTTTTTTGTTTTTTTTTAATCCGGTGGGGCACTCATGTATTGACTCGCAATACGACATGCACTTGTTGAATAATATATTCGTCGATTTTAATAATTGCATTTTGGTTAAACCAGTAGGACACCGATTGAAGAAATAATTACTCAGAATTTAGCTGTTGCTAGAAAACAAATCTTGACAAATTTTTCAAGACGTTGCGATAAGAAAATTTTGATCTTATATATATAAAATACGTAGTTAAAATGTTTGGCTTTAATTAAGCGATGACTCGGAATAACAAATATACTTTTTATACGCCTGTCGAAGACGGGACGCATAATGGGACCACCCGTGGCGTCTAGGGGTCCGGCGGGCAGGCGGCATGCACTGGATGTGAAAAGGCTAAAAAAAAATCTCATTTTTTTAGTTATTGCCTTTTTTTCATACTTGTATCTTGTCCGGAACATATCTCTAAATGTATTCAAGCTATGATCATGAAACTTCATGGGTAGATAAATCTCATCAAGGGGAAGTGCAGTACACAAGAAAAGTAAAACTATCGGGCTTTTTTCTTAAATTATTGCCATTTGTTAGTTTTCATACTTGGATCTTGTCCGGGGCATATCTCTAAAAGTATTCAAGCTATGATCATGAAACTTGATGGGTAGATAGATCTTATGAATGGGAAGTGCAGTACACAAGAATCATAACTTTACCTGGCTTATTTTTTGAGTTATTTCCTTTTGTTGTTTTTATTACTCGGATCTTGTCCAGAGCATATCTCTGAAGGTATAATAGCTATGATCTTGAAAAGTAATAGGTATATAGATCTCACAAAGGAGATGTGCATATCTAAGAGTTATTTCACTTTGTTGGTTTTCAGACTTTGTCATACTTGGATTTTGTCTGGATTATATCTCTGAAAGTGTAATAGCAATGATCATGAAACTTCATTAGTGGGCAGATATCACTAGGGGAAGTGCATGTCACAAGAACCATAACTATACCTGATTTATTTTTTGAGGTATTTCCCTTTGTTGTTCTTCACCCTTTGATTTTGTCCAGAGTATATCTCTGAAAGTATAATAGCCATGATCATGAAACTTAATAGTTAGATCGATCTCAAAAAGGAAAATGGCAGTGCACAAGAACTATAACTCTACCAAGCATATGTTGAAGGTAATTTCCCTGTGTTGTTTTTCGTACTCTGATTTTTTCCTGATCTTAACTCCGAAAGTATAAAAGTTATAACCATGAAATTTTATGAGTAGACATATCCACAAAGGATAAGTGCAGTAAACGAGAACTTTTACTCTACCTATCATATTTTGAGAGTTATTACCTTTTGTTGTTTTTCAGACATTGATTTAGTATGGAGCATATCTCTGGTTCATACTTGGATTTTGTCTGAGCATATCTCTTAGAGTATAATAGCTATGATCATGAAACTTAATGTGTGGGTAGATGTCATCAAAGGGAAGTGCCCTGTTTAAGCCCCGTAACTCGACCTTGCCTATTTTTTCAGCTATTCCCCTTTGTTGTTTTTCATACTTAGATTTTGTCCGGAGCATATCTGTAAAAGTATAATAGCTATGATCATGAACTTTAATGGAAGGATAGCTATCGTGTTCTGCTCAAGAACCGTTACTCTACCTTGCCTATTTGTTTGAGTTATTCCCCATTTTTGTTTTTCATACTACGACTTTGACTGGAGTATATTTCTGAAAGTATAATGGCTATGATTATGAAACTTTATGTGTGGGTAGAAGTGATCTAGTGGAAGTGCAGAGGTAAAGTACAGTTACTTTACCTTGCCTATATTTTCTTGTTATTCCCCTTTGCTGTATTTCATACTTTAATTTTCTCCTGGGCATATCTATAAAAGCATAACAGCTCTGATCATGAAACCTTATGGGTGGAGAGATGTCATCAAGGGGAAGTGCAGTGCACGAGAACAGTAACTCCACCTAGCTCTTTTTAGTTATTCCCCTTTGTTGTTTTCAATACTGGGATTTTGTTCGGAGCATATCTCTGAAAGTAATAGCTATGATCATGTAATTGTAAGGGTGGGTAAATCTCATCAAGGGGAAGTTCAGTGCACAAGCACGTAACTCTACCTTGCTTATTTTTTTAGTTTTTCCTTTTGTTGTTTTTTCATACTTGGATTTTGTCTGGAGCACATTTCTGAAAGTATATTACTTATGATCATGAAACATGGATAGATATCATCAAGGGGAAGTGCAGTGTTTTGGGGTTGTTTCCCTTTGTTGTTTTTCATAACTAGATTTCGCTTGGAGCATATTTCTGAAAGTATAACAACTATGATCATGAAATTTATTGGTGGATAGATATCATCAAGGAACATATCTTTTTTTCAAATCCCTTATAGTGTAACAGCTTATGGTTTTCAACACCGCATGATAACAAGAAAAAAACACCAGAACCATACGTTATTATCGTGAATTGTTACTCTTCCTTGAAATTAGAATCAAATTTTAATCCCCTTCCCCAGTCATCAACCAGCAATGTGACGGATGTATTTTGTGACAATTTGCTAACTTGTTAAATATATCTCAAGAATTTGTATCATCCAACTAAGAAATGCATTTTATATTTTAATCTTAATATGAAATGAACCCTTTAATACGAATCACACAAAACCATAAATATTCAGACTTTCTTATTTTACTTGAAACAAAGTAAAATATACTTTCTAATCAGTGATTTCCATTTCTATCACATCAAATTCATGTTATCCCACTTAATTTATTCTCGTTAACGCCCTTATGAAACTAATACTTATCTCCAATAATCATTGTTTCAAACTCATTTGAATGGACAATTGTTTCAAGCAGCTTTAATTTCTTCAAAATAGAAAACACGGAATCTCTCTCTCATTTTTTCTTTCGTTCTCTCTCAATGATTTTATAGGTACTAAATCAAGCGGTGTGTGTTTACGAAAAATCGAGATATAAAACACACAATTCATGACGGTGCCCTGTCAACCTAACTTTGCATGCACACAACTTTTTGCATGTAAGAGTATATTTCATAAATCAATATAACAACGTTTTATAAAGATGAAAACAAACAAACGAACGAAATTTCAAGTAAAAAAAAGGGAAGGGACTTGTTTTCCTTTCTATCAAAGTTAGTTTGTCAAGTTTCACACAGAAGTTTTAGAAATGGAATTAACAGTATGCACGATCATCATTATTGGATTATTTAATTGCCAGAGGCAAAGGGTTTAGGCGGTATACAACATCTTGCAACATGACCAGACGGATTTAGTTTTACCGTAGCCGTATGTAAGAACATCTCTAATTGGCAGGCACAGAAATCGCGTTTGACCTTTTGATTGGCTGGTTAAAAATAAATCGTATAGAATATACCCATTCATGAGGTGAAGGGATATTAGAGAAAAATATGATCTCGATATCCCTTCACTTGTTAGGACGCTGTAACTCGGGCTCGCTTCAAACTTGGCACGGGAGTAAGTATATCGGACCCCTGCGTGCTTGCGCTAAATCAGAGCCGCGGCTGCTCTTGTTACTGGAAAAGGCTCGATCCTAGGTCGCGCTAAAATGCATGTACTGTGTTTGGTACTTGCTCTTCCACTATGACTACATCTTGTCGTAACAAGGGCGGCGAATGTTTTACTTATCTTACCTTTTGCATATTGAATAGAGAATACTGTACGCGTGACGTCACAGAACAGATTACAAGGCTGGCCAATCAGTGATTTTTTACAAATAAGGTTAGAAGGGGCGGAGTCTCGAAATACAGTCTACCTTGTCCAAAGACCCCGAGGCTGTAATTGTCTACCAGTACTTTAACCCTTTCCGTCTAAAATTTAATTTCAGTGTAAAATGCACCCTTCACACGACACGAAATCATAAATATATAGACTTTCGAATTTTTCTTAAAAAAGAAAAAAGAATATAATTTCTAATCAGTGATTTCAATTATTATATATATCAAGCCCTTGTTATCATACTATATGTATTCTCGTAAACACCCTTATGCAACCAATGCTTGGTTCATCTATTGAATGGACAATTGTTTCAAGAAGTTTTAATATCTGCATAATTGTAAACGCGAACGCTCTGTCGCTCTCTCTTTCTCTCTCAATGGTTTTATAAGGACTATATCAAGCGGCGTTTGTTTGCTATTTTACAAGCTGTATGTGTTTATTGTTTTGCAAAAAACGATATATAAAACACTTAATTCATGTCTTTGCCCTGTCAACTATGCATGCACAAAACTGTTTGCATTTCATATATCAATATCAAAGTTTTAAAAAGATAAAAACAAGCAAACCAAAGAAATTTCAAGTTATCAAAAAAAGGGTAGAACTTTTTTTCCTTTCTATTAAAGTAAAACTTGTTTGTTACGTTGTATACATAAGTTTTAGCAATAAAATTTAAAGTATATGGTAAATACGACCATCAATATCGGATTATGTAATTGCTATGCAAAGGGGTCAGGCGGTATACAACATCTGGCAACGTGACTGGAAGAATTAAGTTTTATCAAAGCCGTATGTAAGATCCCCTCTAATTGCCAGTCACAGAAATTGCGTTTGACCTTTTGATTGGTTGGTTAAAAATAAATCGTACAGAAAATACTTATTCATTAGGTGAAGGGACATAAGAGAAAACGATGATCTCGAAATCCCTTTACTCGCTTGGATGCTATGACTGCGACTGCCACCTAAATTCGTAAAGATGTAGGTTTTTGTGGTCCCTACGGACATGCCCAAAATCGAAGTGGCGGGTGCTCTGGTTCCCGAATAATGTGCAACCCTGGTTCGCGGTTAAATGCTTGTACTGAAAGAGTGGATTTGCACCATGCTTTGCCTTTATGATTCCGACTGACCTCAAACTTGGTACATAGGTAGGTTTTAGTGTCATTACGCGAATGCACAAAATCGTAGCAGTGGCTCCTTTGATTCCGGATCAAAGTGAAATCCCAGGTCGGGGTGAAATTGTCGACTCGAACGCTCCTTAACCTGGCACGGAAGAAAGTATTTGGGGTCCCTACGCGCATGCACAAAATCAGAGTCGCGGCTTGTCTCGTACCGAAAAAGTGCAATCCTTTATCAGGGTGAAATGGTTGATATTTGTGTATGTGTTGGTTTGTGTTTGACATTGCTCTGCCTCTGTAACTCGGACTCCCCTAAAACTTGGCACGGACGCCGACGCCTACGCGCTTGTGCAAAAATCAAAGCCGCGGCTAATCTATTTTCATAAGATAGTTCGATTTCTAGGTCCGGGAATATGCATGTACTTAAAGGGTAGGTATAGGTTTTTACCTTGCTCTGCTTCATGACTCCGACTGTTCTCAAACTTGGTACAGAAGTAGGTATTTGTGGTCTCTACGGGCAAGCACAAAATCAGAGCTGCTGCTTCTGTGGTTCCGTAAAAATGCAATCCTAGGCCAGGGTGAAATGGTCAATATTAGTGAAAATGTCGGTTTTGGTTTGGATCTTGCTCAGCCCCTGTAGCTCGGACTTGCCTCAAACTAGGCACGGAGGTAGGAATTGGGGACCCCTTCGCGCTTGCGCTAAATCGGAGCCGCTGCTGCTCTGGTTGCGGAAAAAAAGTTCATTCCTCTGTCGTGGTAAAATGGTCGTTATAAGTGTAACAGTTTTTTCCGGTTTGGACCTTCCTCTGCCAACGTAACTCGAACTCCCCTAAAAATTGGCAAGAACTTAAGTATTCGGGCCAATACGCGGATTCGCAAAATCGGTTACGCGGTTCCTCTGGATATGGGAAAAAAGTTCGATCCTGTCGGAGTAAAATGCATGTATTAAAAAGTGGTTTTGGGATTGCAAATTGTTTTGCCGCTATGACTCCTACTGACCTCTAACATGGAACAGAAGTAGGTACAGGGGGTCCCAACGCGCATCTAAAAAATCGGAATCGTGACTGCTCTATTTTTAAAAAAAAAGTTGGTTTGAGTTTCGGCCTTACTATGCCCCTGTAATTCGGACTGGACTCACTCCTGGATAGGAGGAAGGCTTTGGGGCCCCTAAGACCAAGTGCAAAATCGGAGCCGTGGCTGTTCTGGTTCGGGAAAAAGTGCAAATTAAGGTCCGGTAAAATACAAGTACTAATTTAGTGGGTTTTGCTTTGCACCTGGCTCAGCAACTATGAATCCGACTGACATCAAACTTGGTACAGAGGTAGGTATTAGGGGTCCCCATCCACATAAACAAAATCGGAGCCATTTCCATATTAGTTTTAGTTTGGGTATGGGTTTAAACCTTGTTTTGCCCCTATTATTCGGACTCGCCTCAAATTCGGTACGGAGGTAGGTATTGGGGACACCTACACGCCTCGCAAAATCGGAGCCGCGGCTGCTTTGGTTCCGGAAAAAAGTTCGATTCTAGTTCGTTCTTATATGCATGTATTTAAAACAAGGTCGGTTTTAAATGTATTTAAAACATAGTCGGTTTAAAATTCATGTACTTAAATTGTGGGATTTGGTTTGGACCTTGCTCTTCTATGACTCCAACTAACTAAAACTCGGTACATAGGTAGGTATTTGTGTCCCTACGCGCATGTAAACTCGGAACTGCAGATCCCCTGGTTCCGGAAAAAAATGCATTCCTAGGCCGGGGTAAAATGGTCGATAATATTAGTGTGGGTTTAGGTTTGACATTGTTCTGTCAATGTTACTTGGACTCTCCCAAGACTTGGCACGAATGTAGGTTTTTGTGGCCCCTACGCACAAGCGCCAAATCGGAGCGGTTGCTCTGGTTTAGGAAAAGAGTTCGATCTAAGGTTGGGGTAAATGCGTGTATTAAAGAGCAGATTAGCTCGTTCTGCCGTTATGACTCCTCCTGACCCCCAAACTAGGCACAGAGGTATGTATTGGTGTCCCTACAGGTATGTACAAAATTTTCCCCGGAATTCTTTCCAGAACAAGAACAGCCGCGGCACTGATTTTATCGCATGCGCAATAAGGGACCAAAAGACGTGACTCCTTGCCAAGCTTGATGCGAGTTCGAGTTCCAACGGCAGAGCAAGTTCGAAGCAGAAACCAACATTTACACATATATCGACACTTTTATCCTAACTTAGGATCGCATTTTTTTACTGAACAAGATGGTCGCGGCTCCGATTTTCTGCATGCGCGAGGGACCCCAAATATCTATCTCTGCAACAAGTTTATGGGTCAGTTTGAGCCATAGCGGCAGCGCAAGGTCCAAACTAAAACCAACTCTTACAGTACATCCATTTAAACCCCGACCTAGGATCGAACTCTTTCGGGACCACAGCAGTCGTGGCTCCGATTTTACGCATGCAAGTAGGGGTCCCTAAAACCTGCCTCCATGCAAAGTTTGAGGAGAGTCCGAGTTACAGCTAAAGAGCAAGATCAAAACCCACACTTTCGGCGATATTACCCTGACCTGCGGTCGCACATTTTTTCCAGGACCGGAAAAGCCGCGGCTCCGATTCTGTGTATAGGGACTCCCTATACCTATCTTTGTACCAAGTTAGGTGTCTGTCAAAGTCATAGCGGCAGAGAAAGGCCCAAAACTAAACACACTCTTTAACTACATGCCGTTTACCTTGATCTAGGGTCGCACATTTTTCCAGGACCGGAAAAGCCACGGCTCCGATTTTGTGCATGTGCGTAGGGACCAATACATACCTCTGCACAAAAATTGAGGTCAGTCTGAGTTAAAGCGACAGAGTAAGGCCCAAAACCAAACCTATTCTTTAAGTACATGCATTTACCCTGATCTATGATCGAACTTTTTCCGGAACCAGCGCAGCCACGGCTCAAATTTTGTGCATGTCCGTAGAGGTCTCCAATACTAACCTCCATGCCAAGTTTGAGGCGAATCCGTATTACAGCAGCAGAGAAGGGTCTACAACATACACTTACACTAATATCGACCATTCACCCCTGAACTTGGATAGAACAGTTTTCCGGAACCAGAGCAAGCGCTGTTCCGATTTTGTGCATGCGCGTATGGACCCTAAACACTATCTCTGCACTTAGTTTTAGGTCAGTCGAAGTCATAGCGGTAGAGCAATATCTAGACCCAAACGTACATTTTACCACGACCTAGGATCGATTTTTTTTCCGGACCAGAGCAGCAGCAGCTTTGGTTGTGTGGATGCGCATAGGGTCCCTAAATCCTACTTCCGTGCCAAGTGATAGGCGAGTCTAAGTTACAGACACAGAGCAAGGTCCGAACCTAATAAGTCCCCTTTTCTCGTGTTTCTTGACTGATCATACCGAAAGGAACTATCATTATGGTGCGAAAATCATTCTGAGAAAGATTGAAGGGATTCCAATGAGAACTTTTGGCTGTAGAGAATTAATAAGGAAAAGTTAACCGACAGATGACGGACAGAATAAGGCCATCGCTATAACTCTTCTGGCCTTTGGCTAGTATACGAATGGACACATTATGAGGACACAGAGGGAGAGAGATCATTATAACTCCTGTATATGTAGAGCAAAGACAACTTATGACCATCCAGTCAACAAGTACATTCATTTCTCTTCTTGACCAAAACACCTTGCAGATAATTAGGAAACCGTTTCATTTTCCACAAATAAAGATGGATTGTGTGTGGATTGGTTAATAGATTTTGCTTTTATAAATATTCCAGTGTTTTTGTAAAGAGCTTTTGCTCCAGTAAAAATAACAATAAATTCAAAACAGAGACATTCAAATGTGGTATATCCCTTGTTTGATATTATCGGACGTGCACAAATCTTTGCTATTTTTAAAGCATGGAAAATGATTTTCTTCAAGAACGTCTAATTTGACTTAAGCACATGAAGATAACTGGATTAAAGATTTTATTCGCTATTTTTCTTATTGACCGTCAACGTATTGTTTTTCTCAACTTTGACCTAAAATTCCCTTTTTTCTTCAATACAATTCAATTCCTATAGTCATAACTGGTATTAATATACGTCCTATCGATAATTAGAGGCTTATTGTCGGATCAATGATACATTAATAAGTTCGTCTTAACAATCAAGGTCACACGTCAAAGTTTTCCTACTCACATCAAGTCGCCATTTATACTCGCTCGATAGCGTAAATGAGTGACTTTTATTATTTTCAACAGGCCAATATGTGCTTGGATATTCCTTGTGACTTATTATGACCGACAAAGTAAATACAATAGAATACATAATGCAGATTCAAGGCCTTGCACGTTGTGTAGAAGATATTGAGTTTCCTTTGCCGAAAAGGCTATTCTCTGTGATTCTCTTTACAAGCTGGCGGATGTTATTATTAAATCACCTTTGATAAAAGAGGCGGTCCTCTACCAAAATCGGCTATATCTTAACTGGAAGATATTTCTTGAACCGATACTTCGACCACTAAAAGGAATCAGGTGATTACCTATTTAAACGTTTCGGTTTTCTTATTCTCCCCTTTTTTTATCACATCTTTTATCATATTTTTATATCAAAAGATCGCAAAGTCGGCTATCAAAACCATGTAATTACAGCTTTGATAAGTTTTGGTTACCTTATTTTCGTAGCTGTGTGACAATACAGCTCAACACATAGAGATTCTTGAGTATTGAACGGTCTATATCTGGAATTAACTGAAATTAATGAGATTGATCTTTTTTCGGTTAAAAATTCATTATAACAAAACGTAACATAATCAAATAATTAAATTTACACAACTTGTATATTGTTCAAATAGACAAAAGATTTTGATTTCAGAAACAAGAGGCCCATGAGGGCCTGAAACGCTCTACTGATTATCAAGTTTTCCGTTAAAGAAATCTGATATATAAGGAAGTTAATTGCTCAAAGAAGAATGCATAAAGAAAACAAGGCTTTATCCCCTTTATCATTTTAAGCAACAATCCTAAAGGCCCCTTTTCCCATGTTTCATGACGGATCTACTCCATTTCCAAAAGAAAGTTAGCTTATGACCCTACAATCATTCTATGAATATTTCATCAGAATCTGACAATAATTGTGGACTTTATCACATAAACAGGATTGTTTTGAATGAAAATCAATAAGGCCCCTTTTCCTGTTTTTTTGATGTATCAATTTCATTCCAAAAGGAACTTTCCTTACAACCCGACAATTGTCCTGTGAAATTTAAAAGACAATTTGATAATGCTTGTGATCTTCATCACATACACAAGAATGTTTTGAATGATAATCTGTTAGGCCCCTTTTCCTGTGTTTCGAATGCCACAATTATTCCATGCATCTTTGAAGAGAATCATATAAAACTGTTGACTTTTTGTGTTAAGAAAGATATTAAATTCAAGTTCTCATTAGGCCCCCTTTCCCGTGATATTTTACTGTTGGTTTTATCATTCTGTGAAAGTTAAAAATGAATCCGATGAATTATTTGGAATTCATTATGATTACTAGAATATTTAAGAAAAAATCATATGGCCCCTTTTTACATGATACTTGATGGATTGTACCTAGTTCTGAAAAGAACCATTTAAGTGATTGTACAATCATTCTTTGAAATTTTGAAGTGAATCCGGTGAATCAAGGGACATCATTGTGTTAACCAGAATATTTAAGAAAGTTTTTCATAAGGCCCCTTTTTATGTGACACTTGCCATAATTAGATCCACTGTCAAAATCAACTATTGGAGTGATGGTACAATCAATCTGTGTAATCTGTGGAATTTATTGTGTTAATGAGTTCATAGTGAAATCTTCATAGGTCCCCTTTTCTCATGATACTTTACAGAACAAACCAAATTTCAAAAGGAACAATTCTAATGAAGGTAGAATCATTTTAAAGAGAATCAATGAAAACAGTGGACTGAAATGTCTCAAGAATTTTTGTAACGGAATTTTCATAAGGCCCCTTTTTCCATGAAACTTAACAAATCAGACCCAATGTACAAAGGAACAATCCTAATGATAGTTTGAAGAAAATGATAAATACTGAGGACTTTATTGTAATAATGATGTTTTGTAATAAAATTTTTATAAGGTCCCTTTTCTTGTGTCACTCAACCAATCAGACCTTATTTACAAAGGAACAATCCAAATGATGGTATTATGATTCTATTAAAGTTTGAAGAGATTCTGATTAAGACTGGGGACATTGTGGTGTTTATGAGAATTTTTTATACAGCCCCTTTTCCTATGATACTAGACAGATCAGGCCTAATTTGGAAAGAAACAATCCCTATGATGGTACAAACATTCTGTGAAAGTTTGAACAGAATCTGATGAAAACTGCAGATTTTATCTTGGTGTATTTTTTTTTTAAATAAAATTTTCATAAGGCTCCTTTTCCTGTGATACTTGAAGGATCAGGTCTCATGTCAGCATCAACAATCGTGATTATTGTACAATGATTCTGTGAAGGTTTGAATAAAATCCAATGAAAGCTCTAGACTTGGTTACAAGGATTATAGATAAGATTCTCAAAAGGTCCTTTATAGTGGAACAATGATTTTGAAATTAAATTTCATAATGCTCCTTTTCCTGTGATACTTGACAGATCAGGTCTAATGCAAACATCAACAATCATTATTATTGTACAATTATTCTGTGAATGTTTGAAGAAAATCCGATGAAAGCCTTGGACTTGGTAACAAGGATTTATAAATGAAATTTTCATAAGGCCCATTTTCCTGTGTTTCTTGACAGTTCAAACCCTGTTACGAAAAGAATGATAGTTATGACCTTCCAATCATTCTGTGAAAGTTTCAACAAAATCTGATTAAAGCTGTGGGCTTCATTGTGTTAACAGGGATTTATTAATGGAATTTTCATATAGCCCCTTTTCCCATGTTACTTGATGGATCTGGACCAATTCCAAACTCTTCTTACAAAAGTATAATTATTCTGTTTGAGAATAAAGACAACTCCATCTCATCTGTGGACTTACAAGCATTAATTAAGATTTTTTAAATTGAATTTTCCTAAGGCCCCTTTTCCTATGTTTCTCAATGGATCAGACCCAATTTGAAAGGAACAATCCTTATGTGAAAGTTTTAAGTCAATCAAGTTAAATCTAGGGCCATGATGTGTTAACTAAGGTTTTTTTTATCAAATTTTCATAGGTCTCTTTTCCAATGAAACTTGATGGATCAAACCTACTTCCGAAAGGAACAATCCATTTAATGTAATAATCATTCTGAGAATGTTTGAAGAGAATTTGTTGAAAACTATGGACGCTATTGTGTTTACAAAGACTTTTTCAATCCAGTTTTTATCGGGCCCCCTTTTCCCCCGGTCCTTGACTGATCATACCAAATTTTGAAAGGAACAATCCTTATGACGGTACAATCATTCTCTGAAAGTTTGAAGTCAATCAGATGAAAACTGTGGACTTTAGAGTGTTAATAAGATCTTTGAATTAAATTTTGATAAGCACCCTTTTCCTAACTTTCTTGGGAAATCATATCCGATTCCGAAAGGAACAATCCTTATGATGGTGCAATCATTCTGTGAAAGTTTGAAGAGAATCCGTTGAAAATTGTGGGCTCTAGATTATTAATGAGAATCTTTTATTAAAATTTTCATATTGCCCCTTTTTCCTTTGTTTTTTTACGGATCTGACCCAACTTCGAAAGGAACAAACCTTATGATAGCACAATCATTCTGTGAAAGTTTGTAGGGAATCCGATGAAAACTGTTGACTCCAGAGTGTAAACGAGGATTTCTCAGAATATTTTTCGATTAAATTTTCATAAGGCCCCTTTTCACGTGTTTCCTGATTGATCTGATCAAATTCCCAAAGAAAAAATCCTTATGATGGTACAATCATTCTGTGAAATATTAAATACAATCTGATGAAAACTGTGGACTCTAGAGTGTTAACGAGGATTTTTTAATTAAATTTTCATAAGGCCCCTTTTCCCGTGTTTCTTGACAGATCATACCCATTTTCGAGGGAACGATCCTTATGATGGTACAATCATTCAGAGAAAGTTTGAAGAGAATCCGGTGAAAACCGTGGACTCTATCTCGTAAAGTAGGATTTTTAATGGAATTTTAAATTGTATTTTCATAAGGCCCCTTATCCCGTGTATCTTGACTGATCTTACCCAATTTCGAAAGGAACGATCCTTATGATGTACAATCATTCTGTGAAAGTTTGAAGAGAATCCGATGAAAACTGTGGACTCTATCGCGTAATCGAGGATTTTTTAATGGAATTTTTAATTAAATTTTTATAAGGCCCCTTTTCCCATGTTTCTTAACGGATCATACCAGATTTCGAAAGGAACGATCCTTATGTTGGTACAATCATTCTGTGAAAGTTTAAATGCAATCTGATGAAAACTGTGGAGTCTAGAGTGTTTACGAGGATTTTTTAATTAATTTTTCATTAGGCCCTCTTTCCCATGTTATTTGACGGATCATGCCCATTTTCGACAGGAACGATCCTTATGATGGCACAATCATTCTGAGAAAGTTTGAAGAGAATCTGATGAAAACTATGGACCCTATCGCGTAAATGAGGATTTTTAATGGAATCTTTAATTAAATATTCATAAGGCCCCTTTTCCCGTGTTTCTTGACAGATCATACCTGTTTTCGAAAGGAACGATCCTTATGATGGTACAATCATTCAGAGAAAGTTTGAGGAGAATCCGATGAAAAATGTGGACTCTATCTCGTAAACGAGGATTTTTTAATTAAGTGTTGATTAGGCCCTTTTTCCCGTAATTCTTGACGGATCTGACCCAATTTCGAAAGGAACGATCCTTATGATGGTACAATCATTCAGAGAAAGTTTGAAGAGAATCCGATGAAAACTGTGGACTCTATCTCGTAAAGGAGGATTTTTAATGGAATTTGAATTTGAATTTTCATAAGGCCCCTTATCCCGTGTATCTTGACGGATCTGACCCAATTTCGAAAGGAACGGTCCTTATGATGGTACAATAATTCTGTGAAAGTTTGAAGAGAATCCGATGAAAACTGTAGACTCTATCGCGTAATCGAGGATTTTTTTATGGAATTTTAATCAAATTTTCATAATTCCCCTTTTCCCATGTTTCTTAACGGATCATACCAGATTTCGAAAGGAACGATCCTTATGTTGGTACATCATTCTGTGAAAGTTTAAATACAATCTGATGAAAACTGTGGACCCTAGAGTGTTTACGAGGATTTTTTAATTAATTTTTCATTAGGCCCCCTTTCCCATGTTTTTTTACGGATCTGACCCAATTTCGAAAGGAACGATCCTTATGATGGTACAATCATTCAGAGAAAGTTTGAAGAGAATCCGATGAAAACTGTTTACTCTATCTCCTAAAGGAGGATTTTTAATGGAATTTTTAATTGAATTTTCATAAGGCCCCTTATCTCGTGTATCTTGACAGATCTGACCCAATTTCAAAAGGAACGATCCTTATGATGGTACAATCATTCTGTGAAAGTTTGAAGAGAATCCGATGAAAACTGTGAACTCTATCTCGTAAACGAGGATTTTTTAATTAAGTGTTAATTAGGCTCCTTTTCCCATGTTTCTTGACGGATCTGACCCAATTTCGAAAGGAACGATCCTCATGATGGTACAATCATTCTGTGAAAGTTTGAAGGGAATCCGATGAAAACTGTGGACTCTATCGCGTAAACAAGGAAAAGTTTAACGGACAACGGACGGACGCATGGACGCACGGACGCCGGACGGGAAAAAGCCATCACTATAGCTCTAGTGGCCTTCGGCATGTAGAGCTCAAAATACTAAAAGCTCTATATCCTTCTCAACATTTTTTCTTTTGGCGACAAAAATATCGGAACAGCTCAATTACTATCATATCTTTTATCTTTTTGAATTATACTTAATAACAATCTAACTGTTAGTACACCTAGTTTTACTCGAAGTTACTCATCTATTTAGTCACGACAACTTCGCCTCTTGTATTTCACTTGTTTTTTAGGGAGAAAAAAATGCAAGAAAAACATTAGTCGTTCATTCAAGCACAAACTTTAATAGCAAAGAAAGGTTTTCAGTTTTCAAATCAGAAAATGTGAATGTTTATTCTTTAGCATATGTGTACATGTGTACATGTGTAGTTTGTAGAGCTACACCAAGATGATAAAAATGATCGAAAGTTCATGTAAATATAAGAGGGCCAGAATGGCCCTAAATCGCTCACCTTACTAATTCAAGGTGATTGAAAAAAGAAACAAAACAAAAAAAAATCAAAACAAAAAAAACTGGTAGAACACATGGATATTTGACCTTGAGCTGTGACATTGAGGTTATCTGAAATTTCTTTCAAATGGCATATCTTCTCACGATTGAGATTAATCGTGACATTTTATTTTTAGCAACCGAAAATGGTCCTCACAACTATGGACTAAGACACATACACCGACTTATAGAGACAACTTTGTCTTGCTCACTACTAGAAGGTTTGTCAAAAAGAAAGCAATAATAATCTGAAAAGTAGTCCCATTTGCTAAACACAGGAGATCCGGTGGTGTTTCTCACCAGTTGGCCATCTCACTTGTGCGTATCACTTGTATTTTGCCCATTGGTGACAAAAAAAGGTACTTCTCACAATGACTGTACCAAATACCGATGAAAGTTGACCTAGTCGTTCTTAATTTTTCTTTCAGTCATATTATGGATCTTTTCACAATTGATTCCTGGTATTTTTCGCGCCAGTATTACAATTATATCCTTTCCTAGCATCCAGCTGCCATCCCATTTAGGTTTAGGATCATCTGCCCACTGGGGACACAAAATGCGGTTAAGAATATATGCTGCTGGTGAGATTCAAGCCCATCACACCCAGGGTTCCAACAGTTTTCTGCTCGCAAAATTCCAGAATTTTTCCAGACTTTTCCAGGATATTTTCTAAAATTCAAGTCTTTTTTTTCATCAACAAAAAACCCCTAAATACCTCAAAAGTTTTTATAAAAGGCTAGTTAAATAATGCATATTTTTTATTCTTATTAAAATAAGGTTGCTCCCTGTAGTAAAGGAACAAAAGTACCCATACAGTACAGCAAACACTTGCTCTGGTCTGCAATAGACCACATTACATAGTTAAAACAAGGATTATTATCACACTGATTGTTTAGTCTCTGAGACTCAATTTTATTGATGTCAATCTAAACCACTAATCTCTGTCAAGCAAATTACAATAGTATAAAATAATGGATAAATTTGATTGCTTTTAGACATGTCATTTGACAATGTCATTTCAATGATAAGAAATTTCGATGTCTTTTAACCAAGAGTTTTTCACCTACTTGAATTGGAGGCCATTTATTACTTTCGTATCCAAATTAAATTCACGTCCGGTTACTGGTACACTAAAGAAGTTGCTTTGAATTTTCTCCTAAATATTTGTTTTATGTACTCTAATCATATATTTTTGTAAAATAGACACCTACTTCACATCCTAGCAGAAAATGAAGCACCATGCTTGTAGTTTTTGGTGAAACAAATACCAATTTCTCTTTCTCGGCAGACATTTTGACTTGATAATGCATCCTCATGTAATTTACACTGTGATAAAACCCACTGGCGGTGGGATACTTGTCAACTGTTTGGTAATTGGGTCCTGCGTCTTTCATCGCATTGATTTGTCTTTTCGTAGTTTTTCCAGTTTTTTTTAAAGATATAACAAAACCAAGACTTTTTCCCGGCCGGGAAAGAGTTTCATTAAATTCCCGACTTTTCCCGTTTTTCCGCTAGCGTGGGAACCCTCTACACCCCATGATTGAAGATTGGGTGTCTGAAGCATTCCTTACAGCGCTATAGTGGCAGCCCTGATATACCTAATGACACAACAGCACAGTAATATCCCCATTTGCCATTGTCAGTAACATAAATGCCTAGTTACATGATTGAAATTGGCCAATTGCATTGGGAAAAGATTTCAAAGTCAAAAACAACCCAGCCCTGCCAGGTCCAGGGCGTCACTCAAAGCTTCGAGAAAACTTTTGGAAAGGGTCACCCAAGGAAAATTTATGCAAAGTTTGGTTGAAATTGGCCGAATCGTTACCGAGGAGAAGATGTTTAAAGATTTTAAAGTCAAAAACTGCCTCGCCCATATTTAAACGTCAATCAAAATTTCGTCGACAACTTTTGAAAAGGATCACCAAAGGAACATTCAAACCAAGTTTGGTTGAAATGGATACCGAGGAGATGTTAAAAATTTCAAAGTAAAAAGCTGCCAAGCCCTGCCACGCCCATATGTTGGCGCCAATCAAAATTTCGCAAACATCTACTGAAAAGGGTCACCCAAGGAACACTCATATCAAGTTTGTTTGCAATTGGCCCAATTGTTACTGAGGATAAGATGTTTAAAGCCAAAGACTGTATTGTCCTTCCTCGCCCATATTTGGGCGTCAATCAAAGTTTCGACTTTGGAGGAGGTAGCCAACAAGTTCAACATCGGTAAGGTATCGGCACACAAGATTTTACATGAACACCTAGGCATGCGCAAGGTTAGAGCCAGGTAGGTAAGGCAACAAGATTAACCAATGCAAAAGAACATTTAAGTCGTTTAAATCTTGAAGAAATTAAGCTTTTGAACCGCATTAGGAGATGAGATGTGGGTTCTTTATTCAGAAACTAAGACTAAAGCCCAGTCACAGCAGTGGCAACGAGCTTGTTCCCCACCTCCTTAAAATTTTAAGCTGTTTCCTTCGGCCGGCAAAGTCACGCTTCTTGCCTTTTGAGATTACCGAGGAAAGATACTTACTCATTCCATGCCAAAAGGTCAAACTGTCACTGCCAAGAACTATTTGGAAGTAGGTCTGAAAAATCTTAGAGGAAAAACTCAAGCAAATGCGTCCCACGTTAGCACATCTCCCTTCTTCACGATAACGCCGCATCCCATAGTACCGGAGCTACAGTGCAGGTTATCAACACTTACAAATGACAATTGTTGCCTCACCCTCCTTATAGCCCATGCCCCCCCCCCCCTCCGTGACGTTCATTTGTTACCAGAAATAAAAAAAAATGCTTGCTGGACAGAAATATAATATATATCCGATATCTGCTTGTACAGAGTACCCTTAAATATAGGTCTACGTCATGGTTCACAGCTGGAATAAAAAAGCTCACTCAAAGATAGCAAAAGTGCCTAGACGTAGGTGGAGAATATTTTGAAAAAGAGTAGAAAGATTTTTTAAATGCTGAATATTTTTCGAGAACGAGTCAAAAGTCCGGATATTTTCTGACCGTCCCTCGTATATGTTTTATGAAATGAAATACACACACACACATATATATATATATATATATATATATATATATATATATATATATATATATATATATATATATATATATATATATATATATATATATATATATATATATTGTCAAAGAGGTATGAAACGATAAAATCTAAATATACTGTATAAATACCCGAAACGGATTCACCAGTAAGTGTAATCATTCTTTTCGTTTCTATACCTCCATGAAAAGAAAAATAATCCCTGCATTTCTTATAAATTCTTATAAATGACGTCAAGCCAAAAAAAAAAAATTTGAGCCTGTGCTGCATTCCCAACAATTTCGCATATGCGTGACTTGCACACTTTGAGCACCAGTCATGGCAATTAGAACATTCGCTGACTGTTAAAACAAGCTTTGGGTCAGTAGCTTTCTACAGAGCGCAGAGTGAAGACTCTGATCAGACTGTGCGGATGCTTGGAGTCTTTACTTGGCGCACATGTGAAATGGTTGGAAATGTCACGCATGCGCTCATTTTAGAAATGTTGATGCATTATATTGAGCTGATTTGTACAAGCTGTTTTTGTACTAAAACTTCTGTTCGTGGAGGTATGAATATATGTTATTTTGAGAACTAGTCAATTATTCGGATAGTTTGTGACCGTCACACTCGTCTCCACCCCCTTTGAATTTGGCTAAGTCTCAAATTAAAAAAAGAAAACAATAAAGGGTTCATGTTGCGAGACCTTGGATTTATTGTGACTACTTTAAAAGCCACAAGCTGTCTCTGACTGTTAACAGTCACTTTCATACTTTTTTATAACTAAGGGGTAACGTTATTAAGCAGAGCCGTTAGAAAGTCGCTTTTTGAGCGGTAAAAGTGACAACTGACAAAATACAGCGAATTTATTACGTTGCATAAAAATGAAATATTTGCTCCACTGTTGTATGAATAGAGGCCGGCAACGGCGTTGGAGCTATAAACACCTCGGCGAATTATTTTCATCAAGGCCAATTTACATACAACTGTCGCAGATCTTAGATTTCAGTTGAGAAAATTGTATTGGGGTAATTTGACGAGAATAAAGGAACTATTAAACTTAAGGACGATCTACACTGGCAAAGATTGGTTTCATACACAAAATTAAATACTTCTGTTTCGGATAGATCCAAAATAATTCGAGCTGAAAAAAAACTAAGGTACAAAGATTTTGTTTGGCGATTACATAGTAATTCTGAATTTAAATGTTTGCAGTTATCAGTCATACATGCCAAAAAAGAAGATGCAAAATCTAGCAGGTTTAAATGGAAACAGAAAAGGAAAGTCAGATCTGGTTAGCATTAAAAGCATTTGCTGTGCCAAGTTATTTTACCGCGAAGTCAAAAGAAACTGAAAGGAGTTCTAGACCGCACATCAAAGAATTGGAATGTGAGTACCAAACAATATAAAAAAGAAAATGTGAAAGTAGTAATTGCTTTTAATAATCAAATTCACAATGTTCATAGAAAATTTTCCATAACTAGAAATATTTGGCATCAAAGAGCACTATTGCATGATACTTAAATTATATGTTTCATTGTGAGAGAATTTCATTTACTGTCGTTTACTTTGTGGTTCAAGTGTGAGTATACTCAGTCAGTTTTTGACTCGTGCACTTCTAGTTCTGCCTGCATGTATCCGCTTTGTTCTAATCTTCATGTTTATTGATAATCAATTAATTTGCCTACCTTTTAGCTTTTGCAGTTAAACCTGGGGTTTTGCTATTGCCTTGGCACTTTCGTTGTCAGCGTTGTCCATTAGTTTTTATATTTTTGTGCTTTCTGTAGTACTCGCTTGAAACTTGGAAAATAAAGCCGCAGCCTTTACATTCAACTAAGTTAATTCCAAATGTTTTTCGTATGAGGTATCCCCCCTCTTTTCTCCAAGATTATTAATTATATACCTATAAAAGATATGGATTAAAATCTGGCTATCTCGACAGAAAAAAAACTGTATTCGCCGTGTACTAAAGAACCGTATTCGTGTACCGTTAAACAAGGACTACTATTTTGTGTATTGGCTTTCGGGTTTTTTCGGAAAGTTGGTCATTTCTTTATCATTTAAAATATTTTTTTTAATTGAAAAAAAAGAATCTTGTCACATTGGAAAGATAGTCGATATTTACAACAACTATTTCACTGCCGCTTTTTACACATTTATTAGATTCTACAGAAAGATAAGAAAACAATATTTGTTCATTTCTGTCTTAATGAATCTAAAATTTATATCAAGCAGTCGACTGAAATATATTAAGAAATTTTATCCCAAAATCTTTGTTTTTGTTTGTTTATCTATTTAAAACGATCAAATAACATGTTCAAGAAAGCTTAATCTTGGTCGAAATTAAGGAAATTAAATTAGGTTATTTCCCTTATAAAAAGTCAACACATACCAGTCCACATTGTTTTATATGAAATGCTTATTTGCTGTTGTAATAAAAATGCTTTGGAAATTGTGTGGTCTAAATAAATTGCATTTGTACGCCCTTTCTCATTTTTCCACAACGCCTTAAATTTTGATCAATTGTAGCTTTTACATGTGCTAGGCATGAGAAAATTGGTTAAGCGTATTTGTACAAATTTATTTCGACTAATATTTAAAACGAGTATGCAAAATATCAAACATAATGCAAATCGTTAATGTGTGGTCCGAGCATCGTGACTACAGCTTTAATACACTGTAGTTGCGACGCTTCTAGTCGCCCCCCCCCCCCGCTACAAAAGAGATAAACATAAATGTTGGGTTTCAGAATTCAAGCCCGGTCTAAATGAATGAATTGATTGGCCAATCTATCTTATAATTGATTGATTGGTAGTCGATCAATTCTATGTAACCATTTGAATAGTTTATTCGGTGTTAGTCGAGGGTAATCTCAGTAAATTAGCCGACTTTGACAATATAGAAATTGACAATACGAAATATTTTACAAAGCTCTTACTTTTAAATATGCACATTCTGTTGATCATTGAAACTGCTGCAAGATTATACCTACGCTTGTATTAATTATTAGCCCCGATACGATGTAGAAATGATGTCAATTGCATAAACTAAATGGCCACAGGTTATTTAAACTCGACCTAGTCTACATACATATGAGAGAGGAATATTTTACACCAAAGCATAGCATAGCTTGGACTAATCGATCGCTACTTTCTTGAGTCACTGCCGCCGTCATAGCGCAGTCGGTAGCGCATCAGACTTCTAATCTTCAATTATAGGTCATGGGTTCGATCATAGGCGGCGGCACATATTCTTTCCGACATTGTCTCTCACCAATGGGTGGATAATCGTAAATCTAGGTGGGATAGCAGGTGGAGGCTAGGAAAGGATGTTGTGGTAGTACTCGTGGTAGAAATACCAGGAATCCATTATTAGGTGCTCGAGCCGCGATGTGACTGAAATACTGTTAAAGGCGGCGTTAAACTGTCCATATTTGTTTGAAGTTTTACGGCACTTGGTCATGCATCTATCAAGAGCATGAACATTGACTTGAACAAATCTGTAAAAATGACATCTTACCTACATAACCAATATCTCACACCGACCTTTGTCGAGGGTACTTGGGTCTTTGGTTATTTTAGTTATGGTGAAAGGCATAGGTCTATCAAAATCTGACCAAACAATTAATTCTAGCAAATATCTTTAAGTTCAACGTTAAATGAATGATAAATCATGAAAATTGACATACTTCGTAATTTCGTCATACACTGTAATACAATGTATACCCAAAGGGAACGGATAGACACTTATACAATCCGAATTATCAGACGATTTTATTTTCTGTTCAACTATTTAAGATATTCTAATAATAAAAAGCACACCAAAACTTAGTTTGTTGACTTTTTTATAGTTGAATGGACTAATAAAATAAGTTCAAAAAGACGTAGCTTACAAAGGCCGATTGTTAAAAAGATAATTATAAACCTTTAAGTCAGCAAAGCATATCTAACACACTTCTTTGATTACGATATCTTGGTAATCTATGAAATCGAAGTTGATTCTCACACAAAACATTGTTCTAATATTTGACACAAATACTCCTTACAGTCACAAGTGCACCACATGCTCGTTTATACCGCCCGATGATTTTTGTCTGTATCAAAATGTAAGTTACAGAAAAAATAGTATTGTTGCGGGCAAATTTCTTCCCTTTTTTCAATGACAGGTATAGTCTAATATAAGTCTCCGCGACCATAGTGAAGGTGGACTCATAAACATGAACTGTAAAAAAAGTGTTTTAAGTTACACCAAAATAGATTGAAAGGAACACCAATATTCGTGTAAGATTTCTATACATCAAAGCAGGTGTGAATTAGCACTTTCTGAGAATAGTTACCTCAACTTTAGTGTTAAATAACACGAAAAATAGTGTATAATTAGCAATGAACATTTTGTGTTACTTACTATTTTAATTGTGAAACTTCACACTATTTTGGGTGTAAACTTTCCCTTTACACTAGTTTACAATAGTTTACACTATGAATGTAGCTATACGCTAAATTCGGGGAAACTTTACTCTTTCAATGGTGAAACTTCACATCATTTTGGGGGTTAACTTTCCCTACACACTAGTTTACAAAAGTTTACACTTTGCAGAGGAACTTTACTCTTTCAGGGGTGAAACCTCAATCCATTTGGGTGTAAACAATCTTTTTACAATAGTTTTTTACACCATAAGTGTCACCTAACGCTACATTCAGAGAAACTTTACTCTTTCAATGTTGAAGCCTCAATCAATTTTAAGTGTAAATTTTCCTTTTACACTACTTAACAACAGTTTACTCCATAAGTGTTACTAATGCGCATAATTCAGAGAGACTTTACTCTTTCATTAGTGGAACTTCAATTCATTTTATAAATTTTCTTTTTAAACTAGTTCGCAATGGTTTACACCATTAGTGTTACTATACGCTATGTTCAGAGAGACTTAAATATTCTGTCGGTGGTGTTTCAAGTCAAACTATTTGGGATGTAAATCGCAATAGTTTTCTTGCAAGAGCACCAACGCGCTTATATTTAGAACCAATTAAAGTAAACTACATTTTCATTTTTTCACTACTAGTGTGGAAAGATACACAGAAATGTCGACATCTGGGTAACATATTTTTACACACAAATATAGATTTAAGTATGCACTTTCCAAGAAAAAACATTCATATAAATTACGCGACAGATGGTGTATAAAAAGTAGATCAAAATAAAAACGATTTCTGAAATAATTCCCAATCAGCCTTATCTTCGGAAAGAAATCCTTGCACTCTAAACAAAACAAAACAAAAAAGAAAACAACACACACACACACACAAAACAACAAACTAATAAGGCACTTCACTTGTCCCTGGTTAACATTACTTACAACATCTGTACAAAAAGGCTGTAAAGGGTAATGCGTGCGTTTGACCGAATCAAATCTTAAGGCGACATCAATATTTATGTTTATTTTGAATGCCAAGTGTTTCTTCCGGTGAAGATTACTGCGCTTATTACCTTGGATGCATTTTGAGATTTTCGTGCATTTCGAAGACACGTATGATTTTACTGCAGTCGCTCAAGCAGGACAGATAGCGCTGGCCAAGGTAAATAAATATCGTTTCAATGGTCAAATATAGACATATAGTGACGCCATGTTTTTTATCAGTTGTGGGATAGATGGTTGTCCGATGACGTCTCATATTGCCACATTGTCTAGCAATGTGTAGATCTGTTTTTGAATACGAATAATGATCAATTAGAGTGTAAGTAGATGTCGAGGGTTGGTCGTGTTCCCAACCTTCTGGTCTATGAGTGTACTAGTCTTCTACTCTAATTTTGAATTTGGTGGCGCCATATTGTGTTTTCGGTAAGCAAAACCGATCGAGTTTGAAGAATTTCTTCTCATTTCCTTACAATCGAAGGCTTTGCATAGGGTAATTATGGCTCAAATAATTTAGTCTAAATATTCGTTTAGTTTAAGGCCTGTTAGATGCATCCATATCGAATTATGAAACAGAGTTTAGCCCTTGTCGGTTTACAAAAATTATTTGTTGGAGTAATCACTTTTCTCTGTTTCTGTTCTAATAGATATTTTGGTCATGTCTGTGGATTCATAGGTTGACATGCATCTAGTTTCGTGCTTAATACAATGAGATACAAGTAATTTATTGCGTCAAGTTTGGTTTGTCGAGGAATAATACTGTGAATTTGAAGTTTAGATTTGCAGATATTGTGGACTCTGCTCGTTCAGCGCATGCTGTACAGGTTCAACATTGGCTTCACTTTCTGTATTTAAAGTACACGTTTGGTATATAATCAAATTTTCTTTTGATTAATAGTTCCATTTGTGAAGGTTGAGTCTTCAGATTATTATTTCAAGCATAAAGGGACAATTCAGTCAGTATCTTTCTTTACAAATTGTCTGTTGATTAAATACAGCCACGTGCATACTTCTGCAATCTCAATGGGAAAAGCCAACTCTTTGTGGTACACAAGAGAATTTGAAACAATTTGCTTGTTGTTTGGATAAACATTTTGTTTCATTCTGGTATTTGTATTGGTTGCATAATGGTAGTGCGTGTGCACTTGTGTACTATCAATTTACCAAGTTTTGTCATTATGATGTGGGTACTTGATTTAGATGTCCAATAAGATAGTCTCATAGTCTGAGATATGGATATTTTCTGATGATTTTTTGTATTTGTATTTCAGTTTCCTACAAATTATACAATGGCTGATAAAGATGGCATGGGAAAATAGTATTTCTCATCATGATCATGTTGAGTACCATTACAGTATTAAGAAACATGC
Source organism: Fragum fragum (assembly GCA_946902895.1). Classification (NCBI taxonomy): domain Eukaryota; kingdom Metazoa; phylum Mollusca; class Bivalvia; order Cardiida; family Cardiidae; genus Fragum; species Fragum fragum. Next base: position 4,101,609 of record OX336377.1, read on the forward strand.
ACCTAAAGCACTTTGAATTAAAAGCCTATAAAGATGCGATTAAGGCTGCCCTAGTAAAGGAAGATTCATGATTGTGGAAGACTTAGGTACAACAGCTAGAGATTGTGTGAGGAGTGGACAGATAATGGTGAACAACTGTTCAATGAAAATGTGCAGCACTTTAGACAGAAATTATTGAATTGAGAGAGAAAATTGATTAACAATTGATATTATAAACAAAAACTGAAAATTAAGAATAGAAGGCAGCACCAAGGGCTTGGTAAAATAAAATGAAAGTCAAAGTAATGGATGTTTTTAAGGAATATTCGGAATACCTTTTAAGAGAGAAAGAAAAATGACTTATGCAAAGGGGAATCTTTAATGCATCATGTTATTTCGAAAAGCTTGATTTGGTTTTAGAAATGAAAGACCAAGAGTCACAAAAGGTTTCAGAGGCTTCCAGGGTGTCTGTTATGTCAACAAAATTAGCCAGATGCAAGGCAAAAGTAGAGACTGCGGAGGGTAGACTTAGTTTTGTTGAAAGAGAGGTAAAATTAAGTCAAAGAAAAGCCAGATGCAAGGCAAAAGTAGAGGCTGCGAAGGTTAGACTCAGTTTTGTTGAAAGAGATGTAGAATTAAGTCAAAGAAAAACTGTTTTAGCTGGGAACATTGAACATCTTGAAGATCAAAAGAACATTGCCTCTGTAGAGGCAGAAGCAGAAGAACTCAAAAGGTCACTAGAAAGATCTGAGATTAATTCGTGATGTTACCTAATTTGACAGTTCCACCTTAGACTTCCACTGAGAAAAGAGAATGTTGCATAAATTCATTACCTAAAGTTGACGATAAACAATTAAGTGTTCTTATAAGAGCAGAAGCAGACGGATTTCTGCCATCAAAAACAAGTCATATTCTTTAATCAATTTCCACATAATAGCGCTTTTTGTCGCCCTTCAAGAAAAACAACTGGGAAAACATTGTGTAAAACGAACAAATTGCTTGTGACAAGCAAATTCTTTATTTTCCATAATGTTTTCTTCCCAGAAAGTTAAAAGAAATCATAATCATACTATTTCATAGACTGTAAAATGTCGTCTGCAACTTTTCAATTTGGACACGTCTAAAACTTTGCTGTCTTGTTGAGAGTTGAGAAAGACCTACTTCGTAATGAATTAATTAAGTTTGATGATAACCCAGCATTTTTGTGTTCACGAAAACAAGTTTGCAGCCTGAGAAGAAATTTATCTCTTGATTAAGGTATATCACAAAAAATTCTCGATGGCTCAGGGTAAAACATTTGTAATTGTCTATATGTTTATAGGCAGATTCCACATTTTCACACTTAGCTATTGCCTTGCGCTCATACTTTCACAATAAGAAAGTCTAAATAGATCAGGGATATATAAATTCGTGCCCTATCTGTTCATCTGTAAATTTAAAATCTAAAAGATTGAATATAGTTATTGAATGTTAAATACTAAAGATAAAATACATTTGTTGAAACCAAACTTAGGTCATCAGACAAGGTCATGATCATTTCTTAAGGTTATCTTTATCAATATAAAATTCTTTACCACTTGACGAAATTTTAGCTCTACTGACCAAATATTATCGCTTTTCCTTGAAACTTTCCTAGGATGATTGTAGGGTCATAACGAAGGTTCCATTGGAAAATGGGGCTGATTTTTTGAAAACACTGGAAACAGAGCCTTATGGATTTTATACTCAAATTATTATTGTCAATGCGATAAAAGTCTACATATATTAACTGATTTCCTTGAAACTTTTACAGGATGATTGTAGGGTCTTAAGAAAACCTTTCAAAAATGGGGTAGAGCCGTTGGGAAACACGTGTAAAGAAGCCTTATGAATTTTCAATGAAAATATTCTTGTGTACGCAATAGTCCACAATTATCGAAAATATTGTGGATCCAATTGAAACATGGGAAAATGGCCCCTATGGATAGTCAAACTAAATGATCTCATATACGCGATAAAAGCCCACAAATTTCCTTGAAACTTTCACAGAATGATTGTAAGGTTTGAAAATGGTGTCAAACTGTTTGAAAACACAGGAAAAGGGGTCTCAATTTTTGAGGGGGTTTTATGCAATTGAGTCCAAAGTGTTATCTGATTGTCTTGAAACTCTAACAGGATGGTTATAGGTCATAAAAATGGTTTCTTGTAAACATAGGCGCCATCCTCAAAGTGCAGTCGGTAGCGCATCAGACTCTCTATCTTCAAACATGGATTTGATCCCAGGTGGCGCCACTTATTCGTTCTAACATTTGTCTCTAACCAATGGGTGGATAATCGTAAACCTAAGTGGGATAGCAGCTGGAGGCTAGGAAAGGATGTAATGGTAGTACTGGTGTGAGAAATACCAGGAATCCATTTTTAGGTACTCCAGCCACCGCAATATGACTGAAATACTGTTAAAAGCAACGTTTAACCACGTTCAATCAATCAACGATTGTAAAAAAGGGATAGATCCATCGGAATACACTTGAAAAGGGGCCTTACGATCTTTCACTCAAAATATTCTCAGTTTTCGCATTAAAGTCCTCAATTATTAACTAATTCTCTTGAAACTTCCATGGTTTGATTCTTTGGTTGTAAGGAAATTTCTGTGTGAAAATGGAACAAAAGCAGGAAACAGGAAAATAGGTCTTAAGAATTTATACTAAAAATACTAGGGATGTAACAATAGATCGATAGGTCGATGTACTGTGATAGTGACAGTCACAATAAACGATGTATCAATTGCAATTCCCTGACATTGATTACTATCGTGATAGTTTGTTCAAATATCGATAGTTTTCTTGGTCTCTTAGGTTTAAAAAGAGAGAGAGAGAGATAGAGAGAACGAGTTTTCTGTGTAACTTATCCTACTTTCACTTTCTATTATCTCGTAATAGTCATGTTTGATTTTTGTTTCTTCCGTACTCTGTTTTTGTTTAGGAATTGATTTTAAACTTTTGATATATGAAGTGTAAAGGTCCTCAACAATCCAAAAGCGTGTTTAGTTAAGACTTGTTATCGATGTTTTATGAATTATCAATGCTAGAATTGTCGAAAAAATGAAGATAAGACAATCATAAATGACATTTGATTAATAACGATAATTCATTATTTACTTTCAGCACACTAATCGAGTTATTTTGTTTTATGTCCGACGTTGGACAAAGAGAAACACAAGCATTCCAGCAACAAGTTCTTTAAAAACATAAGAATCTGAAATTATGATTTTATAATCAGGTACAAAGATCACCTTTTATCCGTTAATCTAACCATAATCCTTCTTTCTGCTCAATTTGGAGAAAATCTATAGTGAAATGAACGAAAGAATGGGTTCGATCCCCGGCGGCGGCAAATATTCTTTCCGACATTTGTCTCTCACTAATGATAATCGTTAACCTAAGGGGGATAGCAGCTGGAGGCCAGGAAAGGATCTAGTGGTAATACTGGTGTGAGAAATACCAGGAATCCATTGTTAGTTGCTCCAGTCGTCGCGATATGACTGAAATACTGTTAAAAGCTGCGTTAAACCCCATTCATTAAATACAGATTTTAATAATTTCTATTTCCTCTCATAAACTATTTGAATACAATATGCCGCAAATTAGTTTTGCAAAAATATGAGGTCGCATATCAGAAAAAAGCCGGGTTTTTCCTTAATAGCCTACGTAGGCTATTTATCTATTTTTAGATTAATACGAGATAGTTACGAAGGTTATTGGGCATTCACGTGGCGCGAATAACCGTTGGAACCTTGCATTTAGTTCAAATTATATCAAACCAACGTCATCGTCACGTCATCAGGAGTTATGTTCGCTAGCCGGTCTGTAAAGATCAGTCCTTTCATGTGACATGATAAAGGACGTTGGCTGTTTCGCTAGTAAATTTGTTACCTTCATTTGAATTTGGGTCATATGCAAATGAGGTCATTCGATGTCGACAGCCGAATTCCGTGATATTTAAAGATAACCTGGAATTCCGCTGAAACTTTCCGATATAACCACAAAAAGCCACTTTGGGTCTATTAGATTACCGTCAAGACAATACCTGACCTAACTTAAGGTATTAAATGTTCGTTTGAGTCTATTTTTCGGCACTTGGTAATTTTTTCTTATCTAGGTTTCAGAAACATCGATACCTCCCTTCAAGGGCAAGGTTAACTGATATATGGTCAAATAATATCTCATTTAAGTTAAGCATTTAGTTAAGGTAATCATGTTTAAGAAACTCATCTTTTATGTGACTGCACTTAGAAATAAATGTTTTAGAAAGAGATACTTTCATAATTTTCCAGGAAAGACAAAATATTTTTTATTCCCCCACCGGTTACTGGTTGGGGGACTATAGTTTTGTTGGATTGCGTCCATCTGTCCGTCCGTCACACTTTTGTCCGGATTATATCGGTTAAAAAATAAGTGCTGGTTACTTCAAACGTAATACACTTTAAGATCATTATGTGGAAAAGTGTCATGTACAAGAACCGTTACGCTATCCCACCCTTTTTTCGAGTTATTGCCCTTTGTTGTTTTAACATGTACATTTCTTTAGGAACATATCTCCTAAACCATAAGTGCCAGCAACTTCAAAGTTTGCCATGCCCTTTTTTGAGTGACTGTCTTTTGATATTTCTAATTTTACATTCTCAGCATACATAACCATGATAAGTGAATGTGTCTGGAACATCATTTAGTTTGACAATTTCATTTGATAATTGCTTGTGTGCTTTTGCAATCATCTTCTTTTATTCATTGTCTTATCTATCTTTACTACGTGTAAGGCAAAACATTAGCTTAGGCAAAATTAAGTATCGAAAATATTAATGAAAAAATGGGAAAATGTTGATGTTTTCCTAAGCTTACTCTTAGGGACGTCAAAACCAGGCCTTGTTTGGGAAAATATTAACTTTAGAGGAATACATGTTTATGCTCCCTGAAAAAAATTAGGGGAGCATATAGTCACCGGCGTGTGCGCGTTTCCGTCTGTCCGTCCGTCCAACGTCATATCTCAGAAACCCCTTGGCGTAATTGGATGAAACTTTATATTTAATCTACCTAGGAAATTTCCCAGAGATTTTTTTTTTAATTTTCTCAATTCAAGACTGCGTCGTGGAAAAAGGGGCCTAAATGTAAAAATAAGTTTTTGCCAATTTCTCCTAGTCAAATAGTCAGAATTTCATGAAATTTCATATTCGAGTAGTAAATCAAATCTTCTTGACCTTAAACTATCGAATTTTTACGTTAGAAAAAACGTGTCATGGGAAATGGGACCTTAGTGTTATTAGCTTTACGTAAGCTCTCTTTTTGTCCTGCAAAAACTTATATTGGCCATAAATTTTGATTGGTTACAGATACAGTCTTCATATTTCACACATGCATTGCTTGTGACAAACCATTCTTGTATGTACTTAGTTCAAGGTCATCAGTCAATGTAATGTGTCAAAGTCAGAATTTCAAAAATCTTAGCTTTAAGTTTGTCTATTAGTTTACAATGGTAAGTGATATAGCCTTTATATTTTACATGTGCATTGCTTAAGACAAAACCTTTCTGTTGGTATTGACAATGGTAAGTGATATAGCCTTTATATTTTACATGTGCATCGCTTAAGACAAAACCTTCCTGTTAGTATTTAGTTCAAGGTCATCTGCCAAGATCATTTCTCAAGGTCAAAATGTTTACATTGTCCATAAATTAACAATGGCAAGTGATATAGCCTTTATATTTTACATGTGCATTGCTCATGACAAAACCTTTCTGTTGGTACTATCTTCAAGGTCATATGTCAAGATCATTTTTAAGGTCAAAATTTCAAAAATCTTAACGTTAACATTGTCTATAAGTTAACAATGGTATGTGATATAGCATTGCTTATGACATAAGCTTTCTGTTGGTATTAAGTTCAAGGTCATCCGTCACGGTCATTTCTCAGGGTCAAAATTTTAAAATTTGAACTTTAACATCGCCCATAAGTATACAATGGTAAGTGATATAGTCTTCATATTTTACATGTGCATTGCTTATGACATGGAATTTGTGTTGGTACTAAGTTCAGGTCATCTGTCAAGATCAAGGTCATTTCTCAAGGTCAAAATTTCAAATATCTTAACTTAAACATTGTCTTTAAGTTAACAGTGGTAAGTGATATTGCCTTCATATTTCACATGTGTATTGCTTTTGACATGACCTTTCTGTTGGTATTTGGTTTTAGGTCATCTGGTATTAGGTTCAATGTCATCTGTCATTTATCAAGGTCAAAATTTCGAAAATTTTAACTTTAAACTCCCCCTTAAGTATACAATGATAAGTGATATAGCCTTCATATTTTACTTGTGCATTGCTTATGGTATTTACTTTCTGTTAGTACTAAGTTCAAGGTCATTGGTCAAGGTCAAATTGTCAAGGTCATTAATTTTCAAATATACCTCCTCTACAAATTGCCAAAATTTCATACTTTACATAAATGTTGTTTATTCGGTGCCCTTGTTAATGTTTATTTCAATTTCTGACCAATGAACCTTACCTTGCTGAAATGGGGCTTAATACCATGTAGCTTTACATTTTGTATATTTCCTACTCTAAATCAGTCTATTGTTTCTGCAAGACTACTCAAGTTAGAGTCTTCTTTTTTTGTATGGAGACATTTTTCATTGATAACTTTGATAGTGAAGGTAAAATATTTAACCCTTTGCCATATAATGATATTGAATTTTACTAGAATCAGGCCTGTAAAGCCACACAGATTCCTTCAGTGTTTGTCAAACTTCCAAATTTTTTGTCCAATAATCGTATACAGTTTTGTGACAAAAGCCTCATTCGGGGAGCATAATCCTTCCCCGACGGCCCTTGTTTAACTGGGTGGGGGCCATGCACTAGTTTATGTTGTTTTGTTGTCTGCACAGTAACAACATCTGGGCTCAAGATTAGAAAACTATTCTCATGCTCAACTGAGAAATTACCCAATCTTCGATTTAAGATGAAAGCTGTAATTCTGCTGTAATTATATAATTAATGCTTCAGAATTAAAGATGATATAAATAAGTTGTTATTTGTAAAATGTACGTACACTTATTGGTGAGAGAAAGCATTAATCTAAATTCAAAGTGTGTGTAAATTCTTTTCTTAGTGTAAAATTAGTTTTATAATCTTGAGCCCATCTTGAGGAAGATGACAAAAGAACAACTTTAGCTCATACCACAAACGATATTTAGCCTATTGATATAATTCATGAATTTTGACTGATCCAATTTAAAAGTTTTTCAAAAAAGAGGAACTTCTTGGCAGTTTTAATTCCCACATATGGATGAATCAAAGTAATGAAAGTACTGTAAGCTAGCAAAGCATAGTTTTGTTGAGTTATCTTCTTTGTTAAAGGTAATCCCAGAAGTTAACCCTGTACAACACACCAAAATCTTAGACTGTCTCAAATAAAAAGAAGTTTCAGACGACAATTTCAAGTTGGTTGAATTTAGAAATCTTTTCCTTGTTGTAAAGAAAAGATTGTGAATAATGATGAAGTTTTTTGTAACAAGCAGTTTCTTTTTTTGTCCACAATGTTTTCCAAAGCTATTTCTTGAGATGCTTAAAAAGCGGGATTGATTGGGTAGGGTTAAATAGCATGCTTTTGAAAGCGTTCTCTACAATTTGAAAAGAGTTTGCAATATTTCTGAAATACATGAGAACTACTTTTTATGGCGTAGGAATTCAGGGTATTTAGTGGTAAAGCCTCCATGGGCACTTTGGCTTTGAACTTTGAGAAGACCTCAAAATTTACTCTGTTAACTTAAGCTATCAAGCTAACGCATTGCTATCTAAAAATACATCAAAAGAAGTGATAATTGTGAGCATTTTTTCTTCTTCAAAACTTCTTGAGTAGTCTATTGTAGACCACTAAAATCAATTTTGATTTATGAAGGGATAAGAAATTGAAAAAAAAGATCAATTCCACATTCACCAAAGTGTTTGTTTTCAGACTTTTTTGAAAAATTTGTATGCTTACATAATAAATGTACTGATCAATATTCAATAACAGCAATAAATGATCAATACTAGTGTCGATTGACCCTGTATTGCTGATCAATACACTGATTCAATGCATATTGGCATCTTTTAACACGTTAATATGCAAGATTTTATAGTCCAAAACTTGATATGGACAACATATGTTTTCAATTGATAATTATAGTGGTAGAGAATGATAAATCACAAAGAGAAAAAAATGTTGTCTGCAAGTACATGTGTCCCTCTTTAATTTCTGAAATGAAATAGGGCACAAATATTGACAAGGGAAATCATGCCTCCAGAGATTTGAATATGATAGCTCTGTGAAACTTGTATATTATTTCAATATTACTGTCGATAATACTCTATCCTATGGATCATATAATGCTTTCATAACTGAAATTAATAGATTTAATGACCATGTGTAGACAAATTTAGACTTCAGCCCATTACCAGGTAGAAAAATTAAAGACTGGTCCAAATTCAAACGAGTTGTGGACGACAATGTATATTTGATGAGATTTTTAAAAATCTTTGTCTTTCAGGTTTGAAAATTTTTGGACATTGGTTGGAACAAATATTTTGTTATTTTCAAATTTGTCTCTAAACTTTTCTTAAGGGGGGGGGGTCTTAATGCTGGATTTTCAGGGAATGTGTTAATTGAAAATTGATAAAGATTGATTGACCAAATCATGGGTTTTGTCTGGTTTAATTTCCATAAAAAAACTGCAGTTAATCAAGTCACAAACCAACTATTCCTCTAAGGGGATGAAATAAGGTACTCATTTATGACATATTGCAAAACGTCAAAAAGATATTGAACAATGTCCGAGGAATTAGAGCAACATTTATAATTCGCTTGCGAATATATTACAAATTATAAAATTGATCACAACAAAAACTTTCTCCATTTTCGACAATTTCTTCCTCCAGTTATGTAACAAATACACAACAGTGTTGACATAATTCCACTTTGGTGTAACAGTTACACTAATAATTGTGTCAAGGGACTCCCTTCTAGAGTTACATAACAAATACAATAAAATGGTATTAAGGTACTCTTGATATACATTTTCCTCCGTCTGTTAGCGTTATGTAACACTAATTATGGCATAAACAAAATCTAATAGTGGTGAAAAGATACACCAATATTGGTGGCAACTCAGCTGCCACCAATAATGGTGTAACATTTTCTTTTGTCTATATGTGTTAAAAAACACTAAATATGGTGTAAATGAACTCTGAAAATAATGTCAGCATACATCAATATTGGTGACAACTCTACTGCCACCAATACTGGTGTAACATTTTCTTATGTTTGTCGGTGTAAAGTAACACTATTTATGGTTTTAATGAACGATTACAATGGTGTAAAGGTACATCAATATTGGTGGCAACTCTGCTGCCACCAATAATTGTGTAATGTTTTTCTCTGTCTATCGGTGTTAAATAACTCTAACTAAGGTGTTGATGAACTCTTTCAAAGGTGTAAAAATACCCCAATATTAGTGGCAACTCTACTGCCACCAATGTTAGTGTAACGTTTTTCTCTGTACGTCTCTGTAACTCTTACAATAGTGTAAAGGTACACCTATACAGCAACTCTGGTGCCACCAATATTGGTGTAACGTTTTGTACTGTTTGACAGTGTTACTTTACACTTAACACATATAAATTTTACACAATTTTGGTGTGACTATTAGAGTTTTAAAACAGGTGTAAATTTATTATTTATTGGTGGCAGCAAAGTTGCCACGAATCTTGGTGTAAAGTGCCGAGTTAATTTTACAGTGTGGGGTCCGCAATTAATATCCGTTTCGACATTTTTCCCCCATAAATGGGTGGATAATCGTTAACTTAAGTGGGATGGGCAGCTTGAGACTTAAGAAATTATTTAATGGTAGTACTGGTGTGAGAAATACAAGGAACCTATGGTTAAGTACGTCATCCGCCGAGAATTTAGAAAATATTTCCCTTGTTGGGTAGAAAACATTGTGGACATTAAAGAAAATGCTTGTTACAATCAATTTCTTCCTTGTCCGCAATGTTTCCAAAGTTTTTTTCTTGAGATGCTTGAAAAGTGGAATTGACCGGGAATGGGTTATATTCCATATACTTTTGACAGAGTTCTCTATATAATTTGAGTAAAGTTTGCAACTTTCCTGAAATACATAAGAACTATTTTCTATGGCGTAGGTATTCAATGGATTTATTGGTTTGTCTCCAGTGGCAGTTTGCTCTTGTTGGACTTTGAGACTACCTCAAAATGTTTGGATAATAGCCCATTCATAATATTATGGTCTCTTTTAATCCCCTTATTGGTTTGATATGGAAATAAACTACATTGCCCATTTAAGAAAAGAAACAAGAGGCCCACGAGGTCCTGAGACGCTCTACTGCCTATCAAGTTTTCCGTTAAAGGAATCTGATATTTGAGGAAGTTAGTTGCCCATTTTCCTGTGTTTCACGACGGATCCACTCCATTTCCCAAAAGGAGGTTTCCTCATGACCCTACAATCATCCCGTAATTCTCAAGAGTCCGATAATAATTTTGGGCTTTTCATTGTGTTAAGGGGATATTTTTGTGATACTTTACAAAATAAAAAAAAATAACAAAAGTAACAATTCTAATTAAGGTACAATCACTCAAATTCAGTGGACTGTATTGTCTTAAGAATGTTTGTAATGAAATTATTAAGGCCCTTTTTCCTGTGAAACTTAACAAATCAGATCCAATTTACGATGGATCAATCCTAATGATAATTTAAAAAAGATAGATGAAAATGACAATTACTGATAATTTATTGTGATATGACGTTTTTGTAGAAATAATTTCACAAGGCCGATTTGCTCTTAAACGTTATAAGATCAGACCCAGTTTACAAAGGCACAATCCAAGTGATGGTACAATCATTCCATTAAAGATTGAAGAGAATCTGATAAAGACTGAGGACATTCCTGTGTTAATATAGATTTTGTGACAAAGTTTTCATAAAGCCGCTTTTCCAGTGTAACGAGAAATATAAGACCAAATTTGGAAAAGAACAATCCTAATAATTGTAAAAACATTCTGTAAAAGAATCCGATGAAAACAGTGGACTTAATTGTATTAACAAATGCTTTAATGATGTAATTATCAAAAAAAAAAAAAAACCTTTTCCCGTGATACTTGACGGAAGAGAACTGTAGACTTAAAGTGTTAACAAGGCTTCATAATGATATTCTTTGTAAAGCCCCTTTTCCCATGATACTTGTCAGATCAGACAGATATAGTAAATGAACAATCCTAATAATGGTACAGTTATTCTGTGAGCGACTGAAAAGTATCTGATGAAAACTGTTAATTTTATTGTGGTACATGAAATTTAAATGAAAATTTCACAAGGCTCCTTTTCCCGTGATACTTGACGGATCAGACAGAAAAAGAAAAATGAATAATCTTTATAATGGTAAAGATATTCTGTCAACGACTAAAAAGAATCTGATAAAAACTTGTAACTTTATTGTGGTGCATGGAATTTAAAGTAAAATTTTCATAAGGCTCCTTTTCCTGTGATACTTGACGGATCAGGATGTCAACATCAACGATCGTGATGATGGTGCAAGCATTCATCTTTATTCTGTGAAAGTTTGAAGAGAATCTGATGAGAGCTGGAGACTTGGTAATATGGATGGTTTTCAAATTAATCATAAGGCCCCTTTCTCCGTGTTTCTTGACAGTTCAGACCCCAATTGGGAAAAATAACATTGTGTCCTAACAATCATTCTATGAAAGTTTCAAATAAATCCAATCAAGCCGCCAGCTTTATCATGTTACTTGATGGATTAGACCCAATTTCGAAAGGAACGATCCTTATGATAATATAATCATTCTGTGAGACTATGAAGACAACCTGATGAAATCTGTGGACTTTTCTTTACATACATCTTAACTTTTTTGTTTATAGAAACATTTTAGTTAGCGCAATTTAAAAAGTTTGTATGCATATGTATTTTATTGTTGTTGTTGTTGTTGTACTATATATCGCATTGTAAATGCCTTGCATATCCAGATAGAACATATTAGTATCTATACAACACGTGTTTACAATTTTGAAAATATCTGCTATTTCCTGCTATTTTATGAAAACCACTAACCTCAATACGATTAATTCGAGAATTTCCTGCTAGTTTTTGAAAACCACCAACCTAAATACGATTATTTCGAGAAATCAGGGTATATTTGAAATTATAACTTGTCTTCCATGCAATGTCATTATCAAAAACATGACTATATAAATATATTTATAATTGTTTGTTTAATCATAATTAAGCTAAGTACACAAGTTCATATTCCATTTGTTTCTTTTTTACCCCACACGAGGATAATGCTACAGCCTCTACCATGTTAGGGCGATAATGTACGTGAGCATGGTTTCTTTTACACCGATAAATTCGACCTGCCAAAGTGTATTTCAGTACAAAGAAACACGAAGAGTCTCATAGGAAGCGCCAAAAACATCAATTAAACGGGTCCCGCGTTGATTTGTTTTGGTTGTTTGTTTGAATGGGGTTTTACGACGCTTTCAACAATCTTTCAGTTATATCGCGGCGGCTGGAGCACCTAACAATGGAATCCTGGTATTTCTCACACCAGTACTACCATTACATCCCTTCCTAGCCTCCAGCTGCTATCCCACATAGGTCTACGATTATCGACCCATTGGTGGGAGACAAATAGTCGGAAAGGATGAGTGCCGCCGTCGGGAATCGAACCCGGGACTTCTAGATTGACAGTCCAACGCGCTACCAACTGCGCTATGACGGCGGCTGGGTCGCGTTGAAACGTAGGTTCGAGTAGAGGATGCGCTATCTGTTTAATTTTGACATGGTTTACGATTTAAACTATAGTTAAATACAGGTGAAGGAGTTTCTTCAGGACTTACAGACACATGTATAACGTCATTGATGACGTTTTACCATTTATTTTATGATGTCATGACCTGCGAAGTTACAATTCCTAATTCGGTTTGACAAATATTGCATTAGTTCTTAGTAAGCTATAAATATGCAATTTGCTCTTAAATCCTAGATATAATGACAGAGTTCTATCGCCATCATGATCTGAATAAACTTAGTTCCGAATAACTGAAAGATATGATCAAAAGCTTCCAACAAAGACACGTGTTATGATACCTAGGTGGCCTTACTCCGTTATAACAAAAAAACTTCGACAAGGCAACGTTTGGTGATATGTCGTGGAATGCTTGGCGAATCGGCCAACAAATAATACGATTAGCTTGCTTTGGCACAACTAGCTCATTTTGAGCTTATTCGATACCGGAATGTCCGTCGTGAGTCTTCCTTCGTCTGTTGTCCGTCGTAATTTATAGACGTTCCAGGGGTCTAAGTATTGAAAATACAAAATCGGCGTAAATCCGCTTGTAAAATCGGCTTCAATTCGGGATGAAAAAATTCGGAGTAAACATTTCAACATGTGCAAGAATATTGTCCTGATTTCGAGAATCTAGCTATATTTAAGCATCTCGGCACTTCTCGTGCTAAGCCTTTGTAACACTTGTGAGCGAATAAGCGTTATACGGCGACAAAATCTATCCTCTGTTGTTGTACCAACCTCGGCGATTAACTCCGATTAACGTCTATTCACTATTAGCATCCTTTGTTTCACTCGGATGGACTACGACGAGATACACGATTAAGGCCCGAATTCAACTTAATATTTTCGAATAACTTACAGATCACTTCTAGGTGAAAATAAGTTTCCTTGGTTCCACAAGAGCAAAATCAAAGAACTTAATACAGTAAAACCTCGGTAGTTCGTAGCGCAAGGGACCGGGGAAATTTATACGAATTAAGCATAGTACGAACAAAACGGAGGACAAGAGGTCGGCTGTTTGAGATACACGGAATCTGACATGGCCTTGTTCTGTCTCCAATTTAGGAATTGATTCTAAATTGGTTATTTTTTCTAAACAAGACCTGCAGATATTAATTGAGGAATACATAACTTAAAAATTACTCGTCTTGAATTTTTTATGCTTTTATCTCTGTGTTTGTATCAAATGGTAGATTCTATCTGGCTGATTTCCCTTTACAATAAATTGGATCAATTCACTCTGAGTATTCTATCATCAAATCATAAAATGAAGGACCGACGATTGTGAAGAAAGCAACCGCAGAATAAAATAAGTGCTAGAATTTCTAAGTGACCAATAACACTGATACTAATGGGGGTATGTCAATTTAAAGTAAATTTTCGGCGATACTCTTTATTCGATTAATTACCCACCTTCTATACCAAACAGCCCCTTTTAACTGAAGGTACATGATAACACATAATTGTCATATAGATCAGCACGTGTGAAATCAAGGTAGGTGGTGATTGGAGGCAATTAGTTTATCACACCTACGAATTAAACATAGGAGTTTGTGCTATAATCACACTTTAGGGACTTGAAATGGCCCACGAACTACGAACCACTGACGTTCGAATTAGACAGAGTTTTCTAACAAAGATAAAGAAGGAAAAAGATCGGGACCGCGTAAAGTATACGAACGAACACATACCTACGAACCAGTGACGTTCGAATTAGCGAGGTTTTACTGTATATCGAAGGACGAGATTTTGCCAGAAAGCTAAAGAAACGTATTGTTTTGTTTTACATAGACACAATCTGAATATCAAAACACAGGTAAGTGGCTATAAAACCCTAAAACCTAGGATAGTATGATCTAAATCAAGCATAGTATTAATATAGACTGTCATGTGAATATTTATGTAATATCCTACATAGTTTTGGGGTTCAATGTCCACAAAACTTCAGTACTGTCAATTTTATACGACTAAGCAATAAACTTAATGCGGTAAAAGTTCAGTGATATTTTACTATCCCGTACAATCTTTTCATCAAAGGCATAATTACTTAAAACCAGTTTCTCTTTCCTTATTTGTTTAGCATATCTAACCAAGTAACGGTCATGGTGAGCTATTGTGACCGGGCTGTGTCCATCGTACGTCCTCAGCCTTTACCTTGTGTACACTCTAGAGGTCAAATGTTTGGCCCAAATATTTTGAAACCTAATCAGAATGTTTGTCTCCATGATATCTCGAACGAGTTAAAAAAATAGGTCAATGGGGTAAAAGTACTTGGTCATCAGGTTAAACATTTGAGACGCTTTTTGTGCACTCTAGAGGTCACGAATTTGGCTCAAATACCTTGAAAATTGGTCGGAATGTTTGTCTACATATCTAGACGGACTCCGTAAATGGGTCATGTGGAGTCGTAATCTAGGTCACTAGGTCTTTGAATAACCTTGTATGCACTCTAGAGGTCACAGTTTTGGCTCAAATGTCTTGATATATGGCCAAAATATGTGTCTCGGACAAATTCGGAAATTGGTTATGTAGGGTCAGAAACAAGGTTACCAGGTCAAATCGTAGATAAATCTTATGTCTTAGAGGTCACATTTTTGCCAAAAATGTCGTGATATGCGGTCAAATGCTTGTAAACATAAGATCTCAGACGAGTTCGAAAATGGGTCACGTTGGGTCAGAAAGAATTGAGGTCACTATGTCAACTCTTAAAAAAAACCTTGTGTGCATTGCTGAGGCCCTTTTTGCTCCTATTTCTTGATTTTTTGTCAAAAAGGTTTTTCTGCATGATTTCTTGGACAAGTTCAACTTTATGTTACATGAGTTAAAAACAATGTCACTATGCCAGACCCGAGAAATACCTCAAGGGGGATTCTAGGCTAAAATCTCTTGATACTTAGTCGGTTTCTTTGTCTGTAAGGTAACTCAATCAAGTTCGACATCAGTTCATGCGGGGTCTAAAGCTAGGTGACAAGATACAATGATAGAAAACCATTGTGTGCACTTATTTTTGACTAAAAGTTTTTGAAAGTTGCCCAGGATGTTTTTCTCCATTACATCTCAGCCAAGTATATATAAATTGGTGCACTTTGGCTTATAACTAGGTCACAAGTCAATCTTCAGAAAATCCTTGTGTGCATTCTTCGGCCATATGTTCGTATTAAAAGTCTTTATACTGTATTTGCTCAGAATGTTTGTTTTCGTGATCTCTTTCACATTCGATATTGGGTCACATGGTTAATAAAGACGACCACTAGGTCAAATCTTATAATAACCATCCATGCTATGAAGTCATTATACTGTTGGCATAAATATCTTGAAACATATAAAGATTGTCTTTCTAATTATATTTCTGAGACAAGACTTCGGTAACAAGACTTGAAGAACAAGATATGATCGCATTTGCCATTTTACTTGTATAGTCATCGACTCAGGTGAGCGCTTTAAAGCAAATTGTCTTCTGGTTTCATTTTTCTTCCTGATAAGCCCTAAATGAAATAAATCGGTTTTAATTCTGCTTTTATATATTTCGAATGATGAGAGGATTCGAACGGGAAACGACAATGTCGGCTAGTAGAGTCAAGTATCCAAATTCTCTCAAACAATGAAAAACATAAACTGTCTAATCTGGAGTCTATATTTAGAAAAGCCGCGACCATAGCGCAGTGGTATACATATAGCGCGTAGGATTGGCTAGGTGACCCAACGATATGACTAAAATACTGTTTTAAGAGTCGTTATACCCATTCAATCAATCAATCAATCAAATATAAAGAAAATCCAAATTTTCCGACGTTCTAACTTTTTTTGTAAAATGAATTAATTTTACCTTCATTTATAAAGATTTAAGCATTTTGATTGACTGATTTTTTTATTTTTTTATTTTTTTTTGTTTTGTTTTGTTTTTAAAAGTAGAACAAAAGCAACAAATTTGCATGCTTTCGCACAAAGTACATAAAATAACTTGTGAATTCTAGAGCCTTAGGTTCGGTTTTTTTTAGTTAGCCAGAATGTTTGTTTCTACAATATCGGACAAGTTGTTGAAAAGTCTGATAATGATTTTTCTATTTTAATTCTAGTTGAAATATGCCAGTTGCAGCATGTCATAGATTTATAGTGGATTGTCCGATCATACGAGTGTTACTTTGCCATCAACAATAAATAAGCCTCCGTCGAGATGTCGGTTTAGTGTCATTGCAAGGCAGATTTTTCACTTTGAAGTAGATAAACAAATCTTTTTAAATTAGTTTTCCTAATTCGCTGCACTAAAACTATTGCAAATATTGGTAATCTCGCAAGCAGTTAATTGTCGTAAAGGCTAAATTGCTGGATTTTATTATTCATGAAATGAAGTGGATGTTTTTTGTTTCAATTTAGATATGAACCTAAAACCTTCTGATTTATAAACACTAATGTATAAATTCGTGAATCCTATGATTACGTTTTTAGATTCATACCTCAATGAAAACAACAACGACAAAAATATTTTCTTATAATTTAATGCCATCAAGCCAAACAAAGGAATTTTTACTTGTCTTTTAAGCAAAGTTTTTTATGGATCTAATTTGTGCGCAAGCATACAAAATAGATGCGTGCTCAAACTTTTGTTCATGGAAGTAGGAAAATAAAATTTCAAACCGCTGAATCTTGATAGACGAAACTAAACCTAAAATACTACTCCATCACATTTAAACATTTCTCTGAAGCGATCGTGACTTTTGTGCCGCCGTCATAGCGCAGTTGGTAGCGCCACGGACTGTCAATCTAGAGGTCCCGGGTTCGATTCCCGACGGCGGCACTAATCCTTTCCGACTAATTGTCTCTCACCAATGGGTCGATAATCGTAGACCTATGTGTGATAGCAGCTGGGGGCTAGGAAAGGATGTAATGGCGGTACTGGTGTGAGAAATACCAGGAATCCATTGTTAGGTGCTCCAGCCGCCGCGATATAACTGAAAGATTGTTGAAAGCGGCGTTAAACCCCATTCAAACAAATCGTGTCTTTTGAGTTATATTATCAAAACCACTAATTCATAGTTTTGTTTTCTCTTGCATGAATACATCTGGTAAATAGTGCAATAATAATATCTTAAGTGCTTCAGATAAAATCAGTCAAAAAGTCATAAATATTACGATAAGTAATATTAATTGTCCTTGGAATTCTATATGTTTATTATTCAGCGAATTTCTATGTAAATTTATTTTATGTTTCTAATTTTTCTGTCGTTAGAAATGCCTTATTATTTGAAATAGCAATTTTTTAAGCTTTTAGATAATGCGCAATTAGCACAAGCCTAACATCTATTACTGATATATCGATGGCTTAGAACAAAAACGTAGTATGGCTCTATACATTGTATAGAGCCATACTATTGTTTTGCTCTAAGCCATCGATATATCAAGTTATTACTCTGAGATCAACATTAGCGATGTGTCGTGGGTTCCCGAATTTTACTCGGAGATAAAGTAAGTAAGTTTATAGTTTGTTTTTTTTTCTGTTTTTTTCTTTTTTCTTCTAATGTCTCCTCCCCAAACCAAAAGGATTAATGCCATCGCATTAACACTTAAAATCATTACTCTGTGAACCATAAAAACTATATGTTGTTGGTTCCTGGATTTCACTGAGCGTTAAAGAAAGAAACTTTAAAAACCTTCTTCTCCAATACTAAAAGGCCAAGACCTTTTTAAATTTTGCGTAAAATTCACCTTATAATGTTCTACCAAAAGACTTTGATTTTCTTATGTAAGGATGATTATTATAAGTATTTATTTAACCCTTTCTTGTAGAATCCCTAGTTTTACATCCCAGTGATCTTATATTTGAAAAAAAATATCGTGGAAAAAGAATATATTGCTTTTAGCATTTTTTCCACTTTATAGGTCGGTTAATTTCCATTTTGAACTCACTTTTAATTGTCGTTTGCAATTTCTTTAAAGATTGGACTAGTCCAAAATTTTGAAAAGCAGTAAAGTTTTGAGTCACATGTTGTGAATACTGGAATGTACATAGAGATTATGTGAACCTTTAACCTATTACTAGACAGCATAGTTTTAGACTTGTCCAAATTCAAAGGAAGTGCAAAAGGCAATTTAAAGTTTATGAAATTATGGATTTTTGTTCAACTTTCTCAGTAGACAACATTGTGGAAAAATGAAGAAATTGCTTGTTCCGTCTCGTGAAAATCAAAACTTTCCTCCGCGGCTCAAACGAACTCAAGATGATGTATCTCTATTTAATATAACATTACCTATATTTCTCTTTTATAAAGCATGGCCATACGGTATCCTGTGGTCTATTACTGGCACCTGGTATGTGATATAGTACCTTCATGTCCCCTCATTACAAATGGAAGTTTTCCCCGTTGATCCTGATGACAATTCATTATTTCATAATAATGATAATGGTGAAACACTTTGGGGTTAGAATTACTATTTTGTATTTAACCCTTTCCTGTATCATTTTGTAGAGTAGAAAATATTGTGGAAAAAGTAGAAATTGCATGTTACAAGCAATTTCTACTTTTTCCACAATGTTTTCAAGTGTATAAAAACACAGGGACGTAAAAACCAGTGATTGAACAGGAAAGGGTTAAGAAATAATGGGCAATGTATTTTGTAATTGAGAAAATATTTCCTAATTACGAAATAACCTGGATGGTATAACATGTAGTTCGTAGCTACGTTTTGATTTGTTATTTGATACAATTATTACAATCGATATTTTTTTCTCTAAACGTCTTTTTGTTGTTGTTGTTGTTGTTTGTTTGTTTGTTTGTTCTGTTTTGTAATTATGAAATAAACAATCAGTATTAAAGGGTCTCTGCGTTCTAGCCTTGCTTAGAAACATATTTTTTATTTTATACTAAATTCCTTTACTTATTATCTAGATAGATTGTTAAGAATAGCTTCGTAACTATAGACCCTTCTCGTTAGTAACCCTTCTACTGCTACAGTAGTTTTCAAAACTTAAAACTCTCAATTATATTAAAGCATCGATATGGTCGTTGTTATTCATACAATGCAAGCTTTATTCCGAATCAAAAACTGTGTCATTCTTATTAGCAGGGAAAAAGATATTAGCTTTTTACAACCTTGTAAATTATCAAATGTGCAAAACTCATAATTGTCAGACTATAAAAACGAAATGGATACAATATTTTACTTAAAGTTGGTAGTTAAAAAGCTACAATTACAAGTAAAATTGCAATCAAGATTGCATCAATTTTGTCTCACCTGTGTCAATACGATTTCAAAGTCACTTTCACCTAAAACATAAAAGCATTTTTAGCTTATATTTACATCTTTCCGTAAAACTATTCTCAAAATTTCTTAATCGGCGTTAACGAATAAAGCCGGTAAGATGGATTTGCGAAATCATTCAGTGAAAAATAAAGGTTTATGATAAACTCTTAAAATACACAAATGTTTAAAACTCTCTTATCCCAGAAAGATTTGTTATTGTTATTCTTTTTGTTGTTGTTTTATTTTACTTTTTTACCAGTTACACTTCTAGTTGGCGGGTGACGACTGGTGCCTTCTAGATTCGAACCAGAGACTATTATTCTTGTGTTTATCCACTGGTTTACCTGACCGCTCCAAACACATGCTCACCTATACGGGAATTTAACCCCGGTGTTCCGCGTGACGGACATGAATACCTGCCAGCATGAACTATCATAGTTTCCCCGGCATATATTAAATAAATATTGTCGATTAAAAGGAGGTCTGAAATATGTGTGGCTTGTAATCTTACGCTTTATCCAATAACGCCTAATGGTTCGCATTTATTTATCTATTTTGTACTTTTCTCTGTTTTTGGGCGCTTGTTGGTTAAATCAAATAACATATGTAAAGCCAATGAAAGGCCACAATTCTATTTTAAATTTAGCTAAAATGTGTAGCGTTTCATGAAACTACTTGTTTCGAAAAAAAAGTTACATTTAAGAGATGAAGAGAATATTTTTTGTTTTCATGGAGGTATGAACCGAAAAACCTAATCACACTATATGAATACGCGAAATGGATTCATACATTGTGTGATTAGATTCTTCGGTTCATACCTCCATGAAAACAATAAATATTCTCTTCATTTCTTATAATATAATGGCATCGAGCGAAAAATGCAACAACTTAACAAATTTTGATACCTTTTTGTTGTGAACTATTTTGTGCGGAAGCATACATATGGCTGCGTACTCAAAATTTTGTTCATGGAGGTATGAATTAGATTTTTCGACCAATCAGATCGCTCGTTTTTGATAGACGAAACTAACAATTAAATTATTTAAAAATAAATGACACACCTGACCAATTCCGGTTGTCAATCTAATAACCATTCAACCAATCAGTTTATTCATTTAGACCTTAGGTTTAAACTTATATATTGGTCTCAATTCATGTGATTCATTTTTGTTGGTTTGGCGACACAAACGTAATAACTATACAGCTTGTTCAATCTTTCGCGTTTAAGTTGCTAACCAATCCTTCTACTTTTTACGTTCTACTGGTCATTATTTTATAAAATAACGCCCTGAAATATCGAGTGGGGTTTAACGCCAGTTTTAAAAGTATTTCAGTCATAACGCAGCGGCAGGAGCATCTAACTGTGGACGCCTGGTATTTCTCAAACCAGTACTGCCATTACATCCTTTTCTAGCCTCCAGCTGCTATCCCACCCAGGATTACGACTGTTCACTTGTTAATTAGAGAAAAATACCGGAGTCAATGGGCGGGGTCAAATAGAGTGGGCGGGACCAGCGATTAGTCATTTGGACGGTGACTCTTGAAATGAGACAGTGGGGGTCAGGTCTTGTTAGATGATTTTACTCTTCGGTATTCTCATCAAATACAGAAAAACTTGTTAAAATGTTTTATAACTAGCAAAGCCACAGCTTTGATAGCTTAAGTAAACAGACAAAATTCTGATGTCTTCTTAAAGTTCAACGAGTGCAAACTGTTACTGAAGTATTGCAAACTCTGTCTGATAGTTCATCTCCTTTGTATTTTAGCTAAATCTGTAAATTCCAACAACTTAAAAATGTCGTCTGGAACTCCAGTGTTAGATTGTGTCATGTTCTAATAGGTCCACAAAAACAAAAACAATTTTTTGAAATCTTAAAAACTGGCAAAAGTGATAACTGGTTAGGTACATAAACCCATTTTAATAGCAACGTTTTTCACTGATGCATAGCAATTATGGTGACGTCCCCAAAACATTTGAATTTTCCAACGTCATAAAGTAATGTCATTCATTTACGATTTAATTTCTAGTTTCGTCTATCAAAAACGAGCACTCTGATTGATCGAAAATGATAAATTATTGAAAATGAATGGTTTTATCTGCAAACCCCTTCTTGACCCCCTTTCTTGGGGATACCGTTTATGCTATTCCCTTTACAATGGTTAGGTACGAAACTGTTCCGGTCAGTGCGCATACTTGTAAACGTTAAATAGATAATCAGTCAATTAAATATTAACGTTTTTCTCGAGATATCATTAAATGATAAGAAATGAAGAGATTTTTTTTTCTTTTTCATGGTGATATGAAACGAACAAAAATAATCCCACTTATATTGCATGTTATCAATCCGCTTCGCGTAATCATAAAGTATGATTAATATTTCGTTCCATACGTCTATGATAACAAAACATATTCTCTTCATCTCTTAAAGGGTTTCGTGGATATCGGATCGTTTTCTGTTATTTTTAAACCCCCACCACTTAATGTGGGGGCATATAGATTTGCCTTTGTCCGTCCGTCATTACTTCCGTACTTCCGTCCTTCATTCCTTCCGTCATTCCGTCCGTCCAAAATTTGTCTGGGGCATATCTCAGAAGGTATAATAGCTATCAACTTCAAACTTCATACAAGGATAGACCTCACTGAGGAGAAGTGCAGTGCACAAGAACCACAACTCTTGCTTGCATAATTTTGGATGTATTGCCCTTTGTTTTTTTAAAGACTAACATTTTGTCCGGGGCATATCTCTTAAAGGATAATAGCTATTAACTTGAAATTTCACAGGTGGATAGACCTCATTGAGGAGAAGTGCGGTGCACAAGAACCTCAATTCTTGCTTGCATAATTTTGGAGGTATTGCCCTTTATTTTTTTAAAGACTTACATTTTGTCAGGGGCATATCTCTGAAAGTATAATAGCTATCAACTTGAAACTTCATAGGTGGATAGACCTCATTGAGGAGAAGTGCAGTGCACAAGAACTCCAACTCTTTCTTGCATAATTTTGGAGTTATTGCCCTTTGTTTTTTTAAAGACTTACATTTTGTCCGGGGCATATCTCTGAAAGTATAATAGCTATCAACTTGAAACATGATAGGTATATTGACCTCATTGAGGAGAAATGCAGTGCACATGAACCCAAATTCTTGCTTGCAAAATTTTGGATTTATATCCCTTTGTTTTTTAAAGACTTACATTTTGTCCGGAGCATATCTCTGAAAGTATAATAGCTATCAACTTGAAATTACACAAGTGAATAGACCTCTTTGAGAAGAAGTGCAGTGCACAAGAACCCCAACTTTTTCTTGCATAATTTTGGAGGTATTGCCCTTTGTTTTTTTAAAGACTTACATTTTGTCCAGGTCATATCTCTGAAAGTATAATAGCTATCAACTTGAAACTTCATAGGTGGATTGACCTTATTGAGGAGAAGTGCGGTGCACAAGAACCAAAACTCTTGCTTTCATAATTTTGGAGTTATTGCCCTTTGTTTTTTTAAAGACTTACATTTTGTCCGGGGCATATCTCTGAAAGTATAGTAGCTATCAACTTGAAACTTCACAGGTGGATAGACCTCATTTCGGGATGTGCAGTGCACAAGAACCTAAACTCTTGCTTGCATAATTATGGAGGTATTGCCCTTTGTTATTTTTAAAGGCTTACATTTTGTCCGGAGCATATCTCTTAAGTATAATAGCTATCAACTTGAAACATGATAGATGGATTGACCTCATTGAGGAGAAATGCAGTGCACAAGAACCTAAACTCTTGCTTGCATAATTTGAGAGTAATATCCCTTTATTTTTTTAAAGACTTACATTTTGTCCGGAGCATATTTCTGAAAGTATAATAGCTATCAACTTGAAATTGATAGGTATATTGACCTCATTGAGGAGAAATGCAGTGCACATGAACCCAAATTCTTGCTTGCATAATTTTGGAGTTATATTCCTTTGTTTTTTAAAGACTTACATTTTGTCCGGAGCATATCTCTGAAAGTATAATAGCTATCAACTTGAAATTACACAAGTGAATAGACCTCTTTGAGAAGAAGTGCAGTGCGCAAGAACCCCAACTTTTTCTTGCATAATTTTGGAGGTATTGCCCTTTGTTTTTTTAAAGACTTACATTTTGTCCAGGTCATATCTCTGAAAGTATAATAGCTATCAACTTGAAACTTCATAGGTGGATTGACCTCATTGAGGAGAAGTGCAGTGCACAAGAACCAAAACTCTTGCTTTCATAATTTTGGAGTTATTGCCCTTTGTTTTTTTAAAGACTTACATTTTGTCCGGGGCATATCTCTGAAAGTATAGTAGCTATCAACTTGAAACTTCACAAGTGGATAGACCTCATTTCGGGATGTGCAGTGCACAAGAACCTAAACTCTTGCTTGCATAATTTTGGAGGTATTGCCCTTTGTTATTTTTAAAGACTTACATTTTGTCCGGAGCATATCTCTTAAGTATAATAGCTATCAACTTGAAACATGATAGGTGGATTGACCTCATTGAGGAGAAATGCAGTGCACAAGAACCTAAACCCTTGCTTGCATAATTTTAGAGTAATATCCGTTTGTTTTTTTAAAGACTTACATTTTGTCCGGAGCATATCTCTGAAACTATAAAAGCTATCAAATTGAAACTTCACAGGTGGATAGACCTCTTTGAGAAGAAGTGCAGTGCACAAGAACCCCAACTCTTTCTTGCATAATTTTGGAGGTATTGCCCTTTGTTATTTTAAAGACTTTCATTTTGTCCAGGTCATATCTCTGAAAGTATAATAAGTATCAACTTGAAACTTCATATGTGGATAGACCTCGTTGAGGAGAAGTGCAGTGCACAAGAACCCCAACTCTTTCTTGCATAATTTTGGAGTTATTGCCCTTTGTTATTATCAAAGCTACCGGTTGGGGCATCTGTGTCCTTTGGACAAAGCTCTTGTTAAATCATAATTTTATCATTGTTATTATTTGAAAGAATTAGAATCGAGTGCATTAAATTGGACTCATTAGTTTCGACCTCGATTCGGCCATTATTCTTTCTGACCTTTGATAGAAATCTAATGACAAAGCCACTTTTTTCTAAACATTGTGCAAATAACAGAAAAAATATTACAGATTCGATGAGCAGCTGGGGTCAAGGATAGAATAATAAGTAATATGACAGGTTCTGTGAGCAGCTTAAGACTAGGATGGAATAATAAGTAAAATGAGAAGCTGGTGGCAGGGATGGAGTAATAAGTAATATGACCAGTTCGATGAAAAGCTGGAGGCTTAGATCGAATAATAAGTGATTTGACAGATTCGATGGGCAGCTGGTGGCTAGGTTAAAATAATAAGTTACTTGACAGATTCGATGGGCAGCTGGTGGCTAGGGTAAAATAATAAGTTATTTGACAGATTCGATAGGCAGCTGGTGGCTAGGGTAAAATAATAAGTTATTTGACAGATTCGATATGCAGCTGTTGGCTAGGATAGAATGAAAATAATATGTCAAATTCAAATATTGTTGCTAGGATCGAATAATAAGTAATATGACAGGTTCTATGATCAGTTCGTGGCTAGGATCGAATATATATGTGACAGATCGACGAGCATCAGGTGGCCAGGATCGAGTAAAAAGTAATATGACAGATCAGATGAGCAGCTGATGGCTAGGGTCGGATAATAAGTAAATTGACAGATTCGACGAGCATCTAATGGCTAGGATCGAATAATTGGAAGCGTGACAGATTCGACGAGTATCTGTTGGCTAGGTTCGAATAATAGGAAAATTAACCGATTCGATAAGCAACTGGTGGCTAAGATCTAATAATAAGTAATTTGACAGATTCGATTAGCAACTGGTGGCTAGGAAAAATAATAAGTAATTTGACAGATGAGCATCTCGTGGCTGGGATATAACAATTAGTAATTTGATAGATTCGATGAGCAGTTGGTGGCTAAGATCGAATAAAAAGTAATTCGATAGATTCGATGCGCATTTGGCGGCTGGTATCGAATAAAGTAAATATATAACAAATTCGATGAGCAGCTAGGCGCTAGGGTCAAAATAAGATATATGAAAGATTCGATGAACATTTTTATTCTAGGATCGAATAAAAATGGTCGACAGATTCACTGAGCAGCTGGTGGCTAGGGTGAAATAAAAAGAAATCTGACGTTCGATGATCATCTAGTGGCTTGGATCGAATGATAAATGATATGACAGATTCGGCAAACAGCTGGTGGCTGGGATCAAATATTAAATACTTAACAGGTTCTATGAGCAGCTGGTGGCTAGAATAGAATGATAAAGAATATGACAGATTCTAATGGCAGCTGGTGGCTAGGATCGAACAATACGTTATTTGACTGATTCGATGAGTAGCTGGTGGCTAAGATCTAATAATAACTAGTTTGACAGATGCGAATGGCAGCTGGTGGATAGGACCGTTTAATACGTTATTTGACATGATTCGATGAGAATGTGGTGCATAGGATCTAATAATAAGTAATTTGACAGATTGGAATGGCATTTCGCTGGTTAGATCGAATAATACGTTGTTTGACAGATTCGATGAGTAGCTGGTTGCTAGGATCTTATAATAAATAATTTGACAGATTCGAATGGCAGCTAGGATCGAATAATACGTTTTTGACAGATTCGATGAGTAGTTGGTAGCTAGGATAGAATAATAAATAAGTTGACAGATTCGACCAGCAGCTTGTGGCTAGGATCTAATTAGTGAGGCTGGTGTAGGAAACGATTTGTTTTTTGTTTCAATGGGTTTTACGCCGCTTTTATCATTTTTTCAGTCATTTCGCGACGGCTGTAGCACATTACAATCGATTCCTGGTATTTCTCGCACCAGTACCATCATTATATCATTTCCTAACACCCAGCTGCTATCCTACTGAGATTTACGATTATCCCTATTGGCGAAAGACAAATGTTGGAAAGGATATGTGCCTCCGCCGGGGATCGAACCCATCACACATTACTACATTACTGTTGAAACTGATATTAAACCATATTCAATTCATTTTCCAAATTGTAATGGATTAAAATTACATGCAAAAAGAAATCAAACCCAACTCTTTGTTACGATCCATCAATGTATGTCAGTGTCCATTAGATTATATGTTGTATTCTAAATGTGGTCCAACATGGATCGGTGGAAAGGACGGCAGCCTTGAAATATTAAAGGAGTTCGAGTACGAGCTGCGCCGTTGGTCCTGTGGATATTTGCAGGGCATTTCAGAGCCACAGCACAGTTCTGGATACCATGGAAGTACATGAATAAGTGAACTTCGACATAATACACGAGTAGAACTGAAAGTGTTTTCAAATCGGCGTTAAACCCCATACTAACAAACCCAACTTAAGACATGAAGAAAAAATATATTTTTGTTTTGATGAAAGTATGAAACGAGAGGAGCAAAATGGCTCTTAGTCGCTCACCTGATAATTATCTAATGATTTCGGCCCTGCTACAAATCAAGAGCTCGCAAACAAGTTTTGAAAAGGGTCATCCAAAGAGCATTGACTAGTTAAGTCAAAATTAGCCCAATGGTTAAGAAGGGAAAGAATTTTTACAGGAATTCTCAAGTCTGTTGAACATGCCCTAACACTGCCAGATTTCAAAATTCAATTTACAAATTCGGAAAAGATAACCCGAGAACATTCTTGCTATATCTGGTTCAAATTGCCCCAGTGGTTTGGAAGGGAAAAATTGGAAGGAATTATTTCATGATTTCTCCATGTTTTATGAGCCTGGCCCTGTCTCGCTTCCGTTTTTTCACAAACAAAAAATTCTGTTACAATTTTTTAAAAAAAAGTCACGTAAGAAACATTCTCACCAAGTTTGATCCAGATTAGACCAGTAGTTTTGGAAACGAATTGATTATTAAAGTGTTATTCCATTATTTCTCTAACTTTGATTAGCTCGGCACTGTCAGGTTCACATTTTCTCTCGCATCAAAATTTTCACTTGTTTTGAAAAAGGTCACCTAAGGAATATCCCTGCGAAGTTTAGTACAAATTGGCAAGTTCGTTAGAAGGAGGGCATTTTTAAAGAATTATTTCATGATTTCTCCAAGTCTGAAAAGCCCGGCCCTGCCACGCCCACATTTCTTTCGCAACGAGCAACAATTGAGATATATCATCCAAAGAAAGTTTCTACCAAGTTTGGTAAAAAAAGGCCTAAAGGTTACATAGGAGAAGACCTTTGAATAAATGTTGACGCCTTCCGATGCACGACGGACGATGCACGACGCATAACGAACACAGAGTTAACAGTAAAGCTCGCAGTTAGCACGTTGTGCTCTGGTGAGCTAAAAACTAATCAGAGTGTGTGAATACGCGTATTCATACATAAACGTGATTAAGTTTTCTTTTCATTTCTACATGAGAACAAAAATAGTCTCTTCATTTCTTACAATTAAATGGCGTCAAGCGAAAAAGTAAATATTTTACAAGATGAAATTATTTTGTGCATGATATGACTGAAATACTGTTAAAACTGGCGATAAACCCTTTTCAATTAATTAATCATTTTTATACTATTTGCGCATTTTGCATCCGTTTGTGCATTACGGATATTAATAACAAACAAACAAAATACATGGCTGCCTTTGGACTCTAGAAAGCGTGTAACACTTCATAAGCGTAGGAGGGCTTTGGAATCATGATTTTTAACATTTTAGAGGGTGTATTTAATGTATAATTCATCATTGCTCTATGCATAATAGAAATGGGTCGCTTATCTTGGATATGATATCTACTAATGAATATGAATGTGCTACGTCTCGACAAACGAGCGAATTTGGGATTCATTTCTTTGAGAGATGTGTCTGTACTCCGAAAGCTGTAACCTTTTCGTGGGGTGTATGGGTCAAGGTTACAACTGATTTATATTTGACGAATATGCACAAATGTAAAATGTGTTTAAAAAGAAGTTTGCTTTTTAGAAGCTTTTAAAACAGACAGGCATGTGATCTGAGGAATTCTGAGTTGTATCCCTATTTTAGATAACATCTAGATTACGGAACTTCTCCCTCTGGCTCCAGGTCAATCTACACATAAATGCAGCCATATGTAGATAAGCCCCCTGTATATATTTTGTTACTTATCAGTGGTCTATAACACGTAGGCATTAGAAATGTAACCGAGGGTGATTACGAAATAAATAGTTTAGTTACTGCTAAAATTAAATTATAAATTATTACCATTCAAAATAGTATGTAGATAATTATTACGTCATAATGGAAATTGACGTTTGTCCCGCCAATTGACT
Source organism: Fragum fragum (assembly GCA_946902895.1). Classification (NCBI taxonomy): domain Eukaryota; kingdom Metazoa; phylum Mollusca; class Bivalvia; order Cardiida; family Cardiidae; genus Fragum; species Fragum fragum. The sequence goes on from OX336377.1 coordinate 4,130,992, forward strand.
ACGGTTGGAATTTCTGTCTCTATGCTTAACGTCGTCACAGTAAAAACAAAGTTTTTGATGCTGGGTTTTGGCCGCTAATCGGCAATAGGTTAGTTAGTATGTATATGTAGTTAATATGTTTTTAAACGGACTTTTCGCTGAAAGCTTGCGCATATTTTCAATTGAGTTTACTTCATCAAGAAGTAGAGGATTTAACCATTGGCATGCTTAATTAAATTTACCACAAAATTCCATTAAAATCACAGGGCTGTCTAGGAAAAAGTCTAGACCTCCTGCAAAAGCAGCAATATTCCGAGTTCAGCATGACAAGGGTCTAATTATCAATGTACTTGTCTAATGTAATTAAGCGATCATATTACACTGCAGTATCACGAGTACAGAGGGACATACAAAGCATTTCCTTTCACTGATCAATGTTAAAAGGTTTAAGTCTGAAATAGATGTAAACGGTCCCGATTGTGCTTGCATTGTACGGAAAGAATGATTAAGGAGTCGCCTGTTCTTTATGCTAGTGATCTAACACACCGAAATGTTGGCTTACACAAAATAAACATGAAGAGCAAAGATTAGAAAAAAGAAGACGTTTTTTTATAAGATCGAAGTTTTTTTAATGTTTAGATCTCGTTAATCAATATTGTATATTATAAAGATAATTCGATAAAGCTTTTAGCCGTTAACCTATAGATCTTTTATTTAACCTTTGACCCTGACTCAATTTTTTTTCCATATCAGAAACATTCGGACCAAATTTCTAAAACAAACTATTGACAGTATGTTGCATCCAAGGATTTTATAGGATTTAACCAAGTGAATTTCTTTATTACTATTGTTTACTTATTAACTTTCCCAAAATGATGAACGTGGCCATTATATCGAATACGTTCTCACCAAGTTTTAAGATATTCTGTATTGCATATTTACTTTCCTTAGATTTTAAGTCGTTGCACAATTACAGTACTTAGCCTGTGATTTCATAAAGCTCTGTATATCGAACATGCATATATTACAATAATTCAATTTTTAGCTTCAAAAGCGAGCGTTCCAATTGCTCGAAAACATATTCATATCCCCAGGAACAGAATTTTGCGCACGCACCTATTTGTATGCTTGTGCACAAAATAGTTCCATAAAAATGTATCGAAATTTCTAAAATTATAAGAAATGCAGAGAGATTTTTTTGTCCCCATGGAGGTATAAAACGGAAAAAACAATTGCACTTATTTATGAATCCGCTTCGGTTATTTATACAGTGCGATTAGTTTTTGTTCTTGTGGTTGTTGTTGATTTTTATACCTCTATAAAGAATAAAAAACATTTTCTTCATCTCTTAAAACAAATACGAGGGACGGTCAGAAATATTCCGACTTTCAATCGTTCAACCATTCTACGTTTTAAGGAACAATCTTTCTACTCATTTTCAAACTATTCTCCACCTACTTCTTCGCACTTTTACCATCTTCGTTGGAGCGTTTGTATTCCATATGTAAACCATGACGAAGACCTATGTTTAAGATACTGTGTAACAGCAGATATCAAAGCCGCCCTGGTCTTATATTTCTTTCCAGCAATCATTATTTCTATTCTGGAAACAAAAACCACAGTGGGCGATCTCCGGGCTTTGAGAAAGGTGAGACAACAATAACCATACGTAAAAGTTGATAACCTCCAGCTGCGGCGGAGTGGGAGTGGGCGTTATCATGAAGTAGGGAGGCATTTTCTTGTGCTAACATGGGACGCATTGCTTGAGCTTTTCTCTGAATTTTTTCAGAAATTCTTCACAATAGTGATTGGCAGTGACAGTTTGACCTTTTGGCATAAAATGAATAAGTATCATTCCTCGGGAATCCCAAAGCCACATGCATGATTTTGCCAGCCGAAGGAGACAGCTGAAACTGTTAAGAAGGTGGGGAACCAGCTCGTTTTCACTGCTTTGACTGAGCTTTTGTCTCAGGTTCAGAATTATGAACCTACATCTCATCTCCAGTTATAATGCGGTTCAAAGACTTATCTCTTTCACGATTTAAACGACTCAAATTTCATTTTATTGGTTACTCTGGTTGCCAGTTGTTTAGGCACCCACCCTGCACTTACCTTGCTCATACCTTGTGTTCGTCTAAAATCTTGTGTGTCGATGCCTTACCGATGCAAAACGCGTTGGGCACCTCCTCCAAAGTTACTCGACGATTTTTTTAATTATTTTTTTACCTAACCATTTGTTCTGTCAGATGTAGAAGGTTGAACGTGATACATTTTTATTAGAAAATCTTTTTCACCTGCTTTAACCAGAAATTTAATAACAGAGCGTTCTTCCTCCCACAAAAGTCCTTGATAGACGAACGCGTATCATATATCAGAGTGCAAAATAATGTGTTAACACAACTATTATTGAAAATAAACTGACCACGTTATTTGCGAATGAATGTAGTTTTCACCAATATATAATATATGTATATAGCTGCACGTCGAAAGAGAGGAGCATGAAAAACCGGATATTTTCTTACCGTACTTCGTGTATTCCGTTTTTTGAGAAAGACAATCTACATAAAGAAAAGAGAATTCACATCAGATGACCAAAAGACGAACGATACTACACGGATGATACTCGCTACTAGATGGAATATTACTTTGCAAGCGCTTACCTGTCTCTTGAAATAAGTTTTAAGATACAAATATGTCAAAACAGAATACCATTTACAAAATGTTCGGACTCGCTGAAGCAAGAACAATGTATTTTATTGTTCTAGTTCAATACTTTTCCCGTCTATAAGTTAAAACTATTATTACGAGAGCTAGAAAAATGCGTCATAAGTAATACTTTGATAACTATTTTGTATTTGGTATTTTCATTGATTATTTGTTTAAGACAAATGATAAAAAAAAATGAAAACCATCCCCGTGTGCCTCATTGGCTCATGTCTAACGTTTTGAAACACTGGTAATCCTCTTCTGCGGGAGGGTTTAGAAGACTTCAAGTCACAAGAAACCTCAATTGAAAGTTTTACCATTCTGTCTCTACCCAAATTTCTAGTTCATCATGACATTGGCCAAAAAGATTTTAGCTCGATGTAAACTAATAGTTTGAATATCGAAGCTGCTGATGCGTTTGATTTCATGTCGCAACACATTAGAAAGATTGCAAACGGCATCGAAATCGAGCAATTTACTGGTTTGAGTACTGAGGTGTATCATTCGACAATTGGTTGGAGACATTTGATGTAAGTCACAGTGACTTGACAATAAATGAAGAGTATAAGAAGACTTGAACTACCCAGAACAGCGCACTCATTTTTCTGATTGCTGTCACCGGTACCTTACCACTGAAAAGGTAAATCACTCTCTTTATCTTTAAACAGAAACTTACAAAATATTTTATAAGTATAATCACTATTTTTAGTTGCTTTTGTTTAATTATTGATTTATTTGTTTTATTTTTGTAGTGTCTCCTATGGGTACTTGATCCGTTGGAAACGAAATGATTAACTATATATTCAAAATGCATCTCTATTTATATAGTAATTCATCTTTGTGATCCATTTTTTACACTATTATTCGTTCATAATGGACATCAAATAATTCTTTATATTCTTATCATTATTTTAATACTAATATTATTCATTTGGCCAGATCTGTAATATTTATATAGACGACTTTGTTTGGACCATGTTGATTTCAGTACAACACACCTGTATAATTGCTGGAAATGCTAATATAAAACGTAAACTCACAAAGGCCAATCGATAAAGACGTTGCGTCTAGTCATTATAAAATAAAAGATCAGAATTTTAATTCAATTGATGAAATTAGTTGAAAAAACGAAGACGTCACATGAAATTAAGTCTTTTGTTGTGTTATAAATGCTCCCGATTTTTAGGTTTAGGAAGAAAAAAGAATAGTCTAAGATTAAATTTTCACTTAGTTCGTCAAAGCTCCCATTTTCCTATATAAATTTTAGCGGATCGCGCCTCCTAGCCTTTGTCATGGCAGATCTACTAAGATCAGACCGACACTCGCGGCCATTTTTGTTAATAGATTTTGTTGGTTTGGTACCTTAAACGTCCTAAGAAAGGTGTAGTTGCTACGTTTAGGTCGTCAACCAACTATACTATTTTTGTTACATTTGGCCATAAATGTTTCAAGAGAAAACCCGCCGTTTAAACTCGAAACGTAGCTTCCTGTAGGAATTAGTAATCGTCACCAAATGAGTACGTGAGCAGGACCAGAGATTTGTCAATTTCACCGTAAACACATACATTTGTAATAGACAAAATCACACTTTTTGTTTTTGTCCCCTCACCATCGAGACATTATCGGAATAAAATATTTGGGAGTGACTTTGAAATGTTCTCCCCCTCACTCTCTTTCTCTTTGTCAGAAGACTGAAGTATCTATAAAATGAAATGCTACTTAGAACAACATTGAAGTACGATAGGTACAGCTTATTTCGATGCTTTGACAAAGTTATTCTATTGAGTTATTTTAATTCAGATTAGAAAAAGCGAGATAGAGGATCCCGTGATATTTGTTTTTCCGGGAGTACCCTTTTCGACTTCATACAAATTAATCATTTTTTTCCTAATGCAAGGCGGTTGCTTTTTATTCATTTGTTTGCTTTCTTCAACTGCTATTGTTCTCATAGTGAACAACCTTCCATGAATAAAGACTCTTTAATCATTAATTTGAGACTATCGATATGGTGTTAAAGGTAAACTGGGTTTAGGTTTTTTAAGGACTCAAGAAGATCACTACATTTTTTAATGTATTTGCCAAGACTTCATTTTTGAGAAGCCTGATTTCTTAACCAAAAAGGCTCTTATAATATTGCGATGTTTCAGTCTCATCGCAATAACAGCGTCTCGGCTTACTTTATACAGAATCAGTCATCAGTACTTCTTTATTTGTTAAAAAGCTGATCATGCGTTTTTTTCCCTTGAGAAGTTGATTCTATCGAGATTTATATAATATTTTTGTCTTTCTGCCAGGTTAAAAAAAATAAAAATTGATAATTATTCTATTAAATAATGATATTTGCAATGTTTATCAGTCTAATAATAAAATTTGAGTAAAAAAAAATAAATGTTTAGTCAATTGTTAATGGCACCTGTATAGTTTAGTCCACACATAATCCTTAATATCCGTTCAAACTGACCTGCATAGGCAAGTCTGCCTCTAATTGAATAGGCTTGTCAGTGTTAAGGGCCTTTCGATAACTGTTTTCCAATGTTACTGACTTACTCTATTTGAATAATATTGTTGTTGGTTTTAAAGTTTTAGTACAAAATTTAAATTCAATTTCATATATCTTTACTGTCCTTCAAGTTTACAAAAACTACATAAACAGGAAATAAAATCTGTGTCTTAGGCTGCCAGATGCCAATGGTAATACCTCTCTATTAATTTACATAAAATTGGTGCATCTTTTTCCTACATATGTTTGATGATAAATTCAGCTGCTACCCCCGACCCGTTTTCAGAAAATGTTAGATTTATTTAAATTAGTTATCTTAATTCAAAAATAATGTAAATGTTAAGTAAATTGATTTTTTTGAAGATACAATACTTAATTCAGTAATACTTCTTTTCAAAAACAAATTATGAATGTCTCTTCTTGTAATATTCATTTGAGGAGGTGTATAATTTAACACCCTTTGTCAATGATAAGAACTTGATATATCTGGTAGCTGAAAAGTTTTCGGTTAGAGATCTTAAGAATTTAAGGTCGAATTTTGAAATTAACGAGAGCCCCAAAGGCGGACTATGCTCCTGTACTATAGCTACGAGGTTTTGAAGGCCCACTGATGAAAAAGATTAACTTGCTTCTAAATATTCTTTTTATTGTTAAAATTATTATTAAATATACCTACAAAAACTCGAATGGTTGGGGAGAGCGCGAATAATTGACAAAACAATTCATTTATTACTTCTAAAGATTGGTTTATGACGGTAGAAAATACAGAAACGTGATTCCTGCATATTTAGTTTCATTTTTCTTTCCTTTGTTTACCATTGTTGAACGTATATATTATTACGGACTTGTTTAAAATATTATGTAATGATGATGAACATTATTGTTCAAGTCATTTAAATCCCCGACGGCGACACTCATCCTTTCCGACTATTTGTCTCTCACCAATGGGTCGATAATCGTAGACCTATGTGGGATAGCAGCTGGAGGCTAGGAAAGGATGTAATGGTAGTACTAGTGTGGGAAATACCAGGATTTCTTGTTAGGTGCTCCAGCCGCCGCTATATAACTGAAAGATTGTTGAAAGCGGCGTAAAACACCATTCAAACAAAAAAATCAAGTCATTTAAGTGAATAAACTATATGTTAAGTTAAGTTAACAAGTGCTTGCCATAAAATGTTTGAAACTTTACAAACGTGGTACCCTGTTGCCATAACAAATACTGTTTGTGTTCAATTATTTTTGTTTTTTGTTATTTTACTCGAGGATAACACGAGAAAGAGATGAACTCTTATTTCCATCGTGGCCCTAACTCATTCAGATGTTACTTTGCGCACTAGAGGGAGAGGCAATCGACTGCTACCCACTTTTACCACTTGGTGGACTGGGGCTCTGCCTCTAAATTGTACTGCCCAAATGCACTACCCGCCACCATTGGGACTCGAACCTGCAACCATCCGATTACTAGTCGGGCATTCGAACCACCCGGCCAATGTGTCACACTGTAGCTCTTGATGAACACAATTTTAGCAAAAATTTAGAAGAAATAATTTTGATATTCACAAAAGTATAAAGAACATGTTAGAAAGAAGACGTGCACTACTTAAATAGCTATTGTTTCTCAAACTTTTGTAAAGAAGTTTTAACCGAAAAGAAATGAAAACCTTACAGATATAATATCAATTCAGAAAATTTGTTAAATTAAATGAATCAAATGATAGTTCGCCCAACGCGTTATAAAGAGATTTGTAGGCGTTGTAAATCAATTACATGTTTATTGTGAGAGGGCATTGAATAAGACTTTGCTTATTCTGACAATAGTGAGGAGTTTTCTCCCTTTAAATGCTTATTCCTTTCAGATTGGTTTCCTCAATTTGGTCAGATACATCTTTAAACTCAAAACAAGTTAAAAAAATAAAGTCGTCTACAATATTATTTAACCCATTCCCAGACGACAAAATAATAGACCAATCCAAACTGAATAATTTAAAGTTTGTGAAATTTAAGTGTTTTTTTTTTTTTTTTTTTTAATTTCTGGAAATATTTTACACTAAGTTTTCTAACAACGAAGTTAAACAAATCTAAAATTTCATACACTTTAGAAATATCGTCTGCAATTCCTTTGAATTTTGACCAGTCTAAAATTTAAAAAACGGGAAAGGGTTAGAAAAAGACATGGCAGAGAAGACAGAAACCGCAACTTGGGAATATTTTCTTCCTATCTACCGCACTTTTCATTGTATCAGGTAATGTTATTTCGTTTTATCCTCGCATTAACTTGTCATTTTCAGCTTCTATCGATGTTATACTAAACTAAAATATTGTCGTCTGCTGATAAGTTAAAGGCATTACAAGTAACTTAAGTAGGGTTAACTGGTGCTCAGGGGAAATTAGACAATTATAGTACGACATTCTGAATGATTTGTATATTTCATTCACACGTCAAAATATGACCAATGACATCGGTTCATTTGCAGTTTGTGAGAGTGAAATACCTTTTTCCATAGTTTACGACCAGAAAGAGACTACTGTACAATATTGATGACGTTTCAAAACGGGACAATCCATATATGGCGATAAATCTTTATATCAGAGGTCTAGATAAGAGGTGGTAAAATATCCTTAAATCTTCATTCACAACAGAATCCTACATTGTGGGTACTCATTTGAATCGTCTCGTCGAGACGATTCAAATAAGTACCTACAACATAGGTCTAATATCAGTGTTGGTGAAATACGAAATACGTCATCTATATGTAGCTCTGTATACTGAACAGTAAGATTTAGGCTTCGTCTACAAAGAAACATAACATGTTGACGGATTTTCGGTAGACATCTATTCAGACGAAAATCACGCACCGAGAGTATGAACCCATTACCAGAAGAAAAAAAATTCAGACGAGTCGAAACTGAAGAAAAATACAGACAGCAATAAACCAAACGCGTCTGTCAATCAATTCACCAGTCGACTCATGAATTCATTCATTGAGACCAGACGTGAGTTTTGATCTCCGACATTGGCCGCCTTTTCGTTAATCGTTATCGTTGGTTCGGCGACTTATTCAAACTGTAGTTACGACGTTTAGGTCGCCAACCAACTATTCTACTTTTTTGTTATATGCTACTCGCCTCTTCTTTCAAATAACGCCTATTAAAATCGAAGCGGGACTTCCTGACGGAGTCGATGGTCGTGTTAACGAAGTAAGTGGGCGGGGTTAGCGATTGGTTAATTAAAAGATTAATTGTGAAAAAATTATAAAAGTCATTTAGGGTGGAAAATATTGAGAAAGAAGGAAACACGGCTCGTAAGATGCAATTTCTACCTTTTCCACCATGCTTTCAACATATTCATTTATTCATTGCGTCGAATGAAGTTTTGGTTTGAAATAAGTTCATCTTTGCCGTTCGGTTAAAAAAATCTTTCGTTCATTCAAAATTAATGACAACCACACTTTTGAAGTTTTAAGTTTTCAAGATTATTTAAGTGCAATTAAAGGGTATTGTAACACATACTTCCTTTGTGATGAAATATACATGAAAGATATTAATAGAAATTGACCGAATCGGTAATTTATATTTGAAACTTCCTAACGTATTATGTCAGTAAAACTGTAAACAATAATGATATGTATTGGGGGGAAAACCAGGATAGTTATCATTTCATATGTATAAAACATCAGTCAAATTTACTCAACTTTGCAAATTTGTTTTCCTCTGGAATCTTTATGGAATTTTTGCAAAGGCACGATATATTGGAAAATGTGAATTGGAATCAAGAACTTTGCTCGCGTTAAAAACTATCAATTCTACTTATAGTTTGCGGGAACATGGTACACAAGGATAGAATCTCCTCGTTGTGAAAGTATTTCGTTTTTTTAACGTTGTATTTTACCCTTATTTCATAGACGAGATGCAACAGTCAGTCTGAACTTTAATTGACTACCACTTACAGTGTTTACAGTACTTTGATTATTTGATGATAATTTTTAGCTAGCAAAGCGTTAGCCTTGATAGCTTTAGTTAACAGACAGAATTTTGAGGTCGTCTCAAAGTATAACGAGTGCAAATTGCCACTGGGGGCTTAACCACTAAATCCGTTAAATACCTACGCCATAAAAATAGTTCTTTTGTATTTCAGGAATATTGCAAACTCTTTTCAAATGGTATAGAACTCTATTAAAAGCATGCTATTTAACCTTTTTCACTACAATTCGGCTTTTTAAGCATCTCAAAAAGCTTTGGAAAACATTGTGGACAATACATAAATTGCTTGTAACAAGCAACAAGACATCTTCAATGTCTACAAAGTTTTCTACCTAACAAGGGAACGATTTTCAAAAATCAACCATGCTTTGCTAGCTTACGGTACTTTCAGTACTTTGATTTATAATAAAAGTGATTTGTCTGTAAAGTCTCTTGATAATGATTGTAGGGGCCGTCGGTGCTTTATTTGCTTTTTTATATAATGTACGTTTGAAACTAATCTTAAGCAAATCAAAATCAGGAATTACTCAAATTCAAAATGATTTTTTAGTGGAAAAGGTGCTCGATCATGCTTTGTAAATTAATAACTTTGAATCCAAGTATATATCAAAGAACAGTAGTTACGACTTTAAAGGTAGGAATCGATATTTTTGTCATGTCACAGATTTTAATTATTTTTGTTTCCTCTAGATACTATTTGAATACAATATGCCGAAAAGAAGTTTTGCTAAAATCTGAGGTCGCTTATCAGAAAAAAGCAGGGTATTTCCTTAATAGCCTACATAGGCTATTAATCTATTTTTAGATTGATCCGAGACAGTTGCGAAGATTATATGATCACTCACGTGGTGCGATTAACCGTTGAAACTTTGAATTTAGTTTAAATTACATCACACATACGTCATCGTTACGTCATCAGGAGTTATGTTCGCTAGCCGGTCTTTAATTCTGTAAAGATAAGTCCAAAACTATCGTAAGTGTTATTACGAATATTAACACTTACCGTAGTTTTGCGCTTACCCTTTCATATGACCTGATTTAGGACGTTGGCTGTTTCGCTAGTAAATTTGTTACCTTCAGTTGACTTTGGGTCATATGCAAATGAGGTCGTTCGATGTCGTCAGCCGAATTCCGTGATATCTAAAAATAACCTGAAAATTTCTCTGAACCTTTCCGATATAACCTCAAAAAGCCGCTTTAGGCCTATTAGGTTACCACCAAGACAATACCTGACTCATCTTAAAGTATTAAATGTTCGTTTGAGTGTATTTTTCGGCACTTGATAATTTTTTCTTATCTAGGTTTCAGAAACATCGATACCTCCCTTTAAAGTTGCCAAACAAACAAAGCTGTTTCACATAAATGTCTTCAGTTTTGGTGTTCAAAGTTCACTTCCGGTCTAAATTAATAATTTGATCGGTTGTTTGATTCTTTGATTGTTATTTGCGTCAGTGACTGTTTTGACCATCCAACATTATTCACGCAGCGTTCAGTTTTGTTATACATGTACTTTAAGGTGCATGCAGCTAGTAGCGCGTCGGATACTTAATCAATACTTAATCATGAGGTCCAATGTTAGATGCCTGGTCACGCCAAATATTCTTTCTGACATTTGTCGCCAACTAATGGTTGGACAATCGTAAACCTAAGTGCGATGAGCAGCTTGGGGCTCGGGAAGGATATTCTGCTAGTACTGGTGTTAGAAGTGCCAGGAATTCATGGTTAGGTGCTACAGCCACCGCATAATGACTGAAAAATCGAAAAGTGGTTTTAAACCAATTGAATATTGGTACTCTTTAGATGTTCCCCAGCAACTATGGTAATTTTCGACCCAATATTTACTAGCAAAAATGACCATTTTTGGGCACAGGGGATCCTACATCGGAAATTGGCCGATGTTGAACCCATTAAAGACCCATATTAAATTAAAAGCAAACTTGGAATAAAAGACAATAGATTTAATGTTTCTATCTCTGCATTACAAATGTGTATGTATGAATGCTTCACGTGTTACATATATACTATATATCATCTTACTGCAAAGAAAATTGTCGCAATTTGATTGATTAATAAACACCCGACTTACAGTCACACTTACTACAAAACGGCAACAAATCACGTTTTTTATCCAAAAGGAGACTCGCCAGAGATATAGACACTTTTTTAATGGCGGCCAGTCGACTCTCACTTCGTCAATTGCAAAACTGAGAGTTCACTGAATAAAGCGAGTAATGGTTGATATATCTATTGAATTTTGTATATGAAAAACTCTTTTGAATAAGTATATAATTTCCCTATCGTATCCTTACACTGGACCTTCAACTACCATACGTATATCATAATTATGTAATATGTAATGTGCTAGTGATAATACTGAAGGTCCAATGTCACATGGATGATGATTTGTTTACAAACATATTTGCAGATTACAGAAGAACGCTGTCATAATTCCCTCAAACTTACCTTTATAATGTAAAACAGGCTCTCAAGCTCTCACCTTTATAATGCAGAACAATCTACCGCCGTCATAACGCAGTCGGTAGCGCATAATCCTCCCAACCTTCATTCATGAGATGCCACGGGTTCGATCTACGGCGGGCACATATCCTTTACGACATTTGTCTCTCACCAATGGGTTGATAATCGTAAACCTAGGTGTGATAGCAGCTGGTGGCCAGGAAAAGATGTAATGGTAGTACTTGTGTGAGAAATACCAGGAATCCATTGTAAGTTGCTCCAGCCAACGCGATATGACTGAAATATTGTTAAAGGTGCAGTTAAATCCCATTCAATCAATCAATTAAGTAAAACAATCTGATCGTCACACTTGTTAGGCCTACTCTGTTAGGGCTTTCATCTCCGGGTGCAATGAGTGTTCGCTAATGAACTTCAGGGTCTTGATAATCTTAAATATGACTCCACAGCTCCAGTAACATCATAAATATATATATGTTTCAGCCAACATAAATTAAACATTTCCTGAATTACTCTCAACTTTTGCGTGATTTACTAATTAACCTTGATATTTCAGAGGATATTCTTAAAGAAGACGAACCACAATGACCAGATACCAGATTCTTGTTTGTTTTCTTTTATCCTGGATATTAAAGGCCAGTGGAAGTCATTTTCGTGGAGCCTTAATTACATGGGCGCCAACGGGAAAAGGTACTGAGGTAGGAAAAATTTTACTTTTAGCGTGGGAAAGGGAGATTTTCTACTTCAAATGCGAAACTAAACATTCCAAAATAATTGATAAAAGATGAAGAGTTCAGAGAATTTCACTATAAAAAAGAAAACTTATAAACCGGAAGTTTGTTCTTTTTTGACAGATTTTGTTTAGCAAACTTCAACTGTCTCTCACCAATGAACGATTGAAAGATTTATAGTAAAATAGCACAATGTTCGGGTTAAATGTTTTGTTTTTACGAAGAATTTTGTGTGAACGACAGCAAGCCGTCGCACGATGAACAAGTCGTCATAATTATAGCGAAATACTATTTCCGCGTCTTTATACAGTGCAAGTCCCGGGAGTACATGCTTCATCCTTTAAGTTTCCATGATATGTGCAACTACAAGCATCGGTTTCTATCGATTATCAATCCTGCGTGATAAATTCTTTAGTGTGCTTAAAGACAGTTGATAAAAGTTAAAACCCGTTCTAAGAATGTTTCTGTATTAACGTATGTAAATAGCTAGATAAAGTTATTCCCATAGATGAATGCCAGAGTCAAGAATTTCGGTTTGATATACTTATTGTTTTTTTAGAAGTGTAGGCAAAGTGATAAAATTAACTTTACCGTGGTATGTATTAACTTGTATGAATATATTACAAAACCACTCGACACAGTAAAATAACTCAATAAGTACTAGTGTCAAAATATTTCATTATCACCAACTTCAAGGTCAAAGCTGAAGGTCAATGGACCTAATGGGCTTTGTTTCTGCTTATTACTTGAGTGTAACATAGCTATTACAAATAGCTATGTTACACTCAAGTACAAAGGAATAGTTTCCCAATCTTCAACAATGGGTTGTCATGGGTTCGATCCCCTCTAAAATACTTAATACCAAAAAAATCCACAGTTTTCATCGAATTTTCATAGTATGATTGTACGACCAAAAGGAAATTGAGTCTGTTCCGTTAAGTATCACGGAAAAGTGGGCCTTATGAAATTTTTTTTACAAAATTCAGTAACACTATTTGATCAACAGTTTTCATCGGATACCCTTCAAAGTCGCACAGAATGATAGTACCATCTTTAGGATTGTTCCTTTCGAAATTGGATTCGATCCGTTAAGTATCACGGGAAATGAGGCTGTTTTAAAATTTCATATGACATTCTCGTTTACACAATAATGTCCACAGTTTTCATAGGATTCCATTCAAACTTTCGCAGAATTATTGTACCATCATTTGTTACGTTCATTTCTTTATTTGTCGAATAATACGGGAAATGGGTCTTTATGTGATTCCAACTAAATATCTAATGTCAATATATTTAGCCAAAAATACGGAACCTACCTATAGAGCACAAGAGATTTGACTCTGTAACCTAGTTTTTTACCGCATGTGACGCGAAGCTTGTTTGAAATAACACGCAAACAAATAAGCAGACCAAATTTGCTAAAAGCAATTTTTTCTTCAATCTGACGTATGAGTAAAAATTTATACTATACATAATCACTCTCATATTCAATAATTCGGCAAAAAATGCCTTTGTCAAGAAACGAAAAAAAAGATTATAATTGTCTTTTTTTTTTTTCGTTTCTTGATAAAGGCATATTGAAAATAAGAGTGATTATGTATAGTGGTTTTTAATAGTTCCTTTAACATAATTGTGATATTGTAAAAATTATATATTCACCACTGGTGATATGATAATTTATTCACCTGATAACTACCAGGAGTGGAAGACAAAACATCGTTCGTTATTTGTCTTTAGATAAGCATCAGCTATCAAATATCCTGGCGAAGCGATTATGGTGATAGGTATAGGTGCGATGACATACGAGTACAGAACCAGACTACGCTAAGGGGGGAAGGTGAAATGGAATGTTTCAGCGCCTGCACGATGTCCCAACCACTGAGGTTTAATTGCACGGGATTCGACGTTGACAATAACTGGTCTACTGGACGAAATACGTTTAAATATGATCCAGGCACTTCAGGTGTTATCAAATTCGGGTAAGATAGTACAAGTTGTTATTTTGATATAATTAATGTTATTTCCTCTCAGAAAACATAAATTTAAGTTTTATGGGAAAGAAATAGTTCGTATTTTGAGATAAGAGCAATGTCCAAAACGATAATTCTCGCGGAAACTAATGATGTAAAGTATAAAAATTATTGATTTTTAATTCTTCCTTTCCTCACTATATATCACCAAGACATAACGTGCCTTCATTGTAAACCTCATTTCTAGGAAACTTTGGTAAATACCTAAGAATTTATCAATTAAAAAAAATACTACTTTAACTGTCGAATAATCGACATACTTTTTTTGGACGAGGCACATCTTGTGTTGAATGAAGAAATTGAAAGAAAGTGCGCATCTTTTGATGTGACGGACTGATAAAAGAATGTAAACAACAGAGGAGAGACTTTAGCGGGAGTTTACAAATATTTCTAAATTTTGGCTCTCTTTACGGCTTGTCTTAATGAATAAGAATGCAGGCGGGCGTTTGTTAGAGTATTGTGGCTCAATAAATTTTAACGAGTTTTTGAAAGGATGCAGTATTCATTTGAAATGTCCAAATCTGAAACTGCGCAAACATGTACATTGCATATGTTCTAGCTAGTTGGATATTACTTCCAGCAAGTCATAATATTTTTTATAAGTGTTTGGTAGAATAAGAAGATGTTTTAAGTGTTTTCAATCTCCTCAAAAGCATTAACAAAATGCATTGACTTTTTTCTTTCTCAATATATCAATTTCCTTTCCTCGACTTTAATTTTTCGATTGATTGAATGGAGTTTAACGCCACTTTTAACAGAATTTGAGTCATATCCCGGCGGCTGAAGCACCTAACAATGGATTCCTTGTATTTACGATACCAGTACTACCACTTCATCTTTTCCTAACCAACAGCTGCTATCTCCCTTAGGTTTTCGATTATCCACCCATTGGTGAGAGACATATTTGTCGGAAAGGATATGTGCCGCTGCCAGGGATCGAACCCATGAAATCCCGTGAGTCTGATGCACTACCGACTGCGCTATGACGGCGTCCCTAAATGTTTTAGTCACCCCTGTTGTTATTTGGCCATTCTCTTTTTCAAAATGTTCTTTTTTTTTCCTTCATATGTTCTCATTTCATCTTGCGGAACAAACATGGCGTTGAACAAGGCACACTTTTAATCAAAAAATGTTGTTTTTTGTTTGTTCAGCGCGTTTGTTTTTTTGTTTTTGTTTTGTTTTGATTTGTTTTGTTTCGTTTCGTTTTTTGTTGCTGGGTGTCTTTTTGTATGTTTGTATGTTTAATGTTTAGTATTGACATAATTGTATCTCCTTCTTTGCGTTCTTGTTCAGATGTTTTACGAGCATAATGGGCCAAGTTGTTGAATTAGTATTTGTCCTACTCATTCAATTGTTCATTAATTCTCTCTTGTCCCCTTTTCTGTATGTTTATCTCCATAATCTAACAATTTCAATCTCTCCCTTTTGCATTTTTTTATTCCTATTGTAGCTCTGTGGCGTTTGCAAGTTTTGTTGGGTTTTGAAGTCACCGTTCATTTCAAATACAAGCTCGATTGCGAAATGGTTTGAGTTCCCGGACAATTAATCTAGATGTTTACATTTGCCTTTGGGAGAGGCATTTCCATAAACCCACGGCTTCCAAATCTTGATAGACTTGGACTGGTTATCTAGCGTCCTACACATCAACATATCTCAGTGCCGGTTGGGCTCGAACCGTCATCTCCGGATAACCAGTAAGAATCTTTACCACTCGGGAACGAAACAGATGGTAAGGTAATACTTCAGAAAGTTTCAGTGAGAAATGCTAAGTAATTAAGCCTCGGAGATACATTTTATACTAATAACGGATCGACGTTTGAGAGAAGTAATTCATTCATTTAACTTTTGCATTTTACTCTGAAGTGTCATTCACGCACGACTTTTGAGAGTATTGCCTCACCCAGATACAATTCCATCGCATTTGAAACAAAAATAACCAGTTTTTTTCTTTTTCAGTTTGACTCCCATAGGAAAAAGTTTCTAACAATTGAGCATCCAAAACCGACTAACCTTTACAGTACTCAATACACCTACAACTACACATATAGCATTGTATTATAAAGGGTTTTTTACAACATTCATTGTTCAAGTATATAGCTGTAATATGTAAGATATCATCTTATATTTTTATGAGTAAGGAACAGTGGTCGAAGTTAAAGCATTCATTCAGTTCAATACTTACAAGATGAATTTGTTTTTCAAAGAAGACAGGTCAAAGTGATAGGTGAAAAATACGTTGGTATGTGAACAGAGTCTACTTTCTTATTTTTAATTAACAGGAAAATTATAGAATAAACTTTTATAATTAGACATATTAGGATGTGTTCTTTTTCGGTCCGTGAAACATAATTGTCCATAATTTCAATGTAAATGACCCAAGGCTAAAGCGCCTATGGCCTTCATGAGCCCTTCAATATCCTGGTAGTATTGTGTTTCCGACGAAGGTTTTTTATGTTGGAATGCGTAGCATTTCCAACATAGAGTTAATATACCGAAAGCACGATGATTTCATTTCGGGTTTCCGAATTACTCATATCATATGATCTTTAGAAATAAATACACCTCGCATTACTTCTCATATCAACTTGCCATGGACAATCAGTTAGTTGTAACCGAAGTACATGTACAAGATGATGTAAATATTCGTTAAGAGACTTCTAAACATGCTTAAGTTTGCTTTACATGATTTTAAAAAAATGTAATCTTCAGCGCATTTATTTGTTGTTTGTTTTGGATCTTGCTTTCTTTGTATGTGTGTGTTTAGCTGTTTCAGTACTTTGGTATTCACGTGATCTCAAATGAGATGTGGTAGTCATGTTACCTATCGATATAAGGACAGAGTCTATAAATAGGCAATGTTTACAAATATGGCTCAGATGGGAAATTCGTTTTTTTCAATAATCATGCCGCCCAGTGCTTTAAAAACGTTCTAAAGCGTTTAAAGGGTGGGGAATGCATTAATCTAACGCGAAAATTGTAGGATTCACTGATTTTACTCAATAAAAAAAGATGATAGATGCAAACCGAAATTAGAAAATGTGGCAAATTAGAATGTTAACATATCAGCCTCTGGTTTCTGCTTATTAACTAAATAATCACACTTTAAAATTAGTTTGTCGCTATTTACCAATAAAAGTCAATAATAGCACATCCAACCTTTAAATTGTGTCATCTACCTTTTAGCTTGGCCCCTTTTCTCGAGATTTTTACAGTCCTAAAGCCGACAGTAAACGAAAAAGGAAACTACGCAACTACAGGGCACCAAAGATAATTTGAAACTATCTTCATCATATCATAGGAATGGGTAGGAAAATGGCCAAACCACCATGTACAAATAATAACGTTACACGATTTTTATTTCATTTTTTTTTTTCAAATCTTTCAATACTCTTTTTTCTATATGAGCGCGTGCGTGACATTTCCAACTATTACACATGTGCGCCAAGTAAAGACTCAGATCAGCCTGTGCATCCGCACAGTCTGATCAGAGTCTTCACTCTGCGATCTGTAGATAGATACTGTCTCAAAGCTTCTTTAAACAATCAGCGAATATTCTAATTGCCCCGAATGGCTGTCCATGGTGCTTAATGCGTGCGAGTCACGCACATGTGAAATTGTTGGAAATGTCACGCACAGGCTCATATTATATATAGTTTTTTGGTCGGGAATTGCGAGTCTTCCAGTTCACTGACTGCGAGTGATAAACGTTTCTTTACACCCAAATTAGTCCACTAGGATACATTTACATATTTCAGTGTTTATGGTACCTTAATCTTAACGAAATTTTAAAATTTGCCGATTGATTGATGCAAATGCTGGTCCCCAAGGGGGGAACAGACATCCGGCGGGCACGGTAGACTGATGTTAGATAGGATGTGTGGTTGTAGGGGACCGACATATCTAGCCCGAGAGGCGCCAGACGCATTTAGCCTTTCTTGTCCGTTGGACGGGTCGGGCTGCCCAGGTGTGGGTAGCTATATCCAATCACCGGAGTGTGTCTGGGAATTGTGTGCGTCCTTCTGTAAGTTTTTTCTTCAAAATCTTCTCCTCGGAAACTGTTGATGACTTTCAACCAAATTTCACTTGAATGATCCTTGGTCGACCCACTTTTATATTTTCTCAAGAAATTTTGGTTGGATGAAAAACGAAACTTTTTTAAGCGGTAAAAGTTTCTTTTCACAGAAAAGTATGGAAGGACTTCGACCAAATTTCAAAGGAATACTCATTGAGTAACCTATATCATACAAGGAAAAAATTTGATTGAGTAAAAAACACGCATTTTGTGGGCGGAGGTAATTTCCAGTGTGTATACTTGATCGACATGTAGGTCGAATGTCAGTGATGTCAGATACATGGGTCCCAACTCTTGGTAGCCTGCTCACTTATTGTTTATTAGCATTAGGAGAGAAATGACCATTTCTCCAAGTTACTAATTGTTTATAAGCATTAGGAAAGAAATGACCATTTCTCCAAGTTACTAATTGTTTATAAGCATTAGGAAAGAAATGACCATTTCTCCAAGTTACTAATTGTTTATTAGCATTAGGAGAGAAATGACCATTTCTCCAAGTTACTAATTGTTTATAAGCATTAGGAAAGAAATGACCATTTCTCCAAGTTACTAATTGTTTATAAGCATTAGGAAAGAAATGACCATTTCTCCAAGTTACTAATTGTTTATTAGCATTAGGAGAGAAATGACCATTTCTCCAAGTTACTAATTGTTTATAAGCATTAGGAAAGAAATGACCATTTCTCCAAGTTACTAATTGTTTATAAGCATTAGGAAAGAAATGACCATTTCTCCAAGTTACTAATTGTTTATTAGCATTATGAGAAAAATGACCATTTCTCCAAGTTACTAATTGTTTATTAGCATTAGGAGAAAAATGACCATTTCTCCAAGTTACAAATTGTTTATTAGCATTATGAGTAAAAATGACCATTTCTCCAAGTTACTCATTGCATTCACCGCATTCCAACATCGCAGTACTTTCAGTGCACTGATTATAAATATAGTTTTAAGAGAAAGATAACATTCACGACACAAGATGGTTATCTGAAGAAAAGCTCAAAATCAATTGAATTTACTTGAAAATAATTGCTAAAAATTAAGAAAAGAATCAAAGTCTACGAAATGATAAACGCTCCAAAGAGCCAGCGCAACAGGTTAGCCCTGATAACTTGATTGATAAAATCCTACTTTCTTATAATTTGAATAATGTTTAGACTCTTATTTGGAGAAGGGTCGATCAACAGGTAAAATCTATTACCGTATTTAATACAATTTGCACCTAGAAATACATGTTTCGACCATCGCCTCATCTATATATTTTCTACAACGGTTTTGACCTCTCTTCGTCTGTAAAGTCCATGAAAAGTTTATAGATTGGAAAGTAACCTTTGTTAAGTGATTCATGCGTTTAGTTACGGTTTCAAACAAATAATAAATTATTTTTCTGTTGCAAAACTGGCTAATGATTTATCGTAAACAATTTAAAGTGTTTTAATTAATATCATTATTAGAGCAACAGTCTCTATGGCTGCTGAAGGGCCACTGTCTAATACTCGTTGACCATCTGTAATTCTACGAGTTTTAACTTTTCACCTGTCTAATCAAAGTATTATTCTCCACAAAATATTAGTACGTAAAGATTTTTTAACATAGCTTATATATGGATTAACTTTCAAAATCTCTAGGCAGATGATTCGGCCATATACAGACCAAGATTTCAGTTTATAGAAAATCCATCGTAATTTTGTACTGTGACACAGGCTTTACTTCAATGTTGTTTTCCTTTTTTCTAGATTCGTTATATTTTATTTTTGATTATTGTTATGTCATATAAAGTAGGTTGCATTGTCTTATAAGAAATATTGTATTTTAGAATACCAAACATTACGGAGTTGTAGCAATCGAATGAGGAAACACCTTGAATTGTATTAACCTCATGTTCATAGTTGTTCATATATGTTTTTTCTAGCAATACTCTTTTGGTTTCGTCATTTCGATTCGTATTACAATTATATGATATTTTCTGGATATGTAGATATGTGTGGAGTTTTAAAAACTTACCAGAATTATCATTTAGATAAGCGTTTATTCGTCTCATTTTTTGTTCGAAACATGTATATCCCATTTGATCGTTTTAGATAGGAATTTAGCCCTTCAAGAGTAAAATGCTCGAATTATCGGACTATTTTTTCGAAGTATTCATGGATGAATAATATATCGTTCGAATTTCATCGGACTCTTTCCAACATTTCTTAATTGACGGATCGCTAAAAAAAACGATAGAATAATCAATCATATATTCATGTTGGAGGTAAACACTGTTCGACATTTCTGCGAAATTTTTGTTGTTGTTGTTGGTTTAACTTATTGAAGCTGTAATCACGATGTTTAAGTCACCAGACTAAATCAGTCACGTTAATGTCGGAGTTCACGGTTCACTTCCAGCCTGAATTATTTGATTGGCCGATTTATAATTTTATTGACAGTCACTATTGTTTATCAAACTATGCTTGTGCTCCAAGCTAGCGAGCACAGGTACGTCCACACTCTTTTATAAGCTCGAAACTGATTTGCTGTTTTTCTTTTTTTGGTTCGATCCTGTCAACTTTGTAAAATGAATTAAACCATGGTTTTTAGCAGAGCATTTTTTCAAAAGTTACTTGTCTGGCGCGAACACTCGTCCTTTAACCAAATAAAAAGTTCAGGTGAAAAACAAATATTCTATGATAGTTCACTTTAATGTTCCACATCTGTTATTCGTTTGTTTCCGTTTGTCTTCACCAACAGATATCAGGGAGTTAACTGGGCTAGCTTGACGGTAGGCGGCGGCGGAACGTGGAGATTAGTTGTCACAGCAGATACCCGAGTGAGACCAGATACTGGAAAAATTAATTCTTCCCCAACCGTCGATGTTAAACCTGTGCTGGACGTTCAATATAGCTGTCGAAATGGATTCCAACTTCCAGGTATTTTCTGATAATTTATATTGATCAAAAAGTTTAATCAAGCTGTAGTTACGGCATTTAGCTCCCAAACTGAACAAAATAATTTAACCGTATCCACTAAATGTCAAAAGAGCGGTTTCCCTGCAACAACAGACTGTTTAAACGACACTTTGGTAGTATTTCAGGCAAATCGTTGAGGCTGGAGCACCTAGCCAAGCGTCCTCCAGCTGCTTACCCTATTTAGGTATACAATCATCCACCTATTGGATGATGGTAAATATCGGAGAGGAAATTTACCGAGACCGAGAATCGAACCCTGGATCTTGTAATTGAGACTCTGGCGCGCTAGCCACTGAGCTATTTCCGCGCCATACCACTACAAAATATAAGGTAAAGTTGAGTATTTACAATGCGGCTTAAACTTAGCTTACAATTTACGAGAATTATATTCGGTCATTTGAGCGAAGTCGTATAACTATTTGACCAATCGCTGACTTCGCCCTAGTGACCCCGCATTAAATAACTGTAAATCTTATGTATAATTTGAGCCTGTGTGTGACATTTCCAACAATTTCGCAGGTGCGTGACTCGCACACATTGAGCATCATGGACAGCCATTTGGGACAATTCGAATAGTCGCTGATTGTTTAAAGAAGCTTTGGGTCAGTATATATTTACAGAGCGCAGAGTGAAGACTGTGATCTGACTGTGCGGATGTACAGGCTGATCTGAGTCTTTAGTTGGCGCACATGTGTAATGGTTTGAAATGTCACGCACGCGCTCATTTGATTAGTGCATTGGAATGGTTAATTAACTAACTAGTAATTCAAAAACACCATTCCACGATATTTAGTATGGCTGAATACACATTATGGTTCGACGATTATAGTTTTAAAACACATGCTTTACCAATGAAATTCAGTCACTCGAAACTGACCAGTGTCGTAACCTAGGAAAAGAACTGAGGCTTTTTTATCCTTTTGATCCAACAAATATCCCATGTAATTTTCAAAGAGTGTGCCAATATTTGTAGACTTAATCGTGTAACAAGAGTTTTAACGAACGGACACATAGACAGACGGACGGACTGAACTCACGCCATCGGTCAGTAGAGATAGACAAACCTTTCTCAATGAGGTTTTGTATCACCGATTAAGTAATGCTAAAGATGATCGTAAGGTAATTGTCCAATCGCTGGCCCTGCCCACTGACACATTTAGCCCCGCCCATTGAATCCGACAGGAATTTCCATTTCGATTTTGTATAGCGTTATTATGCAAAATTAATGGCCAGTAGCATGTTTTAAATTAGAAGAATGGTTGGTTGGCGACCTAAACGTCAGAAACACAGCTTGAACAAGCTATAGTTACGGCGTTTAAGTCGCCAAGCCAACAAACACGACTCGCCACAATTGCGACCAATAACGGAGTTCAGACTGAACTTCTATTCTAAATGAATGATTTCATTGATCGAAAGATTAGTCAATTATAAAGCATGGGTTTATTATAAGTCCTCTGACTAAAATATTTGATTCATTTAAAATCAAAATAACGTTTAGACATTTTATTTAAAAAAACGCGGACTTCAAATGATGATTTATTTGATTGGATTATCTCTTTATTTTTTTAAATCTAATTTTGCGATACGTTTTGATTAATTGCTGTTCGTTAAAAGTACAATTATGAGGTTTCTAGAGCCTGTTATCTTTAAATTGCTCTGTTATAGACAAAGTGGCTCTCAGACTTTAAACTATTTGACAAGAGTTTGAATCTTTAACACTAAATGTCTATTTTTTTCATAAAAGTAGCAACTTTATTTGATTTGCTGTAGTGAACATAATTATTAATTCGACACAGACTTTAAGCGATGTTATTTATTAATAAAGGTGCAACTCAAAAGAAATATTCCAAAAACTCCTTATTTATTATTTGATGTAAAATATATGAATATTGGCGATAAAACTACTTTCAAAGTTTTATAATGCGGCATGTCGTAAAACGTCGTTACACTGGAGTTACTTACGAACTAGCAGAAAAGTCTCGATTTGTGTATATTCATTATGATTTGATAATATCAAAGATCATCAGAGTTTCATCAAGTTTCATTGGGGTAAGAACCTGAAAATTTGATCACACTAATGTATGATTCCGCTATGAATCCTTAATAGATAGATAGATAGATAGATAGATAGATAGATAGATAGATAGATAGATAGATAGATAGATAGATAGATAGATAGATAGATAGATAGATAGATAGATAGATAGATAGATAGATAGATAGATAGATAGATAGATAGATAGATAGATAGATAGATAGATAGATAGATAGATAGATAGATAGATAGATAGATAGATAGATAGATAGATAGATAGATAGATAGATAGATAGGTAGGTAGGTAGGTAGGTAGGTAGGTAGGTAGGTAGGTAGGTAGGTAGGTAGGTAGGTAGGTAGGTAGGTAGGTAGGTAGGTAGGTAGGTAGGTAGGTAGGTAGGTAGGTAGGTAGGTAGGCAGGCAGGCAGGCAGGCAGGCAGGCAGGCAGGCAGGCAGGCAGGCAGGCAGGCAGGCAGGCAGGCAGGCAGGCAGGCAGACAGACAGACAGACAGACAGACAGACAGACAGACAGACAGACAGACAGACAGACAGACAGACAGACAGATAGATAGATAGATAGATAGATAGATAGATAGATAGATAGATAGATAGATAGATAGATAGATAGATAGATAGATAGATAGATAGATAGATAGATAGATCTACATTTAATTGAATAACATTAATGTTTGATATGGTCCCTTTTCTCTTAGACTTTTGACCCTATTTTTGAGATGACCCTCCTTGCACAGCTGTTTCTACGGATATTCGAAACAAGTGGACCACGATGGTCCGAAATCGCTCACATGTGGCATCTGCAAATTATAGTTCTTTAAAAAAAAATAACACGGCTTGAGTTTAAAACATACCACATATCAAAGCTCTGGGCCTTATGGTTTGGGAGAAGAAGACTTTTAAAAAAAATCCTTTGTTATTCCTTTGTAAAATCAGGGATCACACAGAGAAGGGCTAATTTTTATAATGAGGTAATTTTTTGAAGTATTTTGGAAGAAGGTCAATAAATATTGATACATACGAAGCATCAAAGCTGTAGGCCTTATGGTTTTGGTGGAGAAGAATTGCAAAGATATCCGTCTTTATTCTGTGCAAAAACAAGGATTGAACAGAAAAAGGCTTATTTTCTTGGCATAGTAATTCTTTAAAGTATTTTGGTATAGGGTCATAAGGTGATGATACGCACCAAATATCAATGCTCTAGACCTAATAGTATGGGAGGAGAAAGTTTTCAAAGATCCCTTTGTAAACTCAGGGATCGCACAGAAAATTGCTAATTTTCAGAGATCTGTAATTCTTTGAAGTATTTTGGTGGAGGGTGGACGGGTGATGATATGTTCCAAATATCAAAGCTCTAGGCCTTATGGTTTAGGAGGAGAATATTTTCTAATAATTGTTTACGGACGGACAGATGGACAGACGGATGGACAGACAGACAGATGCCAGACTTTAACCAATCACGATAGCTCACCTTCTGCACTTTGTGTTCAGGTGAACTAAAAATAAACCCACATTTCAAAATGGCTGTTAGAAATGATTTTTTTTATTTTTTTACAACGGAATATTCCCTATTCAAACTATACATATGACGGGGAAATAATTTACTTCCTTTAGACCAAACACATTCACAGACGATTTATTTCTTCTCAATACTGCCAAAACCCCGTGACTGCAACTTATATAAGCTGCTTTTGCAAGGCTACCGCAGGACAACTAAGATTTATTACTCTCAGAGGTCTTATCACAGATTGAGTACTCAGGCATGTACATATTTTTCACGAAAGATTCTGATCATTCATTAGAAATGTAAAGAAAATGTATTGTCAACCAACTAATGGCTAACTTCTTGAAGATCACCAAACAAGGCCCTTTTGACATCTTTAGAATTTTTGCCGGAAACTAATATTGCAGAGTCATCAGCATATAGTAATATTTCGTGTATTGATCTTCTCATAAAAACAAAGACATTTTGACCTCTGCCTAAAGTACATTCTAAACTTTTAATAGGAAGTAAGACACAAAACCTATTATTAACAATCCTACACAATATGTCCTAAGCATTTAATATTACACGAATAAATGAGACATCGAATTCTAAATCGTAATTGTCATAGAGATTTTAAAAGAGGTCTATGTCTACAGGGTTAAGAGGAAAATATTTTTGAACTTTTACTTTGATTGCCATTGTAATCAAATTTTAAACCGATTTCAATTCATTATCTATTTTAAAGGATACCTACTAAAACATGTCTACCATATTTGAGTAAATTGGCCTATTGGTTTTGGAGGTCATGTTGTTTAAATAAGTTCTTTTTCATTCATATGTAGGCCTGACCCAAGTGGGCTCCACCACTGAAGATCGAATAGTAGTAATTTAACAAAATTGACAAATGTAGATGGACAGATATTTAATGCCAAATATAAGGTCTATAGAGATTTTCTGTGCTAAGGAACGCTTGGGGAGCTTAAAATATCATTATGCGAGCAAAATACGTACAACGCACCCCTAGGCCAAACCGGGAAGCTCGGTCGCTGTGCTCTCAATCATTGAGTAGTGGGTTCCAACCCAATCCCAGCAAGAATGTTGTATTTTTACCTGTGTAACAAAAGGTATGGAGGAATGGTTAAGGGCACCGACCATCTTGTTATAACTGAAATATTGTTGAAAGTTTTATTAAACTCCAATAAAATTATTAATCAAACGATCGCTCGAAGACCTCGCTTATTACTTATTAAATGGGTACCATGCACACTGTTTGGATATATCAACATGGTCAACCGTTAATCATTCTCAGACCTCAATATTACTGATTTGAAAAATGAGCGCCCGGCACAACTATAGCGATTTATCAATGAACTTCTTTTGTTGTGAGCAAGTATGCGATTGACATCGTTAACCACTTCACTAAATAAAATAACTTTCGAAAATCGGCATGTCCCGAAAAATTTTCTATTTACTTATCATACTGTTTTGAAAGGTGATCAGAATGCCGTCATGCCGTCGACTCAAAACGAAACTTAATATTGATTCTTTATTTCAAACAAGTCGAAAATTACTCTAAGGTAACTTATGAGATTTAAGAACATTTGAATATTTCAGTCACTATTTGCATGATCCCATCTATACCTATTGTATAAGCGTAGTATCCACGATAGTTTAAATACCTATTTATGTATACAAAAATAGTCTACCTCTTCGCTAGTAATTGCAAGATGTATGTAATATGCTCCATATCTGCAGACCTTATATACATGTTTTGTTTGTAGGTCTGTGCAGGTATGTTTGTTTTGTTGTTGATGATGATGTTTTGTTTTTGTTTTTGATGGAGAGTCAACTTTTGCTTTATATGCACAAATCTTTTTGTAATCCTATAAAATTACTCTTCATCAGCTCTTCTTTACGACCAACCAGGATGTAACGTCAGAAGTCTTGTCGATTTTCATCATTTACTTGCACACGATAAAGTATGACTAAATATAGAAATTAGACTTTCAACTAGCAGGGAATTTCATTTGCGAAACAAGCGACTTTTTGGCTAGAATACGGGAAAAGGACTTTTACAGGTTTATCACACTCCATAGAGACATATCTCCGTGTTCACGACTTTTTGGCTAGAATACGGGAAAAGGACTTTTACAGGTTTATCACACTCCATAGAGACATATCTCCGTGTTCACTATATTCTTTCTATGGAAGGGGTATACCTCCCCATAAACTGGCCTCTATGGCTAAAATATGGGTAACTGTCCCCTTCTATGAACCTAGGAGGTGCATGAAATGCGATCGTTTATTTCTCGATGAAGTGAAACACAATATCGTCGAATGTTCAACTATTTCAGACATAAAGATACATTTTCTTGATTCGCTAGCCTCAACGATACATAGAGATGCAGTAATCGAGCTGATGCTGGCCCCGAGCGCCGATTTTTTAAATTTGGTGCTTGGAACTAGCCTCAGCTCTGAAATGTCCGAATCAGAAGAATTATTCTTACGTATGAAATGCGTTCATTTTGTGACCTTATTAACTGAATCAAAGTTGAAAATGTAGCTACGAATCGTTTGTAGTTAATACTCTGTGTTAAAATATGTTCTAGATTATGATTTAATGTAATATATTGATTTGTTTATGTTCAATTAATCTCCACAAGGAGGAAATAAAGAGAATAAATGAATGAATGAATGAATGAATGAATGAATGAATGAATGAATGAATGAATTGAGTTATTTGATTTTCTTTCTTATAATATTAGTTGTGGGATTTTCTTATCTAAAATAATAAGATATGATGAGTTATTGGATTTTCTAACCTATATTTGAGATACGGAATTTTCTTACTTGAAACATTTTTTTCAGTAAATGATCCAGATGGTGATATAGTAAGATGTAGATTTGCAACAAACGTTAAGGACGAGTGTAGGAGTATTTGTAATAGCCTTCCAGGATTTACGTTAGACGAGGTATTTTTTTCTATTCGTGTTCAACGGAATAATATGACTTAAAAATTAACAAATGTATTATATCTGTCATATGAAACAGGCGGATATTGAATAAATTGCCAGTCTATAACCCTAACCCTCCTCGTTATCAAAATCAATATGATCCTTGTACACCATTCTTGTTCATTTCATATGTTTTCTTTAGAAAACCACTTGCTCAAGGAAGGTTTGTGAGATCTTAGACGCGAGTCCTTTGAAGGGCCATTTTAAAGGGATTTAGTATAAATTCGACCCCATGATTTCTGAGTTGCAACATTATTGACTGCTGATTCTCCTTATTTATGATTTTTATCTTACACCGAATTTTGATTCACATTCTTTCATAGGTCAAGGTTTCGTATTCACCAACAATGTCTGTGATTTTTTATATTTCTCTTAACCCTTGCCATGCTGAACCCAGAATATTCCTGTTTTGGCAGAAGATAAGTGCAGGCTGATCTTGGTCTTCACCTCCTGTTTGTTCCCTTTAAGCCAAAGATGTTTAAAGAATTAATTTTCAAAAGATTTTCTAGTACTGTCAGTCCTTTGATTTTAAAGCAAATCTGTAAATGGTATTTTAATTCAGCATGACAAGGGCTAAAGTACACGGTTGTTTTGCATCTGTAGAAACAGAGAATACTCCTTTTACTGTACATTCATACCTCAGGTGTGACATAGAGGAATTACGAAAAATCATCTTCAGATCTCATCTTGAGTAACCAATCAAAGGTTGTGCACATCTTGTCTATTTAAAGGGCGATTTAAGACCATTTCTATTCGAGAAACCATCTTCGTAAGCGTATTTTTAAGCCTCGGTTCATTTAGTAACATTTCTGTGGTTTAAGTTTTCTTAGAATACGCCATTGCTTTGCACCAGAAGAGACAGAGAATAACCTCTCTGCAGCTGTGCGTTAATAACCCGTTTATAATATAAGGTAATTACGAAAAATCCTCTTCATATCTCATCGTTAAGTACAATTTCATCCATTCTATCAAATGTGGTAAACACATTCTCTAGTTATAGAAGTATTCAATGTCTTGTTCATATAATAGTTATGCAATTTCGTTATTCATAGGAAAATTGCATATTGTCGTACGGTGGGGTCACCAACACTGGTTTATATCCTGTCGCTATACAAGTAGAAGACTACAAAAACATGTCGAGCGGCCCTCTTAGTAGTATACCAGTCCAGTTTTTGGTAAATATTTTCACGACACAACGAGGGTGCGATTCAGGACCAGTTTTTGTCTCACCTACCCCAGAAGACGATGAAATATTTGACTTAGTAGTTGGAATCTCTTTCACCTTCGAGATTACTGCAGTATCAACCGTGAGGTATTTTACTTTTCATACTCTAGACGTTTTAACCCATTCCTGCACAAACCCTCCTTTTTACGCCCCTCAAGAAAAAACCTTTTGAAAACATTGTGGAAAATGAAGAAATTGCTTGTATCAAGCAATTTCTTCATTTTTCACATTGTTTTCTATCCCAAAAGACAAAAAAATTAAAATTCCATCAACTTGAAATTGTCGTCTGCAGCCTCTTTCAATTTGGACCAGTCTAAAATTTTGCTGTGTTGGAATGGGTTAATTTATGGCATTGTCAGCGATACAATTTTCTAACGATAAAAAAACAGCAAAAAAATTGAAAAGATTTCTAGCTTTATGCTTGTCTTAAGCTTGTTAAACTCCAATTTTAAAACAAGAAGCCTAATCGTTCGTTCCTGTTTGTAGCATAGTTTAATCAGTCGTCCAGATTGATAAAGCTTTGTTTACATTAAAATATATACGCGATTTACTTTTCACGAAGTATAGTTACGTCAATTAAACATAGCGCAGTCGGTAGCGCGTCAGTCTCCTAATCTTGAATCATGGAATGTCATGGATTCGATCCCCAGCGTCGGCACATATCTTTTCCGACATTTGCCTCTCACCAATGGGTGGATAATCGTAAACCTAAGTGGGATAACAGCTGGAGACTAGGAAAGGATGTAGTTGTAGTACCGGTGTGAGAAATACTAGGAATCCATTGTTGGGTGCTCGAGCCGCCGCGATATGACTGAAATACTGTTAAAAGTGGCGTTATACCCCATTCAATCAATCAATCAATACGTCAATTAAACAATGCAATAGTAAACATTTCTTAGTCAATAAGTGCCCAATATTTAACTTTCTCCGAAATAAACATTTGGGCCAAATTTTAAGAATTTTGATGAAAAATGTAGCCAGTTGCGTGCATTAAGCTTTGATTAAATACCAAACTTTTATATGGTTTAGCAAACGTTTGTTTCAGTGAAAGATCGATTTGACCAGCCCCCGTGAAAAAAACTTTAAACGAAAGGACAGATTCTACACGAAAAACAAACAATTATTTTATTTCTTTAACCCATTCCCAGACAGTGACATTTGGACGCCCTTAAACAAAAACAATTGGGAAAACATTGTGTAAAATGAAGAAATTGCTTGTTACAAGTAATTTCTTCAGTATACACATTGTTTTCTTCCCATAAAGTTAAAAAAAAAATCTAAAATGTCATAAACTTAAATTATGGTCTTTCAATTTGGACCAGTCAAAAATTTTGTTGTGTGGGAATGGGTTATGTAAAAAAAGACACATAATATTATCTTGATCGGACGAAATCTATAAATCGCATCATTTCGCACGTGAATGATATAGCAACATAAAGAATTACCAAATGCTGCACTTCTCCAAGAATTTATCTCGACAAACATTCTAATTAATTTTCAAATTCATAACACTAAGAATAACATAAATATAGATTGTATAAAAAATATTAGAAATGACTTCGTGATCTAAGTTTGTACTCCAAGTGCCACTACTTGTCTAAAGTTTCATCAAGACAAATATTTCTATAATTTATGGTCGGTTGAGCTAAGATTAAGACCTCTAGAGTGCCTTCAAGGTTTTTTCTACAAGATAATCTATTGACTTTGTTTTCAATTCTAAGTGACCCAAATGATTTGGCTGGATTTTCTTTAACAATTAGACACCATCGGTCAAATGTGGGAAATAACTAAGCGTGCAATTGACTCTAACGAGTTGGTTGTTTTTCAAATAACAGAATGATCAATTATCATGAGTCAATTTGTAATGATAAAACCTTATGTGTTCAGTTCCAATTTCAGGGTGACATATAGAGTAAAAAGTTGCATATTTTAAGTCATTTCCAGCGGGACAAGATCGCATTTATTAGTTAGTTTCAATAGTACTTTGCAAAATTGTTCTGAATCACAAGTAGATATCTTATTTGAAATTAAGATATGATTTAATACGGTTTAGCCTTGAATTGTTAATGTCGTATTTGAAGGCTATTTTCTATCTGCATAGATACTCTATTCTAGATTTGTCATTTGATTTAAATATATCAGAATTTATTATATACCTATAAAAGATATGGATTAAAATCTGGCTGTCTAATACAACACGACAGAAAAAAATCAATATTCGGCGTGTACCAAAAAAAACCGTATTCGTCGAGTACCGTTAAACACGGACTCCTTTTTTATGTATTGACGTTCGGGTTTTTTCGGAAAGGTGGTTATTTCTTAAACATTTAAGAGAATTTTCTTACTGTCATATCCGAAAAGGTATATAATAAAAGGAATATTACAACAGTGCGTTTTCCTATTTTTTATCATCGTGTTCTCGGGTCGTGAATAGTTTTTTTTTTTTATAAATAAAAGATACCTACACACGATTCTCGAACACGATAACAACAAATGGAAAAACAGACTATTGTAATATTCCTTACATATTTTTGCGTGATTGGTCTTATGGCCAGTTGATGTACTATGTGAATTAGGATACGGTAAGTTCAAAGTCAACGCTAGTCTTAAGGTGATATTACAGTTTTAAACGGTTCGTAAAAAAATACTCATCGAAATGTGTATTTATGACAATATAAATTGTTTACTATTTACTTATCATAGCGATGTAAAAGAAATCCTTATCCTTTCATCGCGCGCCCTCCAGAAATCAGCCCCTGTGCGTTCTTCCATGGATATGTCAAGTTTTCTGTCTATGAATGTATCCTGGACGCCGAAACTATCAGACTTGGGCCCAAACAAGATTTGTTTTACGGCGAAGGACACTGAGAAGTAAGTAGTAAATGTATTTTTCGACCTTCCCCTTTAAAATGACATAATATTGTTATAACTATATTGTGACTTGGTCTTGTTTCAAAAAATGAATTGTAAGGTAACACATGTTACCTAAAAATGTAAATCTTCTTTAACTTTTCGTAGGAGGTATGGCATCCTCATTAGATAGTCAGTACACTGGGAAAAGGAAAAGAGTTAATTTTCGTGGGAACTGACACTTCATTTCGTTTGTCTACGGTCGAGGTTTTTGAAATGCAATGTTCATTACCGTTAATAACCAAAACAACCGTGCGTGAACATATATAAATCAATTTTCGTATTATACGACTGTTCATTTGGCTTTCGCTTCTGTATAACTTAGTTTTCGTATTGTATGGCTGTTTATTCGGCAGTCGATTTGTATATATCAATTTTCGTATCATAGGACTGTTATGTTGTTGTTGTTTTTTGTTGTTGTTGTGGGTTTTTTTTTCTTTTGGGGTGCATTCGGTTATGTTTAAATCAATTTTAGCTCTACTTCGAATGCCAGAAGAGCTTTATAGCGATGTCATGTTTTCCGTCCGGCACCATCCGTCAAGCCGTCTGTCCGTTGTCTTTTCCTTGATAACACTCGTATTCACTTCAACTTTCAAAGATTGATTGTACCATCATAAGTATCGTTCCTTTCAAAATTGGGTCCGATCCGTTAAGTACCACGGGAAAGGGGGTCTTTTGAAAAAATAATTAAAAATCCTCGTTAACACTCTAGAGTCAACAGTTACTTTCAGATCCTCGTAAAGCTTTCAAATAATGATTGCAACAAGGATGTTCCGCTCGAAATTTGGTCCGATCCATAGAGGAAACGGTAAAAGAGGCCTTATGAAAATTTAGTTTAAAAATCCTCGGTTGCACTCTTAGAGTCCACAGTTTTTATCAGATAAAATTGTCGCAGAAATATTGGATCATTGTTAGGATCTTTCCATGTGAAATAATGTTTTGATCCGTTAAGTTTCAAGGGAAAAGTGGCATTATGAAAATTTGATAAAAAATCCTCGTTAACTCAATAAAGGACACAGATTTCATCGGGTTATCTTCAATCTCTGATGATTGTACTATCATAAGGGTCAACCCTTTTAGAATTGGGTCTGATCCATCACGTAGCAATAAAAATGGGGCCTTATAGAAATTTAATTAAAATACATCGTTAACGCAATAAAACCTACAGCTTCGATCGGATTTTGTTGCAACTTTCACAGAATGGCCTTTAGGCCATTAGGATCATTCCTTTCGAAATGGTGACTGAACTGTCAAGAAACTCGGGAAAAGTGGCCTTATAAGATTTCATTTAAAAAAACAGTGTTAGCAAGTCTACAACTACCATTAGTTACGATCGTTTATGTTGACATTAGATCTGATCCGTCAAGTATCACAGTAAATGGGGTCTTCTGAAAATTTCATTTTAAAACCCTTGTAACAAAATAAAGATAACGGTTTTCATTAGTTTCTCTTCAAACGTTCACAGAGTGCTTGTACAATCATTAAGATTGTTCCGTTGCGAATTCTGACTAATCCGTCAAGTAAACCGAGACAAAGGGAAATATTTTTTTATTAAAACAATCCTCGTTAACACAATTAAGTCCACGGTTCTCGTCGTATTCTCTTCAAACTTACACGGAATGTTTGTACCACCATTAGGATTGTTCCTTTTGAAATTTTGGTTCCGGTCTAGATTGGATCTGATCGAGAAAAAGGGGCCTAATGCATTTATTATCGGACTGTTGAAAATATTACAGGATGATTGTACGGTCAGTAAACTTCTTTTGGAAAATGGAGTAGATACATTAAGGGAAAACATGATAGCCAGTATAGCGTATCAGGCTCCCATGAGCCTTTTGTTGTATTAAACGACTGTTAATATGTATAACTAATTTTCGTATTATACAACTGTTCATGAACAGAAATGATAGAACACTCTAATTATTTTCCAGGATTTCAGGAGAACAGAGATGTGTAATCTTAGTCGTCCGAACAGGTATGGAACAACCTTTGTTGCTACGATCTTCAAGACATGCCTTATCACAGATCGTATCAAGACATGCCTTATCACAGATCGTATCATTATCCCTTCTTATGGATTAACCTATTCCAACATAATCCCTCTTTTTACGCCCCTCAAGAAAAAAACTCTGGAAAACATTTTGGAAAATGAAGAAATTGCTTGTAAAAAGCGGTTTCTTCATTATCCACGATTTTTCTTTCCTGAAAGCAGAAAGAATTTGAAACTCCATCGACTTGAAATTGTGGTCTGCAGCTTCTTTCAATTTGGACGAGTCTAAAATTTAGTTGTGTTGGAATGGGTTAAGGTGTTCGACTTCACGCCCTATCACAATTTTTGTCGAGGGGGGGGGGGGGGGTATAGTAGGTCTTATAGGTTTTTATAATAGAAAATCTTACATCGTCAGTAGGCTATTAAAAACCTCGTAACTACGACTTTATCAAGCTGTATATACGAGGTTTTTAGTCGCTCATCCAAACAGAATAATTCGAAAGATACCAGATTCTTTACATTTTAAATTTTGCGTCAGAATGGTGACTCTTCATCAAAATGAACCAAATACTTTTTTTGTTTAAAACCATAAAAAACCATAAATATACCCGAAAGACATACGGACAATAAGTGTTCGCGCCGAAAGTTTGTTTCAAGTGTTGGTAAAGATGGAAATAATATTCTTTCTGTATAAATTTTTGAAAAATCAAATTTCTTTTGTCATCGCGTCGACGTTCAGGTTATATTGTGTTTGAAACGAGTTTTTGCGAAAGGAAATGTATCTGCCTTTGAATGTATATCTCCGTTCCTTACAAATGAGTATGACAAGTATTGCCTTTTTATAAAGGAGAACATTTATATACTTTTGTACTTATCATAGAAACTGCGACAAAAGCAAAGTTGGTAGAGTGTTGGACTCTCAATTATGAGGTTCAGGGTTCGGTCCCTCGGTCGCGGCAAATATCCATTCAGACGTTCGTCTTCAACCTACGTTGTTTGGATCTAAGAAATTCCGTTAAAATAAAATTAAAACGAAGAACTCTCTTTAAATTCCCATTACTAACTTATTAGCTGGATTGTGTGTATGTAATTTTTCGGATAATATTGTCCGAGATTCTTAATGGTGAATTCGCCTTAGGAACTACATTGCACTTGGACATTAATTAGGATAATTCATACATTTTTTCATATGTAAAGTGACAAATCGCTACAGTCAATCAAAACCCCAGTCGACTTCATCACAGATATTAATCTCCAATTCAGAAAAGGTTTCTTTGTATTCGAAATTGATTTTCTAAAACACGTTCTGGGGGCTTGCCATCATTTCGTGTTTTGTATTTACTTGATGCCGTTATTGTTGTTGTTGTTTTTGTTGTCGTCGTCTTTTTTATTGTTGTTGTTGTTGTTGTTTCTTCTGTAAATTGAAATGCGTATGCATTCTTAAATGTATTTATACCGATAGAGTGTCATATTCGGTACTTTTTTTGTCAAGATAGCATGAAAATCTTGTGTTTTCAAAAGTAGCCATTTTCCATCGAAAAACAGCGTGAAAGATATCGTGGTTTATTTGACTCTTTACAACATTGATACCTTATACTGTTAAAACATATAGTCATAAAGTTAGTTAGATCTGCCTAATTGAGGGGTCATATTCGGCATTCAAAAACTCGATCGACCAATCAAAGCATCCCTTTGGACCGGACGTCATGATTGGCATTTATCTGAAGCATGTTGTTGGACTTGCGACTTAAACGTCGTAACTACGGCTGATTAAAGCTGTATTTAAGACGTTTTAGTCGTCAACCAACCATTTTATATTTTTGTTAAATGTTACTGGCGATAAATGTCGCAAACTTACTCCGTTTTATACTGAAGTGGAACTTCTAATTGTTAAGCCCGTACTCATTCGCTTCGACGCATACATTTTTCACTAAATATAGGACCTGAATGCATTCAAAGCTGTACAGAGATGACAGACGGTAATTACCAGTCATGCTACAGTTGTAAAGCGTTCGTCACATGCTCAAATGAAAGGATATTCGATGTCAGAGAGTGTGCTCTTGGTTTCGACAGTCGTCTCTACTGGAATGATTTAAGTAAGACGTGCGAATATGAACCAACAACATGTGCCACTGGTAAGTAACAATTGATATAGTACATTACTGTTTTTATGTTTTTCGATTCATACTATCATGAAAACAAAAATTATTCTCTTCGTTCCTAATCATCTAATGATATTGACGCGATTATTTTACAAGTTTTGATTCATTTTTGGATCTATTTCAGTTAAAGATGAAGAGATTATTGTTTGTTTTCATTGAGATATGAAACTATAAACCTAATCACATTGTATGAATACGCCAAGCGGATTAATACATTAGTGTGATTAGGTTTTTCGTTTCACACCTCCATGAAAACTAAAAAGTATTCTTTTCATTTCTAATAATTTAATGACATTGAACGAAAAATTATTTTACAATTTTTAATACATTTTTATTGGTCTATTTTGTGCGCAGGCATACAAAATAGCTGCGTGCTCAAAATTTAGTTCGTGGAGGTATGAATAATTTTTCGGCCAATCAGAACGCTCGTTTTTGATAGACGAAACTAAGAATTAGATTATATGTTAATATATTATACTCTCGAAAAGCAGGGGGAAGCATAAAGTCGTCATGATTCAATTCACTCTATTTGTCAACACGTCCTTCCTTCCTAAGTCATTTCTCAAGACACCCTGGACCTCAATGGATTTAAACTTTGAAGTCTTAAAACCGAAAATTAGGACTTCTGTTTTAGTCTAAAATCTCATCAGTGTTTTCCTCATTTTTCTGTGAAATACAAATGTTTGCAAGGTCATGGGAAAAATGCAATTGAAAATATGAAATATCAAATGAGCCCATGCATGACATTTCCAACAATTATACATGTGCGCCAAGTAAAGACTTGGAACAGCCTGTGCATCTGCACAGTCTGATCAGAGTCTTCACTCTGCGTTCTGTTGATAGATACTGACTCAAAGCTTCTTTGAATAATCAGCGAATGTTCTAATTGCCCCGAATAGCTGTCCAGGGTGCTCAATGTGTGCGAGTCACGCACATGCGAAATTGTTGGAAATGTCACGCATAGGCTCAGATATTAAGTAATGGGGGGGGGGGGGGGTAGAGCCTGAGTTGCAAACTAAATCTTGCAAATTTGTTTGGCTTTATTTACAACCTTTTCTGATGTCGACGGTTAGGCGTACCCTTAAAAAAACACACAAAAACTGTTCTTAAATCCTAGATTTTTCCAAAAACCAATCATCCCCACGACTAGGGAACCTACAAAACGAACTGACCGTTGCTATTCAGCCAAAATATTTTTCATTCCGCCCAAAGTAGTGATTCATATTTAAATAAAAAAAAGCACAGAAGCCTTAATCTGCACCATCACAAGAACTAATACTTTTTTCTCGCCTGAAAAGTACGAGCTTAATGTGGGCTATTGTGATAGATCAATGTCCAGCGTCTGTCTGTCTGTCTGTCTGTCTGTCCGCACACATTTTTTTCAAAGATCAGATTTCACGGATAAGATCCGTATGTCAAGTACTTTCAAAAACTTCTATCATGCCAAGCAGTGGAAAAACCTAAAAAAAGATCTTCTCATCCTAACACGTAAGGTCTAGTGTTCTACTTTCAAAGTATTTCAAATTATTGCTCTAAATTGAAAATATGCCCTATGCTTTGGGATTGCAGATTTGAGATAGAAATAAAGAAGGAAATTTTTAACCAAAATAATCTTCAACGTCCAAACAATAAGGTCTAGAACTTTGATATTAGTAATTGTCTTAAGGTCCCTTACGTAAAAGTCAGAGATTGAACGGGAAATGGTTTAAAATGGGCGAAATGCACCTTGTTCCTCCCTGTCATATCCATGGGATGATCCGACTCGTGTAAATAGTAGATCTTTAGATAGAAATATTGTGAGAAAAGAGGTGTCGGAATGAATTAAAGCCTCTGCGGTATTACTGAAAAAAAGGTCAATTCGCGAAATGCTTTAGCATAAAATAATATATATGTATCGATCATAATTATTGATATTTCTCTTGAAGACAGGTGGATAGACATTATGTATTTGTTAGTCTGTGTTGAACTTTATCTGGAAGAGAAATTGATCAATCGGAGGTCATCTTTCTCTGCCCTGGGCTGACCATATCAAATAACAAACTAATTGTCTTTCGGATGAGACGTTGAACTGAGGCCCTTTGTGACGGTGCTATCCATCTAGCACGTTAAACAACCGGGCGGGGCTCTCAGCAGTTTCATCCTGTATCCTTGCACTATCCCCCGTAACAACTAACCGTCTTCTGGGGGCGCTCATATGGGAATGTGTTACGGTGGCGACGATAAATAAACGAAAATACAAAAATACTAGATCATGAATAGTCTGGCTACCAGACTCTTCTTTAAGGGAATTAAATCTTTCCATAGCTGGGCAATGATGCCAATTAAGTCCCCTTACTTCAGCACTAGCCATACATATAAACTTTGATTAAAAAACATACTTGAGAAAAATATATTATACACGAAAGGTCCAAAACAAAAACGACTGCAGCCAGATTATGACATCAGATGTGTAATCTGAATAATGTAATTGTTAGTTTCGTCTATCCAAACGGATAGTTCTGATTGGCCGAAAAGGAATAATCATACCCCGATGAACAAAATTTGGAGCATGCAACTGTTTCGTATGCGCGCGCGCAAAATAGTACCATAACTTTTATCAAAGAAAATCAAGGATTGTCACGTCGTCTAAGATAGATATTCCGTATCCAATATCACAACACTCGTTTTATTAGCTTACTCTAGTACAACGTGCTCAATGTTAGCTATTGTGATCATGCTGTATCAGTCTTCCGTCGTGTTTTAAAGGGAGGTATCGATGTTTCTGAAACCTAGATAAGAAGAAAAATGTCAATCGCCAAAAAATACGCTAAAACGGACGCTTAATACTTAAATTTGATTTAGAAATTGATTTCGCGGAAATCTGATAGGCTTAAAGTGACCTTTTTGGTTAAGTAGGGAAGGTCCCGTGGAATTCCAGGTTATTTTTAGATATCACGGAATTTGGTTGCCGATACCGTATGACTTCATTTGCATATGACCCCAGTCAACGGAAGATAACAAATCGACAAACGGAACAATCAATGTCCTACATTATGTCACATCAAATGGTTGGCGCAAAACTATGGTAAGTGTCTATATTCGTTTAAATGCTTGTGACAGTTTTGGACTGATCTTTAGAGAATTAAAGGCCGGCTAGCGGAACATAACTCCTGATGATGTATGTATGACGTATTGCTGACGTTGTTTGAGCAAATTCAAACTGAAAACGGGATTTCAACGGTGAATGACCAATTATTTTTCGCAACTGTCTCGGCTAAATCTAAAAATAGATTAACAGCCTACGTAGGCTATAAGGGAAATACCCTTGTTAATTCAGATAAACGACATCTGATTTAAGCAAAACTAATTTTCAGAATATTGTATCAAAATAGTATACGAGATGGAATGAGAATAATCAAAATCTGTGACATGATAAAAAAAAAAAAAAAAAACATCGATACCTACCTTTAACATTTTTTTTCTTCTTTAGGCCAAATTTTGTGCTCAAATGTCTTCAAACTTTGTCAGATTGTGTGTCTCCGAGGTTTCTTGACGAACCTATAATTTTGGCCACACGGGGTCAAAAACGTGGTTACTGGATCATATTTCAGAAATATTTTCATTGCTTCATAGTTTTTAGGAATGAGTGTCTCTATGATCTCTAGGCGAAGATATCCTGTGCCCAAATATCGCATCACGAACGCAAAGCGGATTTCGTACTTGAGTGTGATTAGGTTTTTCGTTTCACACCTCCACGAAAACAATAAATATTCTCTTCATTTCTTATGGTTTTATATCATCGAAGCAAACAAAAGCCAAGATTTTACAAATGATGACACTTTTTATTGAACTTTTGTGCGCAAGCATAAAAAAAGCTAGCTACCTAGATAGATATTGCCATCTTCAAAGGAAATAAGATATACAACACATGATATACAAACAAGAAACAGTTACAAATACTAACACAAACACATATAAAATCATATACAAATATTTACAAACTCTGATATATTTTCATAAACACCACAAATGCTATACTTTGACTTCATGTCTATGTTCTCTCATGTTTAGAGTGTGTAATAAACATTCAAGAGCATTTAGCGAATTCACGACTGAAAGTGTAACTTTTGTTGTTCTCTCAAAGATAAATTAATATTTCACTGATAACAGCCATTCTCTAGAATCTTTTTCTATGCATGTGGCTTAGATTTTTTCGATACGGCGGTTTATAAAATATCTATTATATTTTCTGTGGTTAACATGTTTAACCAATTACCAGACCACAAAAAAGACAGGTCTAAATTGAAAGAAGTTGCAGACTGCAATTCAAAGTGTACTTGAATTGAAAAATGAAGGAGAAAATGTTGAGAAAAAAAATATCGTGAGAAATTTGAAGAAAAAAAAAACGAATTTCTCTTTTTGTAACGTGTTTTTTCACGAGGGTCAGAAAGCGGGATTTTGTGGTTTATCGATTAAACCATTTTGCTGCTACCTTTTTTTTTCAAAAAAAAAAATTCCACGAACCTTAAATGTCTAGACAATAAACGACAATCTTTTTTTAGTTTTAGATACTGAACCGAAATGTGTTTCGAGTGAAGGAAGTTGCACGGGGCTGGCCGATTTACCGTATAAGGAGTGTGGTAGATGCGATGGATATGTGCGATGTTCATCTGGGGTAAAGAACTTCATACAATGTCCTCCTTCTTTAGAATATGATATAAAGCACAGAGTTTGTGACTATCCCGAAGTGGCAAAATGTTCAGAAACAGATTCTCAGGAGTGATAACTGTGTGCGTTCAATTATTTAACCCTTTCCTGTTTCCCCGGTCTTTACGTCCCTGTGAATTTGTATTCGAGAAAATATTGTAGAAAATGAAAAAAATTGCCCGTAATAAGCAATTTCTACTTTTTTGACAGTATTTTCTATCGTACTAAATGGTTACTTTTCAAAATAATTCCTCTTTAAATTTTCGTCTGCAAACCTTTGAATTTTGACAGGTCTAAACATTTGCATAACAGGAAAGGATTAATGGGTAACATTTCACTTGATCGTGTTAACCCTTACCTGTGAAAATCCGAGATATTACTATACTGTGATTTTATGGTTGAGAAAACATCGTGAAAAAAGAGGAAATTGTATGTAACAGGCAATTTCTCCTTTTTCCACAATATTATCCATCACATCCGATGGTTTCATTTCAAATTGTATCCAATTTTCATTGTAGTCTGCAACCTTTTTCAATTTGGACCAGTCTAAAATTTCAAAAACAGAAAAGGGTTAAGTAAACGAAGCGAAAACTGTGCCCGGCTTGAGTGATTTACCATTTTTGACCTGATGTCACTTTCCCAATAACATAAAGGCCATTATTTTTTAATGACAATCTGCTCAGCTAACCTGTACACGACGTGCTCAATGTGAGCCTTTGTGGTTTTGTGAAGTCCGGCTTTCGGCTTTCGTCAATATTTGACTGGCCAACACGCTAGTTGATACAAAATTTGCCCAGTCACTGTGGAAATAAGTAAATTCATAAAGCTTGATTAAATTTAGGTTTGAAATTGAGTCGTTTGGGAACAATTCACGCGAGAGGCTACCTTTTTTTCAATCAACCTTAAATATGGTCTAATTGTTTGTCAAACTGAAGTCAAGGACAACTGAAATAGCTTCTCTCGGGGTCAAAAACTAAATGACTAGGTCAATTTATGAAAAATCTTTATTTACTCTCTAGAAGGCACTTTTTACGTTCAGTTAACCTGACAATTAATAGAGATCTATGACAAATTCGAAATCAGGTTTCATAAAGTATATAGCTAAATCTCTAGCTTAAACCTTAGACAAGTCTAAGGAAAATCTGGTTGACTGAAATTCGTTCAAAATCTTTATTTTGGTTCAATCTTGGAAAAGATCGAAATCGAGTCACTTAGTAAGACTCAAAACGTTAATCAACACTATCTACAGGCCACATTTCATGGTCAATCATTCTATGAAATGGTCGAAATCTTTGTTCGGTGAAAATTTGAGTATCTCCAAATTGAGTAAATTGTGGTCAAAAACCAGGTCATTATGTCAAAAGTTAGAAAAACATTGAGGGCCCTCTAACCGTTAAAAGATAAAAGATAAAACAATTGAAAACTTAATAAACATTGTAGTAACCATATTCCTACTAAATACGATTGACAAATCTCGGTAGTGAGAAAATATCATGATTCGGCAGTCTCTTCATGACAATTTCTACCAACCCCGATCTGATTGCGTCAGTCTTTTTTGTATAAACAAGAAACAATGACATCAATGCAAAGATCTGATAAGATAAGATAAGATGAGTGACCGCAATAGAATAAAGTTCATAAACTCTAAAACATAATAATTTGTCAAGCTCATTTTTTGAACGTGCGTGTTATAGTGCAAACAGAAATTTAAAAAGGCTTCAGTAGATACGAAGACATTCGATACATGAATGTAACACAACATTTCGTTCTCAAATTCTAAGTGTATTGAGAATAACAAGAGCCAATTCATTTTAATAATACAGCACTTGGATTTTATCGCTAATTCACGAGAGTGTCAGAATATTTGGTTAAATGTCAAATATTTGGAATCCATTAAGGAAAAGGTCTTGATATAAAACTTTTGAAATCCATAAACTGAACACAACAAGTCACATAAACCATCCGATGTGTCCGTGGGCTAACGACGAAATTTAGTTTAACCCATTCCAACTCAATCCCTCCTTTTTACGCCCCTCAAGAAAAAAAACTTTGGAAAACATTGTATCAAGCAATTTCTTCATTATCCACAATGTTTTCTATCCAAAAAGACGAAAAAATTCAAAATTACACCAACTTGAAATTTTCGTCTGCAGCTTCTTTCAATTTGGACAAGTCTAAAATTTTGTTGTGTTGGAATGGGTTAATCAGTGATAAAATCGGATATCAAACGTAAATAAGCCATCGATTGATAAGCGCACTGTCCGGACAACCTCATTTGGTACAGTATTTCTCAATCATTAGCTCATATTCAATTTTAACTTCATTTTAGGATCTTATGTCACACACCAAAGTTACTTGTAAATGTTTTAATTGGGCTTATCTTGAGCATTGTCATCTATAGATAGATATAAGATTATCTGGAATAATTCTTTTCTATTTAACCCATTCCTACACAGTGACGCCTTTTGACGCCCTTCAAGAATAGCAATTGGGAAAACATTGTGTAAAATGAAGGAATTTCTTGTTACAAGCAATTTCTTCATTTTACACAATGTTTTCTGCCTAGAAAGTTGAAAAAATCTAACATTTTATGAACTTGTAAATTGTTGTCTGAAACTCCTTTCAATTTTTTCGTATGGGTTATCTTTTTTAGAATAAAGATACCATGTTTTGAAATAATCACGCATTTCGAAATAAATCGATCGAGAAATTAAAACCAAAGCAATTTGTTTAGGTTTGAAAAAATCCATGGGATTATCGACCGACAGATAAACCAATTGACCAAAAGATGGCCCCGCCCGGTAAATCCTATCTCCACGCCCACTGACTCCAACAGGAAGTTCTGCTTCGACTTTTAACGGCGTTATTTTGGAAAATTTATGGCCAGTGGCAT
The DNA here is from genome assembly GCA_946902895.1 of Fragum fragum. NCBI lineage: Eukaryota > Metazoa > Mollusca > Bivalvia > Cardiida > Cardiidae > Fragum > Fragum fragum. The sequence continues at coordinate 4,174,830 of OX336377.1, forward strand.
GTTACAAATAAGTAGAATGCCTGGTTGACCACCTTATTGTCGTAACTACAGCTTGAATAAGCCGAGTTACGACGTTTATAAAGCCAAACCAACAACATGTTGGAGTTCAAAGCTCAATTACGGGCTGAATGAATAATTTGATTGGTAGATAAATTCTGTAATTGACAGCCGTGATTGGTCAATTTCTGGTATGTTGGACTGATATATCTCATGGGTTTTAATCAAACGTTTATATAAGTGGGGAAACAGACACTAAAACCTCTTTTTTAAAAAATCACAAAATCTTAAATGATTGGTGGTAAATACCGATTTTTTCTATCTTTATCCTTAGTATTCGAAAGTTAATCCATGCGCGTTATTAACATCAACAATTTGTATTAAGGCTGAGTCTTTTATGGTTTTCTAAATACCTTCAATGAAAAATCGCCGCACAAAATACTGGTTTGCTACAATGAAAATAAACCATCCGTTTTTAAGTTTTGCCATTTATTTCTGAAGGGCAAAATTCATATTCACTAGAAAAAGGGGAATACCATATATCTTCGGTCACTATTTAAGAGATGATTTTTTGTTTGTTTTTTTTTTTTTTTCATAGAAGTGCGATCCTTTAAAATAAAAAAGCGTGGTCAAGTTTTTAAGTAGGTATGCGTAGGTCTTAGTTGAGTGACAAATATTCTCTGTCAATCTATAAAGTCGATGGTGACCGATATTTTCAAAATATAAGCACGCTCGCGAAAAGAGCCAGTAATTCTTTCATCCCTGCTATATTTAGTATATAAAACTTATGAACCGTTTGAATACTCTTCGTATGAAAGGATATGTATGTTTGTTAAGTAAGAGTGAAGTTGTGTATCAAAACCTCAACTTTTTTATCATTGATACAAACTAATATGTGTTTATCTAGTAATTCCTTGAAATTTCGTGACGGGTTTTAAACTAATGTTCCATTTAGCTACAGATGAAAGGGATTATAAAGTATTTACTCAAACAATAAGATGGGAGACGTGTTGTTGTTGTCGGTGATTATCAGACATTTAATTATTCAGTCGAAAAATTTAGGTCTTTGTTCAAAAGAGGCGTTTTTTTCTGTGTGTGTGTTTTTTTGGTTTTTTTTTGGGGGGGGGGTGTTGTTTTTTAGGGTTATTTTTTTCTTTTCCTTTTTCTTCGTAATTCTTCTGTCTTAATTCGCAATGGAAATCATTCATCATACTTTGAGCGGTTTAGTGTAGTTGAAAAGGCAGAAAGAAAACATCAAAATAGATGTGACGCTTCTCATCAAGACAGATAAAATATTAGAGTTTTGAATTTTATGAGATCAGGGATACTTTGAAACACAGCTTCACTCCTTTATATTCTAATAATCTGACAAATATACAGATGCACAAAACTATAGAGGTTTAAAAAGAGAACTTCAATTTTGTAAACGTTTACATTAAAGATATTACAAAATTGTTTATGAATGCTTTTTGTACCACATCTTCAGCATTCGAGTTCGGATAATTGTGATTAAAGTTACACAAATAGCCTATCCCTTTAACAATAGGATGGGCCATTTAAGACAATTTATACTCTAGCTTTTAGATGTGAATTGTTGTTAGATTTTGGATGCATTACTGTACGTAACGAATTCTTTTATCACCTAATTCTTTATCATCGCTTAAATCAGGGTTATCCCATAGAGTTATTTCTTACATATATATTACCAGTGTATAAAAGTTTTGTTTTTTCAAAAAGATGTAGTTGAAGTTCTACCAAAAAAATGCATTCACCAATGAATAAATTGTATCTTTTTCTATTAAACCGTTTTGTTGTTATTCTTTTTTCCCAATCACGACACGTTTTGTATTACATGCAAGGAATGTATTACATAAGAGGCCCAAGAGGTCTGTACTACTCAACTGGCGTTTAAGATCTGGCATATAACAGGCCCCTGAATTTTATATTGTATAGCAACGAGATAGCGTAAAACGCATGTGAAAACCAAAAAGAAATTGCTTTATTCGCGATAAAAGTTCTATGCCCTGTTGAAAAATAATGTAAGTTTTGTGTGGAATAGACCTGACATAGATCTGTATAGATTATAATCATAATACGTATATCATAAAGTAAATCAAAATTTAACCAACTTCTTAAAGTAGGTCTGCGTTACCAAACTAGATACAAAAAGAAAACTTCGGACTGAGTTATGTAGGCCATAATTAAAGCATCTCCGTTTAAATAATTCATAAAAAGGTCACTTGGTGAAATTTTGTATCAAATTAAATTATACAGTGGTAAAAAGTATGTAAAAATTAAAACAATAGCATCTAAGTCAGATTATGGTAAATGCCATCTTAGTAGACATAGCGGCCATTTCATATATATGTTGGATGAAATGATCCAATAACGTGTGTGTTTAACCTAAGAAATAGAAGGGTATAGTCGCATTGCCCGTGTGTCTGCCCTGAGATTTTTCGTTTACGCTCTCGAATACAACTTTTGTCAGTAAAACAAGGAATTGTCTACTTGTTTTAGGGTCAAGTAGGTCAAAGGTCAATTTCATTGAAACCCGTTTCCGTGCTCTAACTCATAAGCCATTTGACCTAGGACCTTGGAATTTGATACGAATGTTATCAATGAACCACGGAGGTGACCTAGTATTTTTGGTAATGTATGTCAATAGTCATCTGCGCTACTAGGGTGATAAAATGCTTGTGGGGTTATAAGTCCGCTGTCCTAAAATTCTAGTTATATATTTCATCTGCACAAGCCAATTGTATGTGGCCAAATGTGACTAAAGTATGATAGCAGAATCATTCCTTGCGAGTTTGCATGAAAACTGCAAACGCACGAGAATTAACGAGAATAGGAGCATTATAATGTTAATCCGAAACAATTAATAGACAGGTAATTGATGAACGGTTGACAAGCTTTTGAATAAGGTGAGTGAGCAGTTTCATGCCGATGGAACTTCACATGGCTGAAGGTCTGCTACATTATACTTTAAGAATTTGGAATCATTGGTTATCATTACTACGATAGAATGTTTAAATATCTTTTCAAAATGTTCTCCTCTTTAATCTTAAATCCTAGAACTTCCAGATTTTGCAAATAACATTGCAATGTAGTCCTCTGGTATAATACTTCAGAATACCTCAAGTTATAACTATGAACCCGATGTTGTTGGTAATTAGTATTTCTCACTCAAGAACTGCCACTACGCTCTTTCCTAGACTCAAGCTGCTATCCCACATAATTTACGATTATCCACCCTTTGGCGAGAGTCAAATGCCGGAAAGGATATGTGCCGCCGGGGTTCGAACCCATGATTGAAGATTGGGAGTCTGATGGGCTACCGACAGCGCCATGGTGGCGGCGAGGGAAGAATAATGTGACGGTTTCGTGGGAGGTAATTTGCGGTGATATGCAAATAAGGACACCTCCAGAGAGTTACATTTCTAATGGAAGTGTTTCTAACACAGAGTCGACCCATAAAGGGCTGAGCATCTTTTTCTCTGAATGGATTTGCTTTTTGTCTACCAGCTCAGCACGTCAAAGCCGCCATTACAGGTGTCACACTTGCCCAAGTTCTCCATGAATATGTGCCGTATTTCATTTCTCTCAGGATGAAATTTCAAGTTATGAACATTTCATTTTGGGCAACTTGGGTTAACGATTAACCACCCATTGGTGAGATACAAAGAAAACAAATTTGTAAGATTGATATCAATCATTCATTTAAGCATGTTAATCTGAACATTTCCAGTCATCCAAAATTTAACTGTTCTTGTAATGATCATCTAATACCACATAAAACGTCACATGACCTTTTCTAGCTAAGGTAGGAAATTTAGGGGTCTTTATTTCTATAAATATGTTTTTTCAAAAACATCATGGATGCCGAGAAATGAGCAATTTTACAATTCTTGTGCATTATTTAGACAGTAATGATTATTTCTTCTTTAGTATTCTTTTATCATTTATTTAGAATATGATGCACAGATCATACCCGCAAGCTTTAGTATGCAGCCCCAACATAAAATCTACGGAAATATGATAGCTTAAGGGCACACCAGGCACAGGGATAAAAACTTACAAGATCTATTTTGTATGCTTTGCCCAAATCTTCAATCACAGGATGTCATTGGTTCAATCCCCGGCGGCGGCACATATCCTTTCCGACATTTATCTCTCACCAATGGGTGATTTATCGTTAACCGCTGTGGGATAGCAGCTGGAGGCTAGGAAAGGTTAAAGTGGTAGTATTGGTGAGAGAAATACCATGAATCCATAGTTAGCTGCTCAAGCTGCCGCGATATGACTGAAATACTGTTAAAAGTGGCGTTAAACCCCATTCAATCAATCAGTCATTGATTGCAAACTTCAAGGTAAGAGTAAGAAAATAAGGAAAATAAAAAATAAGTTGACAGAAGGATTCGAACTGACGTCCTCTCGCATAGTATACGTGCGCTCTTCCTAGCGGGCATTTAATCGATTGTTGATAAAGATAAACTTCATTTGTAATCCGTTGAGAGAACTCTTTCGTCCCGAGACTTTTTCATATTACTAAAGGCCTGTTAACCTATCCCATGCATCTACACTACCCTTCGATATACCGATAGATTAGGACAGGTTGTCCTTTTCCTGAATGGTATGGTATTTTCAATTAGCAATTGACTTGCTTGTTTATTCGGTGAATTGGTTGGTCCCACGACTTGTCAACGCGTAAAAAACCTATTCGAAAATCCCTGTAGCCCGTGTAAATCAGGTGACCATCTCGTTTTCTTTTACTCTCCTTAGATATTTCTTCAATTGAATCAAAGTACTGAATGTACTGTAAGCTAGCAAAGCATAGTAATCTTCTTTGCCAAGGTTATCTTGATGATTAACGAGGTTAAAGTAACCGAGGAGTTAACTCATAACAACGTGAAAAAAAATTCTATCCTGGTTCCAATTGAAAGAAATTGCAGGCGATAATTTAAAGTCGGTTGAATTTAGAAATTATTACCCTTGTTGGATAGAAAAACTTGTGGAAAATGAAGAAATTGCTTGCAACGAGCAGTTTCTTTATTGTCCACAGTGTATTCCAATATTTTTTTCTTGAGATGCTCTAAAAGCAGAATTCAGTGGGAATAGGTCAAATGGCATGCATTTGAGTACGTTCTCTACAATTTAATTAGAGTTTTCATATTCCTGAAATACACAAGAACTACTTTTTTACGGCGTAGGAATTCAATTAATCTATGGTTAAGCCTCCAGTGGCAGTTTGAACTCGTTGAGCTTTGAGAAGTCTTCCAAACTTTGTTACCTTAAGCTATCAAAGCTGACACTTTGCTAGCTAAAAAGCTTACCGTCCAGCATCGACTGTTCAATACTTTACCGAACAAACTGAAAATGAATCTTCGACAAAATATTCAAAGAAATCTAGATAGTAGCAATAATCGAAACATTATTATTTTATTATTACTATACGCAGCCAAGTTGGCTAGAGGGAATTTGGGGAAATTAGGACACACTCAATCTCCAGTTCGTGGTTATACAAATTCATAGAGTAGGAGCGGAAGTATACAGTGTGCTAATTAGAATTGACACTTGTGCTTGTGTACAATGTTAGTTTCGTCACTTGAAGCAAATGCCTGTAGAAGCAAGGTAGTTGCATGTCTATTTTGGCATTTTGTGTCATATTAACCCTTTCCTGTTTTTCAAAAAAATTAGACTTGTCTGAATTCAAAGAAGTTGCAAACAACAATTAAAAGCGAGTGCTATTTGAAAAGTAACCAACCTACAGAGTAGAAAATATTGTAGGAAAATTGAAATTGCTTGGTACAATATTTTTTCAAGTATAAATACTCAGAGACGTAAAATCAAGGGTTTAACTAGGAAAGGGTTAATTTTGAAATTTTAATACCGATCTGCAGTTTGTTACATACACAATGGCGTATTATCTTATTAGCGCACTAGACGTTTCTGATCAGCTTGAGGTGCAAAATTTGAATGAATTTTGACCACAAAAAATGCCATACTTTCCTTTATCATATAGACACAGGAATTATTCAAACTCATCTTCACTCTTTGACACCTTGTCAAGAAGGTATAAGAGAATGCCTCAAAATGGAAACGTCTGATTCTTTTGTTTACTCTTTATTGTGACTTGAAAAAATAGTTTTAAGTATTGTACTGCCTCCCACTTAGACGTTGTTCTGTGACTTGACTTAGTTTCTCGTAGTTGCTCGTGGTTGTATACTACTTAATATGCGGTAAGTATTCGTCATACAGCATCAACATGTCACAAATTTACACGTGAATGACTGAAAAATCACTTTCATCCGACATACTTGCCTTAACGTGTAAATTTAACGTCTTTAACAATTTGTTGTTTTCTCGCATTTTATCCGTATTAATTCGGGTAAAATCTTAGATTGATACCGCAAATATAACAACCTACAATAATTCTTCAATGCGCATTTAATACACGTAAACAGCATGTAAAAGTGATAAAATCTTAGGAACCTCCCCACCCCCAAACTTTTACGGATAAAACATAGAACTTTGCTGTTGATTGATTGATTGAACGGGGTTTAACACCGCTTTTAACAGTATTTCAGTCATATCGCGGCGGCTGGAGCACCTAATAATGGATTCCTGGTATTTCTCACACCAGTATATACTTTCCTAGCCTCTTGCTATTATCCCACTTAGACATAGGACTTTGTATCCGTATCCGTAAGTGTAAACTTGCTTCACTCACTTTCGAGATTATAAATGGCTTATGATTGCTGTGCGGATTCATAATGGTGATTTATCACCTATTTGTAGGTGAACAAGGGTACTGTAGGAATACCCACGTTTTTACGATGAGCAGAAACAGTCCTGACAAGAATCTTTGCAGCCAAACTACTGTTTAATAATAATTTGTGTTTTTGAACCAATCTCCGTTCCCCGTAAATACTCCTTACTCACACAAACCTTTCGTAGTTATAAACAAAAATGTCATGTTTTGGACGTACATTATCCTACATCATTAGATGAATCCTTTAACCGTCAATGCGGTAGACGTAAAGATGACTAAATAACCACCGAATCACCTAAAATGTACGCTCTTATTCGTAATAAGAAGAAACAAATCTGAACCTTGAACAAACGATAAATATTCATTGTGATAACTCGTAAAATGACAATATTTGTAGGAATATTTGTAAATTTATCTTGAAAGATTAAACGGCCCGTGTATTTTTACGAATATGTGACATTTTTTAATGCACTATTTACAGAAAAATATATTCTTACCGTTGGTAACTGAAGGCTCAATATATCATCCACGAGAGCGTTAGCTTGAGCGGATTATTCATTGAGCCTTGTTACTCAGAAAATCGGATAATTTTTTTCAAAATCCAACGATATAAAATTGTTAAATAATTCTATCACCTGTGCTTGTATTAATACATGGGAATCAAACGCTGGCGTCCTAAAGCAATATGAAAAGCGGATTAGTTCCCTTGATTACGGACGCGCTTCAGTTTATTGTACTGTCGCTCGACAGATACAGTTCTAAACAGAGCTGATTTGATCAACCATAGCAAAATAGCGACAGAACAATGTGTTGTAATTAATTGTTAATATCACTCTCTTTCGAAAAACCTCGTGGTGATAGGATAACATAAGCACCGCGGTTTTAATTTTATCTTGAAATGTCGAAGCGATTGTTTTTGATTGTTTGAATGGGGTTAACGCCGCTTTCAACAATCTTTCAGTTATATCGCGGCGGCTGGAGCACCTAACAATGGAATCCTGGTATTTCTCACATCAGTACTACCATTACATCCTTTCCTAGCCTCCAGCTGCTATCCCACATAGGTCTACGATTATCGACCCATTGGTGAGAGACAAATAGTCGGAAAGGATGAGTGCCGCCGTCGGGGATCGAACCCGGGACCTCGAGATTGACAGTCCGACGCGCTACCAACTACGCTATGACGGCGGCCAATGTCGAAGCGATGTAAAGGCAACCATAACCGTTGAAGCCGAATGCCGAAAAGTACCCGACTTTACAGGTTAAGTTTATTTTGAAAACCATTTTCTAGTGTAAACATTTTCCTATCAATAGAAACATATTTTATCAGTAAGACATTCATGTTTACTTAGAATTTAAATAATTCATCTGGTCTTGTTTGATAAAATTTTGACGCTATACTTTGAATATCTGTAACTTTCTATCCCGATGGAAACAACGATAGAAGAACTACGGAAAATGTCGATTTTTCTGCTATCCGTGGAAATTTAATGTTATCGGGATATTTCAAATACAATAAATGCAAACAGATACAACGTAGATACAAAGAAAGTAATATTACCTGTTAAACGTATTGAAATGGTTTTTCTTAAATGAAAAAGTTGAAGGCGCGACCTACCTTCAAGGTACGGTTGTCGTAGATTTAAACACATTCGAATTGCTTTGTATTTATACGGTTATATTCATATTCCGAGATAGAATCAGCGGTGATATGTATCGGCCGAAATTTACAGACGAAGACACCAAACCTTTAGATCAGGTAACACTTCTTGCCAAGATAAAATATGCTGCATCTAACGTCTATATTGCTACGAATCGCGGGGAATAATCAAGTCACTATACAAAATACATGAGACCACGTAGAAAAGAGTCATAAATTATTGGCCAGTTTGGTTAGATATATAAATAAAGAACGTGTTTTCTTTCCATTACAAATGATAAATCGTGCTTTATTATGAGCATTTGATGAAAAGATTCGACAAATTTGTAAGACCGTCGGTTTACCGGATAGGGTCAAGCAGTTCCGATTTCAAAACTCTTCCAAGGGGGACTTATGCATACAACAGCGCATCTGGAATAACTAATATGTTTTAAACAAACAAGTTCTATAATGAAAAAATCAAAACGAAACGGAAACGCATATAAAAACAAGATTGTTTTACCTTGATTCGCTGTGTCAAAATAGAGTTTGCTTTAAGAGGCGAAACGGCAACTGTACACAACCACAAGACACAATTCTAATTAGCACACGGTGCATTTCCGCTCCAACTCTGTGAAATTGGTTTTCAGCCATTTCGATACATACACAGCCGATTCTTCAAAACGATAACATCAAATAGAAAAACGCACTGTTGTAACACCCTCTATGCATGTTATACCGACCAATTGCTGACTACAGATGTTGTTGAATAAAGCGCATAAGTCCTATCTCAATTTAAAAAGATTCAGAAAGAAAAAAATAAAAAAAATCTTCCGACAAACCAATAGGTTTAGAGGTTTATATATAAGTTTATTCCGAAAATAAAAGCAAATGTGCCTATCAAGCCACATACATTATTCAGATTTTAAAAATCGCTGTCAATGATGGATTACTAATTGTAATAATTTTAATTTCATCTTATTTTAGACGGACTGTCAATCTAGAGGTTCCGGGTTCGATCCCCGACGGCGGCACTCATCCTTTCCGACTAATTGTCTTCCACCAATGAGTCGATAATCGTAGACCTATGTGGGATAGAAGCTGGAGGCTAGGAAAGGATTTGATGGCGGTACCGGTGTGAGAAATACCAGGAATCCATTGCTAGGTGCTCCAGCCGCCGCGATATAACTGAAAGATTGTTGAAAGCGGCGTAAAACCCCATTCAATCAATCAATCATTCATCTTATTTTAACTTTTTTTTCAAATCTTAACGAGAAAAGGTTTCTTAAAGTTGAATTCATATGAGAAATGGAGAGAAAATTTTTGTTTTCATTGAGGTATGGACCTAAAAACTTAATGACAAAGTGTGAATTGGAGAATCAGGTTCACAGATTAAGGTTTTAGGTTTATACCTCAATTATTGTTTGTTTGTCTGTTTGTTTGTGCGTTTGAACAGTTTGTGTAAAAGTATTTCATTCATACGGCAGTGGCTGGAGCATATAATCATGAATTCCTGGTATTTTTCACACTACTACTACTACTGAATTCTTTCCGAGCCTCCAGCTGCTCATGCCACTTGGGTTTACGATTATCCACCCATTGGTGGAAGATCATAGCTCAGCGAAAAGAAAATTGTACCTTTCGTTTCCAAAAAAAGTCATGCTATCAAGCAAAACAAAGCAAATATTTACTCGTTTTGAGTTTTTTTTTCTACTATGTGCGAAAGCATTCAATTCGTTGCGTGCTCAAAATTTCGTTCATGGAGGTATGAACAAAATAAAGTCAACGATTCAAAACGCTTGAATCTTGCTAAACGAAGCTAAAATTAAACTATTCTGCTGTGAAGGTTTCCTTTGACAGATTCCGTCACTCTCTATCATGACATTAACAATCGACGGGTTGCTGACATGCCCACTGACTCCGACAGGAAGCTCCAATTAGACATTAAACAAGTTTATTTTGCAATATTAATCATCAGAAACTTGTAGCAAAACAGTAAATTGGTTGGTTGGCGACATAAATATCGTCAATACAGCTTATTCCAGCTGTAGATACGATGTTTAAGTCGCCATACCAGCAGAAAAGCTTCTCATAAAATGTCTGACAATATCGAAGATCAAAGTTCAAAAATCACTTCCAGTTGTAAATGGATTATTTGATTGGTCGATTGATTCTTTGATTGGCACTCGCGATATGTCATTTAAGACTTCATTTATTTTTTTCTTTTTGTGCTATCCCTTGTGTAGGCTACCATTTCAATTTCATATCATTTTGGTATTCATGATATTTTGTTTTATTTTTATCGTATTTTATACATTCTTCACTTCTCCAGCATCTTCTACTCTCAACTCCCAAACAAACGAGAGCCTTCATAATATCGATTTGCAAAAGCAGGGTTTGAGTGATGTTCTCTAGAAGGAGTATTTTGTGTTTTTCTTGCCGATTTCAATTTGTGTTTGTTTACATTTTGAAATCGAGACGAATTCACCCGATTCTTCACCGAAAATCTTAGCTATTCTTTGGCATTGACTGCTATATGTACAGGTGCCGATGACTTAACTTTACGGACGATTCCTTTAATCTTCATGACCTAGCTATTTGTTTGAATGACTAGCGAGAGTTAAAAGGTCATTAGTGACGTCAAACCATTCACAATTTAAAATATTGAAACTTCTTTCATGCATTGTGGACTTACTGCGTAGAATCATATTGTTCTAATTTATTCGTTATGCTTTGGAGCCTGGGCAACGGTTATCTTACTTATTTCATAGTGTGCAATGGGGGAAGATATGGCTTTAAGAATCTGAAGCCAACACATAGAGAAATTCTAAAGGCAATGCTGCATGGCGGTTTTGTCGACCGGGTACGAAAAGTCGTTACCCCACCAACTATACACTCTGGTGAATAGTTATTTACAACCGATGGCAAAGAAGATGCTGTCATTTGATGTGTCTTTAATGCAGGGGCGAAGCAATAGGCTGTCATGGTGAATATGATATTAATTAGATTGCAATAGACCTTCACGTATATATTTATGTAAATATTGCTATAGAATAGATGAAATTGTGAAAATGCAGTATCCTCCCAAGTCAAACTACTTTTACAACATAATAAAAATTATTTTACGATATCTGGATATTTACAACCGATATTAAGCACTGAAAACGTAAATGATTATGTAGAATTGCTTTCATGGTCTTAACTTTGGTATACAGATGATGTTGATGTTAATCTCTAATAAATTCATAAATTGCAAAAGACCTAATTATATATTATTATGTTAATATTGACAAAGAATAGATGACAATGTAAAACTGCAGTCTCTTATCAAATATAGCTACTGCTTGTTCTACCAATAACTTATACGCCTATACAAATACTTTGCAGTCCACTTAAAGCTTGTCATTCTAAATAAAATACTTCTTCAGATTTACAAATAAATCAAAGGACAGAAAAGGACAGGAAGATCTTAAATTGGGTCAATACATCTTTTGAACGTCCATTTTATGAACAATCCTGGCTTGAGAAGAACTAACAAGCTGTGTCTACTAAGACCAGACTTCACTTATGTGTACGCTGATCTTCGTCTTAACCTCTTGCCAAAACAGGGATATTCCGGGCTCAGTATGACAACAGTTAATTTTTACGATAACCAGATAAAAACAAGAAATCTTAATCTCTAGTAACAAATTATTTATGTAAATCTGCCCTTCTATGTTCAAACGGCTATTACAATACGAATCCAAGTAAGCTATCACGTTTCTGTCGATGTTTGAGTAACCTATGTAATATTGTCATCATGCTATAGTACATCTATATTACGTTGACATAGAGGTGCTACGTGCAATTCTTTTTATCTATTTCGTTCCCGTGAGATAATATTTCATTTTCTGAAGTTTGATATATATATATCAAAAGGAATAATGCATTCAACATTACATATGAAACCAAATTCAAACAGATGTACCAAGATAGTAACCCATTCATTAAAGATGGAGAGGTACTTGTAACCTTAGAAGAAGAAAGACAAAATGGCAGAGAATCAAAAAGACAAACAACCCAAACAATGGGACAGATGACATATGCATCAGCAGTATCAAGTTTTGGTAACAAGCGACCCCGACAACCAATACAATATAAAAATAAGCAAAGAGGAGAATGGAAACAAAACTTTGATATTAGACAAAGGGATTACACAACACCAGGTGCGAGAACAACACTAATCGGGAGGAACATAAGAAATTACAACAACGAGCTACGAACCGACAACAGAAACCAGATGGGATGACAACATGGAACATATACATCCCAAATGCAGAACACGAGCACCAATGGTATGAGAAGGCGTGAACAGACGAACGACTACGAGAACAGTATAAACAATCTCAGGCTTGGTCTGGAAGACAAGACTCATACCACTATAATAGACCAAACTGGAACAATAAAGGGCGTACCTATACTGACTCTTTTTTAGACTGGAACAAGACAAGACAACAGACGGGGTGAATAATTCACTACAGCAAAATAATTCTGATACAAATAATGATATTACGATTATTAATCTATCTTCCAAAGAACTTAATGACACAGAAATCAATCTTTTATGTAAAGGATTAAAATTTACACCAACGCCTGATAAAAGTAATGTAGAAGAGTTGGAAAACGGCATAAATGAATTTACAAGAAAATACGTTTAGAGGAATTTTTCAAAAACTCCGAGGAAACTGATAGGTCCATAGTTAGAAATAAAAGTGATTTTATCTCAGAAAAGAACAGAAATTTGAGTTTGGAAAAGTTTATTGATAATATTAATAATATGCTGAAAGAAAATGTCAGTCAAAAAGTAAAATCTAATATATCCCGAAATGAAAGAATAGCAATTCAAAATTTAACACTAAATCATGATATAATAATCAAAGAAGCTGATAAAGGTGGAGCAGTAGTGATCATGGATGCATCTCATTATAAACAAATGGTTGAGTCACAACTAAATGATACAAATTACTATGAACGTCTTGACCATAACCCAAGTAATTCAGATAGAATAAATTATCATAAAGTAATCGACAAAGGAAAGAAATTTCTACGGCCTACCTAAGGTACACAAAAACAATCAAATTAATAAGGCTTGTTCAACTTCTAAATCCCAATCAGTTAATGTAAGAAATGTAACAGATCTTAAATTACGACCGATTGTCGCTGGTCCAAGTTGTCAAACACACAGACTCAGCAATTTTTGGATATTCTATTGCGACCGTTAACCACTCACATTAAGAGCCACATCAGAGATACAACAGACTTCTTGAATTCGCTACAAACAGAAGTAGACAAAAAAGTTTTACTAACCACATTTGACGTAGAGTCGTTATACTCTAACATCACGCACGAGTTCGGTCTCGAAGCAATAGAACATTGACTTAATTAACTAGGCAAAGAGTCTATACCATCCAGGTTTACTAATTCATTTATTTTGCAATGTCTTGATTTTATTCTTAAAAATAATACCTTCAACTTTAATGACATCTATCGTCAAATAAAAGGTACGACTATGGGCACGGAGGTAGCCCCTGTATATGCAACCCTTGTATTAGGATAATTAGAAGAAAATTTGTACGAAATAATCAAAGAAAAGTACGGTCATGATTTTAAACAGTATTTTATCAACAGTTGGAAACGTTTTCTTGACGATATCTTTATATTATGGCCGAAGTCATTAGAGGAACTACGTAACTTAAACACTTTTTTTAAATTCGATTCATGAAGACTTGAAATTTACTCTACAACACAGTGAAAAAGAAATAGCATTCTTAGATGTCCTTGTGAAACTTAACAATTTAAATATTGATACGGACATCTTTTACAAACCTACAGATAGTAAATAGTATTTACTATTTACGTCTTGCCACCCTAAACACACGAAGCAAAACACTCCCTTTTCTTTGGCAAGGCGTCTATGTACAATAATTTCAGATAAAGAAACACTTAAAATACGACTAAGCGAATTGAAAAAATACTTCATTGCCCAAAAATATCCGATCTCACTTATAGATAATGGTATTTCTAGATCGCTAAAACTCACAAAGGCAGAGCTGAGAAAAGTGAAAGAAACAAAAGAAGAACACGTAGATCCGTACTATTCTACACACAACCCAAGAAATATTGAGGCATACAATATAATTTACAGAGAACCTCAAAATATTAAACAATGATGAACAGATGAAAGATTTCATTTCAACACACAAAATTATTAAAAGTAAACGCCAGCCTCCCAATTTCAAAAGACTACAGACCAAGCCAAATTCTCGAGAAAAAAAAAAAAACGCTCTTTTGAATTACAGAAGTGTGGCTCGAGCAAATGTGTACTCTGTAAGCATTTCATAGGAAATACATATTCATTCCGAAATGGACGCAAATTTCACATCAATGCAATATGCAAGATAGAAAATGTTATATACGCCATAAAATGTACAGGATGCTCTAAAGATTATATAGGAGAAACAACACATTTAAGAAATCGAGTTACGCTACACAATCAACATATCAATAACCCCAATATGCACTTCTACCGGTCAGCAAACACATTGCTGCTTGTGCAAAGAATTGCACACCTGAATACCAGATAATGCCAATACACAAAATGGGTGAATTAAACGCTTTAAAACGAAAGAAGAAAGAATCCTTATTAATAAACCTTTTAAAACCAGAATTAAATTCAAAGTAGATAACATAATATTTTGTATTAATAACATCTAAGAGTAACGTCCCCTGACATTAACGACGTCACATGACATTACGGACGACGTTACTAAGCACTTTTGAAGAACCGCTAAGCGGGGAAACGCGTTAGGTGTACTACCTTTCTATATGTGATTATTTATATAGTAATTAAATTATGTAAACTTCAAACGGGCATCTCCTATCTATCTATCTATCTATCTATCTATCTATCTATCTATCTATCTATCTATCTATCTATCTATCTATCTATCTATCTATCTATCTATCTATCTATCTATCTATCTATCTATCTATCTATCTATCTATCTATCTATCTATACTGCCCAACTCCCCTTTCGGGTATTACTGGCAGGTGCGCGTCGGTGCTGGAATAAAAACTGTTAGTCATTGGTTAGGGTGCAAATTTTTAAAAGAATTGTGAGTGTTAGATTAAAAGATTATCTTTTTCCGTATATATATATAAATATATATATATATATATATATATATTTGAACCCCTGATGAAGAAACTTTTAGTTTCGAAAGCGCTAGGGTTATAACTTGATAATCCATATATTTCACACTGTTTGAATACAATTTATCCCACATTTATATATATATACGACAGATAAAAAAATGATCTTAACAGATCCCCATTAGCAAAATTCTGGAGAACCGAAATTCCAACATTCTGAAAGACAAGACATGGACCCATTGCAATAGCTCATGTAGTTTTTCTGGGATTTTACGATTTAGAATCGGACAAATTTTGTACACACAGAAAAGTTCCATTAGACAAAAAACGTATTTTATATTATACACAGAGGCGTAAATCAGGCGCTCCTCGAAAGAAACTATTGCAGATATTAAAATTTCAAAACATATAAACATTCATACATTACTTACTGCTTTTTCAGGGATCCAAGCCTCTCTGTTTTGGAGAAAAGAAGATTTTTAAAGTTTTCACTATATAAGCCCTAAGTAATACACGTGCCCCCCCCCCCAAAAAAAAAAAATTCAAACTGTAATACTTTCAAGCATTTGTTAGAAGGCGATAAAGCTGGTTTTATAATGAAAATGGCTGTTCATAATTTTAAATCAAAGTATTTAAAGTACTGTAAGCTAGCAAAGCAATTTTTTTTAAATCATCTCCTTTATCAAAGGTTATCATGATTAAATCCATTCCCACACAATCCATCCTCTTTATGCCCCCACAAGAGAATTGTTACGAGCAATTTCTCTATTTTTCACATTGTTTTCTACCTAGAAAAATAAATATTTTAAGATTTTTCAACAATTTGAAATTGTCGTCTGAAACTTCTCTTAAGACTCTGATCAGAGTCATTCTGAGCATGATGGGCCCAACAGAGCTAAAATGCCTAGGAGATGAACTGGCAGACAGATTTTGCAAATTTTCCTGAAATACATAAGAGCAACTTTTAATGACGTCGGCTTTTAACGGATCAAGTGGTTAAGCCTCCGATGGCATTTTGCACTCGTTGAACTCTGAGAAGACCTCAAAATTTTGTCTGTTAACTTAAGCTGACGCTTTTCTAGTTAAAAAGGAGGAAAGACGAAAAAATCATCTGGTAAATACGTTATCAGTCTATTGCACCGAAAAGTGCCTTATTGGTAGTTTCCATGACGTATCAATTACGTCCCTGGCTTCCGCTAGCAATACAGTTGTTTTCGATATCGCCCAAAGACTAACGACCTCATCCGATAAATTCCGACATTTCAAAATAGGGCATAGGTAAAATATTACATTAAATTAAATTTCAAGTGAATTTCTATGAAGAAAGAATATTTATCGTGAAAATGATATTGATAACTATTTGAAAAGAAGATTATTTTCCTATGTCAAATTTTCATGAAAATCTGTCCAAGAACCGCTCTAAAGGTAAACAGCGATCACAGATTGGCGTTCGAAATTTCTGGCATGACGTTACTATTCATTAGAGAAACAGAAGCTGCGATGCAAGGAATTACCTCTTTCGTCATATAGTCAGACAAACAATTTTTAGCTCACCTGAGCACGAATTGCGGTGTGTTATTGTGAACGGCCAGCGTCCGTTGTACGCCCGTCCATCTATCCGTCCGTTCACTATTACAAAAAAAATCTTCTCCTCCAAAATCAAACATGTAATTTCAACTAAACTCCACAGAAATGATTTTAAGGTCATGCTTCTTCAAAATACTTCAAAGAAATGAAATCTATTAAAAACTTTGGTTGCATGGCAACCGAGTAAACAATAAAATCTCCCAACTCATAGGGCTTAGGGCTTTGATATTTTTTTATCAGATAACATCCATTTACCCTCTACCAAATACTTAAAGAATTACCATATCTTGAAAATTAGTCATTTCTGTGCAAACCCCTGATTTAACATAGAAATAAAGAAGGAAATCTTTGAAAATCTTCGTCTCCCAAACCATAAGGCCTAGAGCTTTGATATTTTGTACAAAACATCATCCGTTGACCCTCTACCGAACCATTTCAAAGAATGACAATATCTTGAAATTAACATTCTTTTGTGCAAATCCCTGATTTTACATAGATATACAGAAAGAAATATTTGAAAACCTCCATCTCCCAAACCATAAGGCCTAAAGCTTTGATATTTTGATTCTCTAACAAAATTCTTCAAAGAATTACCGTAGTCTGAAAATTATCCCTTTACTGTATAGTGCCTGATTTTACATAAAAATACAGAAGAAAATCTTTGAAAACCCGTTTCTCCAAAACCACAAGGCATAGAGCTTTGATATTTTGTATTAATCAACACCTATTGACTCTCTATCGAAATACTTCAAAGAATTACCGTACTCTAAAAATTATCCCTTTCCTGAATGATCCCTGGTTTTACATAGAAATAAAGAGGGAGATTTTTGTAAATTTTCTTCTCCAAACCACAAGGCCCAGAGCTATAACATTCTATTGACCCTCTACCAAAATAATTCAAAGAATTACCGTACTCTGAAAATTATCCTTTCCTGAATGATCCCTGATTTTTCATATGAATAAAGAAGGATATCTTTGAAAATCTTCTTCTCCCAAACCATAAGGCCTAAAGATTGAAAATTTTGTATGTATCAATGTCTATTGACCCTTTACCACAATTACTTCAAATAATTACCGTACTCTGAAAATTAACCTGTTTCTGTGTGATCCTAGATTTTACAGAGAAATAAAGAAGGATATCTTTGAAAATCTCTTCACCCAAACCAGTAACCCTAGAGCTTTAATATTTTGTATGGGTCAATGTTTATTGACAATTTACCAAAATACTTGAAGGAATTATCGTACACTGAAAATTAGCCTGTATCTGTGTATTCCCTGATTTTACATATGAATAAAGAAGGAAATATTCTATAATCTTCTTCTCCCAAACCATTAAGCATAGAGCTTTAATTTTGGTGTGTATCAATACCTATTGACCCTTTACCTAAATACGTCATAGAATACCGCATTATGAAAGAAATCTATTTTCTGTGAATTCATAGAATTTTGAATGGTATAAAAAAGGATATCTTTGAACATTTTCTCGTCCTAAACCATTAGGCCTAGAGCTTTGATATTTAGTATGTAACAATGACTATTGATCCTCTACCAAAATACTTCACAGAATAACCGTAATATGGAAATTAGATCTTCAATACACCTAGGATCAAAGGAGAAAATCCTCTCCAAAATAATTAGTTTTAAGGCTTTGATGTTTTGTATACATCATAGAGCCTTGAGCCATCATACTCAGGGCGGTATAGGACCATTATGGTCCTCTTGTTTTTAAATTCTTGCTGATTTACTCACGTCCTTTAAAGTCGGGACTTCTACAGCTATTCTTTGGTACGATTTTTCTGTCATTTTTGTGTGTGTATATATATATATATTAATTATATAATCCACCAAATAGTTCGATTTTTTCGCAAAATAACAATCGAACGCTGGAAATGTGGTTAATTCGAATAACAATAACAACTGTTTATATATAAAGGTACCTAAAGAAAGGCATTTATCATAGGAAAGTACTATTTACGATCGGGTCTCCTCTACGCCCGGACCGAGGTTACAACTCCTATTGCATCCATAAGGATTGTAGGGGCCTATGGCGTATTCTAGATTCAACACTAAAGCTATTGGCCTTTCTATTGCAAAGAAAAGGTTTATATAAGATTTTCACTATATGAGCCTATGTTAAACTTGTGATCCCAGGAGATGACCCTATTTTGACCTTAAAAATAATTTATGCAAGTTTGGTAGAGGTAAAGTTGATGATGCTACAAACTAAATATCAAATCTCGAAGGCCTTTCTGTTTTTCACTAAATAAGCATATGTTACACTTGTGACCACCGGAGCGGGCCAATTTTGATCGGGGAAGGGAGGGGGGGGGGATTAATTTGAAGATCTTGGTAGAGATCTACTCCATGATGCCACAAACACTATACCAGAGCTTAATGCGTTTTGGTTTGCTAGAAAAGGATTTTTAAAGTTGCGACTCTGTACGCTTATGTCCCTCCTCAAACACATACACACACATTTGTCTGACCCTTAAGGCGGCCATTTTTTTATTACAAACTTTGTAGTCCCTGCCCTTAAGACTACAAATACCAATGTGAATCTTATCCAACTGCCAGTTCATGACATTAAGTTGGGTTTGTTTTTGTTGATTTTTTTAATATTCTCCCAAGGTTGCCCTTTTTGGCCCATCATGAGCCCACACACCCAATATTAGAATATCAGAGCTGTAGGCCTTTGGTTTGGTGGAAAAAGATTTTTAAGTTGTCACTATGTAAGCTTATGCCCATCCTCAAACACACACACACACACACACACACATTCAACCTGATCCGTAAGGCGGCCATTTTCTATTTTTTCATATTTTTTTTAGAAACTATGTAGTACCTGCCCAAAGTTCTCCAAATATCAAATGTGAATCCAATCCAACTGCCGGTTCATGACATTAAGATTTTTTAGATGTACCCAAGTTGCCTCTTTTGGACCCTTATGAGGCTCCAAGGGGAGAAAACTCCATTTCATGTACAACGTTGAGCGCCTTCCCATGGGGATGCTTCCTGTCAGGTTTGGTTGAAAATCGTCCGGGTTCTTTAGAACAAGTCGAAAATGTAAAAAGTTAACGCACGACGACGGACGAAACACTATCGCAATAGGTCACTATGAACCTCGGTAAGGTAGCCTAAAACTCCTTGAATTCTAATAACAAGGTTTGATAAGGATAACCAAAGGAGCATTCCTGTAAAGGCTGATCTTGATTGGCTAAGTGGTTGTGTGGATGTCTTTGACAGAATTCAAAAACTGCTCCTACCTGTCATGCCCATATTTATTGGCAATTAAATTCCATGAACAAGTTTTGGTAAGTGTCACCCAAAAGCATTCCTGTAAGGTTTGATCAAATATGACCAAGTGATTTAAAACTGGCCCGCCCTGGCTATATTTATGAGTTGATATGAATTTCACGGTAATTTTGATAAGGGTCACCCAAGACACATATCTGTAAAATTCTATCAATTTTTTTTTTGCCATATGGCCGAAAAGGAGAATTTGTTTAACCCTTTTCAGTACAATCCCTGTTTTTTTATGCCCCTGTAATTTTATATTTGAGAAAACATTATGGAAAAAGAAGAAATCGCTTGTGACAAGCCATTTCTTCATTTTCCACAATGTTTTCTACCCCATTGAATGATTATTTTTCAAATAAAAACCAATTTCATATTGTCGTCTGTAAATCATAAGAGAGTCGATGAGTCCAACAGAAAAGGGTTAAAGCCTGCCATGCCTATATTTATGAGCAAATCACAATGTCACGACTTTTGACAAGGGTCACTAGGATAATATCGAAAAGTAATTACATGTATTCATTGATAAAGCGGACGCTTGATAGGTGCAGAATCATCACTGGTTTATATTCGAACATTACTTAAGAGATGAAGAGAATATTTTTGTTTTCATGGAGGTATGAACCGAAAAACCTAATCACACTGTATGAATACGCGAAGCGGATTCATACATTGTGTGATTAGGTTTTTCGGTTCATACCTCCATGAAAACAAAAAATATTCTCTTCATTTATTATAATTTAATAGCATCGAGCGAAAAATGCAACAAATTTTGATACCTTTTTGTAGAGAACTATTTTGTGCGGAAGCATTCAAAATGGCTGCGTACTCAAAATTTTGTTCATGGAGGTATGAATTAAATTTTTTGACCAATCAGATCGCTCGTTTTTGATAGACGAAACTAACAATTAAATTATACCTATCACAAAAAAAGAATCAACAATGGACTGACATCTGCAACAAAATAGATGTCAAAATGTATTTATAATGAGATAGCAGTTAAGAAACCACATCAAACTAGCAGAGGTTAAACCTGGTGACCTGAACAATGTAGGCTCTTCGAAAACAGGCCTAAAGAACAGTAATCGAACTTATTCAAAACTTGTTTAACCCATTCCCACGCGCTTTTTGACGCCCCTAACGAAAGAAAATGGAGCGACATCACGTAGCTTTACCTCCATGAAAACAAAAATATTTTCTTCATTTCTTATAATCTAATAGCACCGAGCGAAAAAAGGGGGGAGACTTTACAAATTTCGATACTTTTTGTATGAAACTTTTTTGCGCAGAAGCATACAAAATGGCTGTGTGCTCAAAATTTTGTTCATGGAGGTATGGATATTTTTTTCGGCTAATCAGAATTCCCGTTTTTGATAGACGAAACCAAAAATTGAATTATTGCAAAATTTCTCTCACCATTGCAACAATATTCGATGCAAGCCATCAGCTAATATCATCGTTCGCTTGGTTTACTGCATATCTTGTTTAGCAAGCTGACAATCACAGTTCTAGACAGAGGGACTGGTGAAAATCTAAACCAGCTATTTCTTTTCAAAGCCTACACTAGATATGTCCATATGAAATGACTTGACACTCTGCACATATCATGTTTGATATAAATGAAATCCACTTTAATACTATTAGGACCAAAAAACGTAATAAATAAAAAAGAATGTAAATAATGCTCGCGCCTGTTCGAACTCACATCTTTCGAACAAGACTCCTCAACCTTAGAATATTACCTTCTTTCGATACGGGCTGGAGATCTTACTATTGCACTCCGTTTCATTGTCTATTCACCTCTTTAATTGACTCAGTAAAATGTTCAATACGTCATCATTTCGTCACATGATGGCATACACCGAAACTGACTTTACTTAAAAATCATAGGACTGGAGGTTCTGAATGTCGCCATGATCCAGATTAGATTATGATTTTATTATTCACAATTATTGGGAATGAATCTACAATATCGTGTAAATCTAGCTAGGCTTGACGTTTAACACAAGAATCACAGATTTCTACATGATTAAATGTAGATAATATTTAATCTTATCCTGTTTCGAAAAACATTTTGTGAAAGATTAATGAAAGTGGAAAATTTATTACTTTTGAGAATAAACATAATTTTCTTTATTAAAACTCGTATGGTTGCATATAAGTTACATTTTAGGTTATGTTTTAATCATGGTATCGTTGTTGGTCGTGAAAAATGTCGTAACTAAAGCTCTAAAGCTCTATCACGCCCAACAACGATGCATATCATATCTAAATTTCTTTTTGAGTGATAATTAAATATTAGACTGGCCAAAATTGAAAGAAGTTGCAGACCACTTTTGACAGTCTGTGTAAATTAAAAATACTATCATTTCAGTTAGAAAACATTTTTGAAAAGGAGAAACTGTCTATTCAAAATAGATTAAAAATACATTTCTTCAGCGCGTGGAAAAAAATGGAATTAGTTAGAATGGGTTAAGTGGTTTAACTAATTACAAAAAACATTTAGCCTTTTCCCTGTGTTTAATATTTTCTAAAAGATTTCTCCATACAGCTACAAAAGCTTTCTATCATGAGAAGAGATATAATGATAATGCTGATTTTTTCCCAATAAATCAGACTACCAAAAAGAAAAGATGATTAGATTAAGGGTCCCCTTTGTATATTGTCAGACAGAATATCTTCAATTTCAAAAAGGATTCATTACTGGGATTCAACAGAATATGCTTAAGTGGGCATCGTTTAGAAAAGACTATTTACTAAAAATAAACTAAGTGTGTGTTTACTACAATTTATCTCCCTTTGAGCATATATGATATTGGGAAATGTTTATTATGAAAAATACTACACCTGGAAAGCATTGAAAAGATGTAATCAAGTGAAAAACATGTATGTTTCTTTTTTGTAAGCATAAGTTCAAACACTATAAATTACACGCAAATAATTTCTCATCCTAAATCAAACAGGTATAAATTATAAGGTTTTGAAAATAAGAGAACTATTTGTCACTCAAAAGAGCTGAATTATTTGGACTGGCCTTTAGATAAAGAACAAATTGCAGAGCCAAATAGTTCCTGCTCCAGAGAAAGAGAGTGATTTCTATTTTGAAATGTATATTTCATTTTGTTTCATCAAACCCTGCGTTGGGGGTACTCTATGGAACCTCAAACCGATTTCATCAAAACGATTACAATGAGTCCTCACAAGAAGAAGAATAAGACCTAGGGTCTAGCAGTTAGACAAACCCACTGCTAGCAACTTTAACACACTTGAACGCTCCTTGAACACACCTGGAATAGAAACACATGACGACAAAATGTCAGCCAAACTGACGTTTGGCGACATAAAAACTGGCGCATTCGTATGAGAGATATTGCTGCTAATTCAAACGATTTTATAACTAAAGAAGCTCCTTGGTTTAAAGGTTAGTGATTAGGATTCAACGACCATATAATGTATATCGAATTTTCATTTGTTTATATTTCATAACATTAAATTTGGCTTTGCATGTTGTTACGGAGCTTATCTGGTTAACTGTTTGATTCCAGTTCAGATGTTTAGCACGTATGATAAAACTTTGAAGTATGAAATGGTCCTTAATTTTCATTGAGATCTTGCCATAAAGAAAGATTTTATTGTTGACCGAGTTATATCAGAATGAATTCATTCCCGTTTCTTATTGCTTGATTGCTAATTTTTATTTCTCGTGAATCAACAGAAAACTGTTTTATCTTACATTACTTGTTTGAGAAATATCTTTATTTATCCCATTGCAGAGATGGTAAGAGTAATGAACGACAACTCTGGTTTTGGGATTGTGTAAAGCATACTATTTAACAAACATCCCTTATCGGTACAAATAAATGAGGAAGTTTCTTCCGAATATAGATGAGGGTACGTATATGTAAATCAATGTTTAAATGACGTCATCCTGCAGCATAATATTGCACGGCATTGATTATATCCTGGATTTGTGAAGAAAATGAGGGAGAAAAAATACTCTAAATCTGTGATTATCTTGAGACAAGCTGGACTTAGCCTCGTCTAGAATAAAGAAGTTATGAACCGGAAGTTAAACGTTCATGATGAAGATTCACTAAATGGCGTTGATATCGTTTAAATGCGATTGTAGTGAAAAATCCATCATATCAAGTTATCTAAAACATTTCATATATTATGAACACTGGTTCATTCTTAAGAATGGTTATAACCCTGGCCAACCACTAAGAATGTTAGGTCTGAAGATTCAGCACGACATATATTTGTATTCACAAAAAGCATTCATTTGGCTTTACATTTTCCGTGTTTTTTAGTGTTTTGTTTCCATGGCAACAAAGACAAAAATATTTCCATTTTTTATTGTTGAAATTTCGGTAGCAGGTGTTTCTCATTCATTAATTGTAGGTAGCTTAGCTTAACCTAAATCGATGAGATGAATGTCTATTTAACTGAAAAAGATTTGTTATTTCGGAGCACTTACAAACTCACTTTCTTGTAAATATCTAGTATTAAGGACTGCAACAGCAAAAGATTCCGTATTTCCATATTGCACTAGTTTCGCTTCTTTAGTCCAAGTTTCATTGGCAATATCATATTTGTATAGATCACGTGACTCGACCTTTCTTGACCTTCGACCAGAGATCCCAAGATATCTTACACCGCCACAGATATATAACATACCGTTGTGCATAGCAGCGTGTCTAATTCTACGCTCTTCCGGAAAGTCTTTTCCAAATGACCATTTATTCCTAACGGGGTTGTATATATTAACAGTCACGATGTTTTCGTGCAAAGATTCACCGCCTACTAAATACAAATTAGAACGGAAGTAAAATGCCGATAACATAAAACGTGTTTTAGGCATCTGCGTTGTCACTAGTGACCAACTTTCGTTCGAAATCTGATATCGAAAAACGGTATCCAAAATATCGTCGTCTTCATCCTTCCCGCCAAAAACAAATATGGCGTCATGGGTAGCGGCTGAGGCATGATGGTACATCTTAATCGGAAGTGGCGATGTTTCCGCCCATACATCTAAATCAGTGTCGTAAAATTCAACAGAATCCGTCGGTTCTCCTCTCGGATACGTTGGCTTACCACCTAAAACATAAATAGCGTTTCCGAAAACAGCAGTCGAGAAGCAACACCTTCCTATATTCATACTTGCTTTTTTATCCCATTTTATTTCTTTCACATTATACTGGTATACATCTTTCAATGCAGTACTATAGTCTTCAAAATTATGGTCATTGTAAAATATTCCACCTATGAAATACACATTATTCCCACTAACACTTACTAGTCTAAAAAAGTCGATTTTGAACTTAAAATCAAAAGTATCGTGTGGTCTTACTCCGACATAATTCTTCATTGTATTGATGTCTATTGTTGTCAGAGACCTGTCCTGCTGTGTCTGTCCACCACTTGAAAACACCAGCATAGTGCGATTAAACATACCATTCCTAGGTCTACAGAATCCATTAACAGCCACTTTATCTGTAGCATCGTCAGAGCAAGGGGTATTGTCCATGCTAGATCTGTATGTATCAAACTGGCGCAGCAATCTACCACAGTATCTATTTTCACTTATTAAAGGGTTAGTTCGCACACGTTTGTTTAGTGTCTGCTCGCCGAGAAGGCCTAGTCTCACATGCCTAAATAAATCAGGAAAAACTTGTATTCTTTCCTCATTACTTATCCATTTTATAATAGTGTCGTATACCAGCTCCTCCTTGTCTACCCATAAATCATCGCTGGAAATAATATCTTGTAAGTCTTCAAAGCTTAACTTAGAAATATCATCACTGTCTGTTATAATTTCCGTAAAATGATCTAGAATGTAATTCTTGGCGCTGTCTTTAAGTTGAAGACATGCATAATGGGACGCAAACATGTACATATCAACACAGTTTGTGAGACAAATTTCTTGTACCATATAAACAGAACATAACTCGATCAAATGTTCTAGTTCAAACATAGACGCTGTGACAAGTATATCTTGAACGATTTCGTTTGTTAGTTCAATACGTCCGTTATAGATGTAGACAATAACTGACTTCAGAATCTCTGGTTCAACTTCCTGTAACTCAACTATTCTTTCATCTCTCTCTTTTACAGGGTTCGTAAACATAGCTCTGAAAATATTGGAGAGAATACGTCTCTGTTTAAAACTTTTCTACACAACCCAGCCTTTTAGGACTCTTAAGGAAAAAAGCTCCAGAAAACATTGTGCTAGACCATGTATTGCTGGTAATAAGCAATTCATTTTTTTCATTCTCCGAGAAAACATTATCTTTCGAATTCTACCCACATAATTTTTCGTCTACATCTTCTATGAATTTGGATCAGTCTAAATTCTTGAAGTTTGGAATTAGTTAATAACACACGACAGTTTGTATCACTTCCGTACACATCTAATAATTTCAAATGGTAAAAGCTAGTCCATTATGCATATACTTTTTCTTAGACTTCACAAATATTTATGTTAAAAACGTGGTTCCTCTTGTTTAGATACAACACAAAGCGATTTTAAAAAATAGAAAATCTATCAAAGTTCCTACTGAGACTAGCATAGAGAGTTTTTAATTTTATCCGAAGGTATATGTAAAGATTTCCGTGGATTTGACTTGTGATCTTAATGACGCCTTCTATTAAATCAAAGCGGTGAAAGCGCTGAAAGCCTGAGATATGTATACAGGAGATATATAATCTGGGCAGAAAAAGTTTGATGGTCGGAATATCGGAGGTGCCATTTTCTACCCAAATCTACTGTCGATTATGCGCAGATCTGCCAATTTGTGCGCTAGGGGACACAACCTGCCCGCTATAATTTTCATCCCGTTGAGGTATTGTAACGATATATATTTACATGTATACATCGTTACATATTTATCACCCAATCAAAATGCTTTGAAGGGATTAGATAAAGGCAATCCAAGGATCCTTCCTGTGAATTTTGGTTGAGTTTGGTTTAATTATGTTCAGTACTTTCTCAGAAGAAGATTTTTAAAGTAAAAGTCGACAGACGGACGGACAGATGAAGGACACCACATTATGACAAAAGCTCGTTGGCTTTCAGCCAGTGGAGATAGCGAGAGAGAGCTAGAGAGTGAGAGAAATGGGTAGCCAGGTTCGAACTAGGAGGCTCTTGCGTGCGATGTGAGTATTCTACCACACAGACCAATTTCGTTATGTAAATATACGTTTTATAATCTCCAGAAAAAGACAGCGAGAGAGGGCGGGCGGTCGTTTACCAGGTTAACATGATTATGTACACCTCTCAAAAGTGGTATGTAGACGTTGCATCCTTTGGGTAGAGTTCGGAGGTAAAAATATATAGACACAAAGTCCGAGCACGACTAGACTGTTTTCAGACAGTGCGAATTGTTAAACAAAACATTCCAATCGCTTCGCTTATCAGCTTTATACAGCAACTTCGTCTAACCGGACCGTTTTAACATTGTTACTCTAGAATAAGTAATATCATTTTGGTATGAAACAAACACCTTATTTTTTCTTAACAATATGATATGATTATATGTGTTTAATAATTTCCATTGTATTATATATCCCCTTTCTTTCATTCCATTCAATCGTCAAGTTTTGATAATTTTGCCAAATTCAGAGCACTCACACGAAAGTACTGTACATCGAGCAGACAGCTTTCAATGAGTCATATCACGCCTCGTCCTTCTCGCCTCAATCGGGGGTATTAACTTATGGTCAGATCCGATCTACTTTTCAAGCGACAGAAGATCACATTGATTGCGGTAGATTATTTTACATTATGTTTTCACATTAAACTCTGCATGGGTTTGAATATTTAGCATTGTAAGTTAAGCTTCAGATTGCTTACGCTATCTCAGGCTAAAAAAGAAATGGTTTCATTTAAGTCTCGCCTTTCAAAAGGCGTGCATTCTGATTTGCTGTTAAATCGTTTTTATACCTCCCAAAGACACTTTTAAATAAATAGAAAAAAACTTTTATGTAAGCTTTGCATAAAGTACATGTAGTCAGAAACTTTCCCCAAAAAGGTATTTAATGTTCTTGATAATTTAATTTTTAGTTTCGTCTATCAAAAACGGGCGTTCTGATTGGTCGAAAAAAATATTCATAACACCATGAACAAAAGTTTGTGCACGCATCGATTTTGTATGCTTCCGCACAAAATAGTCCCATTCAAAATGGTATCAAAATTTGTAAAGCTTTTGTTCTTCTCGCTCGATGCTATTAAATTATAAGAAATGAAGAGAATATTTTTTTTGTTTTCATGGAGGCTCTTCATCTCTTAAATATCAAATTTTAAGAACCGGGGAGATGTGTGTGTGAGTGTGTGTGTTTTCAACTTGTGTTTTGATAAAATAATAATCTTTTGCTTAGGTTTTTTGTTTCATACCTTAATGAAAATAAAACAAATATTCATCTCCTAAATATAAAATCTCCACTTACAAAAATAGATGAGCAAAAGATTGATCATTTCAGAAGTATAACACATGTATTCACATAAAAACTAGCAGTATTTATACAATTTCAATTACAAATGCCATGAATTCAATTGGAAAAATATCTATACCGTCATTACCTGAAATATGGACTAGTTGCCGCCAGTACGTTTCTGTGGCATTCTATTTGAACACCGGAAGTTTCCAGGATGACGTCAGTCAGTATCTGTGACGTAAACATATTATAAAGGCCCTCCGATAGACATCTGTAGTGGTTAGACTGATCCATTTCAGCAATAATACGAGGTTATGTTGAAGCTCAGATCTCATGAAAACGAAACGTAAGTCGGGATTTATATACCAAACGGTCAGGCTACGTCGATAGGAAGATTTCACGTGAAATCTGCAGAATCTGTAAAACAAATAGAATAACGTTTCACTGGGTCGTTTTTATATGAACATCGATAAACGTCAGTCAATTCATAACATGACCACGGGATGGCATAGGTCGATCCCCCGCAGGGCACGTATCCTTACCGACATTTGGCTCTCACCAATGGGTGGATATCGGAAACATAGCAGCTAGAGTTTAGGAAAGGATGTAGTGGTAGTACATGTACTTGTGTGAGAAATGCCAGGAATCTATTGTTAGGTGCTTTAGCCGCCGCAATATGACTAAGTTCTGCTAAAAGTGGCGTTAAACCCTAATCAATCGATCAATCACAGGCTTCTGCTGCATAATTTGATATACTACATGTACGGTGTAACAGTGACCGAGATAGATTTAGTTTTTTGTTTATCAACAGGTTAAAGGTCAATGTCACTAGGTCAGTTCTTCGTCTCAAGCGAGACGTTCCGTCCCTTATGAGGTTATAATTTAATTTTTAGTTTCATCTATCAAAAACGAGCGTTCTGATTGGTCGAAAAATTATTCATAACCCCATGAACAAAATTTTGAGCACGCAGCGATTTTGTATGCCTCCGCACAAAATAGTCCCATACAAAAAGGTATCAAAATTGTTAAAGCTTTTGTATTTTTCGCTCGATGCTATTAAATTATAAGATATGAAGAGAATATTTTTTGTTTTCGCGTATTCATACAGTGTGATTAGTTTTTTGGGTTCATACCTACATGAAAACAAAAAAATATTCTCTTCATTTCTTAAATGTATGAGAAGTATGGGCACTCTTCAGAGACATTCGTCCCGGGCGAGCTAACAGGCGGGTCTTTCCCGTATATGAATTTCTTGGTGCTAAATCTATTGTCTAACGTTCATTTTAGTAACATAAAATCAACTCAAAACAATTATCACATGTTAGTAGGTTACCGAAATATAAGTTGTGGTCCAGGGATGAAGAAGGATTCGTATTGATTTGATCTCAATCGTATTCTCTTCAAATTATTAGTTTTCCAGTTGGAAGGCATTTGAAAAAAATGCTTGTTATCTACGTAGATTCTTAATCCGACTCAAGAAATCTATCCTAACAACCAACAGACTGTACCTTATTGTATTTCAATACAGAAGATTTCAAAGGTACATATAATCGCCAAAATACTCTTATTATTCTTACGTCTTACGTCTTACTACTTACGCTGTTTCTGAAGAATATAATTTGCTATACTCTTATGTCAAAAGTATATTCCACAAAGGGTTTTTCTGGGTTGTTGTTGTTGTTGTTTATTAGAATCAAATACACAAAAAAGTCGAGCATAACTTTGTCTATCCTTTTCAAACCTGTCTGGCAAACTAACAAGCTGAACGACTTTTCATTTAAAAAACAGAGTTAATCATGTAACTTAAAAAAGAATATTTAGAAACGTTAATAAGGCCTACTTTGAAACATCGAACCTCTGAGATTATGACATTCTAATGCTAAATCCGTTGTCTGCGCATGTCATATTCTCCGAAGATTTGAAAAATGTCACCTATCGGAAGATAACGATGCTAAATCTGGAAGACGCATCCTTTCATACGTAGTAAATGACGCCAAGAATTTATTAACGTCAGCAGAGGCGGTTTCCCGGAAGTTGAGAAAAATGAACATAGGTGGGTAAAAAGAACCACTAATGTAGTAAATTTATCATTTTGATAGTTTCACTGTTCTTTCAGTGTTATTATCGGCTTTCTTTCGGTGTTATTATCGGCTGAAAATCCACCGCAAAATCTCAATAACTCACAGAAAAGAAGTTTTGATTATAGATCTACACAAAAAAGCTTCCTTACCTTAATGTCCCAATTCTCTTTCTATTCCCTTCTCCAACTAGACACTGGGAGACGCTTTACATGTATACTGCTGGCACCACACTAAAATTGACTGGCTATACAACTCAGGTAGACATGACTCGAGATCTGTTATTTACGCGTATTATGTATACCTACCTGTCTGTTTATCATAAACGTTTCCATGGAACCACGCGCCATAACGATTGATATATAAATGTCTACTGATTTTACTAGATCGATGTATAGTTTCAATGATAGAGAGAGGGAGAGGGGGGAGAAAGAGATAGAGAGAGGGGGTACATGCAGATATAAAGACAGAGAGATTGGGGAGAAGAGAGAGACAGGAGAGAGACAGAGAGAGGTTGTAGTAGTAAGAAGAAGAAGAATTTCGAACATTTCCTTAGTTTGATTAGACGGATTTTTAAACAAACGATCACTGGCTACGAACATTGGCCTTCGACGTGGGTATTAAGCGAAAGTATTATTCCCCCCCCCCCCCCCCTCAACAAATTTTATGAAAACTCTTCTGTGATTCATTGGATTAACACCCCCCCCCCCGTCAATACATATTTAGCTTAAAAGATCAAAACATATTCGAAACTCGTGGTGAAAGGATCATAATTTCTGTAACCTTCAAAACACACACACGCACACGCATGTGTGTCAATATCAGGTAACACAAGACAACATCATAGAGAAAGAGATGTACATGAAGGTGCTGAAATACGACACATATAAAACGTTAACTTATTTGACCATACAATGACGCTTTTTACACCCACGAGTAAAACAAACTTTGGAAAACTTTGTGGAAAATGAAGAAATTGCTTTTTACAAACAATTTCTTTATTTTCCACTATGTTTTAAATTTCAACTACAAAAATGATGATAATAATGATAGTAAAACTATAATGATAAAAAGTGTCGTCTTTAACTTCTCTCAATTTGGACAACTCTTAGGTTTAATAAGCCAAATATATCATCTCGTGCTATCAAATCGCTCCTCGGCAAGATTAATCTCATATATTTAGGTGGACATGCAATTTCTCCGTAGTCATGTGGTCTGCATATGTACCTAAATAATGGAAAGGAATAGCTCTAGAAGAGTAGAGTAGAATAGAGAAAAGTAGGGTAAAAATGAGTAGAGTAAAATAGAACAGAAAATAGATTAGAATTGACACTGTTATGGTCTACAGGAGGTAAATCATTTTCCCGTCATCTGTCAGATAGGGAAACTCCGGTTCATATCAACACAAGATCAAGGTTGCCTCTGATTGGACAATAATATCGAAATTCAAATCAATGATTTTTTAAGACCTTTTATGTTCCGTTGAAAAAGTACAAACCCAAAAGTAACGGTTTTGAATCATTTTGGCAATTTAATAGTGGGTTTTAAAAGTGGGTATATTTTTTTAAATTGCCCGCAGAAACAGCTGTACAGGGAGGGTTATCTCAAAAACGGGGTCAAAAGTCATAGAAAAGGGATCATGTCATACTGAAATTTATTCTTTTTTATGTACACCAATATAAAGTAGGTCTGGTCATTCTCGCAAACTCTTGGGCTGAGCTATAAGCGAATATCTTATAATGGTCTGTGGAAAATGATTTACTTCCCTTAGACCTCTATACCCGAGACTAGGAAAGTACAAATGAAAATACATGTGATACAGATTGGGATGAAAATAAACAAAGACGAGTGCAAATCGTTTGCAGCATATTTTCTATAAAAACTTGCAATTCAGGGGAAGTTTTCCAACTCATTTTTGTGCCTTGACATCTGGAATTCATGACTCCGTGTATGAGACAACACCGATTTTAGTGACAGAATTTTATGCAATTACCAATTTCTTTTTTCTTTCATCATATTGTTTCTAAAAATATATGTATTTTTCGGTTAACTATATACAAAAACAAACCGGGGGTTAACACTATCCAAGAACTATGCTTAAATAAAACGTCTGCAACCTAAACATCGTAACTACAGTTTGAATCTGTTGTACTTACGACGTTTAAATCGCCAAACTAACAAAAATGATTTTAACACAAATTGTCGGAGTTCAAAGTTCCTGTCAAAATGAATGATTTGATTGGTCATTCGATTATTTGATTGACAGTAACGATCCATAAATGGACTCGAGTGTCCAAGATTTATGACCCCGAATTTATCTCTACAGAGCACGGATGTCACTAGTCAAGTTTTCGCGGTCAAGAGTCGAGGAACAAGAGTTGATAAGAATATCTAGATTACCGGTATCATTTATGTGCATGAAAAAATAGTGTTTAATCCATTTCCAGATACAATATTTTAGACTGGTCCAAATCTAACAAAGTTGCAGACAGCATTTTAAGCTGTGTGCTAAAATTGGAAAAATAAGGGTAAAATATGTTATGATAAAACATGGTGAATAAAAGAGAAATCGCTTGTTTCAAGCGATTTCTCCTTTTTCTACAGCGTTTTTCTTTTGTTTGTTTTTCTTCAGGGCGTGAGAAAGCGCTGTTCTGTGGAAATAGGTTAACGGAAATTAGAGTCATAAGCTACGTGATATTGAAAATCGTGTATTTTGTGTAGATCTATATGGTTTTCTTTTCCTGTTTGGGACAGTTTCAATTTGAATGTCACCATGGCAAGTCTGAAAACTCGAGCTTAACGTGAACTATGAGCTTTAAGGAGTGTCTCTAATCGCTTATTAGAATATAGAAAATAACTGATAAGGCTGTTACAGTTTATCAGAACCAACCAAAAGTAAGTCCATGGCAGTGTCACGGTTTCATATATTAACTCTGAGAGGCCGGTTAGAACTTTTGACCTGCACAGTCCATCTTGCTCTAGAGACTACCTCTATTAAACGACCATCCCAATTAAGCGACCACCATGAAAATCCCTTTTTCAAAATTAAAAGCTCTTACAATGAAGTGGTCGTATTTACTGAAAATATCATACCTAAATCCAGTTTAGTTAGAATTCGTTATAAATGTCTCAGTGAGACGAATCTAATGGGTCCCTATAAATAGGGAATATTACAACAGTGTGTTTTTCTATTTACTGTTATCGTGTTCGATAATCGTGTGTAGGTTTTTTTTTATTGGATGAGACCGAAAACACACTGCTGTAATATTCCTTTTGTTATATTCCTTAAAATTAGAACATGACATTAAGAAAACTCTCTTAAATGATTAAGAAATAACAAACTTTCCGAAAAAAAAAAAAAAAAAACGAACGTCAATACACCAAAAAGTAGTCCATGTTTAACGGTTCTAGACAAATACGGTTTTTTGGTACACGCCGAAGAGGGATTTTTTTCTCTCGAGTTGTATTAGATAGCCAGTTATATAATCCATGTCTTTTATAGGTATATAACAAATGAATTTAGCGAGGTTTCTGTCATAATTTATGTAAGCAATCGTAACAAGCCATCATATATTTCAAAAAAACGTGTTTTGAGCCACCATTCTCTTGAGTAATCACCTTTCGCCGGGGCCATAAACGGTCGATTAACCCTTTTCCTGTTTTGCAAAATTTTAGACCTGTCCGATTTCAGAGGTTTTGCAGACAAACATTTTAAATGGATTTAATTTGAAAAAAAGAATATGCAATCAGTCGGGTAGAAAATATCTTGGAAAAAGAAGGAATTGCTTGTGACAAGCCATTTCTTCTTTTTCCACAATGTTTTCCACCAGCAGATTATCAGAAAGAGGGCTACGATATCGCAGCTAGCCCGGTCGGTGCAGCCTAAGCAGAGTTGGCAATATTAATTTTCCAGTGTATCCTTTCTTTGTCTGACTGCTCAGCTCATGGTTATTATTTCGCCGCATAAAATAAAGATATAGCCTACACAATTGACCAATCGCTGGCCCCTCTACTTCGTTTGCTCCACCCATTGACAGGAAGTCCAGTTTCGACTTTAAACGGCGTTATTTTGAAAAAAAAAAAAAAATTGCAAGCAGCGTGTAACAAGAAAGTAGTGTAGTTGATTGGCGACCTAATCGTCGTAACTACAGCTTGAATATGCTGTAGTTACGATGTTTATGAAGCCAAACCAACAAAAAGGTTAACGAAAATGGCGGCCAATGTTGGATATCATAACTCATTTCTGGTCGCTATGATTTCATTTGTCGACTTCTTACTTGTTTGACAGGCGCGATTTGTCAATTGCATGAAAACGACATCCGAATCGACCGGAAAAAGAATAATTATGTAGCTTTAAACTAAATAATTGTTCATATAATACTTTCCCCTATTTGGTGTTCAACACAAAAGCAAAGAATAATAGACTTTCAATATGGGCCATCTTAGCTAGATATTCTTAAAAATGATCAAAACAGACTCCGCCAAGCTAGAAATTTATTAGTAGAGACAATCCTGTAAAATATAAAATGTATATATTGGAAAGTTATCTCCCTTCTTCACAGACTGACGCTTCCGTACACAGAGCGGCTCCTTTGAAGTTCAGTTTTGTGTTATCTCCGAGTGTGTGAAGACGTGCGATGGTGTAGTTTAATGGAAATGTGAAACA
Source organism: Fragum fragum (assembly GCA_946902895.1). Lineage (NCBI taxonomy): Eukaryota > Metazoa > Mollusca > Bivalvia > Cardiida > Cardiidae > Fragum > Fragum fragum. Next base: position 4,210,488 of record OX336377.1, read on the forward strand.
AACTGGATGTAAATTGTTTATAACTGGAATATGGGTCCAACAGCGCAGTGTCTGTTCGTCTGCATGATTTTCTTTTCTTTGGGTGGATTATATTGCAGACGAAATGGTAAGATCATTTAACTATCAAATAATTTATCGATACCATGTACATTCATGGATGACTCATCCATGCTTAAGAATTGATCGTTTTTCGGTACATTGCGTGCATTGTACAGTAGCTTTCATTCGATTTTCTCACCCTATAATGTTAAGTAATGGATTCGTCTGCGGCTACTGATCAATGCTGCCCATGCTGTACTAATTTGATTTATAGCTTTGTCCAAACTTGAGAAAGATAGATAGAAAAAATGGTATAATGGACAAATTTGAAAATACTAAGTTTTGAAATTTAACCCTTTTTTATTCAATCCGTATGTGTTATGTCCCTGTGATAAAATAAACCCTTATCTATTCAATCCATATGTTTTACCAACCTGTGTTAACATTTTTTAACCCATTCCTCTTCATTCCCTATATTTTACGTCCCTATGTTCTTAACCTTGATAAAATATTGTGGAAAAAAGAAGAAATGGCATGTGACAAGCCATTTCTTCCTTTTCCACAATATTTATCACCCTACTGATTTTTTTATTTTCTCAAGTGAAATAGACTTTAAATAAGCATTTGCAAACCTTCAAATTTGGACAGGTCTGAAACTTGTAATACTGTGAGTTATTTTCTTATTTAGAGACTCTCTACTTAGTTTGTTTTTCAGTGTGATAGACAGGCACCTTACTTTTGAGTGATCTATTTTTTTTCCTTTCAGTTTCCGATTATAGAAGTATTATCATGCAAGAGTAGTATACAAGTTATTTTATTTCCTATTTTATCATCTTTTTGTGAAAAGGAGACAGTAGTTGCTTGATGATCTGCTTATGGCAATCATTTTCCACCCATCCATATATTTTATTCTTTCTAAGATTCAATGTATCCATTCAATTTCGTACTTACATATTCAAATGTTGATGACCAAAACCACAAAAAGTGTCCATCTGCGGGTCAGATGTAGGAAAAGAATTGACCAATCATAATTACCAATCATAATCAACCAATCACCAGAGACAAAATTTTAGACTGATCCAAACTCAAAGAATTTGAAGTCGACAATTTCAAGTTGATGGAATTTTACTTTTTTTGTCATTTTGGATAGAAAACATGGATAATGAAAAAATTGCTTGGTATCAGAAATTTCTTCATTGACCACAATGTTTTCCAAAACTTTTTTCTTTAGTGCAGTAAAAAGGAGGGATTGTGTGGGAATTGTTAAACCCATTACCAAACAACAAATTGTAGGCTGATCAAAACTGAAATAATTTGGAGATAACAATTTTATGATGATAGAATTTCCATCTTTGGGTAGAAAATTTGTAGATATTAAAGAAGTTGCTTGTAAAATGGTTTTCTTCTTTCTCCACTATATTTTCAAAAGGGTTCGGTGTCATAAAGTGGGATTGTGTGGGAATTGGTTAAAGTATTATAACTTTTAAAAATTTTTTGGTAACAGCAAGATATATTTTAGCACTTCCTGATTTGAAAGCCAATCAATTCTTGAAATGCATCACATGTATTGCCAAATTTGGAAAAAATAGGGGTAGAAAACATTGTGGAAAATGATGTACATGTAATTGCTTGTAACAAGCTCTTCATTTTTCACATTGTTTTCCCAAAGCCTCTTTACCTAACCCTTGTCATGCTGTATTAATTACCTTACTGAATTGCTGTAAAATCGAAGGGCTGAATTTAGCACTAATAAAACTTGTTGTTCAAAAGTCACTTTCTTACTTTCTTATAAATCAATTTCATAAACAACCCTGGCAGGAAAGGTACAAGCAGGAGGTGTAGACCATGATCAGACTGCACTTATGTGTAGCCTGGTCGTATTCTATACCTCCTGCCAAACCAGAATATTCCAGTTTCAGCATGACAAAGGTTATGGGTGTCTGAAAGTAACAATGCGTGGGAATTGGTTAACCTATTCCCACACATTCCTGCTTCTTTAGCCTCCCCCCTACAAGCAAACGAAAGGATGTAATGGTAATAGTACAGTTAGAAATACCAGGAATCCATTGTAAGGTGCTTCAGCCGCCGACTGAAGTACTGTTGAAAGTGGCGTTCAACCTCATTCAATCAATCAATCATTATCTACAAGTGTTTTCTACTACAAAAGATAAGAAATTAAAAATCAATTATCTAAGAGCTATTGTCTCCAACATATTTGAATTAGGGCACATCTAAAATAAGGTTGTCTGGTAATGTTTACAAAATAGAACCTGGTAAAGGATCTCCATTATGAGCCTGCCATTTGACATTGACATGTCAGTACCTAAACAAAGGTACTGGTTTGACAGTTGTTGACTTTTATCAATGACTTTGTAATTGCATCAGCAAAAACAGAGTTTGTCAATTTAATCAAGTAGCACCTTACCCTTTTTAACCCCTTCCCGTTTTTCAAAATTGTAGACCTGTCCAAATGCAAAGGTTTTGCAGACGACAATTTAAAGTTGATTTAAATTTAAAAATAACCATTCAGTAGGGTAGTTAATATTGGTGAAAAAAAGGAAATTGTTTGTTACAAGCAATTTCTTCCTATTTCTACAATGTTTTCTAAATCACAAAATCACAGGGGCGTAAAAACCAGGGATTGAACTAGAAAGGGTTAACCCATTTTCACACAATATAATGCTTTTAGATGCCCTCAAGAAATAAAGCTTACAAAAACACTAACCTTGGAAAATGAAGAAATTGCAATTTCGTCATTATGATGATTATCCCTATTATTTCTTAGGACAAAGATTTCTTAAATTTCATCAATTAAGTTTTCTTTTGCAACTACTATGAATTTGGACCAGATTAAAAAAAAAATCTGATAATGGGTTAAACTACACATGAGGAATAAAAAAGAAGATTATAAATTGCTGAAAATTGTTCAACCACCACGACTTTAGACCACAATGTTTTGAAATTTTCCTTTTCATACACAAGTTATAAAATAAGTGGCAATAACCATGCACAGGGCTGGTGTTTGACTTGAACACCAGGTTGGTGTTTTACCCTCAAAAATCGGTCTGATCCAAATTATGTCTCTTGTGATTTTCCATGTTTGTTGGACCAATGTTTGTTTCAACACAGGATGATATGTATTGCTGAATTTGTAGCCGTCTAACTCTTCATGGAAATTTTTTGTAAAGAGACCTATTGAATCTACAGGATCGGTGCAAGTCCATGCATTTGTTGATTTGCAACTTGGTTTTGCCATATATATCGTCCATGTCATGAGATACACTGACTTTACAGCTTTAGCAATAACTGTTTGTACCTCTGACTTTAAAGGGAGGTATCTATGTTTCTTAAGGAATTTTAAAAAAAATTTTGCTAATTGCCTAAAAGTACACTCAAATGGTCGCCTAACACATAAATAAGAGTAAGGTATTTTCTTACTTGGAATGAAAAATCCTTGGGTAAGTTACTAACCCTTTTCAAAACTATTTTGATTTATGCCCAAATATGGGCATGGGCAGGGTTGGGCAGTTAATGACTTTTTAATTTTTAACAATCTTCTCCTTTTTTTTTGATCATCATAAATTAGTCAGATGATTGATTCTAGGGCCATTCTAGCCCTTCTTTTGGTTTTATAGGGAAGGTTCAGTGGAATTTCAGCTAATTTCTAGGTATCACAGAGTTTGGTTGTCGACTGGCTAGCAAACATTACTCCTGATGACATAATGATGACAATGGTTTGAGGAAATCTAAACTGAATGCAGGATTACTACGGTTATGCGCACCATGTGAATTACCCAATATTCTTTGCAATTGTCTCGATTTAATCTTGAAATATATTAACAGCCTAATGTAGGCTATTAGGGAAATACCCTGTTTTATTCTGATAAACAACCAATGATTTTTGCAAAACTACTTTTCAGAATATTGTATTGAAATAGTAGGGAATAAGAATGATTAAAATCTGTGACATTAAAAATATGTCAATACCTACCTTTAAAGAATGAAAAAACATTTTAGCAGTTTATTCAATTTCCACATTTGTTTCCTACAAAGTTACCAGGAAGACAGAGTAATTAAACATTTTTGCTATTAATCTTTGTCATGCTGAGTAAAAACCCATGGTAAGAATTAGATCAAACTGAAAGGATTGAAAGCACTGTCAGGTTCTTATTTGGTCAATTTTTCTTTTGATAGTTAATTTGATCAACAACTCTCACTTGAAAGGAATAAACAAAGAGGTGTATACAAAGATCACCACATACGTGCAAGCTGATTTATGTATACACCTTCTCTCAAAAACAGGAACATTCCAGATTCAGCATGACAACATGAGTTAATTTAAAATTGTTTTCTGCTATGTTTTTGAACTTTAAATGCTCTAAAAAAATATTTTCTGGAAAAAGATTAATAGTAAGTTGTGTTATAATGTTTTAAAAATCTTTTGAAGTAAACTTCAAAATTATGTTGAAGAAGATTGATGGCCCTAAAATTGTAGAGGTCAACCAACATCAAGGTGTCTTGTTTAACATAGAAGTCAGCTTCATTTAATGACTTTGACAGTCAGGGCCCTAATTATACTTGTCAATTCATGTCCTACAAAAATAAACTCCTGAAACCTCGACTAATCCAAACTTAAACATGTCACAAAGGACAATTGGATAAAGGTGAGTTTAACCATTACCAAATAACAATTAGGGACTGGTCCAAAGTCAAACAGGTTACAATCAACTTTTCAAACTCTCTTCAAAGTGAAAAATAAGTTTCAAATAGATTAAACAACATTGTGAGGAAAGAAAATATTGCTTTTTCAAAACTATTTTCACATACACAAACAAATAATGTCTGGGTCACAAACACTCACTGTAACTATAACGTTACACAAAGTTTCGTTGCATGGTATAATTATATAATCACTACTTAGAGAGTGTTTACACTGTATGTTTTAGCATATCTGAAAAAGCACATAATGTTTTAAGCACATCTGCTTTTTGCGTTCACACTTTATGCTTTAGCATATCTGCTTCAGTTGACCTTATAGTCAGTCATTTCTAAGGTCATGTAGAGTATTGCGTTACTGTAATGTAGGGGATGGATTTTATCATTCTTAAATTTATTGAAATATACCTATTTTTGAAGACATAATACTCTACATCTAGCCTAGTGTAAAGTTTTCATTAATAACTTTTTGTCATATTTCATAATTTAAGGCTGAAGGCATGAAAATAACCTCCACAGGCGTGAAAGCAACCAATCAAGAAGTCGCGAGATTAATTTTTTCGAATGTGAAAAATAATGTGCAAATTGAAAGGTTATTTTATTCTACCATATTTAAGGTTTAAATTCTAAACCTGATTGACCTCTGCTGGATCAGTTCTGTTTTCAATACAAGTATATTATCTGTCACACTAAAATTCGCCATCAGAGCATACAGACACAGAAACACATTGACATACATAATTACAGTCAATACTTTTAGTACTCTTCACATGTGAATGGTCACAAATGCTAACACTGACAAAGAATTTTCTATAATTGAAATTGAAAAACGAAGACAAACAAACAAAACTAACATTTATTATTCCAAATCATTTCAAAATTAATTGTCCAGAGAAAATAAAGCATTACCCATAAGCAGACAAATTTTTTAGACTGGTCCCTTTATAAAGAACACTCAGACAACAATTTATGGTTAATAAAATTTAAGATTTTTTTAAACTTTGTGGAAATGAAACAATTGCTCAATGCAAGTTGCCAGCAGTTTCTTAATTTTTTCCCAATGAAAAAGCAGATGGAAATAGAACATGTCCTATTCCATATGCTTAGCAGATCTGCTAGCAAAAAGCCAATTATCTACCATTTACACTATATGTTTTAGCAGATAAGAAAAAGCAGATATGAAAAAACATACAGTGTAAAGCCCCTATTAGTTGTTACTGGTGATAGCCCATGGATACAAGATGAAACTACTGGGAGACTTGCCAGGTTCTTAGTTGTGCTCAATGGATAGCACTGTCACACAGGGCATCAGGTTAGCATCCTTTCCATAGGACAATTACTGGTAGTTGGTTATAGTTTGGTCAGCCTGGGGATTGGGCCTGTGATATCTGGGTTTAAACGTTGAATACTCGATCTATGGAGCTATTTGGACTGCATGCTTGCGCATTTTAATCTAATTTAAGTGTCTGACATTTAGTATAAAACACATTTGTATACCCAATACCATACAATGACGCTTCTTGAATACGCCTTAAGTAAATCAATTGGGAAAACATTGCGTAAAATGAAGAATTTGCTTGTAACAAGCAATTTCTTCATTTTATACAATATTTTCTAACCAGAAAGTTGAAAAAATCTAAAATTTCATAAACTTTCAAATTTTGTCTGTAACTCTTTTCAATTTGGAACAGTCTAAAATTTTGTCGTGTAGTATAAAACACAAGGCAGAACAAATTAAATTAATATCGTAAATTCTTTAAATTTGGACCAGTCTAAAATATTTTTGTTTATAATGAGTTAAAAAGGGTTATACGAACTATACAATGAGAAAAGTGTTATAAGGTCAATTGATCCAGGGGACAAAATGACCCTGATAACCCAGAGGTCAAAGTAATCCAGTAACTTAATTAGGTAGCACTGTTACATCAAGGTAACCTAGGAAAATGTTGATTGTTAGGTGTTACTTCATAATCCATAACCTTTGTTAGAAAATCCATCTGGATAAGGATTCTCCCATTACCAAACAACAAACAGTTAGACTGGTCCAAATTGAAAGAAGTTGCAGATTACAATCTAAAATTGATGGAATATTAAATATCGCTGTCTTTTTGGGTAGCAAACAATGTGAAAAATGAAATTTCAGAATTTTCCACAATTTCAAAGTCTTTTCTTGAGGGGCGTAAAAAAGCAGGATTGTGTGGGCTAAAGAGACATTTTGCTTTTTAATTAAAAGCCTTCATTTTAAATTCACTGTTAAATTATCAGAGAACTCAATCAATTAATAGAAATGAGACGTGACTCATTGCTCACGGCTCCTGTGTTTGTATTGATCGATCGTCATCAACAACCAATATGAGGTATTCTAGTCATGCTTCTGAAAAGTCATTGAGAATCTAATTACCTTACTTGGTAAATATAGAGACCGGATTAATCTATTTCCACTTAACAAAATTTTAGACTGGTCCAAATTGATAGAAGTTGCAGATAACTATTTCAAGTTGATGGATTTTATTTTTTGTTTTTTTTTTGATAAAAAAAAACATTTTGGATAATGAAGAAATTGCTTGATACAAGTAAACTTTCTTCTTGAGGGGTCCAAAAAGGAGGGATTGTGTGAGAATGGGTTGACTCATGACTTAGACGAAAACATTTTAACTCGTAAAACATTTAACTCGTTACCATACGGCTGGTCCAAATTGAAAGTTGCATATGACAATTCAAAGTTAATGGAATTCTAGATTTTTCATTCTTCCAAGTAAAAAACATGGTGTAAAATGAAGAAATTGTTTGTTGCAAATGTAAATATATCATCAGCTGCTTCTTTGAATTTGTACCCGTCTAAAATTGTCCTGTACTCAGGGTTTAATAAAAAAAAACAAACAAAAAAAAAGCATGCATAATTATATTGGAATGTGGTATTTTAACAGAAAGAGAAAATTTTATTGCAAACTATTTTTGTTCTATGCTCAAAGTTTTTACCATGAGCTTTATTTTCTTTATTTAAGTTATTCTATGCTTTAACCCTTTCCCGTTCAAATACGGAATTTTACATTCCTGTGATTTTATACTTGAGAAAACAGTGTGGAAAAAGGAGAAATTGCTTGTAACAAGATATTTCACCTTTTCCCACAATATTTTCTACCACATAGGATGGTCAGATTTCAAATTTCATGCATTTTTTCTTTGTCGTCTGCAACCTCTTTCGAATTGGACCAGTCTAAAATTTTCAAAAACAGGAAAGGGTTAAGGAGATTCACATTGATAATTGGTATAATTTATCTGCAAAGAATTAGAACAAAACAATTAAGCCATATTACCACACGAGAAAATTCTAGTCTGCCCTAAATTGAAAGAAGTTGCAAACTAGAATTTAAGCCTGTCAAGGTTAATTTTTTTTCTTCAGTTTTCTGGGTAGAAAACATTGTAACAAACGAAGAAATTTCTACAATGATTTCCTTATTATTTTTCTTTAGGTGCATCAAAAAGAGTCATTGTGAGGAAAATGGTTAACCAATTCTCACACAGTGAAGCCTGTAGACCTCCCTCTAGAAAAAAACATTGGAAAACGAAGAAATTGCTTGTTTAAGTTACAAACAATTTCTTCATTATCCATAATGTTTTCTACCCCAAAAGATAAAGATTTCATTCACTTTTGAATTGTCATCTGCACCTCCTTTCGTTTGGACCAGTCTTAAATTTTATCGTCTGGTAATGGGTTAAATGCTTAGATAAAGTCTCATTCCACTACTGTGTATGCACTATAGTAAAAATTTTTAATTCAATCAATAATTCTATGCTAAGTCAATTAATGGGTTAACCCGTTCCCACACAGTGAAAATTAAGACTGGTCCAAATTGGAAGAAGCTGCAGACGACAATTTCAAGTTGATGGAATTTTAAATGTTTTGGTCTTTTTGGATAGAAAACATTGTGGATAATGAAGAAATTGCTTGATACAAGCAATTCTTCATTTTCCACAATGTTTTCCAAAGCTTTTTTCTTGAGGGGCGTAAAAAGGAGGGCCTGTGTGGGAATGGGTTAAAATTCAGTGACTTAGATAAAATCGTACTGAAAACAAAATTCATTGCATCATTAAATGCTAAGGTCTCACTCCACCACTATGTATAGTTGAATAATATAATATTAACTGCTAAGCAGGCCAGTAGCTCATTACCAAACAGCAAAATTTCAGACTGGCTCCATTTAAAAGAAGTTGCAGATGACAATTTTAAGTGTATGAAACTTGATTTTTAACTTTCTGGATTGAAAACATTGTGGTATAAGAAGAAATTAATTGCTTGTTACAAGCAATTTCTTCATTTTCTACAATGTTTTCCAAATCTGTTTACATTAGGGGTGTCTAAAAGCTTCACTGTGTGGGAATGGGTTGATAGGTGAAAATTCAGTGATTTAGATAAAATCTTACTGAAAACAAAATTCATCGCGTCATTAAGCATGAAATTATCATGACATATCTGAAGCGATTGAGAAAAGCAAGACTTCAAGTGACACAGAGGTTTTTGTACCCGCTGATCATCTGTTGCTCAATACTTAATGAGCTTTTTATTGCTTGTCATTCTGGGAATTTTCTAGTTTCTTTGTCTCCCAAGTTTTATTGACTTTTGATTTTGATTTTGGAAAGAATGAAAAGTCTACCCTTATCTTTTTATAATCGAATCTTCCTCATTTAACCCTTTCCTGTTTTTTGAAATTTTAGACTTGTCCGAATTGAAAGATGTTGCAGACGACAATGAAAATTGGATGTAATTTTAAATGAAACTATCCTATGTGGTAGAAAACATTGTGGGAAAAAGGATAAATTGCTTGTTTCAAGCAATTTCTCCTTTTTCCACAATGTTTTCTCAGGTATTTAATCACAGAGACATAAAATCCCGGGTTTGTACAGGAAAGGGTTAACCCTTTACTGGACAGCAAAATTTAACCCTTGTCATACTGTATAATTTACCTTACTAAATTGCTTTAAAATCAAAGGGCTGAAAGCGCTGACAGAACTTGTTGTACAAAAATCAATATTTCTTTTAGAAATCAATTTCATAAACAACTCTGACAGGAAAAAGTACAAGAAGGAGGTGTAGACCAAGATCAGACTGCACTTATGTGCGGGCTGATCTTGGTCTACACCTTCTGCCAAAACCGAAATATTCCGGGTTCAGCATGACAAGGGTTAAGTGTGGTCTAAATTGAAGAAAGTTACAGACGACATTTCAAATATTGCCCTAGAATCGGAAAATAATTGCCAAATAGGGGTTGAAAACATTGTAGGAAAAAAGGGAAATTGCTTGTAACAAGCTGTTTCTTTTACCCTATAAAGTCTTTGATGATCATATTTCTTCAGTGTGTCGAAAAGCATCATTCTTTGGTATTTACCGTAATGAATTAATTTGGGACAACATTTAAGATCGGTTGTAGACAACAGATCAAATTGTGAATAAGTATACTTTAACCTTTTCCTGCATTTTGAAATTTTAGACTGATCAAAATTGAAAGAGGTTGCTGATGACAATGAATATTGGATGCAATTTGAAAATTAGCCACCCTATGTAGTAGAAAAATTAGGAAAAGAAGAAATTGCTTGTTACAGGTAATTTCATCTTTTTCCACAATGTTTTCTCAAGTATTAAATCACACCGACGTAAATTCCCAATTAGTACAGGAAAGGGCTATCTTAAAAAAGCATTATGAGAAATTTTTTGTACAAGCATTTTCTGTCTTTATCACAATGTTTTTTTTTGAGGATATTCTTTTCTAGATTATTGCAGTTAGTTAAGGATGACCCAGGACTTCAATCATTGAAAGCCTCTGGGTTGCAATGATCAAAATTAGTACTTACGAGTCCGATTATAGTTAGATATAAGTAAATTTGTTTTGGGCCTATGAAGAATCTGTAATGTCTAGCCTGACTTTCTTTTAAGTTTTCGCTTTCTGATTTTATCATTTTGGTTTTCTGTTTTTAAAAACTTTTGCACTTCGACAAACCATTTAGCCTCGATGATTTTATCTGACTCAAGTATGATCCATGTATGATCACTGTTATTTATTCTTTTTTTCCCTTTTACTTGTATGAAACATTTGATGAGCTAGTGAAAATTCTTAAAATGAATCATTTGTCGGTGATATGTAAGTCAAGTTCAAAATTGGCTCACATGGGGTAAAAAACTAGGTCACTAGGTCAAATCTTAGAAATATCTTGTTTTTACTCTTTATACCATTCTTTTGGCTCAATTGATATTTGGCGAGAATGTTTGCGTGCACGATATCTTGGCCAAGTTAGACTTTGGTTGACATAGGACTAGGCCAAATCTATGGAATAACTTTACACCCCAAAGGCGACATTTTTGGCTGATTGTTTTTTTTTGTTTTTTTTTGAGTCAGAATATCTGTTTTCAAAATACCTCAGCTATGTTTAAATTTGGGTAAGAAACTAGGTCAAATCTGAGAAAAATCTTGTTTTTTACTCTTTAGGTCATACTTTTGACTCAATAGACCTTTTCAAGTAAAGCGCCAGATGACTAAAAAGTCTGTATCCACTAGATGCTTTGAAAGAATAACAACAACAACAACAAAATTCCATTGCGGGGAGGACTTTTTTCCGGTTTTGTTTTTCGAAAGCCCTCTAATTGCGACTAGCCATTTTAACTTTGTTTTATGATGTTTTACAATGAAAAGCATGGGCTAAATAATGTAAATAGTATTGTTGGAGATGTTACATCTGTTTGTTACAGTATTTCTTTCTACATTGTTCAAGTAATGTTTCTTCATTAGCATTAAAAGTACTCTATATTATCGGCCTTAAGGAATAAATGATGGATGTTTTGTTTCATGATTTATGTTTCAGCATATTCAATAAAATGTATCAAAACCCAGTATATAGTTTATGTTGAAACAAACGCCTGTAATGAATGAAGGGGAATGCACCATAGAAAGGTCATTAACCCATTTTGGCTCCGACAAACATCAGAATCACCAAAACTCATATTCTTTGCCTCCGAAAATAATAAAGCTATGATAGTAAATTGTATGAGAGTAGGTGAAATTAAGGCTCAATATGGTAAAGACATTGTATTGTTGGGTTAGCAACCAAAATTTTGAATCAAATTGTATTTACAACCCTTAGTTAGCCCATCAATGATATTCTGATTAAAATATGCACCTTTGACCCTTCTTGTAATAGTAAAGCTAAATATTCAAACATTAAAACTAGTTTTTGACAATGAAAGGCTACCTTGCAATATATCCTGCAGCAAAGAAACAATTTCAAATCCATTTAATGAAATCACTTCATTTGATTTCGGAAAAAATGCTGAAAAGATGAACACCATGTTATGATATTACCATGCCGATTGAAACGACGCCCGGTCACATCCTTTGATCAGTCGACAAGAAGTTAGTAATTGGCGGCATATCTGTTGAAACATAAAAAGATCAAGTTTGTCTCATCAAATCATAAATTCAACTCATTAAATGTAAAAGTGTTGGATTCTTTGTGACATGTTGCCGGTTACATAATAACCCCATATGTATCGTGATCTACCAAAGGGAACCCTTTACACCAAGACTGTTAACAGATCATTCTTCTGATCTGTTCTATCTAATCACTATCATTATTTTAACCATTTTTTTTTTGCAATTTTTGCATTATAACATTACAATATATTCTTTAATTCATTGTATGGCACTTTTTTACGAAAATATAATTATTTAATTCAAGAAAATGCTTTCTCCTCTTCTTTGACATATCTATTGTTACAATAATGCGAATATTTAAAAATGAAATACTGTTCTGTGGGCATGAAAGATATTAATAAAAGAAAAGAATAGAGAGAGAAAGAGCGAGAAGAGATAGAATGAGAGAGAGAGAGGGAAAGAAAGAGGGAAAGATCTACATTGGTTGACGCACAGACAAAAAACAAATATTTCAAAAAAAGCATGCTTGCTGTTTTCTTTACTTTCACAATGTTTAAGTTTAAATACCTATACTTTGTCACAAGGGAACTTTAAAAAAAAAAAAAAATATGCTTTTCAGTGAAGACTTTTGGAAATTAGTATCATCATAGGCCACTTATATGTAAAGCAACATTTATCGGTGTCTTTCGAAATGTTGTATATAGTATTTAAATGCACTAAATATTAAACAAATTAATTAAGCCAATGGGCCCCTACCGATATCCAGAGTTACTCCGCTTAGTATTAGTATAAGAGTGACCTCCCCTAAATCTTTGGGTAGTTCCGGTGAAAAAATCGATGATATCGGTATCGAAAACATTAACAGGTTTTAGCCAGCTCTTACTATGTGTCATTATTGTTGAAACCCTAGATGATCTAGAGGCTACTTTTTTTAACAGCTGAGCTTAATTTTTAAAGCAAAGTGACGTTTAATGTGTTTATAATCGTAAATGAGCCGGTATGAAAGTGTATTTTTCGGATATACCCTAATTCCGGATATACGTATTAATTACCATAAAAAGAGCTTTTTTGATCGAAATAAATACAATGATACTCACGGAAATACATTCCGTTATTTCCTTTTTTAAAAAATGGTTTCACATGTCAAGCGGGGCTTTGAATTTATAAGATATCTATCAAACGGGAACTGTTACAAAGAAGCTCTCCAACCGTCTTCATTTCATGACCATGGGAATTTACCAAATACCCTTTTCATGGATGAATATGAAATAAAATTAATCAGAATTCACTGCATGATCCTCAAAAAGCTTTGTAAAGTGTCTGGAGGCTTGTGGAAATGATTGCTGCCTCTGTAGGTCCTCCTAAGGTATATCATTCGTTTCTTACCAATGGCAGGTAAGATATATCATTAATTTCTTACCAATCGGCAAATGATAAGGTCATTGTATGGGAATGGGTAAACCAAACTAATTCAACCAACCTGCACAAGCTTTAGCATCTGATATCAGATGTGTCCACAAATTTATTTTTTTCATATAACATGTTTTCTGGTTAACCCTGGTTCATACATCCCTGTTGCTTTCAAATTGAGAATGCATTGTAGAAAAAGAAAATGCTTGTTGCAATGTTTTCCTTTTTCACAGTATTTCTGCCCTGCTGAATGTTTTTTATTTTATTTATTTATTTATTTTTTTTTTTTTTTAATTTATTGTTTTATATAACATTTCGTGTATTTAAGTATTTGAGAAAAAGTGAGAAATAAGAAAGTGGAAATATAAAAGAGATGACCGTAAGAAGTGTTACAAAGATACTAAGACAATCTTTTTGAACGTATTAATCAATTTAGTTGATAACAAATTCTTATTACTATATTGAGATATATCATGCAATGACATATATGGTACTAAATATTCAAATCTTTTTGTTGTAAAATAAGTGATCTCAAACATGTTTTTTTTTTTTCAGATGTTTCTTACTTAAACATTTTTTCCAAATTTTTCTAAATGAGAAACGTTTTAAAATAGATTTCCTTTACCTCTTGCATTTATAATCCTATTTAAAATGTTCAAACTCGTAATTTCCTTAGAATTGGAGGGAATAGCAAACGACTTCCTTTATTACTTGTAATAAGGGGATATCGGGTGAAAATCAAAAGCAAATAACCGATCATTATGAGATATATCCAGTGTATATCCAAAATACCACCCGTGGTCTATTACGCAATCAGAGATACCGATCAGAAGCGTGTAAGTTACTTGGATTAAGACAGCAGATTATGAGAGGACCTCGTTAACTTTTAAATTTGATTTACCATGTAACCCTTTACAGAAAAAAAATCTCAGAACGAAACAGGATACGAACGAAATTTTAATAGCCATGTGTACCGAAAATAATGGATCTTTCAGATGTGGAGAAAATTGGCGTAAAAAGTACTCTTTATCGCAATATTGTCTTTCTTGGTTGTTGTCGTGTGGTTTCCTTGTTTTAATAAGTCTTTTCAAGTTAAAGAAGTAAACGCAATGATTTCCTACAAAGGACGCCTTGCTATTTTTTATTTTTTTTTCGAAAATGAGAAGTAAAATATGAAAACTGGACGAGAATGAAATTGGTTCCTAGGTTGGGAGAGAAAAACGATTAAAACGTGTCAACGTTAATATTAACTACCACAACAATTCCATATTCTAAGAGTATTATAAGAGTACTCAACATTCCACTATATCAAATTCTGAAAAAATATCTAATTCTACGCAAAATAGGATTATTTAACATCTGATAGTGTACCTTTACTTAGGGACCCAACCACATCATTTTGCATATAATATATGGACAGAAAGATAAAACATTAATCAATCTTTAGAACTAGATAAATTCCAAATAATATGCCAACCGACTCCCTTGTTAATTAGTCAAAAGAAGGACATCTGGGCAGTCGTGTGAAAATCAAAGCAAATAGCCGATCGTTATGAGATATATCCGGATACCACCCGTGGACTATTGCGTAATCAAAGATACCGATTCAAAACGTGTAAGTTACTTGGATTAGAACAGGAGTTTATGGACGGACATCGATAATTCTTAAGATTAACTTACCATTTAAACCTTTGTAGATAAAAAAATCTCAGAACGAAATAGGATACAGACGAAATATTAAAAAGCATTTGTATCAAAAATAACGGATCGCTCAGATTTGGAGAAATTCCTTGTAAAAATACTCCCTTTATCGCAAAACTTTTGTCCCCCCCCCCCCGTTGTTGTTTTGTCTGTTTGCATGTTTCAATAGATATTCTCAAGGCAAGCAAAAAAAGCAACAATTCACCATGAAGGACAATTTTGCTAATTTTGTTTCGAAAATGAGAAGTAGAAAATGAAAACTGGATGAAACTCGGATGGGAAGACGATTATAACGTGTCAACGTAAATAAAAACTACCAAAACATTTTCATAATCTCTAACTATTACAAAAGTACTCAATATTCTTATGTGTGAAATACCGAAAAATTAATTAATTCTCTCCAAAACGGACGCTTTTAGTCTCAGCCCTTATATACTCTATGTTGAAATTTAAACCGGAACTACCCAGTAGAATCAAGGGAGTTAATTAAAGGGCAATTTTCGGGAGAACTCGGTATATCGGTAGGGGCCCATTGTGTCAATTAGGATTATTGTCACTTGTTCGTATAAACAGGCATGCCATGCGAAGGGCGTTTTTTTCCATGATTGATGTGCCTATGATTGATGCATATTTGCAAATTTAACCAATCAGTGTGCCCGAAAAAATGGAAAGGCTTATTTCTTTTGTGTAGTTGATAATTGTAAATATCACAAAACCATTTATTTCCGGCACAAATAACTTATAGTAAATTATTTGATATTACAATTATTCAAAGTGACTATTCAGTGTTTGTGCCGAGTGTTAAAATGTATCTCTATATTTTTTCCATTCTTACATGTATGTTTGGAATGGTGGGTGTTGAAAATATTTTCAAAAAATCTTATTGCATTGGAAATATTATTGTATGAAAAGAAGATTATTTCTAGATTTGAGGTACGTTATATTTCATATGGCCTAGATACCAGGCTGTTTTAAACTCAATTTGATTGCAAATTCACGATAATATCATCAAAATTACTTGCTACGATTGGCCTGCATATGTCTGCTTACAGATTGAAATTTTGTTTTCACCAAAATTTTGATTTTTAACCTGTATTTCTGCTTGTTCAAAATAGCCAATTCATAAAGGATTATATAGTGATAATTTATCGACTCCCGCAACTGATCATGTGACTTAGTCTCGGGTAAATATCGCATTTAACGAGATTTGATTTGATGCATGCGCTGTGAGATCGTGAAAAGGTTTTTTTATTCAGAGGTTTGTCTTAATAAAATTTTTTTTCAAGTTTGAAATTAGGTCACATGGGGTCAAATACTATGTCATAAGACCTAATAAAAAGAAATCTTCTTTCTAATTTACTTGTTACTTTGCTTGCACAAATACCTTGAAACTTGGTAAGAACATTTGTTCGTGATTTCTTGGACAAGATTTGTTAATGGGTCACTTTTGGCTGAAATAAGGTCACTTGTGCTATCATGGACTAAGGTAAGTGCTTTAGGGCCAATGGCCCTCTTGTTTCTTAATGGTCAAGAGATCATTTAGTGTCTGAGGCAACTGTTTTAATGAGCCTGAGGTCAAAGTCAATTTGGAACAAACTCTTGGGGTTTTCAGATTAAAAAAAAAATTAATTCATGAACTCCTCAGGCATCAATTCTTAAGAGTCACATGTTAAGTTTGATTTAAGTTTTGGTCAAAAAGTCATGCTAACAGATTAACCCATTACCAGACAGCAAAATTTTAGACTGGTCTGAATTCAAAGGAGTTTCAGACAACATCTTTAAGATTACTAAATTTCAAATTTTCAATTTTCCAAGTAGAAAACATTGCGTAAAATGAAGACATTGCTTGTCACAAGCAATGTCTTCATTTTACACAATGTTTTCCAAATTGTTTCTCATGAGGGCGTCCAAAAGCA
Source organism: Fragum fragum (assembly GCA_946902895.1). Taxonomy (NCBI): domain Eukaryota; kingdom Metazoa; phylum Mollusca; class Bivalvia; order Cardiida; family Cardiidae; genus Fragum; species Fragum fragum. The sequence goes on from OX336377.1 coordinate 4,227,694, forward strand.
TCATTGTGTGGGAATGGGTGAAAGAAAATATTCTTAAATTTTTAGGGCAAATGATATATAGAATATATTTTGTTTGAATGGGGTTTAACGCCGCTTTCAACAATCTCTCAGTTATATCACGGCAGCTGGAGCACCTAACAATGGATTCCTGGTATTTTTCACACCAGTACCGCCATCACATCCTTTCCTAGCCTCCAGCTGCTATTCCACATAGGTCTACGATTATTGACCCATTGGTGGGAGACAAATAGTCAGAGAGGATAAGTGCCGCCTTTGAGGATAGAACCCAGGGCCTCTAGATTGACAGTCCAGGGCCCTACCAACTGCGCTATGACGGCGGCATATAGAATATATAGAAGCATCGTTATTGGCTTGACATATTTCTAACTTGAGTCAAATACAGTTTATAACTACTTAATTACTATTGAATTAGGTAGCATACATCTGCATGTAGAAATGAAAAGGCCACATGAGAGTTGCCATTTGAAATCCAGTTATCTCTGCTATCTCTGGGGCACGCTGTGATTTCAAATAATATTTTGGCACAAATCTATAAAATTCTGACTATGATTTATAGGTAATCTAGTTTACCATTTTGATAAGATTTTATGATTTATCTTGTTTTTTAGCTAACATGCTTGCATATTTCTTATTATAGAAAGAAGCAGTTAATATCAATATATCAATTAATCCATCTATCTATCTGTCAATCCATCCATCAATCCACCTACATGTCTGTCCATGCATCCATCATTCTGTTGATCAGTAGATCTATCTGTCCATCCATCCATCCATCCATCCATCAATCCAATCATCCACCCATCCATCCATTCATCCATCCATCCATCCATCCATCCAAGCTTTGGAAAACATTGTGGAAAATGAAGAATTTGCTTGTATCAAGCAATTTCTTCATTATCCACAATGTTTTCTATCCCAAAAGATGTAAAAAATTCAAATTCCATCAACTTGAAATTGTCTCTTTCTGTGGTTGTCTTTTAAATTGGATCAGTCTAAAATTTTGTTGTGTGGGAATGGGTTGAACAGGGCTTGTGCTAGCACTTGCAATTGAGGAGTCATTTACTGACTCAGACAAAAAAATCTAAGGGGTCAAAACTGAAATTTTGAAGGAGCCAATACCACAAGAGGGAAACGTGAGTATAAATTTTAGGTTTTAATATGTGGAATTAACCCTTGTCATGCTTTTATTGATTGATTGATTGAATGGGGTTTAACGCTGCTTTTAACAGTACTTCTGTCATATCATGCCGGCTGGAGCACCTAACAATGGATTCCTTGTATTTATCACACCAGTACTACCACTACATCCTTTCCTAGCCTCCAGCTGCTATCCCACTTAGGTTTTCGATAATCCATCCATTGGTGAGGGGAAAATGTCAGTAAGAATATGTACTGCCGCCAGGGATCGACCCCATGACATCCCAGGATTGAAGATTAGGAGTCTGATGCGCTACCAACTGCACTATGATGGCAGCTCTACCTTGTAATACTGAATAAAATCTTTTTTCGAAACAGCATGAAAATCAAAGTGCTAGAAGCACTGACAGTACTATTTCTAGGTCTATAATTATTTTCAAAATTAAATGTCTTAAACAGCCCAGACTTAACCCTTTCCTGTTTAAACCCGGGATTTTACGTTGCTGTGATTTTATACTCAAGAAAACATTGTTGAAAAATGAGAAATTGCTTGTAACAAGCAATTTCTCCTTTTCCCACAATATTTTCTACCACATAGAATGGTTTCATTTCAAATTGCATCCAGTTTCTATTGACGTCTGCAACTTCTTTTAATTTGGACCAGTCTAAAATTTCAAGAAAAGGGAAAGGGTTAAGAGGGACAGGCAGATGTTGCAGACAAAGATCAGACTGCACTTATGTGCAGGCTGACCTTTGTCTACCTCCTGCAAAAACAGGAATACTTTGATTCAGCATTACAAGGGTTAAAACTGACCTCTCTTGTAAAGATATGAAGTAAGCAATTAACTATAGTATAAAAAATACAACATTAAGAAATTAAGGTATAAGTCCTCCTTTTGAGAAATTTATATTTGTCAAAATAGGATATTTGCAGATTTTTTCGGGTCAAAACACTGGTTTAGGAGTCAAAGATGAGCTCTGCGTAATATTCAACCCTTTCCTGTTTTGCAAAAATTTAAACTGATCCAAATTCCAAGGTTTTGCAGACAACAATTTAAAGTCGAATGTATTTGAAAGTGATCATTCAATAGTGAAGAAATATTGAGGAAAAAGAAGAAATTGCTTGTTACAAGTAATTTCTTCTTTTTCCACAATTATATTTTCTGAGGTATAAAAACACAGGGAGGTAAAAATCAGGGATTAAACAGGAAAGGGTTATACATAAGCATGCCTTAGGATGTTTGTAGCTTCTCGCTAATATTTGTAGCCGGCCATTAGAATAAAATCTATAGAAATGAAGCAAGAAAAGCTAAATTGATGTTGGAGAACTCGACTTCAGTATCTTGAGAATTGGCAGATTATTTAGGCCTATTAAACAGGTGCCTGTCTATCAAAGTGAACAGTTAAAAAGTTTTTAGCACCCTCTTCACCTTATCTGATTACAAGTGTTTTATAGAAATTGCCAGATTAACCCTCCTTCCTGTTCAACTTCTAGGCTGTACAAAAGGGGGCTTGAACTAGTGCTAATTATAATAACCCTTTCCTGTTTTTTAGCTAGCAAAGCGTCAGCTTTGAAAGCTGTAGTTAACATACAAGATTTTTAGGTTTTCTCCAAGTTCAACCAGTGCAAACTGCCATGGAAGGCTTAACCACTCAATACATTAAATGCCTACGCCATAAAGAGTAGTTCTTGTGTATTCAGGAATATTGCATGCAAACTCTGCATGTAAGTTCATTGCCTAGGTAATTTAGCTCACTTGAGCACATCGATCTTCAAAAAGGTTACAGACGACAATTTCAAATTGTTTAAAATTCTAAAATATTCATCTCTTCAGGTAGAAAACAATATAGAAAATAAAGAAATTGCTCGTAACAAGTAATTTCTTCAATTTTCACATTGTTTTCCACAACTATTTTCTTGAGAGGGATTGTGTTGGAATGGGTTAACTCCTTGGTTACTTTAACCTCGTATCTTTATCATGATAACGTTTGACAGAGAGGATTACTTAACAAAACCATGCTTTGCTAGCTTACAGTACTTTCAGTACTTTGATTTTAATTTTAGACTGATCCATATTGAAAGAGGTTGCAGACTGCAACCAAAATTGGATCCATTTGAAATGAAACCATCTTATGTGGTAGAAAATGTTGTGGGAAAAGGATAAATTGCTTTTGACAAGCAATTTCTTCTTTTTCCACAATGTTTCCTCAAGTATAAAAGCACAGCAAAGTAAAATTTTGGTCTTGTTCAGGAAAGGGATAAACTGTAATGCAGACCTAGCTCAGTTGACAACGATGACAAATGACATTGATTTCATTACTGGTTGTTTCGCAAAGGGTTTGTACCAGGTTTCAGTCAGGCATTGCAAAAGTTAACACAATAACCTGGCTGACTGTTTGGTTGCGTCATGTGTCGTCTGTTAACTTTTAAACATTTTCATCTTCTTCTCAAGAACTACTGGGGGGATTTCAACCAAACTTGGTAGAAAGCATCATTGGGGGATGCCAATTCAAGTTTGTGAAAATAGGGGTTCTGGAGGTCATAGGGGCCCCAATCGGGGGCAAAAAGGGGTAATTTTTGGTTCTTCTTTAAAAATCTTCTTCTAATAAACCGTTAATGCCAGGGCTTAAATATTTTGTGTGCATGACAACTAGGACAGATATATTATAAATTGTGAAATTCATGCCCCTAGGGTCATGTATGGGGCCACACCCAGAGGTCAAAGTTCATCATGTTAAAAAATTCACATTTTCATCTTCTTCTGATGAAGTACAAGCCAATTTCAAACAAACTTGGTGTAAAGCATCATTTGGTAATGGTTATTCGGATTTGTGAAAATTAAAAGGCTTGGGGGTCAGGGGGCCCTAAAATGGGGACCAAAAGTTTTTAGCACCCTCTTCACCTTATCTGATTACAAGTGTTTTATAGAAATTGCCAGATTAACCCTCCTTCCTGTTCAACTTCTAGGCTGTACAAAAGGGGGCTTGAACTAGTGCTAATTATAATAACCCTTTCCTGTTTTTTAGCTAGCAAAGCGTCAGCTTTGAAAGCTGTAGTTAACAGACAAGATTTTTAGGTTTTCTCCAAGTTCAACCAGTGCAAACTGCCATGGAAGGCTTAACCACTCAATACATTAAATGCCTACGCCATAAAGAGTAGTTCTTGTGTATTTCAGGAATATTGCATGCAAACTCTGCATGTAAGTTCATTGCCTAGGAAATTTAGCTCACTTGAGCACATCGATCTTCAAAAAGGTTACAGACGACAATTTCAAATTGTTTAAAATTCTAAAATATTCATCTCTTCAGGTAGAAAACAATATAGAAAATAAAGAAATTGCTCGTAACAAGTAATTTCTTCAATTTTCACATTGTTTTCCACAACTATTTTCTTGAGAGGGATTGTGTTGGAATGGGTTAACTCCTTGGTTACTTTAACCTCGTATCTTTATCATGATAACGTTTGACAGAGAGGATTACTTAACAAAACCATGCTTTGCTAGCTTACAGTACTTTCAGTACTTTGATTTTAATTTTAGACTGATCCATATTGAAAGAGGTTGCAGACTGCAACCAAAATTGGATCCATTTGAAATGAAACCATCTTATGTGGTAGAAAATGTTGTGGGAAAAGGATAAATTGCTTTTGACAAGCAATTTCTTCTTTTTCCACAATGTTTCCTCAAGTATAAAAGCACAGCAAAGTAAAATTTTGGTCTTGTTCAGGAAAGGGATAAACTGTAATGCAGACCTAGCTCAGTTGACAACGATGACAAATGACATTGATTTCATTACTGGTTGTTTCGCAAAGGGTTTGTACCAGGTTTCAGTCAGGCATTGCAAAAGTTAACACAATAACCTGGCTGACTGTTTGGTTGCGTCATGTGTCGTCCGTTAACTTTTAAACATTTTCATCTTCTTCTCAAGAACTACTGGGGGGATTTCAACCAAACTTGGTAGAAAGCATCATTGGGGGATGCCAATTCAAGTTTGTGAAAATAGGGGTTCTGGAGGTCATAGGGGCCCCAATCGGGGGCAAAAAGGGGTAATTTTTGGTTCTTCTTTAAAAATCTTCTTCTAATAAACCGTTAATGCCAGGGCTTAAATATTTTGTGTGCATGACAACTAGGACAGATATATTATAAATTGTGAAATTCATGCCCCTAGGGTCATGTATGGGGCCACACCCAGAGGTCAAAGTTCATCATGTTAAAAAATTCACATTTTCATCTTCTTCTGATGAAGTACAAGCCAATTTCAAACAAACTTGGTGTAAAGCATCATTTGGTAATGGTTATTCGGATTTGTGAAAATTAAAAGGCTTGGGGGTCAGGGGGCCCTAAAATGGGGACCAAAAGTTTTTAGCACCCTCTTCACCTTATCTGATTACAAGTGTTTTATAGAAATTGCCAGATTAACCCTCCTTCCTGTTCAACTTCTAGGCTGTACAAAAGGGGGCTTGAACTAGTGCTAATTATAATAACCCTTTCCTGTTTTTTAGCTAGCAAAGCGTCAGCTTTGAAAGCTGTAGTTAACAGACAAGATTTTTAGGTTTTCTCCAAGTTCAACCAGTGCAAACTGCCATGGAAGGCTTAACCACTCAATACATTAAATGCCTACGCCATAAAGAGTAGTTCTTGTGTATTTCAGGAATATTGCATGCAAACTCTGCATGTAAGTTCATTGCCTAGGAAATTTAGCTCACTTGAGCACATCGATCTTCAAAAAGGTTACAGACGACAATTTCAAATTGTTTAAAATTCTAAAATATTCATCTCTTCAGGTAGAAAACAATATAGAAAATAAAGAAATTGCTCGTAACAAGTAATTTCTTCAATTTTCACTTTGTTTTCCACAACTATTTTCTTGAGAGGGATTGTGTTGGAATGGGTTAACTCCTTGGTTACTTTAACCTCGTATCTTTATCATGATAACGTTTGACAGAGAGGATTACTTAACAAAACCATGCTTTGCTAGCTTACAGTACTTTCAGTACTTTGATTTTAATTTTAGACTGATCCATATTGAAAGAGGTTGCAGACTGCAACCAAAATTGGATCCATTTGAAATGAAACCATCTTATGTGGTAGAAAATGTTGTGGGAAAAGGATAAATTGCTTTTGACAAGCAATTTCTTCTTTTTCCACAATGTTTCCTCAAGTATAAAAGCACAGCAAAGTAAAATTTTGGTCTTGTTCAGGAAAGGGATAAACTGTAATGCAGACCTAGCTCAGTTGACAACGATGACAAATGACATTGATTTCATTACTGGTTGTTTCGCAAAGGGTTTGTACCAGGTTTCAGTCAGGCATTGCAAAAGTTAACACAATAACCTGGCTGACTGTTTGGTTGCGTCATGTGTCGTCTGTTAACTTTTAAACATTTTCATCTTCTTCTCAAGAACTACTGGGGGGATTTCAACCAAACTTGGTAGAAAGCATCATTGGGGGATGCCAATTCAAGTTTGTGAAAATAGGGGTTCTGGAGGTCATAGGGGCCCCAATCGGGGGCAAAAAGGGGTAATTTTTGGTTCTTCTTTAAAAATCTTCTTCTAATAAACCGTTAATGCCAGGGCTTAAATATTTTGTGTGCATGACAACTAGGACAGATATATTATAAATTGTGAAATTCATGCCCCTAGGGTCATGTATGGGGCCACACCCAGAGGTCAAAGTTCATCATGTTAAAAAATTCACATTTTCATCTTCTTCTGATGAAGTACAAGCCAATTTCAAACAAACTTGGTGTAAAGCATCATTTGGTAATGGTTATTCGGATTTGTGAAAATCAAAAGGCTTGGGGGTCAGGGGGCCCTAAAATGGGGACCAAAAGAGGTTAATTTTTGGTAACTTTTAAATATTTCATCTTCATATCAAGAACTATTGGGGGGATTTCAACCAAACTTGGTAGAAAGCATCATTTGGGGAAGCCAATTCAAGTTTGTGAAAATAGGGGTTCTGGGGGTCAAAGGGGCCCAAATAGGGGGCAAAAAGGGGTAATTTTTGATACTTCTTTAAAAATCTTCTTCTTAAAAACCGTTAATGCCAGGGCTTAAATATTCTGTGTGCATGACAACTAGGACAGGTATATTATAAATTGTGAAATTCATGCCCCTAGGGTCATGTATGGGGCCACACCCAGAGGTCAAAGTTCATCATGTTAAAAAATTCACATTTTCATCTTCTTCTGATGAAGTACTAAGCCAATTTCAAACTTACTTGGTGAAAAGCATCATTGGGTACTGATTATACAGATTTGTGAAAATTAAAAGGCTGGAGGTCAGGGGGGCCTAAAATTGGGACCAAAAGGGGGTCATTTTTGGTAACTTTTAAACATTTTCATCATCTTCTTAAGAACTACTGAGGGGATTTCAACCAAAATTGGTCGAAAGCATCATTGGGGGATGCCAATTCCAGTTTGCGAAAAGAGGTTGGGGGGGCTTGGGGTAAAAGGGGCCCCAGTCGGGGGCAGAAAGGGGTAAATTTTTGTACTTCTTAAAAAATCTTTTTCTAATAAACCCTAAATGCAAGAGCATTTTATGTGCATGACTTGTAGGACAGGTATATTAAAGTTTGTGAAATTTATGTACCTGGGGTCATGTATCGGGCTACGCCCAGGGTTCAAAGTTCATCATGCTAAGAAATTCATATATTTAGGTCACCACCGAATGGTCATGGTGATCTATTGCAATCATCGTTTGTCCGTCGTCCGTTAACTTTTAAACATTCTTTATCGTTTTCTCAAGAACCACTGGGCAGCTTGGCTTAGAGTTTTTAAAAGTTTTTAGTCCGTCATTAACAGTTAATGACGGACATCTTTTTTTTTTAGGTGAAGGAAGAATATAAACTGGCAGAAATTAGCAACTATCATATCTACTGACAAAACATGGGTGTAGAACAATCAATCATTAATACCTTTTTCTAATTCTTTCAAACAAAATCACTTGTCTTGATGCTCTTTTACTCAGGTGACCGTCAAGGCCCACTCGGCCTCTTGTTGTTGATGGAGATGATGGATTGATCAGACACATGGGGACTTGCAAAAATGTTCAAAGGTTAATCCATTTACCAGACATCAAAATTTTAAACTTGCCCTAATTTATTGAAGATACAGGCAACAAAATTATATTAATGGAATTTTGAAAATCTTTATCTCTTTTTATGTAAAGTGTAAAGTGAGGAAACTTTCACAAGCAATTCTTTCATTTTCCACAATGTTTTACAAAGCTTATTTATGGGCAGGTTTGTACAAAAATGTGATGAAACAACATTATACATAATCTTTATTTACAAATTTTTTTATTACAGAGAGAGATGTTGGCAGACTCATGCAGCGGAAGTTTAACCAGTTCTTGTTGACCCATGTTCCAAAACCCTTCCAAATTGTCTTCCCAAAACAAATCAAGAAACGTCTTCTAGAACCAGTATCTACCAGAGAAAAACAGGCTAGTCATAATGTAAGTCATTCTACCAGAGAAAAGCAGGCTAGTTATAATGGAAGTCATTCACATTGAGGCCTCACTAATATTGTCTTTCCATCTACGTGTCCCTCTGGTGTCAGCCCGATAAGCTCAGATGCTAGAGCACTTGACTTCAAACCTCAAGATCACAGGTTCGAGCCCAGTGGGCTGACAAACTATCAACTAACAAACTAATTGTCTTTCTGATGAGATGTAAAACCAAGGCCCTGTGTGACGATGCTATCCATCGAGCACGTTAAAGAACCAGGTGGAGCTCATCCTGTATCCCTGTACTATCCCCCGTAACAACTAACCTTCTTCTGGGGGCATCGCTCTTATGGGCATGTGCTATGGTAGCGACGATAAATAAACTGAAATACAAGGAAATCATATAACCCATTCCAACATATGATAATTTTAGATTTGTCCAAATTCAAAGAAGTTGAAGACGACAATTTCAAGTATAGAGTATTTTGAGTAACTCTGTCTTTAGATAGTAAACAGGGATGAAATGAAGAAATTGCCTGCTATTTTCTTCATTTTCAAACTTGTTTTTCCTTAAAGTCTCTTCTTGAAGGGCGTTAAAAAGGGGGTTTGTGTGGGAACGGGTTAGGGGACATATAAAATAAACCATATTCCCTTTGGGATGCGCTTTTTGATATGAAAAATGGTGCAATTTTTTTCAATATCTTTGTTTTCTACCCCAAAGGCAAAGATTGTTTAAGTCTCAATAACTAGATATTGTCGTCTGCAACATTTTTGAATATTGATCAATCTAAAATTTTGAGCTCTAGTAATGGTTTAAAGGGTAATTATTTTTTTTCAGATTGATTTATTACTTTCACTGAGTGACTCACAAAACTTTTATTTTCATAAGTAGAGAGCCTCTCTTGATAAAAAAACATAGTTCATGAAAACAAAGATACAAAAAAGATTTGAATAAAATCGTTTGTAAAATCTCTAAAGATGTATCATTTTGCATCTGAACTACATATGCAGCCATTTTTCTCTCACAAATGTGTGGATAATCGTTCACATAAGTAGGATGAGCAACTGGAGGCTCAGGAAGGATGTAGTCGTAATAATGGTGTGGGTATGCGATACAACTGATAGACTGTTAAAAGTGGTACTAAACCCTATTTAAATAAACAAAGTGTTGAATGATGCTAGTACAGTGTAGTGCAAAGTGAATGACTTTCATAATAGTGAGTTTCACTGAGTTTCACTGAGTTTCACTGCTTTGCTGTTTAACAATGAAGGGATATTTTCGGGTGAAATTATGATACACCCTTGCAAAGGATTTATAAATTACAGAATAGATGATTTTAATCTGGCATTCCAGCTTTTCGAAATAGTTTATGTTTTAAATCCATTACCAGGTGAATTTTTATGCCCCAAAGGGAGGCATATAGTAATCGAACTGTCCGTCAGTCAGTCCGTCCGTCTGTCCTGCTTTCTTGTCCACTCTGTAACTCCTACATGCAATAGTGGATTTCAGTATACCTTTGCACAAGTGCTCACTGCTATAAGATAACGTGTCGCGAAAAGTCCCAGGTTCCTATCTCAAAGGTCAAGTTCACAATCTGGGGTTAAAGGTAAAAAATGGGGACTTTTTGCAGTGTCCCCTCTGTAACTTCTATAATCATGCACGCAGGTACAAATTTCTTTCATACAAATGTTCAGCACCTTCAGACAACGTGTCGCGAAAAAGCCCAGGTTCCTATCTCAAAGGTCAAGTTCACAATCTGGGGTCAAAGGTAAAAAAACAGCACTTTTTGTTGTGTCCGCTCTATAACTTCTATAAACATGCACTCAGGTACAAATTTCTTTCATACAAATGTTAACCACATTCAGACGACGTGTCGCGAAAAAGACCCAGGGGGCTGTTTTACTAAAGTCCTTACGATCGCTTTTTTCGTAAGTTTTTGCGTACGTCCAAATTTTAATCGTAAGTGCGTCTTACTAAATATGTTCGTAACTAAGATTAACGTAACTTTTGCGTAAAGTTACGTTCAGAAAAACGTGGCGTAAGTAGGATCGTAAGCCTTTAGAATAGAGAAATCGGACATTTTCACAATTTGGCATTGTATCAACTATCTATTTATAATGGTAAATTTCAGTAAATGATCAAGTTATAACAAAAATAATAATTAATTATAGCAACAAAAGTGATTTTTCTTTCAGTTCTTTATACATTGTTAGTTTGGCAAGTTCCGTAAGCTTGATCCTTTACCTTACACACGAGAAATAAACTAAAAAATGAATACGAAACAGTCTAGCTAAATGATACATTGATAATAAAGGATTTTCTCCTTTTACCAAAATATTTCTTCTTTGAAAAATAAGCAGGCCAATAGAAATCTACTTATTTTCCTATTGTAACATTGAATCGTCGTCTACTTTTCCTTTAAACATGATCAGTCTAAGGTTTTGTCTATATATATTTACTCCTTAAAGTTCATTCATAATTATCGGTGTCTAGACGAAATAGTGTATTGATTTCTTTGATTTCGTTGTATTTTGTGCGTCATGATTACGTCATTCATTACTAAGTGACGTCACATTTTATGAGAATTTAGATTAGTCAGTATTACAATTACACCGGTTAGATATCTCTATTATGGTTCTAGATTTCTTCCACCTCGACAAATTAAAGTATACTGTTTTTATTTTTCAATTCATTACTTTTAAGGTGAGGTTTGTGTGTGAAATATTGAAAAAGATATCAATCGACGTGCACTATTACACAGTATTCTCCTTTGACACAGATAAGACACAAATATACTTACGTCTACGATAAACTTGCGCAAGTTTTAGTAAACGCACTTAGGATTTACATAAGTTTTGTCATAAACGTAAAGTTACAAAAATTCTAACGTAAACTTTAGTAAAACGGTGCCCAGATTCTCAAAGGTCATGGTCACAATCTGGGGTCAAAGATCAAAGAACGGCACTTTTAGCTATGTCTGCTCTGTTACTTCCATAATCAAGCACGCAGGTATACGAATTTCTTTCATACAAATGTTAACCACATTCAGAAGACGTGTTGCCAAAAAGCCCAGGTTCCTATCTCAAATGTTAAGGCCACAATCTGGGGTCAAAGGTAAAAAATCGAAACTTTTTGCCGTGTCCCCTCTGTAACTTCTATAATCATGCACGCAGGTACAAATTTCTTTCATACAAATGTTCACCACCTTCAGACGACGTGTCGCGAAAAAGACCCAGGTTCCTATCTCAGTGGTCAAGGTTACAATCATGGGTCAAAGGGGCGTCTGGAATGGTTAAATTGCGTCAGGAATGGTTAAATTGTGTCCGGAATGGTTAAATTGTATTTACTCTCTTATTCTTCAATGGATTGCTTCCATATTTGGACACATGCTTAATGGACCGGACCACTTTACATGACCTTGACCCAGTGACCTTGACCTTTGACCAACTTTTGACCTCAGTAAAATACGTCTATAATGCATTTCTCAATTTCATTTTGTATTTATAGAAATTATTATATGTATTAAAATTTCATTTATTAAAAATCCAGACGTAAAGATAACAAATGCATGTGGTTTTGTTTACAAAACAAATCAAAGTGCCACATGCTTGACCCTGTCCTTTGGGGGCATTTGTCTTATGACCGTGACCAGCTCTTGTTTAAGACTTGTTTAAATAAAAAGTGGCATTTGACAATTTTTGGTTGATTGAATTTTAAAAAAAAATCCATCTTCTTGGGTAGAAAACAATTTCTTGTAACAATTAATTTCTTCATTTCCCACAATGTTTTCCAAAGCTTTATTCATGAGGTGTGTCAAAAAGCAGAGTATCCATACTGGCTGATTAAAAAAAGAAAAGAAAAAAACAACAATGAATTTTGAAAATTTGATTGCTTTCTTAACAAGAAATCTTATTCAATTATCATTCAATTAGAAAAATCATGAGAACAAATCTGAGAAAAATTAATTAATCCATTACCACATGGTAAAATTTTAGAGTAATCCAAACTGAAAGATGTTGCAGACCACAATTTCAAGTTATTGCAGTTTAAGAATTCATTTGCCTTTTATGGTAGAAAATGTTGTGGACATTAAAGAATTTGCTTGTAAAAAGCATTTTCTTCATTGTCAACAATGTTTTTCAAACCTATTTCCTTGTGAATTGTGTGGGAATGGATTAATTGTATTTGATCCCATATATTGTATAGCAGGGATATCAAGTGATGACTCTTACTAATTGGTCCCTTGTTTAACACATTCCCACACAATGACGCTTTTGGACACTCCTCAAGTTTAATGTTTCAGAAAACGTTGTAGGAAATGAAGAAATTGGTTGTAAAAATCCAAAATTTTATAAACTTTAAATTATTGTCTTCAGCTTCTTCCAATTCGGACGAGTCTAAAATTTTGTTGTGTGGGAATGGGTTAACATATCCATATCTAAGTGTGTATCTAAGCTTTTTCCCTTCAGAGGACTTTAGGGCCTTTGACCCTCTTATGCAGGTATTTCCATATGACTTTTTTACCCACAGAAAGACACTTTTTGATGCCCCTCAAGAAAGACGATAGGGAAAACATGAAGAAATTGCTTGCAACTAGTAATTTCTTCATTTTTACACAATCTTTTTTATGCAGAAATTAAAAAAAATCTATTATTTCATAAAGTCTACATCTTCATCTGCAAGTCCTTTCAATTTTGAACAGTCAAAAATTCTGCCATCTGGTAATTGATTAACAGAAACAAACACATTTAACCTATGGGTGCCTACGCTAGGCTGTTTGGTGCTGGATAATGGACAAAATGCATCTAGAGTAATCCCCCTTGATAGTATAGGTTGCTCTTATGATAGTGAAGAAGTGTGCCAAGTTTCAAGTGAATGCCTTTAGTAGAACCAGAGATATCAAAAATGTCAAAGTTTTCGCACAATGACAACAGCGACAACGACGACGCCTGTAACCAAGGCTATAGCAATACCTCGGGTTTTCTTCGAAAACAGCCGAGCTAAAAATGATTATGTAACCCAATAACCTTTATTTAATTGCAGGGAATGTTTGAGCATATGGAAGAAGTCACACTTCAGATTGTTATGGAAAAGAAAAGACATAAGATAAAACTGTACAGAAATGAGTAAGTACTGGTATTTCTGTTGGAGTATGGTTGCAACTAGACTGGCCACAGTCATTTTTGTTTGGTGGACATTTATGTGTATATCATTTTTCATCATGCATGTCTCTTTAGCCCATTCCCACACAATGACACTTTTTGACGTCCCTCAGGAAAAAAAATCAAGAAATATGTTTTTCAACACAGAAACTGAACAAAAACTAAAATTTCACCAGCTTAAAATTGTTGTATGCAAGTCATTTCAATTTTGGACACAATTTTGCTGTCTGGTAATGGGATAATCTAGGCTAGTGCTGCATATAAACTTCTTTTAGGAGTCAGGGAACTTAAATGACATGCCTGTCCTACCATGGAAATATTTAACCCATTCCAACTCAATCCCTCCTTTTTACGCCCCTCGAGAAAAAAGCTTTGGAAAACATTGCGGAAAATGAAGAAATTACTTGTATCAAGCAATTTCTTCATTATCCACAATGTTTTCTATCCAAAAAGACGAAAAAATTCAAAATTACATCAACTTGAAATTGTCGTCTGAAGCTTCTTTCAATTTGGACCAGTCTAAAATTTTGCTGTGTTGGAATGGGTTAATGCCCTTTAAGAAGAGTATGGTAGCCAGACTAGGTTCCAACACAAAAGTCACAACTTGATTATTATTATTCAACTTAACATATTCCCTCACAATCCTGTACTTTTACGTCCCTGAAGATAAAAGCTTGGAAAACATTTTGGTAAATGAAGAAATTGCTTGTAACAAGCAATTTCTACATTTTACTCAATGTTTTTAAATCTAAAAGTTGAAAAAATCTATAACATCATCTATTTAGAATAGTTGTCTGACTAACTCCTTTCAATTAGGACCAGTCTAAAATTTGGTTGTCTGGTAATTGGTTAAGTTGTCGTAGATCAAGGCTTATCTATCACTATGAATCGGAATAATGATATGATATTGATATCATAAAATCGTAATGATGATGATATCAATGAAAAAAATAATTTCTTTATATCCCCCCGAACCTCTGTTCGGGGAGAATAAAATAATCAGCCTGTTGGTCAGTCAGACAGTTAGTTCGTTGATAACCAGATTTCTCTTGTCCACCCATTTTCTTCAAAACTATGCATATCTCACACATTGCACTCAGTATCAAGCAAAGATGTGCACATTTAATCTAGATGCAACCCATTATTTTCTCCGAGTTAAAGCCCTTTGTTTAAAAATCTTGGCCAGTTTCTATTTGACTACTAAATGGATTTGATAAAAAAATTCACATATTCACTCAGCATCAAGTAAAGATGTGCATATCCTATTATGGTTTGGGCAGCTAGTGCACTGAACCATGACTTAACCCATTTCCACTCAGTGACACTTTTAGACGCCTCCAAGAAAAAAGCTTTGGAAAACATTGTGGAAAATGAAGAAATTGCTTGTCACAAGCAATTTCTTCATTTTACACGATGTTTTCTACCCAGAAAGTTGAAAAAGTCTAAAATTTCATAAACTTTAAATTTTCGTCTGCAACTCCTTTCGGTTTGGACCAGTCTAATTTTTTCTTGAGTGAGAACAAGACCTGTCTTTTCTCACACCAGAACAACCACCCGCTGCTTATCACAGTTAGGCACACTACTTATCATTCACCCATTGGTGAGAGACATATGATGCGTGTTGCAATGACATGATTGTCAAATTATGGAAAGATGGTTGTCAGAAGCCTGGGTTCAAAATCATAACTCTAGGATTGAGACCCCAGCGTGTTACTGACTCAGATAATTAAGATTGGCAAACTAAAGTAAAAAAATGTATAAGCAGAACAACAATAGAGTGTTAATTGTTGCATTTGTCTAAATAAAACATTGTTATTTAAATAAAGACTTTCTTAAAATGTACATTTTGTCTGACTTAATTCCCTTGTCATGCTGAACCCGGAATATTCCGGTTTTGGCAGGAGGTGTAAACAAGATCAGCCTGCACATAAGTGCAGTCTGATCTTAGTCTACACCTCCTGCTTGCACTTTTCCTGTCAGAGTTCTTTATGAAATTGATTTCTATAAGAAATATTGATTTTTGAACAACAAGTTTTATCAGTGCTTTCAGTCCTTTGATTTTGCAGCAATTCAGTAAGATAATTTATACAGCATGACAAGGGTTAAAAGGTCAAATTCTCAAAAAACTGCAAAAAACCTGTTTTTGCTGCTGGTATCCCAGAAGGACATAACAGTAACTGATCAATGGATGCAAATGCAAATATAAGATCAGATCTAGAATGAGCTTTCAGAAAGTTAAGTTTGCATGTATGTTACAATACAAATATTGATCCAAGTCAGATGCGCAAAGGTTACACATATAGCAAGCTGTTGCCTATCATTGACTAGTAAAACCTTAAGTCTGGCTATCAGCCATCCTCATAATGTGATGTGATTCTACTTTAGCCCATTCTCACACAATTACACTCTCTATGTTATATAGTTTTAAAGGAATATTCTGAAAAATAGATTCCAAAAGTTATAGATTGACTATCAAAATAAGATCTGATATTTCCTTGATAGACAACGTATCCAGTTAACCTTTTGGCAGATTATGCAAGGAGAGTTGCAATGAATTTTTGGACAGTCACTTAATTTGTCAAACAGTTGACCATATGCTTTTAGTTTGAAAAGAGTTGCTTTCATCTTTACCCATTCCCACATAATCCCTCCATTTTACGCCCTCAAGAAAAAAGCTGGGATTCAAAATAACTTTACTCAATTGTTCTCTATCATGAGTGCGGTTGGTGGTTCATTTAAAAAAATCATTATAGTTTATATTATTATAGTACCAAGTTCAAGGTCACAGCTCAAGGTCAAAAGTTAAGATTAAGCATAGCCCCTTGAATCATAGATGGATATCAATATAACTTGGCACAACTGTTCTCAGTCATGAGTAGATGTACAATTTAAAAAAAATCAGACAGCTCTAAGGTCAGGGTCACAGCTCAAGGTCAAACATTAAAATTAGGCAAGTCTCGAGCATAGCTCCTAGAATTATGGATATAATTCAATAACTTTGCAGAATTGTTCCCTATCTTGAGTAGATGTGCGATTTGAAACAAATTTTCAGGCTCAAGGATTTACATTAAAATCAAGTATCTAGAATAGAGCAAGCATATACCCCCATCTGCATCTGTCAGTCCCTCTGAACCCTTTTCTGGTTTTATTTTGTACTTTTTGTCTCGGGGCTATATTCGGGTAGCATAATCTGTCTTTGATGCCTTTTGTATTCTAATGCTGATAACCTACATAGAGTTAATAATTACTTGTTACCAGTGTAATCAAAAGGTCACTTAGAGTTACACTTGTTGGGTATACTTTGAAATTTTTTATTCATAGGCTTTTGAAATACTGATAACCTCCTTTAACCAATTACATGTACCATTAACAAGCGATTTCTTTATTTCCACAATTTTTCTAAAGCCATTTTAATGAGGGGCTTGAAAAGGAGTTATTGAACGTGAATTACCAGACGGCAAATTTTTAGACTGGTCTTAGATGAAAAGAGTTGCAGTCGACAATTTAAAGTTTATGAAATTTTAAAATTTTTCAACTTTTACACAATGTTTTCCTAACTATTTTTCTTGAGAGCCATCAAAGAGAGTCAATGTGTGGGAATGGGTTTAATGTATTCAGTATTCTGTCTGTTGGTATCAAACATGATAAAGGTTTAACAGAAAATCTTTTTATTCAAGAGAAAGTTCCCAGTAAGATATCCCAGGGGAGACTTGTTAAATATTTATCAGTTTCTTGTGCAATTTATATTCAGGCCTCTCCAAAGCATTTTCTCCCAGTATGATGTAATTTTCTTTATTCCTTTCTCCTCTCTTTGTATTTATGCTTTGAACATCTGTTTCACCCATCAGCTATTGATTCAAATAGATTGGAGAGGCTGCATCATTTATAAACTGGCCCAAGGGCAACAGTTGGCAGACACTGATGTTGAGACCTTTTAATAGACAAAAAAATTTTAATCTAGTTAAATTTGAAGAGAAATGCTCACCACAATTCAAACTGCATTATACTAACCCATTCCCACACTTGGAAGCTTTTCGATGCCCCCCAAGAAAAAAAAGCTTTTGAAAACATTGTGGGAAATGAGGATATTGCTTGTACAAAGCTATTTTTAGCATTATTCACAATGTTTTCTTACCAGAAAATTTCATCAACTGTCATCTGCAACATCTTTAATTTGGACCAGTCTAAAATTTTGTTGTCTGTTGATTAATTTATTGGAAAAATAAGTAACAATTAGGGTAGAAAACATTTTGATAAAATTAAAATATCTTGTTCCAAGCGATTTCTACTTTCCTTACAATATTTGAGTAAGCATCAAAATGAGAGAGTGTGAGGAAATTGGTTAAATGGTTTATGATGATGACAATTTCATGGCCTCGCGACAATAGATCAGACACCTATTATTTAACCGTTGTCTGTTTACAATGTGAACTTGACAGAAAATCTTATAAAATTTAATTGCACTTTACTTTTAGCCCATTAAAAGTATGCTACTTAAATAGCGCTCATGATTGTCCTGATGATAGCTCTATTTATATGCATCTGCTTATACCATGGTCAAGGTTATCTAAAAAAAATCAAAGTTGAATAATAATGGTCAAGCTTTTGAAAAAGAAATGCTGATTTGGGGGTCTAAAATTGTATTCAATCCTTAATGAAGACACTATTTAAACCCATAACAATACAGTACACATCGTAGATAAACAGCTTTCAAAAACATTGTGAGAAAAGAAGAAATTGCTTGTAACAAGCAATTTCTTCATTTCTCTCAATGTCTTGTTACTCATGTGGCCTATATTTTTTCAATTTAGACCAACCTTGTTGGGTCAACTGTAACCTCTTTTAATTCAGACTCGTCTAAAACTTTGTTGTTTGGGATTGGGCTAAGGCAATATTATATAATTACTAACTGATTATTCAAAATTAGGAAAAAAAATGACGGCATTTTTTAAGCAACATAGTTATACACGATTTGTAGTTAATAAATGTAATTAAGGTAATATAGAAATAAGAAAAAATACATTTACAGAAATGAAAAATAAACTGTCTACAAAACAATAAACTTGATTGTTTAAATATGAATAGCAAATTGTGTAATTACAGGATTTTTTTCATTCATAATAGATATATGCAATTCAATTTTAGCTGGGAATATGATTGCTTTTTCATGACTGACCAATATCAAATTTTTATCAATTACCAGACAGCAAAATTTTAGACTGGTCCAAATTGAACGGAGTTGCAGACAACAATTTCAAGTTGCTAAATTTTAGATTTTTAAAACTTCCTGGGTAGAAATCATTGTGGAAAATTAAGAAATTGCTTGATACAAGCAATTTCCTCATTTTCCACAATGTTTTCCCGATAGTTTTTCTTGAGGGGCGTCAAAAAGTGTCAATGTGTGGGAATAGGTTAAAATCGCACAAAATCAAAGTTTAAAATCAAACAAATGTCCCTAGCTAATTCTTATAATTTGACCTGTTACCAAACAACTCAATTTTAGACAATTTGGTCCATATTGAAAGGAACTGCAGACAATATATCAGTGTAAAATTAAATATAGAAATGACTGTCTTAATTTTAGGGTAAAATGGAAGAAATGCTTGTTACACGCAATTTCTCCTTTTCTTGCAATGTTTTCCATGGCTTAATTTCATCAGTGCAAAAAAAATACAAGATTAAGTTGAAATCAAATGGGTTATGCCTTAGACACTAAGATTATGCTTGATAAAATACAGTACCACAGAATTTCTTAATGGTCATGCAATACACAATTTTCTACGGTCATGTGTTTTGATTTCATTTTCAGAAGCGTTAGCTAAGTTGAAATCAAATGGGTTAAGTCTTAGACACAAAAATTATGCTTGATGAAATACAGTACCACAGTATTTCTTAATGGTCATGCAATACACAATTTTCTACGGTCATGTGTTTTGATTTCATTTTCAGAAGTGTTAATTAATTAATTAGCTGTGTTTATCAGATATTGCTTTGAAATAGAGGAAGATGAAACCCTGAGATGTTTTTTGTGATGATTGAAGTGTGGTGCAACATTCAACAGCTGCTGTTTGTTATATCAATGCTCCATGTCTTTTCCTTTACTCAACGAAAAGAAAAGGATCTAAATTATTAAAGATCTTTAACATTCATTACCCATAGGCTTGTGTATAATGGACATTTTAAAACTGCAAATTAAAAATGTTGTTACCCCTTCCGCCCCCCCCATATACACACAATAAAAAAAACACATCTTAGTGACCTATGAAGTAGATTAAGCTAAATTGGATTCACAATGTTTGTCTGTTTGACTTTCATTTTTGTGACAAGCAAATTTCTCCATTTTAATTCCCAATTATATTTCTTGAGGGGCATCAAAAAACGTCATTTTGTCGGAATGGGTTAAGCATAACCTCTCGCCTAGCCTTGTTTGTTTAACCCATTCTCACTTCACAAAATTTTAGACTGGTACATATTCAAAGAATTGCAGATTTTAACCTTTGTCATGCTGAATCATAAATCCACATGCAAATTCCATTAAAGTCAAAGGGCTGCAAGAGCTAGAAGCACCAATTGTGGTTTAATATTCATTTTAAAAATTTACTTTTCAGTTTACAAAAATGAAACGGAGATTAATCACAGGAATAAATTAAGTCACAATTTAAGTTAAAAGTTACAGCAAGAAGTATTGTCAAAAAGTTTGAGTACTAAAGAAAAAGAAAGCATCTAACCGATTACCACACAATGACGCTTTCTGATGACTGAAGATATAAGATCATGGAAAACTTTAAAGTAAAAGGAAAAATTGCTTTTAAAAAGCAATTTCTCCTTTTCTCACAGTGTTTCCTAGCTTATTTGGCTCTTATTGGCAACATTTTTTGCAATTTGAAATGTCAGCTGCGACTTCTTTGAAGACCATTCTAGAATTTTGCTGTCTGGGAATGGATTAACTGATTCCCACACAATGACGCTTTTGGACGCCTCTCCAGAAAGACAATTGAGTAAACATTGTGTAAAATGACGAAATTGCTTGAACCAAGCAATTTCTTCATTTTACACAATGTTTTCCACCCAAAAAATTGAAAAAATCTAAAATTTCATCAACTGTAAATTGTCGTCTGCAACTCCTTTCAAATTGGACCAGTCTAATTAAATTTTTGTTGTGTGGTAATGGGTTAAGAACTCACTTCTTCTGACCACAGTGCATCCTGGCTGTTATAGGTCTAATGGACTATACATTGCTGTAATACTGAGGGAATAAAACTTGTCAGTTATTGTGGCTTATCAGATAATTACAGGGTAGTAATTACCTGATACCTGTATATAAAGCATATTTCAGTGTCAGGTTAGTTGTACACCCTTCATCTTTGTCAAAGATATCTGTCAACTCTCATGAGAATTTGGCTTCATGTTTAAGACCCATTGAATTTTCAGTCAGGGTCAATTCGTAGAGAAAAGCCTTGTTTATTCCATTTCGACACTATTATGTTTTGATGCCCACTCAAGAAAAACAATTGGGAAATAAAGAAATTCATTGCAACAAGCATTAATGTGAGTGATAAAAACACATTATTATTCCTTTCCAAACTAACTTTCGTAAAATATTACCTTATTGGCATGAAAGTGAGGAGACTTTTCTTGGGAAAGGATCTAACCCATTCCTAGAGGACAACATATCAGACAGGTCTTAGTTCAAAGAAGTTGCAGACGACAATTTTGAAATGCATCATCGTGTGGTAATGGGTTAAACCAGTCTAAAATTTTGCCCTCTGTTAATGGGTTAACACTTCCTGTATAATCGCTTGTTTATATGTCCCTGTGATTTTATACTTGAGAAAATATTGTGGGAAAAGAAGAAATTGCTTCTAACAAGCAAATTCTTCTTTTTCCACAATATTTTCTACCCTACTGAATGGTTATTTTTCAAATTAAATCCACTTAAGATTTTCGTCTGCAAAGCCTTTGAATTTGGACAGGTCTAAAAACTTGAAAAACAAGAAAGGGTTAAGTGAAATCTGTTCTTTATCTCTGTTTTCAGTGGCCTCCTTTCTGCTGGTATAAAAGTAAAGAACTTCCAGGAAGACAGAAGAGAAATCATTACTAAGGTACTCATGTTTCTATGGTTATGTTTATTACAGCAGCTCTTTAACCCATTCCAACTCAATCCCTCCTTTTTACGCCCCTCAAGAAAAAAGCTTTGGAAAACATAGTGGATAATGAAGAAATTGCTTGTATCAAGCAATTTCTTCATTATCCTCAATGTTTTCTATCCAAAAAGACGAAACAATTCAAAATTCCATCAACTTGAAATTGTCGTCTGCAGCTTCTTTCAATTTGGACCAGTCTAAAATTTTGCTGTGTTGGAATGGGTTAAACCAATAAAGTCTTTCTCAACCCTTGTCATACTGAAACTAGAATATTTCTGTCTTTGCCGGTGATATAGATAAAAATGAGCCTATGCATACAGTGCAGTCTAATCTTAGTCTACATCACTTGGAGGTTCCTATCAAGACAGAGTACATGCATATGGCAAAGTTCATTTTCAAAAGAGATATTAACCCTTTCCCGTTTTTTGAAATTTTAGACTGGTCCAAATTGGAAGAGGTTGCAGACAACAATGAAAATTGGATGCAATTTGAAATGAAACCATCCTGCGTGGTAGAAAATATTGTGGGAAAAGAGGAAATTGCTTATTACAAGCAATTCTTCTTTTTCCACAATATTTTCTCAAGTATAAAATTACGGCGATGTAAAATCCAGGGTTTGTACAGGAAAGGGTTAACCCACAATTACGCTTTCCATTGCTTTCAGTCCTTTGATTTTTATACAGTTTTGGAATTGGATTCTAGCTGAGTGATTCCTTGATCATTTTGATCCTCTTGTACAACCTTAATCCATTGATCATGCACTATCAAGCATGCAATTGCCAAGTCTCCATGTGGTATTCCTTCTCTATCCTGAGTACCAGGCAACCAAATTTTAGACTTGTCAAAATTGAAATGCAATTGTATACAATGATTTGAAGAAATTGCTTGCTACTCACTCTTTGGCTTTGTTAGTCTTTTTTCTGGAAAGAGTTAACAAATTAGCGGGATCACAAGTACGGCAGTTTTTTTACACCCAGGAAAAAGCTTATACGTTGAGTAATGACAGATTATGTGGGCTTGAAGACTAATTAACTTTTTTGCTTCTTTATGTTCTGGCATTTTTTTTATTGCTCTGTACAGTCATAAGATGTGAAAATGATGCAGTCAGAATTTTTCGCATTTGCACTGTCAAAGAGTGTTACATAAACTTTTAATGTAGAGAATTAAAATAGGAACAGGAACAGACTCTCCCTGATAGAGATGTAAGATGAATGTCATTAAATTTTCGTGTAGTGCTGTCATTCCCTTATAATTTTGTAACCATGTATCTTGTGGCGATTGAATCCACTCATGATGATCTTATTCTAGATTGATTATGCACAAAAAACTAAGTCTATGTCATGATTTTAAGTGTTAGAACAAAGTTTGCTTTATATATTTGATTGAATTCAATGTGAGACATTTCCTTTTTTGTTGATTCAAATGTTAAAGATCTTTTTGAATTTTTGATTGATCCCAGTTTTAGGAACGGCCTTTTTATATCAATAATTGATCCCAATTTTGGGGAATGCCTGTGTGTATTTATAGACTTATCCTAATTTTGGGGAAGACCTGTGTGTATTTATAGATTTAATTCCAATTTTGAGTAGGTCTGTGTGTATAGGCAAGGTCTTTTTTAAACATTTTCAATGATACAAACTTGATTCATTATGCATTATGAATTTTGCCGAAGCTTTGCTACAATCTTTGTCAAAAATATAATATTGTAAATGTGAAACCATGTGAAACACATTGGGATTGGTTCAAATTAAAAGCACTGTGGACAGCAATTTCAGGTTAGAGAAATTTTTGAAAATCTTTGTCTTTCTGACTAGAAAACATATTGGGAAGTGAAGAAATTGCTTGTGACATAAAAAAATGGGATTGTGTGGAAATATTGGTTAACCCATTAACACACAAAAAAAATTAAGACAGGTCCAAATTGAAAGAAGTTGCAGATGACAATTTCAAGTCGATGAAATTTTAGAAATCTTTGTATTTTGGAGTAGAAACATGGTGGATAATGAAAACAATTGCTTGTAACAAGCAATTTATTAACTATCATCAATGTTTTCCAATTTTTTTCTTGAGGGACATTGAGGAGCATTAAAAAGCGTCATTGTATTGGAATGGGTTAAATACAAGTAGCAAAAAGTGTACTTGTTTTGAATGAGGCATACCCAACTGTGTATGAAATTAATGACAGGTAAAAACATATAGTTCTTGGCTGAGTTTTTGTTGAACATTCCTTCTGTAACACATTTATCTTTCTTTTAGAAGTAGTAAATACTTGATCTGCTTTCTTCAGTCATAAAATAGTCTTTACTCATCATCAGATGTCAAAATTGAAAGAAAATGCAGAAGACTATTTAAGATAAGATTTAACCCATTCCCACACAGTGACACTTTTGGACCCCTATAAAAAGAAAAAGATGGGAAAACCTAAAAGGAAGAAACTGCCTGTGACAAGCAATTTCTTCATTTTGCACAGTATTTTCTATTAAGAAAGTTTAAAAAATCTGCAACTCTTTACAATTTTGACCGGTCTAAAATTTTGCCGTCTGCCTAGTAATGGGCTAAGACAACAAAGCAATGAAATAATATGTTGTAAAAGTAATTTCTGACATTTTTATTTGCCTGCAAATAAAAGGAATCAAAGATGTCAGTTTGATCGATCTTTATCCATATTGTGTGCTTAAAGGTTAAGATAGCATCATATGCCCAGCAAGAAATGATAAGAAGCAATGATAACATTTGTGTCTTAGGACTATTGACTTAACCCTTGTCATGCTGATCCCAGAATATTCCTGCTTTGGCAGGAGGTATACACCAAGATCAGCTTGCACATATTTGCAGTCTGATTTAAGTCTATACCACCTGCTTATCCTTTTAAGCCAAAATTGGTTATGATATAAATTTTCAATATAAATATTGACCAATAATTTGACATGTCCAGTGCTTTCAGTGCTTTAATTTTAATGCAATTCTGTTGAGAATTATTATTCAACATAATTTTAAGAGCTCCAAAACTTAACCCATTCCAACTCAATCCCTCCTTTTTACGCCCTTCAAGAAAAAAGCTTTGGAAAACATTGTGGAAAATGAAGAAATTGCTTGTATCAAGCAATTTCTTCATTATCCACATTGTTTTCTATCCAAAAAGGTGAAAAAATTTAAAATTCCATCAACTTGAAATTGTCGTCTGCATCTTCTTTCAATTTGGACCAGTCTAAAATTTTGCCAAGTGGGAATGGGTTAAGTCTAACTGGAAATATTATCATGTGATCCTTCAAGCAAAAATGGACTTTCTTGGAAGTGTGAAAAGATACACTAGGCCTGGGCGAGCTGCATTGTCATAATATTCCTGTTTGAAGATTTTGTTGAATTTAGCATTGTCATTTTGACCTAATTACAT
Source organism: Fragum fragum (assembly GCA_946902895.1). Classification (NCBI taxonomy): domain Eukaryota; kingdom Metazoa; phylum Mollusca; class Bivalvia; order Cardiida; family Cardiidae; genus Fragum; species Fragum fragum. The sequence goes on from OX336377.1 coordinate 4,253,000, forward strand.
TTACATGTTTATTTTCAAAACCTCCTTATTGACCTCTGCTTGTGTTTATCTATTTTCAAATATTTTGCTTTAAACAGTTACGCGTTGGATGTCTTGGCAGAAAACATTATGTAAAATGAAATTGCTTAAATTGTTGAGTGTAACAAGTAATTTCTTCATTTTACAAGATGTTTTCCCTTAGTAGCTTTTTTTAGGGGCATCAAAAAATGTCATCGAGCAGGAATTGATTAACAGATTTATGGCCTCTTGATGAAAAATCGTGTCGATTCATTTTCTCTCTTACTACCAAATGAGTTTGACTCAAATTTAAAATGTGAATGCAGTATCAACCAAAGATATGTATGTCCCATATTTATTATGGTCAATTGACTTTTATTGGAGTTATGGCCCTTTGTTGAAAGAAATGCTCTTTACCTGTTACAAAATGTTTTTTTCCCTGTGACAAGGAGCCATTGTGGGATATTCTTCATCCTCAGTGATAGAATTTTTACCCTTTCCTTGTCAATCCCTGGTTTTCATGCTCCTGTGAATTTATGATTGAGGAAATATTATAGAAAGGAAGAAATTGTTCATAACAAGCAATTTCTTCTTTTTCCACATTATTTTCTACCCTACTGAATGGTTATTTTTGAAACTAAATCCAAATTAAATTTTAGTCTGCAAAACCATTGAATTTGTACAGGTCTAATATTTCTAACAGGAAAGGGTTAGCTAAAGTATAACAAAATGGAAGTACATGTACTGTGAGAAAAAGTGAAAAAAAGTAATTTATCCTTATCCATCAATGCTTTAATTCAGCGCACTCAAATATGGGGTTGTCTGGTAGAGGGTAAAGTAGAAATGACCAAAGAGAAGTTCTTGCGGAAATAATTTTCTAACCAGCCAGTTTTCAAAAGTTCTGTTCTCTATTATGCTATGAAACAAATGATAATTTATGTTGGTGAAATACTCTGATATTTAATGAAAAAACCTTTGGAATCTGAGTGCAGTATGATTCCAGGAGTGCAAAATTAATATAAAACATGTGTAGCAATAGAAAATAATAAATCTCGTCTGTTTTAGTTGATTATAGTACTCTTTATCTGCAGTAATATTCTGAGTTTAACCCATAACCAGATAACAAAATTTTAGACCAACTCAATTTAACCCATTCCCAAACAATGACGCTTTTTGACACCTCTGAAGCAAACCAATTTTGGAAGTCATTCTGAAAAATGAAGGAAATACTTGCAACAAGCAATTTTTTCATTTTTGACAATGTTTTCTGCCAGACAATTGAAATGCCTGATTAACCCTTTCCTGTTTCTCGAAATTTTTGACTGGCCCAATTTGAAACATTCTGCAGACGACAAAGAAAAGTGAGTGCAATTTGAAACAAAACAATTCTATGTGATAGAAAATAGTGTGATAAAAGAAGAAATTGCTTGTATCAAGCAATTTCTTCTTTTATCACAATATTTTCTTAAATATAAAATTGCATGGACATGAAAACAAGTGATTATATAGGAAAGGGTTAAACCTTACCCATTATGGTACTACATTTAGGGGTCAATACTAGGCTGTATGTATTTGTCATTGTCTAAGGCCATATTTAAATGCATGTTTTCAAAGATAAGTAAATTTTTAGCTCACCTGTGTATAACATACTCATGCAGGGTGAGCTTTTGTGATCCTTGAATGTTTTATGTAATGCATCCTATGTTGTCATTAACCCATTCTAACTCAGTGGAATTATAGACTGGTCCAAATTGAAAGAAGCTGCAGACGACATTTTCAAGTTGATAGAATTTTGAATTTTTTCGTCATTTTGGCTAGAAAACATTGTGGATAATGAAGAAATTGCTTGATACAAGCAATTTCTTCATTTTCCACAATGTTTTCAAAAGCTTTTTTCTTGAGGGGCGTAAAAATTGAGGGATTGAGTTGTAATGGGTTAATTAGAGTTTTTACACTCTAGAGGCCACAATATGGCTCAATCTTCATGAAACCTTATGAAAATATTTGTCTTGTCATAAGGATTATGGGAACATTCCATAGGAAAACACGGAAAATAAGGGGAAAAGGGGGCCTTAACTTCAAGCAAGCAGTGTCTTCATTTTACACAATATTTCCTACCAAGAGCGTTGAAAAAATTTGAAATTTAATATTGTTGTATGCAACTGCTTTGAATTTTGACCTGTCTAAAATTTTGACGCCAGGTAGTTGGTTCATGACCATGTCACTGTTCACACTATAAAAAGCCACAATTATAGCTCAATCTTCATGAAATTGGGTCCAAATGTTAGTCAGGTCATGAGTATCAGCCCTGTTGGAAATTTGGAAAATTCCATTTGAAAGCATGAGAAAAGGGGCCTTAAGGACTATTTCACTGCTTACAGTATAGTTACCATAATAATGTCTCAAACTTAGCCAATACATTTGTCACGTCATACAAAGGTAAACCTTCTGAAAATTGCTTGTTCCATTTACTGAAAAAGGGGCGTTTTTAGCAGTTACACTGTTTTCACTCTAGAGGCCTCATTAATTTTATGGTTCAATCTTCATAAAACTTAGACAGAGTGTCACCAGGTCATAAGGATAAACCATTTTCAAAAATAGGGATGTTCTATTTGGAAAAACATGGGTACATGGGCCTTAACCCATTACTTGATGGCAAAGTTTTAGACTCGTCCGAATTGAAAGGAGTTCCAGAGGACAATTTAAAGTATATGAACTAGATCTTTTCTACTTTCTGGATAGAAAAAATTGTGTAAAATAAAAATTGCTTGTAACGAGCAGGCGTTAAAAAGAATCACTGTAAGGGAATGGGTTGATGGCAATTTCACTGTAGAGGCATCAGCTATGATTTTATCTTTATGAAACTTGGTCAGTATATTCTTTCAGCTAGTCATAAATATGAACCGTTTTGAAAATGAGAAGGCATTACTAGAAAAAGATAAAAATTAGGCCAAGTCTTAAAACCATTATCACACGAGAAAATTTTAGACTGGTCCAAATTGAAATAAGTTGCAGAAGACAAATTAAACTTTGTGCAACTCTGAAATCTTTGTCTATTAGTGTAGACACAACTGTTTGCTTGTTTAATTAGTTTTGTGAACTGCTTGTGTTTTCACAAATAAAATCTGCTTTGAAGTTTCTGTTTCTTTGTTCATCAAAGAACCAAGGAGAGCCATCTAGGGCCACATTTGGCTCTTGTTAATCTAGTATGTCATTCATGATGACAATGTAAGTTTCTTAGGAACAAAAAATTATGTCATAATTATTGCAGAAAAGGAAAAGGTCATTTTAGGATTACAATAGAATCTCAGAGACTTTCCATAGAATTATATTTTCAGATGCCACAATGACTGATTTGGTCAAACTCCAATCCGCATTTTAGCCTAGACCTGTTGTACCTTAAAGTAGTTTTGTTAACATTCCAAGTTTCTCGTTTTCAAGTCTTGGTGATAGCTAGAAGTCTGAATTCTTGTTCTGCCCAATGGCAGACCACTACTGCACTGTATACATGAGTGCCAAAGGATTCTGTTGGGACTATTAAATTTTGTTGTTTAGTGATGAGGTTTGAAATATCCTCTCTTCTGTGTTAGGCCATCCTGAATTAAGGAAATTTCAATGGTTGTTGTGTTCAATGTAAATGAAAAGTTTAATTGTTAATTTATCATCGTCCTAGCATGAATTTCAAGGTAAATAAGTGCTGTTTAAGATGAACTCGGGTTTGAATCCCCCAAAAACTTGTGAAAATCGCTATACACTGCTAAAACTGACTCCTTTTTACTCTATTTTTAATTAGTGAAAATCGAACAGGAGTATAACTATTTATGACAACCATTCTTTGAACAAGGGACATAAATTAGTATGGTTCGTAGATAGACTAGAAGGTATGTGTAGTGTACTTATAGAATGGTAGAATGTAAGAAAATAGGTTATTTAGGTTACAGGGAACTAATACAGTCCCCCCCCCCCCCCCCTGGACATTTGCCTACGGAAAGTTTGGGCATGTAAACAAAGATCAAAGTGACCTCTGATTGGTCCATATAATATCAAGACGCAATCTAACAATTTGATCTGATGATTTGATACACTAATTTAATGACCTAGGAGCAAAAATGATAACATTTTAATGCATTACTGCCCTTGAGGGGTAGTTTCTATACCCTAGGGAATTTTTTGAAAATGAAGTAAAACTAGCTGCGCGAAGAGGGTTATCTTAAAATGATTTCATAAGTCATTGATAAAAGGGATCATGCTATATCACAATTCACTTATTTTGTCAGTGAATGATTGTTCTTGAATTTGATATATGGTTTGACTCACTTGCAATTTCTGGGGATGAGCTCTGTGCTATTTTCTTATAATGGTTGCCATTGGAAAACGGAATAGTTACCATGAAACCATGTAACTATGAAATAATAATAGCTTCCTCTTGGTGTTTTGCACTACTCCCAGAGGATTTTTTAGGAGAAATACATGTACAAACTTTCAGTCAAAATAAGGACAAATGTAATTTAGTGGTTTTTACATGCCACCCATGCAAGATTTACTATCATGGCATCATCTTATCTGCCTGTTTGTCCATCCTTATGTCCTATTTCCTAGAAAAGCTGCAAACTCCTCTGACCTTTCTTGGAATTCAAGCATGAAATTGAACAAAGAATTATTATCGAAGTTACAAATGTGCTAACATAGAGTCTGTTTTATGATAAGTACAAAAAGTTAAATGGTGCTGGATTTAGATCTACTGGTCTGATTGTTGGAAATCTTCAGAAATATTTTGGCAGAATGACAGCTGAATTCTGGGAATGATTTATTCTGAATACCCACTGGGTCTACTGGTAAATTGAGTTAAGTCCGAATAAACCATGTTTTATGTTTTTCCCTCATGCAATAGAACCATTATATATGCGATATGTAAACGGTATAAGAGAAATGAAATCTCTTGAGGGTAGAACCTCTCCAATAGCACATTTATTCTTTGCCAAAAAGAAATTCTGCTGTTATTGAATTTTTCCTTTGAGGCAGTTTCCTCAGTTTGTAAATATGACTGAACAGATCTTGTATGAAATATTAACCCTTGTCATGCTGAACCCGGAATGTTCTGGTTTTGATAGGAAAGGTAGACCAAGACCTTTCAGCACATAAGTGCAGTCTGATCTTGTCTACACCTTCTGCTTGTAATTTTCCTGCAGAGTTGTTTATTAAATAGATTTAAAAAAGAAATAATGATTTTTGAACAACAAGTTAAATCATTGCTTTCAGCCCTTTGATCTAATAGCAATTCGGAACATAGTTCATACAGCAAGACAAGGGTTGAAATTATTGCTGGGAAAGCATTTTTGTTGTTTGCTAAATGACTGCAGTATTAACATTAACATTATATGTTTTGCATTATTGATGATATTAATGCTTATATTTAACCCATTTCCTCATCTCTAAACAATAAATATTGGGAAAACATTGTGTAAAATGAAGAAATTGCTTGTCATAAGCAATTTCTTTGTTTTCTACAATGTTATCTACTCAGAGTGTTGAAAAAACTAAAATTTCATAAACTTTAAATTGTCATCTGCAACATCTTTTCATTTGGGCCAGTCTAAATTTTGTTGTCTGGTAATTGGTTAACCCATTACCACACGACAGAATATTAGACCTGTCCAAATTAAAAAAAAAGTTGCAGGTGACAATTCAAAGTTAAACAAATTTTGGATGTTTTCAACTTTCTTGGTAGAAAACATTGTGGATTATGAAGAAATTGCTTGTAACAATTTTCTACAATGTTTTCCAAAGCTTTTTAGCACCCTGAGAACGAAGTGCTCTGGAGGAGCTATTGTGATCGGTCATCGTCCGTCGTCCGTCCGACTGTCTGTCCGTCCGTTCACAATTACAAAAAAATCTTCTCCTCCTAAACTAACCATGGAATTTCAACAAAACTTCACAGAAATGATCCTTAGGTCATGCTCTTTCAAAATACTTCAAAGAATTTAAATCTATGAAGAACTCTGGTATGGTACTTGGTATGTATTGATGTTTATACTTCAAAGCATTACCGAGCCGCCGTCATAGCGCAGTTGGTAGCGCGTCGGACTGTCAATCTAGAGGTCCCGGGTTCGATTCCCGACGGCGGCACTCATCCTTTCCGACTATTTGTCTCTCACCAATGGGTCGATAATCGTAGACCTATGTGGGATAGCAGCTGGAGGCTAGGAAAGGATGTAATGGTAGTACTGGTGTGAGAAATACCAGGAACCCATTGTTAGGTGCTCCAGCCGCCGCGATATGACTGAAAGATTGTTAAAAGCGGTGTAAAACCCCATACAAACAAACAAATCAAAGCATTACCATATTCAGGAAATTAGTGCTTTATGGTGGGATCATCAATATACCTAGGATTTAAAGAGAAATCTGTAAACATCTTCTCCAAAATAATTAGACAGAGGGCTTTGCCATTTTGTTTATATCATTTAAAAGCCATGAACCATCATACTTAGGGGAGCGATTTAGGACCATCATGGTCCTCTTGTTTTTCTTGGGGTGTCTTAAAGCATCATTGAGTAGGAATGGGTTAAAGTGACTGCACATTCGGTTTCACAAGCCTCTTGAATAATTTGCATTATGTGACTGCTTCTAATTTACAGTACTATTATCGAAGCCCTAAACTTTTAGTTAGCATTAAACTTAAAATAAACCCATCACTAAAAAAATAAATGTTTAGACTAGTCCATAAACCCATTGCCAAACAATGAGGCTTTCTGATGCCCTGAAGAAATACGAACATGAAGCAATTTCATCATTATTAGGTTTTCTACCCCAAAAGTGAAGAAGTCAAAAAAAATCATAAGCCTTAAATTGTCTTCTACAAATCCTTTCAATTTGGACCAGTCTAAAATTTTGTTGTCTGGTAATAGGTTAATTACATTGTTTTGCTCAATATCTATTTCTATGTATTACTGTGAGTGTGTCTAAAAAATGAATTATAGATAAAAGTAAAATAAAGTGCATTAGTGTGCGATTCCAACTGTAAAAGAGCTGCATCATCAGGAAGGCCCCAGAAAGATAATTAAATTCTGTTTTGTCTTTGATAAAATCAAAGAGGATTCTTTAAAAGCTGTGCCAGGGTATTTTTCGTTGTTTCTTTGAATTTTTCAAATTATCCATGCAGCCTTTCTTAATGAGATGTATAATTAAAGCATGCAAAGTTGGCCACTGTTTTCTGTCACTGTAGCCATTGTGTTTATTATGCTTCATCATTACTCCAAGTGGTCTAGCTAGCTGTTTCACATAAATGGTGGCATATATGGCCGGAGCTCAAATTGAACTTCCAGTCTAAATGAATGATGAATGATACCCTTAATCTCTCTGTTTAGAGTTTTCACACATGGAATTATCCAGTAGTGGATACACTATGTTGCTGTAACAGGTTTAACCCATTACCAGACGGCAAAATTTTAGACTGGCCCAAATTGAAAGAAATTGCAGACAACAATTTAAATTTAATGAACCTTTTGGTTTTTTTAACTTTCTGGGTAGAAAACATTGTGGAAAATGAAGAAATTGCCTGGAACAAGCAATTTCTTCATTTTTCACAATGTTTTCTGAAGCTTTTTTTTCTTGGGGGCATCTAAAAGCATCACTGAGTGGGAATGGGTTAATGCAGAAAAACTTTATCAGTGTATCACAGCAAAAAGTCATATTAGTTATAGTTCTCAGCGATTGAGATTTGTTAACTCTTGTCATGCTGAATTATAACTTTTCTTCAGAATTGCATCAAAATGAAAGGGCTGGAAACATTGCAGGTGCCAATTGTGAGTTGATATAAATTTTAAAAATTAACCTTTTAAACAACTCTATCTTAAAACATACAAGCAGGTGGTGTAGACTAAAGTCAGATTGCACATATATGCAGGCTGACCTTTGTCTATACCTCCTGCAAAAGCAGGAATAATCCAGGCTCAGCACGACAAGGGTTAAAAATTGGTCACTATATAGAAGTAAGATGAATCAATAAAAAATGTTTGGTTGATGGTAAGCTCAATTATGAACCATACATATAACCTCTTTGATGATTATGTTGTTTTGATTTCTCATTGATGTGGAAAATTGGCAATCAAGGGGGTAATTACTCTGTTCTGAACTAATAAACATACTATTTCTGTATAAAGTAGCAGATAATTCTTTATTCCTCAAGATACAAAGTAGCCTTCAATTTTTCATTCCTCAAGATACAATATAGCTATCAATTCTTCATTCCTCATGATACAACATAGCAGTCAATTCTTAATTTCTCGTGATAAAACATAGCAGTCAGTTCTTAATTCCTCATGATAAAACATAGCAGTCAATTCTTAATTCCTCAAGATGAAATGTTGCAGTCAATTCTTCATTCCTCATGATACAACTAAGAAGTCAATTCTTGATTCCTAGAGATACTACATAGCAGTTAATTCTTCATTCCTCATGATAGACAACATAGCAGTCAATTCTTCATTCCTCAAGATACAAAGAAGTAGTCAATTCTTCATTCCTCCTGATATTATACATAGCAGACAATTCTTCATTTCTCATGATAGAAAACATAGCAGTCAATTCTTCATTCCTTAACCCTTGTCATGCTGAACCCGGAATATTCCACTTTTGGCAGGAGCTAAAGACTAAGATTAGACTGCACTTATGATCTTAGTCTAAAACCCCTGCTTGTACTTTTCCTATCAAAGTTGTTTTAGAAATTGATTTCTTAGAGATTTTTTAACAAGTAAAATCTATCAGTACTTTCAGCCCTTTGATTTGACAGCAGCTCAGTAAGGTAAGTTATCCAGCATTACAAGGGTTAAGATACAACTTAGCAATCAATTCTTCATTCCTCCTGATAAAACATAGCAGTCAATTCTTCATTCCTCATGATACAGCATAGCAGTCAATTCTTCATTCCTCATGATAAAATGTAGCAGTCAATTCTTTATTTCTCTAGTTACAAAGTATAAAGGTATCAGTAAATATTTTGTTTACTTTCCATACAATGTTTTATTACTTGTTTTGCACCTATATCCCATTTTTAGACTTTTTTCAATTATGGCTTATCTTGAACTTTGTAATTTGATAATGGGTTAAGATAAGAAAGTGAGAGTGTTACAGCTTATTCAAGAATAGTATTTCTGAGAGAAGAACAGTGAGGGTGTTATAACTTATTCAAGAATTATCTTTTCGAGGAAAGAACAGTGAGGGTGTTATTACTTATTCAAGAACTATCTTTGTGAGGAAAGAACAGTGAGGGTGTTATTACTTATTCAAGAATTATCTTTGAGAGGAAAGAACAATGAGGGTGTTATAACATATTCAAGAATTATCTTTGTGAGGAAAGAATAGTGAGGGTTTTATAACTTATTCAAATATTATCTTTGTGAGAATAGAACAGTGAGGGTTTTATAACTTATTCAAGAATTATCTTTGTGAGAATAGAACAGTGAGAGTGAAGAGTGAGAGTGAAGAATTCTCTCTGAGAGAAGAACAATGACAAAAATTATCTTTGTGGCAGAAAAATACCCCAATCATAAATTTTCCACAATGTTTTGCATTTTTTTTTGTTCACCCATTCGCACCCAATGACACTTTTAGATGCCCCTAGGATAGATCATAAGAAAATAGGCCTAGGAAAACATAGTGGCTTGTTACAAGCAATTTCTTCATTATCCACAATGTTTTCTATCCCAAAAGTATGTAAAATTCAAAATTTCATAAGCTTTAAATTGTCGTCTGCAACTCCTCTCAATTTGGACTAGTTTAAAATTTTGCCTTTTGGTAATTGGGGGCGTCAAAAAGTTCATTGTGTTGGAATGAGTTAAGTGCATTTATATTTAAGTGAACACAACCAGCTGTTCAGGGAAGATGAAATTGATCTTATGAGCATTTTCTCCTTTTCTGAAAATATTTTCATTCATCAGTTGTGAATTAATATGTCGAAGTGGTTTTTGAAAAAAATAAATCATTTAGCCATGGTGAAGATCTTTGAAATTGAATTGCCAGTAGAATATAAATATACATTTTGCTCCAAGCACACCGTCCAATCTGAAATGTGAAAAGAATAACACCTTTAAGACTAAACAATCCATTAAATCTTCTTGGAAAGTTTCTATATGAGACAGCTTTACTGGAAATCATCAGGATTTATTGATCATTTCCGCTTTTCAAAAAAACAAATTACATTGTATGTCAGCCTATCATGAATCCTGTTACATCAAATCTAGGATAGGATTTGTTCAATTACATGACTCATTGCTTGTGATATTTCTTGGGATAATGATTGAGTAGAGGACAAATCATTAATCATTTGTATTGAATTTTTCTGAAATTCATGTCATAACATGAATGATCAGAACAATTTAACTCTTGTCATGCTGAATAATATCCTCTACAAAATAGTGTGAAAATCATAGGCCTGAATGTACGGAAAGCACTATTTTGGGATTAATGGTTATTTCAAAACAATATCTAAACCCTTTCCTGTACGAACCCGAGATTTTATGTTGTTGTCATTTCATACTTTAGAAAACATTGTGGAAGAAACAAGAAATTGCTTGTTACAAGCTTGTTACAAGCAATTTGTTCTTTATCCTCAGTGTTTCTTGTTACAAGTAATTTCTAAATAATCCACATTGTTTCTCTACCAAAATTGTAAAGGAAGAAGTAGAAATATCAGAATATTTTATATAAATGAAACTTTTACTGTGTTGAATGTAATTTGTAATGGCATGTATTAGATTTAGCATTGCAGTTTTCTTGAATTTTAATGATGGCTAGGCATATATTGGATTCAGTTTTATAGTTTCTGAAATTATCGTGAGTTGGCTTTGCATAAATAGAAATAGCATTATAGTTTCTGGAATTATCATGAAATGGCTTGGCATATATTGGATAATAGCATTATAGTTTCTGGAATTTTAATGATGGCTTGGCATATATTGGCTTTAGCAGTATAGTTTCTGGAATATCATCAATTGGCTTTGCATAATTTGATTTAGCATTGAAGCTTTCTTGAATTATCATGATGGCTTGGCATGTATTGGATTAAGCATTATAGTTTCTGGATTTATCATGATGGCTTGGCACATATTTGATTTTAAGCATTATAGTGTTCAGGAATTAGCATGATCAGGCTTTAGATTTAGCATTTTAGTTTCAGAAATTATCATGATGGCTTTGCAAAAGTTTGATTTTAATAGTTTATGAAATTATCATGGAATGACTTGACATATATTTGATTAAGCATTATAGTTTCTTGAATTATCTTGTTGGTTTTGCATATATTGGATTTGGTATGACAGTTTCAAGATCTGGAATTTTAATGAAATGGCTTGGCATCTGTTGGATCCTGGCGGCAGCACATATCCTTTCCAACATTTGTCTCTCACCAAATGGGTAGATTATTGAAAACCAAAGTGGGATAACAGCTGGAGGCTAGGAAAGGATGTAGTGGTAGTACTGGTGTGAGAAATACCAGGGATCCATTGTTAGGTGCTCCAGCTGCGTGATATGACTGAAATACTGTTAAGAGTGACGTTAAACCCTGATCAATTAATCAATCTGTTGGATTAGCATTATAGTTTCTGGAATTACTATGCATTTTCTTGGCATTTGTTGGCTTTAGCATAATGGTTTATTGAATTGACATGATGGCTTTGCATAGATTCGATTTAGCATTACAGTTCTCTGGAATTATCATGATGGCTGGGATTTAGCATTATAGTTACTGGAATTATCATGATGGCTTAGCTTAATTTGGATGAAGCATTTTAGTTTTCTGGAATTATCATGATAGCTAAATCGTCTCTTTTGGTAGCAATGCGTCATCATACAATTACAATAAATGAGATCATGCCATTCAAACATTCATTATGCATACATTATTATTTTATATTTTCAGTCAGTGGAACACTGTTATTACCAAGGTGTTGTGAAACGTGATGATTGGTCAGCTGTGGCAGTGTCAACATGCGAAGGAATCAGGTAAAATTAAAAATGTTATAAAGCCTTATTAATCCATTCTCAACGTCGACGCTTTTTGATGCCACTCGAGACAAACAATTGGGAAAACACTGTGTAAAATGAGGATTCATTCTTGCAGATGAAAAATATCTTGGTTTACTTAAATTTTAAATTGACTACTGCCACTCCTTTCAATTTGGACCAGTCTAAAATTTTAAAATCTGGTAATGAGTTGATAAATAGTTTGAGATGATTATTAAACAACTTAAAAAACAATTACCACTAGCAGAGACAATCCCTGATTTGACTTGCTGCATGAAATAGATGGAGTGCCAGTAAATAGAGAAATTGCCCTAAGGAAGAGTAGTCTCCCTTTCTCACTGTTTTTTCGCCCTATTGGGTACTTATTGCGAAACGACTTGTGGCTAGTGAGACATATATAGTGATGTCATAATCACAAGTCGGTATAATGTGCATTAGTGTTTTGGTCTGACTGAATATGTCTAGACTTGAAGAACTGACCTTAGTCAAAAAAATGTTGAATGGAAAATGATAATATTTCACAAGAACATTAACCTATTACCACACAATGATGCTTTCTGAATAAATGCGATTGTGGAAAACTTTGAGTGAAAAGGAGAAATTGCTTGTTACAAGTACCTTCTCTTTATCTCCCAATGTTTTATACCCACTTTGGCACTTATTTTCCAATTTTAGCAAAATTTGAAATGTTGCCTGCAACTTAGAGTATTTTTAAATATTGTCATGAAGTAATGGGTTTCGAAACAGTTTCTATCAGCAGGTTTGCCATGCTTAAACACAAAATTAATTAACTCAAAATGAAAAAAGCAATTTTTACAAAATGAAAATTTTATCAGAAAACCCAGAAATATTGGTAGTGGATTAAACTATTTTTTTTCTAGACTTAAGAATCTTTACAAGCGGAACCCCTTCTTATGAAAAAAAAAGACTTACCTCAATTCCTGCTGACAAAATTTTAGACTGATCCAAATTGAAAGAGGTGGCAGAGGACAAAATAAATTTGGGCCATATCAGGAAGAACAAATTGCTTAAAACCATTCCCAAACAATTAAGACTGGACCGATTTCAAAGAAGTTGCAGAGGATAATTTTACCTTGGTTGTACTTTAAAATTATTTATCTGTTAGGGTAGAAAACATTGTGGAAAATGAAGATATTGCTTTCTTCATTTTCCACAATGTTTTCCGAATTTCCTCTTGAGGTGCATGAAAAAGTGGGATCGGCAAGGGTTACCCCATTCCCACACGTTCCTTCCTTTGTACGCCTCTCAATAAAAAGCCTTGGAAAAAACAATGTGAAAGTGAAGAAATTGCTTGTTTCAAGCAATTTCTTCATTATCCACAATGTTTTCTATCAAAAAAGATAAAATAAGATCCACCAACTTGAAATCGTCATCTGCAGTTTCTTTCAATTTGGACCAGTCTAAAATTTTATTTTGTGGGAAAGGGTTAATCGAAAAGCAGGCCTCTTGAGTGGTACAGGGACTTGAGTACCCATTCCCCTTCCCATATATCATTATGCTTCTGATACGCCACATGAAAAACACTTAGGAAAACATTGTGTAAAAATGAAGACATGCAAGCAATTTTATACCTACCCAGAAATATGAAAAAATTCTTAAATTCAATGATATTTAAAGTGTTGTCTGCAACTCCTTTCAATTTGGACAAGTCTAAAATATTGCTGTCTGGCAATCAGTTAAACTCTGTTTTTTCAGGGGCGTTATACAGATGAATAACGAAACATACATAATACAGCCTCTAGAGGGAGTGCAAAGAGGAGTAAGTAAAAATACATGAAAATATCGATGCACAGCATAAACTGTGCCCTAAGATCATTTTGTTTGCAAAAAAGAAAAAATAGATATTTTTGTCGAATGGATAGTACAACAATTTACCTCATAATATCTAATCCTTTAAAGGTAAAACTTGACAGTCAGACTAACAGGTAGAAAGAAATAATGAAAATGTCAAAGTTTTTGCATGATTACATTGGTAGTCACTATGGTAGTATGTTACGGATTCTCCAAAAACAGCTGAGCAGGCTAAATCTGCAAGGGCCCAGTACAAACCTTGTTGTCCAACCTTGTTAAGATATGGAGTTTTAAACATTATCTGACTTAATGTTCACTAAATAGTTATGATATTGAAGGTTGTCAATAATTTTACCCTAACCCATTATCAGATGCCAAAATATTAGACTGGTCCAAATTAAAAGAAGTTGAAAACGCCAATCTAAAGTTTATGAAATTTTACATTTTTTCAACCTTCTGGATAAAAAATATTGTGTAAAATGAAGAAATTGCTTGTTACAAGCAATTTCTTCATTTTACACAATCTTATCCCTATTGTGTTCTTGAGGGGTGTCAAAAAGCGTGAATGTGTAGCAATGGGTTAAGTTTGGATGATTGATATTTAGCACTATAAGAGCTGTAAGTGGTTTATTCTTATTGTTATGAAAGCATAATTTTGATCTGATGCTTTCGTCATTATATTACACTTGTATTGCTACAGAGGGGTATTGGCATCCATGTGTTGGGTTCCAGTATGAAAAACAGAACCAAAAACTAAATCTGTTAAGCGTTTAAGTTGGGACGGATCACATTTCAGGATAAAAAGGCCAATAGTTGATTGAAGGCTGATGGTATTTCTTTGATTACAAAATAATCACCAGTTTGTGCATTGGCATGTCTTTTTTGTATATAAACCACATAATTTATGACAGACAGTTATATTGTATCATTTTATACCACTTTTAACCCATTCCAACACATTGATACTTTAGGATGCCCCTCGAGAAAAATAATTGGGAAAACATTGTGAAAATCAATTTCTTCATTTTACATGATGCGTTCTATCAAGAAAGTTGAAAAATCTAATATTTCATAAATCTTAAATTGTTGTCTGCAACTCCCTTCAATTTGGACCAGTCTAAATTGTTTCTGCTGGTTGTGGGTTAATTCATTCCCACAATACTTCTTTTTTCAACTCCTGAAGAAAGATTGCTTTGAAACCATTGTGAACACTGAATTAATTGCTTTTTATACGCCCGTCGAAGACGGGACGTATTATGGGATCACCCGGGGCGTCCGGTTGTCCGGGCGGTGTCCACTTCTTTGTCTGGAGCATAACTCTGTCACTGTAAGTGCAATTGACTTTAAACTTGGCAGTTATATTCTTCTCATCAATACGGAGTGCAGTGCTCAATAACCATAACTCTACCTGGCCTATTGTTTGAGTTATTTCCCTTTGATTTTTTTCATACTTGAATCTTGTCCAGAGTATATCCCTAAAAGAATTATAGCTAGGATCATGAAAAGTCACGGGTTGGTAGATCTCACCAAGGGGGAGTGCAGTGTACAAGAACCATAACTCTACCTGGCCTATTCTTTGAGTTATTGCCCTTTTTTGTTTTTCATACTTGAATCTTGTCCGGAGTATATCTCCAAAAGTATAATAGCTAGAATCATGAAATTTCATGGTTGGATAGAGCTCACCAAGTGGGAGTGCAGTGAACAAGAACCATAACTCTACCTAGCCTATTTTTTGAGTTATTGCCCTTTGTTGTTTTTCATACTTGAATCTTGTCCGGAGTATATCTCTAAAAGTATAAAAGCTAGAATCATGAACCTTCAAGGATGGATAGAGCTCACCAAGTGGGAGTGAAGTGTACAAGAACCATAACTCTACATAAAGTATATTTTGAGTTATTGTCCTTTGTTGTTTTTCATACTTTGTTCATACTTGGATCATGTTCAATGCATATATCTCTTAAAGTATATAAGCTATGATAATGAAACTTGATTGGTAGATAGATCTCATCAAGGGAAACGAGTGCACAAGAACCATAACTCTACCTGGCTTATTTTTTGAGTTATTTCCCTTTGTTGTTTTTCATACTTAAATCTTGTCCAGAGCATATCTCTAAAAGTATTCAAGCTATGATCATGAAAATTCATGGGTAGATAGATCTCATCAAGGGAAGTGCAGTGCACAAGAACCATAACTCTACCTTTGGCTTATTTGTTGAGTTATTGCCCTTTGTTGTTTTTCATACTGGGATCTTGTCCAGAGCATATCTCTTAAAGTATTCAAGCAATGATTATGAATCTTCATGGGTAGATAGATCTCATCAAGGGAGAGTGCAGTGCACAAGAACCATAACTCTACCTTTGGCTTATTTGTTGAGGTATTGCCCTTTGTTGTTTTTTCATATTTTGATCTTGTCCGAAGCAGATCTCTAAAAGTATTCAAACTATGATCATGAAACTTCATGGTTAGATAGATCTCATCAAGGGGAAGTGCAGCTCATTAAAACTATAACTCTACCTAGCTTATTTTTTGAGTTATTTCCCTTCGTTGTTTTTCATACTTGGAACTTGTTCAGAGCATATTTCAGAAAGTATATTAGCTATGATCTTGAATCTTTCTTGGGTAGATAGATCTCATAAAGGAGAAGTGCAGTGTACAAGAACTTTAACTCTTCCTAGCATATTTTGAGATTTATTGCCCTTTGTTGTTTTTCAGACTTGGATTTTATCTGGGTTATATATCTGAAAGTGTAATAGCTATGATCATGAAACTTCATGAGTGGGTAGATATCACCAAGGGGAAGTGCAGGTCACAAGAACCATAACTCTACCTGGCATACTTTTTGAATTATTCCCCTTTGCTGTTTTTCACATTTGATTTTGTTTTAAATTTCTCATGGTGTGACAGCCTATGGTTTTCAAAACCTCATGATAACAAGAAAAACATCAGAACCATAAGGTATCGTTGTGAATTGTTACTCTTTCTTGAAATTAGACTTAAATTTGAATCCCCTTTCCCAGTCAACAGCCAGTAGTGTTATGGGCGTATTTTGTGACAATTTGCCACTTGCTTTTTACAAATGATTTCTTCATTACCCACAAGCTTTTCTACTACAAAAGCCAAGATTTAAAAAAATTCATCAATTGAAAATTGTTCTATGCAAAATCATTCAATTCAGACAAGTCTAAAATTTTGTTATTATGGTAATATGTTAAGTTTGCTTTATACTTAACCTGTCACTCCTACAAAATCCTGCTCTTTTTACAACTCTCAAATAAAAGCTCTAGAAAACAAACATCATTTCAGATGATTTTATCTTGTCATAGTTTTCTTGACAATTGTAAAACAGAGGTTGGGTGGGGGTGTTGTGTAGGAAGTGTAACAAACTTACAAGTAATGTAAAATCCTTTTGGAAAACCCTTATAAGGTAAACTAGGACATCCCCAAAATGGCAACCCTGATAGTAGCAGTTCATTTCTTAACCCATTGCCACACGGTGAAATATTAGACTTGTCCAAATTGAAAGAAGCTGCAGACGACAGTTTCAAGTTGATGGAATTTTAAATTCCTTTGTCTTTTTGGATAGAAAACATTGTGGATAATGAAGAAATTGCTTGTCACAAGCAATTTCTTCATTTTCTGCAATGTTTTCCAAAGCTTTTATATTGGGGGGCATTTAAAAGCATCATTGTGTGGGAATGGGTTAATTGCAACAGGTTTGTTGAATTGGAATGTTTATCTTGATGATATCTAGGTCAGGTAAGAAGTGGGTCAGGCTAGGTCAAAAAGAATATATGTCAAATCAAAGAAAAATCATGTTTATACTCTAGAGGTCTCATATTTTGCTCAACCATTGTCAAAATAATTCAGAATTTAAAAAGGTCAGGCTAGGTCAAAAAGAAGGTTACTAAGGCAAATCAAAGAAAAACCTTTGTTAGCTCGGCTGTTTTTCGAGAAAACCTGAGGTATTGCTCTAGCCTTAGTATTGTTGTCGTTGTTGTCATCGTTGTTGTGCGAAAACTTTGACATTTTGTGATATCTCTGGTTCTACTAAAGGCATGCACTTGAAACTTGGCATACTAGTACACTATCAAAAGAGCAACCTATACTATCAAGGGGGATAACTCTAAATGCATTTTGTCCACTATCCAGCACCCAATAGCCGAGCATAGGCACCCGTAGGCGGTGCTCTTGCTTTTTCTATCAAGGTCACTCACTTAAATTGCTCAATCATTATTAAAATTTTACAGAATGTTTATCTTGAAGGAATCTAGGTCAAGAGAATAATTATTGAAGAAAAGAATGGACCCGGCTCAATCTAAAAATAGGCCGCTAGGTGAAATCTTGGAAAATCACAATTCATGCTGAGTCATTTCAAAATTGTTCATAATGCTGAACTTAATATCTAGGTCAAGATTTTTTTTAAAAATAAATGGGTCAAGCATGTCAAAAAGTAGGTCACTAGAGCAATATTTGATTTACCTTGTTATGCTTTAGAGGTTAAAGGTCATTTAGGTTTGCAAGAATATTTATAATATCTAGGTCATATCAAACAATAGCACAGCATGTGGAAGCTAACAATTGGGTGTTCAAAGGCTTAATAGCAGGTAAAATTTCTAAGTAAAAATAAGGGGCCAAAAAGGCATTTAGAGCTATTGCTCTTGCTGGTACTATGGAGTTGCTTCTTTGATATTGATCATATATTCTAAGTTTCAGTTGAATATGTTCAGCAATACCAGAGTTATCACCAAATTTCCAAGTTTTTAGATGAAGACATGGACCCAGACAACAACCTGGTCATAGCAATATCTTAGGTTTCTCTGAAAACAGCCCAGATAAACATTGGTTAGGCCTGGTAAAAAGGGGGGGTCAATTGGACAAATCTTGGAAAATTCTTGTTTATATTATCCCTTTCCTGTTTTAAAAAATTTTACACCAGTCCAAATTGAAAGAAGTTGCAGACGAGGAATAAAAGTGAATGTAATTTGAAAAGCAACCGACCTAAAGGGTATGAAATATTGTGGGAAAAGAAGAAATTGCTTGTAACAAGCAATTTCTTCTTTTCCCACAATATTTTCTTAAGTATAAAATCAATAGAACGTAAAAAAAGGAAAGGGTTATAGAGGTCATATTTTTTGCTCAGTCATTGTCAAAATCAACCATAATGTTTATGTTGATGATAAGCTGTTAAGTCATTTAAAATTGGTCAAGCCAAGTCAAAATGTAGGTTGTCAGAAAGAGAAAGAAAACATGTAAATGCTATAAAGGCCTTAGCATTTGCTCAATTATTCTTAAATTGATTGTCATTTATTGTGAAAGCAGGTTTGGCATTTTTGAAGAACTCTGTCATTTGGTCATATCTTTAGAAAACTATATTCCATAGGCCACAGTTTTGCCATATCATTGCCAAATTGCTCAGAGTGTATTCCAAAGCTGACAAGATATCTTAAGAACCAGTAAAACATAGGGGTCTAGACCTTTCTTCAAAAGGAGCTTTCATTGACTATAGAGGTAATTAAGCCATAACCAGATGGAAAAAATTTCGACTGGTCCAAATTATAAGGAGTTGCAGACAACATTTCAAAGTTTATGAAATTTTAGATTTTTTCAACTTTCTAGGTAGGAAACATTGTGTTTAATTAAGAAATTGCATGTCACAAGCAATTTATTCATTTTACAGAATGTTTTCCTAGATTTTTTTCTTGAGGGTCATCCAAAAGTGTCACTGTGTGGGAAGGGGTTAAGTGAGGGATTAATGACTGTCATAGGCTTCTTGTTTTGCAATACTATTTCTAAGTTGGTCAAGTTAGGATCATTATTTAGTGAGGATGAAAACATTTTCTTTACTTAACATCCAAAAATTACTTTCTCTCAAGATGAATTATACCAGACAAGAAAGGATAAACTTTAATGGGTGTCTTGTACCTAGAGTCTAATCAAATGCAGATTATCTTTCATGTTTGTAAGGTCGACAAGATGTGGTTTCACGTAATTAACAAATTCAGCAAATTACACAAAATTACACATCTGAGTGTGCCAATCCCCAAAAGATTTCATTTTAGAACCAATAGCTTCAGGTCTAAGAGGAGTAAATGGACTGCAGAGAACTAAAATATTTCAAAGGGGGAAATTGAGTTGTGTCAATTATCTGTGTCCATTCGTCCTTCAGGTAAAGGACAATGTCATAGTTAATCCTGCCAGATTATAAAATTGTAGACCAGTCCAGATTCAAAGACGTAATAAGCAATTTCTTCATTTTCCACAATGTTTGCCAAAGTTATGTTCTTAACCCCTTCACACACAGTGACACTTGGATGCCCCTCAAGAAAAAGATATGGAAAAAATTATGTTAAAATGAAGTAATTGCTTGTAACAAGCAATTTCTTCTTTTTACACAATTTTTCTATCCAAAAACTTGAAAAATTCTAATATTTCAAACTCCTCCTATCAAGTTAGACTAGTCTCAAAGTTTGCCGTCTAGAAATTGGTTAAGAGGCGTGAAAAGGGAGACACCTACCCATGGACTCCTGGGATTTTTCACACTGGTACTACTACAACATCCTTTCTGTTGAGGATACACCAGGATAACTATACTACCCAACCTAATGTCTAAAGTAAATAAGATTTTTCAATTTAGGTATTGAATCAGCTTGATAGGTACATTTTTTATTTGAATTGAGACAATTGGTTGTTATTTTCTTTTTCGCATTGGGTAAATTTACTGGTTGTATGTTTTATTCAATAGTTATTTGTTTTTTCCTAATCCGGCTGTCTGTCCAAATGAAGCCCCTTTAGCAGCTCATTTTTAGGTCACCTAACCGAATGGTCATGGTGACCTATTGCAATCATCGTTTGTCCGTCGTCGTGCGTCGTCCGTTAACTTTTAAACATTTTCATCTTCTTCTAAAGAACTACTGGGCTGATTTCAACCAAACTTGGTAGAAAGCATCATTGGGGGATGCCAATTCAAGTTTGTGAAAATAGGGGTTCTGGGGGTCATAGGGGCCCAAATAGGGGCCAAAAAGGGGTAATTTTTGGTACTTCTTAAAAAATCTTCTTCTAATAAACCGTTAATGCCAGAGCTTAAATATTTTGTGTGCATGACAACTAGGACATGTATATTATAAATTGTGAAATTCATGCCCCTGGGGTCATGTATGGGGCCACACCCAGAGGTCAAAGTTCATCATTGTAAAAAAATTCACATTTTCATCTTCTTCTGATGAAGTACAAAGCCAATTTCAAACAAACTTGGTGAAAAGCATCATTTGGTAATGGTTATTCGGATTTGTGAAAATAAAAGGGCTGTGGGGTCAGGGGGCCCTAAAATGGGGACCAAAAGGGGGTAATTTTTGGTAACTTTTAAATATTTCATCTTCTTCTCAAGAACTACTGGGGGGATTTCAACCAAACTTGGTAGAAAGCATCATTGGGGGATGCCAATTCAAGTTTGTGGAAAAAGGGGTTCTGGGGGTCATAGGGGCCCAAATCGGGGGCAAAAAGGGGTAATTTTTGGTACTTCTTAAAAAATCTTCTTCTAATAAACCGTTAATGCCAGAGCTTAAATATTTTGTGTGCATGACAACTAGGACTGGTGTATTATAAATTGTGAAATTCATGCTCCTGGGGTCATGTATGGGGCCACACCTAGAGGGCAAAGTTCATCATGTTAAAAAATTCACATTTTCATCTTCTTCTGATGAAGTACAAAGCCAATTTCAAACAAACTTGGTGAAAAGCATCATTTGGTAATGGTTATTCGGATTTGTGAAAATAAAAGGGCTGTGGGGTCAGGGGGCCCTAAAATGGGGACCAAAAGGGGGTAATTTTTGGTTACTTTTAAATATTTCATCTTCTTCTCAAGAACTACTGGGGGGATTTCAACCAAACTTGGTAGAAAGCATCATAGGGGGGTGCCAATTCAAGTTTGTGAAAAAAGGGGTTCTGGGGGTCATAGAGGCCCAAATAGGGGCCAAAAAGGGGTAATTTTTGATACTTCTTTAAAAAATCTTCTTCTAATAAACCGTTAATGCCAGAGCTTAAATATTTTGTGTGCATGACAACTAGGACAGGTATATTATAAATTGTGAAATTCATGCCCCTGGGGTCATGTATGGGGCCACACCCAGAGGTCAAAGCTCATCATGTTAAAAAATTCACATTTTCATCTTCTTCTGATGAAGTACAAAGCCAATTTCAAACAAACTTGGTGAAAAGCATCATTTGGTAATGGTTATTCGGATTTGTGAAAATAAAAGGGCTGTGGGGTCAGGGGGCCCTAAAATGGGGATTAAAGGGGGTAATTTTGGTAACTTTTAAATATTTCATCTTCTTCTCAAGAACTACTGGGGGGATTTCAACCAAACTTGGTAGAAAGCATCATTGGGGGATGCCAATTCAAGTTTGTGAAAATAGGGGTTCTGGGGGTCAAATGGGCCCAAATCGGGGGCAAAAAGGGGTAATTTTTGGTACTTCTTAAAAAATCTTCTTCTAATAAACCGTTAATGCCAGAGCTTAAATATTCTGTGTGCATGACAACTAGGACAGTTATATTATAAATTGTGAAATTCATGTCCCTGGGGTCATGTATGGGGCCACACCCAGAGGTCAAAGTTCATCATGTTAAAAAATTCACATTTTCATCTTTTTCTGATGAAGTACTAAGCCAATTTCAAACTAACTTAGTGAAAAGCATCATTGGGTACTGATTATACAGACTTGTGAAAATTAAAAGGGCTGTGAGGTCAGGGGTGCCTAAAATGGGGACCAAAAGGGGGTAATTTTTGGTAACTTTTAAACATTTTCATCTTCTTCTCAAGAACTACTGAGGGGATTTCAACCAAACCTTTTTCTAATTCTTTCAAACAAAATCACTTGTCTTGGTGCTCTTTTACTCAGGTGACCGTTAAGGCCCACTGGGCCTCTTGTTAGCTAGGCTGTTTTTGGAGAAAACCCAAAGTATTGCTCTAAAATGGCCTTGTTGCTTGCAAAAGATTCAGTGTTTTTCAATATTTCTGGTATTACTGAGTACAATCTTTACAAATTTGGAATATATGTTCACTATCAAACTAGCAATCTATACAAACAAGGGGGAAATTCTAAATCTATTTTCGAATGAATAACTGACCCTTTTTATACGCCTGTTGAAGATGGGACGTATTATGGGATCACCTGTGGTGTTCGGGTGCCCGGGCTTCCGGGCGTCCGGTCGTCCGTTTGTCTGGGTGTCCGGCGGTGTCCACTTCTTTGTCCGGAGCATAACTCTGTCACCATTAGTCCGATTGACTTTAAAATTGGCAGTTATATTCTTCTCATCAATAAGGAGTGCAGTGCACAAGAACCATAACTCTACCTGGCCTATTTTTTGAGTTATTGCCCTTTGTTTTTCATACTTGAATCTTGACCGGAGTATATCTCTAAAAGTATTAAAGCTAGGATCATGAAACTTTATGGGTGTATAGATCTCACCAAGGGGGAGTGCAGTGCACAAGAACCATAACTCTACCTGGCCTATTTTTGAGTTATTGCCCTTTGTTGTTTTTCATACTGGAATCTTGTCCGGAGTATATCTCTAAAAGTATTATAGCTAGGATCATGAAACTTCATGGGTGTTTAGATCTCACCAAGGGGGAGTGCAGTGCACAAGAGCCATAACTCTACCTGGCCTATTTTTTGAGTTATTGCCCTTTGTTTTTTTCATACTTGAATCTTGTCCGAAGTATATCTCTTAAAGTATAATAGCTAGAATCATGAAATTTAAGGATGGATAGAGCTCATAAGGTAGGAGTGCAGTGTACAAGAACCATAACTCTACCTGGCCTATTTTTTGAGTTATTGCCCTTTGTTGTACTTCATACTTGAATCTTGTCCGGAGTATATCTCTAAAAGTATAATAGCTAGGATCATGAAACTTCATGGATTGATAGAGCTCACCAAGTGGGAGTGCTGTGTACAAGAACCATAACTTTACCTAGTGTATATTTTGAGTTATTGCCCTTTGTTGTTTTTCATACTTGAATCTTGTATGGAGTATCTCTAAAAGTATAATAGCTAGAATCATGAAACTTTATTGGATGGATAGATCTCACCAAGGGGGAGTGCAGTGTACAAGAACCATAACTCTACCTAGAGTATATTTTGAGTTATTGCCCTTTGTTGTTTTTCATACTTGAATCTTGTCTGGAGTATATCTCTAAAAGTGTAATAGCTAGGAACATGAAATTTTATGGATGGATAGAGCTCACCAAGTGGGAGTGCACTGTACAAGAACCATAACTTTACCTAGCCTATTTTTTGAGCTATTGCCCTTTGTTGTTTTTCATTCTTGAATCTTGTCCGGAGTATATCTCTAAAAGTATTATAGCTAGGATCATGAAACTTCATGGGTGTATAGATATCAACAAGGGGTTGTGCAGTGCACAAGAACCATAACTCTACCTGGCCTATTTTTTGAGTTATTGCCCTTTGTTGTTTATCATACTTGAATCTTGTATGGAGTCTGTCTCTTAAAGTATAATAGCTAGAATCAGGAAATTTCATTGATGGATAGAGCTCACCAAGTGGGAGTGCAGTGTACAAGAACCATAACTCTACCTAGCATATATTTTCAGTTATTTTCCTTTGTTGTTTTTCATACTTGAATCTTGTTCGGAGTATATCTCTAAAAGCTAGAATCATGAAACTTCATGGATGGATAGAGCACACCAAGTGGGAGTGCTGTGTACAAGAACCATAACTTTACCTAGTGTATATTTTGAGTTATTGCCCTTTGTTGTTTTTCATACTTTGTTTGACAAAAAATATTCATTCAAAATAACATCAGTTCTATTCAAACCCCCAGTTAATATTAAGCAGTTTGACGGGCGTGTCTTGTGACAATTTGGCACCTTGTTTAATTATAGTTTTACCTTTGTAGCTATCAAGCATTTCAATAGTCCAGCATTGACATCTGCATGTGGCACTCTTGTTTACTAGACTTACTGATCCACTTCCAAACAAGGACACTTTTTGACACCACTAAAGAAAAAAAAAAAAAAACGATTGGGAAAACAATGTGTAAAATGAAGAAATTTCTTGTAACAAGCAATTTCTTCATTTTGCCCAATGTTTTCTAACCAGAAGGCTGAAAAAATCCAAGATTTTATACACTTTGAAATGTCTTCTGCAACTCCTTTTAACCCATTCCCACTAAGTGACGCATTTAGACGCCCTCAAGAAAAAAAGCTTTGGAACACATTCTGGAAAATGAAGAAATTGCTTGTAACAAGCAATTGCTTCATTATCCACAATGTTTTCTACCAAGAGAGTTGAAAAAAATCAAAATTTGATAAACTTTAGATTGTGGTCTGCAACTTCTTTCAATTTGGGCCAGTCTATAATTTTGCCGTCTCACAATGGGTTAATTTGGACCAGTCTAAAATGGGTTAAATGATACTGTAAGACAGCTTTATGTGTGCAAAAAAGTGCCTGTTATATATCCACGAGTTTGTAAGGTAATTAGGTTATTTATTCAGAATCAAACAAATACAGCCATTTGCTTCCAAAGTTATTAGAAAAGACCTAAAATCAGCAGGAGGTTGGTTTGTCTTACATTATTCTGTCTGTGAAACTCATAAAGACTCTAAGTAGTGCAAGTTTGATTCCAATGAATTAATGAGCTTGCTTCTTTCTCTTGATTAGATCACATGATCACTTAATGAAAACCTTTATTTGAATGAAGTTTGACATTTAGATGGCTAACATGAGTCTCTGATTGTTGGATGACAACTGTCAATCAAAGAATCAGATGACCAATCAAATCATTCATTTAGACTAAAAGTGAACTCCGAGTGGCTGACCTTGCCATGACTTTAATGTCATAACTTCAGATTCTTCAATCTATATCTACAATGAGTAGGTCCCAAACTAACAGTTTTACTTTTTTGTTAACATGCTACTGACCATAAATTGGGCAAATTATTACCATTTATCCCATTACCAGATGGCAAAATTTAAGACTGGTCCAAATTGAAAGGAGTTGCAGACAACAATGTTAAGTTGATGGAATTTTAAATTTTGTCTTCTTTTTTGATAGAAAACATTGTGAATAATGAAGAAATTGCTTGACACAAGCAATTTATTCATTTCTCACAATGTTTTCAATAGTTTTTTTCTGTAGGGGCATAAAAAGGAGGGCTTGTGCAGGAAGGGGTTAATGTTTATGGAATTTTAGAAATTTTCAACTCTCTGGGTAGAAAACATTGTGTTTAACATTTAACACAATGTTTTCCCAATTGATTTTCTTAAGGGGCGTCCAAAAGCGTCAATGTGGGGGAATGGGTTAAATTTGAAGGGGAACTACTTGTCAGTACTGCAGTGGTCAATTAGGATACTTTGATTTGATAAAATACTCAGAAAAAAAAGTGCCAAAGAATATAACTAATCATCCCCATTCAGAATTTAATTATCTAAGCTGTGAGAATCAATAAAATTTTAACTGTAATTGGTTCTTTTAAGCTTTGCTGTTTTCAGAGAAAACCTGAGGTATTGGTCTAGCCTATGGTTATTGTTTATAATGTTGTTGTCATCTAGAAATGTTGACATTTAGTAGTGTTAAGCCATTCCCACACAGTGACGCATTTAAACGCCCCTCAATATGAAAGCTTCGGAAAACATAGTGGAAAATGAATAAATTGCTTGTTACAAGCAATTTCTTCATTATCCACAATGTTTTCTACTCTAAAAGACAAAAAAATTGAAAATTTCATCAACTTAACATTGTCGTCTGCAACTTCTTTGAATTTGGACTGGCCTAAAATCTTCTTGTGTGGGAATGGGTCAAAGAACACACAAACACAGAAAATATTTTCACCATCAAAAGAGCAGGCTATACAACTATGAGGGATAACTCTATGTGGATTTTCGATGAATTATACCCCTTTTTGACCTAGAGGTTTTAGCTGGTACAAAGTACTTGAACAGTCAAGCCGTCCAAACACAATGACTCTTGCAAAAGCATTCTGTAAAAATGAAGATTTTGCTTGCAACAATGAATTTCATGATTCTTTCTGACCAGAAAGTTGAAAAGGTCTCATATTTGATAAACTTTAAATTAACATCTGAAGCTCCTTTTAATTTGGACCAGTCTAAAATTTTGCCATCTGGTAATAGGTTGGGTATTGGTATGGACATGCAGTGTGCTTTTGTTGTTACTGTATCTATTATACAATGGGATGTGTTTGTAAATTTCAGAACTGTAAATTCTTTTTCTGTTTTACTTTAACCCATTCCCACACAACAAAATATTAGACTGGTCTAATTTGAAAGAGATTGCAGACAACAGTTGTATACGAATGAAATTTAAAATAATCTTTGTCTTTCTAGATACAAAACATTTTGGGAAATGAAGCAATTGCTTGTTACATGCATTTTCTTTACTTTCCACGACATTTTTCTTTGGGGGCGTGAAAAGGCATTATTGTGAGGGAATGGGTCAAATTTATCAATTAAACAATAACTTCTGAGATAATCATTATGCCGTAATCAAAATTACCTGTAAGAAATTTCTCACAAAGAGAAAGATTGTTGAAAGCGGCGTAAAACCCCATTCAAAGAAACAAACAAAAAGCATGACAAGGTTAATCTTCCATATCATATGCTTTCTAAATGGTGTTATGCTCTACAAGTTGAACATGACTTCTTGTAATTAAAATGCTTAGTAAATCTCAACAGTTTGCAAAATGTTAATCTAGCATGAAAAAAAGAAATCTAGGCCATCACACAAGGGTACCATAAACCTGCCTTTGTAATGGATTTCTGATTATAATGGTGATTGTGTTTTCTCATTGAGGTAACATGGACTTGGGGTTCTCCATTTTCTGGGCCATACATAACATCCCTGTTTCATGAAAACAAGATTGATTGCATGATTACACTTTTGTTGATGAGGGATTGCAAATCCATGTCCATTTAAGACACGAATATGCAGAGCAAAAACCAAAAAATATTCTCTTCATTTCTTATTATCTAATGACAATGAGCAGAAAAAAACAAACAAATATTGTTATAAATTTAGATACATTTTTCATGGAACTATTTTTTTGCACAAGCATACAAAATAGTTGCATGCGAAAAACTTTGGTCATGGAGATATGATTTTTTTTGGCCAATCAGTACCTTTGTTTTTGATAGCTGATGAAACTAATAATTAAATTATTGATGCTTTAACCATTCTCTCAAAGAGAATTGGCTTTGGAAAACATTGTGGAAAATGAAAAAAATGCTTTTGATAAGAAATTTCTTCATTATTCACAATATTTTCTACCTCTAAAGACTAAAACAAAGGAAATTTTATTAACCTGAAATTGTTGTCTACAACACCTTTCAATTTGGATTTAAGTCTTAGTCCTGTGACTATTGACCGATCCTTGGCCCCGCCAACAGACTCTGCTGGCAGCACCCAATGACTTGGGTTGGAAGTTCCACTTCAATTTAAAAAAGCGTGATTTTGCAAAAGTTAAAGACATGAACTCACTGTGTATTATGATCTGAAATCTAAACATCAACTATGTCACAGATGTTCCAATGGTGAATTATGCAAAGAAACTAGAAACAAATTATAGTCAGACACTTAACCCATTCCAAATCAGAGACGCTTTCAGACGCCCGAAGGAAAAAAGCTTCGGAAAACATTGTGGAAAATGAAGAACCAGAGTTATGAAATTAATTTCTAAAAGAAATATTGATTATTGAACAACAAGCTCTATCAGTGCTTTCAGCCCTTTGATTTTACAGCAATTCAGTGAGATGATTTATACAGCACGACAAGGGTTAAGACTTTGGGATCCCAGGGCCAAGAGCCTATATTTATATGTATAAAGTATGGTCAGGCCCTTTTGTATTGATCATAATCCTAACCTTAACATAAAATAAGACTGTTGAAAGAAAAAGAGCCTTTAACTGAAAACATCTTGTTATTAGTTAATGGATAGATTTCAATTAAAAATTCTGTGAAGAGAGCCATCAAAAGGATGAAATTAACTAGATTCCTAGATATATCATATATTATGATCATGTGAAAAATATTGGCACTTAATTTTATAGGATGTATCCTGAAAAGTTTGAAAATTTATTGTCAGAAACTGCTGTATGGATTTCAAAATTATTTACTGCTGTATGGATTTCAAAATTATTTTACAGAAATGATCCTTAGGTCACTTTGTAACAGATTTCTCAGGGAAATTTTGATATGTTGAAAAACATATCTCTTATGTGTGGGGTATGTTTCTATATACGGTATATATTCAAACTTAGACAATCTTCTCAAAACCAAATGGCTGAATTAACTTGATTATTTCTTTGGTGACCTTTAACCCATTACTTCACAATGACGATTTTTGACACCCCTCAAGAAAAACAATTGGGAAAACATTGTATGAAATGAAGAAATTGCTTGCAACAAGCAATTTCTTCATTTAATACAATTTTCTACCCAGGAAGTTGAAAAACTCTAAAACATTGAATTATTGTTTGTAACTCCTATCAATTTGGACAAGTTTAAAATTTTGCTGTCTGGTAATAGATCTTTGAAAAAAAGAGAGAGAGAGGAAAAAAAAAGGGATCTGTTGCTTCAATGTTCCTTGGGCCTAATGTTGTAAGATTGAATCACGATTTTTAAGTAAGAATCAATGCTAGATGTTGTATATCAGTTGCCCTCTTTTGTACAAGGGGAATAACTTCTATTAGTCTAAAGAACTTTTGCTAACAAGATACTTTGCTTGTCTAAAATAGTCCCCTATGATTGAATCAAGATAATTCATCCTGCTACATGATGTACATGTATATCAGTTGCACTCTATGGTATAAGGGGTGTCTGAAAAAGTTTTGAATTAAATAGATCCCTTGAAATTCCCACTCAGGCCAATAGTGCAAGACATTAACACTTAACCCTTTCCTGTACAAACCCGAGATTTTACACGGCTGTGGTTTTATACACAAGAAAAGATTGTGGAAAAAGAAGAAATTGAATTAAATTAAAAAAAAAAAAAAAAAAAAACAGGAAAGAGTTAATCTTAGGGCCTGTACTATGCTTGAAAGCATTGATAAACCTACTATAATTATTGATATCAAATTAGATTCTTTCAATATTTCAATGATGGAATTCCAGAAATTGTACGTTCTGTTATATACATGCAATGGAGCCAGATGCTACACTGTAAAGAATTGCTCCTTCAAAGTAACTTGAAATAGGTTTAAACACTTGCATATAATTGACTCAAGGTACATGTTGTTTATTCTGGCAACATATGTTAAGTCAGCACAATATTCCAACCATAAACAATATATCATTAGTATAATTACCTTTACCCCATTTCCGCACAATCCATCTTTTTATACGCTTTACAAGAAAAGAGCTTGAGAAACATTGTAGATATTGAAGAAATTGCTTGTGACAAGCAATTTCTTAAATATCCACAATGTTTTCTATCCTTAGAAAAGATTATTTAGATACTAACTGTAAATTGCCGTGTATACTGCAACATCTTTTAAACTAGTCTAAAATCTTGTCATTTGGTAATGGGTTAACTCTCGTCTTGTATAGATGAAAAACATTTTTCCAGATCTTATTTCTGCAATTATATTTTCAAATCTGTAATTGTATGGTATGGTAAAGCACTTGTGTGATAGATAATTGATAAAACAGTTGTGAAGGCATTGAATAATGAGTTAGGAGTGCTATTAACCCATTCTCACACAGTGACGCCTTTTGACGCCCCTCAAGAAAAGCAATTGGGAAAACATTGTGTAGAATGAAGAAATTGCTTGTGACAAGCAATTTCTTCATTTTACACAATGTTTTCTGCCTAGAAAGTTGAAAAAATCTAACATTTTATAAACTTATAATTGTCGTCTGCAACTCCTTTCAATATGGACCAGTCTAAAATTTTGTTGTGTGGGAATTGGTAAATAAGTTACCTGTAGCTGGCCACTAGCATCATAACTTTATTATACCCTCCACAACTAAGTTATGGGGGGGGTATACTGGAATCAGGTTGTCCGTCCGTCTGGGAAATAATTTTGTGTCCTCATCTCCTCCACCTTTCCAGACCAATTTTGCTGAAACTTTACCCAAAACTTCCTTGCGATGGGAACTTGTGCACCTGCAATTTTCATAATGATTAATCAACTGTTTCAGGAGTTATACCCCTTTGATTTATTTTCTTATATAAAATATGTAGAGAATAAATCATAACTCCTGAACAGGTCGACAGATTGAAAAAATAAAAGTGGTGCATATGTTTATTCCAGAACATAAACGCTATGTTCGACGTTGCACGAAATCCATAATTTCCATCTTCAAACAAAATCCCTATTTTTTTACACAGTCAGTGCCCCTCATTGACTTAAAATTTGTAAAAAAAGAAAATGTCCTCTTGATTAATCATGAATGGCCAACATTTCAATGGGTACAATTTGGTCTCATTTAAAAAGAAGCGGCAGTAGGGAGTAATCGTCAGCCCTTACAGGCGACAGTTTTAGTTTCTCTCAGTGTCCTTGTTGGAATGTTTTAGATTCATCTATCAAGATTCGAGCATTGTGATTGGCTGAATTTTTTTAAGTACGTACTACCATAAAAACAAAATTTGATCATGAAACTATTTTGTATGCATGCACAGAAAGTAGATCCATTAAATTCTACTCAAAGCTAGTAAAAAAATTGCTTCCTTCTGCTTGATGGTTTTAAACCATAATACCAGACAGCAATATTTTAGACTGGTCCAAATTATGAAATTTTTAAATTTTTCAACTTTTGGTAGAAAAAAATGTGTAAAATGAAGAAATTGCTTGTTACAAACAATTTCTTCATTTTACACAATGCTTTCCCAATTGTATTTCTAGAGGGACAATCAAAAGCATCATTGTGTGGGAATGGATTAAGTTTTTAGGTTCATAACTCAATGAAAACAAGATATTTTTTTCATTTATTTAAATTATTCTCACACAATCTCGCTTCTTTACGCATCCAAAGAAAAAAAGTTTGAAAAACATTGTGGAAAATGAAGAGATTTCTTGTAACAAGCAATTCCTTCATTATCCATAATTTCTTCTACTCCAAAACACAACAAAAAAGATAGAATTTGTCTGCAAGTTCTTTGAATTTGGATCAGTCTAAAACTCTGTCATGTGAGAATAGGCTAATTATATAAATGAAATAATGTCACAGTCCAATAAATGTTTATAATGCTCATTACACTGCCTCTCTAAATCAAGTAGCTAAAATAAAAACCACATGGTATGACTTAACCATTTTCATGCTGAACCCATAATATTCCTGTTTTGGTAGGAGGCATAGACAAAGATCAGAATGCACATGTTAAGTGCAGTTTGGTCTTAGTATACACCTCCTTTCTGTCCTTTTAAAACTAGATTTGTTTATGAAATTAATTTTCAAAACATTCATTTACAACTGGGCAACAAGTACTACCAGTTTTTTTCAGTCCTTTGATTTTTATACAATTCTGAAAAGGATTTTAATTAGAATGACAAGGTTTAAGAAGGAAAATAAATGATAAAATCTTATTTATTCCCTTGGCCTATGGCTGTTTTTTTCTTGGTCTTGAGAGAAGAAGCTGTTTTTCCATGAGCAGAAAGTGTTTTTTTCATATTTTTCTCATCACCTGTCATAACTCTTCATATCCAAGTTGTTGAGTTACTGCCAAACTATTGTAGGTGATAAAGCATTGTGTTGATAGATACATTCATGTTGTATTCATGTCCTGATATTTACCAGGTAACTCACTTCCTGTAATCAACAAATAATCCTCAAAAGAATTGTGAGAGCCATGGAATGGAGGCTATAACCCTTAGTCATGTTGAACCTTGAATATTTCTACTTTGGTAGGAGCTATAGACTAAGACCATGGTGCATATTTGTGCAGCCTGAGAGAGATTTTAATTTATTCCCACCCAAACCCGTTTTTTGATGCCCCTAAGAAATAGAACTTTGAAAAAACATTTAGGAAAATGAAGAAATTGCTTGTCACAAGTAATTTCTTCATCATCCATGTTATCCACAATTTTTTCTAAAAAGACAAAAATTCATAAAATTTCATCAACTAAAAATTATTGACTTCAGCTTCTTTGAATTCAGACCAGTCTAAAATTTTGATGTCTTGGGATGGGTTGTTGTGTGGGTTCTTGCTCAATCTTTAGTGTTTGTATGGTCAAGATGAAAATCCCTACCTACTTTGATGACTCCCATCTGGGTTTGTAGTGACAATATCAGTGTTATTGGATCAATGATGCTTTTTTGTCGAATCCCCTAACCTTGTCATGCTGAACCCAGAATATTCCTATTTTGGCAGAGGGTATAGACAGAGATCAGACTGCGCATAATGTGCAATCTGATCTTAGTCAACACAATCTGCTTACCCCAATAGAGCCAGATATGATGGCAAGATTCATGTTCAATAAAGATATTATCCAATGATAAGTTCTTCCAGTGTATTCAGCTCTTTGATGCAGTCTTTTAGAGGATTTTATTCAGCATGACAAGGATTAATTGGTGTTACTGTAGTTAGTCCATTCAAGGTTTTTTGCATCTACATGACTTTAATTATATTGGTCACATCTTTTACCTTCAAAATATCTCATACATTCTCCACCATGAGTAGATATGCTGTCTGAAGTGTAAGTTGCAGCAGGGCCAAGATCTTGCATAAATACCAGAATGTTTACAGGCTCAAAATGACAGTCATTTTCTTGGACAAATATTTCAGCTATTACAGGTTTAAACCTGCTGAAAATCAAATTATGGTAATTTGAGTAGATCACCTAGGATAAGGGAGGATTTACCCATTCCCAAACGACAAAATTTTAGAGTGGTCCAAATTCAAAGAAGTTGAAAACAACAATTTTAAGTTGATGAATTTTTTTGAATCTTTGTCTTTTGGGGTAGAAAACATTGTGGATAATGAAGAAATTGCTTGTCACAAGCAATTTCTTCATTATCCACAATGTTTACCAAAGCTTTGATATTGAGGGGCGTTTAAATGCATCATTGAGTGGGAACGGGTTAAGGGCCATCTTGGTCCTCTTGTGATTTGTTGTTTTAATTCCTGAATTCGATAGAATATGATGGGTTGCTCAAAATAACTTGGCACAATAGTTCTCCCCCATGAAAAGATTTGTGCCATTTGAAAGAAACTTTGCTAGATGCTCCGTGTGAAAGAATAGCTCTAAGGCCAAGGTCACAGCTCAATGTCAAATATTTGGTGGGTGCATAATCTTTCACTTACCTCTTACCAGGGACCATAAAAAGAAACGCCATTTGAAGAATAAAGCATATTAAGAAAAGGAGAAATCGCTGGTTTCATCAGTGTATCTAAATGCGAGATTGCTTTGTAATGTGTCAATTTTCTCTTTACAGGAAGATCACCCCCATATGGTGTATAAAGCTACTTCATCTGACGTGGAAAGATGTGGGAACGACCATGGAAAATGGCTACCATTTAATGAGCTACATAAAGGGGAGTTTATACGCAAACTGAAATTTTTACGAGCTCAAAGGGTAGGTTGGCTTAGAATTCGTAGGAACATTTGTTTATAATTCACAATTTTAGTTTGCCTAATCCAAAAAATACTACAGACTTCAGATTATAAATTTTATTTCTCATATTTTCCAAGAAAAAGATTAAAAAATACTCTTATAACAGTAAACACTAAATTTATGTTTTCAAAGTTCCAGAAGAAATGGCATTTTAACAACGTGTTTTGTAGGTCTATATAATCTTTGTATATTTGTGACTCTTATTTCTACAATTCTCCTTCTGATTGAGTCCAAAAGTTCTAACCCATTCCACAAACGCACAATCCCACTTTGTTATGCCTATCAAAGAAAATAACTCTCAAAATCATTGTGAATAATGAAGAAATTGCTTGTAACATGCAATGTCTTAAATATCCACAATGTTTTCTTTTCTAAAAGGCAAAGATTCTTCAGATTGTACTACTTGAAATTATCCTCTGCAACATTTTTCAATTTAGACTAGTCTGAAATTTTCTCATGTGGTAATTCTTTAGTATTTTTCGTCACAATTCCTGTTTTTACAATCCTCAAAAACAGTTTTGAAAATAATTGTGGAAAATGGAGGAATTGCTAGTATAACTAAATTTATGCAAGTTCTAACCCAATTCCACACAATCATGCATTTTGATGTAATAAAGAATTAACTTAGAAAAAAATTATATCACCCTCGCATTTTGTTTCATTCCTTTTTAACAACTATATTTTCTAATTTTGTGCACTTTCGAATGCTCTCTTGGAATTTTTACAACTTGAACCAAGCTTGAATATTTTTGTCTGTATAATTATAATGGTTTTGAGTACAAATCACAATTTCTTACTAACAGATAGACACAATTTCTTACTCACAGATAGACTTTTTTCAATTTGACATATTTTTCTATTGTAGACAATGAGTCCAGTTGAAGAAAATATGGACAGATTTCTGAAGTTGGCTCTAGTTCTGGATAACTCTATGGTTGGTTTGTTTGAATGGGGTTTAAGGCCACATAAAATAGTATTTCAGCCATATCTCTGCAACTGGAATACCATGGATTCCTTGTATTTCTCACACCAGTACTACCACTATTTCCTTTCTGAGCCTACAGCCATTCATTCCTTTATGTTTACAATTATCCACCCATTGGTAGGAGACAAATGTCTGTAAGGATATTTGACTGAACCAGGAATCAAACTTGGGTTTTGAGTCCAATGTGCTACCAACTCTATGGTAAACTTTACTTACCTCATGCCGTATGTTAACCCATTCCCACTTGATCCCTCCTTTTTTTCACCCCTCAATAAAACAGCTTTAGAAAACATTGTGGAAAAAGAAGAAATTGCTTGTAACAAGCAATTTCTTCTTTATCCACAATGTTTTCTTCCCCAAAAGACAATGACTTTTAGAATTTCACCAACTTTGAATTGTCGTCTGCAGCTTCCTTCAATTTGGACCAGTCTAAAATTTTGTTGTATGGGAATGGGTTATTAATTGACAGGTGTTACTATCAATCAAAGAAGTAATAGACCAATCACGACAAATGCAAATTAGATGGTCGATATGTCCATATGCATTAGAAATATCTGTTTAGTTTTAACTGAAAAGCATTGTTCACTTTTTCCTTATGTAAACGAGTACTGAAGTGGTATGTATGAAATAGGGTCTTGTCTGCTACTGGTAGACTTCTACATAGCTTATGAACCTAGGTGCTGGGAATATGTTCTTTGAAAAGTACAAAAATGTATTCATATAGAATTCAGCATGAATCATTGACCTCAAAGATTTTGAATTGCCAGCAAAAGATAATGACATTGTTATTTTGTCTTTGTTATTGCATTGTTTGGTCAAAAGATTATTTGTAGAACCAGCACTTAAGCCAAACTATTTTTGATTAGAATTCAGGTGACTTCAAAGCAAGGCATATCAACCTTTTTAATAACCTTTTTTGGATTCAGACTAGTCAAGAAATTTTGTCAGCTTGTAATGGGCGAATAAAGTTTGAAAAAATATTGAAATTGAAAAATTTGCTTGTTAAAAGCAATTTTCTAAATTTTGATATTGTATATTTCCTGAAAGACAGAAATACTTTACCCTTGTCATGCTGAGCCCAGAATAGTCCTGTTTTGTCAGGAGGTAAAGACAAAGATCAGACTGCACATATGTGCAGTCTGATCTTAGTCTAGACCACTTGCATGTCCTTTTCAAGGTAGAGTTATTTATAGAATCAATTTTCAAACAAAATATTGACCCACAACTAGTGATTTCAGTACTTTGATTTTAATGTAATTCCAGAAAGGATTTTATTAGCATGACAAGGGTTGAAATTCTATCAACTTGAAAATTTCATTTGCAACTACTTTTAAATTGGTACAGCCTCAAATTTTGTCACCTGGTAATATTGATGTTAACTGATGTCTTTAAAAATAAATTCTGTTCATGTACATTAGTGAACAATGTTTTGCTACATTCTTTCAGTATTGGAATCTAAACAGAACTGTTCAAAAGATGACAGAATATGCGTTAGAAACAGCTAATATTATAGACATGGTTAGTTATTGTTGTTTGGTCTTTCACCTTTTTAGCTCCCCTGAGCACGAAGTGCTCTGGGGGAGCTATTGTGATCGGTCATCGTCTGTCGTCCGTCCCTCCGTCTGTCCTTCCATCCGTCCGTCTGTTCACAACTACAAAAAAATCATCTCCTCCTAAACTAACCATGGAATTTCAACAAAACGTCACAGAAATGATCCTTAGGTCATGCTCTTTCAAAATACTTCAAAGAATTGAAATCCATGAAGAACTCTGGTTGCCATGGCAACGAAGTGAAAAAACTTAAAAAATCTTCTCCTCCCAAACGGTAAGGCCTAGAGCTCTGATATTTTGTATATATCATCATCTATTGACCCTCTACCAAAACTCAAAGAATTACCGTATTCTGAAAATTAGCCCATTTCTGGGCGATCCCTGATTTAACATAGAAATAAAGAAGGAAATATTTAAAAATTCTCCCAAACCATAAGGCCTAGAGCTTTGATATTTGGTATACATCATCATCTATTGACCCTCTACCAAAATACTTCAAAGAATTGCGGTATTATGAAAATTAGCCCTTTTCTTTATGATCCCTGATTTAACATAGAAATAAAGAAGGAAATCTTTAAAAATCTTCTTCTCCCAAACCATAAGGCCTAGAGCTTTGATATTTGGTATACATCATCATCTATTGACCCTCTACCAAAATTCTTCAAAGAATTGCGGTATTCTGAAAATTAGCCCTTTTCTTAATGATCCCTGATTTTACATAGAAATAAGGAAGGAAATCTTTAAAAATCTTCTTCTCCCAAACCATAAGGCCTAAAGCTTTGATATTTTGTACATATCATAATATATTGACTGTCTACGAAAATACTTCAAAGAATTATCATACTCTGAAAATTAGCCCTTTTCTGTGCGATTCCTGATTTTACAAAGGAATAAAGAAGGAAATCTTTGAAAATCTTCTTCTCCCAAACAATAAAGCCTAGAGCTTTGATATTTGGTACATATCATCAGCCATTGACCCTCTACCAAATTACTTAAAAATTAGCCCTTTTCTGTGCAATCCCTAATTTTAGTTAGGAATAAATAATGATATCTTTGAAAACCTTCTTCTCCTAAACCATTAGGCTTACAGCTTTTATACTTGGTATGTATTGATGTCTATACTTCAAAGCATTACCATATTCAGGAAATTAGTGCTACATGGTGGGATCATCAATATACCTAAGGATTAAAAGAGAAATCTGTAAACAACTTCTCCAAAATAATTAGACAGAGGGCTTTGCCATTTTGTTTATATCATAAAGCCATGAATCATCATACTCAGGGGAGCGATTTAGGACCATCATGGTCCTCTTGTTTAAGAAAAATGTCACTTTTTAGCTCACCTGAGCACGAAGTGTCAAGTGAGCTTTTGTGATACCTTTTGTCTGGCGTCCATTTGTTGTGCATCTTCAGTTGTCCGTCAACAATTTCCTTTTCCCATTACCACAAGGCAAAAAAAGTAAATTTTCACAAATTTGAATTGTTTTCTGCAACTTCTTTCAAATTGGACCTGTCTAAAATTGTGTGTTGTGGGAATCAGTTACAAGTAAATATATTTTCTGCCTTTTAACCTAATCCCACTCAGTGACGTTTTTTGACACCCCCAAAAAACTATTTGGAAAGTTTTGTGGAAAATGAAGAAAGTGCTTGTGAATACATAAGAAATCATAAACTTTAAATTGTTGTCTTTAGCTTCTTTCAATTTGGACCAGTCTAATATTCTGCTGTCTGGTAATGGGTTATCTGTCTATTTCAGGAGTTTAGAAATTTAAGATCTTTTCCAATACAATTCTACAAATGAAATCTTATGATTATGGAGAAATAAATATCAGATTTTGTAGAAAAATGAGAATTGCCAACCAATTAGAATAAAATTACTGGTATTATATTGCTTCTTTTATTACACAAGTGAAATAGTTTAGCCTGGAGAGTACTATATATATTTGTCTACAATAACCTAAAGCAAGAAAATGAAAAGTATTTCAGTAAATAAAGGATATTATGTCATATGCTTGTGATCTAAAACTTAGTATTGGATTCGAGTTCCTTAAGAAAATTCTGATGATTTCTGATGGTCAAGTGAGATGTCAAATATTTCTATGCTTTGAATGGGGTTTTACGCCGCTTTCAACAATCTTTCAGTTATATCGCAGCGGCTTTAGCACCTAATTCCTGGTATTTCTTACACCAGTACCGCCATCACATCCTTTCCTAGCCTCCAGCTGCTATCCCACATAGGTCTACGATTATAGACCCATTGGTGAGAGACAAATAGTCAAAAAGAATGAGTGTCGCCGTCAGGGATCGAACCCGGGACCTCTAGATTGACAGTCTGACGCGCTACCAAATGAGCTATGACGGCGGCTCACTATGCTAAGAGGATTTAACCTTTGTCATGCTGGGCCCGGAATATTCCTTTCACACAGGAGGAATAGACAAAGATCAGCCTGCACATAAGCTAGATCTGTTCTTTGTCTACACCACCTGTTTAATCTATTTTCAACCAGGACTGTTTATAAAATAAAATGGTTGAAAATATTTGAAGCACCATTTGAAGCACCCTTTGATTTTCAACCTTGTCATACTTAATCAAAATCTTATATAGAATTGCTTTAAAATCAAAGACTGACAGCACTGGAAGACCTGAATGAGGGTTAATGTTTCTTTTGAAAATTGATTACAAATGTCCCTTAACCCTTTCCCATACAACAAAATTTAGACTGCTCCAATTTAGAAGAGGCTGCAGACAACAAATCAAAGTGCATTTAAATTGAAAAAAAATCACTGTAAAGGGTAGAAAACATTGTAGGGAAAGAAGAAATTGCTTTTAACAAGCAATTTCTTCTTTCCCTGCAATGTTTTCTCCAATACAAAACCTATGGGTCATGAAAACAAGTGATTGTACGGGAAAGGGTTAAAGGGGACAAACAGGAGGTATAGACCAAGATCTGACTGCACTTATATGTGTTCAGCATGACAAGGGTTAATGTAATTTTGTAGAAGATTTTATTCAGCATGACAATGGCTAATACATGCACAAAGTTTAGGATGACTAATACGCCATAATATTGTATTTATTTCATTCCTACTTCAGAATAGAACATTGGTAATTTGTCAATCTAATTGGAATGTGATTGAAACTGAATGCTAATCATAATTGAATGATAGTTATTGAACAACTGATTGCTTTTCTGTTCTGAACGGATTGAACACTTTCTGGGAAAGTTGTGATCATTCGATCATTACAATGATTTATTCAATACCTACGAAATCAGAAATCGTCTTAAAAGAAAATATTATTGTTATTTTTTAAAATTTGAGTTACCAACTTTAATTTTCAACAAAATGTTAGAACTTACATGGCGAAGTTAATTATCAGAATGATTGAATACTGTTGATTGAATGCTTTCATATAATTTTTCAACTTTCTAAGTAGAAACATTTTGGAGGACAAAATTGCTTGTTACAAGCAACTTCTTTATTTCTTACAATGTTTTTCCCGATTGTTTTTCTTGAAGGGGGCATCCAAAAGCATTATTGTGTTGGAATGGGTTGAGGAAAATTGATTGTGAATAATCAATACCTATAGATTTGTTCCATTACCCTTTCCAGTTTTACAATGTTTAGAACTGTCCAAATTCAAAGGCTTTGCAGACAAAAATTCAAAGCAGATCTAATGTGAAAAATAACCATTCAGTAGGGTGGAAAACATTGTGGAGAAAGGAGAAATTGTTTGTTACAAGCAATTTCTTCTTTTTATACAAAGTTTACTCAATTATAAAAGCACAGGGACGTAAAAACCAGGGATTGAATAGGAAAGGGTCAACCCATTAACAGATGACAAAAGTTTAGACTTGTCCAAATTGAAAGGAGTTGCAGATGACTATTTAAAGCTTATGAAAATTTGAATTTTTTTTTTTAACTTTGGGTTGGAAAGCATTATGGATAATGACGAAATTGCTTGTCACAAGTAATTTCTTCATTTGTCACAATGTTTTCCTCAACTTCTTTTCTTGGGGGAGTCTAAAAGCGTCATTGAGTGGGAATGGGTCAATAGCAATTTGACTTGTCATACTATAATGTCTTAGAATCATATACTCATATTTTAACCCTTGTCATGCTGAGCCTGGAATATTCCAGTTTTGACAAGCGGTTTAGACAAAGACCAACCTGCACATAAAGATCAACCTGCACATAATTATGTGCAGGTTGATCGTTGTCTAGACTTCTTGCTTTGTCCTAAAAGCTTGAATGGTTTTTAAGAATATTTTTAAAAATTATCATTTACCCAAAATTACTGCTTTCACAGTGCTTTCAGCCTTTTGATTTTGATACTACAGTAAAACCTTGGTAGTTTGTAGTGCAAGGGACCGGGAAAATTTATACGAATTAAGCGTAGTACGAACAAAATGGAGGGAAAGAGGTCGGCTGTTTGAGATACACGGAATCTGAAATGGTCTTGTTCTGTCCTCCATTTAGGAATTGATTCTAAATTGGCTATTTTTTCTAAACAAGACCTGCAGATATTAATTGAGGAAAACATAAATTAAAATTACTCATCTTGTATTTTTTATGCGTTTATCTCTGTAAATTTTTGGCATTTTTTAAACAGTGTTTGTATCAAATGGTAGAATCTATCTGGGTGATTACCCTTTACAATACATTTAATGAAATTACTCGAAGTATTCTATCATCAAATCATAAAATAAAGGACCGACGATTGTGAAGAAAGCAACCGCAGAATAAAATAAAGTGCTAGAATTTCTAACTGACCAATATCACTGATACTAATTGGGGGTGAGTCAATTTAAAGTAAATTTTCGGCGATAATTACGGGAATCTTTATTCAATTCATTACCCACCCCACAAACCAAACAGCCTCTTTTAACTAAAGGTACATGATAACACCTAATTGTCATATAGATCAGCAGGTGTGAAAATCAGGATAAGTGGTGATTGGAGACAGTTAGTTTATCACACCTTCGAATTAAACATAGGAGTTTGTGCTATAATCCTACTTTCGGGACTTGAAATGGCCTACGAACTACGAACCACTGACGTTCTAATTAGACAGAGTTTTCTAACAAAGTTAAAGAAGGAAAAAGATCGGGACCGCGTAAAGCATACGAACGAACACATACCTACAAACCAGTGATGTTCGAATTAACGAGGTTCTACTGTATTTTGTTAAGGATTTTATTCAGCATGATAAGCGTTAATGAACTTTGAAATTTACTAATACTTTAATTTATTTCAAATTTTACCTCATTTACAGTATTACAGGGAAATAAACATCCGTATTTCCCTTACGTATATTGAGTTATGGAATATGAGAAACAGGATGGCTGTTACACCAAGACTGCGAGAGACGCTGGAGAATTTCATGAAATATCAACAACGATTTATGAGAGACGTAGACAGACATACAGTCCATCTTCTTACGTAAGCTATTGACTTTCCTTATACTCAGGGGACCAAAAATGTGTAAGTTGGATCCAGATATCATCTTACCAAATAACTTTTCTTGCTTAACCCTTTCCCGTTTTTTTTTCTTTTTAAATTTTAAACAGCTCCAAATTGAAAGAGGTTGCAGGAGACAACAAAAATTTGATGCAATGATGACATCCAATGTGGTAGAAAATATTGTTGGAAAAAGGAGAAATTGCTTGCTATAACCAATTACCCAACAACAAAATTTTAGACTATTCCAAATTTAGTTAAGTTACAGGCAATAACTTTTACTTGATGAAATTTTAAAAATCTTTGTCTTCTGGGATAGAAAAAATTTTGGATAATGAAGACATCAAAAGCAATTTCTTCATTATCCACACTGATTTATGAAGTTTTATTTGTTGGGCGGCATCCAAAAGTATCATTATTTGTTTGTTAAGAGAACAAAGATATTATTACTCTTTGAAATTATTGTCTTTTTGTCATCA
Source organism: Fragum fragum (assembly GCA_946902895.1). Lineage (NCBI taxonomy): Eukaryota > Metazoa > Mollusca > Bivalvia > Cardiida > Cardiidae > Fragum > Fragum fragum. The sequence goes on from OX336377.1 coordinate 4,295,887, forward strand.
TTCTTAAAAATCATACTGTTCAGACATTTTCAGCTTAAGAATTTTAAAAGGTTATTGTATGTGAACTATCTGTCTTGTCAGATGTTGAAACCAAACCTGACGCTAGTCATGCTGAATGAATGCCTCCCGAGAATTTCACTAAAAATAACAGCAACACTATTCAAGTTACAGTGCTCATATTTGGTATGAAGGTACTTCTTATCAATATGAAGTAGCTTGGGGCCAGTTCAGGTAAAATAATGGGGTCAAATATCAAGGTCAAAGTTCTAAATAACAAATGTTAAAAGGGTGTTAGTGTGTCAACACACATCTTGTTTTTAACCAGCAAAGAAGTAAAGTGATTATTCAAATAGTGATTAAGATGTTTTGGTTGCAACAATAAAGAGATGAAGAGCATACTTTTGCTACCTCCACGTAAACAAAAAAAAAAGTTTTTCATTTCTTATAATTTAATGATATCTAGCAAAAAAAGAAAAAAACACCCTATTTTAGAATTTATACATACAAAATAGCTGAGTGCTCAAAATTCTGTTCATGGAGATGTGATTTTTGGGGGGGACAATCACACCTTGTTTTTGATAGATGAAACTACCAATTAGTTTATTGAAATGTGAAAAATATTTACTCTTTACATATGATTAAGAAATTTTATTTTCAGGCGTACAAAGTTTGAAGATAACAGTGTAGGTATGGCCATACCAGATTCTGTGTGTACAGCAAGAGCTGCAGGAGTCAGTCAGGTAGGGAATTCAGTATAAACCCTTGTATAATTACCACACCGTCAATCTTTTGTACAACCATGTGGAATTATATGAAGGAAAACATTGTAAGGAAAAGAGGTATTGTTTATGTCAAGTAATTTGAAAAAGTGACTGCAACTTATCTAACCCATTTTCTCACAGTCCCACTTTTAAATGTCCCATGAGAAAAAAAAATTGAATCCATTGTGGAAAATGAAGAAATTGCTTGTCACAAGCAATGATTTCTACTCCAGATGACAATTATTTTCAATTTGTACCTAACCGAAATTGTTGTCTATAACATCCTTCAAATTGGCCCAGTCTAAAATTTTGTTGTCTTGTACTTGGCTAATTCTGATCAGTCTAGAATTTAGTCTCTATAAAAGTTTAATAAGTGCACTTCAAGAGAAGCCATAGAGAATATTTTAAAAGGATTTCTATCTGAAATATAGCATCATAAATTGTAGAAATTTTAATGTAAAAAGGAGAAATTACTTGTTTAAATTTCTCCTTTTCACAAATCTCTCACATAAGTTACCCATTATTGAACATTATTTTTTGGAGCCCGCTTGCTGTGAGCGAGATATAGTTGTCACTATGACAAGTCGGTGTATGTACTTTAGTCTGTTAGTCCGTCCATCAGCATTTGTCCCGACAATTACTGCTACATTTAGCGATGGATTTCAAAATAACTTGGCACAATTATTCTCCATCATGAGTAGATGTGCCATTTGAAAGAATTTTTGGAATAGTTCTAATGTCAAGGTCACAGCTTTAGGTCAAACACTAAAATTGTGATTGTCAAGAGCATTTCTCCTACAATTATGGATGAATTTCAAAACAAATTGGCACAATTATTCTCCATCATGAGTAGATGTGCCATTTAAAAGAATTTTTTGGATAGCTTCAAGTTCAAGGTAAAAGCTCAAGGTCAAACACTAAAAATAGTGCTTGTCTGGAGCACGATGCCTGCAATTATGAATGGATTTCAGATTAATTTGGCACAGTATGTCTCTTTCAGGAGTAGATGAGTCATTTGAAGGATATTTTCAGATAGCTTCAAGGCCAAGGTCACAGCTCAAGGTCAAATGCTATATTTGTGTTTGTCTGGAGCATTTCTGTCCGAATTTGTCTGGATCATTACTCCTACATTAATCAGTGGATTTCAAAATAAAATTGGCAGAAATAAAAACTATAATGGGTAGATGTTAAATTAGAAATACAATTCTTCAAATGTCAGAGGTCAAGGTCAAATGGTGAAATTTAGCTTACCCAAAAATTATTGTCCACATTTAAGAATTGATTTTAAAAAAATATTCGACACAATTATTCTGTTATGAGAAATTTATGGTCAAGGTCAAGTTGATGGTCAAAACTTTCAGGCTCTACAGCAGTTGTCATGGGACAGTTAGTTTCAATATTTCGTTTAACAATTCAAAAAATTATTGCACAAAAGAAAAGGAATTCTTTGCCGATGTAGCCCCTCACAGCATCAAACAGGGTTATGGCCCTGTTTTTACCTTCATACCTCAATGTAGATAAAGGATACTTTCTTCATGTCTTTCAAATTCACAAACAAGAGGGCCAAGATCACCCTAGATTGCTCGCCTGAGATCTCAAAATGAACAAGGGAACTAACAGTTATTCTGACAAAGATACTCAACAATTTGGTCTCTTTTCCTGTGTTTTTCCACTAGAACTGTCCTATTTTTGTTACGGTTTGTCGTGTAGACTTTACAATAATTCTAACTAAGTTTCATTAAGGTTTGGGCTTGACCTAACAATAATTCTGACCAATTTATCTCAAGGTTTGGGAAAAAATTGACATTCTTAGAACGTACACAAAAAAATGTGATTTAAGCCATTCCCAAACAGTGACACTTTTGGACGCCCCATAAAAAAAAATTGGAAAACATCATGTAAAAGAAGAAATTGCTTGTAACAAACATTTTCTTCATTGTACACATTGTTTTCTATCCCAAAAGATAAAAATATCCAAAATTTCGTAAACTTGAAATGGTCATCTGCAACTCTTTTCAAAATGGACCAGTCGAAAGTTTGTTGTTTGAGAATGGATTAAGGCCCCCTTTTCTGTGTTTTCCACTAGAACATTACCATTTTCAATAGGGTTCATCCTTATGACTTAGCAATCATTCTGACCAAATTTCATCAAGATTTTGACAAAACTGACATCCTTAGAACATAAACAAAGAAATAGTGATTAAGGCCCCCTTTTCTGTGTTTTCCACTTTAACTTTCCCATTTCCCATAGGGTTTATCCTTATGACCTAACAATCATTCTTACCAAATTTCATAAAGATTTGGACAAAATTGAAGTCCATAAGTTGACACTACATGACAGATGATGCATGACATACATTCAAGGATTGCAAAAGCTCATCATGCTAGCTAAAAATATGGAAAACACTAAATGAAAATATGCTGTGAGATTTCTGTTCTTTTTCAAATTAAATTTATTGACAATGCCTGCGAAATGAAATTCATATCTTTTTCCCACTGTTGTAATTTTGATACTCAGCCAAACATGTAGATATAGTGGTACCATTTTCTCTTTCTGTCTGTCTGTCCTGATGTCTCCGTTCCCAAGTCCACATGAATGTGGCAGCATATATTATGACTTTGGTACTCTTGCTCTATATAGAAATACATATCATCTTATTTAAACCATTGAAAGACATTAAATTTTGGACTGGTCAAAATTGAAAGAAGTTTGTGCAACAGTTTTTTTTACAATGGTAAATTTGAAAAAAAGTGCCAAAGGAAGTAGAAACCATAATGAGAATAGGTAAAATTGATTGTCATAAGTGATTTCTTTTCCCCCAATGTTTTCCAAAGCTATTTTTAGCTCTACTGGCCGAAGGCCACTAGAGCTATAGCGATGGGTTTTTCCAGTCCGGCGTCCGTGCATCCGTGTGTGCGTGCTGCCATCCGTCGTCCGTTAAACTTTTCCTTGTTTACACGATAAAGTCCACAGTTTTCATCGGATTCTCTTCAAACTTTCACAGAATGATTGTACCATCATAAGGATCGTTCCTTTCTAAATTGGGTCAGATCCGTCAAGAAACACAGGAAAAGGGGCCTAATTAAAACCTAATTAAAAAATCTTTGTTTACGCGATAAAGTCCACAGTTTTCATCGGATTCTCTTCAAACTTTCACAGAATGACTGTACCATCATAAGGATGGTTCCTTTCGAAAATGGGTATGATCCGTCAAGAAACACTGGAAAAGGGGCCTTATGAAAATTTAATTAAAAATTCAATTTAAAATCCTTGTTAACGCGATAAAGTCCACAGTTTTCATCGGATTCTCTTCAAACTTTCTCAGAATGATTGTACCATCATAAAGATCATTCCTTTCGAAAATGGGTATGATCCGTCAAGAAACACGGGAAAAGGGGCCTTATGAAAATTTAATTAAAAAATCCTCGTTCAAGCGATAGAGTCCACAGTTTTCATCAGATTCTCTTCAAACTTTCACAGAATGATTGTACCAACATAAGGATCGTTCCTTTGGAAAATGGGTATGATCCATCAAGAAACACGAGAAAAGGGGCCTTATGAAAATTCATTAAAAATTCAATTAAAAAGCCTCGTTTACGCGATAGAGTCCACAGTTTTCATTGAATTCTCTTCAAACTTTCACAGAATGATTGTACCAACAAAAGGATCATTCCTTTCGAAAATGGGTATGATCTGCCAAGAAACACGGGAAAAGGGGCCTTCTGAAAATTTAATTTAAAAAATCCTTGTTTAAGAGATAGAGTCCACAGTTTTCATCAGATTCTCTTCAAACTTTCACAGAATGATTGACCAACATAAGGATCGTTCCTTTCAAAAATGGGTATGATGCATCAAGAAACATGGGAAAAGGGGCCTTATGAAAATTCAATTAAAAACTCCATTAAAAATCCTCGTTTACATGATAGAGTCCACAGTTTTCATCGGATTCTCTTCAAACTTTCACAGAATGATTGTACCAACATAAGGATTGTTCCTATCGAAATTGGGTATGATGCATCAAGAAACATGGGAAAAGGGGCCTTATGAAAATTCAATTAAAAACTCCATTAAAAATCCTCGTTTACATGATAGAGTCCACAGTTTTCATCGGATTCTCTTCAAACTTTCACAGAATGATTGTACAAGCATAAGGATTGTTCCTTTCGAAAATGGGTCTGATCTGTCATGAAACAGGGGAAAAGGGGCCTTTATTAAAATTTGATAAAAAAATTCTTGTTAACACTCTAGAGTCCACAGTTTTCATCAGATTGTATTTAAACTTTCACAGAATGATTGTACCATCATAAGGATTGTTCCTTTGGAAATTTGGTCAGATCCATCTGGAAACACGGGAAAAGGGGCCTTATGAAAATTTAATCGAAAAATCTTTTAAGAAATACTCTTTAACACTCTGGAGTCAATAGTTTTCATCGGATTCCCTTAAAACTTTCACAGAATGATTGTACTATCATAAGGATTATTTCTTTTGAAATTAGGTATGATCCTTCAAGAAACACAGGAAAAAGGGGCCTTATGAAATGTTTAATAGAAATTTCTCATTAATAATCTAGAGCCAACAATTTACAACGGATTCTCTTCAAACTTTCACAGAATGATTGTACCATCATAAGGATTGTACCTTTTGGAATCGGATATGATTCCTCAAGAAACATAGGAAAAGGGGCCTTATTAAAATTTAATTCAAAGATCTTTGTTAACACTCTAGAGTCCACAGTTTTCATCTGATTGACTTCAAACTTTCACAGAGTGATTGTACCATCATAAGAATTGTTCCTTTCAAAATTTGGTATAATCAGTCAAGGACCACGGGAAAAGGCGCCCGATTAAAACTGGATTGAAAAAGTCCTCGTAAACACAATAGAGTTCATAGTTTTCAACAAATTCTCTTCAAACATTCCCAGAATGATTATTACATTATGTGGATTGTTCCTTTCGGAAGTAGGTTTGATCCATCAAGTTTCATGGGAAAAGGGGCCCCATAAAAATTTAATAAAAAAAATCTTAGTTAACACATAATGGCCCTAGATTTCACCTGATTGACTTCAAACTTTCACATAATGATTGTACCATCATAAGGATTGTTCCTTTCAAATTGGGTCTGATCCATTGAGAAACATAGAAAAAGGGGCCTTAGGAAAATTCAATTAAAAAAATCTTAATTAATGCTTGTAAGTCCACAGGTGAGATGGGGTTGTCTTTATACTCAAACAGAATAATTATACTTTTGTAAGAAGAGTTCCCTTTGGAATTGGTTCAGATCCATCAAGTAACATGGGAAAAGGGGCTATATGAAAATTCAATTAATAAAACCCTGTTAACACAATAAAGCCCACAGCTTTGATCAGATTTTGTTGAAACTTTCACAGAATGATTGGAAGGTCATAACTATCATTCTTTTCATAACAGGGTTAGAACTGTTAAGAAGCACAGGAAAGGGGGCCTCATGAAAATTTCATTTATAAATCCTTGTTACAAAGTCCAGAGCTTTCATCGGATTTTCTTCAAACATTCACAGAATAATTGTACAATAATAATGATTGTTGATGTTTGCATTAGACCTGATCGGTCAAGTATCACAGGAAAAGGAGCATTATGAAATTTAATTTTAAAATCATTGTACCACAATAAAGTCAACAGTTTTCATCAGATTCTGTTAAAACTTTCACAGAATGATTATTCCATCCTGAGGATTCTTTCTTTTCAAATTAGGCGTGATCTGTCTAGTATCATGGGAAAAGGGGCCATTAGAGAATTTTATCTATAATCCTTGTAACCAAGTCCAGAGCTTTCATTGGATTTTATTCAAACCTTCACAGAATCATTGTACAATAATCACGATTGTTGAGGCTGACATGAGACCTGATCCTTCAAGTATCACAGGAAAAGGAGCCTTATGAAAATTTTATTTTAAAAATTTGACACCAAGATAAAGTCTGCAATTTTCATCAGATTCTGTTCAAACTTTCACAGAATGTTTGTACCATCATAAGGATTGTTTCTTTCCATATTGGGCCTGATCTGTCTAGTATCATAGGAAAAGGGGCTGTACGAAAAATTATTACCAAATCCTCATAAACACAACAATGCCCTCAGTCTTTATCAGAATCTCTTCAAACTTTAACCCTTTCCTGGTTTTTGAAATTTTAGACTGGTCCAAATTGAAAGAAGATGTAGACGACAATGAAAATTTGATGCAATTCCAAATAAAACCACCCTATGTGGTAGAAAAAATTGTGGGAAAAGGAGAAATTGCTTATTATAAGCAATTTCTCCTTCTTCCACAATGTTTTCTCAAGTATAAAATCACAGTGACGTAAAATCCCAGTTTAACTAGGAAAGGGTTAATAGAATGATTGTACCATCATTTGAATTGTTCCTTTGTAAATTAGGTCTGATTGGTTAAGTGACACAAGAAAAGGGACCTTATAAAAATTTTATTACAAAACATAATTATTACAATAAAGTCCTCAGTCTTTATCATTTTCTTCAAACTATCATTAGGATTGTTCCTTTGTACATTGGGTCTGATTTGTTAAGTTTCACAGGAAAAGGGGCCTTATGAAAATTTAGTTACAAAAATTCTTGACACAATTCAGTCCACTGTTTTCATTGATTCTCTTTAACTTTCACAGAATGATTTTACCATCATAAGGATCGTTCCTTTCGAAATTGGGTCAGATCCGTCAAGAAACACAGGAAAAGGGGCCTAATTTAAACTTAATTAAAAAATCTTCGTTTATGCGATAAAGTCCACAGTTTTCATCGGATTCTCTTCAAATTTGTTAAGTTTCACGGGAAAAGGGGCCTTATGAAAATTTAGTTACAAAAATTCTTGACACAATTCAGTCCACTGTTTTCATTGATTCTCTTTAACTTTTAAAGAATGATTCTACCTTCATTAGAATTGTTCCTTTTGAAATTTGGTTTGTTCTGTAAAGTATCATGAGAAAAGGGGCCCTATGAATATTTCACTATAATTCATTAACACAATAAATTCCACAGATTAAACAGATTGATTGTACCATCATTCCAATTGTTGATTTTGACAGTGGATCTGACTATAGCAAGGGTCACATAAAAAGGGGCCTTATGAAAAACTCTCTTCAATATTCTGGTTAACACAATGATGTTCCTTGATTTCACCGGATTCACTTCAAAATTTCACAGAATGATTGTACAAATACTTAGATGGTTCTTTTCAGAACTGGGTACAATTCATCAAGTATCATGTAAAAAGGGGACATATGATTTTTTTTTAAATATTCTAGTAAACATAATGAATTCCCAATATTTCATCGGATTCACTTTTAACTTTCATAGAATGATAAAACCAACAGTAAAATATCACGGGAAAAGGGGCCTTATGAGAACTTGAATTTAATATCTTACTCTTTGTTAACACAATAAAGTCAACAGTTTTATTGGATTCTCTTCAAAGATGCATGGAATAATTGTGGCATTCGAAACACAGGAAAAGGGGCCTTACAGATTATCATTCAAAACATTCTTGTGTATGTGATGAAGATCACAATCATTATCAAGTTGTCTTTTAAATTTCACAGGACAATTGTCGGGTTGTAAGGAAAGTTCCTTTTGTAATGAAATTGATCCATCAGAAAACACAGGAAAAGGGGCCTTATTGATTTTCATTCAAAACAATCCTGTTTATGTGATAAAGTCTGCAATTATTGTCAGATTCTGATGAAATATTCACAGAATGATTGTAGGGTCATAAGGTAACTTTCTTTTGGAAATGGAGTGGATCCGTCATGAAACATGGGAAAAGGGGCCTTGAGAATTGTTGCTTAAAATGATAAGGGGATAAAGCCCCTTTTTTTTTCTTTATGCATTCTTCTTTGAGCAATTAACTTCCTTAAATATCAGATTTCTTTAACGGAAAACTTGATAACCAGTAGAGCGTCTCAGGCCCTCATGGGCCTCTTGTCATTCTTGATGTCAAAATAAAGGATTGAATGGTTGTCAACCCTTTCCTGAACAAACACAGATTTTAACTTTGCTGCGATTTTGTCCCTGAGAAAATATTGTTGGAAAAGAAGAAATTCTTAGTAATTAGCAATTTCTTCTTTTTATATCCTAATTAATGATTATTTTTCACATTAAGTCAACTTTAAATTGTTGTCTGCAAAACCTTTCAATTTAGACAAGTCTAAAATTCTTTAATACAATTAAGTGTTAAAGTATTGAATACTCTCAGCAATCTTTAAACATGCATTTTCTTCAGCAAGCATTGTACAACCAGAGTCAAAACCCTTTATTTTACGAATGGCTCCCTGGGATTATTATTAGCTCCACTGGCTGAAAGCCAGTTAGCTATTGTGATGGTTTTGTGTCCGTTGTGCATCCATAGGGTCGTCCATCCGGTCGTCCATCCGTCCACAAACTATTACTTTAAAAATCGTCTCCTAAGTAAGCACTAAACAGAATTCAACAAAATTTCACAGAAATGGTCCTTGTGTGACCCTCAAATTTATCATTCCTGCAAAGAATTTTGATCAGATGAAAAACAAGGCTTTAATGGGCGGGGCTAATTTCCATTATGGTTAAAACTTTGAAAATCTTTCTTCTCAGAAACCAATTGATGGATTTCAAACAAATTTCACTGGCTTGATCCTTGGGTGACCCTTTATCAGATTCCCTCAAAGAATTTTGGGATGAAAAACGAGACTTTAATGGGCGAGGCTAATTTCCATATATGGTGAAACCTTTGAAAATCTTCTTCTCAGAAACCATTGTTCATCCAAATTACACTGGAATGATCCATTGGTGACCCCTTATTAGATTGCTATGAAAAAAATTGATTGGCTGTAAACATTGCTTTAAAGGGTGGGGCTAATTTCATATAAGGTAATCAGTGAAAACCTACAATCTTATCAGATTACAAACGATTATAAGTTTTCAACAAAATTTCACAAAATGATACTTTTGTGACTCTTTGTCAGATTCCTTCATTAAATAATGGCTCAGATGAAAATCATAGATCTAAGGGGGGGGGGGGCTTGTCGCTCGTCTCCATATATAGTATATAGTGAAATTTTGAAAATCTTATTCTAGCAAACTGCAGGATGGTCTTCAACCTAATTTCTCAGGAATGATAAATCTCAGGCCGATGGAGCGAATCAGGCGCTCAAGCACCTCTAGTTCAGAAAAAATGAAATATCATGAATGTTTTATTTTACAGAGTCCTAGTTACCTAGAACCCCAAAAAGGAGCCACAGTTTTATCCCATATGATTGGACATAACCTGGGAATCAAGCACGATGAAGACGGTAAGACATAATAATTATTCTGATGAGCCTTATATCTAGATAGCATTAGAATTAACAGATGGAGACTAACTCTAGATTTTAGATTAAAAAGCTTTTATCACAATGCTTTACCATAAGTTTTAGGCTGTTTTATCTCATGAGACCATTTCATGAGAAACAGTGGCAAAGGATTCATTCAATAGGTACCTCCCCCCCTTTTAGTTAGAGCTGTCCACAATTAGTGTAATAAATCTAGTTCGAAATACCAATAATTTTCCAATACAATACTCCTTAGATCTGAAAAACGCAGACAGGGAGCTTTTATTTTATACCTATCTTTTTCACTATCAGTCTTGTCCATTAGGATATTTTTGTTTTACCTATTATCAAACAACAAAATTTCAGACTGGTCCAAATTAAAAGAAGAGGCAGATGAGAATTTAAAGTTGATTGAACTTCAAAAATTCTTTTCTTTTAGGGTAGAAAGCTTTGTGGATAATGAATATATTACTGTTTTATCCTGCTGATTATGTCTAACCTTTGAAACCATGTCACTGAAGCATTTGGTTCATCCTTTGTTTATTCTCAAGAGACCACAATATTTGCTCAATGTTTCTGAAACTTGGTCTGAATTGTTAATAGATTAGCATAAAGGATGTACCCTTTTGAAAACTGTTTAGGTTCCATTGGAAAATATTGAAGAAGTAGCCTTGGTTACATTTTCTTTGTTTACACTTTTATTATAATAATAACCTTGTCAGAAGGAATGTTGGCTTGTAGAAATGCCCCTATTGATAACAGCAAAGTTTCATTGTAAACCTGGGAAATGATTTCTTTATTAACTCTAGGGGAACAATTTAGGTCCAATCCAAATGAAACTTAGTCAGAATGGTTGTTAGCTCATAAGAATAAATACTATTGAAAATGTGACTGATTTCTTGGAAAATATTGGAAAAGGAGTCTTAATAACATTTTCATTGTTATCTTTCAAAGGACCACAATTTTGGCTCATACTTGATGTGATTATTTTGGAAGGTAAATAGGATCAGCCTAATTGAAATGAGATTGTTCCTTAACAAAACATGGGGAAATGGGCTTGAGATTTAATTCACAGTTTACACTATAGAGACCATTATGTTGACGCAACCTTAATCTTGGTCAGAATGCTTTTCAAGATCATATGAATGAATCATATCAAAAAAGGGCCAATTCTTTTGAAAACCTTGAAAACTTATTTATAACAATTTTTATGCCCCCCATATCAAAAGATCGGGGGCATATTGTTTTACCGTTGTCCGTCTGTCTGTTTGTCTGTCTGTCTGCAAAACTTAACCAAGAAACTTAACATTGCCAAATACTACCAGCCCATTCAAGATACAATGCTTATATTTGGCATGATGATACATCTCAATAATACGCATCTCCTCGTGTCAAGGTCAAGGTCATGTGATAAGGTCAAGGTCACATACCAAGGTCAAATGTTTAGTCCTGTGAGGGGGCACTGTGTTTCATTTAGTTTACACTCTAGGGGCCATTATTGTTACTCAGTCTTTGAGAAACATTAAGGTCAGATCATTTGCCAGGTCATATAGGATTTCTCTTATTGTAAATCAGATGGTACTTGTAGAAAACACAAATAAATAGGTCACTAGGTCAGAACTTTGATCATTACATGTGAGTTTAAATACATAAGCCTTGTGTGCTAATAGCATCTTCAGAAATATCACCTAATGTGAAGTTTTGCTTTGATATTTGTTTGTTCAAATAAAAATTCAGGCGCGTGTTCTAAGGCCCTCTTGGCCCTCTTGTTAATATCAATTTTGCATTAAGAAAATAGAATATTTTTTAAGTTTAAGATCAAATTACATTTTACCTTTTCACAAAGGATATTATATTTCAAAGGCTTAAGAAAATTATCTTTAGAAAACATTGTGAGAAAATGTGAATTTGCTTGAAACAATTAGTTTTCTCTTTTTTTTTTCATTGCTCTTTGACTGTCATCTACTTAATTCTTTCATTGGAAATTTTGTTGCCTTATACCAGATTGACAGGTGAACAACTTGTGCTATTATTTTTTTACTTGAGACTTAGCTACTCATGAAAATAAAGCTTTGGTTGTTCACTTTAACTCGTTCCCACACTACAAAATTTTAGATTTGTCCGAATTGAAAGAAGTTACAGTTGACATTTTTAAGTTGACAAAATCTTAGAATATCTTATCCCTAGGGGTAGAAAACATTTTGGTTTATGAAGAAATTGCTTGTTACAAGCAATTTCTTCATTATTGACAATGTTTCGAAAGCTTTTTTTGAGGGACATTAGAAATGGTATTGTGTGGGAATGGGTTAACCCTTTCGAGTACAAACAAATTAGGATGCTGTTATTTTATACTTGAGAAAATTTTGTGGAAAAAGACGAAATTGCTTGTGAGGAGTATTTTCTTCTTTTTCCACAATATTTTCTACCCTACTGAATGGTTAAATTTCAAATTAAATCAACATTAAATTTTCATTTGCAAAACCTTTGAATTTGGACAGGTCTAAAATCTATAAAAACGGGAAAGGGTTAAATGAAAGATGATTTTATCTTACACATAGCTACAAACAATTATTATCTTAACCCTTTCCTGTTCAAATGCAGGATTTTACGTTGCTGTGATGTTATACTTGGGAAAACATTGTGGCAAAAGAAGAAATTGCTTGTAAAAGCAATTTCTCCTTTTTCCCACAATATTTTCTACCACATAGGGTGGTTTCATTTCAAATGGCATCCAGTTTTCATTGTCGTCTGCAAACTCTTACTATTTGGACCAGTCTAAAATTTCCAAGAACGGGAAAGGGTTAATGTTCTTCACATTTTATAGATGTTAACCTATTGGCACACAGGAAAATTTAAGACTGCTCCAAATTCAAAAATGTTGGCAGTTGAAGAAATTACAAAAAAATTAATTATTGTCTTTTGGCATGGTAGAAAATATTGTGGATGATGAAGAAATTGCTTGTGACAGGCAATTTCTTCATTATCCACAATGCTTTATAATACCAAGATTTTTGAAATTTCCTCACCTATAAGTTTTCGTCTGCCACATCTTTGAACTTGGACCAGTCTAAAATGTTGTTATCTGGAAATTTGTTAATCATTTTAACCTTATACATACGGTTCTATGCATGCAGCTAACTGGAGGAATTCATATCATATAGGTATATTAACATTGTATATCATTGATGTTGTCTTCTAGTTTTAATGTGTTCTTCTACATATAATGAGTTCTTTTATTATCAGTCCACAAATATTACCAATCAGATTTAATCCAAATAGATAGAGCAAGGTTACTTGGTAATTCCCGTTGTAAATTTAACCCATTCCAACTCTATTACAACTTTTTGAAGCCCCTAAGGAAAAATAATGGGAAAACATTTTGTGAAAAGAAGAAATTGCTTGCTACATGCAATTACTTCATATTTCACAATGATTTCTACCCATATCTAAATACCCTGCAACTGTAACCAATTCCCAAACAATCCTGTATGGAAATGAGTAAATGATAGGATTCTGACAACTTTGAAAAATGAATGGTGATCAGCATTATAATTTTTTATATCATTGTTTTAAACCCTTGTCATGCTGAATAAAACACTTTTTTTCAGAATCTAATTTAAATCAAAAGAATGATAAAACTAGAAAGTGTTATTATGGTTAAATATTTCAATCAACAACTCTGTTATTAGGGGAACAAACAATTGGTGAAGATTGACATTTATCTTGAAGGATGTCAACACAGCAAGTTTGTGCAGGCTGATCTTTGTCTTTACCTTGTACAAAAATATTCCAGGTTCAGCATGACAAGGTTTAATGCAATCATTATTTGTTTGTAATTAGGATATCCAAAATTAGCCTTTCAACTGCTTCCCTATTTGATTTCTTTACTTTTATCAGGTTTGTCATAATTGATGGCTGCAATTATGGAACACTTGTTATCCTTTAACCCTTTCCCGTTTTTGGAAATTTTAGACTAGTCCAAATTCAAGGAAGATGCAGATGACAATGAAAGCTGGATCCTTTTAGAAATGAAACCATCCTATGTGGTAGAAAATATTGTGGAAAAAGGAGAAATTGCTTGTTACAAGCAATTTCTTCTTTTTCCACAATGTTTTCTCAAGTATGAAATCACAGGAACGTAAAATGCCATGTTTGAACAGGAAAGAGTTAATTAGCTCTCAGATTTTGATATTTACGAAAAGAAATATCGCATAACTAGATTTTGCTAAAATACATGTATCAGCATTATTTACTTTCTCAATATTTGAAAGATGTCTTAAGAGGTCTTGGTCTTAAGGAATTAAGATAAAAGTTTACCAAATGTCATGACACAACTAATGGAATCTCAAAGAAAAGAGTTAATTGATGGATGCTCTCATAAGGTCATTGAATAGTGTTAATGATGAGATGTCATGAACTACCCTATTGATTGGTGCTCTAATGGACCTGTTACTAGAAGTTGAGATCAGTGCTAATCAATAAAGAGCCAGACCTCCTGTCTACTGTGCACCCTTAATGTCTTGTCATTCATTAGATGTTTGAATTTGTTTAGATGGTGTTCAACATCTTAAATGATGTTATGCACCCTGTGGTAAATTTTTTGTAAAAGCCTTGTTAAAAAATAAGGTAGATCTTGTGCATTAAGTATTAGAACTAAATATGTATTAAGTTTTTAGTTAGTGAGAGGTAAAAGTTTTCTTTTGAAACCAAAGAAAACTACTTTCTTTTATTCTGAATTAAAGCTTTTAAAGAAGGACAAGACTAAGGCTGCAAACTGAGATCAGGGCTCTCGCTGCCAATCGCCAGTGGGGCCAAATGCGACAAAATAAAAATTCTGGCTCCCAAATCCGCGTATTGGCGATTTAATTTGCGACAACTTTCAAAATAAGGCAAGGGGATTTTGAGTCCATTGAAACAATAACCTACGCGCAACTTTTGCATTCACACATCTGCTTATTTGTTTGGGAGACACGCAACTATTAAAATCCATTGCATATCTGTGTCAATGAAGACAGAATAGTTACGCATCACTGACCTTATTGATTCTAACATCACTTGAGTCATTGGGGTTTCCCACTAGCCTGCCGGTAACCATTATGTAAACAAAGATGGCGGAGAGTCACATCGCTTTTGAAAAAAAAATTAACGATCTTTATTCCCCAATTACTTGTTGAGATTCATTAGAGTGCCGAATAAAAAGCAAAGACAAAATTTTGCTTTACTATTAATGAATTAGGTAACAAAGTCAAGTGAATTCCCAGAAATGAGAAATATGGAATTAGTAATCAAAGTACTGCGGTCATTAGTAATCAAAGTACTGTGGGTTACCAAACGTTTTGCTTGTCGTCCACCATAGAGGTGCTCTTGGCATTTTATTTTCAAATGTCGATTCTCTCCTTTTGCACCTTTTAATCCATTCCCAATTTATTCAACATAATAAATGTAGATAACAGTTCATTTGTTTTAAATATACCGGTAGTAGATTTCTTCCATTCACTTATTCATACTGGCTCCACTTTTGTCTCCAATTGGCACCAAGTGGCCCCAAATCTTTGCCATTGGCGATTTCTTTGGCGCAAGAATAAAATTTCCCAGGGGAAGCCCTGGAGATGATTTTAAAGAAGAAAACTTTTTGAGAAAGGGAGTTTAA
The DNA here is from genome assembly GCA_946902895.1 of Fragum fragum. NCBI lineage: Eukaryota > Metazoa > Mollusca > Bivalvia > Cardiida > Cardiidae > Fragum > Fragum fragum. The sequence continues at coordinate 4,311,625 of OX336377.1, forward strand.
AGCTCCACTTTTCAAAGGCTAGCAGACTATTGTTGCATTGTGTCCATTGCTTGTCCATCTTTCCAACAGTCTGTCTGTATTTTTTTTTATTAAAATCTTCTTCCAAGAACTAAATTTCACTTCAATAATATTAAGATGGTCTAAAATTAATTTGTTTCAAGAAACATTATCAGGACAAAAAACATGGCATTTATATTTGCAGGCTAATTTCCATATTATTTGTGGTATAAAGAGAAAATGTTGATTTTTTTTTCTCAGAATCAATAGTTTGTATTTTAACATTTGATAGGACCTTGTGTGACCTTTATTTTGTCACTTTCCATGAAATATTAGATCGGATGAAAATTTCGGCTTTATAGGGAGAGAGAGGTGTTGTTTCCATATGAAGTACATGTATATATAATGAAATTTTTGAAGATCTTTTCCAAAGAAAATATCAAGTGGATATCATATTTTTTTTAAGAAAGTACCCTCTCCAGAAAATTCTAGACTGGTCCAAATTGAAAGAACTTGCAGATGACAATTCAAAGTTTATGAAAATTTGGATTTTTTCAACTTTCTGGGTAGAAGAACATTGTTGAAAATGAATAAATTGCTTGTTACCAGCAATTTCTTCTTTTTCTGTAAAGTTTTTTCAATTACTAAATCACAGGGACATAAAAACAAGGGACTGAGAAGGAAAGGGTTAACAAGTCTAGACTGAAGTGTTTTTGCACATTGGTTGCATTGTTGTTTTAAAAATCATTCTTACCTTTCAACCCTTTACCACTCGACAAAGATTTAGACTGGTCCAATTGAAAGAAGTTTAAAAGTAGTTTGCGGTTTGTGAAATTTAAAAAAAAAATCTTTGTCTCATAGTGTAGGTATATGTATACCTACACATGGATGATGAACAAGTGGGAACAGATTATTTAGTAAATGGAGGCTGGTGGCATTAAAGCACCTCTACATTCTTTTTATACCCAAGCCACATATATAATGGCTTGGGTATGTGTGTTTGTGTGTGGCCACAGCCCTAGTGCAGTTGGTAGTGCTTTGGACTCTCTATACTGAGGTGCAGGGTTTGATCCCTGGTCAGCAGATATCCTTTTATTCCCACTGATGCTAATAGTATACCCAAGTCCAACTCTTGTCTGGACCATATCTTCTACACTCATGGATGGAATTCAAAATGACTTTTGCACAGTTGTTCCCTTTAGAGAGTACTAGTGTCATGAGTGAAGTTGTGTTGGATATTGCCAAGTTCAAGGTCACAACTGAAAGTTGTGTGACAGAGAAAAATCAGGGACATACTTGTCTGAGACACTTTTTTAGTTTCGTAATTTTTTCTACAATATCATAATTGAATGTGAAAATGTGTGCAGTGCAGCAATGTGTTTATAATGATATTGATATTGTATGTTACAGGTGGATGCCAGTGTGAAGATGAGTTTGGATGTATCATGTCAACAGAAGTTCTGTAAGTCTTAACCCATTACCAGACGACACATTTCAAACTGATCCAAATTCAAAGTAGTTGCAGACGACAATTGAAAGCCATATCTTCACCACAAACACACTACAAAATTTTAAAGACTCATGGCCCAATAGTGAAAATCAATATGATGATTTTAAGATCAAAATAATTCTATACTGTAAGCCTACAATTCATGAAAGAAGTTTTTATATTTTAAATTGACAACACCCACTTTGATCCAATTTTTGCATACATAGAATTATGATGTCAGTGATGATGTTTTAATTTTCGCTAGTCATTCAAACAACTAGCCTGGTAATTGAGATGAAAGAAATTATCCGTAAAGTTTGGTTATCAGCACCTTTGCATAGGACAGGACAGTCAGTGCTGAAAATTGGCAAACATTTCCTGTCACTCTACTCTATATCAAAATGTAAACAAACTCCAGTTAAAATCGATGAGCAAAACACAAAATTCTCTTTTCAGAGAACTTCACTCGTACCCACCTGTTGGTTATTGATATAAAGAAAGACCAAATAAACAAATGGTTTAACCCTTTCCCGTTTATGGAAATTTTAGACTAGTCCAAATTGAAAGAGTTTGCAGACGACGATGAAAACTGGATGCCATTTGAAATGAAGCCATCCTATGTGGTAGAAAATATTGTGGAAAAAGGAGAAATTGCTTGTGACAAGCAATTTCTTCTTTTTCCACAATGTTTTCTCTAGTATAAAATCAAAGGAACGTAAAATCCCGTATTTGAACGGGAAAGGGTTAAACATTTTCTTCTTCCTATGGGGGAAGATACTGCTTTAAAGTTTATGAAATTTTGATAGATTTTTTAAACTATCTGGTTGAAAACATTGTGTGAAATGAAGAGATCACTTTTTACACAATACTTACCAATTGTTTGTCTTGAGGGACGTCGAAAAGCGTCATTGTGTGGAAATGTGTTAACCCATTACAAGATGACAAAATTTTAGACTGATAAAAATTTAAAGTAGTTGCAGATAATCATTTTAAGTTTGTAAAATTTCAAAATTCTTTGATCAGGACAGAATACAGGGTTGGAAACAAAGAAATTGAATTTTGTTGGTAGTCACTTCACTTTTAGATAACCTGAGCATGAAGTGCTCAAGGTGAGCTATGGTAATGGCCAAGCATCCGCAGTCATCGTGGGTCATTGTCGCACATCTATCAACAATTTCCTTAAACATCTTTTCCTCCAGAACCAGTGAGCCGATCTTGAGTGACGTTCCGTGCATGAAGCTGTTTACAAAATTGAAATCAGCCCATAAATCTTGTTGCCATGGCAACACATAGGGTAAAATAATGACATATTTAAAAAATATTGAGGCTAGGAAAGGACATAATGGTGGTACTGATGCAAGATATACCAGGAATCCATTGTTAGGTGCTCCAGTCTTCATGATATGACTATAAAATTGTTAAAAGTGGTGTTAAACCCATTCAAACAAAGAAAACTTGGAAAATTGTCTTCACTAAAACCAGTAAGCCTAGAGCATTGATTTTTGGTATCCAGAATCTCCATGTGAATCTGTAGAGATTTGTTCATGTTGATTATATTATGGCTAGCCCAGCTGAACCCTATTTTCACATAGAATCAAGGAAGGAAAAATATTCTTTTCTGTTATGAGAAAGTCTAGAGAATTCATATGTGGTATGTAGAACCTGCTAGTGAACCTCTATAAAAGGTTGTTTATGAGACATATATCGGCTCTACACAAGCACATGCTAATTTTAGCTCAACGAAAGCTGAATGAGTTTGTTCACTTTTTACCTATGTATATAACATCAGCTACCAGTAGACTGAGTTAGAGCATTTTTAGCTCCACTGGCTCAAACCAAGGCAAATATTTTCATGGCATTGTGTCCTTTGTGTGTCGGTGTGTATCTGTCTGTCCATAATTTTTTACTTTAAAAATCTGCTCATTAGAAAGTAATGAACAAACTTACACCAAATTTCACAGGAATGATCCCTGGGTGACCCTTTATCATATTCCTTCAAAGAATTTTGGTTGTAAATAAAATGTGGCTTTAGTGGGTGGAGCTCAAGTCCAAAAATGGTGAAAACTTTGAAAATCTACTTCTCAGTTGATGGATTTCAACCAAATTTTACAGGAATGACCCATGGGTGACCATTTATAGGATTTCTTAAAAAGGAATGGATCAGATGAAAAACATGGCTTTTATGATTTTGGCTACATTCTATATATTGTTTATAGTGAAAACGCTGAAAATCATTTTCTTTGGTGACCCTCAATCAGATCCCTTTATTCAGCATTTGGATAGAATGAAAAATATGGCTTTAACCCTTTCCTGTTTTGCATAATTTTAGACCTGTCAAAATTCAAAGATTTTGTGAACAAAATTTAATGTGGATTAAATTTGAAAAATAATCATTCAGTAGGGTAGAAAATATTGTGGAAAGGAAGAAATTGTTTGTTACATGCAATTTCTTCTTTTCCACAATATTTTCTCAAGTATAAAAATCACAGTGATATGAAATCAAGTGTTTGTACAGGAAAAGGTTAATATGCAGGGCTAATTTCCATGTATTGGAATATAGATGAAACCTTTCTGTAAATGAGTTGCCTACTCTGTTAAAACTGAAAAGTAAATTCAAGCCGAAAGGGTGAATCATTTAGCGCCTCTTGTTACACATTGAATCTTAACCCTTGTCATGCTGAACCCGGAATATTCCGGTTTTGGCAGGAGGTGTAGACTAAGATCAGACTGCACTTATGTACTATACCTCCTGCTTGTACTTTTCCTGCCAGAGTTGCTTATGAAGTTGATTTCTGAAAAAAAATATTGATTTTTGAACAACAAGTTCTATCAGTGCTTTCAGCCCTTTGATTTGACAGCAATTCAGTAAGGTAATTTATACAGCATGACAAGGGTTAATTACCCAACCAATCTCCAACCTATTTTACATTGAAAAGAAAGAGGGAAATCTTTCCCAAATCAGAAACTTCAGAACATTGGTATTGGGTAAGTGAGCTTTTACAAAATTACTTCATATATTGTTGTCTCTTTGGTCATACTTAAACTCTAGCTGTGGATCCTTCCTGTTTACATTAGAATTTAAGAGAGTAATCTATTTTGGACTCATCCAGAGCTCACATCAACTTTTATAGAAACAAAGAAGAAAATCTTTTACAACAGGTTATAGAATTATATAACGTATGGTATTTTGAACTGCTGCCTCTCTTCGATAATTACCTTGTGTTTAATACAGTGTACTCCTAAGCTTTTTGTCAGATGAGCCCTTTAGGGCCAATGGCTCTCTTGTCTTTATTATTTTCCAGACTTATTTGTTTATTGTTTATTTGTTTTAGGGTCCAAAAAGCTGGAAAGTTTTGGAATGAGTCCAAATAACAAAATTTTAGACCGGTCCGATTCCAAAGATGCTGCAGCTGACAAATTTTAGTTAATGAATTTTTTTATTTATTTTTTTTTTCTTTTGCTTTTTGGGTAGTAAACATTCTGTTTGATATGTCTGGAATTGTCTGATTTGTACTTAAGTCTTATTTCAAACCTTCACGAAATAGAAAGGGTCACAGATATTCTGAACATTGCTTTACCTTGCCTGGAATTTTACACATTTATGTTGAAAAACAGATATATTGTACAACATGACCGGTCTGTGATAGCCATTTGTAAACAACTGATTGTTTTCTTTCAGTGCAACCCCAGAGAAGCATTCCAGGATGTTTTCTTCCTGTAGTGTTAAAGATTGGGATGTGTCACTCAACCTTGGAATTGCTACTTGCCTCTCTGAAAATCCACAGGTAAACTATCTATTTCATCTACTCCTTGATAAGTAGATTCAGTGTATAGTAAAGGTAAAGGCTTTGTTCAGTCACATAATTATAGTCTCACCCTAATTAAAGAGCCTATTTTTGGCTTTTGAGACACTCTGTCTTTATGTTAGTTCTGAATCCCCTTTCTTTGTTGATTGGCACCAGTAAGAGATGGGTTTACTATAACTATCCTTTTAAGTAGTCTGCTCACTAACCCAGTTGGCCAGCTTTCTCCGGGATTCAAACCTTAATTGCTCTAACCTCTTGGACATAGAAACCAGTATGTGTGAATATATGTGAACAGTATGAGGGAACATATTTGAGTTAATAAGATAATGAAATATTTGGGTCTTCATTGAAATGATAATTGCTATCTTTCCTATTTAGAGGTTTTTAGATAAAATTTACAATATTTTGCTATGATAAATCCGTGCTTCGTGGTGTACTGGTTTAGATAGGTGGTATGTAATGTTTACTGTTTGTAACTTAATACTGTCCTGTGTTTCTGTTTCAGCCAACATTTCCACAAGTATGTGGTAACAAGCAGGTAGAGAGAGGAGAAGAATGTGATTGTGGGGACCCAGAGGTAAGTAGACCATAATTTAACCCATTCCTTTTATTCAAATGTTTAGACTTGTCCAAATTGAAAGAAGGTGCAGACAACAACTAAAAGTGAGTACAGTTTGAAAAGTGACTAGCCAAGAGGGTAGAAAATATTGTGGAAAAAGAAGAAATTGCTTGTTACATGCAATTTCTTCTTTTCCCACAATGTTTTCTCAAGTATAAAATCATAAGGAGGTAAAGACCAGTGATTGCACAGGAAAGGGTTAAATTGTGCAAGATAGTGCTTAAGCATGGTAACATTTTCTCTAGTAGGAATATTACTTGGCCATATATTAACATTATGCTAGATAACTGATTTTGCTGTCACAAGTCCTATATCCCAAGATCATCACAAATCTGTTGAAAGTCCCTACAATGCTTTTGCACTGCCCCTCCAATATGTAACAACTATTAGGTAGAAAGAGGAAACTAGGGAGATTTTTGACTCCCGGAAATAAGTTCAAATGATTTGCATGTTGATATGCATAATTCTATAATAACAAAATGTGTCTATGGAATCCATCACCACACAATCCATCAATCAGTGCTTCCATTTTTTGATACTTCTGAAATATTATGTAGAAAATTTTATTCAGCAAAATTTTAGTTAATATTTATGATGTACTAACTTGACAGGAATTTTGACAAACTATTCTTACTTGATATTTCATCAGAGTTTGCCATTTTAAGCTGCACCACAGCAAAAGGGGGTTTGATACAAATCTTCTTGTTAACACATTTTCTACATTTAAAGACTAATTTGAATGAAATTTTCTCAGAATGTTCCTGGTCACCTGACTTAGCTAGATGTTCTCTATTGTGTACTAACCTTTATAGCTTCATTGCTACGTTCTTAAAATATCAATTATATGATGGCATATATTGTGACTATGGCGCTTTTGTAACAAGCTTTTTCTTGGTTTCTAACAATGTTTCTATCTCATATGATCCTTATTTTTCAAATTAAGCCAATTTTGTTCGGTCATTTTTAACCTCATATTTGGACCATTGTAAATCTTTGTTGTGTGGTAATAGGTTAACCCTTTCACATTCAATCCCTGTTTTTTACATCCCTGTGTTTCTATACTTAGGAAAACATTGTGAACAAGGAAGAAATTGCTTGTAACAAGCAATTACTTTTTTCTCCATTATTTTCTACCCTACTGAATTGTTATTTTTCATATAAAATCAACTTTTTATTGCCATCTGCATAACCTTTGTATTTTGCCTGGTTCAAAAGTTTGAAAAACAGGAAAGGGTTAACACAGACAAACAATCCTCCTATATCATTTTACTTTCCCCATTGTAGGATTGTGCTAAAACAGACCCATGCTGTGACCCGTATACATGTTTGTTGAAATACTGGGCTGACTGTAGGACTGGCGAGTGCTGCTATAACTGTACTGTAAGTATGAAATAGTGCAGAGAGCTATTCAATGATATTATTACAGACATGGAGAGAACATTTTTTATAACTGTACTGTAAGTATGAAATAGTGCAGTGAGCTAGTCATTGATATTATTACAGACATGAAGAGAATATTTTTTATAACTGTACTATAAGTATGAAATAGTGCAGAGAGCTAGTCATTGATATTATTACAGACATGAAGAGAACATTTTTTATAACTGTACTATAAGTATGAAATAGTGCAGAGAGCTAGTCATTGATATTATTACAGACATGAAGAGAACATTTTTTATAACTGTACTATGAGTATGAAATAGTGCAGAGAGCTAGTCATTGATATTATTACAGACATGAAGAGAATATTTTTTTTAAACCATACTATAAGTATAAAATAGTGGGAAAAGCTAGTCAATGATATTATTTCAGACATGAAGAGAATGTTTTTTATTACTGTACTGCAAGTATGAAATAGTGCAGAGAGCTAGTCATTGATATTATTACAGACATGAAAAGAATATATTTTATTACTGTACTATAAGTATAAAATAGTGCGGAAAGCTAGTCAATGATATTATTTTAGAAATGAACAGAATATTATTTTATCTTGAGGTATGAAGCTAAAAATTTAATCAGACTGTATGAATATGCAAAGTGGATTCAGACATAAGTGTGATTAAGATTTTAGATTCATATATCAATGAAAACAAAAAGTATTCTCATTTCTTATAATATGATACCTTCAAGCAAAACAAAGCAAATATTTTACCAATTTTGATCGATATTTAGTGGATCTAATTTGTATGCAAAACAGTTTGGTGCTTAACCCATTATCAGACGACAAAATATTAGACTGGTCCAAATTGAAAGGAGTTGCAGATGACAATATAATGTTTATGTAATTTTAATTTGTTTATAAATTTCTTGATAGAAAACATTGTGTAAAATGAAGAAATTGCTTGTTACAAGCAATTTCTTCATTTTACACAATGTTTTCCAAATTGTGTTCTTTGAGGGGCATCCAAAAGTGCCATTGTGTGGGAATGGGTTAAAGTGTTGTATGTAAAAGAAAAGTTGGATGTATGAATAAGAAGTCATCCAATCAAAATGCTTGAATCTAGATTGGCAAAACTAGAATTGAATTATTACAGAACAGGTTCAAGTTTATGTTTGAATGTTTTGTCATGCAATGACGGAGATAAAGAATTCCATTTTCATTTAGGGTGCTTCATTTTTCCTGCTATATTAAACCTTTTCCTGTTCAATTCCTGGTTTTTGTGTCCCAGGGATTTTATAATTTGGAAAACATAGTAGAAAAAGAAAACATTGCTTGTAACAAGCAATTTCTTCCTTTTCCAAAATATTTTCTTCACTAATAAATGTCTTTCTTGAAATCAAATCCACTTTAAAATTTTGTCTGGGAAACCTTTGAATTTGAACAAGTCTAATTTTTTTCAAAATAGGAAAGGGTTAATCAGATTTTAGGAATTCCTTTGATTTTATGCTTGAGCATGCATTGTTAAAAATGAAGAAAAAAAAGAGTAAAGGATTTAGCAGATGTTTTCACTTTCATGTGCCCCTCTTTGCCAGCAATACCCACTGGATTTTCTTAAGACTGTTTTTGGAATATTTTATTTGGGTTTAAATATATCACAGCTTCTAATTGAGTTTGATTTAATTTTATTTTTCTTCCCAATTGGTAAAAGTGGAATGTTCTCCAACAATTTGGCTGTATTATGACCCTAAGACAAGAGGTCAGCAAAAAATTTAGAAAAATTAAGAAATAAGTTGTTGCAATCAATTCTGTCGTTCAAACCATGGTTTTCTACCCAAAAAGTGGGAGATATCTAAATGTCTACAAGCTCAAACTTCTCCGAATTTGGACCAGTCTTAATTTTTGTTGTTTGGTAATAGACTTAAGAATAAGTGATTTTATGATGTGGTAACTTCTCAAATGGAATAGAAGATCAAAGAGTGTATTCTGTTTATTTCAGTATTTATCCTCGGAGTACATGTGCAGAGCCCAGTCCTCAGATTGTGATGTACCAGAATTCTGTACGGGGGAAAGTGGCCAGGTACTGTTGAGAGTTACTGAGACAGTCCAATATTTAAGTGTGAATCACATTTGAAAACATACAATATAAGATAATGAAAAATGAAAAAAATGCAATTGTTTATTGTCATTGTTTATCATTGCTTTCATAATTTAGGTAAATATTAAATTAGGATATTTTGCAAATGTCAAGGAATCATTTATTAAAATTTTAAACTTAAACCATGAAGAGTTCTGTAACTTTTCACCAATTAGCAAAGTTTTTTGAGGATCAAAATTCAATGGAAGATATCCACTGTTTTTATGGTTTATTTTGAATTTTTTTTATTACTTCAGTGTCCGGCAAATAATTATGCCAAAGATGGCCATGCATGTAATAACAGCACAGGGTACTGTATGGGAGGAATCTGTCCTACATTAGATCAACAATGTCAGCATATCTGGGGAGATGGTTTGTACTTCTTTGTCTTATCAGTTAAAACTGATTCATATTACATTGATTGGAAAATAATGTCTCAATTCTGCTTCTTGGAGAATGTACCATCTGTGTGCCTCTGATAGTAATGAGATTGATGGCCGATCACAGAACCTGATGCCAGGACCAAAGACACCGTACACTTTAATGTTATCCTTTTTTATGAATGGCTCTACATTGGCGTCATTATATATCAATATTTATTGCAAAATTCAAAACAAAAATTAAAAAATCGCAGCTGTGCATGAAAGTCAGAGACTTTTAGATTTTTCTTTCCACCTGTTATTTTATGCTATTTATCTTGAATCGCTCTTAGTATTAAATCAACTTTTATACTTGAATTCGAGGATCCAACTGAATATAACTAGGCATCACTTAAAAAAAGCAAATGTAATCCTAGCAAGAAATCATCGCTCTGACTTTTGATACTGTTGAATTGTTATGTAAGGTGTTGTGTCTGTCCTTTGACCGTGTGTGCGTCCGTCCGTCTGTCTGTAAACTTTTACTTCAAAAATCTTCTCCTGAAAAAAGTAATGAACAGAATTCAACCAAATTTCACAGAAATGATCCTTTCGTGACCCTTTATCAGATTCCTTCAAAGACTTTGGATATGATGAAAAACATGGCTTTAATGGGTGGGGCTAATTTCCATTTATGGTGAAATCTTTAAAAATCTTTTTCTAAGAAATCAATTGATGGATTTCAACCAAATTTTACAGGAATGATCATTGGTTGATCCTCTATCAAATTCTTTCAAAGAAATAAGATTGGATGAAAAACATGGCTTTAAAGGGTTGGGCTAATTTAGAGACATTGTGAAATCTTTAAAAATCTTCTTCTCATAAACCAATGGATGGATTTCATCCAAAATTCACTGGATAGATCCTTGGGTGACCTTTTATCAGATCCCTTCAAATAATTTTGATAGGACAGCAAATACCCCTAATTAGATTGCTAAAAAAGAATTGATTTGCTGTAAACATTGTTTTAATGGGCGGGCTAATTTCCATATATGGTAAACAGGGAAAACCTACAATCTTCTTAGGTTAGAAATGGTTATAAGTTTTTCAACAAATTTTCACAAAATGTTCCTTGGGTGACTCTTTGTCAGATACCTTTATGAAATATGGATAAGATTAAAATTATGGCTTTTATATAAAGGGTGGCTCGTCTCCATACATGGGATATATGAAATTTTGAAATCTTATTCTAGCAAACTGCAGGATGGTTTTCAACCACATTTCTCAGGAATGATAAGTAATTTCAGGCAAGTAGAGGGAATCAGGCAACCAAGCACCCCTAGTTAAGTACTATCGAGGAAAGATTATCAAGTAGTTAACATGAAGTTTCTCAAAATAATTCTAAGTGCACTAATAGCCTGATCAGTAGGAGACAGGTCTTAGCCCCACCATCACTGGTGTGTGTACTTTGGCAGACAATAAATCTGATAGCTATGGGTTAAACCCATTCCAACACAACAAAATTTTAGATTGGTCCAAATTGAAAGAAGCTGCTGATGAGAATTTCAAATATTTTTTGTTGTTTGGATAGAAAATATTATGAACAATGAAGAAATGCTTAATACAATTATTGTTTTTTCATTTTCCACCATGTTTTCCAAAACTTTTTCTAGAGGGGTGTAAAAAGGAGGGATTTTGTTGGAGTAGGTTAAACCACTATTTCACAAACATTGTAGACATCTGGATTGAGTTCTAGAAAGCAGTTATATAAGCTTAGAGCGTTTGCCACATTTGAACTAAATCAAATTTACATAAACAAAGCAATTAGTTTACAGTAAACCTTTTGTGAAGGACATTGGTAAGGTGCTTCAGTCGCAGTAAAATGATCGAAATACCATTAAAAGTGATGTTAAACCTCATTAACCCATTCACACACAATCCCTCCTTTTTACGCCCCTCATGAAAAAAGGTTTGGAAAACATTGTGAAAAATGAAGAAATTGCTTGCATCAAGCAAATTCTTCATTATCCACAATGTTTTCTTTCCAAAAAGACAAAACAATTTAAAATTCCATCAACTTGAAATTGTCGTCTGCAACTTCTTTCAATTTGGACAGGTCAAAAATTTCTCTGTGTTGGAATGGGTTAAAAGAATCAATTGTATAGGACATTACCGGTAATTTCTGTTATAGATGCGGAGAGGGCTGATATTCAGTGTTTTGAGAGATTCAATCCCACTGGTAATTTTAATGGGCACTGTGGAAAAGATGAGAAAACCAACTCTTACGCTGAATGCCTGCCAGAGTAAGTAAACAACTGACCTATCACTGGCCCTGCGCCCTTATTCACTAGGCCCGGCCCATTAACTCTGACAGGAAGTTCTGCTTTGATTTTTTACCGAGTTATTTTGAAAAATTTATGGCCAGTAGCCTGTAACAAAATAGTAAAATGGTTTGTTGGCTTTCTTCTTTTCCTACAATATTTTCTATACTTTTCTATATTATGCAAATTACACTCGCTTTTAGTTGTTGTCTGCAACTTCTTTCAAATTGGGCAAGTCCAAAATTTTGAACAACAGGAAAGGGTTAAGGGTGTATAAAATATTGGATTGAGTGGTAATTAACAGATCACTGGCCTTCTGACCTCCACTATTTCGGTCTGACTGAGGTAACTTCTGTCTGACTGAGGTAACTTCTTCTGTGTCTGACTGAGGTAACTTCTGTCTGACTGAGGTAACTTCTGTCTGACTGAGGTAACTTCTGTCTGACTGAGGTAACTTTGGTCTGACTAGGTAAAACTTCTGTCTGACTAGGTAAAACTTCTGTCTGACTGAGGTAACTTTGGTGTGACAGGTAACTTTGGTCAGACTGAGGTAACTTCTGTCCGACTGAGGTAACTTAGGCTGACTGAGGTAACTTTGGTCTGACTGAGATAACTTCTGTCTGACTGTGGTAACTTTTGTGTGACTGAGGTAACTTTGGTCTGACTGAGATAACTTCTGTCTGACTGAGGTAACTTTGGTCTGACTGAGGTAACTTCTGTCTGACTGAGGTAACTTTGGTCTGACTAGGTAAAACTTCTGTCTGACTAGGTAAAACTTCTGTCTGACTGAGGTAACTTTGGTGTGACAGGTAACTTTGGTCTGACTGAGGTAACTTCTGTCCGACTGAGGTAACTTAGGCTGACTGAGGTAACTTTGGTCTGACTGAGATAACTTCTGTCTGACTGTGGTAACTTTTGTGTGACTGAGGTAACTTTGGTCTGACTGAGGTAACAAGCAACACTAATTTGTCAAAAATGTGGTCAGGGCGTGATAGTAAATAGTAAATCATTAGTCAACAACCTATACTTCATGACCACAGCTTGAACCCATTCCCACACAGGAACCCTTTTGGATGCCTCTAAAGAAAAACATTGTGTAAAATGAAGAAATTGCTTGTTAAAAGCAATTTCTTCATTTTCCACAATTTTTTGTACTTAGTAAGAGGAAAAATTCTGAATATCCATAAACTTTAAATTGTTGTATGCAGCTCCTTTCAATTTGGACTAGTCTAAAATTATGCCATATTGGAATAGGTTAATAGGCTGTGGATATAATGTTGAAGATGCCAAACCAACAAAAATGGTCAATGTAATTGTCAGAGTTCAAAGTTCCCTACCTGTCTTAATAAATGATTTGATTGGTGACAGCGGTGATTGGTGATAATATTTTCACTTAGATTGTTTTTCTTTTTAAGTGATGTACAGTGTGGACTTATCCACTGTTCAGGAGGGAACAAACAGCCATTCTTCGGACCAGATAAAGACTGTTCAAAAACGACATTTTCTTCCAATGGCAGAGAGTTTGAATGCAAGTATGTATATAAGGACTTTTATTATTCTTAATATTGTAATATTGTCTTGGACTCTAGGTGGTCCCAGACTCTTGGTTCTCTTGGAGTTTATGTTGTTGTGAAGCCTGCTTGGAAAGAGCAAGAAATATGTGCATATATGTGCAAATATGTGCATAAGTTAGTAGGTTAATTAGGGTTAATTAGTGTACAATTCAGTGCATCTGTTAAAATTTGTCAGGGCCATAACTTCCACTGATATAGATGGATTTAAAAATAACATGGAACAAATTGGTGAATTAGTGCAAAATCATCATAAATAGCCATACAAAGTATAGACACTTAAAATGTTTTTACACTAAGCTATCAAATTGTTCTCAATCATTAGCAGATGTGTTTTGATTTGAATGAAATCTTTGGTAATCTTAAAGTTCTAGAACACACATCATATTATGACACTTGTTGACAGCTGTTGTTATTGGTTGGCCTTTAACCAATTCCCACACATAGACACTTTTAAATGCCCATCAATATGAAAGCTTCGGAAAGCATTGTGGAAAATGAAGAAATTGCTTGTAACAAATAATTTCTTCTTTATCCACAATGTTTTCTACCCTAAAAGCCAAAAAGTTTAAAGATTCCATCACATTAAAATTGTGGTCTGCAACTTCTTTGAATTTGGACTGGTCTAAAATTTCGTCCTTTGGGAATGGGTTAAACAGTGTTTCCAGTATTACAGGGCTGCTGGTGTAACGGACTATTCCTCCCTGTCATTACCTACGCCATTACAACCACATCCTTGCCACATGGGCTTTTCATAAGCCAAAAACTGTTTTCTGAGCAAGGTTTCATACCAATGACCCTATAATTAAGAGCTGTTCTTGACTAAGCTAATTTGGCTATGCTAAAAGCTCTTGTTGATTATCAAATGACACATTACCAAAAACATTATTCAGGACTGGTCTAAATTGAGAAGTTACAGATGACAGTTCAAAATGTGTGTGAATTGAATAATAAGTTAAGCATAGAGTAGGAAACATTGTGAGCAAAGGATACATTTTCTTTTCTCAAAATGTTTTCCAAAGCTAAATCGTTATGGCGCAACAAGTTACTGAATGGTTATAGTTTAATGAACATGAGCACTTGTATACATTGCTCTTGTTAGAATATTTCTGCTTGATTTTAATGTTTTTTTTGTGCATTTTCTTTGCTGTTTCTCTAAAACAGAATATTGTCCATTTTCATCAATAAAATCTCTACATAATTGATGGTTCAGCACTAAACAGTTGTAACTTCTTATATGTTTATAGGCAGTTACAACTTTTTCATGCTGAACCATCAATATATTATTTTTAGGACAGTACATGGACCATCCACTCTAGAGTTACCCAATCTAGGGTTGGTTTTAGATGGGACCAAATGTGGTAATGGTTTTGTGTGTATGAAAAGGAAGTGTGTGTCCCTGAGTAACCTGCCACCAATGGCATGTCCTAGTTCTATAGTGGAGGCACCTTGCTCTGGACATGGGGTAAGTGATCAGTATTTAGCTTGGTTGTTTATGGAGTAATGTCACAGCCAAGGTCAATGTCTGTTGCAATTAGTTTGTGATATATATTATTATGAAAGATACTTTCTTGAAATTTTAATCTAGGATCTAATAATTTAATTTTTGTCTATCAAGATTCAAGTATTTTGATTAGATGATTTTCAGGTCACCTGATAGAAGAACATGGTTACCTGTTGCGATTGTGTTTCGTCTGTCGTTGTGCGTCAACTTTTTACATTTTAGACTTCTTCTTTAGAACCATCATGGATTTCAAGCAAACTTGGCAGGAGGCATTCCCATTTGAAGGCACTTAATATTTGTACATGCCATAGAGTTATCTCCCCTAGGGGTTGCATAACTGGCAAAAAGGATGTAATCTTTAAAAATCTTCTTGTCATGAACCGGCTGTTGGGTGGGATTCTCATTTTGTATTTAAAGTCTGTACTAGAAAATAAATCTGTCAAGAAATGGCCATGCCTGAAGTGATGGGGGGGGGGGATTAGCATACATAGTGACAACTCTGAAAATCTTTTCTACCAAACTAAAAGACTAACAGCTCTGATAGGCTTATAAACTGAAAACTTTAAAAAATCTTTTTCTCCTAAATAGAAAGGCCTAGAGCTTTGATATTTGGTTTGTAGCATCATCTGGTGGATTTTTATCTGTTTTTGTGCTCTTTGGACTCAGGTGACTGAATTTTAGCTCACCTGAGCACAAAGTGCTCTGGGGGAGCTATTGTGATTGGTCATCGTCTGTCGTCCATCCGTCCGTTCACAATTACAAAAAATTCTTCTCCTCCTGAACTAACCATGGAATGTCAACAAAAATTCACACAAATGATCCTTAGGTCATGCTCTTTCAAAATACTTCAAAGAATTGAAATCCATGAAGAACTCTGGTTGCCATAGCAACAGAGTGAAAAAACTTAAAAAATCTTCTCCTGCAAAGCCAGAAGGCCTAGAGCTTTGATATTTGGTACAAATCATCATCTAGTGACCCTCTACCAAAATCCTTCAAAGATTTACCGTATTATGAAAATCAGCCCTTTTCTGGACGATCCCTGATTTTACATAGAAATAAAGAAGGAAATCTTTAAAAATCTTCTTCTCCCAAACCATAAGGCCTAGAGCTTTGATATTTGGTATACTTCATCATATATCGACCCTCTACCAAATTACTTCAAAGAATTACTTTATTCTGAAAATTAGCCCTTTTCTTGGCGATCCCTGATTTTACATAGAATAAAAGAAGGAAATCTTAAAAAATCTTCTTCTCCCAAACTATAAAGCCTGGTGCATTGATATTTGGTACATATCATCAGCCATTGACCCTCTGCCAAATTACTTAAAGAAAATAGCCAATTTCTGTGCAATCCCTAATTTTAGTTTGGAATAAATAATGATATCTTTGAAAACCTTCTTCTCCTAAACCATTAGGCTTAGAGCTTCTATACTTGGTATGTATTGATGTCTATACTTCAAAACATTACCATATTCAGGAAATTAGTGCTATATGGTGGGATCATCAATATACCTAGGAATAAAAGAGAAATCCTGAAACATCTTCTCCAAAATACTTAGACAGAGAGCTTTGCTATTTTGTTAATATCATTAGGCCATGAACCATCATACTCAGGGGAGCGATTTAGGGCCATCATGATCCTCTTGTTCATATTTCAATGAACAAATTTTTGGTTATGCAAATATTTCGTACACTTGCCCAGAAAATATATCTTTAAAACTTTACTCAAACTTGGTAAAGTATTTGCTTTGTTTTGCAATTATAAACCTAAGAACTTAATCACACTTTTTTATGAATCTGCATTTTCATACAATGCAAGTTTTAAGGTTATTACCTCAATGAAAACAAAAAGTATTATCTTCTTTTTGTAATTGAATGAGCAATCACTCTCATCCTCTCCACAACAAAACACCAGGCATCTGTATGTTAAGCTCCCGTTGGCTTTACTGGTCAACAGCAAGTTTTTATCACTGCAATGTGTCTGTTGTGTGTCTAAAAAGTTACCGTTCAATGATTTAAACATTGCTTGCTTGATTTCAACTAAATTTAACAGTGATATTTAACAGCCTTAGGTGAACCTTTCTCATTCTGTGAAGAAATTTTAATTAGATTTTAGAATTTTAATTGAAAAACTATTAGAATTTTTTGCTCAGAAACTATAGCTGATTTAATGAAACTTGAAATTCTTCAGAAAAGTTTTTTTCCCCCAAACCTGTTTTCCAAGGTTTGAAAGATGATCATTTTATCCTATCATTATTTATCAGATCTGTACAAAGGAAGACACGTGTTACTGTATGGATGGTTGGGGATCAGATGACTGTTCAGTAAAGGTCAATGTATCCAAGGTCATTTTGACATTAGACATGCTGGTTACCACGGCAATGCCAAGAACAACAACAACACTGCCTGAACCCATCAGAGTGATCCCTCTTAATGTGACCTACCCTTCTGGTACCCCGGCACCAGCAGATCTGTCCTCATCAGCTGTTGTACAAGGTAGGTAGGCTTGGAACCAGCATTTTTACTCACTTCATACCTGTATCCCACACAATGACGCTTTCTGACACCTCTCAAAAAAAAAACAGATAGAAAATTTTGTAAAATGAAGAAATTTCTTGCAACAAGCAATTTCGTCATTTTCATAATGTTTTCTACACAGAAACTTGAAAATTCTAAAAGTTCGAATGGTCATAGTCCAGGGTTAGATCCCAAGTCATGGCAAATATTCTTAACAACATTTCTCTCCCACCTATTGGTGGATAATCATTTACCTAAGTGTGATGTGCAGGTGAATGCTCTGAAAGAATGTTGCGGTAGTACTAGTGTGAGAAATACCAGGAATCCATATTTGGTGCTCCAACCTCATTCAATAAATCAATCAATTACATGTCATATTCAATTTCTTTGAATTTGGACCAATCTTAAAATTTTTGTCGCCTGTAAATGGGTTTAAAACCATTGAATAGTCTGAAACCAAAGCATCATGAATGAGGTTTAATGATACTTTTAACAGTATTTCAGTCATATCCTGGCTGCTGGATCACCTAACCGTGGATCCCTTGAATTTCTCACACCAATACTACCACAACATCCTTTCAAAGCCTCCAGCTGCTCATACTACCTAGCTTTATGATTATAAATAGAATTAGAAAAGGGAGAAAATGTTTGTTAATATTTATTGTTCACTAAATGATTTCAATCCATTGTCTTGAAGGCAAAAAGGTGTGATAGTATTTAAATATTTTATTATCCAGGATTCAGTTTTATTATATACCTATAAAAGATATGGATTAAAATCTGGCTATCAAATACAACTCAACAGAAAAAAAAATCAATATTAAGAGTGTACTAAAATAGCATATTCGCCGAGTACCGTTAAACACGGACTCCTTTTTTGTGTAATGACTTTTGTTTTTTTTTCAAAAAGTTTGTTATTTCTTGATCATTTAAGAGAATTTTCTTAATGTCATATCCGAAAAGGTATATAATAAAAGGAATATGACAACAGTGTGTTTTTCAATTTTTCATTATCGTGTTCTCGGAACGAGTGTATGTAGGTCACATCCAATAAAAAATACCTACACAAGATTCTCAAACACAATAAAAACAAATGGAAAAACACACTATTGTAATATTCCCTATGTATCTAACACAACTATTTTCTGTATCATAAGCCCTTCATGCACACTGATTGTTGAATAACTATGACTACCTGGAATGAATGGGTTTTTTCTGTTCTGTTTGGTATAGGTAAATGAAATGCATTATTATTTCCTCTTTGGCTCCATGTATTAACACTTTCCTGTTTTATCAAAATTTTAGACTGTTCCAATTCGGAAGAAATTGCAGGCGACAATTAAAAGTGGGTGTAATTTAAAAATAAGCAACACACAGGTTAGAAAAAATTGTGAGAAAAGAAGAAATTGTTTGTAACAAGCAATTTCTTCTTTTCCCATAATGTTTTCTCAAGTATAAAATCACAGGGATGAAAAACAAGGGATTGTATGGGAAGGGTTAAAACATCCTTAATAAAATTTGCATTTGGTACAAACATCAGTTAACCCATTCCCACACAATTATGCTTTTAATTGCCTCTCAATATGAATCTTAGGAAAACATTGTAGAAAATGAAGGAATTGCTGTTACACGCAATTTCTTAATTATCAATGATGTTTTCTAGCCCATGAGACAAAGATTGTAAATATGTCATCAACTTAAAGATGTTGTCTTCAACTTCTTTGAATATGGACTTGCATAAAATCTCTTTGTTAGGGAATGGGTAAAAATACTTTTTTTCATGGTATATAGAGAACAGTTGATTTTAATCAAGGGCTAATCATTAGACTGCTCTTGGTGATGTATATTGATACTTAACCCTTGTCATGCTGTGTAAATTACCTTACTGAATTGCTGTAAAATCAAAGGACTGAAAGTGCTGACAGAACTTGTTGTTCTATAAACAATATTTCATTTTGAAATAGATTTAGAAATCAACTCTGCCAGGAAAAGTACAAGCAGGAGGTGTAAAATAAGATCAGACTGCACATATGTGCAGGCTGATCTTTGTTTACATCTCCTGCCAAAACCTGAATATTCCGGGTTTAGCATGACAAGGGTTAAAACAATATTTCAAATAACCCTTGTGGTATCTGTTTGAGTGTAGGACCAATTTATCAGTTATCCAGTGAACAGCAAAAGCTAGAGGTGTAGTCTCAGTCTCGAGTGATCATACAGCTTTTATTAACCCATTACCAGATGGCATAATTTTAGACTGGCCCAAATTGAAAGAAATTGCAGACGACAATTTAAAGTTAATGATATTTGAGATTTTTTCAACCATCTGCATAGAAAACTTTGTGGAAAATGAAGAAATTGCTTGTAACAAGCAATTTCTTCATTTTCCACAATGTTTTCCAAAGCTTTTTTCCTTAGGTGCGTCTAAAGGCATCACTGAGTGGGAATGGGTTAATGAAATGAAACACTGATTTGATGCATATAAAAATCCTCTGTGTCTTTTCACATGGATTTTTTTTTAATTAAATGCAAGAAGAGGTATGGTATTAACCCATTTGCAGATTCTAAATTCAAAGAAGTTGCAGAAGAAAAATGCAATTAATTTGATGTATTTTTGATATGTTTTGTCTTTCTTGAAAGAAAACAGTTGGAAATGGAATAATTGATGGTAACTTGTTGAAAAGGGGGATTGTGTGGGAATGGGCTACATAATTTGCTCATAGATGAAGTTGAACATTACAACTCTAGTAATATAGTCTATGAGTGGAGAATTCTGGGGTAATTCACTAATTTCAGGACATGGAAATGAATTCTGATTATCTATGTGTTTGATGATATTTCAGCAAGTGAAAAGGGTTTACTGACCACTAAATGGATGATGATTATTCTTGCCTCAGTTATTGGTGGATTGGGTTTACTGTTTCTGTTCTCTTTCGTATGTTATAGGTAAGAGAATCTGTTATTTTCAGTTACTGTCTGTTAAAGTTACTGTCAGACAAGTCAAGAAATAAAGATAAAAAGCTTCAAAACCTTTTCCCAGACCCTTATTGTCTAGAACTTTCACCCAAGTACAAAACTGTAGAAAAATGGCCTTAACCCATCCCCACATTCTCAAATTTAAGACTGGTCTAATTTCAAAGATGTTGCAGGCAACAAATTTTATTTGATGAAGTTTAAGATTTTTCTTATTTTTCTTTTTGTGTAGAAAAAATTAGGATAATAAAGAAAATGCTTGTAACAAGCATCTTCTTCATTTTCCAATATGTTTTCCAAAGCTTTTTTCTTAAGGACATCTAAAAGCGTGATTGTGTGGAAATGGGTTAAAATCAATTTGCCAAGGTCAGATTCAGAGGAGTGATATAGGACCATCATTGTCCTCTTGTTTAAAAAAATCTAAAGAGTGTTCATTTAAAAAGAGTTGCATTTAGAACATGAATAATGCTTATTTTAACCTTTTACCTGACAATAAAATTTTGGGCAGATCCAAGTTGATAGAAGTTGCAGATGGCAAGTTTTAGTTGATGGAATTTTAAAATGATTTGTTTTTATGGGTCCAAAATATGATGAATAATAAAGAAATTGCTTATAGAAATTTCTTCATTTTCCACAATGTTTTCCCTATCTTTTTTCTCAGAGGGCTTTGAATATAACATGTTTTTGTGAGAATGAATTAACAGGTAAACATATTTTAACACTTGTCATGCTGTATAAATTACCTTACTGAAATGCTGTCAAATCAAAGGGCTGAAAGCACTGATAGAACTTTTTATTAAAAAATCAATATTTCTTTTAGAAATCAACTTCATAAACAATTCTGGCAGGGAAAGTACAAGCAGGAGGTGTAGACTAAGATCAGCCTGCACATAAGTGCAGTCTGATCTTAGTCTACACCTCCTGCCAAAACCGGAATATTCCGGGCTCAGCATGATAAGGGTTAAGGAAGATTGACAACTCTTTAGATATTTGGCTGCCACTTTAGTTGCATTGTTAGCCAATTATATCACAGTGTACATGAACACATTGTAATTGAGCAGCAAAATGATTCTCTATGATAGTTTATTTTTACATAGGCAAACTAAAGTTTGCAATGTTAAAGATGTATAGTTAGAAAACACTCATTTAAAGATTTTTTTAGAGGGCTAAGTCATTCAGGGTTCAATGTCAAAACAAAGTTTACTTTTTTCCCTACAGAAGAAGGAGTCCAAACAAGTATGGCAAAGAAAAGAAGAAGAAGTATGTACATCATAGTGATGAAGGGGAGATAGAGAGTGGCAGTAAACTCATTAAGTTTGGGAACCTTCCATCTTACAAGTAAGCTTTCATAAAGAGTGGCAGTAAACTCATTGAATTTTGGAAATTTCCATCTTCCAAGTAAGATTTCATAAAGATTGACAGTAAACTCATTAAATTTGGGGAAAATTCCATCTTACATGTAAGCTTTCATAGGGAGTGGCAGTGAACTAATTAAATTAAATTTCATCTTACAAATAATATTTTAAATTTGACAGCAGAATACTTATTGTAAGCTTTCATAGAGAGTGGCAGTAAACTCATTTACTTTTGTAACCTTTCAACTTACAAGTAAGCTTTCATAGAGAGCGTTAGTAAACTCATTGAATTGGGGAAATTTCCATCTTCCAAGTACGATTTCATAAAGATTGGCAGTAAACTCTTTTAATTTGGGGAAAATTCCATCTTTCAAGTAAGATTTCATAAAGATTGGCAGTAAACTCATTAAATTTGGGGAAAATTCCATCTTACAAGTTAGCTTTCAAAGAGAGTGGTAGTAAACTCATTAAATTTGGGAACCTTTCATCTTACAAGTAATCTTTCATAGAGAATGGCAGTAAACTCATTTTCCATCTTACAAGTAAGCTTTCATAGAAAATTGCAGAATACTCAATAAATTGGGAACCTACTTTTGTAACAAGTAAGCCTTTCTCGAGAACAATAGAAATCTCACTAAAGTTGGGAACCTTCCATCTTACAACTATGATTTGATAGGGAACGGCACTAAACTCATTAAAGTCTGGAAGCTTCAGACTTACTAGTGACCTTTCAGAGGGAATACCAGTAAACTCATTAAGCTTTGGAACCTTTAAACTTACACGTAAGCTTGGATAGAGAAAGGCGGAAACTTATTTTTTATTTCTTACTAGTAAGCTTTCACTGAGAATGGCAGAAAAGTAGATGATCAGTTACTATAACCCACTCCAATACAATCACCTTTTTTGACCCCCTAACAGAGAAATAAACTTTAGAAATATTGTGGAAAATGAAGAAAATGCTTGTCATTATCCACAATGTTTTTGCAAGGCTTTTTAAAATTCAATCAACTAAAAAACTTTATAAAACTTTTTCCAAAAGAAAAGACCTAGAGCTATCAACACTTCTTCCGTGTCATACTCTAGCAAAATTCACATTATTCTGGGATCAACATAAGCCCTTTGTTGTGTTTTTAGCTCACCTGAGTACAAAGTGCTCTGGGTGAGCTATTTTGATTGGTCATGTCTGGTGTCCATCCATTCTCTGTCCATCTGTCCATCCCTCTGTTCACAATTTCAATGAAATCTTCTCCT
The DNA here is from genome assembly GCA_946902895.1 of Fragum fragum. Lineage (NCBI taxonomy): Eukaryota > Metazoa > Mollusca > Bivalvia > Cardiida > Cardiidae > Fragum > Fragum fragum. The sequence continues at coordinate 4,334,896 of OX336377.1, forward strand.
CCTAAACTAACAATGGAATTTCAACCAAACTTCAAATAAATGATCCTGGAGCTTTTATATTTGGTATACAGCATCATCTATTGAATCTTTACCAAAATACTTAAAAACATTACCATATCTTGAAAATTAGCCCTTTACTGTGCAATCCCTGATTTTACATAGAAATAAAGAATGAAAACTTTAAAAATCTCCTTCTCCCAAACCATAAAGCCTAGAGCTTTGATATTCTGTATACATCATCATCTATTGACCCTCTACCAAAATACTTCAAAGAATTCCAGTATTCTGAAAATTAGCCCTTTCTGTTCAATCCCTGATTTACAAAGAAATATAGAAGAAAATCTTCTTCTCCCAAACTATTAGGCCTTGAGCTTTGATATTTTGTATAAATCATAATTTATTGACCATCTACTTAAATAGTTCATAGAATTACTGTACTCTGAAAATTAGCCCTTTTCTTTGTGATCCCTGATTTTACATAAAAATTAGGAAGGAAATCTTTAAAAATCTTCTTCTCCCAAACCATAATGCCAAGTGCTTTAATATTTGGTGTATAATAATACCTATTGACCCAGTACTAAAGTACTTCATAGACTTACTGTATTCTGAAAATAAACCCTTTTCTGTGCAATCCCAGAAGGAATAAAGAAGGATATCATAGTAAATTTTCTACTTCTAAACCATTTGGCCTAGAGCTTTGATATTTCGTATGTATTAATGCCTATTGACCCTCTACTTAAAAGAATTACCATACTCTTGAAATTACCTCAATATGGTTGGATCCTCACTATACCTAGGATTAAAGGAGAAAATCTTCAAAAAATCTCTAAAAAATCTTCTTCTCCAAAATGATTAGGTGTAGGGCTTTGATATTTTGTATATCATATCTTAAAGCCTTGAGCTATTATACTCAGGGGAGCGATATAGGACCATCATGTTCGTCTTGTTTTGGATAAGAAAAGAAATTTTTGAATATTGCCTCTTAATCCCAAAGCTAATTGCTTTCATAAAGAATAACCTTATGATGATCTACTAAGATATTTCACAATATTGTTTTGGGATCAACATAAGCCATATGCTGTGGATTTCCAGATTTTACATCAGATAAGAAGCAAATCTTAATAAATCTTTGAATTCTCCATACTTATTTTCTTGTAAAATCATAAGCCCAGTACTTTCTTATTTTGCATACACAATCACATTACTGCACTCTACTTAAATACCTAGAATTATGTAACTCTTTGATCAACATAGGCGCAGTGATGCAGGTTTCTGGATTTGACTAAGGGAATAAAAGAGAAATTAAGAAATCTTTTCTTTCCAAACTACTTGGCCTGAAATTTAGAAATTTTTCATACACTGTTGCCATATCGTACTTTACAAAAATACTTAAAAGTATAACTCTTGGATCAAGATAAGCCCTTTATTGTGGGAAACTTGATTATGCATAGAGATAAGGTAATCCTTAAAATCTTGAACATTTTCCTAGCCATTAAGCAAATGCCAGACAACAAAATTTCAAACTGAAGAACTTTTAAAAGTCTTATGTCTTTCTGGGTTGAAATCAATTATGGAAATGAAGAAATTTATTTATTTTTTTCACATAGTTTTCCAGAACTATTTTCTTCAGGAGTATCAAAAGGAAGCCAATTGGTTAATGGACTCAGGGCTTTCAAATTTTGTTTTTTGTCCAATATTCGTCAGATTTCACTGTAAAACCTAAAGCTATAATGCATGTATAACTCTATGTTTTATTGTCAAGGTCCTGTTATTAGTATTTTCAATTATTTCTTCCATTTACAATACCTTTCATTCTGAGCTTAGTTCATTGGTCATGGAGTTCTTTCAATGTTAACAAGTCCAAATTCTTTTATTAATTGGGAGACTGATTATCAAAGGATTATAACAGTTTCGATTATTTAAATAATTTCATGTTTTCTTACTTCAGGAAAGATAAAAAGAACAAAAAGAAAGGTAAGAAGGGCAAGAAAAAGGGAGGTAAATCAGAGGATGACAGTGACATAGAGTTGCCTCCCCCACCAGTCATCATATCTGACCCAAACAGTGCTAAACCAGAGAAGGGCATACTAAAAGGTTTTGGTAAATCTCACTATGTCAATGAAAGAAGAAGTAGCGAGTCTAATACAGTATCAGGAACGTCAAGCGGTAACTGCGATCAAGACAGTGTTGGTCCGTACGATGAAATTGACGATGACACTGAGGCTGGAGAGATACAGGATATATTTGGGAATTGTGATGAACCTGAGAGGTCATTAGATGCTCTTGATAACATGATTGAGTCTTCCAGTTTTGATTTCATGCTCCCTCCACCATTTAGTAATATGGGTTTGTTAAAGCGTTCACCATCACCACCAACAAAATTCTCAGGTTATGATATCCCTATGACTAACTTATCCACACCACAAAGGCCTAGTCTTTGGAAGCCAAATTTAGGGTCTCCTCCCAAATCAAGAGTTTTGAGGATGAGGAATTTGGACGAACTTTTACAAAATATAGACAGAAACACAATAGATCTGTCTCCTTCACCAGATGATCCGCCGGTTCAAATATCCCCGTCAACGTCAGAGGATGTGAGATCAAGTTCGACAGATGATCGTCACTATCAAGCTAGCAGTCATGATCCACAAAGCCCAAATTCAATCACAAGTGGTAGCACATGTACAGCATTGAGGCCGTTACTGGGCAGTCAGTGGAGTAAATACATCCTACATAGAAATAACCCAGATAATGGTGGAAACTTTGATTTTGATGATATCGAATCTCCATTACCACATATTAATATACCACCTCCCATGAACCCTATTAATGTTCGTAGTATATTCAATTATGGACAGAAAGGCTTAAATCGTGATAATAATGATACACCTATGGGCAGCCAAAATGGTGATTGTAGTTCTACAAATGGTACTGCCAATTCAAGGAATGGCTACGAAAAAAGTTCAGGTTATGGAAGTGAACATGACCCAGAAAGGTACAGTATAGAGGACATGTCTCGTAACCAGTCCAGATCTGGTTCAACATCACCACCTAATTTTAGCGCTGTTATCAGAACTGGTCCAAACCAGATTAGACTGGTTCCAGCAAGTAAATTACAGGGCCAGACTGGTTTAGGAGGGTACAGTTATAATCCAATGGATAATGACTTACAAAAACTACTAGAGGGTGTGCCTAAAATAGATGCTGGATGTTTTGAGAGAAGCCCCATAACAAGCAATGTAACATCAGGCACCAGTACACTAGAAACCCTTAAAAACTCAGATTTTTCTTCTGGTTTGAATTCGGAGACAAATACTCTAGTAAACTCTGACTATGAAACCATGGAGAGACTAGGAACTGACAGTTACAGCAATGCTGAAGTGACAGATTCAGAACAAAGTGTTGATAAATCTAGTGAACATCCTGCTACCGATACCCTTGAAATGTTAAAACAATCACTTCCTGAATTTTCAAACGGCATTCTGCCAAATCCCAAACCTCTGAGTGACTTAGATCGTGACAATAAAGGAAGTGGTCCATGTATTGATAGGAGCTTGGAGGAAATCTCACATTTAGACAATCATAAAAATAAAAAGGGGAACAGAAACTCAGTGACATCAGTTGGTGGTCGACCATTGAGCCTGGCAATGTTGAAGAAACAGGACTCGAGTGAGAATGCCAGTGAAGTGGATCCATTGTTGAATAGATATAGTGCAATAGACCCAGTGTCAGTTGATATTTGTGATTGTTAGTTTCGTTTATTGTTTATGTCTCAAGTTTATATATACCCAAGTTTCTAACCATAGGACAAAATTGGGATTGGTCCAAAGTCAAAGAAAAGCAGATGAGAATCAAAAGATGATATTATTTCAAATATCTCTGTCTTTTCTTGGTAGAAAACAATGTGAAAAAGTGTAATTTGCTTGTAACAAGCAATTTCTGCATGTTCCACTGTGTTTTCTGAACCCTTTCCTTGAGGGGTGCCAAAAATGTGTCATTGTGCGGTAATGGGTTTATTGCATTACCACTTTGTGTTTACTTTTAACCCATTACCACACAATTCATTGGTTTGAATCACTGCAGAAACAAACTCTATAGAGACAAGCTTTGGAGAAGGATAAAAAGTTTGAAACAACTTTTCTACCCTATATGGAACTTGTTTTATAAATGCACTTTTAATTATCATCTACAGTATCTTTCATTTTGGACCAACCACGAATTTCATCTTCTAGAATTTCCAAGAAAACCCGCGGTATTGCTATGGCCAGATCATTGTCTGTGTTTGAATCGTCATCGCCATCCACGAACTGACATTTTGTATCGTTGAACGCATTAGATTTAACCCATTTCTACACAAGAAAATTGTAGACTGGTCCAATTTGGAAGAAGATGAAGAGGACAATTTTAGGTTGACGAAATTCTAAAATTCTTTGTCTTTTAGGGTAGATAACATTGTGGACATTGAAGAAAGTGCTTGTAACAAGCAATTTCTTCTATGTCAACAATGTTTTCTAAAGCTTTTTTCTTGATGGGTGTAAAAAGGAGAGCTTGTGTGGGAATGGCTCAATATAATATGTCCTTCTATACCAACAAGGGGATAACTCTAAATACACTTTTGATAGAATTATGTTGCTTATTCATACTTTTACATATCATCAAGCACTTGAACAGCTGTGGATTGGCATCAATATGCAAAGCTCTTGTTTCACTATCCAGCACCTGTAGTCAAGTAATTGAATCCACATAGCATGTATAGTAATTTGCATTACCAGGCGACAAAATTTTAGACTGGTCCAAATTCAAAGAAGTTGCAGGCAACAATCTTAAGTGAATGAAATTTTTGAAAACTTTGTTTTGTGGGGTAGAAAACATTGTGGATATTGAAGAAATTGCTTGTATCAAGCAATTACTTCATTATCCACAATGTTTTCAAAAGCTTTTCTATAGAGAGGCATTTAAAAGCGTCATTGTTCGGGAATGGGTTAACCACTCAATTCTCCTTTTTGATGTTCTTGGCAATATTGTGATTAAAAGAGGAATTGCCTGTTTGAAGCTAGTTCTCCTTTTCTCCCATTTTTTTTGATGTTAATTGTCACTTATTTTAAAATTCGTTGTCAACTGTAACCTTCTTCAAGTTGGGCCAGAATTTTGTTGTCTTTAAATGAGTAGAGGGTGGATCGCTTAGAGAGGTGGAGCTGCTATAAAGGTAGTCAAGCAGGTTTCACTGTATATATATGCTGTCCGATCTTTGTCTTATTATTTTATTATTTATTCATCAGGATCAGGATTAAAGACAAATCTACATCAGAATTATTTTAGGATTGGGACTTAATCTTTTGATAAAGGCTTGTGAGTGACATTGCCTACATTTCCCACACTATGAGGCTTTTTGACGCCCCTAAAGGTGAACAATTAGGAAAACATTGTGTAAAATGAAGAAATTGCTTGCAACAAGTACTTTCTTCATTTTACACAAATTCTTCTACCTAGAAAGTCGAATGAATCTTAAATTTCTTAACTTGAAATTGTTGTCTGCAACACCTTTAAACTTGGATCAGTCTAAATTTTACCTTCTGGTAACGGGTTAAAATATTGGAGGTCAATACACATAGTTTGATTTGGGCTTATATCTTACGAAATCAGCAAGTTTTTGTTATTTTTAACAATTGAACTGTGAGCCAAGAAGACTCAGACGGGCCTGTTAATCTTTATGGCATGATCTGCAAATATTTTTCACCCTTTCCCTTTCAAATACGGGATTTTATGTTCCTGTGATTTTATACTCGAGAAAACATTGTGGAAAAAGAAGAAATTGCTTGTAACAAGCAATTTCTCCTTTTTCCACAATATTTTCTATCACATAGGACAGTTTCATTTTAAATTGTCCAGTTTCCATTGTTGTCTGCAGCCTCTTTCAATTTGGACTAGTCTAAAATTTCCAAAAACGGGAAAGGATTAATGCCCTGTGTAGCTTAGTCCAGGCTGCTAAAATCTCTCTTTCAAACACAATTGTTGAAAATATCCCACTCAGACTCATTGTATATTGTTTATTGGAGAAAATGTGTGGAAATGAGAAATTGAAAAAAACCAAAACAATCAAAGCTATCCTTATCATATCATTGTGACAATTTTGTATGTATTTGATGTATTTTTGATGTGTTAATGTACTACACTTTATCAGTATATAGAAATATGGTGCTTTAAATTTAATTTATTGCTGGTTTAACTCAAAATAGTTGTACTTGCCTATTAGCCCACTACCAAACAATGTTGGCGCCTGCATTCCATTCTTTTTAAACTATCGTTTTAGCTTACATTTTCTTTTTTAGAAAAATATAAAGGGAATAGGTTAACCCATTACCTCATAACAAAATTTTAGACTGGTCTAAATTGAAAAAAGGTGCAGATAACATTTCAAATTGAGCTAAAGTTGGAAATTGGACAGAAAACACTGAGAAAAGGAGAAATTGCTTGTTACCACTATGTTGTCCATGATCATATTTCTTTAGAATGCCAGAAACAACCATTGTATGGTAATGGGTTAAAGTTGGTGAGAAGAATGTCTATATTTTATGTGTAGGCAATTACAACTGTAGTGAGTTTTATAACCGTTAAGTTACATATGATATTTGTTTATATTACCATGGCTTGTGTTCTTATCATTGTATGTTGTAAAATTTTTGTACATAAATTCCTGACAAATACTTAATCAATGATTGCCCTTCACTTGTTTAAACATCAAAATATCATATCGAGAAATTGGCACAAAATCATGTTGTAAATGTGTCTATATTCAAAGACACTTACACTAGTTTTGCATTCAACCCTTGAATTTTATATTGAATAATTTCCTCATGATCCAGCTTTAATACAATCCCAAAGAAAAAAGGTTTGGAAAACATTATAGAAAACCAAAGAATTACTTGTAGCAAAAAACTTCTTCATGGCCTGAAATCATTGTTGGAAACTAAAGATAAATTGCTTGTATTTTTCATTTTCTATCCTGATAGACAGCATTTTTTAACCTTTATCAACTTAAAGTTATCTTCAGCAACCCCTTTTAAAATAGGACCAGTCTTAAATTTTGTTGTTTGTTGATGGTTTAAAAAATTCTTGTACTTCTTGCAATCCATTAGCAGATGGTAAAAGTTAAGAATGGTTCAAATTGAATGGAGTTGAAGATGAGTATTAAAAGTGTATGGAATTTTAGATTTGTTCAACTTTCTCAGTGGAAAAATCTTGGAAAATAAAAAAAATTACTTGTGACAAGTAATTTTTGCATTTTACATAATAATGTTATTCAAAATTTATTTTTTTTGACCTGTGTGGGAGTTGGTTAGTAATCCGAGTTGAACCAAAATCAAACCAAGCAATAAATTGAAACCTAACCTTTTTGTTTTGACGAACTTCGAATGTTTGGCATGTATGGCTCTTGCAAATTATGCAGATTAGAATCAAGACTGAATGGAATGATATAAGCCTTTTCCTGTCCAATCTCTGGTTTTAATGTTCGAGTGTTTTTATACATGAAAAAACATTGTGGTAAGGACGAAATTGCTTGGTACAAGCAATTTCTTCTTTTTCCACAATATTTTCTACCCTACTGAATGATTGTTTTTCAAATAAAATCAATTTTATATTGTTGGCTGCTAAACCTTTAAATTTGGACATGTCTAAAATTTTGCAAAACAGGAAAGGGATAAACAGGAAGTTGAAGTTTACTGTATTTCTTTTCGTAAGACTTCCATTTCTCATCTCAACCCATTCCCACATAATCTTGCTGTTGGATTATAGGAAATAATGCTAAAGAGGAAAGTACAAAGAAGCCTAATATGGATTGAAATTAAAGTGCAAATTGGTGAAAACTCTGTGTGTTACATCTGAGGGACCCTTATTAGGAGAATTGTGGTATCTTAAATATTAACATTGTAAATAAGCTATGTGTGAAATCTAGTCAGGTACAATATAAGCTTTAAATTTTGTTCATTCTGATGATTTTATTATGCAAGTTTTCAGTGTCCCTTTGAACAGTTGCAAAAAATTGTTTTGAAATAAGGATTTGAAGAACATTTGAATTTAAAATGCTTATGAAATATTCTATTTTGATATTTGAATTCGGTACTATATAAATAATGCAGAGCAAATGTGGTTTAATCTAAGTGAACCTTACCTTGAAAGTAGGTTGCATTATGGGCATTTTCCATTTCCCATGAGTTTCAATATGTTTAACCCATAACAAGACGGGTAAATTTAGATTGATCTAGAGTGAAAGGAGTTTCAGACAAGGATTTAAAGTATACAAAGTTTTAGATTTTTTTCAAATTTCAGGTTAAAAAACAATGTGTAAAATGAAGATATTGCTTGTTACAAGCAATTTCTTCATTTTTCACAATGTTTTCTCATTTTTATCTTGAATGCATCCAAAACAGTCATTGTGTGATAATGGGTTCAGAGACTTTGTTTCCTATTACCCTAATGAAGTCATACCTGTTTGAATTCCTCATATTCTAAATTCCCAATAACATTAATTATGGACAGGCAGCAGAATATCAACGAATTTTGGAATCCAGAATGATTTCATTTTTCACAATGTTTTAACCCATTAATTTGAAAAAAAGCAAAAATTAAATAAACTTGAAGTTTTAGTCTGCATAGCCTTTCCATTTGGACCAGCCTTAAATTTTGCCATGTGGTAATGGGTTGAAATTCACCCACAGACCAAAGCATTAATTATTCAAACACAATCCCTCCCTGTAACAAGCAATTTCTTCATTTTCACATTATTTTCTACCCAGACAGACAAAGATTTTAAAAATTTCAACAACTTGATATTGTCGTCTGCAGCTTGTTTCAAATTGGACAGGTCTAAAATTTCACTGTGTGGGAATAGGGTAATCATTATCATATTTTCACTAGTCTATTGGGAAAAAACTGTTACCCACCAAGTGTTCTATGTAATTCACTGGAAAGCATCCAAGGAAATTTTTTGATTAGTAGTTTTATTTGCCAAAGGTAGAAAGACGTTAGGGAACTGAAAGGTATGGTCAAAGGTTATCTATTTTTTTTTTATTAATATTTATATTTTGTTATTCTTGTAAATTAATGTCATTCATCATCTAATATTTATCTTTTATTTCATCATATTAACCCTTCACTGTTTTAAGCTCACTTGAGCACAAAGTGCTCATGGTGAGGTATTTTGATCGTCCTCTGTCCAGTGTCCATCATCCGTCGTGTGTCAACAATCTTAAAATGACATCTCCTCCCAAACCGCTGGGCAGATTTAACCAAATTTGACAGGAATGTTCTTGAGTGGTGCCCTTTAAAAATTCCTTAAAGAATTGAAATCGGTTAAAAACTCAAGTTGCCATGGCAACAAAACTTGAATTTTAATGAAAACTTTAAAAATTATCTCCTACTGACCCAGAAGGCGTAGAGCCTCGATATTTTGCATGAAGCATCAGTACAATGACCTTTTTCAGAATTGGTAAAATCATCACCCTCGGGTCCAAAGGGGAGGAGGGGGGGGGGGCTTATTATAGAGATAAAGAAGGATTTTTAAAATGACATCTCCTCCCAAACCATTTGGCAGATTTCATTCAAATTTGAAGAATGTTCTTGAGTGGTGCCCTTTAAAAATTCCTTAAAGAATTGAAATCGGTTAAAAACTCAAGTTGCCATGGCAACAAAACTTAAATTTTAATAAAAACTTTAAAAGTAATCTCCTCCTGACCCAGAAGGAGTGGAGCCTAGATATTTTGAATGAAGCATCAGTACAAAGACATCTTTCAGAATTGGTAAAATCATCACCCTCGTGTCCCCAGGGCTGAGCCCCAGGGTGGATGGGGCATATAAAGAAATGAAGATGGATTTTTAAAATGACATCTCCTCCCAAACCGCTGGGCATATTTCAACCAAATTTGGTAGGAATGTTCCTTGGGTGGTGTACTTTAAAATTGGCTTAAAGAATTGAAATCTGTTTTAAACTCTGGTTGCCATGGCAAAAAACTGAAATTTTAATAAAAACTTTACAAATTTTCTCCTCCTAACCCAGAGGGCGTAGAGTCTTGATATTTTGCATGATCCATCAGTACATTGACTTCTTTCAGAATTGCTAAAATCACTAACCCCGGGCCCCCAGAGGCTGAGCCCCAGGGGGGCTTATATAGAAATAAAAAAGGATTTTTAAAACTACATCTCCTCCCAAAACACTGGGCTGTTTCAACCAAAGAATTTAATCAGTTGAAAATTCTGGTTAGGTAACAAGAGTAAAATTGAAAAAAAATCTCCTGACCCAGAAGTTGAAGAACCTTGAATTTTGCATGAAGCATCAGTACATTAACATTGATAACATTTAGAGCCACAGGGTGATTAGGCTTAAATAGAAATAAAGAAGGCATCCCTTTCAAAACTATTTGGCCAATTTAAACCAAATTGGGCAGAAATACGTTAGTTTGCCCACTTCTATTGATTACTGAAATATTTGAAATCTGTTAAAAAGCATTTGATGGTATTGTAACATAAGTTGATTTTAGTTAAATGTTAAATGAGGTCTTCTCCCGACCCTGTTTGTATTAGGCCTTGAAGAAAAAAGAGCCTTATCTCATGTGAGTGCCATGGCCACTGGCCCTCTTGTTTTATAAGAAATAGACTTGTCCAAATTTAGAGGGATAGCAAACAACATTACAAAGTAAGTACAATTAAAAATAGCCATACTATGTGCTAGAAAAAATTGTTGAAAAAGAAGAAATTGCTTGTTTCAAGCAATTTCTTTTTCTTCAATTTTTCTTAAGTTCAATATCTCGGGATGTAAAAATCAAGGATAGTACAGAAAAGAGTCAGATCATGTAGCAAAATTGCTTGTTCACTTGTAAGAGATAAGCGGGTTAAACAGGCAGTTTAAACTGTTTCACGCTGACCCATCGATATATCCAATACATGTAAAAATCGAGTGTCAAAGTTTACCAGTGTAATACTCTTATTTAATATCAGTCTATTTATTGACAGATCGTTTGCCACACCAACTGACTCCGACAGGAAGTTCAACTTACATATTAAACTGTGTTATTTTGCAAATGACCAGTTATATTTAACCAAAAAGTAAAATAGTTGGTAGGCAGTCTGAATGTTTTAACTACAGCTTAAATAAGCTGTAGTTATGATGTTTAGGTCACTTAACCAACAAAAAATGATTCACATAAATGTTGGCCAATGTCGAAGTTAAAAGTTTCGGTCCAAATGAATGCTTTGATTGGTCGATTGATTCTTAGATAGACTGTCGCGATTGGTCATTTATCCTTACTTAATACCAATATCTATGTGAAGTTTAGTGTTTATATCTTGCATAATAGCTCAATGAATAACTGTTTCTTACTAATTAAAACTTGTAAACTATAGCAAAATGTGTTTTTTCATTATTTTGGATTCATTGTTAACTTGTAAGTACATCAGCAGATTAACGTATATTTCCAATGATGGTTTCTGGACTTGAACAGATATATACATTGATATGTGTGGAAGAGAGAGATCTATTTTCCTCGCAAATTAAGTCATTTGAAAAAATACAGCAGAATCCAGAATCTTTATTCATCCTTTCCGATGGAGGTATTTTAATAATTTTACCAATTTCCACATTTATACCAGTTACAAGTTTTTACTTGTGGGGGGAAAACATAATGGTAACACTCAAAGCATGTAGACTCAATTTTCCTAGCCTTTTAGTCTCCTGATTTAACTCGGTAAATATGGACCAAGTAACTGACATATTAAGTTTTTAGCTATCTTCATGGTGTTGTGTCCGTCCTGCGTCCGTCCGTAAACATTTACTTTTACCCTTGCCATGCTGAATTAGAATCCTATATAGAATTGCTTTAAAATCAAAGGACTGACAGCACTGGAAGGTCATGATCAGAGTCCATATTTATTTTGAAAATAATCATTCAACCAACTCTGACTTAAAGGGGGGCAAACAGGAGGTGTAGACCAAGATCAGACTGCACTTATGTTCAGGCTTATCTTTGTCTATACGCCTGCCGAAACAGGAATATTCCGGGTTATGCATGCATCAGAAAGTACTGGACAGAATTCAACCCAATTTCACAGAAAGGATCATTTGGTGACCATTCGTCAGATTCCTTCAAAGAAATTTCATCGGATGAAAAACAAAGCTTTTATGAATGGGGCTATTTACAGTATATGGTGTCTAGTGAAAACCTTGGAAATGTTTTATTTTTCAAAAACTACAGACTGGAATAAAAACTAATGACTCTTTAACAGAATACCTGAAAAAAATGATGTGGTAAAATATGGCTTTTAGGGCGTATTCCATTTATTTATCGTCGCTATCGTAGATCATGCCCATGTAAGCGATACCCACAGAAGAAGGTTAATTGTTACGGGGGATAAGGGAAAGACACGGCACGAAACAGACCGCCTGGTTCTTTAACGTGCTCGATGTAAAGTACCATCACACGAGACCTCGGTTTAAGGTCTCATCCGAAAGACAGTTAGTTTGTTAGTTAGGTCATTCAGACTTGAACCCGTGATCTTAGTTCACTACCAACTAAGCTTATGGGGGGGATCTTTATACATGCATATACATAACGAACTCTCTATTGGACCGGTACCGCCGTCGACTTTGATACCGCCGTCGACTTTAACAAAGCCGAAAGGTAGCTCCCAAAAGACTGCATCAAGAGATTGGCTGATGGGCACTTAATGACATTTAAACTGACTACTTAAAAATACAAAAGTAAGATTCGTATTGGATAGAAATCCCGCGGCGTGTCAAAATTTTTCAACAAAATTTGCTGCGCATGCGTTAGCCTCGTTTTCGATTTAAGTAAGTAGACTTTTACCGCAGTCGACTTTAACAAAGCCGACAGGTAGATCCCAAAATACTGCATCAAGAGATTGACTGGTGGGCATTTAATGACGTAAACCCAAACATCGAATCTGATTGGGTGATGGATTGTTTGTAAACAATATGGCGGAAGCGGGACGCGGAGGTCCTCATATATTTTACGTGAAAAGGGTGACATTTCAAGGTTTTTCTCCCACACAATTTTGATTTTTCATGTGAAAAATGTTTTAACTTGGAAACTGATTACTTTAAAACTACAAAAGTAAGATTATTATCGTATTGGATGGAAATCCCGCTGCGTGTCCAAATTTCAAATTTTTCAACATAATTTGCTGCGCATGCGTAAGCCTCGTTTTCGATCTTGTTAAGGAAAAAAACCAAACGGGCCAGGCTTTCGGTGTATGTACCGAGAATCGGTGTTTACCTGTCGGCTTTATTACAGCCGACAGTGGAACCAGTCTATTTAAGTAAGGAAAAAACCTAACGGGCCAGGCTTTCCGTGTAAGTACCGAAAATTGGTGTTTACCCGTCGGCTTTGTTAAAGTCGACAGTGGCTTTGTTAAAGTCGACAGTGGTACCAGTCTAATTCTCTAAGGGTTGAATCCTTAGACTCTATTAAATTGATATCATTTAAATTCTACATGGATGTTCAAGGATATTTTTGGGATGATCTTTAATTAGAATTTTTGACAAGATTTTGATCAGTTGAAAAAAGGTTTACGGGCCCGATATCGCAAGGCTTATTAAAGGGAATTAGTACATTCAGCAGATTTCGGTTAACTATGTTGCATATCATTTGCTTCCCTTATACACTTTCTACACTGAAGAATTTTTGTACGCCCGTTAAAAGACGGGACGTATTATAGGATCACCTATGTAGTGTCCGGGCATGCGACGTCCAGTTCTTTGCCCGGGGCATAAGTCTGATTCCATATGTCTGATTGACATTGGCAGTTGTATGATTACACGAATCTTAACTCTACTATTCATTTATTTTGAGTTATTGCCCTTTTATGTTTTTCAGACCAAAGTATTTCCTGAAAGTATAATAGCCATGATCACAAAACTTCATGATCACAGGAACATGCAAAAGAACCATTTATCTATATTGTGGATTATTGGCCTTATTTTTAGACTTACTTAAACCTACTTCCCTAGTCGACATCAATCAGTGTGACGGGCGTATCTTGTGACAATATGATACCTTGTTGCATACGATTTCCTTCATTCGGTTTAAAAGAAAGATTTATCTTTATCCTTTACCTTTAACGAGCATTTTCTTCATTTTCAAAAATGTTTTCAAAGCTTTATTCTGGTTGACCGTACAAAAGAGGGGTTTTGTGGGAATGGATTTAACTCAATAAACTGATATGGTGAGAAAGCGAAAGGGAAAGAAAATATGTTTTCAACACCATGATATCGGTTTAATTCCTAAAAAGGACTATCTATAATAATTTTGATTCGAATTACAACACAAGTTTTGATTGGCTCAAAACCTAAATTTAAAGACTATTTGTAGTAAAATCTTCACAGAAACGCGTGTGCACTTATATTAAAAAGGTTTCTTTCCCGGAAAATTTATCATAACACGACACGTGAGAAATTTTCATCTACATCATATTTGCTGAAAAGGTATCAAGAAATGTGACAACTTTGTAAATTTTCATATAACGTCATGTTTTGATAACGGATTTTGTTTGAACCTATTTATTTTACATCGATTGGAAAACAAGTTCTTCCCTCTCGATTCCGCTTCCTGGAAGATGCACCAGTGCTCGCGCCGAAAGTGTTGGCCAAGGACAGAACCAAGATCGATAGCCGCTCCCGGGAATCGAACTCAGAACCTCTTGATCGGGAAGTCGACGCTCTACCTCTCGACCACGGACACCACATAACGGATGATTGTCTGTATCTAGTAAGAGCGGCACAGATCATTTCAACAAACCAGGTCTGACACTGTATAATTTTTCTACATCAAAGCGGCTAAGATTTAGTTAAAAAGTTTTGATGCGAAACGTAGGAACTACCAGACGGAAACTCCAACAATCAAACAACATAACCGATGTTGTACATATGCGTCTCGCGTGTATTGGCATCAACTCGTGAAAATTTAAGAAAGGATGAATATGTGAAATATAGCACAAGGGGGGCAAAACAATACTTATAAATGTGCGGTTAACTCAATCACAGCGTTAATTCGGCTTGACTCACCCGGTATAAACTATTCTATAGAAAAAATTTGGAAACATATATCCATTTCCAATGTCACTTCCAGTGAATGTTGGGTCTCATCCTCTTTACGCTTCCGAATAACTCTATATTTATTGTCTTAACAATTGAACCATCGAAGATCGCCTTCACAATTGATTTGTCATGGAGAAAGGGTCGTGATTTTTTTCTTTTTATAAAACTTTATTCAGACCACGTTTTCGTCGGATCAATCAACTCGAATGACTGAAATAGCATATTTCTCATGAACTCTTATAGATAATGACATATGATATCGCATTGTCCTCTTTGCTTAACCGATTCTAACACAACAAAATACTAGACTCATCCAAATTGTAAAAAAGCTGCAGACAACAATTTCAAGTAATTATGTGTGTGTGTCTTTTTGGATAAAAAAAACAAACATTGTGGATAATGAAGAAATTGATTGATACAAGCAATTTCTTCATTTTCCAAAATGTTTTCATAAGCTTTTTTCTTGGTGTGTGTGAAATAGAGAGCTTGTGTTTAATGGGTTTAATAAGTTGAATTTTGTCCCCTCCCTATCCCCCAAAACCCCGAAATTAAGACGAATTCCAACATAATCCTGTCCTCATACGTCCATCAAATATAAAGATTTAGAAAACCTTGTGAAAAATGGAGAAATTGCTTGTAACAATCAATTTCTTCAATGTTTTCTACTCTGAACGACAGCAATTTTTTCTGTTGTTATTAATGTTGTTTTCAATTTCGATAACTTCAAACTATCGTGTACAACTATTTTTGGTTTTGGACCAGTCGACATTTTGTTGTCGTTTGCGTGATTGGTCACATATTGTAATGATCAATCAAACAAGATTTTAACATTGTTTTGAAATCGTGTCCTTGAATATTGGTGACATTTTAAAGGGGCTCATGTTCATGTAAATTTGATAATGGAAATTATCTGCTTTTCCAATAGTCATTAACGTAAATTTAACGATAAATATTCCTACTTCGTGTTAAATGTACTAAAATCGCTATAATTTCAATTTAATGTGATACATTCCAATGTCCTACTTTGAAACATCGGAATTTATCGGGAGAGGACGTTCCATTTGGATTGTTCTTCATCGACTCCTTAGGCGTCTCGTAACGAGAAATATGTTTTTCTTATTCTCTTTCTTTCTTTCTTGTTTTATTTTTTATATAGTAATTGAACAGTAACTTTTTTACTAAATCATCTTTTTTACATTCTTTCAAATGTTTGAAAGCGTTACAGTTCGAGATTTGAAAATTGAAAGCCAAAAATATTCTTTCGTGATGTAGGCAAGAACCGCTATAAGTAAACTTAATGAACGATATTTTAGTAATTTCCATTTACTTCGATTTTTGAGGATTAAATGATATAACCTAAGTGCTTTTTTTAAGAGAGTCGTGCTAAGACTAATCAGTTCTCTTTCATAACCAACTGGGGTAAAAGTGAAGGAACTTATATAAAATAAGGTGCGTGTGTTTTACTTTCTCTTGGGGACCTAAGAAACATTTTATAGGGGGAGATAGATAGACGGATGGATAGATAGATAGATAGATAGATAGATAGATAGATAGATAGATAGATAGAAGTTGAAAGAGAGATATAGAGTGAAAGATAGATAAAGAGAGAGTGACAGATCGACAGAGATTAAGAGAGAGAGAGAGGGAGGGAGGCGAGATAGACGGGGAGAAAAGTAGAGGGGAGCGAGAGGGGAGGGAGGGGGTGGAAGCGAAAGGGGGGAGAGGGGGAGGAAGAGATAGTGTTAGAGAGTTGGGAAGAGATCGAGATAGAGAGACTGATACTGAGTGAGGGGGATTAGGAGAGAGTGAATGGGAGAGATAGGTGGCGGAGAATAGCTACGATTCGTAACGTAAATAGACCATTTTGAATTTTTCCAAACAATTACTTGATTCCATAGTTCACAGGTCAATTGACGAATCTCTGGCCCCGCCAACTGACTCCCCCGACTACGTCCGCGGACTGTGAAAGAAGTTCTACCACGACTTTAAATAGTATTATTTTGCAAAGTTAGTTGTCAGGAATACCAACAAAACTGTAAAATGGTTGGCTTGCGACCTAAACGTCGTAACAACATCTTGAATAAGATGTAGCCATGGCGTTAAATTCGCCAAGCAAATGTTTGACATAAATCATCAGCCAATGTCGGAGGTCAAACTTCACTTTCACTCTAAATGTAGATTTGAAAGTCGATTGATTCTTTATTTGACATCACGGTCGGTAAATTATGCTTTATCTTGGGATATGATAGCATACAAAAATATTTTGACCTACAGTCTTAAAGTTTTGACCTTGGTCAGCCCGCGCTGTACACGCATTCTTACAAGGATTTCTTTTCAACTTGATAATCTTGGATGGTTCTTTGTCGCCCGAAAATTCACATAAGCTTTGCTTTTGCAGAAGGAAGTAAACGCCTTTTCTACATTCAATCCCCAAAATGGCGTCGAAAATGAAAAGAGAGACATTTGCATACAAGTATACAGAGACCCAAGATAGAAGAAGTTACAGGAATGCCGAGTTTGAACATGGCGAGGAGAATGGACAAGAATCATTCGGTTAAACTCGGCATTCATAATTTGGTAATTCTACCGACTTTCCCCGAACAATCGCTACTGCCAACCAAAGAACCAGTCGACCAATCAAATCATTCATTTAGACCGGAGGCGAACTTTTAAATCACACATTGGTCGACATTTGCGTGAATAATTTTTGTAGGTTTGGCGACTTAAACGTAGAAACTACAGCTTATTCAAGCTGTAGTTACTACTTTTAGGTTGCCAACCAACCATTTAACTTTTGCTACATATTAATAGCCACAAATTTTGCAAAAAAAAAAAAAAAAAAAAGAATGAAAGAAAGAAAAACGGCTTTTAATATCGAAGTTGAATTACCTATCGGAGTCAACGGGCGGCGCCAGCGATCCGTTATTTGAGATCCATCACAGAAAAAGGGGGCCATTAAGGAATTTCGAAAGGTCCGTGAGGACAGCGCTGTTCGACCAGGTCAAAACCTTTCACATTTTGGGGATTTCTCAACACATAACCAGATGACAGAATTTAAGACTGGTCTAAATTTAAAGGAGTTGATGACACAAAGGTGATAGATTTTTTTTTTTTTTTTTTAAATTCTGTATCTTTATTTTGTAGAAAAGAAATTGATTGTAACAAACAATTTCTTTTTTCTCAACCTTTTTCTTTGAGGGGCGACAAAAAGCGGGATTGTGTGAAAAGACCATTTTGCGTACTCAGCTTTATTTTTAGCTCCACTGCCTTAAATCTAGAGAGCTATTGTCGTGCTTCCCTCCGTCCGGTCGTCTGTTCGTTAAACTTTAATTTTTAAAATCTTCTCGTGAGAAAGTAATTAACAGATTTTAACCGAATTTCACAGAAATGATCCTTCAGTGACTCTTTATCACATTCCTTCAAAGTATTTTCATTGAAGGAAAAACAGGACTCTATTGGGCGGGGCTTATTTCCATACATCTGAGTGCTTTAAAAAATCTCCTTCTCAGAAACCAGTGGATGGATTTCAACTTATTTTCACAGGAATGATCATTGGCTGACCCTTTATCAGATTCAACGAATTTTGGATTTCAACCAAATTTCAAAGGAATAAGGGTACTTTTGTGACCCTTAATCATATTTATTCAAGTAATGCTGATCGGATAAAAAACATGGCCTTAGTGAACAGGGCTAATTTCCATACATGAAAAAAAAAAAGAAAATATTTTTCTCAAAAACCAGTTGATTGAATTTAATGACAGGTATGATCCTTTTGAGACTCTTTATCAGAATATTTCAAAGAATATTGATCGGATGAAAAGCATGGCTTAAATAAGCAGGACTTATTTCCATATATTGCGTATAGTAACAAATTAAACAGGAATAGTCTTCTGGTGGCTCTATGTCAATTTTGATTGGTTGAAAAACATGGCTGTTATGTTCGCGGCGTAGAACTCCTAAAGTGACATTGTAAACTTATATGTGGTACAAAAGAACATTTTGAAAAATTAATATTTAAGCATTTTCATGTAACTTAGTAAAGTAATTTAATATAACTTGACTTAACTTTTGTTGAATCAGTTAAAATTCGAA
Organism: Fragum fragum; assembly: GCA_946902895.1. Taxonomy (NCBI): domain Eukaryota; kingdom Metazoa; phylum Mollusca; class Bivalvia; order Cardiida; family Cardiidae; genus Fragum; species Fragum fragum. The sequence goes on from OX336377.1 coordinate 4,354,091, forward strand.
ATGCTTCTCTTGAACTACATATATTTCTAAGATTTCAGTGACTAGATTTATTTGCCTGATAAGGATGTTGTTACACTGGTTTAAAGAAAACAAAGAACTTGTTTGTGAAATATTAATTAGTCGATAAATTATGGGTGTTCCAGGCCAGGAATTACTATACCTATGTATTCTTTAAATATCCTCTTCCAAACCGTTGATCCAGTATGAGTAAAAAAAAAGAAAAAAACGTCTCGAAATTTATTTTCTAATAATCTATAATTAGGAGGAATAGTCGCTGAAGGATGCTTTATCATTCGGCTACCAAATAATTTGTTCCTCTTGTATCATGTTTCAGCGCCAACCACTATTGAGCAATACACTCGTTGACATAGACAACTCACATCATGAGATTGATAAAGACAATAGGGTTGCAGAGGGAGGTATCGAACCTGGACCCCCAGACGGTGGTTGGGGATGGGTTGTATGTTTCGCAACATTTATTGAGACTCTACTTTTTGACGGCGTGTTTTACTCGTTCGGAATGATATTTTTAGAACTCACGGATCATTTTGGATCTAAGAAGGAGACAGGGGCGTGGATCTCTTCGTTGAACTTTGGCATCTGTATGACAATAGGTAAGCTGTACTGCAACTTGAAAATACGCCCAATTAACCAATCCTCACATAATTCCGCTTTTTTATGCACTTAAAGAAAACAGTTTTGAAAAATATTGAGGAAAATGGAGAAATTTTGCTTGAAAGTTTTTATGAGACAGTAAGTGACCAAACGTCCTCATGAGAGGAATTTATGCCTTCCCTTTTCAACCCCTGGATTTTACGTCTCCGTAATCTGTAATTGAGAAAACAATGTAAAAACCACACCATTTACTACTAAAAGGTTAAATGTACTTTAATATTTGTCTGCAAAACCTTTGAATTTGGACGAGTGTAATATTTAGCAAAGCAGGAAAGGGTTAATAGATTCGCTATTATTGAATTTTAATTAAAAAATCTCGAGTTAAGCTTTCGTGGCTTTAGTTTATTTAGGTAAAAAGAGTACAGAACATGGCTTAATAAAACATCATAACACACAATTTTACTTTGAAAAAATAATAAGTGAAAAAAAGCACAATGTTATGCGCTCCGTTACCATGGATACCACAATAAAAGGGAAAGCTAAACCCTCCTATTTCATTTGTGGTCCTGGATAATGCAGGCATAGCACAGACAGTCATGTTTACAATTTAACATTTTAAGACATGATTTGATATCGAATTAAAAAAATAAAAAAGAGAAAGAAATCATATTTTGGATATCACAGACAATCATATCACATTTCAAATGATATTAAAATAATCAATTTACAGTTTAGATAAACAAGACATGACCTTAAATCAATCACTTAGCATTTTAAGAAAAGGAGAAATGAAAATATTAGAAAAGGTATGACATAAAATAAACGAAAGATGATCAAAAGGAATGTTAAGATAAGTCCATAAGGTATTCCTTCATAGCAGTTCTAAATGAATCAGAGGGTTGAATGTCTCTTAGCTGCTGTGGCAAGAAGTTCCAAAAGACAATACCTTGGTAAGCAAGATTCTTCTTACCAAAGGTTTTAACTTTTGGCAGAGCATATCTACCAGAGTCTTTAAAAGCTACTTCACTATTAAAAAAAATGAAGACGAAACAGCAGTTACCCTTGACCTTGTGAAACGTCCGTGAACTTGACTGACGGGTATAAAATGTTCGCTTAGATAGTCTGGGGCCATTCCTTTATGGATCTTATGAACATGACAAAGGGTTGGCTGCTCAACTCGCCTGTGGGCTAATGGAAGGGGAAATACTACATGTATATGCAAAGTATTTAATTAAAGTTTCGCCTATCAATATTCAAGCGTTTAGTTTGTTGATATTTTTTCATACTTCCATGAACGAAATTTGAGCACGCAACTCTTTTGGATGCTTTCGCACTATTTAGATCCATATAATTTTACTCGAAACAATTAAGTACACGTTTGTTTGTTCGAGGGCATTAAATCATAAGAAATAAGGAAAGTATTTTTGTTTTGTTTTGTCATTAAGGTATGACCGTATAGACTTAATTATACTAATGTAAGAGTGGGCTTCGCGTATTCATACAACGTGACAAATGATATGCTAATAGCTTTTCTACAGTTGAATACAGTGCCTCTACTCTAATTTACAGCCGCCGTCATAGCGCAGTCGGTAGCGCATCAGTCCCCTAATCTTCAATCAAGGGCAGTCATGGGTTCGATCCCCGGCGGCGGAACATATCCTTTCTGACATTTGTCTCTCACCAATGGGTGGATAATCGTAAACCTGGGATAGCTGCTGGACGCTAGGAAAGGATGTAGTGGTAGTGCTGGTGTGAGAAATACAAGGAATCCATTTTTAGGTGCATCAGCTTTCGCGATATGACTGAAATACTGTTAAAAGTGACCTTAAACCCCATTCAATCAATCAATCAATTAACTTTTAAGCTACACATCACTGACCATAAACCTTGTAAAACAACGCCGTTTAATATAAAATTGACCAATCGCTGGCCACGCCCACTGACTGCCAGGCCCGGCCCATTATCTCCGACAGGAAGTTCCGCTTCGATTTTTAATGGCGTTATTTCGCAAAATTCATGGTCAGTAGCATGTAACAAAAAGTAAAATGGTTGGTTGGTGACCTAAATTTCGTAACTACAGCTTGAATCAGCTATAGTAACGACGTTTAAGTTACCAAACCAACCAAAATGGTTAACAAAACTGGCGACCTACGTCGGCGTTGAATAAATGATTTGATTGGTCGGTTGATTCATTGATTGACAGCCACGATTTGTCATTTGGAACATATATTGGAGATCAGGGGGCCTCGACAATTGTACGTCAATAATGGCTGTACCATTTGCAGCACATTTGTGTTATTTCATATGTTACACTTTGGAACTATTGTATTTTGTATTTTTGTATTTGTTCTTTTTCGGACGGTAAATTGCATGCTTCTCAGATATTTTAATCTCTGTCATTTTATATATTTACCGTTTGTTGTTCAAGTCGCGTTTCTTTTATTCTTCCGAGGTATGACGCACCAATAAGATATGATTGTTTACTTCCTTTTACAGGTCCGCTTGTCTCCGCCCTGTGTAACAGATTCGGGTTTCGAACCGTCACGATAGTCGGAACATTGCTTACTTCTTGTGGACTCGTGTCGAGCAGCTTTGCGACAAGCATTTCTTTTCTTTGTGTGTCATACAGAGTTATTGCAGGTAACAAATAGAAGGATAAAGAATAAAACTAGAGTTTAAATCATTTATCACTTTATTTCTATACAAAAGTACTTTTTTATACTAAATGTTTGTAAGGATTATTTTAGCATAAAAAAGGGGTTCGTTGTTTTCGAAGTCTGCTTTTATTCGTTGATAATGAATGTCATTTATTGTGAAGGTACACTGATATTTTTCGCTAAGTAAAGTCTGTACTTATCAAGATGGATATATTCTTATAGAATTTATGAAAATTAGTTTCTATTAATTTGTATTATATTTCCAGGTATTGGTTATGGCATGGTCTTCTCCCCTTCAGTACTGGCTGTTACATTGTATTTTGACAAGAAGCGGTCCTTGGCTACAGGTCTAGCATTGTGTGGAAACGGTCTGGGTGTATTTATTATGAGTCCTGTCACAGAATGGTTGCTAGAAGAATATACCTGGAGAGGTGCTTTCATCGTTCAAGCCGCTCTACTTCTAAATGGAATTGTGTGCGGCCTGGTGTTCCGACCATTGGAGCCTTATGCAGGAAAAGAGAGCCAGCATAAAAACCCATGTCCGGATAACGTTTTTGATACAAAGAAGTGCACAACACAGAGAATCTTTAACTGCAATTAAAAAGGATGGCGTTGAACAGTCACAAACATCTGGACAAGAAGCCATATACATTCAAGGTAGAAAATCTGAATTTGAAAGAAAGCGCTGGTTCACTAAAAGACAAAAGACTAGATTCCAAGGTGAAATAAAAACTAAAAGCTTTACCAAGGAAGTTATTTTGAGAATTGTATATGAAACCTTTGATATATCTTTATTGAAGAACCCTCCATTTTGTATATACACGATATCATCAGCTTTATACAGCCTGGCATACTATGTTCCTTTCGTCTACATACCAGATGTGGCCAGACAAGCAGGTATCTTTACCATATTTTATTCGAACCGTCATAATTTATCATTTTTCAGGTTGTAAAGATTTTTCAAAGACACTGTTTTGAAAATAAAATCAAACGAAACAGGATATTCGGACTTTCAATAGTGCCATATTCAACATCCGCGCTGCGTATTATACACAATAGTAAAAAAAAGAGTTCAATATGAATGGGGAAATCTGTGGACAAAAGCCATTCTACACATCTCGGGTTTTCGCAAACAGAAATTTATGCTGATTTGCAAAGAGATTTATGGGAATAATGCTTAGACATAATTCTATAGTTTGCATCACGTGGTTTTATTGATGAACGGGGGACCCTCGAGTTGGTAGGCCGGTATCCGTTTTGACGGAAAGGTTGCTACTGTGAAAACGTTAATTGAAGAAGATGCGAGATATATCGGACAGGAGATAGAATAATTAAATGGTGTTTATAAGTCAAATGTTTTTGCGATCTTGCTTGAATAACTTCGTAAGATCCGCGCGCTAGGTGCCCAATTTGCCAATTGGTCGCTGACGAGCGGTAACAAAGTATGGTTAGACTTGTATCGTAAATGATTAAAAAACACGAATAATGTAACGTACGTCGTTTAGAAAAGACGTTTGGGGTGATTTAACCTGGATCCAGAATGTTCAAACCAATTCTAAGGATAAAAATGGGGGTTTGGTTTCATCTTATAGGGCGACAGGCACTATCATTGCGCGCCGTGCAAAATATCAAATCGCATGCTATGCGATATTCTTTGATTCGAAAGGTCTAGTCCTTCAAATTCTAGTCGCCAAAGGTAGATATGTCATTGGAATGCTTTAAAAAGAAAGTGTTCTTTAATAAACTTGTTGACATCTTTCAGAAGCATAGACCGAACACCTGTGTCCGTGGCATCAAATAACTACATGATAACGCACCGGCCCATTAATCCGCTTCGGTGCAGAAATATCTGACATAATCTGGGTTCGATGTCTTAGATTATCCCCCATATGAACATGGCCTCTGATTTTTTGTTATTCACATTACTGAAGAAATGCTGATAGGGTACTATTTTGAATCTAAGCAGGGTATAGGCAATTCAGTACACCGGTGTCTGCAACAAATACCTAAAGAGGCGTAGCGAACGGTATTCCGGAAATGGGAAATCGGTGTAAAATATGTGTGGAGACAGACGGGTCATATTTCGAAGGTCTTAGATAAAAAATATAGATATTTCAAGCGGTCTTACTAGACTGCCCTACTCAACGGTCTTTGAAAGTGACCTTCGTCATAAACGCCAAATAGTCAAATCAGTTGTTTATCGTATTTAAAATGAAACAAGTTTTATCCAAGTGAATATAAAGTCAGGTTCATTTCTCTTAACTAAAAGATTAACCCGTCTATAGTTCATAGTATCATTTCCACCAGAGAACAAGCTGCTTTATATCCGGAAGTACGCAGCTTTCGTCCGATAAACACTCACAAATATATCAACTTTAAAAGCATGCATTTAATGGTGATTTTTTTCTATATCAATGTTTAGATTTACGTATAAGCAGCAGTGTATTTCTATACAATCTATTAAATCAAAGTACTGAAAGTACTGAGAAGTTGGAATGCGCTGAAAGGGTCATAACTATGGAATTCGGTTCAAATTCATTTATTACTTTCCGAGTAAGCCTCCCTCCTTTAAACTTAAACCAGCATTCCCTTTCGTGTACATATGTGCGTGAATAACGCACAAAAACATAAATCCACGTACAGAAATAAAAAACAAGCATTGTCTTAAACCATTCCTAGACAGTGACGCTTTTAAATGACCTTCATTATGAAAGCTTTGGAAAACATTGTGGAAAATGAAGAAATTGCTTGTTACAAGCAATTTCTTCATTATCCACAAGGTTTTCTGTCCAAAAAGACCAGGATTTTAAAGATTTCATCAACTTACAATTCGATGGTTCTGCGCGAAACAGTTGTAACTGCCTATATGTATATAGGCAGTTACAACTTTTCGCGCTGAACCATCGAATTGTCGTCTGCTACTTCTTTAAATTTGGACTGGTCTAAAATTTTATCGTGTTGGAATGGGTTATAAGCTCGTGTCACGCACAGCAAAATTAGAATTTTCAAGCATAACATTCTCCTTTTGATCAACTGTTATATGTGAACTCCTTTTAGAATCTTGAAAACCTAAAATAACAGCTTCTACAGTAAGAAATCAATGACCTCGATGATTATTTGACCCTCAACTCGGCCAATTCTGTAACGATCACACTAAACTCACGTAGATTTTCATTGCAAGTTTATGAGTATATGTGGAAATTTGCGGAAATGCGCGGAAACTTGTTTCAGGGTGATCGATTTGAAATACTGGTTTAGACTTAGGAAAAAGAATTGTGAGTAAAATTCAAAAGAAAAAAGACGTTAATGTTATTGTAACGTTATTGTTTGCACATGGTAGTTTTGCCCTTTTCCTAAAAACTTCTATAATATGATGAAGATAGTATCAAATTATCTTCGGCGCCCTGTAATCACGCGATTTCCTTATTCGTTATTCGGCTTTAGAAACGTAAAAAATCTGAAGTAAAAAAGAACCAAGCTGAAAGCTAAATGACACTTGTTAAAGGTTTAATGTGTTATTATTGATTTAAACTTGTAAATAATGATATAATAAAGCGTAATTATCTATTAAATAAGTAGAAACCGGAAGTTGATATGTTTACATTCTAATTTTCATAATATTCTACTTTCGTTTTGCATCTATTTGATTTTTATATAGTAAAAGCTGTAAATCCCACAATAATCGCGTTTGCTTGATGCCTACGATCCCCCTTAATCGCTCTAGAATGTTTTAAAGCACTGGGCGGCGTGATTATTGTAAAATGCATTTGCGACCTGAGCCATATTTATAAACATTGCCTGTCTATGGTCACATGACTACCACATGTCACTTGAGATCACGTGACTACCAAACACGGGACGGCAAATCACAAAAAAACAAATTACTGCGCTGATTATTACCTTATTTTTTAATAATTTAAAGCAAACTAAAGCATGTTCAGAAGTCTCTAAACGAATTTTTATATCATCCTTTACATGTGCCATATTATTGTCTTCGGCTACAACTAACTTATTGTCCGTGGCAAGTTGAGATGAGAAGTAACCCGAGGTGTATTCATATGTAAGAGATCACGTGATATGTGTTATCAAAAACCCGAAATGAAATTGTCTTGTGTTCATTTGGCGGTTTTGTTAAATCTAAGTTGGAATTGCTCCGCATTCCAACTTAATAATGTACATTTTCAATTTTCAAGATTATTGTCGGGTCCATTTTATAAAAGTGATTAATTTCGTTTAAAAATTATAGAGTGAATGGTCATCAACTATATTAATAGAAACTTGCAGCCTGAAATGTATATACCTTGTACTAAATTTGTATATGGATACTAAAGTGTCTCGGAAGAATGTCTTTAACTTGAAGGATTCTCGATAGTTTATACGGAATGAAACCAGATTTCTTTAAAGGGCAGTCAAATCAGAATTGTTTGACATGACGTTTGTAAGGAGAAGGTCAATACTTAGATGCACACTTAATTTTACCTGTTTACGAAACATCGACTTACTTCGAAGAATAATTGTATCTGGTCTTTTTGGACCTGAAAACACTTAAAATATTCATTTAACATGATAAGAGCAATTTCTATTCACCACATGGGTGGGCCATATGATATGTTTAAGATAGAAAGAAGTTGAATGAATTCTAAATGGAAAGAAAGAGAGAAAGGGTAACCGTAGTTGTCTGTACCATGAACACGTCGATGTGTCAATATATGTTTTGAAATTTTTAAAAGGTCATTTTCTTAGATCAAATCTCATTGTAAAATCTATTTATCCTTTTAAGGAATTGACCCCGTTAAAGGAGCGTGGCTGCTTTCCTCGATAGGTGTGGCTAACATAGTAAGCCGTGTTATGTTCGGTTTATGTATAGACCGCCCACAAGTCAACAGGGTCTTCATCTACAGCGTATCTGTCTTCTTGGTTGGTGTTGCCATAGCTACGATACCATTGCTAGAATCTTTCGAGATCTTTCTGTCCATATGTGTAGCTTTTGGACTTTCAGCAGGTACTTTATGAAAGATATTTGATATAGACCCGTCTAGCGATGATAGAAATCTTTAAATTCATTTACGAAATGACGCTGAGCAAGCTTTACAGGCCAACTAGGCTTGACCACTTTTACGTGTAATGGGCCACAAGTTCATATGCTTTTTTCCAAAACTTGACTGAGATTTTAGGCATTCAATGAACACATTAGAAATGCTTTCTGATCCGGAAGATTGGCCAGGTTTAATCATGTAAGGAAGGAAGGAAAAATCGAACTGAAGGACGGATTCTTGATTGATTCTTTTATAAAATTAAGAATTACTTTAAGACTTTGTATATAAAACAAAATGTCATCCCTATTTAAATTCCACGCAGTGAAATCAAAGCCAACTCTTTTCATTCTTCCGATTGTTATCTTTTCGTGTCACGGTTGACAAATATATTTATAATTTTGGCAGGTGTTTCTATTATCTTGGTGTCAGTATTAGTAGTTGATATACTTGGCGCCAAAGATACAACCAAGGGATTTGGTATACTGTCTTTATTCTCGGGGATCGCTTCTATCGTAGGATCGCCTTTCGCAGGTACGTGTGTTAAATGTTTCTATGAGAGAGAGAGGGAGAGAGAGAGAGAGAGAGAGAGAGAGAGAGAGAGAGAGAGAGAGAGAGAGAGAGAGAGAGAGAGAGAGAGAGAGAGAGAGAGAGAGAGAGAGAGAGAGAGAGAGAGAGAGAGAGAGAGAGAGAGAGACAGGGACAGAGAGAGAGAGAGACAGAGACAGACAGAGACAGAGAGACAGAGAGACAGAGACAGACAGAGAGAGACAGAGAGACAGAGTAATGATATCGCTTTGCTTAGTTTATACCTAGCGGTCCATTGAATTTTTTACATCACTTTTCGCGGATACACATGCCAGATCTCCTATGAGAGAAAGAGAGATAAGAATGCACTACTCAGGAGTTTTTAATTTTCTTCGAATAATCTTAGAGGTAGCTTTCATCGAGGTATCACCTTTTGCTGTCAAGTTAGTTCATGTCCTTACATAGAGAGAGGGGGGAGAGAGGGGAGAGAGAAAGGGGATAGGGAGAGAGAGAGGGGGGGGGGGGGCAGAGAGAACCAGACGACTCAAGGGTTTTCCTCCTTTATCTTCTTTATTTTGATGTGACCCCCTCATCCGAAAAGGGACCATGCTTTGTTCTCCATAAGGAAAATATTTCATAAAAATAGGATCAAGCAGAGGTCAATAAGAGATGGTATTGACGAATATTCATTACAACTGAAACACTTTCTGTACCTTGAGTAAGAAAATAGACCCTGGTTACTTAAACGAGATAGAACGATGCTGACAGTACGATAAGGTAAAGGCAAAAAAAACGCAAAAGTACGATGACGGTGACGGGACTGTACGATTAAGTTTAATCGAGAGTCGGATGACGATAACTCGATATAAAGAGACCATGACGGTGATTTTACGATATTTCGGTTTCTGGAAAAGAATGGCAAAATTTGATTAAAATGTGTTCAATTATTGATTGAATGGGGTTTAACGACACTTTAAACAGTTTTTCAGTCATATTGCTGAGGCTTGAGTACTAACACTACATCCTTTCCTAGCCTCCAGCTGCTATTCCACTAAGGTTTACGATTATCTACCATTGGTGAGAGACAAATGTCGGAAAGGATTTGTGCCGCCGGGGATCGAACCCATAACGTCCCATGATTGAAGATTAGGAGATTATGCGCTACCGACTGCGCTATGGCGGCGGCTAAAATTTATCCAAAAAGTTTCAGTTTTTGAGGAGTATTCTATGTAAAACACGGGTCCTTAACCATTATTTAGAAAAAAAATCTTTGCGCATATTGTTTACCAAAATTCGCTTATAATGTTCGGAAATAGGCAGCGACTATTCAAGACCGCCCTGGACGTATTATGTTATGGTCGTCCGGCCGTCTGTCTGTATGTGTGCCCATTAGGATTTATTTTGTATACGGAGCTCCTCTTTCAGTTCTTTTGGGAATGAACTGAAGCGTGGCACAATGAATCTCCGATTTCTGCTTGTGCATGTTTTTTTTTTTTTAATTCGCCAATGCGTTACGGTATTAACTGTGACAGTCCTTGCCTTAGCAAAATAGCTTAAAATTGAAGTGTTTTCATGAGAGTCATTCATTTGGAATGAAGTGAAACTTCACAGTTCGTTCCCCGCGGATGTATGTGTATCGTTCTTCGATTTTGTTTTTATATGTGTGTTTATTAAATCTATTTTATTTTTCAGGTTGGTTGTTTGACTTAAACCGGACATTTGACCTTTCGTTCTACGTGAGTGGGGCTGTTGTTTCATTAAGTGGGGCCATGCTGTTTATATTTCCGTGTTTAAATTATAAACAACGTGTTTGAATATTAAATATTTGTGAACATATTTTATTCTTTCCATTTTAGCTCCACTGACTATAACCGGCGAGTTATTCTCATGGCGTCGTGCGTCCGTGGTGTGTCCGTCCGTCCGTAATCTTTTAATTTAAAAATCTTCTCTTTAGAAAGTAATGAACAGAATTCAACCACATTTCACAGAAATGATCATTTGGTGACCCTTTATTAGATTCATTCAAAGAATTCAGATCGGATAAAAAACATGGCTTTAATGGGCTGGGCTAATTAACAAATCCTTACTCGATTAGAATATAAATGAATAAACAGACTGCCAATTGCTAACAGATATATGCAAAAAATCATTTCAAATGCAGATAATAAATTTAAACAAAACACATTATATGAAATGTTACTTTTATGTGCCCGTCGAGTTCTTTGTCCGGTGCATAAATTTAATACCTTATGTCCGATTGACATGAAACTTTGTAGTTGTATTCATTGCACAAATACGGGGTGTAGTATAGAAAAACGATATCTATACCTTGCTATCTCTTTGAGTTATTTCCCTTTGTTGATTTTCTCACATGACCTTTTTTCAGAGGTATATATCTTAAAGTGTAGAAGCAAGATCCTGCTAAGGGGTGTGCAGTGCAAAATAATCGTAATTCTAACATGTTTAATTACTTAGTTATTGCCCGTTGTTGTCACTCTAGTTTTTGCCCGGTGCATAACTTTGACACCCTTATGTCCGATTGACATGAAACTTGGTATTTGTATTAATTGCATGAATACGGACTGCTGAGTACAAGAACAATAAATCTACCTATCGCCCTTTTAAAGTTATTGCCCTTTGTTGTTTTTTTCAGTATTGAATTTTGTCCGAAGTGATATCTTTGAAAGTATAATACCTATAATTATGACCTATCAAAGAGGAGTGCTATATACACGAACCATAACTCTACCTTGCTTACCTTTTGAGTTATTTGTCCTTTATTGATTTTCTGACTTAAGTGTCCGGAGTGTATTTCTAACAGTCTAGTATCTATGATTTTGAAACTTCCTGGCAGGATAGATCTAGTCATGGGGGTCCAATATAAAAGAACAATAACTTCGCCATGTTCACTTTTTGATTAAATGCCCTTTGTCATTTTCTGACTTACATTTTGTCTGGAGCATATCACTGTAAATATAATACCTATGATTATTGAATCTGATTGGTATAGAAATTCTATTAAGGTAAGTGCAGTGAACAAAAACATAACTCAACTTTGCTTTATTCATAGTTATTGTCCTTTGTTGTTTTACAACTTAAGATTTACTTAACCATACACTCACTTATTTTTATTTTCTTATAAACCATTGAACCGTATAAACAGCTGAGTAGTTAGGGCGACGTAACCTGAATCGAGGGTTGCGAGTTCGAATCCTGACTGGACCGCTTGCCACGTAGTTATATCCTCTGGCAAGATACATTAGAGCACCAGCCTTGTAATTGTTATGCCAACGAAGTGCTGAATGCGTAAATTTCGCCTTGATAAAACCGAAAGATTTCTAAAGGCGAGTTTAACTCCGCACAAAGAAATCAATTTAAGTAGTTGGTCGAATTTCCCTCTTTCGTATGACAAGTACAGAATCGGTAACTCAATATTCTATTAAATATAAGATCGATTTTCACCTGACCTCCACACGAATATCGGGTGAATAAGACTAATACAAATTGTTCTTGAATATATTTCTATATGTCATCTGTCACACGAAAAGGGGCCTCCTAGGAGAGCAAAACTCATAGACCCCAGTAGGTCTGCACAGTCTGAATTAGTCCAAAATCGTTCGTTATTGGAACCAGAAATTACCTCTGTTTATCTAAGAGAAGTAAACAGTTAAATTAGATTGAACTGAAACTAGCCACAATGAATCTCTATGATGCCTAGTTGTTCATGAGATAATAATTATTTTGATCCATCCGTTCGTTTCGGAACTATCTGCCCTTGACAAATCAATTTTTCGTGAATTGCATTATTTTTGTGTGCGCTACTCTTCCTAAATTTTAATGGAGTGAACTGGAATTTACCACAGTGAATACCTATAATGTGTAGTTGTGAACGAAATGAATTTCATTTTGATCACTCAAGTTGTTTCGAAATTATTTACCCTTGACTTAGCAGAAAACTTTAGAATAACAGTGTATTTACTCTGACATGCCCCGTTTGTGTGGAACATATAGGCAGTTACAACTGTTTCGAGCTGACCCATCGATATGTGCCGCCGGTAGATAAAACAACAGAAGCAGCAGCAACAACAAAAGACATAAATCTATAAAATGTCTGACACGCCATGTTGTATGCAAATAACTACAATTACACCCATCGGGTTTTCCCTAGTGGTTTTATAACTTTTAAAAAATAAGACCATACATTCGAAAAGTGAAAATTAATACTTTACAAGAGAATATCTATTATAAAGGGCTAGTTAACTTCAAACAATTAGACATTTTAACACAAATCCACCTCAAAATAACTAGTTCGCTAAGATTAATCAGTCAATAAAACTGGACGCAAACCTTCAGGCAGCTTCTTTATTTTATAGTAAATCCAAAACTTCATTTTGAGTTTATTTTCCACAAAGACGTCTCTATGACAAAATTCTATACATCTGATTTATAGTGTATTGATATTATTCCGTTTATTCATCTATATATGACATCCTTCCAGAATCAATATTAACAGTATTTCTTATAATATTATAGTCTTTAGACGATATTACGATCGAGATTGATTTCATATTTAACGTTGCATTACGAAATAAATAGAAAATCAAGGACACCCTCGGTTACAAGAGGCTGGTCTCTTTTTTTGTAGGACATTTATTTTTAAATACGGTTTAACCCTTTCCTGTACAATCCCTGCTTTTCACGTACCTGTAATTTTATTCTTGAGAAAATATTATGGAAAAAGAAGAAATTGCTTGTAACAAGCAATTTCTTCTTTTTCCACAATATTTTCTCCCCTACCGAATGGTTATTTTTCAAATTAAGGCCTCTTTAAATTTTCGTCTGCAAAACCTCTGAATTTGGACAGGTCTTATATTTTGCAAACAGGAAAGGGCTATAACGCTCTAACAGGTCTTTGAAGGAAATTTACCCATGATACAAAATGATCCGTAATGGAGGACAGTCTGATTTTGTGCTATATTCAGGATACAGTCGAACAATATAACGGTTATAGAGAAAATATAAATATTGATTATGTCAAGTTCGGTACTGTGAATTGACCTTTATTATTATTATTATTTTAATAAAGAGCAAAAAGCAAACATTTTATTATTTTTGCTGATCATCTTGCGTTATAGGCACAATTCGACCACAGATAGCCCCTTTAACCAATTTCAATATATTTGAACGATTTTGAAAACTTTGTGCACAGTAAAGAAATTGCTTGTTACAAGCAATTTCTTCGTTATCCACAATGTATCCCTCCCCAAAAGGAACAGAGTTTAATCACCAATCAATAAATTTTCGTCTACAACTTCTTCGAATTTGGACAAGCTTGTAATTTGGTTGTCCGTTCATGGTTTAAGCAAGACTGGTCATCTCCCCCCCCCCTTAACTCTAGAGACTTTTCCTTTTGTGGGATATTTTGTTTATGACGCGAAGCATTATCCTTCAAATTTGAAATCTACACCTTTTGATTACTACTTGAAATCTCGAAATTTAATAGCCAATAATAAAATTAAAAACGACAGTGCGTTTAAAGGTAATCTTATCTTGTGTTCGGGTATAGCAAAATTGAAGACAAGCCGGAAAAGCGTATGTTTGTAAATACATTTTAGACGAGTTGTAATGTTGTTATTTTAGACCAGTGAATGTCATGTTATCACATTTTCTATCTATGCCGAAATGACAAAGTACTGGGTTACGTTTAACTCATTCCAACTCAATCCCTCCTTTTTACGCTCCTCGAGAAAAAAGCTTTGGAAAACATTGTGGAAAATGAAGAAATTGCTTGTATCAAGCAATTTCTTCATTATCCACAATGTTTTCTATCCAAAAAGACGAAAAAATTCAAAATTCCATCAACTTGAAATTGTCGTCGGCAGCTTCTTTCAATTTGGACCAGTCTTAATTTTTTCTGTGTTGGAATGGGTTAAGATAAAGTGGTGCCTACGAACAAACTTGTAACTAGCTAAAACATTGCGTTTCTTTACCCTTTCAGTATACAGATTCTTTCCATACCCGTTATCTCATTTTACTTCAGTGCGACCCTGCTATTGGTCACACTACTTTTCGCACGTTTACAATTATGCCCATCGGACTCTAACTTCAACGAGGATAAAATGTCACTTGTTTACAAACAGAAACCTTTAAAGTCACATTGACGACTGGCTAGTTAGTGTCTTGCCCATGAACACACCCGGGTGACGATGGGGCTCGAACTCGTGACCTTAAGATCGCGTTCACTTTTTAATCTGTATCATTTGAGTCTAGACACAAGTTGGTCTTCCTCAGGCCGCGTCTGGCGACATATTATCGACGTCGAATTATAACACCCACTTTGTAACTTTCACTTTACCCATTCCTACATATCTTTCCTTTTACGCCCCCAAGAAAAGAGATTTTGAAAACATTGTGGAAAATGAAGAAATTTCTTGTATCAAGCAATTTCTTCGTTATCCATAATGGTTTCTATCCAAAAAACACGAAAAGAAAAAAAAAAAAAAAAAAAAAAAAAAAATCAAAATTCAATCAACTTGAAATTGTCGTCTGCATCTTCTTTCAAATTGGATCAGTCTAAAATTTTATTGTGTTGGAACGGGTTGATATCAATCTCCACGAATTTTAAATTTTATTCAACATTCTGTTTGGTGGTTTAAAGAGGGTTCTAGCATTGTCATAAAGGGGTTGACTTGTTGAGCTTAGCCACATCAGTGATTGACCGATCGGGCGCTCATTGACCAATCACTGGCCCCGCTCACTTACTTCTTTGGCCACGCCCATTGGCTCCGACAGGAAGCCCCGCTTCGATGTAAAATGGCAAAACATATGGTCAGTAACATGTAACAAAAAAGTCGAAAGGTTGATTGGCGACCTAAATGTCGTAACTACAGCTTAAAAAAGCTGTAGTTACGATATTTATTTCGCCAAAGAATAAAAATGTATTTCACAAATTGCAGCCAATATTGGAGTTTAAATCTCAATTCCAGGCTGAATAAATAATTTGATTGGTCGATAAATCCCTTGATTGACAACGCGATAGGTCAATATAAGTGAGTGTTTGAAAAGAAATCCCTCTTAAAATTATAGACGAACTTAAACTTTAAACAAATCAAAACAGTTTTATTTTTCTAAATTTGTTTCTAAATTGTAACCCTTTTATGTAGAACTAACAAATATAGATATAAATGCACATATATAGGCGTACCAGTATCTGTCGGATTGAAATAATAACTTTATCATCATGCCAAACACTAATATTCGCATAACCTTGAATATGTTTCCTTTGTAAAACAGGAGAGAGGGAGAGGGGGAGAGGAGACAAGTAATAGAGGAAGAGGAAGAGAGTGAGAGAGAGAGAGAGAGTGAGAGAGAAAGATATTGAGCTAGTCAGACAGACAGAGAAAGCGAGAGAGAGACTGAGAGTCAGAAAGGGCGAGTAGGAGAGAGAGAGTGAGAGAGAGAGAAAGAAAGCAAGAAAGAGTTAGTCAGACAGACCTGGACAAGCTATAGTTACGACTTTTAAGTCGCATAAACCAACAAAAATGCTTCACATAAATGTCATTGTTCAAAATTCACCTCGGTTCTAAATAAATGACTTAATTGGTAGATTGTTTCTTTGATTGTCCGACACTATTGGCCAATTCACACACCGCGTTTGACGGATAACTAACAACACCCACTTACCATACTCCGACAAGACCACTATAGATTGTTGGTTGATCCCACAGTTCAAGTATTTAATTTGAAAGTACATGTACTTTAGTTAATCGTATATGTCGCACGACAACAACAAAGTTTTACTACACACATTCCAATTAAATCCCGCTTTTTTCGCTCGAATTGATTCAAAGAAAACCATAGAAAATGAGATATGCTTCAAATAAGCAACTTCTTCTATGATCATATTGTTTTCTACCACATATAACACTAACTTAGTTTTGCAACCTCAGTCGATTCGGACTAGTCTAAAGTTGTCTGCATTCCCTGTCAATTGGGGCTAGTCAAAAATTTGTTGCCTGGTAAAGGGTAAAAAGTTGGTCTCCAACCTGCAATGTTTAGGTTAAATACAACCAACAACAACTCAACCCTGCAGAGACAGAAAACCTATAATAAAGCCATACAAGTTTCCGTTTGCATTGCTTGTCGATAAACGAGAGAAACATATTTTTTTCAGAATGCCGTTGACAGCTTTTAAAATTGCTGGGAAAGTTTATACGTGTATTTATTCAGACGTTTACAATAGCTTTGTTCCTATCGACTTGTAACTCAACATAAATAAGCTGTTTTTACGAGCTTTAGAATTTTGTTAGAATTTATAAACAGTATTACTCACAATTGCGGGTCCAGGTTTTCTGTGTAGGCGGGTCAATGGAGGTGGCTTTTCCTACTACAAAAATGTATTGTCAATTTTTTATTGAATTTACCAATGAATATTGATAAATTAAGTTCATGAGGGGGGTTCAAAACCCCAAAACCCCTCTAAATCCGCCACTGGCTAATGACAATGTTTAAAAGTTATAATGATATTGATAGATATCGGGATATTTTCCTCACACTTGATATTAATACATAAATAAGGTAATGTGACAAGTTAAATCAGTTCTCTGTTATGTGTGGAATTGATAATGGTGAACCCGATATAATTCTATAGAGAACTTGATCCTCTAAGACTCTTGGGAATACATTCATTGACAAAATACGGGGAGCGTTGAAGGTATGCTTTATGAAAGTATGAACATATTTTATTCTAAATCAATTTTCTATCACCATCTCTCAGTAATTTTAGTGAAATCTTTCTTTCCCAATCACTTCACTTTAATCAAAATCACTTGTATCCACGCTAAGACAAAGAGAAGGGGGAGGGAGGAGGGGGATTGTCAGAGAGGGAAATTAGAGAAATAGAGAATTAGACAGATAGTGAAATCTTCTTATGGACTATTGCTTTTTATGCAAATGAAAATTAACTCGTCTTGCATATTTAAAAGCGCACCGATAAAATTTGAAAGCATATTGGTTCATAAACCATGGCTAATCACGGACCCATCTTGTTGACGGCAAAAGGTACAAACCCTTGTCAGGTTTCAGGGGCCGAGCATTGTAACATTGGTCAAATGTTTTTTTCTGGACACTTTGGAATTTCATAGTCGTATATGAACGGTTATATAGGTTTTATTTCTTGTGTCGCAAAAAAAAAAAGCCTTAGGGCCGGTTTCACTTACGAGTGCATATTTTGTGGTTTGGGGAAAAACAAACTATACAAAAGCAAAATACTTAAGTCTTCGAATGTGTTTCATGACGGATCCACTCTTTTTCCAAAAGGAAGTTTTCTTATGATCCTACTATCATCATTTTCATCAGAATCCGATAATAATTGTGGACTTTGTCGCATAAAAAGAATATTTTTGAGTGAAAATCCATAAGGCCCCCCTTCCTGTGTTTTCTGATGGATCCACTTCATTTCCGAAAGGAACTTTCCTTATGACACTACAAATGTCCTGTGAAATTTTAAAGACAACCTGATAATGATTGTGAACTTCATCACATAAAGAAGAATGGTTTTATGGGGATCTGTAAGGCCCCTTTTCCTGTGTTTCCAATGTCAAAGTTATTCAATGTATCTTTAAAGAGAATCCGATAAAAACTGTTGACTTTATTGTGTTAACAAAGATATTTCAATCAAGTTCTCATAAGGTCATTTCCCGAAATACTTTACTGTTGGTTTAATCATTCTGTGAAAGTTTAAAGTGAACCCGATGAAATATGGGACTTCATTATGTTAACTATAATATTTAAAAAAAACAAAAAAAAAAAAAAAAAACAAAAAAAAACACACACACATTGGCCCTTTTACACGATACTTGACGGATTGTACTCAATTCGGAAAAGAAGCACATTTGTGATTGTACAATCATTCTGTGAAATTTTGAAGTGAATCCGTTGAATTCTATGGACATCATTGTATTAACTATAATATTTAAGAAAGTTTTTCATAAGGCCCCTTTTCATGTGGCACTTGCCATATCAGATCCACTGTCAAAATCATCAATTTAAATGATGGTAAATCAATCTGTGAAATTTTGAAGTAAATCTGGTGAAATCAAGGGACATCATTGTGTTAACTAGAATATTAAAGAAAGTTTTTCATAAGGCCCCTTTTCGTGTGATACATGCAATATCAGATCCACTGTCAAAATCAACAATTGTAATGATGGTACAATCAATCTGTGTAATCTGGGGATAGTATAATGAAATTTTGATATGCCCCCTTTTCCCATGATACTTTACAGAACAAACCAAATTTAAAAGGGAACGATTCTAATGAAGGTACAATCATTTTGTAAAAGTTTAAAGAGAATCAATGAAAACAGTGGATGAATTGTGTCAAGATTTTTTTTTTTGTAACAAAAAATTCTATCTCGTGAAACTAAACAAATCAGACCCAATTTACAAAGGAACAATCCCATTGATAGATAGTTTGAAGAAAATGATAAAGACTGAGGACTTATTGTGATAATGACGTTGTTGTAATAAAATTTTCATAAGGTCCCTTTTCTTGTGTCACTTGACCAATCAGACCCAATTTACAAAGGAACAATCCAGTTGATGGTACAACAATTCTATTAAAGTTTGAAGAGATTCTGATAAAGACAGGACATTCTCGTTTAAATGAGGATTTGGTAATAATCTTTCACACAACCCCTTTTAGTGTGATATTCGACATATCAGACCCAATTTGAAAAGAAACAATCTAAATGATGGTACAAACCCTCTCTGAAAATTTGAACAGAATCCGATAAAACTGTAGACTTTATTATGTTAACGAGGATTATTCTGATGATATTATTGTAATGTCCCTTTTTATATGATACTTGACTGATGAGACAGAATTTATAAATGAACAATCCTAATGATGGTACAATCATTCTGTGAACAATAGAAAAGAATCTGATGGAAACTGTTGACTCTATTGTGGCACAAGGAAATTCAAAATGAAATTTTCATTAGGCACCTTTTCCTGTGATGCTTGACAAATCAGGTCCTAATGTCAACATCAAGGATCGGTATTATTTTTCAATCATTCTGTGAAAGTTTTAAGGAAATCCGATGAAAGCTCTGGACTTGGCAAAAGGATTTTTGAATGAATTTTTCATAAGACCCATTTTCCCGTGTTTCTTGACAGTTCAAACCCCATTTTGAAAAAGAATGATCCTTTTAACCTTACAATAATTCTGTGAAAGTTTCAACAAAATCTGATTAAAGCTGTGGGATTTATTGCATAATGAGGAATGTAATTAAATTTTCATACAGCCCCTTTTCCCATGTTACTTATCAGACCTATTTTCGAAAGGAACTATCCTTATGCTGGTACAACACCCTGAGAAAGTTTGAAGACAATCCGATGAAAATTGTGTACTCTAGAATTTTAATAGATTTTTAATCAAATTTCATAAGGCCACTTTTCCCGTGTTTCTTGACGGATCGGACCCAATTTCGTAAGTAACGACCCTTTTGATGCTACAATCATTCTGTGAAAGTTTGAAGGGAATCCGGTGAAAACTGTGGACTCTAGAGTTTAAAGAACGATTTTTAAAAATACATGTAGTTTTAATTAGGCCCCTTTTCCCGTGTTTCTTGGTGGATCTGACCCACTTTCGAAAGGAACGATCCTTATGATATCACTATCGTTCTGAGAAAGTTTGAAGAGATTCTGACGTAAACTGTAGACTCTAGAGACAAGGAAAGGTTAACGGACGCCAGACGGAAGAAAGCAATCGCTACAGCTCTTCTGGTCTTTGTCAGTAGAGCTAAACACCAAAAACAGCCCAACTTTTTTGAAACCCTGGGTTATTCTTTTTCCATTGACGTCTTACAATTGTATCAAATTTAGTAAATTTCTTCTTTTACCGCGCCGCTTCCCAAGAATATAACACTTCATTCATTTCACTCTGATTTAGCGCAAAATTTTGTGGCACAATACTACGCTAAAACATTGCCAAATACACTTTTTACACGTAGTTATCGAGAAGAATTGTAAGGTAATTTTTCTTGTGTCGGGAATGAAATCAATTATTCATGCAAAAACAGATTATGTGTGTGTTTAAATTTAATTAAAAACACATTCTTTCTGTTTCGCAAATATTTTCGGATTATCACTGTCGAATGTCTGACAATTTATGGTGTAAAATGACAGGTAATAGATACGAGAGAGTCGCGGGGTCAGAAAATGGGATCCAATACAATGGCCTCTTTTCAAACCCGACACAATTGAATTATCGATTGATTGATTTAATGGGGTTTAACGCCATCTTTAACAGTATTTCTGTCATATCATCCCACCCAGGTTTACGATTATCCAGCAAATGGTGGCAGACTAATGTTGGGATATTTGCTGCGACCGGAAATCGAACCCGAGGCCCTTTGATTTGGGCTATCAACTGCTCTAAGGCCGTGGTCTAGCAGTTGACTCACAGCAAAACGAAGATATTCTTTATTGGTCCTAAATTATGGATGCTTCAGACGTGAATTCGAAAATTTTGTAAATAAAAAAGTGGTATTACGAGAAACTGCTAGTTATGAGAGCGCGATACAGGGTACTTAACTCCTTTTTTTTTATTTGTTAATTCATTTTTTTACAAGCTGTAACATTTTGTAACAGTGTGTGTTTACCTTTTAACCATGCACTTTCGAATTCGTCTTAAAACCTTTCTTTCTTTATCTTTTTTTTTGTAATTGAAACTTAGACCGAACTTAAAATCAAATCAAACAAATGGCTCTCGATGTCCTTATTTTTCTGCCCACCTACAGAAACAGTTATTTAATCTATTTCTGTTAAATGACGGTTCGCGGCTGTCAAACAATAATGATAATAATAAAAACATTATTTTGAGAAGGTGGCTCATTAAGCTTTAACATACAAAAACACTGCGAGGAAGAGATTCTTAACACTTTCCTGTTCCCTTGTTTTCACGTTCCTGTGCATTCATTCTTGAGAAAACATTGTGGGAAAAGAAGAAATTGCTTGTGACACAATATTTCCCACAATATTTTCTTACCTGTAAGCTCGTTACTTTTCAAATTGCACCCACTTTTCATTGTTGTCTGCAACTTCTTTCAAACCGGACTGGTCTAAAAATTTGAAAAATGGAAAAGGATTAAAGTAAATTATTCATTTAGACCAGTGAACTTGGAGCTCCTACGCTTACTGGACTTTTCATGAAGCATTTTGGCAACTTAAACGTCGTAACTACAGCTTATGTTAAGCTGTAGTTACGCCGTTCAATATAGAAGTCGACTTCCTGTCGGACCTCAGTGGACGTGGCCGGCGATTCGTCAACTCTCACTCTAGTCTCTGTCTTCTAGTTTTAAACAAGTTCAAGTGAACGATTGCAAAATTTCAGAACAAAACCCTTAGCCAAAAATTTGATGTAGAGCACAAATTCAATAGTAAATGAGACGAAAGAAAAAGCTTGTATATAATAATAGTTGACTTACAGTGCTAGATATCGAGAAAAATGGTCAAAATACATCGGCTGTATTCTTAAATGTTATTTCACAAAACTCTTTGTTATTGATGATTCAACTCGTACAATTAGTTGGTCTCGCTGGCCCCGCCCACTGACTCCGGCAGAAATTTCCACTGCGATATTCAAGGCGGTGTTTGGCAAAATGTATGGCTAATAACAAAAATGTAAAATCGTTGGCTGGGTACCTAAACATCGTAACTACATCTTAAATAAGTTAGTTACGATGTTTAAATCGCCAAACCAACTAAAGTGCTTCACACAATTGTTTAAGTTCAAAGTTCACTATGGGTCTGAATGAGCTATTTGATTGGTCGATTGATTGTAAGATTGACAGAAGCGATTGGTCAATTAAGGAGCCATGATGTTATAATGAATTGAATAAAAATATGTAGAATATTTCTCTGTTGAACTATTTCAGACAGTCCATGATGCCGAAAATTCGAGCAGGATAGAAAATTCTGTGTGAAGCGAAAATAATTGAAATAGGAAGGAACAAAAGGACATTTGATCCAATACTAATAGACATTTTTATGGATCAGTCTCCGGCACGTTTGTTTTGAATTCCTGTGAATGCGCGATAAAACAGAATAATTAATCGAACGATTAAGCTATTTTATACATAATCGATGAGTTCGGGGGACAAATTTAGACGTTGTTACGTTCATATGTGTTCTCTTTCTTATCTCATTTTCCAGGCGTCATATTTGTTTATTCTTTCCAGACTCGTTCTGAGATAGGAACCGTTTTAAGTATTTTAGTTAACAAGTAAATGCAATCTGTTTTGGAAGGATTATAATAGATTTCCAACGGGTTGTTGAGCGTTTCAGAAATTTAGAAGTCTGAGCAAGAAAGGGTAAATTCTTTCTTTTTATCATAGTGTTGCCCCTTTAAAAGGGTCAGCCAGTTTTTGCTGTATCAGGCACCTTGGGTGCATGCTTTTCTCTCGAATACATTCGCTTATTGTCAGGTGTTTGGTAGAAATGAGCCCGCGGTAGGTTTTGCTTCTTTACTTAGCCGGTAACTTACCGATCGGCGGCCTCATTTCATGGAGCTAGTGCATTTACAACACTATAGTTGAAACAATTTTATACTGTCAGATACGTTTGTCAACTATTTTAGAACATCATTAATAAATCTAGTATTTATATTAGTCTACCCATGTTTAATAAAAGGATCTGCTTATTTATTGACAAATATTTTATAATTGTGTATTTTCGTTATCAATATCATCATTGTAGATATTTCGTTATAATTATGATACTACCAGTTACAAAACTTAATAATAAAAAACTTCAATTATTAACATGCAGGCACCTACTTTCATTGAGTTGTTTTAATCGAGTGGTTTTAGTAGGGTTGTTTTTATCCTAACAAAAAACAAACAAAAAAAAACAAAAAAACTGTCGAGTTAATTGGAGGAAAACTCGCTACTAATCAGGCACAGACCCGAGAAGCATGATTGACACAGACCCGTGATGTGTGATTGACACAGACCATTGGCGTGTGATTGACACTGACATGAGATGTGTGACTGACACAGACCAGAGACGTATGATTGGCACGGACCAGAGACATATGATTGATACAGACCAGAGCTGTGTGATTGACACAGACCCGAGACGTATGATTGGCACAGACTGGAGTGGTGAGATTGACACATACCCGAGATGTGTGATTGACACAGATCGGAGACATATATTTGACACTCACTGGAGACGTGTGATTGACACAGACTGGAGATGTGTGATTGACACTGATTAGAAAGGTATAATTGGCATAGAATGGAGATGGGTCATTGACAGACCAGTGACACGTGATAGACACAGACCAGAGACGGATGATTGACACGGTCTGGAGAGGTGTGATTTACACAGACCAGAGATGTGCTGTTGACACAGACCAGATTTGTGTTTGACATAGACTTGAAGTGTGTGATTGACACAGACTTGAGACATGTGATTGGCACAGACTGGAGACGTTTGATTGACACATACTGGAGAAGTGTGATTGACACAGACCATAGATGCGTGATTGATATATACCAGACATGTGTGATTGACACATACCAGAGATCTGTGATTGACACAGATCCGAGATGTGTGATTTCACAAACCTGAGAAGTGTGACTGACACAGACCCGAGATGTATGATTGAAACGGACCAGAGACCTGTAATGAAACAGACCAGACACGTGTAATTGAATCGGACACGAGACGAATCATTGTCACAGACCAGAGAAGTATGATTAGAAATCACAGAGAAGTGTAAATGATACATGTTATAGACATATAATTGCCAAAGGACTCGAGACCTGTAATGAAACTGACCAGACACGTGTAATTGAATCGGACACGAGACGAATCATTGTCACAGACCAGAGAAGTATGATTGGAAATCACAGAGACGTGTAAATGATACATGTTATAGACATATAATTGCCAAAGGCGTTGGTATGGTACAGAATAGAGACTTGTGATTGACAAGGCAATGGATGTATGCTTGGCAAGGGAAAGAAAGGCGTGATTGACACAGACCAGAGACGTGTGATTGACAAAGATCCGAGACGTGAGAATAGTACAGACCAGAGCCAATTGATTGACACAGACCAAAGGTGATTTGTTGGCACTGACAAGATACGTGATTGGCAGACAAGACATGTGTGATTATAACAGATCAGAGACTTGTAGTTGGCAGTCAAAAGACGTATGGTTGACACAGACGAGAGAAACGTTATTGACTCAGACCAAAGACATGTGATTGACACAGACAAAGACTTGTACTTGGCACAAACCAGTTACATGTGATTGGCCCGGAACAGAGACGCATAATTAGCACACTCTAGAGATGCGTGATTAGTACAGACTATATACGTTTGACCGACACAGACCAGAGACGTTTGACTGGCTCAACGTCGAGACTTGTGATCGACACTTACTCGAGATATTTGACTGTCACAGACCAGAGACGTTAGACTGGCTCAATTGCGAGACGTGTGATCGACATTTACTCGAGATATTTGACTGTCACAGACAATAGACGTTTGACTGACACACACCAGAGGCCTATGACTGGCTGTTCGTCGAGACTTGTGATTGATACTTACTCGAGATATTTACTGTCACAGATAATAGACATATGACTGACACCGACGCGAGAGAAAGATTCGTAAATTTTCACACTATAGATAGATATTGAATGTATGCTTGTACTTACTGGCTGTTATCGTATACATGTTATTTAGAGTATGTTCGTGTGTGTGTTTAATTTCTTGCCCTACCACATTTCATATGTACTACAAATCTGTATTCTGCGACCGTTGATGTTACAAAAAAAATATATATATATATCTAAGACCTTGCGATTGGGTCAGTAAAATAAGGTTGAACGTTTAGCAAGAATGAACTATAAAATATTCATATATTGATGGTATTCATCGAATCAACTGTATTAACTATTCTAAACAGTACTATGCATATGGGGATATAGTTGAGATTATTTTTAGGTCACCAATGAGAAGATCTTGCTTAACAAACTTGGAAAGGGATAGAAGGAATGTTAACAGTTATTTTCGTTTCAGTTAGAAATTGACAAGCATGGCTGACGAGCGCAGAAATCTGATAGACAGAATTAAACTAGCCGAGGCAGCTCAAAGATGGGAAGACATGACCACGTGGCTTAAACGAGTCGTAACTATGGGAACAGAACTAACTGTTGAAGAGAGAAATTTACTTGCTAACGGGTACAAAAACTATATTGGCTCAAAAAGATTAGCTTGGAGAGCTATATCTACCATCGAACAAGGAATTGATACAAATCAGCGACGAAAAGAGATTTCAAAAGATTACAGACTGAAAATTGAAGAAGAGCTAAAAGCAAATTGTGCTGATCTATTAGAGCTTATAGACAAACATCTGATCAATACAATAGACAACGAAAGTCTCGTGTTCTATTTCAAAATGAAGGGAGACTACTACAGGTATCTGTCCGAGTTCTGTCGGGATAATTCACAAGTTGATGTTTATGACAAGGCGAAAGAGTCTTACGAAAGAAGCCACGAACTAGCGAAAGAATTCCTGAGTCCTGCGAATCCTTTAAGATTAGGACTAGTTTTAAACTATTCAGTGTTTCATTATGAGATTTTGAATTCCTTTGAGTCGGCTTGTGAACTTGCGAAAATCAGTCACTCTCTAGCTGAAGAAGATATAAATAACATAGCGCCTCCCTCAAAAGACGATAGTTTGCTGATCATGCATCTTTTAAAGGATAATATGAAAATTTGGTCTCAAGAAATAGAAACGGTCACTAAGAAGAAGTAAATAAACTTCTTGCCTACTCAATTAAGATTGCAAATTATAAATTGTTAAACCTTTTCTAGACAACTAATTAAAATTGATTAACGATTTTTTTTGCATTATCGAGATTTGTCAGTGGTTAATTAGTTATAAAAACCGGTAATCCGGTGAAAAACTCACAATTTTAGATCGATTTTGACACGCCTTCGATTATTATAGTTGTCTTGATCTTACATTGAACAAAAAAAAAAATATCTTTTTAATTCGCAAAAAAAAAAACAAAAAAAAAAAACAGATGACATTTTATATAAGCATAGCTTGGAAATAAGTGCATGTTTTATGAGGAATCGACTAGAAATTGTTTTAATGGAAAGGAACTATACTTTGTTTTCGCTTCATTTAATTGAACACACGCGTTTCTTATGTCCAATGAGTAACTATGTAGTAGGAAAGTGTCTCAATCCTCAATAATTGGTACGTTTGAATTGGTGGGAATTTTCGTCCACATTGTTCTCCAAGTAAATGTAATATTCACCCACAGAAATATCGATTATGTACGAACATTTCGCAACTTTTCAATATTTTTTACTCAATTACCACTTTCTCATGAGATGTTCTCAACACAAAATGGTTGCGTTGATGCCTTTTCGTGATGTGCCACAACAGAAATACTGATGGACGTTTAAAATAAAAAAATGTTTTATTATTACGTCGTCATTTTTTGTACCAAAAATCACACTAACATGACATCTTTTCATTGCTCTTTACTTTCAAACATAAAAAACATCTTTGCAACTATGTGTATTTAGTCTCGGCAAATTAAAATTTGAAAATATGTCTAAACTGTATTTATTCCCTAATTATTTTTGAATGGTTCTAGGTTAACAATTTCTTTATTGCACCCAAAGAGTGTCCTTTATGCTACTTTGAATTACTATAAAGCCACCCCAATACTTTATGTTATTCGAATTCTTTTGCTGACACATAATTAGAAATGGAAATAAGTCCGTCAAACTTTATTTTAAGTCATGACTCGACGTATTCGGTTAAAGGTCTAATATTCATTCTCATTTAAAGTGTTGCGGAGGGTTGTTTTTTCTTTTTGGTCGACCATACACAAATGTTCAGTAGTCACTTTGTCCATCTCAAAGCTGGAAACAAAAATCCTAAACCCTTCTTACTTCTTCTCGTCGGTACCTGCAAGAAGAAAAATGTCAGTTTGTGCATGCTGTGCAGATGCCATTAAAGGTTGTGATTAAAAAATGTCTGCCAAATCTTGAATGAATAGAGCCTGACTGGTTCACTTTTACAATGGAATCAAAGCGTAAACGCATATGTAGACGTTTAACCCATTGCCTCAGAGTGATGCTTTTGGACGCCCCTCATGAAAAACAATGAGGAAAACATTGTGGAAAACGAAGAAATTGCTTGTAACAAGCCATTTCCCCATTTTCCACTATATTTTCTACCCAAAAAGTTGTTTGAATTTGGACCAGTCTAAAGTTTTTTCGTCTGGTAATGGGTTAAACCTTAGGTCTTCTTTATTGGGCGAAATGAAGAAAATAATAATGAGATAAACGGCGCTTTTTGTCTTATGAGAGGAGAAAAACAAACGGAAATTGTTGGTGTAGTTTGCTTTTTGTTCACTTTTTTTATAATTCTTTGTTTTGATATTGTAAACAACCTTTTCTGAATAAATAAACAAGAATAAGAGTTCTTTTTTATACAAAGATTTTTTTTCAAAATTTCTAAGAAAAAAAATATGAGAAACGCTTGATTGATTAAGAATTACTCTGTTATAAATGATAATTCACACAATTTGATAATCAGAAAACAGTAGTTTGATAATGAAAGGGCCTTTAATATACTTTGATAATTGTTTCCCGAAAGGAACAATATTAGGAATGACACAACGGGAGACGATTGATACAATTGTCGGATCGCTGCTGTAAATCTATATGTCGATTGACCAATCAAATCGTTCAATTAGACCGGAATATAACGCATAACTCCTACATTTATGCGAATCACTTTTTTTGATTAAGCGACTTCAACGTCCTGACGAAAGCTCATTCACGTTGAGGTCGCCAACTAACTAATTATATTTCCCCGTCCATATATAGTAATTACCGACTTCGTCAGATATCTCAATCGAGTCCATTGGAGTGGTCAGTGATCCCTTAATTGACCAATCGCTGATGACCAATCGCTGACCCCGCCCACTTACTTCGTTGGCCACGTCCACCGACTCTAACAGGAAGTCCCGATTCGATTTTATATGGCGTTTTTTTGCAAAAATAATGACTAGTAGCATGCAACAACAAGAGCTTCGCAGAGCGGCGTATATACGCCCGAAGGGGCTTGTCAGTAACCTGATCTTGAATGATAGCTAATGATTTTTGTCAAAAGAAAGATCTTATCACCTGAATAATACTGTTTACACCTGAGAAACAAGACAGCCTTATAATAACTTATTTTTCAGCATTATGTACATTGGTTAAATTTTGGAATATGAATACAGTTGACATAAAAAATGACCTTGACCAATGAGCTTGAAACAAGTCTCAACAGAATTTACTCACCGAAAGTAATAAAAATATGACCTTGAAAAACTGGTCGTGATAAATAAACTATTACAATGGTTCATTTCAGTTTTTTCAAAGCTCAAAATGACCTTGACATTTGAATTAAATGAATTCAAGGGCAGATAATTCAAGAAAGACCCGAATTTTTTGGAATTCTGAAGTCTTATGCTCAATACATTGTGGCAAGATTCAGTTCAATCCAATAGAATTTGTTGGAGGAGTTGTGCACACACCCCCCCTAAAACTGTAATTTGAAGCTATATTGTTAAGTAAAGGTCATATAATTCAAGAACAACTTGGCATATCAAACAAATTTTAGTCCTAAGCACAACTAGACCTCATACAGATTCATTTTGGCAAGTTTCGGTTCATTCCTATTCAAATGTAGGAGAAAGTGAGCTCACTAGAAATAAACAGTGATTTTGTTCAATTCAAGGGCAGATTATTCAAGATAACTCAAGAATGAATGGAGCGATTTGAATTTCAAAGGTCTTATGCACAACTAGACATCATAGTGTGTACTTGTGCCATGTTTCAGCTCATTTCCCATTGATATATCAGGGGGAGTTGCGCACAAAAAAAAATATTAACGGACGGACAGACGACCGGGGCCATAACACAATATGACTCTTCAGGAGTATAATAGTAGAATAGTATGTTGGCGACTTAAAAGCCGTAACAATTACCCATTCTGATAAAAAAACAATCCTAATTCATACATCGACGTTGGGCGAGCAAATGTATAACTACAGCTTTATTCAAGCTGTATTTACGCCATTTTGCACGCCCTGCGACGACACATCAGATAGGATCTAATTTTTCAAGAACTTTTATGTACATTAGCGGAAAGTCATCGATGCGTAAATTGACAGGAAGTGCACTTATAAAACACAAACACAAATCTCTCATGTACCTACTCTCTCCACTTGATCAGCGGACAACCCGGGTGGTATTTTAAACGCCACAGACCGACCACTGTCTTTAACTCTCGTATTCTGGTACAACGTCTCATCGTCAGACAAGCTGTCTCTTCTGTAAATAACAAGAAAGTGAAACAAGAGGATCCTGAGGGTGAAATGCTTACCTAACTGAGTACGATGGTTGTAGATATAGATACAAAAAAAAATCGCAGGATAATCCCATTTTTATGGGCCGATTAGTTTCAAACGGCGTAGGATTGACGAAGTGACTTTGTTTAGGGAATCTTTGGCATGGAGTCGGCGTGCTGTAACCGACCCCGGCCGACATTAAAGTTAAGCTTTTAATCAAGAAGAGTCGGTTGTTGTACACCAAGTTTCAGCCGAGGTCCGGTCGGGCTAAGCTAGAGCAACTGTCGATCCATGATCTAAGTTTAAGTCCTATTTTGATATTTAATGGTCAATTGTATCCTGAAACAATACAGTAATAGTCTGTCACTATATATATTCATATCTCATTTGTTTTCAAACTAAATGAATCTTATCACAAACAAACAAATCATTTTCGATTTTGATATTTTCATGATATATGTATATGCATCTAATTATTGCAATATAAGGCTAAGAGCATACGAAACTTTATTCAAGTTCCCTTGCATTTAGAGGACTTAGCTCCGACCTTCCATCACAGCCTGTTGAATTAATGAGTATCAATAAAATTCCACCCTTTTCTCATGTTGAAAAGGTAGTTCAAATAATTATGAATAGATATATCAATAAGCAAGTAAGCAAAATTGTCGAGTTTGAGTGAAAATTCACCGACAGGGTAAACAACAATTTGATTTGAAAACAACTCTTGGTTTTTATATAAAGTGGTATATGAGTGGACATTTTATAATTATGCATAACGAATCTAAGTATATCCCTCCGTAGAAGCTTATTAAGTTACTCGTGAAGTAAACGACTACAAATCTACGAGACTTATCGAGGGTTGCCATCTACAAGGCGCTTTCATTGCATCATTATGGACATACCAGATATCTGATGATAATTAAAAAGGTCTGGTTTTTATCCAAAACGATGTATCTCCATCGCCTGAGATTCGTCAGGTTATTGGCAGTATCCATTCCGATCATATACCGCTTCATATAAAAACCAAAGTGCCATCGATTCCAAATAGACCTGTGGGTAACCCATCGCCGACTCATAAGAGCCTTTATGCGACAGTACCTTTAAAGATTTAGTGTAGAATGTTTTTACAGTTTGCATTTCGTTTCTTCAAAATCTAAGATCTTCCACACGGAAAGTATTTAGTCTAAATCTAAACAGACAATTTTAATATTTTTGATAGAATATCATAACGCAGTGCTACGTGCTAAATTTCAAAGCTGTATGCCCAAAGATTTTGAGAATGAAGATCTTTGTTACATCTGTAAAAGTTGGTGTCCCACAACATAGAGTCAATGTGCTCTTGATTGATAAATTGAAATACTGGGATATACCGTCTTAAAGTTACAGTTCTACATACAAACATGTAAGCCCTAGATTTCAATACTTAGCAGGAAAAAAAATTAAAAAATCCTTCTTAACTTCTATTTAATGCACAAATTCATCAACATTAAGCTAAATTTGATCTTAATGCAATGATTCCAAAGATTTGGGCCTTAAAGTTGGATAAAAAAAGATTATGTTCTTTATTTCCATTTAAATTCAAAATTCCACAACGTAGAACTTTTCTCCGATTGAAGAAAAATTGATGAATTAAATTAGGGGACCATAATCAAATGGTCCATGCAATACCAAATCCTTAATAATCATGGTTTAGGCGAAGAAGATTTTCAAAAACGTCATTCATTATTCCTAAGTAAAATCTTGTCCCACAATAAAGGATTTTTTCTTCATCGTATTCCAATCATTGAAATAATCTTACAAAAGACAGTAATGCAAAGCCTGCATTTGTTTATGAGAGAGAACTTTTCAAAGAGTTCCTTCTATATCCCCTAGTTGCCCATATCTTAATCCAGGAACCCGCTTCCTAAAGCTAATTTCCAATAAAAAGCAATTCTTTGATATATTTTCATAAGACAGTGGACAAATGCTCAATATCAAAGCTCTAGGCCCTGAAGTTCGTGAGGAACATTTGTATTATATTGTTTTTTTTTTCTGTATTTTTATTTCTGCTTGTTTGACAAAAGGAGCAGATTCCATTAAGGGTTTTCATTGTCTTAAATCTTTGAAAATGTGACACATTTCACTGAAGTTTATTTGCTGTCACGGAAGGACAGAAGACAGTCGATGGACATTGATAGATCAAAAATAGTTAATCTCTAGCAATTCTTGCTCAGGTTAGCGGACTTGTCTTGCTTTTATTTTATCTGAGTACGAGGTCGAATTGGGTTTTCATTTCGGGGAACACAAAAAGTACACTAGTTAAGGTCTATAGATCTATATATAAGAGACAACGTCATCTTATTAAAAGTGCAGATTAGATATTCAGATCACAATTTACATCAGTTTTCTCTTCTTTAAAATTGGCATTACTAGAAACTGATATGGCAGTTTAGACAGGTAACTCAGGCCCTGGTTAAAGAAATAATACATTAGAGGTAGCGTTGACCGTTTCGGTAAGCCTAAGTGAATTTCTTTGATATTTCAAATTTTATTTCAAATGTTCAAATTACCTATGCTGACTTGTATGTATGTCCCTTGTTAACGGCATTGGATCTTCGTAAGTAGTGTCTAACAGATCGGACTGTTCATCTATACTCTCATTAAATGTTGGTCGAGATGGCATTGGGCTGTATGGCTTCTGGGTGATGAAATGCAAAAAAATAGATAGTATATAAAGGATTATTGTTTGTTTCATTATAGAACGATATTATCTTTCATGAAGTGAAAAAACAGCTATAATTTCAAGAGTGGCGGATCCGAGAGTGAAACAATGCTTAATTCGTCACGTCATGAAGGATAACTCAGTCTCAATAAAAAAACAAGCATTTAATGCAAACATAGACAAATTGTGATATTTTTGGGGTAAAATCCTAAAAGCGCATCATTTCAAACAGGAGTTACATGGCAATCTGATGACGTCATTAGTGTCTTTGGTCCCGCGTAGATGACGTTTAAAGAGCGCGCAATAAACGAAAGGTTAAACTACCAAAACAGTAAGTAAAGAGCGCGCAATAAACGAAAGGTTAAACAACCAAACCAGTAAGTAATCATTTAGTTAGTTTTACTTTTTTTCTCGAGAAAATTATCGTGCATTAAACAATAATTGATAATCGAGCTCAGATTTGTTCGGTTTTTTTTTCAAGGCGGGAATAATCGGGAAACGGTATACAAGAGAATAGTCGGGATGATAAACTTCTCACTCGAAATTCTGTTTGCTTGGTAAAGTAGGTCGGGTACAGATCGTAGATTTCAGTTGTCGTAAAAGGATCGGGTATGCTCGAGAAGAGTGTTGGCTTGAACGGAAAGCAATTGTTTGGAAATGCTGTTAAGTCATGATAATACTTATAATTCAACAAGAATTTCCAAACAATTTCAAACCCAAACGAGATGATTTACTTCTCACTCGAAATTCTGTTTGCTTGGTAAAGTAGGTCGGGTACAGATCGTGGATTTCAGTTGTCGTAAAAGAATCGGGTATTGCTCGAGAAGAGTGTTGGCTTGAACGGAAAGCAATTGTTTGGAAATGCTGTAAAGTCATGATAATACTTATAATTCAACAAGAATTTCCAAACAATTTCAAACCCAAACGAGATGATTTCCTTCTCAGTCGAAATTCTTTATGCTTGGTAAAGTAAGTCGGGTACAGATCATGGAATTCAGCTGTCGGAAAAGGATCGGGTATTGCTCGAGAAGAGTGTTGGCTTGAACGGAAAGCATTTGTTTGGAAATGCTGTTTAGTCATGATAATACTAATAAATCAACAAAATCTCCAAACAACTTCAAACCTAAGTTTTACACGACTTAAACTCGAACAATACCCGATAGTGGCCGTTTGGGGTCTAGCAAGGTACATGTGGTTTGAAGGAGTTCGTAGAAGATTCGGAGTGACTTCGTGATGACGGAGATAATCGGAAGGCAATGTTGCACCCACCTGTAGAAGAACGTGCGATCTTCTATTTCAGTGTAATATAGTTCGGAGGGTCCGTATACGATTATGAATTGGTCGAGCTTAATGGAAATGATGGGGATTACGGAGTTTATCGGAATGTCATTGTGTGCCCATCTTGAAATTGAACAATCGCTGAACAGGAATTTCTGCTTCGATATTGAGCGGCGTTATTTTCCATCATTCATAGCAAGAAGCATGTAACAAAAAAATGAAATGGTCAGTTGGGGAACTGAATGTCGTAAATACAACTTATATAAGCTGTAGTTACGATAATTAAGTCGCGAAACAAACAATTAAACAGAGACACTTTCACAAAGACATAAGCAGCTTGTGACACATATTCTTCTTTGTTCAAGTTTAGGGGTCTAGTCACTTACATTCAGTAAGGTACTACATGAGGACATGTGCAACAGGTCTCTACTCTAGAGTTCATAAAAGGATACGACAAAGTGGTGTTAGCATCAATAATTGAATAGTATATACTTGCCCGTTCACATACAAAGCACGAATTTTCTATTTTGTGGCATTAAAATGTTTCTTGATTACAACCGAACCAATCGGTGTCTTTTCCTCTTGCGTTACAACCCTTCTGAATCAAGTTTTTAATTATTCAAATTTTGACAATAGAAGAATAAGAATGGTGTCCAAAATCTGGGTAAACTCTTCGTACGATATCCATTCTTGTTAAATGCCTCCAATTACTGTTTAAAAAGATTTTTATTCTTTGCTTTTTCAAGGTACAAAATTTTGATGTTATCCTTTCATGTGAGGGATTTTTTTTTTGTATGATCTCATTTACTATAACTGGAATGTTTTAATCCTTCCACACCATCTATTTGCAATATATAATATATAATACATAAGTTATGGTTTTTAAAAACACTAGTTG
Organism: Fragum fragum; assembly: GCA_946902895.1. Taxonomy (NCBI): domain Eukaryota; kingdom Metazoa; phylum Mollusca; class Bivalvia; order Cardiida; family Cardiidae; genus Fragum; species Fragum fragum. Next base: position 4,389,250 of record OX336377.1, read on the forward strand.
CAAGCAACCTTTCCCTTTATTTGAATGTTATTGATACGATACCCTCCATAACCTCTATCAATTTCATTGATGAAGTTCCAAGATATACAAAACTAGTAGGTCTATAATAGATCAGTGTATAATAGGGTACTGCATGGTTGACCAGACGGATTAGAGCAGTTGATCTTCTCTTGCAGATACAGTTTTGCATCTTTAGGAACATGTTTTACAATATGCAGAGTGAAATATTTATCTGTGCTTTGTTTATTACAGGCCTCCTAGCAGGCCAAAACAAAAAAAAAAAAAAAAGGTTTTAATTAAGGCTTCAATGTGTGAAAAAAGCCTTTTAGTGTGACATATGAAAAAATAAAGGGTAAAAAAGGCGAAATTCTCATTTCTTTATTAAACCCACAGTCATGAAAGTCATTTTTTGATGTTAAATCCTTTTTGAGTTATGCAATATAGTACAGACCTTATTTAATTTGTATACATGTACCTATTTTCGACTTAACTACACTTAAAAGAAGGGAAATGCAGAACAAAATTCATTTCTTGCTTTAAGAAAGCATGGCAACCAGCCAGAGCAAATATATAGGTTTTAAGTGAGAATTACAGGCTATTTTTGGCGTTTTAGAGGTTTTCTGGGGAAATGTAATGTTTTCAAAAGTTTGCTCTGAAAGAACAGGTTTTTAAATGTTTCATTAGAAGGCCTGTTATTACAAAATCTACAAATATTTCTTAAAAAAGTAAATGATCATTTTTGGTATATTTTATGGTAATTTTGAAGGTTCAAGTTGCAATATTCTGCGAAAAAATGCATGTCCAGTCATCTTTATTTTTTTAAACGTATTATGTCATATGTGGACTCTATGATCTATTGGTAAGACGCAATACTCGGGATCCGAAATATTTGTCTAATCTACCCAGATGTATAAATTGGTATCTGTGAGGGTTGTTTGCTAGCCAGTTTGCAGAGGCTTCCTAGTGCACCGTATGTCAATAACCGACTTACAATTCAAGGATCGGGAAGTGTAAAGTCGGTTGAATATGCTAAGCATTTGAGCAGACTGTACAACCATACTATGTATACTAACATTGTATTAATTCAAAAAGGTTTACAACAAGTGGATTATTGTGTCGAACAATTATCATTCAAAGGTTGAAGAAGAATCTGCTATTAGTTAGGAATAACATTCTTATAATGTATCAAATGATTATTGTAAAATTACTATTTCCGTCGTATACACATTTTTCTTCTCAGACATAGTCAAGTCCTTTTCCAATTGTATCAAACAGATATCATGCTAAAATTGAAATGAGAACTTTTCTGCAATCGTTTAGTTATGTTATTCTTTTAAATGATTCAATTATACTTGAGAAACTACTATTTCCATCACATACCTGTTTTTTCTTCACAGATCTAACATGGTCCATTTCCAATATGCCATACGGGCTCTCTTCCTTTTCTCGCTTTCGTTTCTTATGAAGGCGAAGTTTTTCCAAGAACTTTCTGTGTAATGTATAGAGGGTAATTTAATTTTTCAGTCTAAGGTTGATATGTATTTAGTTAAGAACGGAATATCTAATTTTACGACCGGCAGAGTCACGGATGAAAACATAGCTGTTGATACTCACGAAATGAAAAGTAAATTGATCTTACACGCAAAGAAAATACTGACAAACATAAAAATAGATAATACATAATGTGAGATTAGGAGATAAAATGTTACAAAACGCGTCATTTAAAACGCGTATAAAGTCAAAAATAAAAATGACGCCATCAGCGGTTCTATTAGGCTAAGTTAACGCCTACTGGGAAAAAACATTAATATCACCCCAAATACATGATGGATCATGCTTGGTTCAAATTCATAAATGTCATCAAACCTTGCTGAAATCTACGAGATAATACAATGAAATACGAATTTATCCATTGCGATCAAATTAAGGGATATATGCATACACATATTTTAGATGTAAAAATTATTGATCGTAATTTTTTCCGAAATCACTGACTAATGTTACAGCAAAACGCCACTTTCTTTGTAGAAGATAGCCTGAGATTCTACTTTATTTCTTGTAATAATTTGTTTATAAAGTTTTTGATTAATGTTATCCTTTTTCAGATTTTTGAAGCTAATTGCTATAAAGGATAAAACAATTTACCATTTTCGTTTTTATTATAACTTATAAGATTGGATACTTTCAAAGTCCATTTATCACTTTGAGATCCGTACTGAAAATCTTAGATACAGTTACGATAAACCTGATGTTAATTAATATTTGATGATGCTAAATTTAATTTCTAACTTAGTCATCAACTACTTACTCCAAATTGATAATCCTAGCTGGTCTTGATGGAGCCTTCTTTTTCGGAACAACATTATCTGGGTCTAGATCGCCAGACAAACGAATCTCCTTTTCTCTGGTTCTTTTTTCAAACTTAAAAAGAAAAACAGCGAAAAAAAAGAAGAAAGATGGACAGACGAATTTAGTTGAAACCTTTGTATCTATCTACATTTTACCAAAAACCAAGCAATCAAACACTTTGATGAACTGAAGAAAATAATTTTGGAAAGTTTTGTGAGGAAACAATATTTCTTATCAATATTCAATCAATTTCCATGCATTTGAAAACACTATATGTCAGATCTTTGAATTTGGACCAAACTATAATTTAGCCGTCTGGTCACGAGTTAAATTCATCGTCGTAGAGGGACCTCTTTCGATGGTCTAAGCTTTGGTAATTTAGCATTGTTCATTATTTAAAACCATATCTTCCCCCAAATCACACTGTAAAATTAATAAGAAAACAATACCCAAGGTTCAAAAGCATAAATAAATATGACGATTGAAATTATAAGATCAACATAATTCCACGCAGTAAGCCTGCAATGCATGAAAGAACTTTCTGTATTTGAAATTGTGACCCACCAAAATTTAAGATTTGTTTAAATAAAACTATGACGTCATAGATGACGTATTAGTTTTCGCTAGTCATTCAAACAAACAGCTAGGTCGCGAAGGTTAACGTCCGTTTCATCATCAACTGTGTATATAACAGCCAATACCGAAGGTTAGCGATATTTTTCGGTGAAGAATCGGGTGCATTCGTCTCGATTTCAAAATGTAAATAATCGACAAGAAAACACGAAATACCCTTTCTAGAGAACATCATTCAAACCCTGCTTTTGCATATAGAAATTATGAAGGCCTTTGTATACTTTAGTGACCAAATAAACGATAGATTATTTCAACTTTTTTTCCTTCCTCGGAGGGCAGATATGGCTCTAAAGAGTAAACAGAATATATTTAATGTAAAAATTTTCCTAGATTTTTTTTATACAGCGGATACGTTGAATATGTTGATATTAAGGCCGACTTGAATTGCTTTCCTACTTACTGATATGTATATTTTTAAAGCCACTTGTCCAGGATAAGTGAATATTGAGTCGGTTCAAAATAGATCTCATAGATGACTCATTATATACTGAAAAAATATCATAATTATTATATTGAAGGGTAGAACAAATTCAGCTTAATATAGAGAACGATTGGTCCCAGCATTTTCTTCAGTGGCAACAAAGTTTTCTCAAACTTTTCTGTATATATCTATTTTGCTGACAAGCGCCTTTTCCTAACCATCGCTTTCTGTCATTTCTTACACATGTCAATGGTTCAGCGGGAAGCAGTTGTTACTTCCTATAAGCTTATAAGTAGTTACAACTGTTTCGCGCTGAACCATCTATGTGCAACACAAAAACCGACCAAGCCACAAGCAGTTCCCCCAACTGAGGCGCACTGCTTTATCATTCGCAAATTGTCGAGAGATATCTATTGAAGAAAAGTGTCCATATACATACAGAAAATCTTACAAAGCGAAAACTTTCACAATATCTTACCAGGGTCGATGATAAGACGATCCCTTTTTGTGACACGTAACTAATGATTGTGTGATAAAGGCAATAAAGTTTGCTTCAACAAAATACATCTTACCCTGCAGCAAACCGCTATGATGACACAAACAACGTTAAACAAAAGAACGATACCAAATACACCAAGCTTGAACTTATCGTACTGAATGTCGCTGAGGTTAAACCAGTTTTTCTTCTTCTGGAAGAGAATAATAGGGTTTATCTTCAACAAATAGATTTAGTCCAGTTTGATCTTTGAATCTCGCAACAAGGGGTCTGACTGGTCTATCCACATGCCACGTCCTATTAGAGCTCTTGATATGAAAATTTTAAGCGGACTTGTACATTTGAAGGGTTTGAGAATATGATCCTGATAATGTTCAGTCATGGCGAATATAAGCCACTGCTTTCAAGCATCCCTAGTACCTGATTGAATCAGAAACCATTAACATTAGATCTTTGCTATTCAAATCACGTTGACAACAGACTACTGACTGCGTACCCTTTTCGAGGTTACTCCGATTACCTTCAGAATTCATAAAATACGTGCACATTTAAGCCTTATTTCAATGTATGGGGAGTTCACTAAAAAACCATTAACAAGATTCATGCGCTTACTGTGTGATTACTGCGCCTTTTACCCATTCCTACACAATTACGCGTTTAGACGCCCGAAGCAATAAAACTGAGGAAAATGAAGAAACTGCTTCCAACAAATTTCTCTAAACTGTGGCACGACCGCTTTAATTTAATATTCATTGCTAGTTTAACATTCGCTTTTGTTGAAAACGTATATGAGTTTCCCTAGAGAATCCGACCCTGTAAGAAAAAAGGAAAATTTAAGAGAATTTAAAAAAAATGTGATTTATGATAATGTTCAACATGGAATGAATGTCATATTGTGCAAAGCATATTCTACACAGTTCTTATCCCGTTCTAAATGCGTTCTTGTTCAACCATAAGTCCCAAACACATATTTTGAACATGGTCAGCTTCATCGATCAGGTTTTGCCCCATCGTCCTAGAAAAATATTCTAGTCAAGAATTTAAGAATCTTATTCCGTTTTTATAAATTGGACGGTAGGTACATATAACTAAAATGATTCGCCACAAATGAAGGACCAACACTAGTTTTGTTTGTTTGAAAGGGTTTTTGTTGTTGTTGTTGTTGATATAATTTTTTACAGATTTGGTATAGTGGCATAGCCCTTAAAGCCACAGTAAGACATACCATCGAACATATTTTAGCAGACTAAAACACTTTGACCAACTCGAGATAATGAGCCAAGATATAGCCTATACAGTGCACACAGGTTCATACGTACACATGCTGCTATTTTAATGTGGGTATTTTGGCCTTAAAAGAGGCATTATTGAAGAGTGATATGGGGAAAATGGTAAACCTAAGTGGGATAGCAGCTGGAGGCTAGGAAAGAATATAGTGGTGGTACTGGTGTGGGAAATACCAGGAATCTATGGTTAGGTGCTCCAGCCATCGCGATATGACTGAAATACTGCTAAAAGAGGCGTTAAACCCCATTCAATCAATCAGTGGATCAAAACGTTTGGAGATTTGAATACGAAAAACCTCCACTTAAACAAACAAAAAAGTATCTAACAAAGAAAAAAAGAAAGATTAAGTACATCATTTGATGATAAGGGAATTGCTTAACTCAAGTCAATTAAAGTTAATGTGGTTAAAAATATACTGTATACAAACCGTTATGATGTATCCTTTCTCTGAAAGAGACAAAAAAGGTGTTATGAAAGAAGCTCCACTGAGGTACCTCCGTGAGGATAATGTGATCAGCTTGATCACTTATTTCTTAATGTTTATACATACCATATTTAAAGAGGATTACATATTAAGCTATTGTTGCTTTTCACTGTACAGCCAGTCTATCAGGTAAAGCTACACAATCCAATAAAAATGAAATATTTACCAACACATGTTTGAACATTCGTAATACTAAGCTTAGATTGCAACAAACATAAGAGATGGAACTGGGATTTCTAATGGTAAAACCGTACTTTTGTGTAATTTTAGATTATTGTAAGATATATATTTCTTCTAAGTAAATTGAAGAAACCTTAGAAGGTTGTTAAATGATAAAATTGTAAACTAACGTACATATATGGTGCTACTGGACTATTTAATCTATAGAAACAGCTTCTCAAAACTATATGAATAATGGACTAGTACATGAAGACCAAGAAAAAAAAGAAAAAGAAAAAGCGCAACATATGCAGGCTATTCTGTATTATGTAGATGATTGTCTGCAGCATGTCTTATTCCGAGGAAAGACAGATATTTTTACTAGAAGACATAAAAGATGTAATTAAATACTATGCAATAAGTGAATATACAATAAATGCGAAAAATGGAAATTGCTCTCTCTCGGGTAAGTGAAATATCTAGAGTCGATCTTGCTCGAGCAACCTCCTCTTTTAAGCGACCACGTCAGCTAAGGGACCATAATCGAATTCCTGTTTTTGTGAAGCTAAAGCTCTTCAAAAGTGAAGAAATTTTGCCAAAAAGTAAAATCATAACTAAATCCTATTTAGTTGAACTCATTACAATCATTGTAATTAGACAATTATTGCGAGTTGTAATAACAAGGGATAAATTGAGAATTCTGTAATAATTAATGTGTGCAATCAAATCAACCCTATATATCTTTCTCAAAAAGTGTATAAACCGACCTTTCTTTTATGCGACCACTTCTTGATCGTCGCTTGAGTTGTCACTTAGTACAAGAAAAACAGTATGTTGAATACCATGCTCAATTTGAGCGGTATGTCAACCGGATATGATCATAATTATGAAAATTAATTAATTAATGAACCTTACCTTTAAGACGATTTAAATCTTCTTCAGTAATTATCTTCTCGGCGACCTTTTCTGCAGATTTAAAGTTTTTATGAGCTGAAAAATTTAAGTATTGTTTTAAAATGTTATGCTAAAAGGACAGTTATATAGCTATACACTACCCCACTTATTCCATGCGTAGATCAAGAAATGGTAGCCTCATCTCTAAAGCCTAGGCAAACGTTTGATTAACGAACTCTCAAAATTCAGAAATCAAATAATCATATTATACGTTGAACGCGTTTTCGCGTGAACCCTCTTCCCATGAGATAACATATCTGAATCCGAATTTGTTGTGTCATTAAATCGAGCCAGAGAAACTAGAAAAACGTCCAATGAAATTCTTTTTCAAATTAAGCACTTCTAAAGAATTGACCAATCACTGCCGTTGATCAAATAACCAGTCGACCAATCAAATCATTCATTTAGACCAGAAATGAGTTTTGAGCTCCAACATTTGCCGCCATTTTAATAACATATTTTGTTGGTCTTTCGACTAAAACGTCGTAATTACAGCTTGAATAAGCTGTAGTTACGACGTTTAGGCCGTCAACAAACTAATTTACTTTGTATTGCATGCTAATGGCCATAAATTTTGGAAAATAATGCCTTTTAAAGTAGAAAAGGGTTCCTGTTGGTGTCGGAAGGCGTGGCCAAAGGAGTAAGCGGAAGGGGCTTGAGATTGTTCAATTGACCAATCGCTGCCCCGCCCATTTACCTTTTTGGCCCCACCCATGACACCAATAGGAAGTCTTTCTTCGGTTTTAAACTGCGTAATTTTTCAAAATTCAAAGCCAGCGCAAGTGGCAATCTAACATCGTAACTAAAGCTTGGATAAGTCGTTTAAGTAACCAAACGAATAAAGATGATTCACACAAATGACACAAATTTCTGTATTGATTGTTTGATTGAATCGCTGACGACAGACGGGCGAACTGAAGCCCCTATGATGAAAACGGGGATATTTACTTTACTTATTTTGTAAGAATTTTTCCGTTGGACAATCTTAAAATAGATAAACATTGTAAGTAGGGAAACTCTTTCTAGACAAAAAGACCCCCCCCCCCAAAAAAAAAGGATGAAAAAAAAAAAAAAAAACACATACAAAAAAGTTTATAAACATCCGTATACAATATGCACTGCTTCGCTTTATTACTTCAACCAGGGTCGATAGTTTTTGCATTCTCAGCGAATTACGGTTCAGCCAGTCTATTCTTCAAATAAGTAGAAATGTTACACACCTTTATCTACTTTACCAAACACGTCGCCAGTTCCAACATCAATCTCTACGTCTTTACTAGGTGGAATCGTTGTGGATGCAACTTTTTCCTCTGCCTCTGAAATATTTCATCCGAGCCATTGCATGATATTTTTAGCTATGTCACATGTACGTGAAGTCTGGAATCAATACTAAAGGGGTCCCAGCATCCAGAGAATCCAATGAAAATATAAGGGATCCCAACAAGTTCAGAATATAGATTCCATCAGGATCCTTGGATGTCATAGGTTCGATCCCCTGCGGTTTCACATATTCTTTCCGACATTTGTCTCTCACCAAGGGTGGATAATCGTTTAACCTAAGTGGGATAACAGCTGGAGGCCAGGAATGCATGCTGTGAAAAATACCAAGAATCCATTGTTAGGTGCTGCAGCCGCTGCGATATGACTGAAATACTGTAAAAGTGACGTTGAACCCCATTCAATCAATCAATCAATCAATCGAGTACAATGGGTCGTAACGTATCAACTAATGCCCCTGAGACCTTTCAATAAATTTCAACTTGTTCTTTCTTTGCAGTTTAACTAATTACCAGACGGCAAAAATGAATGGTACAATTTAAAAAAAAATAAAAGATACAAATTCAAAGACGTTCAGCAAACAACATTTTAGGTTGATGGAATTTTAAAAAATGTTTGTCGTTTGTGTGTGTGTATGTGGAAATAGTGTGGAAAACGAAGAAACTGCTGGCAACAATTTCTTCCTTTTCCACATTTTTTTCTAAAGCTTATTTTAAAATTGGATTTAAAAAGGCGGAAGAGTGGTTTAATGCATATTAAGGAGGGATCTCTGATTATCCACGTCTAAAGAAAGTTGATGAAGAATCTTTCAACAGAGCACATAGTGAAGACGGACCTTAGTTTTTAGCTGCAAGAAAAATAAGATGTGTTCGTAAAAAGACTTATTCCCTCGTAAGACTTTTTTTTTTTTTTTATAAAATTTACATAAAGTTTGCCTATTAAGTTATATGGATAAAACATCAAAGTTTGACACTGACTTTCACCATAACATCCTCATTAGATGCCGATTGATGAAACTGACTAAAAATCAAAACACAAGTTTAAAGGATATTGGTTAAAAAATTAACATTACCCTATAGAAGACCATACATATAGAACTATCGCATCTGGCACACTGACTTAGCGAGGCAGTGAGCCAAGGTGATAGCAAAATTACAAAAAGAGCACCAAATTTCATGCTTCACTAGACTTCAGAAGACCTATTTCTATAGTAAGTTTAAGGCAACCAATATTTTCTGGATATAATAAAATGTTATTTACACTTTTTTATAGTGAGGCAATCTTCATGGAGACCTGTACATTTAAGAAGAGTATGCTTACCACACACTGTCATGGCCCACAAATAACACTGTATTCCAGCGCTACTTAACACTATATCTCTATCAGCACCAAACAGGTTTCTCATATATCTTTGCCAGACACAACCACATTCACCTACAGTCAATTCAGAGCCTCTGGAAATTAAACAAATAATAAACATAGAAAGTACAAGAGGCCAAAGAGGGCCTGTATCAATCCACTGACATTTTCGGACAAGCAAATATCAGACAAACCGTTGGCCCCGCCCATAGACTCAAACAGGAAGTCTCACTATAATTTCATGTTAAAAAAGGTGGAACGGTTGGTTGGCAAACTACATGTCGTAGCTACAACTCGAATAAGCTATAGTTACGACGTTTAAGTCGCTAAATCAATTAAATGCTTCACATAAATGGTAGTCAATGTCGGAATTCAATCTTCGATTCCGTCTAAAGGGAAGATTTGACTTGTTAATTGTTTCTTTCGTTAACAGCTGCAATTTGTCAATTGAAACTTAATCGCTCTAAAAAAAAATTGAAATTGGATAAAAATTTAATAAGAATTTTGTTCCTGTGCACATGTTATAAATTGTAGGTAAGTAACACAGTAAAATGCAGTAATTATGCTCGGATCAAAATTTCATTAAAATCCAATGCGGAGTTTCAGAGAAGTTATTATTATTATTTTTTTTCTATGATTTCCATATTTTTCATACAGTGCTGATAAGCCCCGCTAGCAAAAGACATGTTTACATTGCTTACGTGCAGCAGATCAAATTTTCAAATAAATTCTTAGTTTTTTTTTTTTTGCGCTAGTAAACTTTTCTTTCAAAATAACAGACGTGTTATTGGTGCCTTTCAAGGGTCGACACTAACTTTGCTTAAATGGGATCCAACGGGAATCCCTACCTATTACTTCAGGGTTCCCTCCAGATAATCAGGGATCCCTCCTTGATATACAATAACTCATTCACACGCAATCCTGTCCTTCTGAGCCCAACTTGAATAAAAAACTTGGAAAACATTGTAGAAAATGAAGAAATTGCTTGTTACAAGCAATTTCTTCATTATCCACAATGTTTACAGCAAAAACAAGGGGTCTAAAAATCAGGAGCTTTAGATGATACATTAAGATCTGGTGTACTGGAGAAATATTGATGGATCCTGTCGGAATCCCTAGCCTGAGACGGCTGGGGTCCCTTCCAGTTTTCAGGGATTCTCGGGATCCCGTGACACTGTTAGTGTCGACCCCTGCATTTGTTGACTTCGGGCTTGCCCAACCCCCTGACTCAGTGTTATCCCTCCTCCCTATGAGACAGGCGGGAAATTAGTCACCCCTTTAGGGCTTTGTAAAATAAGAAGACTATAGTTCGTGGAGTAGAAATGTCGCCCTTTTTGCCATATTTCCAAATTTTAAGATACATTACTATAGATGCGAACATTATTTCATGAGTGACTAAATCCTCGTAACTACAGCTTGAAAAAGTTGCAAGTATACTGTGCTGTGTTAGCTAAGTGTCATTGCTATACCATATATCAAATCAATGCAATCGTTCGCATGATCATTTCGGGTGTTGGAGAAGCAACGACGGACGTCTTTATTTACGAGTCGGGTTTCTGAAAAGCAATCTAAGCAAATGACAACATATTAAAGGGGGGTATCAAATATCTTTTTATGTCACAGATTTTAATTATTTTTAAAACTCGTATTTTATTTGCATAAACTATTCTGAAATTTAGTTTTGCGAAAATCAGAAGTCGGTTATAAAAAATAAAGAAAAGTATTTCCAAAATGACCTTATAGTCTTTAAATCAATTGTAAGATTACGCAATAGATTTAGGGACATTCATGCACGTGGTGCATATTCACGCATTCAGTTAGAAGTCGCTCAAACCAACGTCACCATGACGTCATTAGGAATTGCGTTTGCTATAGCCGTAAAGATCAGTCCAAAACTGTCGAAAGAGTTAATACAGATGTAGACTCTTACCGTATTTTTGCTCTAAGAATATGATGTGACATATTTCATGACGTTTTCCTCGTCACTTGTAATTAGGTCATACGCAACTGAGGTCATGTCCGAGAACTCTGAAGATACTATCTGACTCATATTTAAGTATTACTTCTTCTTGAGCGTATTTTGGGGCATTTGAGATTTTTTTCCTATCTATTTTTCAGAAACATCGATACCTCCCTTCATAGCTATCTTCTACAATTATATTAACTTAAAATCTACTTTCTTTACTTCGCTGCATAAAAAACTAACAGGAATAAATTTCTAGTTTTGGAGTCAAAACTTCGCTACAAGTATAGTGTCCAAAAACTAACAATAAAAGAAAGTTCGAGTAAAGCTGTGCAGAAAGGTACCGTATAACACTTGTTTCTATGGGTACTTTATTTCTGCTTTATGTGCGGCTATCGACGGTATCGCAAAATATTAACCCTAAATATAGGGGTTGTTTTTTTTTTTTACCTGTATATTAACAGATAATACTGGCAGTTACCTTCTAATGTAAAGCGCAATTTTACGACAATTGTGTTGTTGGTTGCCAACCAAAGTGACGTAACTACAGCCCTTTAGCTATAGTTACAATATTTTGTTCGCTCATCAACAATTTTTTAACAAGTTTGACTGATTTTAAACAGTTTGACACATTTTTCATTTCACACTTGCCTAGATATAGCATTGTTTCGTTATAAAATAATTACAGACTAATTGAGTCGGATCATCCGCTTTGTCAGGGATAAAATTTTAGGCTATTCATATCTAGTATTTCTTAGAGTAATCAGAAGAAATTTCATTACATGAAATTTTAATTTCAAAATTTACGGATATTCATCTTTTTTGGTTTTAAAGCGCAGAAATTGGCAAAGTAAATGGCCGCATAGAAATTTACTCCCCACCCCGATAATTCTTGGAAAAACTGAATAATTTAGAGCCCGCAGATATATAAAGTGCTATAATATATTCTACGTTGTGAAAAATGTGGAACCGAGACATTCTACTAGTAGATTATAATCGTAGTTTCTGTTGCAAGAACCACTGTTATTTAGAAGTAAAGCATGCAGGTGGCTACCCGGTGGCTGGAGGGGTCGGGCCGTAAGGCCCAGATTACAGGTGGGCGATGGCCCGATCAGCAAACAGCGAAAAAACCGGCTCTAGAAAAAGACGAGTGTGTTCGTGAATTAGTCGATTGTGATCAAAACGGCGCTTATATAAGCATAACCAATAAAACCCCATGATAATCAATAAATCAAAACTCCTGTAAGAATTCTGAAAGAGGAACTTCCAAAGAAAAATTCTCCGAAAAATAAAAGCAATTCACTGAATAATTTCATAGAAGAAGATTTTTAAAATCTCCTCAAGATTGATTTACTTATGGTAAGCCGCCGCCAATAAAAGCGAGGTTTATTCTTCTGTCAAAATTTCTTAAAAGAATAGTTCTACCTACGTGGCTTCCCGGCAAGAAAACAACATAAATTCAACGAGCGCTTTCACAGATTAATTGTTATGTTTTATTGTTTGTTTGTTTCTTTTTGTTGTTGTTGTTTTGTTGGGGTTTTTTAGCTAGCAAAACGTCAGCTTTGATAGAAAGACGCTTTGCAAGCTTAAGTTAACAGAAAAAATTCTGAGGTCTTCTCAGATTTCAAAGAGTGCAAACTGCCACTGGAGGCTTAACCACTAATTCAATTAATTGTCTTCGACATAAAAAATAGTTCTTACGTATACAAAGAATATTGAAAAATCTTCTCACAAGTTCATCTCCAAGGTGGTTTTAGCGCACTTGAGCAAATCATGTTCAAAATGAGTCTTCACTTTGCACCCTTTTTTGTATGGCCACAAATTAACTTTCTTCAAAGTGTAAAGAATTCCTTCAAAAGCATTGTATTTTAAATCATTTCCCAGAGCATTGTATTTTAACTCATTTCCAATCAACCCAGCTTCTTTACGCATAATAAGAAAAAAGCTTTGGAAACATTGTGGAAAATGAAGAAACTGCTTGTGACCAGCGATTTCTTCAATGACACAATATTTCCTACCCTACAAGGCTTTTTCCTAAATTCCAAGAACTTAACGTTATCATCTGCAATATCTTTCAATTTGAACCAGTCTAAGATTTTGTCATGTTTAATTGGTTAACTCCTGGATAACTTTAACCTCCTTTATGTATCATGATTAGCCTTGAAAGAAGAAGATTACTTGAGAGAAAAAAAAAAACATGCTTTGCTTGCTTACAGTCTCTTGAATATGTTTAATTTAGTAACCCATTTCATTTTTTCGACGGTGCGCATTTCTTTTATGAAGCCATGCCTATAGTTTGCAAACACTGATTGAGGTTAATATCCAGACTTCAGTAGGTACTAAATGAATCAAAGTCATGTATGTATTGTAAATGGTTGAGAAATGTTGTTTCCGTGATTGTTGAATTTACCAATCGCCGGCCATGCCCACCTACTCCTACAGAAAGTCCAGCTTCGATATTAACGGTGTTATTTAAAAAAAGAAAAAAAAAAAAAAACATAACCAGCTGCAACAAAAAGTAAAATAGTTGGTTGACGACCTAAACGTCGTAACAACAGCTTGAATAAGAGTCAACAAAATGGGGGTAAATGTCGGAGATGAAAGCTCAAGTCCGGGCTAAATAAACGAGATTGGCGGTTGATTCCGCGATTGGTCAATTGTGAATGATAAATACGAAAATTATCGATTAGTTGTATTAAATGATAACATGTTTATCTTGCTAATAATCGTACTCAGTGTAGCTTGAAAACCATAGTTACGAGGTAAGTAGTAGCTCTTGGACGAAGTGTGTATTTCATCTAATAGTTTACTGATTTTATTTTATCTATTTGTGACGGAAGAAAGGGAAGAAATAGTGGAAGAGAGGGGAAAGGGGAAAAAGAGAAAGGGAGAGAGTAAACGCGCTGAGAGAGAGACAGACAGAGAGAAAGAGAGTGAGGTAGGGGAAGAGGTAGAAAGTTTGTTTGTTTGTTTGAATGGGGTTTAACGCCGCTTTTAACTATTTTTCAGTCATATCGCAGCGGCTGGAGCACCTTACAATGGATTCCTGGCTCATCTTGCACCAGTACCACCATTACACCCTTTCCTAGCCTCCAGCTGCTTTCCCACTTAGGTTTAGGATTATCCACCCATTGGTGAGAGACAAATGTCAGAAAGGATATGTGCCGCCGCCGGGGATCGAACCCATGAAACCCCATGATTGAAGATTAGGAGTCTGATGCACAACCAACTGCGCCATGGCGGTGACTGTAGGGGGAGAGAGAGGCAGTCGTGTAAATTCGTGAATTCCCTGTTTTTCATCTATATTTTAAGTCAAATTAATTTAAAGCATAAAAGAAGAAGTTAAATATTACGTTAGACCACAACTGTGGCTCCTTGTTCTAATTTACGACTAACATGATACACCGATTTGTTACGCAGTTCACCGACTGCTTAACCTCCAAGTTTATGAATTGTCAAGTTAGTTCCATGGATACGCTCGCTAAAGTAGATAATCAAATCAAAGCGTTCTTTATATCTAGGTTTTACCATTTTTCCTAAACTAGACTTGGGAAATTGTTAACTTGTACTTGTTAATATTTAATAAATCTTTAACAGAATCAAGTGTCAGCCCGATTAGCTCAGTTGGTAGAGCACTTGACTTCAAACCTCAAGATCACAGGTTCGAGCCCTGGGCTGACCATGTTTACTAACAAACTAAATGTCTTTCGGATGAGACGTTAAACCGAGGCCCCGTGTGACGGTGCTATCCACTTGGTACGTTAAAGAGCCAGGAGGAGCTCTCAGCAGTATCGTCTTGTATACTTGCACTATCCCCCGTAACAACTAACCGTCTTCTGGGGAGTCGCTCATATGGGCATGTGCTACGGTAGGGACGATAAATAAACAGAAATACACACACACGGAATCAAGTGTTTTACAGCATTATAACATGTTCCAAAAAATTAATCCAGACTCAACATCCAAAGAAATTCAGGGACAAGCATTACCCATTTCTCACAGTATTTTCAAATTTTGTTTTTTTTTTAAATAGCAGACTCATTTTCAAATGAAATTGGGCCCTTTTGGTGCTTTCAGTCCTTTGATTTTGATGTTACTCTAAACAAACATTTTTATTCATTATGAGAAGGGTTAACAGTACATATGGTAATCTTAATGCAATTGAAAGATTCCTAGTTACAGTTATTGAGCTCATACAGGTAATTTCGATTCGATATTAAAGCAAATGTTGCACATATTATGAAAAAAAAATGGCACTCGATTTACAAATTTCTGACTGTTATATTTTCAGATATGTGAAAGAAAGTGATTGAAATGATTTGGTATTTGACTACTCGCGGCTTTCAATAAAGGAATAAAGCGACCAATAAAATCTTTTACTCAACCCGGCCCATCAACTTTCAAATCCGACACTGGCCGCCATTTTGTTGACCTTCTTCCTTGGTTTGGCAATTAAAACGTCGTAACTACAGCTAATTCAAGCTGTAGTTACGACGTTAGTTCGCAAACAAACTATTCTACTTTTTGCTATATGCTGCTTGTCATAATATTTTCAAAACAACGCCGTTAGAAATCGAATCAGGACTTCTTGTCGGGGTGGATGGGCGTGGCAAACGAAGTTCGTGGGCAGGGTCAGCGATTGTTCAATTAAAATAATTGTTCATAACTTTAAACAAGGATAAAGGGTGGAAAAATATTTGGCGTTAGAGACGCCAAATAAATAAATGAAGTACAGCCCGAATGAAACCGGAATTCATCGAGTAAATACGATGTCTGTCGATCGCACTAAAAATTGCCTTATTTGTGGTTTCCATGACCACTTTCCTGGTATATGTATCTTCCCCGCTATTGATAGAAATGTCACCTCCTAATTGAACTTTTTGAAGTACCGAATTATTCTTTGTAAAACCGGGCAAATTTAAAGCCATATCTCCCCCAAAACACACTACAAAATTAATAAGAAAACCATACTCGAGGCCGAAAAGCATAAAGGAATATGAGGATTGAAATTTTAAATTCAAAATAATTCTACGCTGCAAGCCTACAATTTGTGAAAGAACTTATATATTTTTAATTGTGACTCGCCTCAATTAAAATTTAGTTTACACAAAATTACGACGTCAGTGATGACTTTTTAATTTTTGCTAACCATTTAAATAACTAGCCCAGTCACGAAGATTAGCGAACAATTGCAGAATCGGGTGGATGTTGACAAGAACGCGTTGAAATCATTAAGAAATCAAAGCGCTGAAAGTGCTGAAAGCCTGAGATATGTATACAGGAGCTATATAATCTGGGCAGAAAAAGTTTGATGGTCGGATTATCGGAGGTGCCACATTCTACCCAAACCCACTGTCGATTGTGCGCTAGGGAACACAATCTGCCCGCAATAATTTTCATCCCGTTGAGGTATTGTAACGATATATTAACATGTATATATCGTTACATATTTTTCACCCGATCAAAATGCTTTGAAGGGATCTGATAAAGGCAACCCAAGGATCCATCCTGTGAATTGGTTTGAATGAGTTTGGTTGAATTATGTTCAGTACTTTCTGATAAGAAGATTTTTTAAAGTAAAAGTTGACGGACGGACGACGGTCACCACATCATGACAAAAACTCGTTGGCTTTCAGCCAGTGGAGCTAGCGAGAGAGAGCTAGAGAGTGAGAGAGATGGGGGATTGGAGCGTGTAGCTAGGTTCGAACTAGGAGGCTCTTGCGTGTGATGTGAGTATTCTACCACACAGACCAATTTCGTTATTTAAATATGCGCTTTATAATCTCCATATAAAGAGAGCGAGAGAGTTTGAATTTTTAGCATAGTAACTTTAGCCTCAGATTGCTTACGCAATCTCAGGCTAAAAAACGGAAAAAAGTGTTTCCAGAGAACTTCACTCATATCCCCCTGTTGTATATTGATATTACATGTAAGAAGGCTCTTGTTTGCTTTAGTGACCAACTAAACGATAGATAATGTAAACAGTTTTTCCCTCCTGGGAGGGAAGATATATGGCTTTATAGGATATTTAGTTTTTAATGACCTATCTGATATTTTTGTTCTAGATTTATATTCAAATACAAGAAAATGTCATTTAATGTGAATAACAATAGTTTCCCTATTCAACTTTTTATCAAAATTTCTTCCATTTAAGGGACACTGACCCCATTGCCCCAAAATCATGAAAAAAAACGTCCAAATTTCTTCTCTAACTCAGATAAATTATGAAGCCACTGTGAAGGCCCTCGCAATATATACATGTCGGTATTGACGTTTTGATAGGCCACACAATTGACATTGACTAATCCCGACTGCCAATCAAGGAATCAATCAACCAATCAAATCATTTATTCAGCCTGGACCTAAGCTTTCAACTCCAACATTTTATTTGTTATTTATCGTTTTTGGCGGTTTGTCGATTTAACCTATTACCAGACGGCTAAATGTTAGACTAGTCCAAAATGAAAGAAGATGCAGACTACAAATTTAAATTTGTAGAATTTTAGATTTTTTTCAACTTAATGGGTAGAAAACATTGCGTGAAATGAAGAAATTGCTTGTTGCAAGCCATTTCTTCATTTTACACAATGTTTTTTCCAATGGTAATTCTAGAGAGGTGTCAGAAAGCACCATTGCTTTGGAATAAGTTAAACATCGTAATTACAGCTTATTACGTTTAAGCCCCCACCAATCATTTTTAAATTTTGCAAAGTAACGCCGTTAAAAAACGAATCGGAACTTTCTGGCGGAGTTAAATGGGCGGGTCCTTGGGAGTCTGAAGGCTTGGCCAGCGATTGGTCACTTATGGTGTTGTATCATTAAAAAAAAGTTCGTTTACACACCTAAGTAACAACCAAAGCAGCAAAAACAATGTGTACAACAAGGGTGTGGAATTCCCATGCCCGACTTGTCCGACACGGGCTTTTCTACCTGCGAGCAAGTACATTTTTCGAGGCTACTTGTCTGTGGACAAGTAACGGCTACTTGTCTGTGGACAAGTAACGGACAAGTAAATATCAGGGCAAATCTTGGAATGGTACTAAATAGATAGAAGAGATTGGTGAGCATAATGTTTGTATCTAAGGCTAGAAAATATTGTTTTTAATGAAGAAATGAGGTCCAGCATTTTCTTCTTTAAAAATAATGTTTCCTCAAAATTTATGTGTTCTTCATCTTTTTACGGGCAAGTCCATTTTGATCCTGGACAAGTAGAAAATCACGTTTTACTTGTCCATGGACAAGTAGAGAAAATCTGTATTTCCACATCCCTGTACATTATAAAATAGTGAAATTTACCCATTAGATGAGAAACACTTGTCTTTAGTCATAAAAGCTGAACACCCCAAGATTTCTGACGGAGGCCTGCACGATGGGAGGCATGTTTGTTTGCTGCAAACAACGGTCACCATCAGTGACAGAATGGCGAATTCATGCCAGCTCATTTTGGCATTAAAACTCATGTCATCTGAAAAATACGAACGAAATAGACCGCTTTGACACATAAACTGAATGCACTGAAATAATAGTCTTGTAACCGGAGTGTTGAACATTTTATGAGCACTTTTACAGATAAAAAGAATTTGTAAAGAGCAATAATTACCTCAAAACATGTCGAGATTCTTCTCAATGTCCTTATTTATTACGTCATCAGTGACGTCATTTCGAACAGGTTATTTCCTGGAATTAAGGATGTTCGCCCGACATATTTGAATGTATTTAAAAAACAATTCTTGCTTTTTTCGCCTCGAGCATTCACTTTAGGGAGAAAGAGTAGACAACATGTGTTATTTTCATCTTCCCACGTTTAAGATAAATTGATAATATGAAATTAGGCAAAGCCTAGCTTGCGGGCGAAAGAGCAACAAGAAATCACCCAATATGGATTTTAGTTGTGACTTTAATGATTCTTTGTCCCATAATTTTATGCTTATTAATGTTCATACCAGAAATATCCTCTTTATTGCAGAGGTAATAATATCTAAGTAGAACAATCAACATGATTTCAACATGTTGCAAGAGACAGGTTTGATAGTAAAACTGAGAGAATTGCATTAATAGAGACTCCTGTACTGCGCCATTATATGATTAACGGAAGGGGTCTCTCCAATTGCAGTCACGAAGCTCCAGTGATCATTCAGACGGTCTTGAGAGAGTCCAAAGGGGGGGGGGGGGGATCCATAGGTGCAAGTCATCCCTAGATGTAAACAACATATCAATAATTTTTCTAATTCAAATCCTTTAACAATTTCATTCTGCTTGACTTAGATAGAGAGCTAGATAATAGGGGGTAATAGCATTATGATATCCTCATTTCTCAGTGAAAATCCCATTGTTGTGGGTACTTATTTAAATAGTCTTGATGAAACGATTCAAATGAGCTCCTACAACATAGGGTTTGTAGCATTAATATTGAAATGTTTAAATCTAAAATCCGAATTACACCCTTTATCTGTGTAAAGACTTAGAATAAAAATATCAGAAACCATTCAATGACAAATAACCCTTTTTAAATGAATGAATGAATTGTATTGAAAAATTACAATATTGAGGTTACAATAAACTAGTTATTAATTCATCAGAGTTGAAGATATTCATAAATATTATTCATACAGATTGCCAGTACCACAGACTCCAGATGATTATACATGTACATGTATTAATATTCACAGCTGTATATATATATATATATATATATATATAATATATATATATATATATAATATATATATATATATATATATATATATATATATATATATATATATATATATATATATTATTAGTTATACGGTTTCTTGCCAGGATATATGACGATTTATTCCCGGCTGGAGAAAACGATGTCACCCGAGCCGCAGGCGAGGGTTGATATCGTTTTCTCCAGCCGGGAATAAATCGTCATATATCCAGGCAAGAAACCGTATAACGAATTTATTATACTACAAAGTTTGAAACTAAATTTTTATACTTGGGCCATGTAGGACCTTCATAGCTACCAAAGTTAACGATTGTTATCTATCTCCCCCTTTTCCCCTAAGGCGCCCCAAATAAAAGGTTGTGACGTCACGCCGTGACTTACACGAAATATGTTTAACGTTTCGGGAAAGTGATTTTAAAACTTGGACTTTTAAATGGATTTAAAACTATAAAATGATAGGTAACCATTTCATTTGTGTATTTAAAAGTATATTTATAAACATCTTACTTTAAAATTATTTAGAATTTATCAAGAACCAATCATTACATTTGAAATTTTCTACTATTGAACAACTGTGTTTTACATTGACAAAGTCAAAGAAAATGTGAATAATATCAGGGAAAAGGAATATACCCTTGTATGGTTTGCTGCTTCATATGATAAACACTTAATTGCAGAAACTTTTGCTGTACACCACAAATAACGCTTTACACATTTCTATATCAACACTATGTATTCTACGAAAGATCAATAATTCAAACATTTTAATTCATAAAATATTGAGCGAACAAGCCACTTCTTCATTTTCCAAAACGTTTTGCCAAGAACTTTACAAGGGGTTAAAAAGGTGGGAATGAGTCAAAACGAAGTAATCATTCGGCGACAACAGTTTTTATTTTTTTTTACAATTTTCAAGTGTTAGATCTACTTGGACTTTGTTGATTTTCCATGAATAAATATGGCAATGCTTTAAGAAGCACACCCTGCAGGATCTCAAAATTACAGTAATCAATCACTTCTTATTCTAATTGGAAGTTATTTATGTTGCTTTTTTAAGTGTTTGTCTGATTTTTAATTTTAAAAGTCAGGGCCATGGAATTCACGCCCCCTTCCTACTCAAGATCATGTATGGGGGTTCGATTCCCTCCCCAGACATAACAAATAGCTGGTGCATAAAGGGATAAAATCGTCTGGCGGTCCCACATGATTTTGAAAGAAACAAACAAAAATGTAGAAAATGAATATACCTGAATGAAAGATTTTTTTTTTCATTTGAAAATTAGAAAGAAAATTAATAGAAGTGATTGATTAAACGCCTGATTTTAAGATTTCATTTTTATCTATTCATATAACCCAGCATTTTTTTAAAAAAATGATTAAGAGCTACATGGAAAAATTAGTGCATTTATCCGTGTGCATTCCAGTTTTCAAATCAATTTTTGCTTAAAAGTACACTCTCCCAAATGCAGGCACCCACTAGGAAATAAAACAAAAATATTCTCTAATTTAAGGAACATTTCCTCTTCAAAGTCATTGTGTGTAAATGTCCCAAAAGATTGGATCTCCTGTGATGAACAGCCGTAATTACATAGTATTGCTAGTCTAGAACAAAAACATCATCCTCTTTTTAAAAAAACAGCAACATATTTTGCAGTCACAGTAATACATTTTGAATACTCGCGATGACGGGCGGGATTAGATATTAATCAAATTATGTCTATTCTGTAGCTGAAATCAGTTTCACGGAATTTTGACAGCGATCGTAAACAAAACATGTACATAGCTTATACTAGTGTCCTTTGACCTTCAGTAACACGCAAACTACCTTCATATAAAAATCTCACATTTCGAAAAACAATTAACATGAAACCGCTGTCTTATCAATACAAGAACTTTATATTACCAATCGCAATTGATATGTAAACGATTACTCGCTTTATTGTGTGTAAACTCGTCAATAGAACTGACGAAGCGAGAGTCAAAATGACCGCCATTAAAAGATTGGGTTCTATCACCGGCAAGGCTCCTTAGGGAAAATACGCGATGTATCACTGCAGCGCATTATGTATACGTTTATGTCAGGTCTTTATTAACCAATCAAATCGCGACAATTTTCTTTGTAGTATAATAAATATATATATATACTGAAAGACTATATGTCTATTATTCATAAAAAGTTGTCCTCTCAGAGAGACACATGTTTTGGCTATGCCATCTGTCCTGGTCCGTTTGTTCATGAGACGTTTTATTTGCATTTTCATTTAATACAAATCTGACTTAGTTTTACAGATTTTGATGAAAGTTCACATACTTGTCAATCTTAGTTCTGCAAGAAACAAATATTATTTCTTTGCACAAAGTACAGGGTGAAAATCCATTAAGCTATGTTAGAACAATTTCTAATTTCGTGTGATTCAACCAAAGTGTAAGACATATTTTGTTTTCAACTTGTAATGGGTGTATAGACATAGCAAATATACATTTGAGTGAGTTTAAGCACATAGAGAGAATATTACATGTAACAATTGTAATTCTGTGTTCTTTTGCCTAAGATGTTGGTGCTTGTTAATTTTATAAAAGCCTATCAAATAGCCTATACAGGGGAAAAGATCAACCATATAGGTTTAAAAAAAATTTCTCTCAAGAAATATGCTTTGGAAAACATCAGGGGAAATGTAGAAATTGCATGTTATAAGCAATATCTTCATTATGCACAATATTGTCTACAACAAAAAAAAAAAAAGGTTTTAACATTTCATCAACTAAAATTCGCGCCTGCAATTTCTTTGAATTTGGACCAGTCAAAATTTTGTCGTTAGGGAATGGATTAATATAGCTGTTCTGGTCAATTCCTCCTATATTGTTTTGGTGAGAACTACACATACTTATTAAATTTGTGTACATTATGTTTAAATCACTTAAAAGTATCACCAGTAAGCATGACTTAACCCTTATTAGATTTGTGTACATTATGTTTAAATCACTTAAAAGTATCACCAGTAAGCATGACTTAACCCATTCCCACACAGCCAGGCATTTTGATGCTCCCCTAAAAAAATAAAGGGTGTGGAAAACATTGTGGAAAAATAAACATCCTTGTTACAAACAATTTCTTCGCAGAATGACATATGAATAAATGAATGAATAAAAATGAAATGAATAATTAACATTTTTAAAATTTGTCTTCTGCCACATCTTTAAATTTGGCCCAGTTTTGAATATATTGTTGTCTGGTAATGGGTTAAATAGTTGAAGATAGAATATTCCAGAAAGCAAAAATACTGGATTGCTACCATGATAACTTTGATATCTAATCTTTTGTTAAATACAGTAGAATCATAAAATTCCACATTTTTTGTCAAACTATTTTAATTTACCTTCTTAAGAACACAAAGGAAAAACCTGGACGATCTTGTAAAAATCGCGGACAAGATTTTTGCCCACGAATCCATGACGTCACAGGGTTGACCGAAAAAGTTTTATGTTGACATTATTTTAACTGGACTTTTATGCGACCAAACGTGTAAAAGAATAAAGTTCAATTGAAGCACCATGCTTGAGAAATAGACTGATATAGAACCTTTTTTTTTTAAAAAAAAAGACAAAATGGCCGATTTTTGTTAAATGGGTATATGACTTGTATATATACGTGTAACCTATAGACTCCTATAGGCTATCTCCAAACCGTTTTCGCCCGTATTATGACAAATCGTTGGCCCCCTCCACTTATTCCGTTGGCCCCGCCATTTGACTCCGACAGAAAGATCCACTTCGGTTTTAAACGGTGTTATTTGCAAAGTTTATTTCCAGTAGCATGTAACAATTAAAAACGCAGTACTTATGACGTTTAAGTCGCCAAACCATTCCCCCAAAAAATTAACAAAAAAGGTGCAAAATGTCAATTCCTGTCTAGATGAAGATTTCATTAGTCGACTGGTTATTTGATTGAAAGAAGCGATTAGTCAATTGTAAAGCTGCAAACAAATTTGACGAGAATTTTGTTGATATCAGTGCTTTGGCAACACTTTTCGATTATCAACTTCATTTATATTGCTCTTTATTCATCAATCTGATAGGAGCATGGATACGTACAAAACGTCGATTATTTTTGTTTGTTCATTTTCAGCATGGATATTATACAAAATGAAGTTTTCTTTCTATTTTTTGAATTACAGATCAACGGTTTTTTAATTGTGTGCAATCTTTCAATGGATTGGATGGCACGGAAAGGCGGCTTAGGTATATAATCCTGCCAACTATCGCAGAATGACAAATAGGTTCTTCTTTTATCCTTCTTTGTTTGGATTGAAATTATATTTTGCCGTGAAATGATGCAAAGATCTTCGAAAGTGTCATTAAAAACACCATTTCAAATTAAATTTAATGTTTCTAGTTTACTCTACTTACATTCCACAGGAATTTTGTCCTGAATGTTTTTCAAAACCTTATACTATATACAGCGTCCTTTAGATATTTCTTGACTTGTTAAATTCAACGATATTTTGCTATTCACCCTTCAGCATCTACTGTCCAACCCTTTATTGAACACACAGAAGATGAAACTCGAAACAGTTTGTCTTTATTGTATACGTCCGTTTAGGCTTAAAGGTAGGTATCAATGGTTTTTTGTTTGTTTTTTTTTTTTTTTTTTTTTTGGTTGTTGATGTTGTTGTTGTTTTCATTTTCACAGATTTTAGCTATTTTTATTAACCCTCATTTACTAATTAAAAACAAAATTCTGAAAAGTAGTTTTGTCAAAGTCAGAGCTCGTTTATCTGAGAAAAACAGGGTAGACCCCTAAAAACCTACGTAGGCTATTAATCTATTTTTAAGTTAGGCCGATACAGTTGCAAACCATATAGGGTCATTCACGTGATGCGAATAACCGTTGGAATCTCGAATTTGGTTTGAATTACATTAAACCAACGTCATCATTACGTCATCAGGAATATGTTCGCTAGTCGATCTTTAATTCTGTAAATATCAGTCTAAAACTGTCGTAAGCGTTATTACGAATATAAACACTTAACGTAGCTTTTCGCTAACCGTTTGATGTGCCATGATTCAGGACGTTGGTCGTTTCTCTTGTCAACTTATAGCTTTTCGTCATATGTAAATGAGGTGATGTGATGTCGACAACAGAATTCCGTGATATCTAAAAATAATCTGGAATTCCGCTTAACCTTTCATGTATAACCACAAAAAGCCACTTTAAGCATGTTAGATTACTTCCATGACTTAAACTGACTCAAATTTAAGCATTAAATGTTCGTTTTTGCGTATTTTTCAAAACATTGCACATTTTTTTATCAAGGTTTCAGAAAAACCGATACCAACCTTTTAGGCCGTTTGGGGAGATTTGGGCAACTAAATTTCCAGAATCCGGTTAGACAAACTGGTCTTGCAACCAAGTTTTAATCGTAAATATTACGTTGCCATGATTAGATGCAAATCCTTTTGGCAAGGGAAGACAGCAGTGTGGTTTTATTTCATAAATTGCCCGTAGTGGGAACCCCCTCAATAAAACAATTGGGAAAACATTGCGGAAAATGAAATTGCTTGTAAAAAGAAATTTCTTCATTTAATACAATGTTTTACACCCAGAAAGTTGAAAAATCTACAGCGTAATAAAGTTTAAATTATCGTCTGCAACTCCTTTCAAGTTGCACCAGTCTGCAGTTTTGCTGTGTGGTATTGGGTAGAGGGTAACCGGTCAGTTCTACACACAAGTCCAAATGACTTTTTCAAACGAAGTCCCCCGAATTACTGCTTTTGTTCTTATCATTCTTTGTCAGTAGCATACACAAAAATTAAAATCAAAGGACTGTAAGTACTGAGAAGTTGGAATGCGCTGAAAGGGTCATAACTGTGAAATTCGGTTTCAATTCATTTATTACTTTCGGCGTAAGCCTCCCTACTTTAAACTTAAACCAGCATTCCCATTCGTGTACATAAAAACATAAATCCACATACAGAAATCAAAAACTAGCATTGTCTTAACCCATTCCCAGACAGTGACGCTTTTAAATGACCCTCGTTCTGAAAGCTTTGGAAAACATTGTGGAAAATGAAGAAATTGCTTGTTACAAGCAATTTCTTCATTATCCACAATGTTTTCTGTCCAAAAAGACCAGGACTTTAAAGATTTCATCAACTTACAATTGTCGTCTGCTACTTCTTTAAATTTGGACTGGTCTAAAATTTTATCGTGTTGGAACAGGTTATAAGCTCGGGTCACGCACAGCAAATTAGAATTTTCAAGCATGACATTCTCCTTTTGATCAACTGTAATACGTGAACTCAATTTAGAATCTTGAAAACAGAGAATAACAGCTTCTACAGTAAGAAATCAATGACCTCGATGGTTATTTGACCCTCAACCCGGCCAATTCTGTAACGATCATACTAAACTCACGTGTGATCGATTTGAAATACCGGTTAAGACAAGAAAAAAGACGTTAACGTTATTATAACGTTATTGTTTGCACATGGTAGCTTTGCCCTTTTCCTAGAAATTCCTGTAATATGATGTCTTTATTCGTTATACGGTTTTAGGACCGTAAAAAATCTTAAGTAAAAAGGACCAAGCTGAAAGCTGGATGACACTTGTTAAAGGTTTGATGTGTTATTATTGATTTAAACTTATAAATAACGACATAATAAAGCGTAATTATTTAGTAAATAAGTAGAAATCGGAAGTTGATATGTTTACATTCAAATTTTCAAAATCTTCTACTTTCGTTTTGCATCTATTTGATTTTTATTGAGTAAAAGCTGTAAATCCGACAATAATTGCGTTTGCTTGATGCCTACGATCCCCCTTAATCGCTCTAGAATGTTTTAAAGGTAGGTATCGATGTTTCTGAAACTTAGATAAGAAAAAAATACCAAGTGCCGAAAAATACACTCAAACGAACATTTAATATTTTAAGTTGAGTCAGGTAATGTCTTTGTGGTGATCTGATAGGCCTAAAGTGGCTTTTTGTGGTTATATCGGAAATGTTCAGCGAAATTCAAGGTTATTTTTAGATATCACGGAATTCGGCTGTCGACATCGAATGACCTCATTTGCATATGACCAAAAGTCAACCGAAGGTAACATATTTACTAGCGAAACAGCCAACGTCCTAATTCATGTCACATGAAAGGGTTTACACAAGACCACGGTAAGTGTTTATATTCGATATAACGCTGACGACAGTTTATGACTGATCTTTATTGAATTAAAGACCGGCTAGCGAACATAACTCCTGATGACGTAACGATGACGTTGGTGTGATGTAATTTAAACTAAATTCAAGGTTCCATCGGTTAATTGCACCACGTGAATGATCACATAAACTTCGCAACTTTCTGAAGGTTATCAAAGGGAGGTGTCGATGTTTCTGAAACCTAATAAGAAAAGAAATGTCAATCGCCAAAGGATAAGCTAAAAAGGACGCTTAATACGTAAATTTGAATCGGATATTGTCTTTGCGGTAATCTGATAGGCTTAAAGTAGCCTCTTCTGGTTATTTGGGAAAAGTTCAGCGGAATTCCAGGTTATTTTTAGATATCACGGAATTTGGTTGTCGACACCGCATGACTTCATTTAAGAGATGAAGAGAATATTTTTTTGTTTTCATGGAGGTATGGACCGAAAAACCTAATCACACTGTATGAATACGCGAAGCATTGAGCGAAAAATGCAACAACTTAACAAATTTTGATACCTTTTTGTAGAGAACTATTTTGTGCGGAAGCATTCAAAATGGCTGCGTACTCAAAATTTTGTTCATGGAGGTATGAATTAAATTTTTTGACCAATCAGATCGCTCGTTTTTGATAGACGAAACTAACAATTAAATTATTTGCATATGACCCAATGTCAAAGGAAGGTAACTTATTGACAAGCGAAACAATCAATGACCTAAATTATGTCTTATCAAATGGTCAGCGCAAAACAGTGTTAAGTGTCTATATTCGTATCAATGCTTTTGACAGTTTTGTACTGATCTCTATAGAATTGAAGAACGGCTAGCGAACATAACTTCCGATGACGTGTTGATGACGTTTTGATGACGTTGTTTTAGCGAATTCAATCTGAATACGGGATTCAAAGGGTTATACGCACCGCGTGTATGACCCAACATTCTTCGCAACTGTCTCGGTTAAATCTAAAAATAGATTAATAGCCTACGTAGGCTATTAGGGAAATACCGTTGTTTATTCAGATGAACGTCCTCTGATTAAAGCAAAACTACTGTTCAAAATATTGTATTGAAGTAGTATACACGAGAGGGAATAAAAATAATCAAAATCTGTGACATGAAAAAAACATCCATACCTACCTTTAAGGAAATTCCCTGCTTTTTTCTGATAAGCGACCTCAGAATTTTGCAAAATTACTTTTCGGCATATTGTATTCAAATAGTATATGAGAGGAAATAAACATAATTCAAATCTTTGACATGAAAAAAACATCGCACGCGGCGGCGTGATTATTGTAAAAAAGCATTTGCGACCTGAGACATATTTGTAAACATTGCCTATCTATGGTCACATGACTTCCACATGTCTCTTTTGATCACGTGATTAACAAACACGGATTATTACCTTATTTTTCAATAATTTAAAGCAAACTAAAGCATGTTTAGAAGTCTCTTAACGAATTTTTATCACCCTTTACATGTGCCATATTATTGTCTTCGGCTACAACTAACTGATTGTCCGTGGCAAGTTGGGATGAGAAGTAACCCGAGGTGTATGAATTTCTAAGAGATCACGTGATAAGTGTTATAAAAAAACCGAAATGAAATTGTCTTGTGCTCATTTTGCGGTTTTGTTAAATCTAAGTTGGAATTGCTTCGCATTCCAACTTAATTATCTTTACAATTTGACCATAAGAGCGACGCCACAATAATGCTGTTGGTTATTACGGGGGACAGTGCAAGGATACAAGACAAAACTACTGAGAGGGCCCCGCCTGGTTCTTTGGCGTATTCGATGGATAGCATCTTCACATGGGGGCCTCATTTTCAAGGTCTCAACCGAAAGACAATTATTTTGTTAGTTTGGCCAGCCCCAGGATCGGACTAGCGATCTCAAGGATTGCTCTACCAACTGAGCTAATGGGATTTGTTATAAAGCGGAGATCTCTTAATCGCAACCCTGATAATAGCAATTCACTCCTTAACTGCAACTCACATTTTGCCCAAACAGTACATTTGTAGAACTAACAGCTCCTTTTATTTGTAACTTCTGTTTAATTGCAACGAAATGGTCTAGCAATTAACAGTACTTCACTGTTTATTATTACGATTATTCGGCCAGACCATTACCAGATGACAAAATTTTAGACTGGTACAATTTAAAGAAGTTGCAGGGAACATTCTATAGTACTTTTAAAAAATTGAAATTAAGTCTCAACTGGGATAGAAAACATTGTGAGACTATGCGTTATTATATTGTTTGTAATTTTGTCCCCATATCTACTAAAGATATCCGTAATCTGTGTGGACCCTTTTTGTATAATCTTAACCCCTAACCACATGAAAAAAATTGTAGACTGGACATAATTGAGAGAAGTTGCAGATGGTGACTAAAGTTTAAAAAATACTCTTTTTAGGATAGACGATTAACAAGCAATTTCTTCATTATTTACATTTTTTTAATTGAAAAAGTATGACTTTTGATAACTCGCCAACTTTAAATTGTCGGCTGTAATTTCATTGAATTTGGACCAGTCTAAATGTCTGTCTGTAGAGAAGAGGAAATGGTATTTTAGGGCAAATTCATAATGCAGTCTTTTAAGCATATTATTCTTCAATCAGTTGTTGTGCATTCATTTAATGGCCCCATTACGTTCTTAGGCATTCAAAGCTACCACAAGGCCTACTTTTAATGTGCCATTTGATACGGACCCATTTGATACATATCCGGTGTATTTTCGCATGACTTGCGGTGATTCAAGCCTTCAAGTAATCATGCAAAACATATCGAAATAGAGGATCTTGTCCGCTTCATTACGAGTGAGACCTTGAACAGAGCATTTGAAATAACGTTTATTCATTCGAAAGGGCTTTGGAAATCTTTCATTTATATCAGAGGGATGTTCACTTATTACTGTCATAGAATAAGCTGTAATTACGACGTTTTAGTTCCTTAACCATCAAAATTGTATTGCATAAACGTCGGCAAATGCAGGAGTTCAAAGTTCACTTCCTGTCTAAATGGTTCTCGTAATTGTTCGATTGATTCGTTGATTGACATGTGTGATCTTCCAATTATTATTATCGTTTATTTTCCTTTAACATAACCTGTTTTTCGTTCAAATGAAAAAGGTGGTCGATACAATCTTTTAAGTGGCTCGTGTATAGATTTCCATGAAAATTTGATAAAGGAAAAGAATATACTTTTCCAATAGCTAAAATGTCAACTTGACAAAAGATGTTCCTTTTGTTAAAATGTACTAAAATTTAATTCGATGCATTATATTCCTTAAGCCCTACTTTGAATCGACGTAATTTATCAGAGGTGCGTTCTTTTCGTCAAGATTCTTATTTAGATTTTTTTTTTAGATAAAGCATTCTTTAGATTAAGATCTTTAAGCAGCTAAATCAGAGGTGCGTTCTTTTCGTCGAGATTCTTAAGATTCTTATTTAGATTTTAAGATAAAGCTTTCTTTAGATTAAGATTTTTAAGCTGCTAAATAAGAATGTTAAGAATTCTTAATGAGGAAATTAAACGTACTCAGTATTGGCTTACAACAAGTAGCCTTGACGACGTCGAATTTTTTCACTGAAAATAACAAAAATTGTTCTTTAAAGTGTCTCAAAAATCTTATTTAGCAGGATTTTTTCATCTCGACGAAAGGAACGCACCTCGGGTGAGATCGTAAGTGTTAATAATGACGATAACCGGAAGCCAATGACGTATTTGAAACGTCATGAAAACAACAAATAAGGATATTTCGGGTGTACACGCGCATTGTCATCCATCGAAATAAAATTTTCACCAACAGTACCTGTATATTGGCAAACGTAAACATCCAACATCTCATTTACGTACCTGAGAGCCGTCAACGTGACGTTGTAAATGACTTGGAGGTCCGTTTCCCCCTGAGCACTTATTTCCGCCTCCACCATAACTTACCCCCCACACCAACCGATCATGTTCTGCCACAAAAAAAAAACTCGAGCAAAACACTCATTTGGCATTATCCATACCCTAGCAAGTCTGTCGGTAAAGTCCATTCAAAACCCGGACTTGTCTGTAAACAGGACTGGAGTCCAGTCATTTTGGGTCCAAGTGGCATGATTTCGTGCCAATACAAAACGCATTTGCACGTAATATCGGATCAACCGAACCCGGATTGCAGGTCGCCTTGACCTCGGGCCAGCATCATGCAATCAATTACTAATGATTATGGTTCTTTATGCGCACACCGGAAGTGATCTGGAAGTCCCTCTGTAACGTTTAATATTGCGGTGTCAATCGGCGACGCCGTACCGGGACCACCAGACATCGGCATTGAACCTCATTGGTTGAGCGTTCTCATCACGAGCATGATCCGAGCATGCAAATATCTAACATTTCCGGTCGTAATAAACCGATTCCTTATTCTGGAAACAACACACTTGTACACACTAAGGACATTTGAAACATACCTTTGGGATAGTGAAGCATCCCAATGCCGATACTCATCTTATCTTGACTAAGATGGTGTCTTAAACGTCTATCTGCAATATGGAAATGGAAATCAATCTGAAATTTGTGATAACCTTGTTGAAAGTTCGCTAAAGGTACCAACACACGTGACGTTACAAGACAAAATGAAACACGTTTTAGGGGGTATGTTTTTTCCTGAGATCCTTGCGTAGTATACATGCCGAATCGACATTTTTACTACTGGGTCATCAAGTCCGAATATTAAACTATCTTGATAAATAAAAATTATCTTTTAAGTCGCTTTTTGGGTCGATTTAATTTGAGTATAAAATGATTAAACGAAAATATTATCTTTAGCAAATGTTGGGTAGTGTATAATGCAGTCACGGTTTATCACCGCATCCAGGCACTTATTTGATAACCGCATCCCACCCAGGCACTTGTTTATCTGCAATGCACACACGACGCAGTTTATCTGCACAAAACTAAATAGGGCAGACGTTGTCTAGACATGCTAGACTATGACTCATGCTTAGCTTGATAACCTGTTGTACAAAAATGACCAAAACCAATAAAACGATTAACAAAAACGGCGGCCAGTGTTGGAGTTCAAAACTAATATCGGACATGAATGAATGATTTCATTGGTCGACTGGTCATTTGAATGACAGCCGCGATAGGTCAATTGAGACCTATAGAAGCGACAGAACAAAAGTAGTGATTCTCTCGGGCATTAAACAGTAACACGTGCGCCTAACAAAGATACGGATCAGGAGTATTCGCCATGCCGATTTGAACTGTCTTATAGTGTCTTGTAACGACCATCGAACAAAACCATTCTACTGTGTTGTTATGTAAGTTGATATGTGTCCGCGCATTAGACGCATGTGAAACTGGCGGATCGCTACCCAGCCTACCGAATCTCAAAGCCACGCCTACTTACCACCGAAAAGGAAGTACGACCTAGATGCAAAAACTGTAGCTACGATGTTTAAGTCTGATAAGAGTATTCACCATATGTTTTGTAGACTGCCACTGGCTTAAAGCTTCGTAAGGATCATCGATTCAACCCAATGAACTTTGTTGATATACAAACGGATCAGTATTGGCGCTTTATAAACATTCGGGATTGATTGGTCGGGTATGACAACCAATAAATTCTTTTACCAATTATTAGACGGCATAATTCTCAGACTGGTCTAAATTGAAAGGAGTTGCAGACGACAATTCCAAGCTTCAGATTTGTTTTACCTTTCGGATAGGAAACATTGTTGAAAATAAAGAAATTAGTTGTAACAATGTTTTGGGAAGCTTTTTTTTTTTTCTTTAAGACCGGTTTTGAACTTTGTACTACACAATAGCCGACATTTATGTGAAGCATTTTTGTTGGTTTGGCGATATAAAGGTCGTAACTACAGCTTACATAAGCTGTATTTACAACGTTTATGTCGCTAACCAACAATTTTGCTTTTTTGTTTCATTTAACTACCAAAAAATTTTGCAATTGAACGCCGTTTAATAGCGAAGTGAGATTTCCTGTTTGAGTGGGCGTGGCAATCGGAGTCAGTGGGCGTGGCCAGCGGAATCAGTTAGCGCTGCTAACGATACTTCATTGGTTGGAAATGTCATGCTCAGAAACATGAGTAGGCTAACTTCGAATAATTTCAACACGGGGCGGGGCTAAATTGAGAAATTTCGAAAAAATTTAACCCCTACCCAACCCCATTTCAACACGCCATGAATATCCCAATTCCAACCATCCTATTTTTTGTTAAATTGAAGATACAATAATTGACCAACTGCAGCTGTCAGTCAAGGAATCAACCGACCAATCAAATAATTCATTCATAAGCTTTGAGCTCCGACAATGGCCGCCATTTTTTCAGCTGTTTTTGTCGGTGTGGAGACTTAAACGTCGTAACTACAGCTTATTCGAGCTGTAGTTACGACGTTTAAGTCACCAACCGACCATTTTGCCTTTTCTGTTTCAAGCTTTTAGCCACAAATTTTGCAAAATGACGCTGTTTATAATCGAAGCGGGACTTCCTGTCGGATTCAAGGGGCGGGGCTAACGAAGTAAGTGGGCGGGGCCTAGCATACGTAAATTCTGACATCGACCAAAGACATTCACTTATACTAATCCCCTGTCAACAGCCAAATTGGATATTAATGAGTTTTTTGTTTTTTTCAATCATACTCATAGGACCTGCTCTGATTGGTTCAATGATTTAAGCCTTTCCTGTCAAACATAATTTTGGACCCGTCCAAATTCAAACGTTTTGCAGTAGTGTAGAAAATATTGTTGAGGAAGAAAAAATTTGCTTGTTACCCTCATTATTTTTTCTTTTTCTACAATATGTTCTCGATTATAAAATCACATGGACGTAAAAATCAGGGATTGAACAGGAAAGGTTTACCATATAAACTGGCAGGTTGCGAAAAGATGCATGAATGGATTTTCTGCAAACGTGCTGTTGACAGGTTGTTGGCTTTTTCATTAAGTGACATTTACCTTGACACATGACCTACCTAAACCTTTCAAACCAGACGACAAAATTTGAGACTGGTCCAAAATCAAAGGAGTTGCAGACGACAATTTATAGTTTATGAAATTTCAGATTTTTTCAACTTTCTGTGTAGAAAACATAGCCAAAAAAGAAGAAACCATTTCTTAATTTTACACAATGATTCTCAATTACTTTTCCTCAGTGGCGACCAAAAACGTCATTGTTTCGGAATGGGTTAAAGACCCTGCTATTATTTTAGTATAGCTTACATATGGTATTAGAACATCGGTTTGCCAAAGGAATTTAGGAATTATTTTGACTTTTAACCATCGTTTGACCCATTTCCATAAAATGACCCTTTGGAAAATATTTGAAACAAGCATTTTTTTTCATTTTTCACAATATTTTCTACCTAAACAGTTTAAGAAAATTTTAAATTTTCATAAATTTTAATTTGTCTGCAACTCCCTTTAATTTGGACTATATAGTCTAAAATTTTGTCGTCTGCTAATGGGATAGGCAATTTCTCTGACATACAAAGATAAGTCTTTTTGTATATATCACAGCCAATCTGTGAAATCAGCCATTTCGTGAAATGACTGATAATATTTGCCATTTCATGAAATGCCTAATACTTTCAGCCATTTCATGAAATGACTAAAATATTTCAGCCTATTCATGAAATGGCTGGAAATTTGCCCGCGCCATTTCATGAAATGCCTGAAAATAAAAATTATACATGCATTTCTTATTTTGAACAAGCATACATTGATTTTTTGTCGAAAGAGAAGCTCAAAAGTAGTCGATGACAATATGGGTGGGCTTAAACCATCAGGAGATAACAAAATTTTAGACTGGTGCAAATTCAAGATTACAGACAACAATTGATAGTGTACTAAAAATGAAAAACAAGTCCCATAAAAGCAGAAAACACTGTAACTATTTATTAGTTCTTTAGAAAGCAAAAAGAAGAAGGATATTTTAGTCTAATTTTCAGGTAAGATGGCCTAAGAAACATTATTAGAATTAAAAAAATGATGATAAGAAATTAAGATGATATTTCAAAATGCATAATTTTTTAATAATCCACATAAGTCAATTCAATTACTTAATTCATTCCCAAACAATACCTCATTTTGATGCATGATAGATATAGAGATACGGAAAACATTGTGAGAACAGGAGAAATTGCTTGTAAAAAGCAATTTCTCCTTTTATCACAGTGTTTTCTACCTTATATGGTAATCAATTTCCATTTCAAATACACTCGGAAATGTCTGCAATTTGTTTCTATTTGGACCAAGCTAAATATTGTTGT
The DNA here is from genome assembly GCA_946902895.1 of Fragum fragum. Classification (NCBI taxonomy): domain Eukaryota; kingdom Metazoa; phylum Mollusca; class Bivalvia; order Cardiida; family Cardiidae; genus Fragum; species Fragum fragum. Next base: position 4,424,802 of record OX336377.1, read on the forward strand.
CTGGTAATGGGTTATACAGGAAGTGTTGTTTTAAACCAATACCACATAATTTCATTTTAAACAAAACGTTTATATTAATCCTTTAGAACACAATAACTTGTTTTAACACACTTAAAAGAATGATGTACAGGAAAAAAAGTGGAAAATGAAAAAATAGCAACTATTCAATGTATGTTTCCTCAGCCAATGAATCAATACTCAATCATGCAATTGAAAATGTAATGATATTTTTCTAAATAAATAAATAGAAAGAATTAAGAGGTATTTATTACAAGAACAACAAAATCACCATTCTTTTCTAATCAAACAATGAATCAACTCATTAATATATTCATTTACTAATTTGGATAAACTCTAGATTTTTCTTTGACACAGTTTGGCTGAAAATCCTCAAGACAATCTGTGTAATATTGATATCACATTTTCAGTCATTTCATGAAATGGCTGAACTATCTTCACACTTCATGAAATGACTGAATGAATAAGGCATTTCATGAATTGGCTGAAATGTTTCAGTCATTTCATGAAATGGCTGAATTCACAGAATGGCTGTAACATATACAGACAAGTATTAAAATCTTTCTAAGCATTCTTCCTTTTGGAAGAGGGTAGATTCCATAAAATGACGTGAGGATCTTTTATCCAACCTGAAGTAACTGCCAATTCGAGGCTGTCAAATCAATGAAACACTCGACCAATCAATTCATTCATATAAATCGGCAGTGAAGTTTGAACTCCAATATTGGCCGCAGCGGTTTTGCTGTTTTTGGCTATTCAGTAAACGTCATAACTGCAGCTTATTCTAGCTGTAGTTACGGCGTTTATGTCGCCAACCAATCGTTCTACTTTTTTGTTACATGCTACTTGCCATAAATTTTGCGGGACCAACGTAATAAGTGGGCGGGGCCTGCGGTTAGTCAATTGATTGATCGTTAGACAGGTCCACTGTCGTCGATTAGAAATTCGTGACCCTTTGGTCGTGAATTAGAACCCCGGCTCAGACAACATTTTTAACGATTAAGTCTATCATCAACGAAAAATGCTTCATATAAATGTCAGCAATTTTCAGAATTCGAAGTTCACTTTCGGTCTAAATGAATAATTTGGGTGATCGATTGATTCTAATTGATAGTTGCGACTCGTCATTTTACTGAAGCGATCTGCGAATTAAAAGCAAACGATCCCCTTATAATTATTTCATGAGTTCTCATAGTCTGATAAGCCCGGCTATGCACCCCCATTTGTTTTGCGAATTAAAATCACATGAAAAGGTTTTGATGAAGGTCACCCAAAGATCTAAGTCCAAAATGTCACAGTGTAATAAGAATAAATGATTCCTCGAAGTCGAATTAGTTCCCTCTCCTGCCGAATCCATATTTTTCACAAATCAAAATTCCATGAATACGTTTTGAAAAGGTTTTCCCAAAGAATATACCGACCAAGTTTGATCCATATTGACAAAGACGATTTTTAAAACTATTCTATGATAACCTGGTCATGCCCACATTTTTGAGAATTAAAATTTCGCGAACAAGATTTAATAAAGGTTACTTATGGCATTCTTGCCGCGTTTGGTCCAATTTGAATCAGTGGTTTAGGAGGAGAAGATGTTAAAGACGGACTCCGCACAACGCACAACGGACACTTGCAGATACATGATTGTGATCTATCAAACAAAAAGGAACCATCTATGAGGTGCGAAAACTATCAGCCTGGTCAGTTAACAGGCCGGTCCTGAAGAAGGTCGAAATCTTTTGCACTGTAAAGACATCTTGTGTGGTCAGTTTTTTCTAATTAAAATTTCCACTTAGATACCAACCCATTTCTACTTGGCAAAATTTTAAACTAGTCTAAATTGAAGGAAAATGCAGACGACAGTTTTATGTTGATAAAATTCAAAAATTCTTTAACTTTTTGTGGTAGAAACATTATGGACATTGAAGAAATTGCTTGAAACAAACAATTTCTTCTATGTCCATAATGTTTTCCAAAGCTTTTATTCCCCAGGGGGTCGTAAAAAGGAGGGACTGTGTTGGAATGGGTTAAACGGCATTATTTATCAAATTTTATGGCAAATAAAATGTGAACAAATAGTAAAATAATGTGTTGGTGAACATAACGTCGTAACTACAGATTGAATAAGCTGTAGTTACGACGGTAAAGTTGCCAAACCGACAGGAAAATGATTCACATTTATGTCAGTGAATGTTTGAGTTCAAAGTTCATTTCTGTTCTAAATGAGTAAATGAGTAATTTGATTGGTCGATTGATTCTTTGATTGGCACTGACAGTAGCATCCGTAAATTTAAAAAAGAAAAGAAAAGAAATGTCTCCATCGAAATATAAATGAAGTAAATTCAATAACACAGAATTCACGAAAATATTTTCATTAAGTTGTATCCATGACGCACATGCATAAATGTGACATATTAAAAAAAGGGACCTCCTTGGAATTGCACAAAGTATCGACCTTAATCATTCTGCACGCCGGTCCTGAGCAAAGTGACCCGGATCGAAACCTTTTGCTCTGTAAAGATTTTCTGAATCTGGAATCTGGAATGGTCAAATTATATTGCTATACATTCATACCTAAAATAAAATTTCAGATTGACCTCTGCCAGAACATAATTCTTTTTCGCCTATTTTTTCAGTATTTATTTCTTTCTTCTTTTCTTTTATTCTTTATTTCAGATAGGGTATTTTCATCTTGAAATCTATCAACAAAGATTAGGAGCTATGACCCTTTAAGAAAAAAAGGAAAATTAATTTTTGACCTAGCAAGGTATGGAGAGAATCATAGGGCATCTGACCTATCGCGGCTGTCAATCAAGGAATCAATCGACCAATCAAATCATTCATTCTGGAATTGGGCTCTGGACATCAGCATTGGGCTCCATTTGTGGGAAAAATCTTTGTTCGTTTGGTGATGTAGTTACGACGTTTAGATCACCAACCAGCTATTCTACTATTTTGATGGACTCCGTAAGCGTCCAGTGGGATGTTACTATGTTAGAAAAGAAGTAGTGCACAGTTAGGTTGGATTTAATAATTTTCAAAACCTGTCGCCCTAAACAACTGTACATTTTGTAAATGGCGTAATACGAGGATTCCATAGAACGCAGAAAGACTGCTCTTAAGTATAAAAACACCTAACAATAACCGGTCACGGTTTCAATAAAGCGGGGTCTTACAACTAGATAGTGAGTAATTTGCCTAACTCAGCACACCAGCTGTATACCGCAGGAGTGATAAGCTTTACAGTAACATATATTTAAAGATGTTTATTGTTATTTTGATTTAGCGTTTTCAATCAATTTCAAAACGACAAATTTTTGGACTAGTTACAGACGCGACAATTCAAATTGTTAACGTATTGAGATACAAGCAATTTCTCCCTTTCTCGCAATATTTTCTTTAATGCAATTCTTCGGGGGCGTAAAAAAGCGTGACTGTGAGGGAATGGGTTAAGCTTCTACTGGATCACGGAAGGTTTAAAAGATATACAAAATCTCCCATTTGTTTCTTACAGGTAATAACTCTCAATGAATATTGCTAATCTAATATTGTTCAAGATTCTTAGTTATTTTAGAATGTCTTCGGAAAAGGATAATCCTAAAGAATGGATTGATCTTGAAAGCTAGTTAGACTGCGAATAAGTGAATTTGCTTTAACGTGACTTTCAGTAGTATTTCAGTAAAACCGCGGATGGTAGGTGCACCCAACCATGACTTCCAGTCGTGTTTCATACCAGTAACATGTACAACTACGACAATAGATTTGGGCCATTTCATGTGAAGCTGCTCAGCCATCTTAACAGGCGAATCACTTATACTTCCATCCGTGTAAGATAAATGACGTGTGTAACAAACGAATTTTTCCCGAACTTGTGATCGTGCTCAGGACTCTAGAATAAAAACATCTTGTATTACATGTTCCTATTAAACAAAACAGGCTAGGCGACAAGTTATGCTTAACCCTTTCCCGCTTTTTGAAATGTTCGACTGATCCGAACTGAAAGAGGTTGCAGACAACAATGAAAATCGGATGAAACTTGAAATAAAACATTCTTGTGGGAGAAAGTATTGTTGAAGACGAGGAATTTTGTTTGATACAAGCGATTGCTTCTTTTGTAAACTTAAGAATAGAATCACAGTGACGCAAATTCACGGGGTTATACAGAAAAGGGTAAAAAAAGATAATCTATATGGGAATTGCCATTTTGTACACCAAAACGGGCATATCACAACACGGATATCCATCATTAGTACTTTCAGTGCTTTGATTATTACATGCTACTGGCTATAAAGTTTGCAAAATAAAGCCGTATAGATTCGAATTGCTGTTCCGCCCCCACCACTGGAATGTTTATAGGATTTACGAAATCCACAAATCAAAGTACCATTCAATTAGATAATGGCGTTTTATTGTTCCTTATAAGCCCACTTTTTACGACGCCAGTTTACGGTATTTGTGTATATATCAGAAAGTCAAGGATTTCCTTGTTTTCAAAATAGCAAGAAAGATACAGTCGTTCAGATCCGGGGTCATAAGCAATATGCTTTACTTTGTATCCCACATCTATAGATGGAAGTTCTTCTTTCGTGGCGAAATTGAACCGTCGTATACATTCATCTTCAGTATCACAGATATATACTATACCATGGTCGTCAGTCGTTATACAACTTGGCTCTGAAAACCCTGATGAATCAGGCTGGAAAAAACGAACCTTTTTCTGGCGACGTGAGATAGACAAAACCGTTTTATCACTGCACTCGGGTATGAAGAGGGTGTCACCAAGACGTGAAATACCGACTACATCTAAATAATCTCTCATGAATATTCGCTTTACCTCCACTCCTTTCTTGTTCAAAAAACACAATGAACCATCAGAAAATCGGTAAACTATAAATTTGTTCCTGTGGTATATAATATAGCTATACTCTGCACTTACGTTGAGTATTTCATTGATTTGTTTCTGTTCAATATCAACAAGAAGTAAAGCTAGGAGTTTCCCTGTTGTAACGGCTAGTATATTAGTGTCGTATTCACACACACACAGAGGTTTATAAAGTAAACCTTTCCCTTGAGTGTGCGCTTTGAGCTTCATTTCTGACCAATTAGGTTTATCTTTACTTCTTGTTTTGCTTTCCTCAGATTTGAGATCATAAACTAGTAAACGGTTATGAAAACGATCACACACAACTAATTTTCTCTCTAGTGTTATGGCTAAGCCCGCTATAGCTAAGCAACTAGAAGAAACAATAGAACTTATTGCAATCTCGTTGAATTTTGGTTTAAGTGTGAAATTAACAGGGGAACTAAATATTAATGGTTGCGGTTCTTTCATCATTACTTCACGGACAAATCCCCCCCTTTTCCATATCAAAGCGTGGTTTGAGCCATGAGAACAAATGTACAATTCATTTAATTCGTTGTCATAAATAATACATTGTATCTCCTTTCCTACCTTAATTGGTGGCAACTCGATGTGATTGCTGTAATTATATGTTGTTTCAAATCGACGGACTGACTTTATTCTGCTGTCACACACAAAAATCGTTTCCTTTACATTATTTTCCCCAACAGATAAGCCTTTTAGAGAACCAACCAACATGTTCTTGTCTGAAGAATTTAACATTTTTGGTTTTATATTAATACAGTCAGCTAATAAATTATCGGCATCGATAATGGCGATCCGATTATTCTGTCTATTGGTTAGGTATAGCTTTCTTAGAGGACCTGAAATACAGACTGGTTCGTGCAGAATACCTGGACAATTGAGTTTCTGTTTTATATTGCCATCGGTGTCAAGAATACAAACACCTTCAATACCAAATGATACAGCAATTAACCTTCTACCGTCGACAGATTTAAACTTACATATTCCTCTATAAACGTGTTCCGTTTCTTTTATCCTTTCTATTTTTTTCCCTTCTAGATCAACAAAAAGTAGTACTTTCTCCTGGCCCGTCGTAACAATCAACTTACATTTTTCATATTCACATAAATCAAATGGTCTGTATCGCCGTGTTCGTCCATTTATGTTCTTGATCAGATGTACATAAGACCTTCGACACTCTCTTTTTCTTATAATTCTAAAATGGTTAGTCACTTTTAAGCCATAAGCCTTCAGAGAACAATTGTCGTGGTCCGCAAACACGACCCTCCTGTCTCTGGTGATGGTCGCACCGGTAATGTTCGATTCTCGCTCAGAGTCTAGAAAATGCCACACCTTCAATGGATGAAGGTATGGTTTCTTGTCTTTTTTCTGCTTCACATGAGAAATATATTCTATATCTTCTTGAAATTCAATGGTTTGTTCCTGGTATCCTTTTTTATCAAGGGTTTCTTTCTTGGCCATTCCTTCACCAGAAAAGCATCCAGGCAAAACATCATCACCAGACTGTCCACCATTGTACTCTGTTTGTATAAAATCGTCTTCCTTACTTTCAGTTCGGTCTCCTAGTTCCTCTATTGTGCAGACATCTTTTGATGTCTTTTCACTTTTAAACCATTTGTTTCCCATTGCAGTTGTTTTATTGTTATTCTATTTCTTGATAGATCAAAGATTTTTTACTTGCCATTTTTGTTGTTGTTGTTGATGATGCTGTTTGTTTAAGTCAAATTTTTCCGTTGAAATATCGGAAATATCCGTTGAAATATCGGAGATGTTTAACCACGATAAAATATTATTCCTCTTGACCGGTATGAATCGACGTGTAAAATGCCTACTCTGTTAGACTAACATAGTGTTTATATATGTCTAACTACGTATACTTAACAAAATGTTTAAAGTGATTCGGAAATTTTTCAAAATTAACCGCTTATACGGTAAATAGTTTTATCTTAATATTGTGGTAATTATGGAGAATGTGTGTTTTCATTTGTTGGTGTTGTTTGTTGTTTTGGTTATTCTTTAAATGACCTGAATCATACCGAGTTAACCTTTTCCTGTTCTGCAAACTTTTAGACATATCCAAATTCAAAGCTTTTGCATACGAAATCTTAATGTGGCTTGAATTTGAATAATAACCATTCAGTAGGGTAGAAAAAATTGTTGAAAAAGAAGAAATCGCTTGTTCCAAGCAATTTTTTCTTTTACCACAATGTTTTGTCAAGTATAAATTCACAGGGACGTAAAAACCAGGGATTGAACAGGAAAGGGTTAAACAAAATCTAAGTAAAACAAGTTTTGCTTAGATGTCGAAAACAAATTCTCTAAAGACTTTATGCAAAAACAAGATAATATTTTTATCCTTATGTCATTGGCATTGTATTATCCGATATAAGTATCGAGTGGTTCTTCCGTAAGTTTTCCTAAGTGTTAGGTGGTGTAAAACAATGTAATGGTGCTTGTAATCCGTGTTACGCATCTTTGACCCGGACACGAACGATTTTTGAAGCTGCCAGGTGCTCGAAAGCTATTGAGTTTAGCGATCGGATGCATCATTGAAGTTAATATACATACATGTATATCTATCCTAATTTTTCATTTCTTCCTTTTTAAATTCAAATCAAATGATGTTTACGACATGTTTACTACCGAAATTTATTTTTTAAGACATGTTTCTTCCGAAATTGAAATAATCTATTGTATGATGTCTTTGCGTTGACTTTGTTAACCTCGTATTAAATGAGTTCTACAGATTTAAACGAATCCGAAAACTTATTCATTTTTGGATCTTTCTATATGTTACATAAGGAAGCGAACATGCTAAAAAATCAACTTTTTCTGGTGTATAAGGTTACTTTTAAAACCAAATTCTCTGATTTTGCCGACATAAAACTGCAGAAGTGTTAACGGGCCTTTCAGAGCACGTGGTGATCCCCTTAGACGCAGCATGTTCTTTATCATACGAGATAACGTGAGACATTTTATCAGTGTATGTGGTTATGGACATACTTCATCAGGGATTATGTGTCACGTGCTAACGAAAACCTTAAAAAACACAATAATTATATTATTCCGCCTTTTAAGGTGCCGAGGAAATGTAGTTTTAGAAAACTTTTTGAGGACAGGCGAATTTCTTCTTTTCTCACAATTTTTCGACTCTTTCGGCACTTATTTTTTGACTTATTTAAACTTTGAATTGTCAGCTATTTCTTTCAAATTGGACCGGTCGATTTTTCATTTATAGAAACGACCGGCCGGTTACAATATGAACTACGATTTAAATAAAGCCGTTGATTATGTTTGATATTACATATGAGTTATCACTAGTGAAATAACTTTGAAAATGTAAGGTATATAATAACGCATTTTCGATACCTTGAAAATGACGTCACATATTTATATCAAAGGACTGAAATTTCTTGGAATGCGCTTAGCCGGTATTTCAAATCGATCACCCTGAAGCAAGTTTCCGCGCATTTCCGCAAATTTCCACGTATACTCAAAAACTTGAAAAATCTACTCGAGGTTAGTATGATCGTTACAGAATTGGCCGAGTTAAGGGTAAAAAAATCATCGAGGTTATTGATTTCTTACCGTAGAAGCTGTTAATCTCTGTTTTCAAGATTCTAAAAGGAGTTCGCGTATTACAGTTGATCAAAAGGAGAATGTTATGCTTGAAAATTCTAATTTTGATGTGCGTGACACGAGCTTTTAACCCATTCCAACACGATAATTTTTTAGACCAGTCCAAATTTAAAGAAGTAGCAGACGACAATTGTAAGTTAATGAAATCTTTACAATCCTGGTCTTTTTGGACAGAAAACATTGTGGATAATGAAGAGATTGCTTGTAACAATGTTTTCCAAAGCTTTCATAATGAGGGCCATTTAATAGCGTCACTGTCTGGGAATGGTTTAGACAATGCTAGTTTTTTATTTCTGTATTTGGGTTTATGTTTTTGTGCGTTATTCACGCACAAATGCACACGAATGGGAATGCTGTTTTAAGTTTAAAGGAGGAGGCTTACTCGGAAAGTAATAAATGAATTAGAAGAGAATTCCACAGTTATGACCCTTTCGGCGCATTCCTACTTCTCAGTACTTTCAGTCCTTTGATGTTTAATCTAAGTTGGAATTGCTCCGCATTCCCGACTAATAATGCGCTAGCTGTTGGAATTCTAGATAATGGTTCTTCGGAAATATTGTTAATCGACTATCATAGTGAAAATCCAGCTGGCGTCCAAGTGCAAAATATATAACCTCGCGATTTAAGGTACAATATTTACCATTATGTCTTATCGTAGGGAAGATAGTTTTTGACGGAATTAAACTCTTTTAAGTAATTTTGGTTGAGATTCGCCAAAGAAAGAGCATCCAAGTACCACCTTACAAGCCTTATTAGCTTAGTGATATAGCAAACTGTTTAAAAGGTTTTTTGTACATAATGAACAAATGAACGGACGATTGTCATTGATAAGTTGATTAGTTGAGCCCAAAAATAGAAACTTGGCTACATCGAGTAGTCGATTACGATACGCCGAATTGATAGGGGAAGTAACTACAGCATATATTGTAAAAAAATATTGGGTTGATTTCCCTTGGCCTTATAATGATTCATTAGCGGTTTTGTTAATCTAAACACCGAATCTAGATTTCACGCATTTCTACGCATACTCATAAAATCTACGTGATCGACTCTATCTTGTTTCCTCGCTGATTTAGAAAATAATTAACTTGCCGTATGCTCACAGCCTGTTTTGTTGAGGAAACAATTAAGGAAATGGTTTAAAACTTGGATAATATTGTATCTTAAGATATTCACGATTAACTGTCTAATAAATTGTCTAAATGAAATAAACATTTCACTCGCGTTTCAATGTAGAATCTAGGTCAATGGTCAGTGGAGTCAAGCGAATACGCGTGCTACAGCATATATAGGTCAAACTCCGCCCCGCATTTTAGCTTAAGTAGTTCCTTTAAAATTTCATGTTTCTCCTTTTGGCATGGTATTTTCCAGTCTTGGCGATGGCCAGAAGTCTAAATTCCTGTATGCGAATTGCAGACAAATGCTGCATAGTATTCATGTTTGCTTATGGATTTCTGTTGGGACTATTGGTTGTTTTGTGACGAGGTTTGAAATTTTAGGCCGTCCCTAGTTAAGGAAATTTCGGTGGTTGTTGTGTTCAGTGTGAATTGTCGAAAAGTTTATTCCTAATGGTTTCATTGTCCTAGTATGAATTTCATGGGAATTGAACGCTCTTTAAGATGATTTCAGGTACGAGTCCAAAGGAAACTTTTGAAAAGAACTAAATAAAGCCAACCCGATCGTTTTTACTCTACTTTTAGTTAGTGAAAATCGGACAGGAGTGTAACCATATACAGAGTATGGTAAAAGCTCCGCATAGACTATACCGAATCAAACACCCTTTCACCTCTCGATCTTTGAAACGTGCATGTAGCGCTCCATGTGTAATAATGAAACGATCAATTGCAAAGACAATTTTTCAACATTTACATACAACATTACAACATAATCCAAAAAATTCACACATTGATGAAATAAAGTAATTGAAAATATTGTGATGAAAGCAAAATAACATGTTCTGGTTTATTATTTAACTATACAATTTTAACTCATTACCAGACGGCAAAATTTTAGACTGATTCAAATTGAAAGTAGTTACAGACAACAACATTTAGTCGATAGAATTTTATATTTCTCATACTTTCTCGGTAGAAACCATAGTGGAAGATAAAGAAATTGCTTAATGCAAACATTTTTTTCATTTTACAAAATGTTTTCCAAAAATTTTTTGAGGGGCGTCAAAAAGCGTCATTTTTAAGTGAATCAATGTTTTTATATTCTTTTACAGGATTTTAAAGGGATTACATTTTGATGTTTTAAATTCAATTAATTTGATTTGTTTCTCATGTTGTCCTTGCATCATGCAATACCTTTACGCCGTTTTAATAGCTGTTGGTGCCGGGGTACAAATCTTCTACTTCAAGTATTACTTAAGGGGTTTATTTGTTATTTTCAATTAATATGTATTTCCTTATAAAAGGAGAAGCATGCACTATAAACTAGGGTAGTGCTTGTGATCTTGTTCGTGTTTCAATACTCTGTAGTTATGACTTCATCTTTGGTGATTTGAGCCCAACTATTTATGATTCGTTTTTTGAACATTTGGTGATTTGTTAATATAAGTTCAGTTTAGAAAAAAAAACATTGCCGTTAAATGCATTTTGTGTATGTGTGCCTTTACTGGCTCTTACCATGGCGATGTATGGGTGGCAAGGTGACATCAGTATTGAACATTCTGATGAGGCAGCAAAACCGCTCCCAAGACTGATAACGGTTCTGACCGTGATAATCGACGTAAGTGATTAACCTCAAGTCCAATCAGACCACACTCGGCCATTCCCGTAACTTTTAGGAACATACATCGGGCATACATAAGACGAAGCATTGTGTAACAAAATGATTCATTTTGATAACCGGAAATTGTGTAGGGAAACATATGACGTAATCTCGATAAACCCGGAAGGTTTGGAGCTCTCAAAATAGCTAAAACTCTTGAAATTTCCTTTTGTTGTTTTATGTTTTGACATACTTTGCTCTGATGCCAGGTTTCTTTGAAGACCAAACACAGTTCGTACGGAACTTTACCGCAGTTGCTTTGCATAACGAATAGCACCATCTTTGTGTCTTTTTGTCTCTTGGAAGTATTTATGACTTCGCACACATGACACTCTCCCTCGCGCTCTTAAGAATGACCCTCCCCTGGATCATTTTGACAACCATGTTGACAATTAATTTGTGTTAAGATAAAGCATCCTGTCGTACAAGGCTGGCGGACATTATCATTATGTGTAGAAGTTGATCCATAGAATACTTCGCTCGTAAAGAAGCGTTTAAAATGGGTTAATTACAAAATGACCCTTCTCGGCTGTCAATCAAAACAATCGTCGGCTAATCAAGATATGATGTGATGGTGACCCCCAACAAGCATTTTTGGTTTATTCAACCAGTTGTAACGACGTTCAGGTCGCTAACCAACGATTCCCTTTGTATTTTGTGTTTCTGAACATATATTTTGCAACCTAGCGTCATTTAATAGCCAAAATGTCTTGTCGGAGGGGCAGAGGGTGTGATCAACGATCTGTCAATCATTACACTGCAAGAAACCTTTAGTATTTTGTACAAGATATAATATTCTTTACCTTGTCTCAGTTATCGAACTTTGAGAATTCATTTCTCTCCTATTTACGAAAAGTTGTCGTCCTTGAAAAAAGCCCCTTTTGTATTTCACATTATAACCGTTGCTACGCGTTAAGGCAAATGGATCTAGAGGACAATGTAAGATCGATTTAAGATCGAATTATCTGTCATTGGGTCAAAAGTAAGAGCTATATTTTCATGAGAGGCGGAGCAACTAAAAAGTACAGATTTTGTTTTTCACGCAAATTATTTATTGCATCGAAGAGGCTTTTTTAAATCAAAGTACTGAAAGTACTGTAAGCTAGCAAAGCATGGTTGAATTTAGAAAATCTTTCCCTAGTTGGGTAGAAAACATTGTGGACAGTGAAGAAATTGCTTGTTACAAGTAATTTCTTCATTGTCCACAATGTTTTCCAAAGTTGGTGTTTTCCTTGAAATGCTTAAAAAATGGAATTGAATGGAAATAGGTTAAATAATATGCTTTTGACAGAGTTCTCGACAATATTCCCGAAATACATAAGAACTACTTTATTGCGTAGGCATTTAACAGATTTAGTGGTTAAGCCTCTATTGACAGGTTGCACTCGTTGAACTTTGAGACGACCTCAAAATTTTGTCTGTTAACTTAAGCTATTAAAGCTGACGCTTTGCTAGCTAAAAACAAACCCCCTCAAAACGCTTCAGTTCGCACGTGAATTAGGATACATGGAAACCTGATGATTTTATCTGCTTCTTTTGTCCAATAGCGCGGAAATGACGAAAGCAGGACTAAACCTTCAAAACATTTCTATAATTCCATTCAATTAATTTGTAAATATTCTCCGAGAAATATAAATCTTATCCATGTAAATATATGTAATTGTTAAATAACGCCAATTTCCTTAACGTTAAAATGTTGATTTTTTGATAACAGTCATAGAGATCGTAAAAATGTTTAGGTCTACAAACTGATCGCTAATTGCTACTATCGATCTGAAATTTGTAACGAATCCTCGCGTCTTAGTTAACCCTTGTCATGCTGTATAAACTACCTGACTGAATTGCTTTAGAATCAAGGGGGTGAAAGCACCGATAGAACTTGTTGTTGAAAAATCAAAATTTGTTTTAGAAATCATTTTCATAAACAACTCTGGCAGGAAAAGTACAAACAGGAGATGTAGACAAAGATCAGACTGAAAACAGGCTGATCTTGGTCTAAACCTCCTGCTAAAAACCGGAATATTCCGAGTTCAGCATGAAATGTGTTAACATTTGATATTCGTCTCGACCTTCTCGCGAATCGTCAAAATATTCCTACCCAACTTGTATCCAATACATCGTGTCGGCTTACTAAGGTACAGTCATATTTATCATTTATTTTATAACTACCAACTTTCCTTATAAGATTCATTCATTGAAGGTTTAAGCCTGTTTATTTTACATCGATTAGGAAACAAGTTCTTCCAACGTAGATTAACCCCCATTCGTCCTTTGTACGCGGACAAAATCACATTAAACTATTCCTTTTCAGAGAGTTACTGATGCAGGCATGATCTGAGGTGCGTTCTTTTCGTCGAGATTCCTAAGCTTCTTATTTAGATTTTTAAGATTAAGCGCTCTTTAGATTACATTTTAAGCCGCTAAATAAGAAACTTAAGAATTCTAAATGAGGAAACCAAGGTACTCATCATTGGCTTAAACGAGTAGCCTTGGCGACGTCGACAGTTTTCATTCAAAATAACAAAACTCGTTCTTTTTGACACTCCAAAAATCTTATTTAGCAGGATTATTCATCTAGACGAAAAGAATGCAACTCAGAGGTGCGTTCTTTTCGTCGAGATGAAAAATCCCGCTAAATAAGATTTTTGAGACGTCTTACAGAACGATTTTTGTTGTTTTGAGTGAAAATATTCGACTTCGTCAAGGCTACTCGTTTAAGCCAATGCTGAGTACGCTTAAATTCCTCATTAAGAATTCTTAAGATTCTTATTTAGCGTCTTAAAAATCATAATCTAAAGAACGCTTTATCTTAAAAATCTAAATAAGAATCTTAAGAATCTTCTCGAAAAGAACGCACCTCGGATGACGCATATTTTCCGATTAAGCGACGTCACGTCGAGACTGGCGTTCTTGTTATTATATTAACCCTTGTCATGCCGAAAAAAATCTCTATAAGATTGAATCAAATTCAAAGGGCTGACGGCACTGGATGCACTTATTATGACTTAGTATTTGTCTTCAACATTTTTTGTATGACCATTTCTGGTTTAAAAAAGAGAAGCAGGAGGTGTAGACAAAGATCAGACTGCACATATGTGCAGGCTGATCTTTGTCTATACTTCCTGCTAAAATAGGAATATTCCGAGATCAGCATGACAAGGGTTAAAGTTGATTTGATACAAGTTTCGTGGCCGTCTTATATCTTTTAAATTTATATTAGACTAAATGGAATGCTATGATGCAATAGTGATATGAAACCTTGCACTGGATTCTTGCTTCCGGACTCGTGAAATATCTAAATTTTCCTGCGTGTCTCGAGTCCAATACATTGTTTGTATCACAACTGTATCGCATTATTCCTTATGAATGTGCTGTTATCAGGCGCTGTTATGGTATAAGCGAAGCCATGCATGTGCACTTCCAAAAGTATCATAAAACAACAACCCTACCACTGTCAAGTCAGACTTTTACTGCAGCAGAAATTTATGCATCTCTTAAAACTGTCCAATTTGATCGTCCGTAGCCCCGGATAGAGTTAGAGATTTCAATGACACATCGTAATAATTTTGCTATTTGTGCATTAAAGCCTTAGTTGTTGAAACTTGATGGAATCGTCTTGAATAAAACTCACAATTTTAGATTTGTAAGAGAAATGTCAGGCTAAGATTTTCACTATTCTTTCTTATCCCGTGCCCCGGTGTTCAATTTATTCGTCGAAAGATTTTTTAAATGCCATGCTTGAAATAACTTTGATGTATTGCCATGTTCATTTTGACCCAACACTGGTTAATATGCTATTAAGATTTGGTCATTAAATTCTAAACATTCTGTGGCGTCTAGATGACTGTTGCATACAAATTAAATCGGTTATTAATTATATGATAAACCCATGACTCTAAAATTAGATATTATTAGTTTATATATGTAATCGTTTTCACAAACAGCAAGGAACTATAAACCTGAATTATTGTAGAGATATAGTCAAAATTTAGAATTAGTAAACCGAACCAAACGTTACTGTGATAGAAACTTTTACCCTTTCCTGTTTTTCAAACTAACAGACCTGTCCAAATTCAATGGTTTTGCAGACGGAAATTTAAAGCGGTTTTAATTTGAAAACTAACCAACCAGTAAGGAAGACAATATTGTAGAAGAAGAAATTGCTTGTAACAAGCTATTTCTATTTTTACTACAATATTTTTTCTCACTTATAAAATCTAAGGGATGTAAACCAGAGATTGAACAGGAAAGGGTTTAAAGGTACTTACGTCGGGTTTGGGTGAAAGGATTTGGTTCTTCAATTGTTTAAGTTTTCAATGGGTGTCATTGGGCGCATTTCCTAAAGACTAAGTAACAAAAGAAAGGTGGGCCTCTCTCCTTAAAGTGTTTGTATATAGAGCCTGTAACCGAAGTGACTGACCACGCCCACTGACCTCTAACAGGAAGTTCGATCTAGATTTATAAACGACATTAGTTAGTAAAATGAACGTCAGTAGCAAGTAACAAAATAAAAACGGTAGACCTAAACGCCGTAACTACAGCTGACCACACCGACTCCAATAGGCAGTTCGATTTAGATGAATAAGCGGCAATTTGTTTTGAGCCTGGGGAGCCCAGGCTGCTGAGTTTGCCGAGTCCAAACAGGGAAGATACTTTTCACTCTTCCTTATGATCCTCTATCAGTTATAATTTCGAAATGAGTACGAATCCAGCTTTAACGTACCTCTTGATCTACATTGGCTTGTCAAAGTACAAAAACAGTTAGGTAGATTATCCAATGTTCGCAAGACAGTGAAGTCTGATCTGGGTGGACATTTCATATTCAAAGTAGCCACCTTTACTTGAGACATGTCTTGCTTGTCGTTGGCTCGACCATCGGTGCTGGTTCTTCAACCTAGCGATAAACAATAAATACAGAAGTACAATTTACATCGAGTGGTCAAAGGTCATTTTTGTCTATACAGTATAAATATATTCACAACAGTCATTATTATCATTTTTGGTGTGTTTTGTTGTTGTTTTGTTTCGTAGAAGATTTGAAAATGTAAAACTAGTTTCATTATCATGTCCCAATGAAACAAAGAAAATCAAAAAAACCTTTGACTCTGCCCTCAAAAGAAAAAATCAACTATCATAAGATTTTAAACATAAACCACATATTTTACAACTATTATGATGAAATAATGACGAACGAGGTATAGGGAGAGTGACAAATGCACGGTGACCTTACATTCAATGTCTTAGGCTAAAAATCAATTCAAAAACAGTACAATAAGAAGAAAGTAACGACAACAAAATAACCGTTTTGTTGACAACTGGTCTTAATCAATAACGAATCTGAATATTTGTGTTATGAATGATTGACTAAAACAAATGCACAATTTTCCATAACGTCCAAAATTATTCAAGATCTCGAATACAGATGATATTGTAGTTAAAGTGATAGACACTCATAAACCTAACCCGCATAAGCTTGTTTTGTACGCTCAAGTCAGAAGACTGAGTGATCACAGACTGCCTATCCTATGATTCTGTCCAAGTCTTGAATGGTCGATCGATGTTCGAAATATCCCGGGGCCTATAGGTCGACGATAAGATTGTCGCCCTTAGATACAGTATATATGTTTCGCCCAAATTATTTTCGTGCCTGACATTGAAAATCTCTAAATATCTTAAAATACGAACTTTCACTCAAATATTCCGTTAACCCCTCGCCCACTTGGAAAGGTAATCTAAGATGGCGAACAGAAATTATTGAAAACAAAATCCGTTGACATTAATGCGCACGGTTCCTAGGGCCGGCGATGACGAATATGATTGAAATAAATAGGTAACGATTGAAAATTAAATTGTTTCGAATATAATAAATAGAGTAATGAACTAGTAATTTTTCATATGAAAAATCTCTCCTTTGAATACGTTGTTGTGCGTCAAAAAAACTCGCCCTTCGGACTCGTTTTTCAACGCCTAACAACGCATTCTTGAGAGAGATGTTTCATATCAAAAATAACCAGTTGGTTATCTTCTACATTATACACAACAAAATCACGGAATAATCCATAGTAATGGTCGACTCTCAAATTGATTTCTGTAGGTACAAAGAATTTTTAAGCCAATCAGAATTCACAGATTTCGATAAACGAAATTTAAAATAAGATTATTCCCAGGTGGTCTTATTTGGCATGACGAACCTCGTGTGCATTTAGGTGGGGGTCCGGATGCATAAAAATTATCCCAATGTGCACGTGTATTTAACACCAAAATAAATGGAAATAAATGTCATCTTACATGAAATTAAATTGTTGTTTTCTTTTAAATCTCACTTCGTTCGGTGTTTAAACTTGGACATTTTAAGGACGCATTTTGAAATGGAGGGAAGAAAAATCCATGTTTGTGACATAGGCTGATGGTCGATGTCAACATTACAAAATTTAATTTTGACAGGGAACTCGATGTTCTTTTGACATGAATAGACCTCACTTTGGAAAATAAGATCTTTTTTTTTTTTGTTTTCATTGAGGTATGTACCAAAAACTTAATCACACGGTATGAATATGGGAGACGGTTTACAAAAAAAGCCAATCAAATCACTTGAATTTCGAACGAACCTAATTTAAATTATTGGCGTATGTATGACTTGAGCACAAGAAAAACATTTTTTTGGACTTGAACAATGAACATAGTCTTAACCCCTGTCATGCTGAGCCCGGAATATTCCGGTTTTGACAGGAGGTGTAGACCAGGACATAAGTGCTTGTAATTTTCCTGCCAGAGTTGTTTATGAAGTTGATTTTGAAAAAAAAAACTATTGATTTTTGAACAACTAGTTCTATCGTTGCTTTCATCCTCTAGATTTTAAAACAATTATTATTCAGTAAGGTAGTTTATACAGCATGACAAGGGGTTAATACATTCAGTTGTACATGGATAATACATTAACGCTTGGCATGCTGTATAAATTCTTGTTTGGAATTGCCCTCGAATCAAAGGGCCGAAAGCACCAAAAATCCTTTCTTTGAGTCAGTAATTTCTTTTTGTCAAATAATTTTATGAAATACTGTTGCTTAAAATGTTAAACAGGGGTATAGACTAAGATCAGACTGCATATACTCGTATTTGCAGGATGATCTTAATTTATGCTTCCCCTATCTACAAAAATATTGCGGTTTTTATGGAAACGTTGGTTTCATACGTCGTTACATATTGATAGCCTGATAGAGGCATTATCTATGATTCAGCGAGAAACAGTTGTGGCTGCCTTTATGTTTATGGAAAGTTACAATTGTTTCGCTCTGAACCATCATAATGCACTAAAAATGCACCGTCTGGAATTCTTTTCGAACATTTTGTCACCCAGGAGAATTTAGTGATTTCAATACATTGTATATTACGGTTATATTGAGACATTTTACTGCACAAGCATTTTCGAGTGGTCCCAGAAATAGGAACTTAAATAATCTGACTAGGGAGAAACTGCGAGAAATGAAAAAAGAAAGTCGCGTATCTGAACACACCAGGTTTGAATAACCTTAACACGACCTATTACTTAATAGAAAGTGATTATTATTAGCTAGTAAAGCGTCAGTTTGGGTAGTTTAAGTTAAAAGAAATTTTTTTTAGGTCTTCTCAGAGTTTAAAGAGTGCAAACTGCCACTGGAGGCTTAACTATTCAATCCATACTCCATGAAACGTAGTTCTTATGTGTTTCTGGAAGATTGCAAACTCTCCCCGGGCACATCTTGTGTTCAAAATGGCTCTGATCAGAGTCTTCAATATTCGATACTGTCGCTATCGGTAGAAAACAATGTGGAAATGAAGTAATTGCTTGTAACAAACAATCTCTTCATTTCTTCATAGTTTCCATAACTATTATCTTAATTGGCGTTAAAAGGAGGGATCGTATGGGAATGAGTTAATTCCTTGGTTACTTTAACCTGGTTAATTTATCATGCTAACCTTTGACAAAATCTTATTAAAACCACGAGTTGCTAGCGTACAGTACTTGCAGTACTTTGATTATTACTTTGCGGAACGATTACCAAGACCAAAACCGGTCAATTGACGGACTTCTGGCCACGCCCCCTGACTTCTTACAGAAAGGTCTGCTTCAATGTTAAACGGCGTTATTTTGCAACCTTTATTGTCAGTAACTAGTAGCAAAATAGTAAAATGGGTGGTCGGCGACCTTTAACGTTGCAACTAAAATTTGAATGAGCTATAGTTACGACGTTTAAGTCGTCTTACAAACAAAATGCTTTACATTAATGTCGATAATTGTTTGAGTTCAAAGTTCGCGGTCTAATTGAATGATTTAATTGGTCGATTGATTATTTGACTGAATAAAACGCGATCGTTCAATTGCTAACGACCATTGCTACTGAGAATGACATTACTTGTGACCCTAGATATGTCAATTTCGGCTCATATGAAATGGAAACACTAAGGTACCAACGCCTGTTAACGTCCATTGTACCACGTGAAAACGAGTAAATAAACAAAACCATGCAATGCTAGCATTCGGCACTTTGAAGATAATCTAGAATTCGTTTGAAAGACCTTAATAAAGATAACAAACCTGGTGGAGAGACGTTAAAAATGTTAAGGACACGTTGTGAGGATATCTGGTAAGCTAAATATCACCACGTTGTCAGGATATCTGGTAAGCTAAATATCACCACGTTGTGAGGATATCTGGTAAGCTAAATATCACCACGTTGTGAGGATATCTGGTTAGCTAAATATCACCACGTTGTGACGATATCTGGTAAACTAAATATCACCACGTTGTGAGGATATCTGGTAAACTAAATATCACACATATTTTTATTTTTTTATATAAATATATTTTCACCGATGATGTAATAACTGTTCGTGTAAGAGATGAAGAGAATGTCTTTTTGTTTTCATGGAGGCATGAACCGAAAAAACTAACCACACTATATGAATACGTGAAGCGGATTCATGCATAATTGGGATTAAGTTTTTCGGTTCTTACCTCCATGAAAACAAAAAAAAATATTCTCTTCATTTCTTATAATTTAAAACCATCGAGAGAAAAAGCAAAAACTTTACAAATTTGATACTTTTTTGTATTGAGCTATTTTGTGCGGAAGCATACAAAATAGCTTTGTGCTAAAAATTTTGTTCATGGGTGTATAAATATTTTTTCGACCAATCAGAACGCCCGTTTTCGATAGAAGAAACTAAAAGTAAATTACAAAGATATCTAATTCCGTGTGAAGACACAAAAACCTGATATTTTACAATCCACAAGAAAAACATGTGCATGTCGTATAGCGATGCAAATCAGTAGTACCCCAACGGATTAAAAAAGTCTTATTTATAGTAAACCTTTTCACTTTAATTTTGGAAAAGTGTAAGATTTATTGCTTATGAAAGATTTAAATAGAGGATCATTGTTTGTTTCAGTGTAAGATTCATTTATCATTGTTATCAAATATTGCAAATTTAAGAAATAAAATAATCAAAGGGCAAAAGATAAAAATAACTAAAATTAGTCGTAGGAGAATAACGGTTCTCATAATACAAGGCTTAAAAAAACAAAGGGCAACAATGGGCATGTCAGGGTAACTGTTCTTGTACATATCACTTCTCCATATTGTGATCTATAAATGTATAAACTTTCAAGTTCCTAGCACTTATGGTTTAGGAGATATGCTCCGGACAAAAATGTAAAGTAAAAAACAACAAAGGACAATAACTCAAAAATGGGTAGGCTAGAATCACCGTTCTTTAACATGACACTTCTCGACATTGTGATCTATAAGTGTATAAAGTTTCAAGTCCCTAGCACTTATGATTCATGAGATATGCTCCGGACAAAAATGTTAAGGTAAAAACAACAAAGGACAAGACTAAAAAATAGGTAGCTAGAGTAATGGGTCTTGAACATTACACTTCTCCACATTGTGATCTATGAGTGTATAAAGTTTCAAGTTCCTAGCACTTATGGTTTAGGCAATATGCTCCGGAAAAATCTAAAGTTAAAACAACAAAGGACAATAACTCAAAAAATAGGCAGGCTCGAGTTACTTTTCTTAAACATGACACTTCTACATATTGTGATCTATAAGTGTATAAAGTATAGAGTTTCAAGTTCCTAGCAATTATTGTTTAGGAGGTATGGTCCGGACAGAAATGTAAAGGTAAAAATAACATAGGGCAATAACTAAAAAAATAGACAAGCTAGATTTATCTATAAGTGTATAAAGTTTCAAGTCCCTAGCACTTATGGTTTAGGAGATATGCTCTGGACAAAAGTATGACGGACGGACGGATGGACGGAATCGAGCAAACCTATAGTCCCCCAACCGGTAACCAATGGGGAACTAATAAAGCTCTGTAGGAATTAATTATTACAAGTATTTTATTCATTTATCACGATGTTTTTTAGCCCAAAGCACAAATTTCAAATCGGATTAAACAGAAAATATTATATGCAACTCCATGAAATGTTGGTCATTCTAAAACTTGTTGCTAGGTGATGGGTTAACTTATCGTAGAAAACAAGTTTTAACTGTGTTCGTTTTTAAGATATCCTTAATTTTTTTGAAGCTGAAAGAAATTTTATTCTAAAAATTAGAAAAAACTGAGAAAAAAGTCATTTAGGCACTTTATGTTTGTGTAGATGAAAAATAAGCATTTGATTCATGATATATACATTTTCAGAACCCATTCCAATACAATGACGCTTTGAGGCCCTCATTAAGAACTATTTTGAAAACATTTGGGGAAATAAAGAAATTGCTTGTCACAAGCAATTTCTTCATTATTCAAATGCAACATGAACAACAACCAATAACAAAAATAAAAAAGAAATTCTATCAATTTTCTTAAGATTTGTCAAGTTCAACGCATTTACTTGGTTCTTCACAATTACAAAATTTCCTTAACTGAACGTGGGTTGCTGTTCAACAAAAATGACCATGTTATTTTAGTAAAACGAGTTGTCATGGCGGACTATTTGAAAGAAATCAAGCAATTTGAAATGAGTAATTAAACTCTAGATTGTCAGTAATGACACATGTTTTAATAGATAATACACAACGGACATAAAAAATAACTTATTGCAATTCAGATATACCATTACAACCCATTTTGTAGTAAAAACCCAAATTGTAATAAAACATTAAGCGTGCAATAAAAATAGAAACCCATCAATCTTTAAAAGAATGGCCAAGCTGAGCGCCTATTTATTGTACTTCACAATTATTTATTATTGTACTTCACAATAATTTATTATTGTACTTCACAATAATTTATTGTACTTCACAATAACTTATTATTGTACTTCACAATAATTTATTATTGTACTTCACAATTATTTATTATTGTACTTCACAATTATTTATTATTGTACTTCACAATTATTTATTATTGTACTTCACAATTATTTATTATTGTACTTCACAATTATTTAATCTACGTATTGATGACATTGGCCTTGCATTCAGTTTTATAGCAAAGGAAACGTCTTACTTCAAAAATTAACTGCATGCATATATAACGTTGCAGGCGGGAAGTAAAACACCGAATAAACAGGATTCAATGTAAACATTACGGTTCCATTTCATTCGAAATGAACACATAAAACTGACAATAGAAATTCTGTCCAAATAAAGAGAGTGTTGTGTAAGTTTCACCAGGTGTTTTGATTAATATCGGGATACAACTCACGATTCTGCTTTGTCATTTCGAGTTTTATTTCATCTTTTACTCCCACATGCCCTCAAGCTCTATAAACCTATCAACCAGAATTTGACACTTAAATGTTTCTTCCGTCATGTTTTTTCCTCAACCCTTGCTCCACTGAATATTTAGGTTGGACGATCGTAATGTCGTAACTTTAGCTTTTTAAAGCTGTAGTTTCGACGTTTTCTCCACTGACCCAAGATACATTATTCTAGAGCACATTGTGTAAAATGATGAAATTGGTTGTAACAAGCAATATTTCATTTTCCAGAATGTTTTCTACCCAGAAAATTGAATTCATCTAAATTTTCACAAATTGTAAATTCTCGTCTGCATCTTCTTTCAATTTGCACCAGTCTAAAATTTTAACGTCTGGTAATGTGTTAAGATGTCCAAAACTCTATGTTGCTGGTATTTATCATCATTTTAACTTTGTCTCGCCGTATTGAGACATTGAGACCAATCAAATGGGTTTCACATCATGAACAAAACAGTTTAATTTGTAGATATTTCGAAAAGCACTGAGCACAGGAAGACAGACTCTATGACTAGGCTTACAAACTCATTTTTAAATCGGCTATTTTAGAGCAAATATGTCGAGGTATCGCCGTCAGCCTAGCGTCTCCAATGCGTTTATACCAACAGTCGGCATTACAAACTTTAAGTCATATTTCTGTCACCATTGGAGTGATTTACTTGAATCTTATTTTCGATTATCTGTACTATTGTTTGGGATAACTTTTGTTAGAATTGACCTATCACGGCTGTCAGTCAAGGAATCAACAGACCAATCAAATCATTTATTCATCCAACACCTGAGATTTCAACTCCGATATTGGCCGCCATTTTTGTTAATCTTTTTTGTTGGTTTGGCGACTTTAACGTCGTTTCTACAATTAGTTCAAGCTGTAGTTACGACGTTTAGGTTGCCAACCAACTATTCTACTTTTTGGTTACATGCTGCTGGCCGTAATGTTTTCAAAATAACGCCGTTAAAAATCGAAGCGGGACTTCCTGTCGGAGTTGGTGTGCGTTGCCAACGAATTAAGGGGCGGGGCCAGCGATTGGTCAATCGTGCTCCTTTTTTCGACTTAGAATGTTTCAACATCTAGGCACGCATTGCACGGCTATTTAGAGTAGTTTGAACAGCGTAGTCACAGCACGACTATCTAACTAGTTTGTTCGCATACTCAAGGCACGATTATTCAAAGTAGTTTGTACAGCGTACTCAAGGCACGACTATGTAAAGTAGTTTGTAGAATTACTCAAGGCACGACTTTGTAAAATAGTTTGTACAGCGTACTCTAGGCACGACTATGTAAAGTAGTTTGTACAACGTATTCAAGGTATGCTTTTGTAAAGTAGTTTGTACAACGTACTAAAGGCACGATTATTTAGAGTAGTTTGTACAACGCACTCAAGGCACGATTATTTAAAGTAGTTTGCACAACGCACTCACTGAACGACTTTTTAATGTACTTGTACAGCGTACTTTTATTTTTAAGCCACAATTATTTAAGGTAGTTTGTATAACGTTTTCTTATCACGAAATTGTAAGCAGTGTGTATAGCGTACTCATGGCACTGCAAAGCCTACATACCGAACGACTATTTAAAGAGTCCTCGCGGCACAACTTTTTAAAGTAGTTTGTACAGCATGACCACTGCACTGCATTTTTAAGTGGATGGTAATGCGTACAAACGGGAAAGCTATTATAAGTATTTTGTACAGTGTGCTCATAGCACGACTATTTAAAATAGTCTGTATCGCATATTCACATCACAACTATTTAAAGTAGTTTGTAAGGCGTACTAACGGTACGACTATTTAAACTAATTTGTAAAGCGTGCTCAAGACACGACTATTTGAACTAGTTTGTAAAGCGTGCTCAAGACACGACTATTTGAACTAGTTTGTAAAGCGTACTCACGGTACGAATCTTAAAAGTAGTTTGTATAGCCTGTTCACGGTATGACTTATAGTATTTACAGCTTACTGGCGGGATGACTAGTTTTATTTTGAATGAGTTTTTACGCCGTTTTGGAATAATCTTTCAGTTATACTCAAACGAAGTTCACTGATTCATTTGCTTCCTGGGTATCACCGGTACTAGACTGGGACCTGTAACCAAGGACACACTCACGTGATCAGCGACGCAGTCGTGACACGAAATCCAGTTCCTAGATATATCACATATAACCAGTCGGCCACCCTTACCACCAGGTCGTACATGACTCCACTCCATGACGTATACAGGTCGAACCCATGGGTTCGAATCTCGACTGTATCACTAGCCCCATGGCCTTCGAAAGTATTCTAGTCTATTATATGTCTTTTTAGCTAGCAAAGCGTCAGCTTTGATAGCTTAAGTTAACAGACAAGATTTTCAGGTCTTCTCAGAGTGCAACGAGTGCAAATTGCCACTTGAGGCTTAACGACTACATCCATGGAATGCCTACGCCACAAAAAGTAGTTCTTGTTATAGAAATTCTGCAAACTCTGCCACTGCATTTTATGACCTCATGAACTACCTTTATTCAAATGTAGACAACTCCTTCAAAAGTACGCTAACTTAACCCAAACCGCCCAATCACGCTTTTGAAGCATCTCAAGAAAATAGGTTTAAAAACATTGTGGAAATGAATAAATTGCCTGTAACAAGCAATTTCTTCATTGTCGGCACTGTTTTCTACCCTACACTGCAAATGTTTTCTAAATTTCAGTAATCATGATAACCTTTGACAAAAAAGTTTAACTTTAAAATCATGCTTTGCTAGCTTGCAGTACTTCAAGTACTTTGATTGTTACCGAGGAAGCACTAAACTTACTGTAAGTAGCCGTGATATAAATGAAAACTATTTTAAAGCTATCTTTCAAAACCGCATATAATCAAATAAATCGTTAGGTTTAAGAATAAAGAAAATACTGTCTAAACTTCAATTTCCCAGAAGAAAAGAGTTAAAATATTCTTACTGAACCCATTCGTTTTATGACGTTGTTCATCTTGTATAATTTATGATATATTAATTACTGTGATTGATCTTCTGTTGTCCTGATCGCCGAAAAAAGTATGCCTAGTGTATTGCATAGATCCGTTTAACTGGATTAAACCTACAATCTATCATCATACAATTAATCACATTAAATGAAACGTATTGCACGACTTGAAGTTTTTTAAGTATTTTCATTTAAATCAAATTGTACGCAGTACATTTTCCCCCTTTACGCTCTTTCAATCTAGCCAAAAATAACCATACAATAATTGTGGTCTTCTGGCCCTAAGTTACGGTCTTAAAAAACGTTCAGATTCTTTTCTTAGCGATCCTTATTTCTGTATCTTTTTCGCAGATATCGCTACTACGCATAGGGTACAATTAGAAAATAATACAATTAACCCTTGTCATTTTGAATAAAATTATTCTTTAAATTTATATGCAAAATCAAACGCCTGAGAGCAATGGAAGTACAAGTTAAAGGTAAAAAATTCTACTGAAAATTATTTTCATAAACTGGTCTAATTTAAGTAAGACAGACAGGAGGTATAAAATAAGATCAGACTGCAGTCTGATTGTTGTCTATACCTCCTCCCTAAACAGAAATATTCAGCGTGACAAAGATTAGTAATTGGTACATTACATAAACGTATAGGGTACACCTCGCATACGGTATATTACGCATTGGGTAAAATTTCCAAAGAGCGTATTGCTCCTATTAAGTTCTGTGTTGAATTTTTTATGAAAATGTATTATCGATGCATGTATATTATTTAGATTACATTTAGGTTACTATATTCACATAACGCGTTCGTTTTTAGAGTACTATTTCAAATTACGCGTTCGTTTCGGACCAACCGGTGCAATGACGTCATAATGAAAGCAGACTGAAAACTCCAGCACGGGGCTATATGCTTCTATAGTTTGCAGGAGATCATATTCTAAAAAATGTAAAAGGTGGCCTATCTCTTCCGGATTTTTCAATTCTTTTTCACGTTTAAGAGAGAAGTTTTTAATGGCAGTTTGCATATGCATATTCATAGTATTTTATCGACCCCCTTGGTTTTTCCTAATTTTGGTTTTCCCAAACCATTAGCACCTCGAGGAAGCATGTGAGACCTGAGTTATACGAAGCAACAGAAATAACTTAGCATATGTGATAAATGCGAATGCTTAGAGGATGCACTGTTATGTACATGTATAATATATATTTTCAAATCATAGCTTTTAAATCTCAGCTTTTACATAATATTGTCAATCATACAGCTCCTACGGTTTGGTTATAAAGGTGACAAAAACTGCTGACAACACGGTAACGACAATAAACATAACAAGGCATTAATCTGCAGATAAATAACAATTTGCATGCAAATGGCAAACAAGCACTTTATGAATTTATTGGTAATAAGGAAATGTCCCTTCGTCTCACAGTGTAATGGGAAATTAAACCACAATGGTTGAAAAAAGCCTTCCACGAACCGTCAACCTTTTACCGCCTTTAGATGTGACTATCAAAGACCCAGGTTTTTACTTGGAAATATTTATTTCCCCATTTGTCCATGATTTCCCACGTCTGCATATTGTCATGCTGAAACTGGAATATTTCTGTTCTATCAGGAGGTATAGACATAGATCAGTCTACACATATGTTCAGTCTAAGCACATTCTACACAGTCTGTTTATCCCTTTAAACCATTTTGGTTTAGTTTAATTAATCATTCAGGCACAATCATTGCTTTCAGTACAATCATCCCTTTGATTTTTTATTAACTTTGATATGTGACCATCCATGCCATAGGGGACCAAATATGATTACTAGAATGCGAGAGGGTATGGTTTCTGTGAATGCAGGGGCGTAGCGAGACGCCTGGGGACCTCGTCATGAAATCATCAAAACAAAACTTGAAAGGAACAAGGAAAAAGTAATAACTCGAATTCTGATTGAAAGAAAAAAATGTATGAAGAATTGAGACAAAGAAAGAAATGAACACAAAAAGAAATCTACAGAAAGAAGAAAGAGGGGTTTTCTATGTGATTTAACTATAATTTTATGTAAATGACAATCCGAATTCATAAGTAACAACATCAGCAAATACATTGTATAAGAAAAAAACTACGGTAAACGGCGGTTCCTTTCTCCCTCTTAAATTAAGATAATGATCATAAACAAGAGGCCCATAGTGCCTAACGTACATCTGGTTCCTAGGAGAAAACATTGATACGATGAGGCATAAATCATTTTAGTATCTTGAAAGAATGGTAGAAGACAGACAAAATACGATTATAATAGATCATCATTAATTAAGTTTAGGAGAATTGAAAATTCATCATTCTGAAGCACAAGGCATTTAGCCAAATCAACAGTCATGTGGTTCTGCTAGGACATGCTGATTTAAATTCCGAAACATTCTTTAGAAGATTCTCCTTCACAAGGAAATGTTCCATCAGTTATTTTGTTGTGTTCTAAAACGTAGACCAGACGCTGCTCGAAAGAAACACCGTTGTTTAACTAACAAGTTCCAAATGCATATGCCAATACAAAAACTTGAAATTTCAAATAAAGTAGCACTTTACTGATTTTTTAATGTTTCGGCCCCATCCCTATGGGACCGGGGCTGGATACAATAATAATAATAAGAAGAATAATAAATTAAAATGCATATGCCTATAAAAACAGTTTTTGAAGGAGTTTACACCTTACTGCATTTTCAGCATTTTGCCGTCCCGCAATATTTGTCGCATCCCTTATTTTGTTGTGCAACCTTTGTAACCCTTGTTCTAAATACTACATATACCAAATGTGAATCCCATTTAATGACATGAAGATTTCTTCAGAGCTCTAGGCCCTTCTTTTTCGGAGAAAAGATGATTTTTAAATTTTTCACTATATTAGCCCTATGTAAAATTTGTGACCTCCGAGGACGGGCCAGTTTAGCCCGGGGGGCTTAATTTGAACAATCTAGATAGAGGCCTAATTGAAAATGCCACATAACAAATATTACAGCTGTAGGCCTTTTGGTTCAAGAAGATTTTTAAAGTTTTCACCATGTTGGCTTATACCCCTTAAACATTTGCCCTAAATCTAGCGCGACTTTTTCTTAAAGTTTTTTTTTTGTACAAGCCTTGTAGTCCTTGCCCTAAAAACTCCAAATACTAATTCCGAAAGCATCTAACTGTCGGTTTAAGACAAGAATATTTTCTAGATTTACCTAATTTCGCATATTTTTGTTCCTAATGGGCACCGAGGGAGATAATTCATTACATGAACAAATCCTGAACGCCTTCCCCAAGGAATGCTTCCTACTAAGTTTGGTTGAAATCATGACGGACGACAATAGACGAAACACGATCGCAGTGGGTCATCATGACCTTAGGTCACGTGACATAAAACGCGGACTGCGACATACAAATGTCCTGACTATGGTCGTGGGATGGTCGGACTGATGTTCGCGCAAGTAAAAATATTGGAAACGACAAGTAAATACTCGTTTGCTTTATTTCAAGATAGTATCTTACATGTAAATGACGGATTGCCGTTGTCAACCAATGAAATCAATTAACCAATCAAATCATTCATTCGGGCTAGAAGTGAATGAAAAAGTCTTACGTTTCTATCGACATTTTTGTTGATCTGGCGACTTAAACGCTTCCATAACAGCTAACTCAATCTGTAGTTAGTACGTTTAGGTCTTCATTCATTGGCGTGCTTCTTTTTTTATATGTCAGTCGAACAGCCATGTTGAAGTTCATAAGGCGGGGCCAGCAATCCATACATTCACGAATCAATTATCCAATCGAATCAGGCATCCAGTCTAAAGCTGCGGCGTTTGATTCCAACAATTCTTTTCAAACAGTAGTTACGACATTAAAATATCGATCGTCCGACACTCAAATTTTATTTCAAACGAAATTAAAAGTCATAATGCATTTAACTTCATAGTTTGTTGCCTCAAACTGAACCGTCAAAAGGATTTTGTTAGCGATTTCCTGAACAAAAGACTGTCCATTTTAGTCAGTATATCGTCGGTGTAATTCTAAAACCTCGTAACTACAGGTTTTAGAATAACATATACGATATGAGATTTCCTACAATTTCAAATGTACATAAAGGGCACATGTTCATCCCACGGGGGATCGAGAATTTTCGCATTTATCGGAATTTTTTTATAGAGCTCATAGTGAAGACACTGATTAGACTATGAGGGCGAAATTATTGCAAATGTCAAACACAGATTCATTTTGTATTGTCAAGTGTATTGCTTATGGTCCTAAAATACCAGCTCCAAATCCTTACTGCCAGCTCCATGTGATGACAAACAGATTGGTACATAAATGGAAATAATCAAAATATCTTTTCCTTTATTGCAATTCGAAATATTTTGAAATATATATTTCTAATCAAGCAAATCAATAACCAGTTTAAGGAAGTTCACTTTAATGGAAAAGATTTAAGCAAGCATACAAAAAGTTCAGTTCCCCTTTTTTAATTGGCTATGTGACCAATTTGTATAACCACACCTTGGAGATTGAGAGTGTCTCAATAAACTGCCTTTTGCCAGCCTGCACGCATACAATAAAGACAAAGTAAACAAACAATTTCGATCATTGCTACTACCTGAATTTCATTGAAGATTTAGTCAAAGTTTGATCTTTAGTATGTTCGATAAAGGCTTGAACAGTCGATGCTGAAAGATAAAAAGAAAAATCTACATTTTACAAGTTCAGAAAAATTAAAATTCGTTGAATTATATCAAATCGGAATCAGATGGCGCAAACAAATAAGTACAGAACGAATCTTCATAATGGATGCCACATTATAATTTTTTAGTCACTGATTGAAAATACAATGTTTGGCCAAAAGATTATTCAGGAATAAGCCAACCTGTCCTAATCTATCGATATATCGAAGGGAAGCGGGGATAGGTAAAAAAGTATAGAGTAATGTAAAAGAAAGGAGTCACGTGACGAAGGAGTTCTCTAAACGTATTAAAAAATGAACGTTATCTTTATCAACTATCGTTAATACAGTATTATTCGCTAGGCGAAGTGGTAAGGGTACGAGAGAACCTTAGGTTGAATCCTTCTTTTGTATTCCTTACTTTTTATTTATTTTCATTTTTCTCCGTAGACTTTCTGTTTGGGCTTGTAGGGGATGATCTAAGCATCATATTCTAAAAAGAAGTTGAATTAAGAATAATTAAGAAGGAAAATAATTTTCACCGACTACATTAGGCACAAAAAGTCTAACCCTGATTTTCACAAAACGATGCTTATTTCCAGGTAATTTTGTTGCTTTTGAAAACATAACTCTAGAAATAAAGATCTCCGGTAGCGCTAAAATCCCCACCTTAGCTAGAAATAACCATGTAACCTATTATAGATTATGTGATATTTAGAGTATAAAACGGGACGTTTAATTTTGGATTTCTGGAGATATAGACCTTAATGGAGATAAAGACCTTAATTGATCTCAATTTTACTCATTTATTCACATAGAATTTTTCACGGAACTTTGACAAAGTTCAAATCAATATCTTGTGTTCGTGTTAATATGATATCAGTTCTAATTTTCTGAAATACTGTACACCAAGTTAAAACTTCCATGTCGCGAAAGTAGTATTTAAATCAAAGTACTGAAATTACTGTAAGCTAGCAAAGCATGATTGAATGTAGAAAATCTTTCCCTTGTTGGGTAGAAAAACATTGTGGACATTGAAGAAATTGCTTGTTACAAGCAATTTCTTCATTGTCCACAATGTTTTCTAAAGCTTTTTTGAGATGCTTGAAAAGAGAAATTGTGTGGGAATGGGTTGAAAAGCATGCTTTTGAGAGAGCTCTCTACGCTTTGAATAGAGTTTGCTATATTCCTGAAAAACATAAGAACTATTTTCTATGGCGTGGGCATTTAGCGGATTTAGTCGTTAAGCCTCCAGTGGCAGTTTGCACTCGTTGAACTTTGAGACGACCTCAAAATTTTGTCTGTTAACTTAAGCTATCAAAGCTGACACTTTGCTAGCTAAAAAAAGAGTTAGATTTTTTTTCACCCTTATTCTAAAAGTGGAATAGCAACGTTCTGTCCAATTTTTCAGCGAAGAATAAAGTGCTTACAGCATTTGGATTTCATTGGGGGGGGGGGGGGGTATAAAACGAATTCTTCCGTCAATTCACCTTTCTCCATTAAATTATTACCCAATTACTTCAAAGATAACCCTACAGTCTAAACCCATTCTAATAATTTATTTTGTGGAAAGGGAATATTTATAACTGACAGTACGTTCAAACAGGTTAAGTTTTTTTCTTTATTAACTTATTAATTATAAATAATTATCAAGCTATTTGATCAGACTAATCTGTATGTATATTCAATGTGATTTACATTAACCCATTGATAATAAATGACGCCTTTTGACGCCAACAAAAGAACTGTGGAAAAAGTCATGTAAAATGAAGAAATTTCTTCGATTCCAAGAATGTATTCTACCAAATAAGACAAAAGTATTTATATAAGATTTCATCAATTTTGAATTGTCGTCTGCAGCTCCTGTCAATTTGGACTAGACTGAAATTTTGTCGCGTGGTAATGGATTAATGAGTTTATCGTGTTGCTCTCAAAAGGCAATTAAAATAAAGTATTTGTTATACATGCACAGTAAACTTTCACCTCGCGCTTGATTATGTAATTTGAACAGTTTGATAGCCTCCTTTCAAATGCGCTGGATGCTTCAAAAATCTGTGAACTAAGGCAGAAAGAAGCCGGTTAACCTAAATACTTTTCAACGATCGAAAGAAAACTGAATTACGTTAAAAACCTCCTCTCGTCTCTGATTTATAATATTTTTTCTTTGTCTTCCTTAGTGGAGATTAAATTTGACATTTTTTCTTATCTTACTACGGATATAAAGTGATTCATTGAAAACTACACAAATTTAAGCTTCATTTCAACAAAATACCCTTTCGACCTATTCAGTTACTTGCTGTCATTTACTACGGCTACCACCCAAAGCTCCTGCAGCTTCGGAGCCCTACAATCAAGAATCCGTTTTTGTTTGAAAGAGCAATTTTTCGCGAGTGGCATTAACTGAGGCGTAGGTGTCTTATCTAACGACGTCAAACTCTGCACACTCAGTTGGAAATTACAGGAAAAGAAAAGAACAGAAAATATTTTTTATTTGACAGGCACAAGTTGTACATAGTCGTGATTTCATGATTTAGTGCATAAATTGGTAAAATCTCGCTCCCACACATCCATACTCACTATTCTGTTACACACTTCGCTCATATGCTAACTCTCACTTATCTCTTTTCCCCCTCTCTCTCTGTCTCTCTCTCTCTCCCTCTCACCCTCTCTCTCACCCTTTCTACTTCAATTTTTACATACTTTTTATTGTTACAAGTAATGTCATTCTATTTAAACATATACATGTAACACGAGGATGAAAAACTCATAATTATTCATGGTAATGAACATTTGTAATTTTTCATGGAAAGTTAATCACGAAATATAGCAACAATGGCATGACTTAATGTAGCACGTTGTTTGATTAATCGTACAGAGCACATAAACGATAAGATAATGCAGATATAATATACAAAGCTAAATTTGTAAGGGTAGCTGTGTTTTCTCTAGAAAAGTATACATACTCGGGTTCTTGAAGTAGTACTGGTCAATATATTTCTTTCCTAGTTTTACGTAGTTTTTACATTTGAGAATAAAATGGTATTCATCTTCTATTTCCCCACTTTCACAAACTAAACAAATTTGTTCACTTCTCAGAACTCTATTATTGCTAAATCTATCAGTTTGAATCCGTTCTTAATTTACATATATATGTTCTAAGCGAAAAGGGTAAGACATTCAAATATACTTCCATGCAAAAAGACTTTTTAATATTTTTCATAAGACATTAAACACTACTATCTCTAATGTTTGCAGACCATTCTTGAGTAAAGCCGTCAAATATTTTCTGCCTAAATTCTGACAAGAACAAATCCTTATTATATAATGTTGGATTGTCGAACACGTATGAGAACCCATAATTAACTAGAATGGTTTTAACATTAGTAATGCATTTTTTGCTATTTTTAAAGTCATCGAGAAATTGTGGGTAAACATTTGATAAGATGATCATTTTCGGTACTTAGAACCTTAAACCAATAATTAATAATTCTTAAGTATCTCGAAAAAATACATTGGAACACGACCAAGTTCTCCATATACTGCCGTTGAACTAGTACTAGAACGAACTTTTAAAATACGCTGTTAGGTACTCCCATGATATCACTGAAATACTGTTCAAAGTGGAGTTCAACCCATTCAATCAATCTCACGACTGCAAAGATGTCGCGATAATCTTTTTTTAAAGATAAGTATAGGCTAAGATTATTGACCAGACCCAACCTTTATGCAGAATACATTATTAGGTTCACGAATACGATTCCGACATGTACTTCGACAAATGTCGTTCAACGGAACCGCTGACACTAAACAAAACACTGCAGTTGTGCTGATGTTGTCTTCTAGTTGTGTGAAAAAGGTAGAGCGCCTGTCTGCAAAATATAGGATTCGAGTTCGAATCATCGCTTAGGTTGATTTTTTGTTGTTAGTCAATTTTTTACAAGTGTTTTATTTTCACTCGCACATGTCAGGTAGGACCTTAGAGCCATATCTATCAAATCAAATTTCACGGATTATGCCTTTTTAGCTATTAAAGCGTCAGCTTTAATAGCTTAAGTTAACAGACAATATTTAAAGGTCGTTTTAAAGTTCAGCGAATGCAAACTGTAACTGGAGGCTTAACCACTAAATCAATTGAATGTTCACGCCACAAAAAGTAGTTCTGATGTATTTCAGGATTATTACAAACTCTACTCAAATTGTAGAGAACTCTTTCAAAAGCATGCTATTAAACCCATTCCCAATTAATTCCGCCTTTTAAACATTTCAAGAAAAAAGATTTGGAAAAGATTGTGGACAATGAAGAAATTGCTTGTTACATACAAATTCTTCATTGTCTACAATGTTTTCTATCCAACAAGGGAAAGAATTTCTAACTTCAACTAACTCGTCTGCAACTTCTTTCAATTTGAACAAGTCTAAGATTTCGTCAAGTTGTAATAGGTTGACTCCTTGGTTACTTTAATCTCGTTTATTTATCAGAATAACATTTGACAAAGAAGATTACTTATCAAAAATATGCTTTACATATTCACGAGGATAAATTAATGTCGAACCAGATTTCAAAAAATGAATATCTGACAAAATAGAAAAAGGAGTAGATATAGAATCAACATGAGTGCCATGGTCACAATATACGCCGCCACTTTGCTGCTGTTTCACGAAATTAATTGTATACACTACTTATTTTGACTGAACCAAATTCAAAACATTTCCAGACTACCTTTTTAAATTGTCAAGTGACGATTGATTGAATGGGGTTTAACGCCTCTGTAAAATGCAAATAATAATAATTAACAATTAAAAAAAACAACTGTTAGGATGGCTTAAAATTGACCAAGTTTCATTTAAATCAAGACAAAAAGTTAGGAGGAGTTGCGTTCACAAGGCTGCAATTTCAATAAGTCCAAGATACTAAGTTTTAAGGGGGCATAATTCAGGGAAAAATTATTGACTTGCTATGCAATGGGAGAGGAATCAAATTGTAATTTATAAATGACAGGGGACAGTGGACAGGTTAAGTTATACCCACTATAGAACGTTCGCAGCCCTTATAGTTTACCGACTACAATTCGTATTAGCTCTAGAAAGTTTTGATGGCTTTCTTTGTTAATGCTCGGCATCCACGCTAGTAATATTCTATAGGGTATGACAAAACCTTCCAGGGTGGATGCCTAGTCTGAAACCTAGAATTAAGGCCACAACAAGATCAAAGGTCAAATAGGTGCGCTTTCATATTATAATCGTCATCGTGATATTTTCATTTACTATACATGCTGTATTACTAATTCTAATTAAGCTAAATTTTCTGAAAACTGCATTAGAGACATTACTTTATTTAAAAGACGACTTTTTATGCCCTCGCAACAATAGATCGGGGGCATAATGTTTTAACGGTGTCCATCTGTCTGTCCGTCTGTCTGTCTGTTTGCAAAACTTAACCTGCCAACAAAACATTTTCTTATAACTTCAACCTTGATTAAGTTACAATGCTAATATTTGGTATGTACATAGGTCACAACAAGGCGCAACTTGGGAAGGTCATTACATCAAGGTCAAGGTCAAAATTTTAACCCTTTTCCCTAAAACGTTACTCAAAAACTTAACCTGTCAACTAAACATTTTCCTTTAACTTCATCCCTAATTAAGTTACAATGCTAATATTTGGTATGTAGAGAGGTCTCAACAAGGCGCAACTGGGGAAGGTCATTTCATCAATGTCAAGGTCAAAATTTTAACCCTTTTCCCTAAAACAAAGAAAAACAAGATGTGTTTGTGAAACACCATGCCCCCGAAACAGGAATTCTTTAGAAACGGGTGATTTTTATTGTTTTGTTTTTTAATGCGTTTGAGCTTTGAAATTTGTATCAACACAGGTTTTGAATTCTTTTAATATAAACCCATTTCCAGACGGAATTATTTCAGACTGGTCCTAATTGAAAGAAGTTGCAGAGGACTATCTAAATTTTATGAAATTTTGGATTCTTTCAAATTTCTGGGTAAGCCGCCGTCATAGCTCAGTTGGTAGGACTGCCAATCTAGAGGCTCCGGGTTCGATCCAAGACGGCGGCACTCAACCTTCCGACTATTCGGCTCTCACCAATTGGTCGATAATCGTAGACCTATGTGGGATAGCAGCTGGAGGCTAGGAAATGATGTAATGGCAGTACTAGTGTGAGAAATACCAGGATTCCATTGTTAGGTGCTCCAGCCGTCGCGATATAACTGAAAGATTGTTGAAAGAAGCGTAAAACCAAATTCAAACAAACAAACACAGTTTCTGGGTAGAAAACATTGTGGAAAATGAAGAATTTGCTTGTGACAGGCAATTTCTTTATTTTCCACAATGTCTTCCAAAACTTTATGGGGGACGTCTAAAATTGTCACTGAGTGGGAATGGATTAAGAAGAGTTCTAGACTTCTGTTCAATGGTTTTGTTATTAGCCTCTATAAAGGAAAATGACACTTATTTAATTACCCTGTGCACACTGCTAGCCACTGTACCAGTAAATACAGCGCTATAAAGCGACAATTTAAATGTATTTGTTTACCGGATGCTAGGCGACGTGCACTCTTTCTACATTACAAACCATCTCACTTTCTTGAAGTCAAAAGATTTTTATATTCTGATAAGGTGATAAATATTTTGCAAACAGTTATGTTTTTCGTGTAAAATGTGTTACTGAGACCCGATTATACAATTCGTCATTATATCCTGCTGATTAGGTTGGAATGCGGAGCAATTCCAACTTAGATTTAACAAAACCGCAAAATGAACACAAGACGATTTCATTTCGGGTTTTTTGATAACACATATCACGTGATCTTTTAGCTATGAATGCACTTCGGTTTACTTCTCATCTCAACTTGCCACGGACAATCAGTTAGTTGTAGCCAAAGACAATAAAATGGCACATGTAAAGGATGATATAAAAAATCGTTTAGAGACTTCTAAACATGCTTTAGTTTGCTTTGAATTATTAAAAATAAGGTAATAATCAGCGCAGTAATTTGTTGGTTTTTTTGTCTGTGATTCGCCGTCCCGTGTTTTGTAATCACGTGATCTCGAGTGACATGTGGTAGTCATGCGAACATAGATAGGCAATGTTTACAAATATTGCTCAAGTCGCAAATACATTTTTACAATAATCACGCCGCCCAGTGCTTTAAAACATTCTAGAGCGATTTAGGGGGATCGTAGGCATCAAGCAAATGCGATTGTTGTGGGATTTACAGCTTTTACTCAATAAAAATCAAATAGATGCAAAACGAAAGTAGAAGATTTTAAAAATTAGAACTTCTTGTTTCTACATATTTACTTTATCATTGCGCTTTATAATGTCGTTATTTACAAGTTTAAATCGATGATAACACATCAAACTTTTAACAAGTGTCTTCTAGCTTTCAGCTTGGTCCTTTTTAATTAAGTTTTTTTTTACGGTTCTAAAGCCGAATAACGAATAAGGAAATCGCGCGACGATAGGGCGCCGAAGATAATTTGATACTATCTTCACCATAATAGGAATTTTTAGGAAAAGGGCAAACTACCATGTGCAAACAATACCGTTAAAATAACGTTAATGTCTTTTTTTCTTTTGAATTTTACTCACAAAGCTTTAAATATTCTTTTTTCCTAAGTCTAAACCGGTATTTCAAATCGAGTTTCCGCGCATTTCCGCAAATTTCCACATATACTCATTAACTTGAAGTGAAAATCTACATGAGTTTAGTATGATCGTTACAGAATTGGCCGAGTTGAGGGTCAGATAATCATCGAGGTCATTGATTTCTTAGTGTAGAAGCTGTTATTCTCTGTTTTCAAGATTCTAAAAGGAGTTCACGTATCACAGTTGATCAAAAGAAGAAAGTTATGCTTGAAAATTCTAATTTTGATGTGCGTGACACGAGCTTATAACCCATACCAAAACGATAAAATTTTAGACCAGGCCAAATCCAAAGAAGTAGCAGACGACAATTGTAAGTTGACGAAATCTTTAAAATCTTGATCTTTTTTAATAGAAAACATTGTTGATAATAAAGAAATTGCTTGTAACAAGCAATTTCTTCATTTTCCAAATTGTTTTCCAAGGCTTTCATTATGAGGGTCATTTAAAAGCGTCACTGTCTGGGAATGGGTTAAGACAATGCTAGTTTTTGATTTCTGCGCATTCCAACTTCTCAGTACTTCAGTCCTTTGATTTCATGCTAGTTAGTAGATAATGTTCAGTGATTTCAATCTTCAAATGTTTTGATTATAATCTATCTTTAACAATTCAGAATTTCAAGTTACACCAATCATGCATGCGATGCAGCAGGATGTGCTAATCCTGTATGACTTCATGCAGCCTTGGAGGTTATCGAGTACGCGGAATCAGTGCAATTTCCACTGGCCGATCCTGTAGACACTTTTAAAAGGTCTCCTACAAACATGTTTCTGAAAGTAGTCACATATGGACATTTATTAGAAAGTGTGTGGTAATACAAGCTGTATATCAGAAACTGTAACATGTATATGACATTTATATGAAGCATTGTGTTTCATCATGTTTACTGACGGTTTTGTGTTATTTCTTTGTTTTGCATTGCACTGGGGCGCTTTTTAGCAGATATATGGCAAAGTTTTTCCAGTATATAACAATTGAGGGGCTGAGGTAAGCATTGGTTTCATTTTTATCATACGCCGTTTCGGCGAAGGGGATATAGTAGTGATCTCTATCCGTCATTCCGTCCTTCTGTGACTCTGTCACTTATCTTGTCCAGAGCATATCTCCTAAAGTATAAATGCCATCAACTTGAAACTTCTTAGGTGAATAAAACTCATTGAGGAGAAGTGCAGTGCACAAGAACCACAACTCTTACTTGCATAATTTTTGAGTTATTGCCCTTGTTATTTTAAAGACTTAGATTTTGTCCGAGGCATATCTCTGAAAGTAT
Source organism: Fragum fragum (assembly GCA_946902895.1). Taxonomy (NCBI): domain Eukaryota; kingdom Metazoa; phylum Mollusca; class Bivalvia; order Cardiida; family Cardiidae; genus Fragum; species Fragum fragum. The sequence continues at coordinate 4,464,430 of OX336377.1, forward strand.
CATAGCTATCTATTTGAAACTTTATAGGTGGATAGATCTCATTGAGGAGAAGCGCAGTGTACAAGAACCACAATTCTTACTTGAATAATTTTTAACGGTTTCATGGGTCATGGGTCAAAGACATAGATTTTGTCTGGGGCATATCTCCTTAAGTATAAGTGCTTTCAACTTGAAACTTCATAGGTGGATCGATCTCACTAGGGAAAAGTGCAGTACAGAAGAACCACAACTCCTGTTTGCATAATTGTGGAGTTATTGGCTTCAGTTTACTATCAAGCTTTTAAAGCGGGGGATTGCCGTGTCCGACATGGCTCTTGTTACTTATTTGCATTTGATTTTGTTCCTATTGTCATAATATCAAAGATGAAAATAATGTACAATGGACATAAGTTGGATGTATTTGCAAGTTTCACACATTTGAACGTACTTTACCCTTGACCCGATTCTGACCTGAAATTCGAAGAAGACACTAAGCAAGCATTGCTTGAAGTAGTCTCGAATAGCTACCTTCAGTTACATAAATGCCTTGGACAATATTGATGTAATGACAAACCTTTTACTCATGTTTAATCAAAGTTTTGTTAAGTATTGTGCTTTATTTTGTTATTGGCCATTGCGTTTTTTAAGCATAAATATGAGAAAAATATGTTTGAAAATGACAATATAGGCTCTAGGGTAAGCATCTGCTCATTCCTGGTTCAATTTATTTGATTTCGTTCAAATTGCTTTCATTATGTGTTGGCGCAAATAGACTTGCTTTAGCTACAAGCCATTTTTCTTGAGTTTTGAACTCATTGACCTTTGACCTCACTGTGACCTTAAATAAAAAAAATCAAGCAGGGCATCCACCCCTATCTTTTTTGTGATAGTCTAAGGAACAATTCTAGCATGGATGCCGAGCATTTACAAAAAATGCCATCAGGAGTCATCTTAGGATTCAAGGGAGGCAGACTTTTATTTTTGTGTCCCCCCCCCCAGATTTCCTGTAACTTCAATTGAGAACGAAGAGAACATTTTTTGTGTTTATTTTATTGGGATATACATCTAAAAACCTTCCAATGCATGTGTCATAATTAAGATTACAAATGAGCAAATAAGTTACCATTTTGGAATTATGGATACTAAATAGATTATTTCTCAAAGTTGTTTCGCAGATATAAGACATGAAATGAGACTAAGATTGAATAGATTTATAATGCTAACTATGTTTGGTCTGTGCTGAATAAGATCTATATCTCTTATATTAAATTGCAGAAATTACCAGGTTCCAAGATGGTCCATTTTTGGCGTGACATGTCATAAACGTGCAAAATCTTGGATCTCTCATCTTTAACGCTTTTGATTCTTTGACACTTTTACAGTTTCTTGTTGGTAAAATTGATATTTGACAATGCACGCAAACACTTCTGGCGCCGAACTCCCACTTTTTTCATTTGTTCTAAACATCTGATTAAGGTATGTCAAACAATGACATCATCTGTGGCGCCGACCACTTACAAAACATGAAATGACAGCGTGAAGATTTTCTACTAAAACTACCACGACAGAGAAACGGGTTAATAAGGATATTTTTCAGCTTGTACGTCTTTAAGATAATGATTTAGCGGCTTGACCCATTCCAAATACAAACCCTCTTTGTTGCGCACCTCACGAAAAAAAAAAAAAAAAATAAAAAATAAAAAAATAAATAATAGGAAATCTTTGTAGAAATAAAAACAAGGAATTTCTTCAATGTCCACAAATGATTTCTATCCCAAAAGACTAAAGATTTTAGCATTTCATCAAACTAAAATTGTCGTCTGCAACTTCTTTTAATCTGGACCAGTCTAAAATTTTCTCGTGTGGGAATGGGCTAGTGGTATATATATTCTCAATATTTCTCTGGGTGTATTCAGTTTTCTGCCTCTGATAGATACAAGCAACTCGAAAATCATTACCCGAACACCTGACAAAAAACGCAAGGCTTGGATAGAGTGTTCGAGACTGTTTGTTTGTTTGAATAGGGTTTAACGCCGCTTTTAACAGTATTTCAGTCATATCGCGGCGGCTGGAGCACCTAACAATGGTTTCCTTGTATTTCTCACATCAATACTACAACTACATCCTTTCCTAGCCTCCAGCTGCTATCCCACTTAGGTTTACGATTATTCACTCATTGGTGAGAGACAAATGTCGGAAAGAATATGTGCCGCCGCCTTGGATCGAACCCATGACATGATTGAAGATAAGGAGTCTGATGCGCTACCAACTGCGCTATGATGGCGGCTACTGTTCAAGAGTGATTCTTATACTAAAGTACAAAGAATAGTATGAACCAAAGCTTGGTCAAATCTAATGGAACTTCAGGCGACATTTTTAAGTAATTATTCATCTAACAATTGATACAATTACCTTGTGCGTAAGAAACCATTGCAGGAAATCAGTTTTCAAAATATTCTTCAATGGCGTCTTTCTATATTAGAAACATGTGGATTACTCATAGAAGCTTGTTTCAATAAGCATTTGCTAGACTTCTCATTTTAATATCACATCCATCGTAATCGCCATTCTAAAACCCACTAAAAAAAGAAAAATTAAACTCTGTTGGTGGTAATAAATCAATCTAGGTTTGTGACATTTTCTTTAAATTTGCATAATTACGTCAAAGTTTTGAAACATTATGCTAAATATTCAATTTGTCTCAGACATTAAAAAGAGCCAGGTTTGGACTCGAGGCGCTTCATGTCGGCACAAACTCTTAATCAAATGATTGATCGCTAGCCATGCCCACTGCCTGCCTCTGACAGGAGTTTCGACTTGGATATCAAACGACGAGATTTTGAAAAATATTAACCCTTGTCATGCTGTATAAATTACCTTACTGAATTGATGTAAAATCAAAGGGCTGAAAGCACTGATAGAACTTGTTGTTCAAAAATCAATATTTTTTTCAGAAATCAACTTCATAAGCAACTCTGGCAGGAAAAGTACAAGCAGGAGGTATAGACTAAGATCAGCCTGCACATAAGTGCAGTCTGATCTTAGTCTACACCTCCTGCCAAAACCGGAATATTCCGGGTTCAGCATGACAAGGGTTAAGACAATTAACCTGTAACAAAAAGTAAAATGGTTGGTTTCAACCTAAACTGCGCTATGATGGCGGCTACTGTTCGAGAGTTACTCTTATACTAAAGTAAAAGAATATAGTATGAAATAAAGCTTGGCCAAATTTAATGGAACTTCAAGCGACATTTTTAAGTAATTATTCATAAAACAATTGATTCAATTACCTTGTACGTAAGAAACCATTGTAGAAAATAAAGAAGTAGTTTCATTTTTCAAAATATTCTTCAATGGCGTCTTTTGATATTAGAAACATGTGAATTACTTATAGAAACTTGTTTCAAAAAGCATTTGCTGGACATCACATTTTGAATATCACTTCCATTGTAAAGACTTTGCTGTATTCAGTGTCGACTGGATAAAGTTTAATAACAGGTTGAAATATCGTAATATTTTATCAAGATTTTTTTCAAAGAGATAAAATTGCCCGGAAAGCCTTTTTAATCGCAGTAGTTTTCAATCATGATACTGCTGTTTCTTTCTGCCGGACTGCTTGATTCGACAAGATCAACTAGATAGCAAGATCAATGATTCTTAACGATCATGATAATGGTGTGTTTTAGAAAAAAAAATGTGTTGAAATGTTGAAAATGAGCATGGTATGCAATTTTACACTTTTCAGACATTGTTTTAACTTTTAAAGTAATTTTCATTTTAAAATGAAATCAGTAACATTTAGTCAGAAACAAAATGTAAATTTTAGAAAACACGAATCTAGAGTTACAGAATACGGTTAATACGAATCCTACCACCTATGTCCTCGGTAATTATAAGAAAAATTTTGTTTCCAGTGAAAAGCTCATACCAGAAACATAGATTTATTCTAAATTTTGGACTATTTGTACTTCCAAAGTCGTTCGACTCCTTTATACGCAAAATGATGAAGAGGCTTGAATGATATTTTGGCTGTCATTTCGGTTACTGTGAGGCCAGCTAAATTGTAGTTGCTGACTCCATTACCAGAAAGCAAAATTTTACACTGGTCCAAAATGGAAAGAGTTAAAGACGACAATTTAAAGTTGGCGAAATTCTATATTGTTTCAACTTTCTGGGTTGAAAATACTGTGAAAATATTGTAAAAGATGAAAAAATTGCTTGGTTCAAGCAATTTCTTCATTGTTTACAATGTTTTCCCAGCTGCTTATCTTTAAAGAAGTCAAAAATCGTCATTGTGTCGGACTAGGCTAGCATTTCAGGGCCTCGATTCTTATGCCGCTTACTTCGATGATACATCAAACTATTTTTAGATCCAATTCACATGATAAATACGCTGTCATCATATTACTGTCTCTAGAATCTAATTAACGTTTTTGACGTTACGTTTTTAACGTCGTGTAATATATTGATTTGGAAGAGTTTTCTACTTTACATTTTCTAGCGATCTAGGAAGGGGAGATTTAGTCATTAAAGCTCTATATTGGAAGAGATAATCATATTCGTTAATTATAAATTCTCGTTGAAGCATTTAAATCATGGATGATCTCTCTCGATAAAAAAAGATCGATGAAAGTAATGGAATAATTTATGTAGACCGAAAGTGAACTATGAACCACAATACACATGTTAATCATATCCGTTGCTTTGGAGAGTTTAACACCATAACTACCGTTAATTCAATCTGTAGCTATGACGTTTAGGTTGCCAACCAAAAATTTGACTACGTTGTTACATTTTACTGACTATTAATTTTGAAATCAACGCGATTTGATATATTTTGAATTAGCGTGGTTAGCAATCTGCAAATCGAATCTTATTGATGAATTTTAATACAAGCACACAGAATGGTGGGTTTTACCTAGTTTGATCGATATCTCAATCTATACTGGAAATCTCTCACTCAATATATATCCATCTCTTTCTCTTTCTCTGTCTGTCTCTGTCTATCTGTCTCTCTCTTTCTCTGTCTGTCTCTGTCTATCTGTCTCTCTCTTTCTCTTTCTCTGTCTGTCTCTGTCTATCTATCTCTTTCTCTTTCTCTGTCTGTCTCTGTCTATCTGTCTCTCTCTTGACGATATATATACAAAGGAAAAGTTCGAAATTGGATGATTTCATTTACCAGATAGCATTTATTTTTATTTCTCAGATCCATACAAATAAATGATATGAATAAATATTGATGGACACAATGCTAATTTGTTTCGAACTTGGCACATCGGAGCTATGTCTCAACAAAAAACTTTATCTCTCTCTCTTATGAAATTGAAACCTGAGCCCGTCACACGGATGTAACCTTTAGTTGCTTGCTCATTTATGTAAACAACTAATGGGTGAGGATGTGGATACGGTTTGTCCAGAGTACGAGGGAACAGATGGGACTAAACGAGGTCAAACTCTTTCATTGCTTTAATGCTGATAGTCTCAAAGAAAACCCGTAATCTGCAATGTACAATATAAGATACCTAGTTCTATACATCAATAGTAATGATTTGGCACATATAATTATAATGACAATCAATGGTAAAACTTTGCAGGAAATGATTAAGTACCTACCAATTTATGGAATTCAATACATAATCTTCAATCCTCTTAACCATTCACAACGTCATCACAACCATTTAAACGTTCCTGCAAAATAAGGTGAATTTAGTATAAACATGCCGGTTTGGATTAGTTCGGAGGAAAGCGGGACTTCGTACACATCGGGCGCGGAAACCAATGACAAACAAGGATATCAAGCGAAACCTTCAAATAGGACAGAAATGCCGTCAACAGGCTCGCCAGACCGACTCAGCAAATACAGAGAACACCAACCGAGCCAATGCAAGACTGTACAAAACTAAGATCCCCAGAGTATTGTTGGATTGAAATATTGTGAAAATTTATCAATGCAGAGCAAAGCAAATACCAATAGCAAACTGCGTCACAAAAATACCGGCAAAACTAGCTTTGAAATGGACCAATAGGAATTCGTTTTACAAATAAGATTGAAAAAAATTGACTGGTTACACGAAAGGGATTATCTTTTATGAAGTAGTACCGACGCTTTTTGCAGATTCATTTTTCGAGATACCGTGATTGATCGGATTTTTTTCAAATATTTGCGTTATTTTTAAAATTGTTGTTCGTCTGAAAAATTTGTTTGAAAATGAAAGTCGTAAAGTCGTTTCAAATTCCATCCGTGATGATTTCATAATAACGTTTGTTGTCTGCGCATGTCTTGACCTGTCTTCGGGACCGTATCAGTTATCCAGATTGGGATAAATGTTACTGCGTCGTACGCATAACTCCATATGATATCGCCAAACAGTAGCAAGTGGAGAATTTTAATAAAAACTACATTTGTGGCGAAATCAAACTTAATTGTCGCCCTAAATTATTAATTTAAATTGCCTTACCTACCTGTGCTCCAAGAGGCATCAAGAATTTGAAGCGAGCGTTTCAATGGCGATGACATTTTGAATGTAGTTTGACGGAATCGGCCGAGTTGTCATGAATGACACTACCCAGAATGCTCAAATTAGATAGGTCAGTATTTGAAAATTGCAACCTATCGGAAGATAACGGATAACGTTGGGCTTCTTTTCCAATGTATCCATAAATTTTAGCGTTTATTTATAATTTTTCAGCGCGTATATATACAATAAATCTTGTATTTAGCGACAACTCAAGGGACGACCAAAAAGTGGTTGCTTTAAAGAATGGTCGCTTAACACATTTTATTTTGAGGAAAATTCAGGATTGATTCGATTGTATAAATAAATTATTACAGAATTCTCACTTTATCCTTTGCTGTTAAGAATCATTAGAATCATCTCAAAGAGTTCCAACAACATAGGATTGTGTTACGATTTTACTATTATAGCGAAATCCTTTCACTTCTTAAGAGATTTTACTTTCAAATGGAGATTTCGATTACACTCGCTTAATGGAATTGGTCACTTAATAGACGTGGTTGCTCCAGCCAGATCGACTGTATGCACATTATTATTATTATTTCTAGATAAAAATTCTCAATCTTATTGAAATCGAATCAAGGATATGCCAGTTAACATGTTAATCGGCTCAAATCAAAGGAGAAATCGTTAATGCTTTCTGGCATTTTTTACGTTATCGAACATACGGGTTTGATTTCAAAACCGAACAAATACACACACTAACCCTGTGTTGTAACAGTTTTAACACAAATACAAACACTTTTATAAGTCTAAAATCCATTTCCAATGGATGATACAGAATGATACCCCTTTGATATGAGGATATCTCTTGCGGTTGTTAACATACGAGCCAAGTTTCGACAAATATCTTCAAAAATTACAAAAAAATGGCAAAGGTTACAGTTGTTCACGTTAAAGCCAAGGCGAACATAAGCATCAACGAAGCCTATGTGATGGCAATAACTCGACTCTTAATTTTATAAAACAACGAAATGAAAGATATATACTTAACATCAACATTGTATTCCCAAATATTCACTTAAGAGATGAAGAGAATATTTTTTGTTTTCATGGAGGTATGAACCGAAAAACCTAATCACACTGTATGAATACGCGAAGCGGATTCATACATTGTGTGATTAGGTTTTTCGGTTCATACCTCCATAAAAACAAAAAAATATTCTCTTCATTTCTTATAATTTAATAGCATCGAGCGAAAAATGCAACAACTTAATACATTTTGATACCTTTTTGTATGGAACTATTTTGTGCGGAAGCATAAAAAATGGCTGCGTGCTCAAAATTTTGTTCATGGAGGTATGAATTAAATTTTTCGACCAATCAGATTGCTAGTTTTTGATAGACGAAACTAAAAATTAAATTATTCTGAAATCAACTCATTCATGTTTTCAAATAGTGGCCGTGTTTCTATAACTTTGACCACCTATGGGACCACCAAAGGGTGGTCGCTGAAGAGTTTGTTTGTTTGAATGGGGTTTAACGCCACTTTTAACAATCTTTCAGTTATATCGCGGCGGCTGGAGCACCTAACAATGGATTCCTGGTATTTCTCGCACCAGTTCTACCACTAGACCCTTTCCTTGCCTCCAGCTCCGTCGCTGAAGAGAATTATTCTTTAACACATTGAAAGATTTTTTCTATTGAATACAAAAAAAAAAAAAAAAAAAACTGCAGATTTTCCCTTAATCCCTTAGTGTTGGAACTCGTTAGAATCGTCTCACTGAGAAGATTCCAATGAGTTCCAATAACATTAGATTTAGGTATGATCTGTTTTTAACAAATACGGTCACATCTTTATATTGAAAATTTGAATTTTGATCGCTTAATGGAAGTGGTCGCTGAATAGAGATGATCGCTTGAGCAAGATCGAGTTATTCATGTTTAACTGCCCCTAGAATTATCGAGTCTCCCAGACACGAAACCTTCTGAAGCTATCTGGAAGGAAAACATACTTGGTGCGGGGCTTATTTTTGATAAGAATATCAACAACATTATCATGGCAAGAGAGAAATGAATCAAGTCTATAATGAAAATAATTAAATGATTTGAGCAATTTCACATTACAAGTAAAACGCCTAAAATTGGTTGCTCACTCTAGGCTGTATAAAGATAAATGAACTTCTTCTATTCTAAGACATCTGGGTCTAAAATTGTGAAGGAGCGAAATTTGTCATTGTGAACTAAGATAAAAGAAAATCACGTTTCTCCATTTATCAAAGCATGTATCTAGGAATAACCTTCAAGCGTATGTAAGTTTGTTATAAATTATAGCATCAAAAACAGTGAAATGGAAATAGCAATATAATTTATGCTAATTTAAATGAGAAAAATCTTTTTATGAAGAATATAGAAGGATATTCTTAAAAAAAAACTCTGTCTTTTCCACCACTCTGTCTGTCTATTTTTCTGTATCTCTCTCTCCTTTCTCTTGCACACTCTTTCTCTCCCTCTCTCTCATCATTCTTATCTCTATCTCTTATCTATCTTCTTTATCTGTCAAATTCTTCTCCCTCTCTCTTCGTTCTCTCTCTCTTTCTCTTCGTTCTCTCCCCCCCCTCTCTCTCTTCTCTCTCTCTCTCTCTCTCTCTCTCTCTCTCTCTCTCTCTCTCTCTCTCTCTCTCTCTCTCTCTCTCTTCCCTTCGTCAATTTTTTTCTACTGAACCTTGAATACTTAGTACAAAATCTATTTATGACGTCATTAAATTTCCAACGTTATATACGTACATAATAAAAAGATGTATTGTTTTTCATGCCTTTTTTGTTTTTGTTTCTACTTTAGCATTGAAGAATTGGATTTTTTTTTCTTTACTGAAGCCATTACCATATCACAACATTTTCACTGGTCCAAAGGAAAAAAATGTTGCAATTGACAAATTCAAGTTAATGATATTAAGAAAACCCGTCTTTCTGCGTAGAAAACTTTATAATAAATGGAGAAATTGTTTGTTCATTTTCGACAATCGTTTCCAAATCATTTTTGCTTAGGGTTGTAAAAAAGCGGAATTTTGCGTTCAGATGATGAATGATTGATTGGCTGATCGATTGATTAGTTTGTTGATTGATTACTTAGTTGGTTGATTGATTGTGTGATTGATCGATCGGTCGATGGGTCGGTGAGTCGGTCGAGCGAGCGAGCGAGCGAGCGAGCGAGCGAGCGAGTGAGTGAGTGAGTGAGTGAGTGAGTGAGTGAGTGAGTGAGTGAGTGAGTGAGTGAGTGAGTGAGTGAGTGAGTGAGTGAGTGAGTGAGTGAGTGAGAGTGAATGTATGTTGGAATGAATGAATGAATGAATAATGAATAAGATAGTGAGCGAGCGAGCGGTCGATCGATCGATCGACGACATTTTGACGCGTCTTTCAGCAGTAGTTCAGATTTATCACGGCCACTGTTGCACCTAGGCATGGCATCCTGTCGTTTATCAAACCATTACTTTTAAGACATAAAGAGAAAAAATGTCTTCTCATGGCGGTATAAACCGAAAAAACTAATCACAATGCATTAATACGCGAAGCGAATTCATTCATAAGTGTGATTAGGATTTTCAGTTCATACCTTCATGAAAACAAAAAAATATTCCCTTCATTTCTTATGATTTAATTGCATCGAGAAAAAGCAAACGTTTTACAAATTTTGATACTTTTTTTGTATGGAACTATTTGTGTGGAAGCATACAAAATGGCTGCGTACTCAAAATTTTGTTCATGGAGATCCGTTTTTTTTTTTCAACCAACCAGAGCGCCCTTTTTCGATAGACAAAACTAAAAGTCAAAATTGTTCAAAAAATTTAACAATATAGATTGTTTTGAGGATTAAATTATTGACAAGCCATCAACGATGTCCTGATCATTCATTCCACTTCTAAGTGGGAAAATCAAGCATTAAGAGTAAAATCGATAAATCTTTTATTTCGTGAAGAACGAATGATCCTTCACGAATGATCGTGGCTCGTCACAAAGTTCGGTTCGTGTGATTATTTATTTTTACTAAACCATTGATCCTCTATACATATTGAGGATTGGGGGCTTATCTGGCATAGATATAATTTTTAACCCATTACCACATGACTTAATTTCAGACTGGTCTAATTTGAAAGAAGATGCAGACGACAATAACAGGTTGATGAATTCTGAAATTCTTTGTCTTTCGAGGTAGTAAACATTGTGGACATTGAAGAAATTGATTGAACCAAGTAATCATCTTTATATCCACAATGTTTTCCAAAGAATTTTCCTTTGTTGCTTTAAAAAAGAGGGGCTGTGTAGGAATGGATTCTTGGAGAATATTGTGAACGGACTTAACTCAACTGTGCCGTACTACTGAATCAGTCACCACAATAAACAACAATAAACAAGTCCGTTTCCATGTACCTTTTTGCCCTCTGTCTAAGACATCTCTTGCCAGCCTTACATTGATTTGTTTACATTTACCCTCTTGTTGTATATGGACGTTTCCATGTACCTTTTTAATGCTTTTCCTTTTCGTTTCGGGTAAGGTATTATTTTCTGGTCCATAAAAATGAGCGTCAAATTCAGGCAAAATGTCATGATTTGTTTCTTATTTCTATCTTTCTCATCTTGATCAATATATTTCTATTGTCATTCTCTTCACTCTTTTGCCCTCTGTCTAAGACATCTCTTGCCAGCCTTACATTGATGTTAACATTTACCCCCTTGTTGTATTTGTACGGTATTTAATCTTGTATATGTAAATTACGAATCTTGCCTCGCCCACTGACCCCCATAGGAAGTTCCACTTAGATATAATTTAATCTTTAGTCTTGTCTATCAAAAACGTGCGTTCTGATTGGTCGAACAAAATATTAATAACTCCATGTGTAAAATTTTGAGCACGTAGCAATTTTGTATGCTTCCGCACAAAATAGTCCCATTCAAAAAGGTATCAACATTTGTAAACCTTTTGGGTTTTTTCGCTCGATGCTAATAAATTAAAAGAAATGAAGAGAATATCTTTTGTTTTTTTATGGAGGTATGAACCGAAAACCTAATCACACGATGAATGAATCCGAATGTGATTAGTTTTTTCGGTTCATACCTCCATGAAAACAAAAAATATTCTCTTCATCTGTTAAATGAAACGGACTTATTTCTCAAAATAATTACTGGTAACATGTAAGAAAAAAGTGAATTTGTTGGTGGACAACCTAAACGTCGTAACTAAAATTTGAATAAGATGATAAACTAATAAAATTCATCAGATAAATGTCGGCCAATGTCTGAGTTCAAAGTTCACTTTTGATCTTATTGAACGATTTAATAGATCGATTGATTCTTTGATTGACAGACCGGATTGGTCAATTTTCATATTCGGAGGAATTTAAGAATAATTATAATAATGATAATAATAAGGGGTGGTCGCCTGACACACAAATAGATTCTTTATGACTTTAAAACTAGTATAGATCTTAAGATGTTTCCATTATAACGGGACGTTGTAATAAATAACGTATTCTTCTGTTTTTTATTTATGTGCCTTTGATGTTGAATAAAAAGAAGCGCGTGCATTTATGAGATTGGCTTAGATTTACAATTTGGCTGGATTTTTAATCATACCACAAAATAGAAAAATCTGAAATTGCCAAAAGGATTCAAACTTGATCAGCATTGCAAGTTTTTGGGAGTAATATTAAATGTTGTTTTTCAACAAAGGGATGCCTAAAGATCGTAAGCTTTTCCAAATTTCTGTAGCACGAAGTAACTTTTAAGCGCTCGTTACAAAATGACTAGTCAAAATTAAGTGAAGTGAAGTAATTCAAACTAGATAAAATCTTAAAAATATCTGTCTTTTTTCGGGGGGGGGGGAGACTCAAATGATGTTAAATAACTATGAAAAAATGAAAATAGATAAATCTTTTACCCTTTTGTTACAGTTCTTGTACTACATGTATTTTCTTGCGGTATGTGGATAAATGACACGTTTAACCTGATCTCTTGACTCACGAGGCAAAGAGTTAAACAATGAACTCGATATACTTTTCTAACCCACGGCGACTTAAACCCCGCCACTACGGCTAGATTTAATCGTAAAATACAATCGTATGGTGGTCTGTAGGAATCGAAGATTTTAGAGCTTTTTTTTGTGGCGATGTACAAAAAGTTTATTGTGTCGATGATTAAAAAGTAATTAGTGTCGAAGTACAAAATTTTCGCTTGTGTCGATGTATAAACATTCACTTGTCGATATCAAAAGGCACTTGTACCGATGTAGTGACTCAGTTATGTCGATGTATAAGAAGTCACTTGTGTCGATGTACAAAAAGTCTCTAAAAGTCTATTGTGTCGATGTATAAAAAGTATCTCTTTTCGATGTATAAACATTTACTTGTGTGGATATACGAAATGTCACCTGTTTCGACATACAAAATGTCTCTTTGGCCGATGTACAAATACACCATATACTATTCAGATTACTCGATCTCTTGAAATTCTTTAACATAAAGTAACTGTACAATCACTTGTATAATTACTTTACAACATCGTCTAAGCTATCGTCCCTTCACTTAAGAGTTGAAGAGAATTTATTTTCAATTTCATGGAGGTTTGAACGAAAAAAATAATCACACTGTATGAATACGGGAAGAGGATTCATACATAAGTGTGATTAGGTTTTTCGGTTCATACTTCCATGAAAACAAAAATAGTCTCTTCATTCTAAACATTTAATAGCATCGAGCAAAAAAGTCAAAATTTTCCAACTTTGATATTTTTTGTATGTGACTATTTTGTGCAGAAGCATACAAAATAGCTACGTGCTCAAAATTATGTTCACGGAGATATGAATATTTTTTTCGGCGAATTAAAACGCTTTTTTTAACAAATTGAATGATCTAATAAACGACGAAAATGGTAGTGTCAATGCACATGCACACATGAGCGACACCCTTACGAGACGTTTAGTTGTTACGTAGGATAGGTCAAGAATACAGGTCGAAACTGCTGAAAACTCCGCCTAGCTCTTTAAAATGATCGATATAAAGCACCGTTACACGGGGACTTGGCGTAATGTCTCATCCGAAAGACAATTATTTCATTAGTTTGGTCAGCCCGACGATCGAACTGGCGATCTCGAGGTGGGAAGTCGAGTGCTCTACCAACTGGGGTAATATAGGGCTGATCGGTCGTATTAACTCAAACCGATTTCACTTATTACTTATATGCCACCCGGCGCGGAGGTAACGCAATGTGCTCTTAATTTTATAGTAGTGAGTTCGAACTTCGGCTAGGCAAACACTCTTTCCTTAATTTGAGCTTTGTCATCGCGACATTTGCCATGTGTCTCTCGTCAGTGAACGAATGAAAATAAGATCTTTAAGTGACTCGGATTGAATGATGTGATTATACTTGTGTGAGTAACGACAGGAAGCTGTGATTAGGTACACCAGCCGCCCCTTTATAATTGACATAATGTTTAAAGTAGCATTAACCCCATACAAACGATCGATTTTTCCACGCGTTTCAGAGACACGTGAGCGTCGCCGTCCATTCTCGAAGTTAAACTACTCTTTCATCAACCCCTCGGACTTGTAAATAAATGTTACATGACATAAGAATAAACATTCCGACAAGGATCAAAATAGAATATTCAAGTTATCCATTCCTCTCCTACAAAGTGACTTACCATTATGTAACAAATAATCGAAGGGCAAACAAAATATCGTAACTACAGCTTATTGAAGCTGTAGTTACGATATTTTGATAGCCCTACGACAAAATAGATTTAGACGCAAGAAGCAAGAATAGCAGCTTATAAGGTACGCGAATTTTTGTCATTTGCGATAGGCGTGCTCCAATCACTCATGAAGAAATGTGACAGGTTTACTGCCCTTATACCGACACATACTTACTTACCTTGCCACACGAAGAGGGAGCAGAAACCTCATACAAAAAAGAACCATCAGGGAAGTGAGGAAAGTATTGATCACGATCAGAATGATCTGATTTGACAGGCTGATCACGCGCTAAACTGGTCGCTATCGGTAGATTTTGTGAAACTTAATTGGTTATTCTTTCGCATTATGTATGGTACCTTACTTGAAATACCTACTTTAGTTGATCTGTTATTAAACCGATTTCTATTTAAATTATTTTCAAAATTCTCGTATGAATCTTTATCCCTAGACGGCTCATTTACATTTCATTTGCGATGTTTAAATATTTAATTTGCGATGTTTAAATATTTTCCGAGAATGGTGGAAAAAAATACCTCAATCTAAAAAGGATTTAATACATTACCTCATCCAACTTAAAAAGGTCGCTAATGTGAGGCTGACGTGGAGCGTCTGAGCATCAAACCTAGGAACTCTGCAGCCTGAGTCGTGTACGTTACCATTAGACAGAAAATCGTCACCACCTTTGAACTACGGAGGAAAAGGGGAAAAAGTCTTACCAATTTCGAACAGGTCTCAATTGAAAGAGGTTGCAGACAATATTTTAAAGTTTGTTTGAATGTAAGGGTATTATGCTGTAAGACCATTCTGAAAAGGGATGAACTAATTGTTACAAGCAAGTTACATCTCCTTTTCCTATATTTTCTAAAATTGTGACTTTTTAGCTCCTTAAAATGTTAGATTGATAATAGGTCAAAGCGTGAAGAATACCACGTTTTATAGTGTTTAAATAAAACTTCAGAATAATTCCATGCATGCAGCCTGGTGAGGGGAAACAGTTTGCAATATTTGGAGCGTTATTTACTGCTTTCACAAATAAAAAGAAGATCGGAAAATGACATCCGGAAACGCAAATGGGCTTAAAGTATGCGGAAATGACATATTTTGCAAAACTGTTTGTTTAAAAAAGTGGCAAGATATGTTAAGGTTTGTTTCCTTAACATGTTTCGATGAAGCAAGAGTCAAAAGTTTGTTTGAAGACTGAAATGTATCAGCGATTCGTGTTGATGATGAAGTATTTTAGAGCTGTTGTTACAACATTTGCACACCCACAGTTATTTGATTTTTTACGGCCCAAGTCGGATATTTCTGACTTAGTCCGGAAAAAATCAAATAACTATGAAATGAAATGCCGTGAACGCAATCAACTGCCTAAAAGTGGATATGGAAGTTTACTGAAAGCACAAACGTTCGTACGAAAGACCGGTGGTGTACGAAAGACCGGTGGTGACATCAAGAATTCACAGTTCACACTTCATACATAGTAACTCTGAAGTGTGAAGTCGAATGTTTGAAGTTGGAAGTGAGAAGTTGGAAGTATGAAGTCGGAAGTGTGAAGTGAGAAGTTGGAAGTATGAAGTCGGAAGTTTGAAGTTGGAAGTAAGAAGTTGGAAGTATGAAGTCGGAAGTTTGAAGTGTGAAGTTGGAAGTGTGAAGTGTGAAGTTGGAAGTATGAAGTATGAAGTGTGAAGTGTGAAGTTGAAGGTATGAAGTGTGAAGTTGGAAGTTTGAAGTGTGAAGTTGGAAGTATGAAGTGTGAAGTTGGAAGTTGGAAGTTGGAAGTATGAAGTGTGAAGTTGGAAGTATGAAGTGTGAAGTTGGAAGTATGAAGTGTGAAGTCGGAAGTTTGAAGTGTGAAGTTGGAAGTATGAAGTGTGAAGTTGGAAGTATGAAGTGTGAAGTCGGAAGTTTGAAATGTGAAGTTGGAAGTTTGAAGTGTGAAGTTGGAAGTATGAAGTCGGAAGTTTGAAGTGTGAAGTGTGAAGTTGGAAGTTGGAAGCTGGATGTATGTATACCTTCCAACTTCACACTTCAAACTTCCAACTTCACACTTCCAACTTCCAACTTCACACTTCACACTTCAAACTTCCAACTTCACACTTCATACTTCCAACTTCACACTTCATACTTCCAACTTCACACTTCAAACTTCCGACTTCAAACTTCCAACTTCCTACTTCCAACTTCACACTTCAAACTTCCGACTTCATACTTCCAACTTCACACTTCACACTTCACACTTCAAACTTCCAACTTCACACTTCAAACTTCCAACTTCACACTTCATACTTCCAACTTCAAACTTCAAACTTCACACTTCATACTTCCAACTTCATACTTCCAACTTCACACTTCACACTTCAAACTTCCAACTTCACATTTCAAACTTCCGACTTCACACTTCATACTTCCAACTTCACACTTCACACTTCCAACTTCACACTTCACACTTCACACTTCAAACTTCACACTTCCAACTTCCTACTTCACACTTCATACTTCCAACTTCACACTTCATACTTCCAACTTCACACTTCATACTTCCAACTTCCAACTTCACACTTCCAACTTCAAACTTCAAACTTCCGACTTCATACTTCCAACTTCCGACTTCAAACTTCCAACATCACACTTCATACTTCCAACTTCACACTTCAAACTTCATATTTAATTTGGTTTGATTATGTACTGTGAATTTAAGAAGTCACCACTGGTCTCATAATTCACATTTCACACTTCCAATTTCAGACTTAATATGTATGAAGTTTGAAGTGTGAACTGTGAATAGATGATGTCACCACCGGTCTTTCGTAGTGGTGACATCAAGAATTCACAGTTCACACTTCATACATAGTAACTCTGAAGTGTGAAGTCGGAAGTTTGAAGTTGGAAGTGAGAAGTTGGAAGTATGAAGTCGGAAGTTTGAAGTATGAAGTTGGAAATATAAAGTCGGAAGTTTGAAGTGAGAAGTTAGAAGTATGAAGTCGGAAGTTTGAAGTGTGAAGTTGGAAGTATGAAGTAGGAAGTTTGAAGTGTGAAGTTGGAAGTATGAAGTGTGAAGTTGGAAGTTTGATGTGTGAAGTTGGAAGTATGAAGTTGGAAGTATGAAGTCGGAAGTTTGAAGTGTGAAGTTGGAAGTAGGAAGTTTGAAGTGTGAAGTTGGAAGTATGAAGTGTGAAGTTGGAAGTATGAAGTGTGAAGTTGGAAGTTTGAAGTGTGAAGTTGAGAGTGTGAAGTTGGAAGTTTGAAGTGTGAAGTGTGAAGTTGGAAGTTTGAAGTGTGAAGTGTGAAGTTGGAAGTATGAAGTCGGAAGTGTGAAGTTGGAAGTTTGAAGTGTGAAGTTGGAAGTTTGAAGTGTGAAATGTGAAGTTGGAAGTTGAAGTGTGAAGTGAGAAGTTTGGAGTTTGAAGTGTGAAGTGTGAAGTTTGAAGTGTGAAGTTGGAAGTTTGAACTGTGAAGTTGGAAGTTTGAACTGTGAAGTTGGAAGTTTGAAGTATGAAGTGTGAAGTTGGCAGTTTGAAGTGTGAAGTTGGAAGTTTGAAGTGTGAAGTTTGAAGTATGAAGTGTGAAGTGTGAAGTTGGAAGTATGAAGTGTGAAGTTGGAAGTTTGAAGTGTGAAGTTGGAAGTATGAAGTGTGAAGTGTGAAGTTGGAAGTATGAAGTATGAAGTGTGAAGTGTGAAGTTGGAAGTATGAAGTTTGAAGTTGGAAGTATAAAGTGTGAAGCTTGAAGTTGGAAGGTCCAACTTCACACTTCATACTTCCAAGTTCACACTTCAAACTTCCGACTTCAAACTTCCAACTCCACACTTCATACTTCAAACTTCACACTTCAAACTTCCGACTTCATACTTCCAACTTCATACATATTAAGTCTATAATGGGAAGTGTGAAATGTGAATTATGAGACCCGTGGTGACTTCTTAAATTCATAGTACATAATCAAACCAAATTAAATATGAAGTTTGAAGTTTGAAGTGTGAAGTTGGAAGTATGAAGTGTGAAGTTGGAAGTTTAAAGTGTGAAGTTGATAGTGTGAAGTTGGAAGTTTGAAGTGTGAAGTGTGAAGTGTGAAGTTAGAAGTTGGAAGTTTGAAGTGTGAAGTTGGAAGTATGAAGTGTGAAGTTGGAAGTTGGAAGTGTGAAGTTGGAAGTTTGAAGTGTGAAGTTGGAAGTTGGAAGTATGAAGTCGTAAGTTGGAAGTATGAAGTTGGAAGTTGGAAGTATGAAGTGTGAAGTGTGAAGTTGGAAGTTTGAAGTGTGAAGTGTGAAGTTGGAAGTTTGAAGTGTGAAGTTGGAAGTATGAAGTCGGAAGTTGGAAGTATGAAGTTGGAAGTATGAAGTGTGAAGTGTGAAGTTTGAAGTTTGAAGTGTGAAGTTTGAAGTTTGAAGTGTGAAATGTGAAGTTGGAGGTTTGAAGTGTGAAGTGAGAAGTTGGGAGTTTGAAGTGTGAAGTGTGAAGTTTGAAGTGTGAAGTTGGAAGTTTGAACTGTGAAGTTGGAAGTTTGAACTGTGAAGTTGGAAGTTTGAAGTATGAAGTGTGAAGTTGGAAGTTTGAAGTGTGAAGTTGGAAGTTTGAAGTGTGAAGTTTGAAGTATGAAGTGTGAAGTGTGAAGTTGGAAGTATGAAGTGTGAAGTTGGAAGTTTGAAGTGTGAAGTTGGAAGTATGAAGTGTGAAGTGTGAAGTTGGAAGTATGAAGTGTGAAGTTGAAGTGAAGTTTGGTTAAGTCTTGAAAATGACATTGACCTTAGTGACAGCACATACGCATCGATTAACTCTGCCAAGTGTCAGTATTGCATCTTAAACAGTTACGAAGATACTTTAAAATGGTACGTTTTTTGTTTAAAGTTTTGCTAGACCGGAAGACAGGCAGACATACAGATGAACAGGCATACAGACTGATGGAAAAAACTTAAACTATACCATCAATCTTATCGATGTGGGGGTATTTATAATAAGAAAAGCGAAGAATTTTATCTAAATAAATATTCACAATACTTTGTTTACTCCCAATGTCACTTATTGGCAAAGAGAAATGCATACTCATGAACTCTTTTCTTAAGACAATGAATTTCTTTTTCCTCCCTCCAGTGTTAAGATAAACAATACATTTTGAGAATTCTGTCTCATACTGTCTATGGTCCATAACAAAGTAGTGTCAAACTGACCCTTGTCATGCTGAACCCGGAATATTCCGGTTTTGGCAGGAGGTGTAGACTAAGATCAGACTACACTTATGTGCAGGCTGATCTTAGTCTATACCTCCTGCTTGTACTTTTCCTGCCATGGTTGTGTATGAAGTTGTTTTCTAAAAGAATTTTTAACAACAAGTTCTATCAGTGCTTTCAGACATTTGATTTGACAGCAATTCAGTAAGATGATTTATACAGCATGACAAGGGTTAAGCTCAAATAATCAATTCCCAGTTTTTTTCTTCACCAACCATGCAATTAAAAGAGGAGATTTTTTTTAAAAAAAATCTAGAGATAGCATGAAGATATCCTTTTTTTGCACAAAATGATTACATGAATTAGGACTGTTTGGACAACAGCCTTGTTTAATGGATACGCAGTAGTTATTCGGGTAGAATGCGCGGGTCAATATGATTTCGGTCAAGGAGAAACAACTCTTAGAATTATCTTACTAGGAAAACATTATATTCATCCGATCTAAACATATCGGGCTACCAGAGAAAATTTGAGTATGAAGTTAACAGATGCGGGTACTCATTAGAATCTTCTGAGCGCGTACTATGAAGTTTCTTCCAAAACATGGCGTGATATTGGTAGCAAAACTGTTTCCCGAATATTTAACTCTCACGTGGCCAGATTTCGACTTTAGAGATTACAATAAAAATCCACCAAGAAATCAAGCAGGAGTTGCAGTCACAGGTATTTAGCCATCTATTCCTGCCATCCATTCCTGCTTTTGTCTGCTAAAACATATATATGTCACAATAACCCCAGAGGAGCATTAAGATCAATACAAATCCATGAAAAATGCATTCAAATCTTTATAGAAATGCAAGAAATATTGGGTTAGAAAGAAAAAATCAGACAAAGACCCCTTTTCCTTCGACAATCCTAAATAGTAAAAAAAACAAAAACGATCAGAAAATGCAAAAGGTAATACGCCATCAAAGATTCTATGAAAATCCATTTAAATCTAACACAAAAATAAACTGGATTTACATTCACAAGAACTTCCGCTTAAACCTTTCCCACCCAGTGACGCTTTTAGACCCCCCCCCCCCCCAAGAAAAAAAGCTTCGGAAAACATAGTGGAAAAAGAAGAAATTGCCTGTTACAAGCAATTTCTTCATTTTCCACTATGTTTTTATCCCAGAAACTTGGAAAAAAATCCAAAATTTGATCATCTTTAAATTGTCGGCTATAACTTCTTTCAATTTGGGCCAGTCTAAAATTTTGCCATCTGGTAATGGGTTAAACCATTTCAAAAAAGTCAAGTGATGAGATACACGCAACAGGTCACGTGATGAAGAAAACTCTGTGAATACTTCATCTTAATCTGCTCATATAATGATAGTTGTGTGAACAAGAACAGATACAAAGTGAGATCGAGCTGTCGATACCAACATACGTCTACCATTGGGTTCTGTTATTATTATGACAGTGTGACTGACAAGTAAAATCTGCTTAAATTGAAAGAATTGGAGATTTATTGGAAACAACCCTCCGTCTCATTTACCCCCGTCTTCCTTACCCCCACCTTCTTAATAAAAAAAGAATTATCGAGAACGTTGACCTCTGTTTAATTTAAATCAAACTATTCATGATTACGCTTCCTTGGTGTTAAACTATAGTTACTTATTTTTATTTTAGTATATACGTTGTGTTTCGTCAAGGTAATCTGTTCTGTAAAAGGCCAAACTGGTTAGCTTTCTGTCAGGATTTTTTCTTCTTCACCACTCTCAGTACTTTAATCTTAACCCATTACAAGATGGCAAAATTTTAGACTGGCCTAAATTGAAAGAAGATGCAGACGACAATTTAAAGTTAAAGAAATTTTTGTATTCATTTCAAAGTGATCATACAGCTTATTCTTCGGAAACCCGGAATAAATTATTCTGTTTTAATTTTTCGGTCCTGTTAAAGCTACGTTCAAAATACATCGCATTTCAACTTGAAAATGACACTTTCGAAAAACAGAATCAATTCTGTACAGCGCAATAACAGAGGAATGGCTAAGATGGCTAATGTCGGTGGCGCGATGTGCTCTGGAACCTGGGATTGTGAATTCGAACCCCGGATCGGCGAAAGTTTATTCCAACAATCGACGGATCGCGCTGTCACCCAAAGAGTCAATCGACCTATCAAACCATTCATTCACAACTCATGTGGGATTTGAACTCCAAAATCTGCCAGATTTTTTTGTTGTTGCTTATTCATTCTTTAGTTACAACGTTTCGGTCACCAACCAACCATTTTACAACAAAATAACGCTGTTTAATATCTAAGTGGAACATCCTGTCTAAGAGATCCGTTAAATGAAAAAGGTTGATTGATTGAATGGGAGTTAAAACCACTTTCAACAGTATTTCAGTCATATCGCGGCGGCTGGAGCACCTAACAATGGATTCCTGGTATTTCTCACACCATAACTACCACAACATCCTCTCAAAGCCTCCAGCTGCTATCCTACTTAGGTTTACGATTATCCACCCACGGGTGAGATGATTGAAAAAAGGCCATAACGACATGTGTCATTTGTCGTTTACAAACGGACATATGAAAGGCAGTGCACATATAAGCATCTGATGACTGAGATCAAATGGTATGCTCGTACTTGTCTAGGAAATAACAAAATCCATTTAATTAGTGCAAATTACTCAAATACTGTTGAAAATGGCATTAACAATAAATGGGGATCATTCCCTTGGTCGCAATCTGAGTCGCCGAACCGTCAGTAGGATAACACAAACCTCGTATCGACTTTGACCTGTACTAATGTATAGATTGGAAAAAGAGAAAATAAGATCTTAAGATCAAATAGATTAATAAATAATAATAAATAATAAATTAAGATCAAAACGTGATTTCGCTTATACCACTAAATTTATGACCATTTTTTTCAAAATGATATGGAGTGAACTGTTGGTATTGGGTGAAAGAAGGGTCGTTTTCGAGTTTTTACGACGTTTAATATACGCTTTATTTTTGCGAACTGAAAATTTGAATAAACAGACAGAATTACGGCCATTATAAACTATAAGTCTCAAAACTGCGTAGCTTCAAAGGCGGTGGAAAATCTGACCGCGACATCAGAAAATTCAACAGGTAAAAATAAGATGAAATTGTATTTCCGAGCCTCGCAATTTAACCCAATACGACCTTTTGCGCTCTGTAGAAATTATATTTAGGAAAACATCGTGAAAAAGGAGGTATTGTCTGTTCTCGACAATTTATGACACCTATTATTAACAAGATTCAATTTAATATTCGAAAGTAATTTTTCCTTCAATTCCACAGGTCCAATAGTTTGTCGTCTGGTAATGAAAAACCACCCAGTACGGTTACAATTGACAAATAGCTGGCCCCGCCTATTTATTCCTCTAGCCACTCCCAATGACTCCGACAGGGTGTATCGCTTCGATTTTTAATGGCATTATTTTGCAAAATCTATGGCCAGTAGCATGTTACAAATAAGTAGAATGTTTGGTTGGCGACTTAAACGTCGTAACTACAGCTTATTCAAGCTCTATTTACGACGTTTAGGTCGCCAAACCAACAAAGATGATTCACTAAAATGTCGGAGTTCAAACTGAACTGAATGATTTCAATGGTCAACTGATTATTTGAATGGCAGCCGCGATAATTAAGTCAATTGTATAACATGACAAGATAATACCGCACATTGTGCATATAACACGTGTATATCGTGTTATCAAACAGAGGCCTCTGGCATAGATGAGCTAATTCCCTCGGAACGTGTGTTATTTGGAGAATTGATTGATTGAATGGGGTTTAACGCCACTTTTAACAGTATTTCAGCCGGAGCACCGAACAATGGATTCCTGGTATTTCTAAAACCAGTACAACCACTACATCCTTTCCTACCCTCCTGCTGCTATCCCACTTAGATTTACGATTATACACCCATTGGAGAGAGACAAATGTCGGAAATAATATGTGCCGCCGCCGGAGTCTGACGCGCTACCGACTACGCTATGACGGCGGCTGTTTTTTGGAGAAATTGTGCATACTAACCTTATTTGGAAAAAAATGGATCACACGGATATCTTGACCAGTATGACGTACGGACGTTGACCGATCATCTGACGTGTGCGTGACGATGGACGTTGACCGATCATGTTACGCCCCGTTAAGCCAGAAAAACCGTTTATCGTTATAACTGACCGGTATGTAGGCGTCGGGTTATCTGGATATATATGGGATTATTTAGAAATCTGCTCGTTTAAGAATATTTTTAGAAAAAGAAAACGTCATTGGGGGCCAAAATGTTACAGCTACAGTCTGGATAAATCTGTACCAACGATAAATCGGTCGCTAACCGACGATATTAACTTATTCCAACACAATGTCGCTTTTGGACGTCCCCTGCTTTGGAAAACATTATGGGAAATAAAGAAATTGCTTGTTACAAGCAATTTCTTCATTACCCATAATATTTTCTAACCTAAAATACAATGGTTTCCAAAATTTCAACACTTTAATATTGTCGTCAACTTCTTTAAATTAGGGCACGTCTAAAACTTTGTCGTCTGGTAATAGGTTAAAGTATAAACAGAGAGCCCCGGAGCCTGAAAAGAGTGGCAGTAATGCTTACCAGCGGTAAATTTTGTCGAAATGCTGAATAAAAGAAAAAATCAAATAAAAAAAACAAACGAATTTTATTCATTTTATAAAGTGTAAAAACAACATGAAAAAACAATACTAAACAACATCAACGACGCATGCAACAACCGTTGAAGTAACTGTCTCCTTTTCATGATACAGATTTAGTCTTTTATCTGACATCTAAATTGGATCAAACATAATACCAAACCGCTCCATCTTAAACCTCGTGTACTCAAAGCGTCTCATTTCAACATATTACGTTTTATGGGAATTTAACGTCACGAAAATCTAGTGAATGGCACCTTTAAACTGCACGCGAATTAAATCAAACTTTATCGATAAACGCATACACACCCCTTCCACATGTACAAATGAATCATTGTCTTTCTGCGACCTAACAACAACAAGATTAAAATCAATGAGGAACAACATACTACTGCAACCATGAATTCGCACTGAGAGGATATATCGGCCTTAAACACTGTTGTGATTTTGTACTAGGGAAAATTGTAGAAAAAGAAGAAATTGCTTATTCCCACAAAATTTTCTACCATACAGAATGGTTTAATTTCAATTGGCATCCAATTTTCACTGTCGTCTGTAACCTCTTTCGATTTAAACCAGTCTGAAATTTGAAAAAAAGATTAAAAAAACAGGGTTAAGACGCCTACAAATCGTCCGTGTAATTCTAAAATCCCGTAACTACAGCTTAATACGTTACTATCCCAATGTAACTACATTTTGAAGTCATTTGACAGTTTACACGAAAGAATGTGTAAAGTAATAACAAAAATGTTGCTCATTAATTGTTAACTAATTATTAATATAAAACCAGATCAGTCACATACACATAGCTTCTTAATCGCTCCTTATATAGGTTCAAACCTAACGTAAATTCAATTTCAAACTATATCTAATAACATTGTACCAATCTAATGTAGTCGAAAAGAAGCACGGGCGTCGGATCCTTGTCTATAAAAGAATGACCAAGAATCGACAATAATAAATTTCTATATATGTATTTACCAACCAGTTTTCTTAAGAACTACGTGCATTGCAGGTGGACAAAATAACAAGCCCCAAACAGTAAGATTACGCTATATACGTGGTGAAACGAATTCAGGTTGAGAATAAATGCTTTCATGTTGGCTGTTTTTACCTTTGTATACAAGAACATATTTAGATCACCTATATCTAAAGAAAAGAAAGTGACAAATTATTTTTCTCATAATTAACCTTCAAAGACATTCTTTAGATGCCAAGGGGGGAAATAAGTACCGCGCAAAAATAATACGTTCTAATGACATCACTTAAAAATTGATTCTACAAATGAATAAGACAAATAAGATCAGTCTAAAGATATTTTAGACGAGCTGATCTTATCCGAGTCTAGAATAGTAAAATAGATATGAAATTCGGCAAAGCCTAGAGTAAGGGAAGGAAGAACAGTCTCTTGTAAAGCATGAAATCTCAAACTATTATTTTCACTGTTATCTGTATATTAAACTCTATACTATACCATGCTCCCATTACTTTATTTCTCTTCCTTTTTCCACACCAGTAATAATCTCTGTACAGCAGTAGTAAGGTTGAATATAAGAAAACGAACAGAATTAAAATAATCGCTTTGATTGACATCGAAACATACTCTATTCAAGAGTAGAATACCCGTCTCAAGTATGTAGTAACACAATAACGTAGTCCTGCAGGCAAACATTCTGACCAAGTTTAAAGACATTTGAGCCAAAAATTTGTGTGTGCCTAGAGTGCCCACAAGGTTTTTAAGATTTGACCTTGTGACCTAGTTTCGACCCCTCGTGACCCATTCTTGAAGTCGCCCGAGATCTTTTGTAGGCAAACATTCTGACCAAGTTTCACATCTATGCAAAAGAATGTGACATCTAGAGTTCACACACGGGTAAAGGTGGACAACGGACCCCGGACATCGGACACAGCCCGATCACGATAGCTCACCATGACCGCTACGTGGTCAGGTGGGCTAAAAAAATAGTGAGTCCTTTTTCTCGCATGGAAACAGTTTTTATCCAAGGGCCAGAGAAATGTCTTGATTTCTTGTGCATAGATTACGTCATGATGACGTCATTGTACGAGTGATTCTGCGCATGTGTTAGCCAACGATATTCGGCATAGAAAACAAAGGTAGCTATGTGAGAAAAGGGTTATCATGATGGCTGCTTGAAATGGAAAAGAGAGTGATTTTGTGAGCACTATCCTTGTAAGACCGGACCGAACAATGTATTTTTTCGATCAACTATGTGTCAAGATGTGAAAGTAACAACGCACAAATTTTAATTTCAAACTCGTATAGAGTTATTTCAAAACTATACTTAATCACGTGTAATGGCTCATGATTCTAAACGAACGCATAAATCTAAATACTATAAATATTTCCTACTTTAATAAATAAATACATCAATCGCCTTGGGCTGGTGTAATCCTGAAAATTTGCATAATACATGCATATGGATTAAATAAAGGTAAAAGCAAAATGTTGATTTCGGCATGTATGAAGAATTCCGCTACTTTCCTTGTTGTTTATCCATTTTCCGACATAAAAGAGTATGATTTTAATTAATTTAACCCATTCCCACGCAATGACGCTTTTTGGTCCCCAAGAAAAAACAATTTGGAAAGCATGTGAAAAATGTGTTCTATCCCGAAAGTTGAAAAAAAAATCTAAAATTTCATTTATTTTTTGTCTGCAACTTCTTTCAATTTGACAAGTCTAAAATTGTGTGGTCTGGTAATGGGTTAATCTTGTAAATGTGTTTTTGGCATTAAAACCGAATTTTACTTGCATCAATGTTATACCCCATTCCATATTGTAGAGATCTTCGTGCTTTGAAAGTTTGCCTTAGATCAATCAAATCTTAAAACCTTTAAGGATATACCCCCATTAGACGGTTTTCTATGGTCATGTTCGAGCTTCGACAAAACGCCATATACCGATTTAAATTTTCGTTAACCCTTTCCTGTTTATTCCCTAGTTTTTACGTCCCTTGGACTTTATAATTGGGAAAACATTGTGAAAAAAAGAAATGGTGGCTTGTAACAAGCATTTTCTTCTTTTTCAACAATACTTTCTACTCCACTGAATGGTTATTTTCCAAATTGATCCACTTCAAATTATCGTCTGCAAAAACCTTTGAATTTGGACAGGTCTAAACTTTCATAAAACTGGATAGGGTTAAGAGAAACAGCGACAACATAACTATCAGATTACGCTGTTCAGCAAAGTTGTACATAGTCGATGTCATAGCGTTATACCTAGTTACCTCGCTCCGTTACCGATCCGATGATGTCATTCGTTATCTTGCGCAGTGCATTGTTAGTCAACGTTGACCTAAAGTTGTGTTCTTGTGAGCTCTACCTGTATCCAGCGATTTACGAGAAAGAAAGATCCAATGTCGTCCAGTTTGTCTGCCAATCGTTATATTCCATTCAGATTTCGTATGACAAAATCTGATCTGTATTTTTACCGTTTGGTTTGTTTGTTTGTTTGTCTGTTTGTTTGAAAAAAAAGGGACAGGTGAAAGCTTAAAGTGAGAGCTCTCTGTAACTTTATTTCAAATAGCGTTATCATGTTGTCTTATTCCATCTCATGTACTCCACAAGAAGACAAGGAAACAAACAGAAAAAGCTGTCTTTTGATTAAATGCTTCAGTACGGATAATTTGATATCATTTTCTAAAGACCCTGAGAAGGTATATGTTCGTCATCGTTTCAGCCCATAAATCATATCTACCGATGAATATTGACGCAAGATTTTGATTTCAGTAAGAGCTCCAGGTATACAGACGTCAAACGAAAAGTGATTGATGGTGGCTTTGACAAGAGATAAAGTTCTTTTGATTTCGAAGAAATACACTGTGGCGATATACCGTCACAATAGGAGGTGACAGTAGGCCATCACATACAGTCAATTAGGCACCAATCTGCATACAGAATAGATCGCTCCGGATCTTTGTTCAAAGGGGGTAAACTAAGCACAATCAATGTGGTCACGGAGATCCGTTAACAGTTGACTGTTTTTCAAAAGTTTAGACTTGTCCTTATTCAAAGGGCTTGCAGACGACCTTGTGAAGTAAACAGAATCTAAAAAGTAACCATCCTGAATGGTAAATTACATTGCGTAAATAATAAACTTGTATCGCTGTCGACTTTAACAAAACCTGCTTTGTTAAAGTCGACGGCGGCACCAATATGGATTTGAGTCGTCTGTGGACAGTATTCGTATTGCTACGAGCTTAATCGAGTGCAATGAATTAAAGAGCCAGTAAATAGGAGAATTTTGTTGTATATATGAATGCTGGGCTTCCCTTTCATTAGCCCTAAGTATATGCCTACTCGATTGTGAGCCGGGGTTTAGAACCGGACCAGGTTCGCACACGAGTAACTGCCGGAGTAATCGATTAACCCATTACCAAAACGGCAATTTTAGACTGGTCAAAATTGAAAGGGGTTGCAGGCAACAATTTCAAGCTTAATGAAATTTTGGAATTTTTTTTTTCGGGTAGAAAACATTGTTGATAATGAAGAAATTGCTTGTAACAAGTAATTTCTTGGTTTTCCAGAATTGTTTTCGAAAGCCTTTTTTTCTTTGGGGCGTCATTGATTGGGAATAGGTTAAAACTGGAAGAACATGTTAACTTTATTACAATCGGGTGCCGGTCCAGGCAGCAAACCGGTACACTCAAGTTGGGTCGCCGTTTATGTTGTATGTATGTGTAGGATGGGACAGGTTTACCAGTCTACCGTTTGTGATTCATATGGATATTCTGAATAATCGTTGTAGGTGAATTCAGTCACCTTTGGCTGATGTGTGTTCTTGTTGTTACACCTTTCATACTCCATCTATTCATCATAGGCGATTCAAATTTGTCCTAGATCTATGAATGCTGTTGTTGTTACATCGATTAGTCTCTTCGAAACGGTGTGGCCGGTGTATATGAATCATGGTCGTCTAGCAGAGGGAGGTGTATGGTAATATTGAGACTGTGATAGATATTTCCAACAAATTCGCATGTTTGAAGCGTAGACACAGGGCAGTCTAGGTAGTATCTCAATGTATTTAGAATGTTGGTTTATGTTCTAAAGAAGCTTCATGTCACCATTTATTTATTTGGGACAAAATGAAGACGGTGATGGTCGGGGGAATGTTGGTTGATTGAATGGAGTTTAACGCCGTTTTAACAGTATTTCAGTCATATCGCAGCGGCTTGAGCACCTACCAATGGATTCTAGGTATTTGTCACACCAGTAAATCCTTTCCTAGCCTCCAGCTGCTATTCCCCTAAAATTTACGATTATCCACCTATTAGTTAGAGACAAATGTCGGAAAGAATATGTGCCGCCGCCGTAACTCTGGTAGACCTCTGATGGATACAATTTCTTCTTCAAGTATTTGTTTTCAGGACAGCCTCTGTGTCTGACGGGCAAAACTTTTTTTCTCGCACATGTTACTTCAAGCGAAACGATTTAGTAACACTTATATTTGAAAAAGACATTACCCCTTTAACCCATTCCAACAAAACAAAATATTAGACTGGTCTAAATCGAAGAAGCTGCAGACAACAATTTCATGTTGATGGAATGTTTACATTTTTTTCGTCTTTTTGAATAGAAAATACTGCGGATAATGAAGAAATAATCGCTTGATACAAGGCACTTTTTTTCATTTTCGACAATGTTTTCCAAAGCCTCTTCTAAAGGGGCGAAAAATAGTGAATTTAGAGGGGATTAATTTAATTTGTTTTTGTATTTCGACAATTGACATATCGCATGCCACGCCCAATGACCTTAGACATGGAATGACAATGAATTATTAGTCCGTTGATATGTTGATTGACAGCTGCGATCCGATATTTGTTACATACTGAACTACATTTTAGAAATTCTGTCGTGAGTGGACAACTTCTACCCTTGTCAGCCTGAGGAAATATGTTGGCAGTGCGTTGTACTACGGTCTATACTGTTCTTACTTCCAAGACGATTCCCAAAGGCAAGTCCAATACTCTCTGAGTAGTGGACAAAACAATCATGTGTTTATAGTGTTGCTAGGACAAACCTAATATTGTTTAGAGTTCAAAGTTATGTTAATTTCCTCTTGTCACGCGAACTGTTGAAGCTGTCAAAACAAAGGTTTAAGGCGTCATATGGAAGTCTTTTCTGAATTCAATTTTTGTCGAATTTAATTGTTGTTAAACGATGTTTGCATTACATTTCCGCGGATAAAAATAGATCGGTCAGAATTTATATAAGTAGTAAAATTCCTACGCAACGTTATAAACACAAACAACCTTTTTCGTTGTAAATGATACACTGTTTCTTGTCGTGAATTTGTCTTGTGAAAATCTTGTTTACTTTGTTGAAAAGAACAAATCGTTATTTTCAGGAAACGTAAAAAGTAAATAACAGAAACAAGTATTCTTTTGAATTTCAGAGGTCTAATCTCTTGTCATTTATCGAGCTATTTTTTGCTTTCAACTCTTTACTGTTTTGCAAAATTTTAGACCCGCCCAAATTCAAAGGTTTTGCATACGACAGTTCAAAGTCGATTTTATTTTAGAATAATTATTCAGTAGGGTAGAAATAGCGTGGAAAAAGAAAATCAGCTTGTTAAAACCAATTTCTTCATTTTAAAAAATATGTTATCCATTATAAAATTTGAGAGGTACAAACCAGGGGTTGGACAAGAAATGGTTGAAGGTGGTATGAAAAATAGTGATTAATGATGCTGAACTTGTCGAAATTAAAATAGTGTTTGAAAATACAAAAAAAAAAAAAAAAAGAAATCAAAACTCATTACATATATGATGGTGATTTTTATTTTCGCGAAAGTCACTAGGACTTTAATTCCCAATGTATTTCAAAAAAAAATAGTTGCCAATACCAAAAGAAGTGAATGATTTGTAAGGCTGTTATTTAACATCGCTTTCTTTTACGTAATTTACCAAATATTAACTCCCGATTATTTTCATGAAGCATGTGGCTGCTTGTGATCCAGGACTGATTTATGCCTAATACCGGGACAAACCGGGTTACCATATTAATAATTAATGACACCCGGTGACAGCCGGTGACAAGTCCAGTTTCACTAATTGGGGCTACTGGGTCAGGCTAATTAATTTTGACAGCCTCGTTTAGGGGAACTGACAACCGGTTTTCCGACAATGGTCACACGTAGACAGCCCATCATCATGAACTTGACCAAGCAGATTTCATTATCGCGGCCGTAACAACTGCTAGATTATCAGATGTATTGTAAGAGCAATTAAAAAAGCCACATGGAAAAGACCGCATAAATATTAACCATTCCCACACAATGACGATTTTTGACGCCCCCCCCCCCTAAAAAAAAAGACTTGGAAAACATTGTAGAAACTGAAGAAAATGCTTGTTATAAGCAATATCTTCATTATCCACAATGTATTTTACCCCAAAAGGCAAACTAATAAAAAAAAAAAAATCAAAAATTGTCGTCTGCAAAGTCTTAGAAATTGGAGCTATCTTAAATTCTGTTGTCTGGTAATGGATTATTTCATAGCAGTAAAACGAATTTCATAAGTTGAGAATGGTTATGTATTTTTTTCATTATCATACATTATGCAAGCTCGTAGTATGCTTTTAGGATTGGGGTGGTTAACTTTGAAAAAAACAATATGGGGGGGGGGCTAGGATTTGGGAGATGTTCTTGGTGGATATATTCAAATCAGTAATATAACTTTCATCCTTGTCAAAACTTTTCGGGGGTATATACCATCGCCCCCCCCTTGCTCCTATGCTCTATAATCCGACGGCGATAACGTGTTACCTGAGCTTACAAACCGAGAGCACTTGATAAGTAATCGATAGACGTTGATTGTTTATAACAACACAATCGTCAATGTTATGATTATAAGCGGTTTTGCTTGAAAGCAATGCAAATTCCTCCCCGCTGATGTATACCTTTTGAAGGCATATAATGGCATATCGATGTTTAGGTAAGCTATGCTAAGATACAGCCTTGATATGATTGGTCGAACAATTGTCAGATCACTGCTGTGAATTAATTAATCTAATGATTGAATCAAAATATACATATAGACCGGATGTAAATATTGACCTCCGGTATTTGTGTCAAATATTTTTGACTTCGCGTATTCATACAGTGTGATTATTCTTTCGGTCCATACCTCCATGAAAACAAAATATATTCTCTTCATCTTTTAAATAATTTGAATAAAAAAAAAACGCTTGTAAAAGCCTTGTTAGAAATAACAACAAAATCAAATGGCTTGGAGCACATTAAGACTAAATGTGGGTAAAAATTATTTTGTAAAAGGATTTCTGGCTTAAAACGTAAATCATAAACGTCGTTAATATAGCTTGAACAAGCTATAGTTACGACGTATCACACAAAATTTGGGGCTGAATGAATTATTTGATTGATCGATTGATTCCTTGATTGACAGCCGCGATTGGTCAGTTCCGACCATCTCTTATTTAAATAAGTCCCTCCAACTCACTCCGATTTTAAACAAAGGTCTTTACGAAATTTATGGCCAGTAACATGTAACAAAAACGAAAACATGCTTGGCTGGCGATCTAAACGTTGTAGCTACTGCTTTAACCCTTTCCTGTTTGATGAAATTTTAGACTAGTTCAATTTGAAAGAGGTTGCAGACGACAATGAAAAATGCATGCAATTTGAAATCTGACCCTCCTATGTTGTAGAAAATATTGTGGGAAAAGGAGAAATTGCTTGTTACAAGCAATTTCTCCTTTTTCCACAATGTTTTCTCAAGTATAAAATCACAGTGACGTAAAATCCCGGGTTTGTGCAGGAAAGAGTTAATATGCTTTAGCCACGATTTTCAAGTCGCTAAACAAACAGAAATTAGTCACATAAATGCAGGTCATTGTTGGAGTTCAAATTTCACTTCCGGTATAAATGGCTGATTAGATTAGTCGATTGACACTTTGGTTGACCAATTATGTAAGGCTTCCGCAAATCGCAATAGCCGTGTAAAATAAAACTTGCCATACACATCGTGTGATATAATTTAATTTTATTTGACGACCATGTAAAACACACTGTAACCGGATGAAATAAACATGAAAGTAAAGATCTCTTGCAAGCCTAGTAAACTAAGCTATCAGTTCGGTCAACATAAAAACGTCGATTTTTCCTGATTTTTTTTAGACTGGTCCAAATTGAAATAGGTTGCAGACGACAATGAAGATTGAATGCAATTTGAGATCCTATGTGGTAGAAATCATTGGGAGAAAAGAAGAAACTTAGAGTTAACCCTTTCCTGTTCAATCACTAGTTTTTACGACCGTGTGTCTCTATACCTTCGAAAACATTGTGGAAAAAGTAGAAATTGTTTGTAACAAGCAATTTTTACTTTCTCCACAATATTTTCTATCCTACTGAATACTTTTTTCTTTTTAAAAAAAATCAAATTAAAAATGTTGTCTGCAAAACCTTTGACATTAGACCAGTCTAAAATCTTGTAAAACAGGAAATCGTTAAAGGAGGTTTAAGAAATACAGGACCTGGCATGAAATTTTCGTTTGGACTAGTTGATCTTAACCCTTTCCCGTACAAACCCTTGATTTTACGTCGCCGTGATTATATATTTGAGAAAACATGGTGGAAAAAGAAGAAATTGCTTGTCACAAGCAATTTCTCCTTTTCCCACAATATTTTCTGCCACTTAGGACGGCATCCTTCCAATTGCTGCCAGTTTTCAATGTTTTCTGCAACCTCATTCAATTTGGACAAGTCTAAAATTTAAGAAAAAGGGGGTTAACCTAGTCTAGAATAGTAAAGCCTTGGTGAGTATAATAGCCTTTCTATTCTGGACGAGGTTAAGATCATGTTGTCTCGAAGACAATCAAGTGACAACTTTTTTCCTCACAAATCTCCCAAAGTATCATTTGGATCAGTACCTTTCGATAATATGTATTCATATGACGTAATCTTCACGATATTCATGGTGAATGTTCGCCATAGAAGCTACATGAGAAAAGAATGGTCGCTACATATATGCTATTGTCATATTATGAAAGTGGGCACATGCCCAAACATACAGAAATACCTAATCACTTCACTGAATTTTCTTCTTTTCCTACAACGTTTTATAACATGTTATACGAACACCTAGTCGGTAGGCTTTATTCAAGCTGTAGTGACTAACAAGTTTTGGTTTCTATATAGGGGGTAATACAGATGATACGTTTTAGGAGACAATAATATATGCGAATTCGCCTTTTTCGTTAGGTGAATTCGACTTTCAGGTAACGAGAAACAAAAGTTAATTCCGAAACCCAGATCACATCTATCAAGAGGGCACATTTCTACAGAAAGGCGACCAAAACTTCGTCCCTATAGCTTGCATAAGCTTAGTTCGACGGTTTATTCTTAATTAATCCTTTGGGCCCAGTGATTTATTTGTATTCATTGGAACTGTGTCCGTGATATTTAAATAAATGAAGCGAGCATAATTATGGTTCAATTAACCCATCCCCACACAATGACGGTTTTTGACGACCTCCAAGAAAACTAATTGAGAAAACATTGTGTAAAATGAAGAAATTGCTTGAAACAAGCAATTTCTTCATTTTAAACTGTGTTTTCCACATAGAAAGTTGAAAAATCTAAAATTTCACTAACTCTAAATAGTCGTCTGCAACTCCTCTCAATTTGGACAAGTCTAAAACTTTGTCGTCTAGTAATGGGTTAAGAATCCAATTGGAATAGTTTTTATTTTCAATGAAGTATGAACCTAAAAACTTAATCTCACTATTGTGTGCAAAACGAAGCAAATCTTTTACTTGTTTGGGTAAAATTGTACTGGTTTCATGGAAGTATGCAAAGAAAATTTCAGACAACCAAAATACTTGAACTTGTGCGATTTTATAGTTTGCCGTTTCAGATCATTCGCGTTTTAAGTTTCCGTCAGAATGAAAAGCGCGCAAGGTAACAAAAGAGAGAAAAAGAAAAACGGGGGGGGGGGAAGAAACTTACATATTCCTCTCATTTTGAAGACAATTAATTTAATGAAGGTCATTCTATGTTCTTCATTAGTTTGGTTGATTGAATGAATGGGATTTCACGCCGCTTTTTACAGTATTTCAGTCATATCGCGGCGACTGGAGCACTTAACAATGGATTCCTGGTATTTCTCACACCAGTACCACCATTACATCCTTTCCTAGCCTCAAGCTGCTATCCCACTTAGGTTAACGATTATCCAGCCATTGGTGAGAGACAAATGTCTGAAAGAATGATTGTGGCTGCCGGGGATCGAACCCATGACATCCCATGATTGAAGATTAGGATACTGACGCGCTACAGACTGCGCTATGACGGCGGCATTATTAGTTTGAAATCAAACGGAAAATAAGCTAAATACAATAAAGAAATCAAAATGATAATTGCTTTCGTGATAGAGGAATTTTTATCGAATAGAATGATATAATATCAAAATTTTATCAATTCAGCAAATTAAAAAGATCATCATAGATTATTAATATTCTGAGTTAGAAACAGACCCGCAATTTATTGAGACTATTCAAAGATCGAATTTATCTTTACATTCAAAAATAAGCCTGACCTGCGATCACACCGCGTATTTTGTGAGTCTTTATAAATGTATAAATCTTTATTTTTTCTATATGCTCAGTTTTGGTCCTTATTTAACGAAGCATAATTTTTCTATAGAATAAATGCAAATATGCTTACAATGGTATTAGAGGCATCGACCGTTTAGAGGGTTTGGGCTCTTGATTTACAGTTTCCAGACGACCAGAACGATAGGTCGTTGGCGACAGTTGATAAAATGCAAAATGAAATCAGTTAAGATAGGATTATCAATGGAGAAAAAGATAAATTTCCTTTTCTATCATTATTCCTCTGTACAAAAATAAAGGGGTTGTTATAGTCGTTGTTTCGCAGGTACGGTTAGACGGGAACAAACGAAAATAGTTTTGAATATTTAATTATAGAACTATCAGATGTTTCATACCATTTGATCTAAACTTTGTGTATTGATCTTCTAATTGAACAATCGCTGGCCACGCCCACTGACTCCGACAGGAAGTCCGTCTTCCATTTAAACGGCGTCTTTTTTTTGTTGTTTGTTGGTATTTATGTTGTGTTTTTTTGTGTGTGTGTTTTTTGCAAAATTTATAACCAGGAGAATGCAACAACAACAACAAATAGAATGGTTCGTTGCCGACCTTAACGTCGTAACTACAGCTTTAATAAGCTGTAATTACGACGTTTAAGTCTCCAAACCAACATAAAAGTTTACCAAACATAGGGGCCAATGTCGGAGTTCAAAACTCGATTCCGGGCTGAATGAATGATTGATTGGCCGATATATTCCTTGTTTAACAGCCGCGATTGGTCAATTTGGTGCATATTTCAATATACCGATTTCCATCTTACGTTAACCGTCTAATCGCCGGCTTTGTATGTGTATGATTTGCGCTTCGGATGTTCTATGCATTTGTGTGTGATTAAAAAACATTTAAAACTTACTTATAATAAATACAATCTCACTAAAGCACTGAAGCTAAATGCTATTAACACAAGACGGCGAATGGTTGCACTAATGGCAGTCGACGCCACCGAGTGAGAATGGCTGGTAGAGTCCACGTTAAAATATGCATAACTGGGTTCGTGAACAAATGCTCGCCAAATTCGGAAGTTTATGGAGTCATTTGAAACTTTTGAATTATAGTATCTTTGCAGACGACTTGTGGTAAACCACAGATACCCGGATGAATCCAGTGCTAGCGAGTCCACCCACTCCATCATTGGGTGCATTGCCTCGTACGTCAAGGTTTCCATCTTCACGCGGTCTTCGCCGCCATATTTTTCGGCGTCTCTATGAATCTCCCACATTGCTATGGCGTTTTCTGACAAGACAGAGAAATATAAACTATTCTTTGTGCTCATAATCATACCGTCTCCCTGCGACGGCTTGTCGCCAACTTTCCGAACATGCGCTGTAAAATTCGCCGATGAATTTCGCAGGATTTTTGTTGGTATTTGATAGAGTCCCGTTCCTGCAATTGGGCTGTAGTACACATATTTGAAGTTTGCTGATATCGCTATGCCATTCACACCGTTTGTGATAGTCACTATATCATTTAAGACTTTCACGTCAGTTTTACCAGGTTCGGGTAGCATTGATTCGTCCGCAAAAGCGTACGAGTTATCATTTTTAATGTCATACACGACTAGCGTGAAGTCTCTAGTATTGGTGATGTATAAATATTCTACATTTCCATCCACGTAATCCATTACCAGATCGTTTAAATAGTTCGTTCCACGTGAAACAACGTCATCTGGGAAAATATGACGTCTCAATTCAACGTCGTTTTTAACGTCATATATCACAAGTTTAGCAGGACAGTCGTAATTACGTCCGCCTGTATCTATCACATACATTATTCCTCGTTTTGGATCTATTTCAATGTTTTGCACTTTTTGGAAAGCTGTACAGTTTCCTTCCGTCTGCATGTCCCAGTTAGGATAAGGTTTCAAAACAGTTCTACTTGATAAGTATCTTTTTGAATTATGTGCGTTGATCAACGTATTCAGCGTCGAGGGCACTCCTTCCCCAAATCTTGGAACCGTTACAAAGATGCGGTTATCATAAACACGAATACCATTGATTCCGTTATTTAACGGAACATATTGTCTGGTTTTTAACGCCTTTTCCCTAGCTGAACGTGATGGCCAATTATAGTCGATTGTTGACCAATTAAATAAAGCCACGGCATCACCGTGGTCACCGTGACTAGACGTCAGCGTCACGGTGGATAGAAAGAACAGGATTATCTGGATTAAGTCGGCCATTTGTGTATGAAAAGAAGAAGCACACTTACAAATAACTTTGGTTGGTTAAATCCAAGTTTAAAGCTTTTGTGCTTAAATCACGAAATATGATAGCGTCTTCCACTGGGTTGCTGCTTTTTCCCCCTTGAGTTGCGGAATCACTTTACTCCAACGCACGTTCCCTTTCTGAATCGAATTCGGAAAAACTTCATGCTTATCATTAA
Organism: Fragum fragum; assembly: GCA_946902895.1. Lineage (NCBI taxonomy): Eukaryota > Metazoa > Mollusca > Bivalvia > Cardiida > Cardiidae > Fragum > Fragum fragum. Next base: position 4,502,508 of record OX336377.1, read on the forward strand.
AAAAGTAAATATTTCTTTGTCATGGTGATGCTTTCTTGTTATTATGGCCTTTTTAGCTGTACCTTTATAGTATAAGAATCTAAAAACTCCGTATTGTCGTTAGAAAATACAAGCTTTCATTTAACCCCCACAAACAGCAATTGCGAAATTAAAAAAGTAATGTCTTAATAATTAACAACTTCGAGTTTAACACTGTATTATCCAAAATCCTCGATTCAATTTACAACGCCTGTGTTTATCTCGTTATGAAATCGAAGACGGCACTTATAAGAAAAAAAAACCTCTTCACGTTGAGAACGTTGCGCTATGTAAGACGGCTATAACCCAACTACGTATAACGGCTGACAGGTTGACGCTGTATATATCCCACGTCGAGTTTTACGTGTCTTTACGGACCGGTGCCCTTTAGATAAATGTCAGCGTTATGAAAAGGGTTTTCGGTGAGCCGTCACAAAACAGGAAAATAGATAAACGTGTAAAATCTAAACAAGCTAGTGTTAAACACATACCTCACATGAGGCCCTGTTTGGACCAATAAAGAATATATATATATGTGTGTGTGTGTGTGTGTGTGTGTGTGTGCGTGTGTGTGTGTGTGTGCGCGCGCGTGTGTGTGAGTGTTTACAGACTATTCCTGTAAAACGGGATGGAAATTCGAATGAAAGTGGGCAGTTGTGTCCGTTCGCAGAACAAATAGGTAGATCGGGCCCTTAACATACAGTAGAAATGAGCAGAAAGTTTCACCTATGATAATCCGAACATCAAAGTTTTCTTCTCCAATTAATTATCATTAATTTTCTAACACATGCTATCAATTTAAAGATGCCTTGCATAAGATTTTGAACAAAATTATTATTCTTCAATTCTGAATTGTTTCAACTTGTTTCCATAGATGTATGGAGGAAGAGAATTAAAAGCCCTATTGCATATTTTTATGACAACATGAGTAATAAAGGTTATAACTAAACCTTTCCTGTACAAGGTTTTAAGTCGCTGTGCTTTTATACATGAGTACATACCTTGTAATAAGCAACTTTTGCTTTCCCACAATATTTTCTACCACATATAGGTTTCACTTCAAAATGTATCCATTTTTTCATTGTAGCCTGCAACCTCTTTCAGTTGGGACCAGTCTAAAATTTCAAAAGTCGGGAAAAGATTAAATGGAATATAACCAAACAGTAGACTTAAAACTATATTAATTGAAATAAGCAGTGAATAAGACTAGCTTCAATTCAAAGTAATCAAATAATCAATTTATAGTCTGTTGTCAAACCGAAGCTCTCTCAACAACTTAACAATACTTTACCCACGATCATCGAGTTCTAAGTCAGCTGTTAACAGATTGCGCGAGAGCAGCAACAGTATATTTGGGCGTACCAAATTATACACCTAGGTGTAGAGGAACAACAGAAGAATTACCATGGCCCGTGCGGGAATCGTACCAAGGATCCTCCGGTCCCGAGTCCTGAGTATTACTACTAGATCAAACTACACAGTTACAGATACATCTTTAAGAAGAAGAAGAATTTTCAAAATCTTCGTCCAAAGGGTTAGAAAACATATGAGGGGAATGAAGAAATCTTGTTACTAGAAATTTCTTCATTTCTACAATATTTTCCAAAGATTTTTGTTTTTTTCTTAGGGATCATAGAATGCGGAATTGTGTGAGAAATGATTAATACCAGTTCATAACACGCGAAGTTTAAGACACGAGTAAAAGAAATTGGGGCAGGTCGCTCTATTAAAGCAATGACACAATTTTTCCCGGAGCTGTGTATCTTGACGCAAATCGTTAGAGAGTGTGCGTTAATTAACGTATGGTATCAAAATGAAAATGTTAATACAAACAAATGAATGTCTTCTTTTTGACCCCGTCACTTCCTTTTGGACGTCAGTCAAGGGTTGGAGACTGTCAATTTACTTCTAGACCATTGCAACTATAACTGTAAAAATCATCTAGTTACTATCTTATAGATGCAAATCGGTGATTCAAAATTGTGCCGCGAATCTTGCTTACGTTCAAGGGTACATTGCCCATGATTTTTATAAAATAGTATATGAAGGATTATTGTCTTAAAATATCGTCGATGTGCGAACAAAACGGCGTAAATACAGCTTTAATAAAGCCTTATTTACACCACTTTGGTCGCCCACCGACGCCATAATATTCGAAAACATGTGATATATCATATTATGAAACAGGCGCCCTCGAGTGTTACACATAAAGTTGTCTGAAAATATATAATGAAATAACATTTCGTTTTGGTAAAATTCAGGATTACAAATGTTTATAAATAAAATCACATACCCTTGATTAGTACTGATACAAAGAAATCGAGAGTTGCCTGTTCGAATCCTAGTCGAGCCATCTGGTCACGTGGGTATATTCCTAGAAGCACAAGCCTAGAACTGATGATCAACAGAAAGCACATGAATGAATACGTGAAATTCGCCGTGAAACAACTGAAAGATTCTTCAAAACGTCGTAAAATACCTTCCAATCAACAAAGCAAAACGCATCTTGGATTTTGAATATAACTCTTATTCGTGACTAAATTTCGCTTCACCATATTTTAGAATATACATGTGTATAAGAAATAATATGTTCCGGTTGAGATTTTAGTTTCGGAGGGCGTTTGGATAATTCGAGAGGCCGAGGTTCGAGTGGAATGACAAATTCCCTTGCAGTGAGAATCCAATACAAGGGTTTGTATCACAACTACTTAATAGTATCCCATTTCAATATATCCATGAATTTTTACCTGAAAATGTTGAAGAAGCTCGCAAAATTTGGTAAATGTTACCGCGAAAATGAAGTCATCTTTGACTTCCCGTATCAGTACATGTTCGTTCGTTTTTTTTTTCAGCGGAGCTCGATTTTGTTTGCGTGCAACAAATTAATTCCGCAAGGGAAATTGACGGATTTTGGTTTTAAATCAAAGAATTAATCGACCAATCAAAGAATTAATCTAGACCGGAAGTGAACTATGAACTCCAATATTGGCCGACAATTATGTTGGTTTGGCGACTTTGACGACTGGGTGTATGACCCGGGCAGTCTTTGCGGATACCCTAATTAGCTAGACATCATGGTTAATGGATCTTGAATGACCCAACGACAGAAATGTGCCTTCATTTTCATTTTAACCCGGTTAATTGTTCCTTGGATAGTGATTGCATGGTCAGGATTGTAGTACTTAAAAGCAAGTACATCAGTTACTTTTGGGTACATTCCCGTTCTCACGTACTAGTTTTTTGTAACTAAAATAATGTAGATACCTGTGCTTTAAATGGTACGTTAAATTTGAATTACCGAAAAATGTCATGAGGGAAATCATATTTTGTAGTCAGTTTTTCCTAATTCGAACTCATTAGTTTGAAAAAAAAAGAAGAATCGGAAAGTACTGATTTATTTTATTTTATTTTTATTATCGGATAGGGAGAACAACAAAAAGCTGTATCATGTCGGCGCCATACTCGGAAAGGTTTTAAGTAAAGAAATAGGGGTCGAAAAAATACCACAATTCTTTCAAAAGCATACAGAGAGTTACCTCCTTTGTTTGTTAAGCAATGACTGTATATTACAATCGATTCATTGATTGAATAACAGAAGTTACTTTTTCACGCGTGGCAGTTTTTGTTGTACACGAAATCAAATATAACGACTTTATGCGAAATAACATTTAAAAAAACTGTTATCTTATTTCGTTCGTACAAAAAAAAGACACATTATATTATTTTTCGGAAAAATCTCTGAAATGGCGTCATGGCTCATGAATTACATGGCAACCTAATGGGCAACCAGAGCTTTTGTTTCGATATGATTACGGTCGATCGTATTTACATAATGGAAAAGAACAGGACTAAATCTATTAAAATAGGGAAAATATCGTTTTTTGTAAATTGTGAAACAATAATCGACCGAGAAATCTCTTTAATCATTCTGACAGAATAAAAAAAAAAAAAAGAGACGTAGACAGCGCAAGGGATACAGCAATACGCCGTGTAAATAGCTGAGCCATAAATGGAAGCAATCCCTGCATGACGTTAACGATATATAACGTGACATGCTTTCAAACAAACAAACAAAGAACTTGAATATATGAGATAACAAAAGAACGATGGACCAATCAAATTATACAATTTGACGGAAAGTAAGCCCCGACATGTATGTTAAGCGTTTTTAATGTTTATGCGACTTACACGCCGCTGTGGATACGACGCTTTATTTACCTGTGTATTGTTGATTTTGATGCTGCTACATTTTACGAAGCATCATTTCTTTGCAAAATAACACCGCTTGCTATTTTAGTCAATCTTCTTTCTTGGAGGTTGGTATGATAGACAAATATAGAAAACAAACTCGTGATACTATCTTAACCCATTACCGTACGACAAAATTTTAGACTGGTCCAAATTGAAAACAGTTGCAGGCAACCATTTTAAGTTCATGCGGTCAGAAAACATTGTGGATAATGAAGAAATTGTTTGGTTCTGTTTGTAGCTTAAATAAAAGAAAGAAAATAAGCAGATATATTTCGAGTTACGAGACGCCAAATCTGTTAGCCAAGTAAAACCAAAATAAAACCGAAATACGTCGGGTAAATAAGTTATCTTTTGATAGCAACGAAAAGTGTCATATTTATGGTTTCCATTGCGTAATAAATACGTCATTAGCTTCCGCTGGCAGTACAGTCGTCATAGAAATCATCCAAAGACCAACGACCTCTCCGAAAAAACCTCATGTTTCAAAGTACGGCATAGGGAATGTATCATATTAAATCAAATTTATAGTGAATTAGAAGATTGAACACGTAGAAACAATATTTATCGCGAAAAAGACATAAATGACAATTGGCAAAGCTGGTAATTTTCCTATATCAAATTTTCATGAAACTCTGCTCAAGGGCCGCCTTAATGCGGCCTATTGTGAAGGTTTTTAGATGGTTAGCATAATTTCTCTGGGAATTGCTTCGTGATTTCAAGGGGTTCATTTTTGTAAAATAGGCATGTGTTCTGGAAGATGTCATCAGCTAATTCACAGCTTTTTTTGATCCGTTGACTGCTTTAAAATGATTTTGCTTTCAAGAATAACGATCTATGGTTGTGCATTAAATTAACATTTCTGTTTCGGGATTTTTTTATCAATTTGAAAAACAAAGAAATAAGAGTTATGCATTAAAATTCTGCATAATAAATCATCCGGTATTGAACCAACTATACCCCTCATTTAACATTATGCTAAATTAAACACAATCGAACTACATTTACTTTCAGTCAATAAGACTTTGTAAATATAAGACTTTGTACAAGAAACGATCTTTTTTATACTGTAGCATGAGTTTGTGGAATGAAATCCCTATATTTCAATTAGAAGTTCAACTTCATTATCTAGCTTCAAAAACAAATTCAAACAGCATCTGCTATTAAACAAATCAATTGACCGAGCAGAAATTATCTAAATCATTTAAGTACAGGGTGTGACTGTCCAACAATTCAATAATGCATTTATTCTTTTCATTTGTTCCCATCAAACCCATCTATCGTAATTTCATAATATGTCATCATTTTTACGTCATCGTATATTGTTACTCTTTCAGCATGGTTATGGCATGGTATCATTTTTTTTATTAAATTATCATATTCACTTAATTTTCATTCAGTGAAGGCAACATTGTAAAAAAGATTTATTTTCAAATTGCTTTATTTGAGATGATTGTCTTATTGTTTTACCTTCATGAAATAAAGACAATATTATTATTATTATTATAGTCACTAGACATATCGATAGCTTAGTGTAAAACCATCATAAGTGTCTATACTTTGTATAGACACTTATGATGTTTTTACACTAAGCCAACGATTTCCTGATATCCACAAAAATTATAGTTTGGGAATACATCGTAGTTATCTTGTTAGTTTGTCTATCTATAGCTGTTTTCTGTTATGACCCATTGATATTTCACAGAGTTATGTCCTCATTTCCTATGTAACTTCTACATTTGCTTCATTCAAAATTGCAAAAATTGACTTAGTTTCAAACAAAAAGTTTAGAAGACACTTATTTGCCTGTTCATTAATAACTTTTATTATATTCCTAGCTGTGAAATCTTGGGATTTCCCAGTGTAATAAATTTTGATATCATCACTAGTGATGATATCAACTTTCACTCCGAAAATTTGGAACTACTTTTATTTTCAAAGGGCCAGCTCGCTCGGTGACCTTACATAGAATTTCTTAGGCTAAAAATCAATTAAAAAAACAGAAGAAAGGGAAGAAAATAACGAACATAACTACAACACCAAAATAACCGTTTTTTTTAACAAATAGTTTGAAACAATAACGAACCTTGATGTTTGTGTTATCACAGATGACTCAAACAAATGCATAATGCATAACGTCCAAAATTATTCCTCGAATACTGATGATATTGCAGTTAAAGTGATAGACACTCAAACTTAACCCGCATGAGCTTGTTTTGTACGCCCAAGTCAGAAGACTAAGTGATCACAGATTGCCTATCCTATAATTCTGTCCAAGTCAAAGTCATGAGTCGTTGATCGATGTTCGAAATATCCCGGGGCCTTTGGATCGACGATCAGATTGTCGCCCTTAGATACAGTATATGTTTCGCCCAAATTATTTTGTGCCTGACACTGCAAATCTCTAAGTGTCTTAAAATACGGACTTTTCCTCAAAAATTCCTTTGAAAAACTCGCCCGCATGTAAAGAAAATCCGAGATGGCGAACATAAATTATTGAATTACAAAACCCTTTGATATTAATGCGCACGGTTTCTAGGGCCGATGATGTCGAATATGATTGAAATAAATCAGCAACTATTGAAAAATAAAACTGTTTCGAATATAATAAATAGAATAATCAACTGGATATTTTTTATATGAAAAATCTCTCACTCGAATACGTTGTTATGCGTTAGAAAAACTCGTCCTTCGGACTCGTTTTTCAACGCCTAACAACGCATTCTCGTGAGAGATTATTCATATAAAAAATAACCAGTTGATTATCCTCTATGTCATGCTGAATAAAATTTTGTTTAAAATTGCACTAAAATCAAAGGTCTGAAATCATTGGAAGGGTAATCTACTAGTCACCATTTTATTTGAAAACTGATTTTATAAAGAATTCTGGCTTAAACGAGACAAGCAGGTGTAAAAGACCAAGATCAGACCGCACATACGTGCAGGCTGATCTTTGTCTACACCTCCTGTCCAGACAGAAATATTCAGGGTTCAACATGACAAGGGTTAGAATTAATTTTCCGGCGACATTGACGCCCACGCTCTTGTAACCTCGTTTTAAACCCCATTCAATTAATCAATCAATCAATTTTTCCTTTGTAAACAGACATGTGTATCAAATTGAGCTCAATATCAACTCTTAACGGATATTTTTGCACTTTGCACTTGCAAATAAAACCAGGAATTCGGTAGTGTGTGACATATAGGTAGGCAGAGCTTTCCTGTCTGTCCTTATTCAAATGAGGGACAAACCTAGTGTTTAATAAGTCAAGTCACTGATGTGAGAGACAGACCATTTTTCTACATAATTTGAATATATCCATGTCATCTTTTCTAGAGGCACGTGATTTAAAGACTGGATTGAGCACGTGGACATCTGAATATGTGCTTTAAATGTATAGAATTCGGGATTCTGTATCCTTTATTAAGTACAGAAAGTTGATCCAGTTGATCCATTTATTTCCACACCTTTGATATCATTGAAAAAATGTATGTAGAGTAATAAAAAAGCAAATTTAGCAGTCAAAACTTTTTATTTTCGTTCCCGTAAGTTCAAACATTAACCTATAAAGTCGTTAGTCCTACTTTACTCGTCCCCCCGGTCCTTAAAAAGTGGGGGAAAAGGGGAAAAGAAATTGACCGTGAATGGCAAAAACAGAAACCAAAATTAGTTACTCGGTCCTTATTTACCCGAATAATACTTGCACATTATCTTGTGTCCCGGGGAACACATTTTACCAAAAGATATCGTTTATCACCTCAGTTAAACCGCAATGTTGGAGTTCAGAGGACATTGCCATCGATCCATCAGTTGTAGAAACTTCAGAGCCTCTTAACCCTTTCCTGATCAATCCTTGGATTTTACGTCCCTTTTATTTTAAAATTTGAGAAGACATTGTAGACATTGTAACAAGCAATTTCTTCTTTTTCCACAATTTTTTCTACCCTACTGTATGGTTAATTTTCAAATTGAATCCACTATAAATTCTCGGCTGTAAAACCTTTGAATTTGGAAAGGTCTAAAATTTTTGCAAAACAATAAAGGTTTAATTAGCCCATTTCAACATGATAAATTTTAGACCAGTCCAAATTCAAAGAAGTTGCAATTCTAATGTGATGGAATCAATAAATGTTTGTCTTTTTGTGTAGAAAAAATGTAAATAATGAAGAAATTGCTTGTTACAAGCAAATTCTTCATTTTCCACAATGTTTTCCAAAACTTTCATATTGAGGGTCGTTTATAAGCGTCATTATGTGAGATATTGGTTAAGAGGTTCTGAAGTTTCTGCCAACTTTTTTTAAAACTTTTTTTATCTTGGTATGGAACAAAGCAAAAAAACATATTTTTCTTCAAAATATATAACAGTCTGTTACAAATGTAGTCATCAAAATATGTCACACAATGGAACATTTTGTCTCGTGTCGATTCCAGGTCGCGGTGAATATCCTTTTCGACATTTGTCTCCCACTAATGAGTGGATATTCGGAAACCTGAGTCGGATGAGCAGCTCGATGCGTGAAAAGGATGTAGTGATAGTACTGGTGCGAGAAATACCAGTTAGGTGCTCAAGCCTCCGCGATATAACTGAAATATTGTTAAAAGTGGCGTTGAACCCCATTTAATCGATCAAACAACAAATGGAACATTCTTGGAGAGTTAATCGATTTGAAATTTAGCTATCCTCTAAAGATTTGTTTGTGTATGTGGCTTACCTCGAAAACGAAAGGTTCTGTCGTATTCGTTTTGAAAGATACTTCAATTAGCTCGAAGTGCTCATTGTTAGGTATTTTGATCGGCCTCTGTCCTGCGTCGTCAACAATTTTAAAACGACATCTCCTCCCAAACCGCTGGGCCAATTTCAACAAAAATTGGCGAAAGCGTTCCTTATATTGTGCCTTTTAAAAATTTCTAAAATAAATGAAATCCATTGAAAACTCTGGCTTCCAAGGCAATAAAACTGATGCTTAAAAAAAACTTTTACTCCTAACCCGGAAGGCGTACACCCTTGATATTTTGCATGAAGCATCAGTACATTGACCTCTTTCAGTATTGCTAAAATCATCATCCTCGGGTCCTCAGGGGCAGAGCCCAGGGGAGCGGGGGGCTTAAATAGAAATAAAGAAGGATTTTTAAAGCAACATCTCCTTTCAAACCACAACTATCATCCTTTTTTTCTAACTTCAAGCAAATTTTCTGTTGGAATATTCTGGAGTGGGTGGCCTTTTAAGGTTTAAGAATAAAGAACATTGGATAGCCAGAATTTTTTAAAAAGGAGCATATGAAAATTTTTGGCAAAGAACATGTCATTGTCATTTGGAGGGAGAAAACATTCTGAACAAGGAAGAATTTCGTCATTTTCCAAAATGCTTTCCAAAGCTCCGAGGGCGTAAAAGCGGGCTCGAGTGGGAATGGTTTAAAGGAGTCGAGCAGTGTATTGAAAGGAATCGAATGTTTCGGACGACTCATTCAATATTTACAATTGAGAATGAGTTGGCACATTCGCTACTGTCAATAGTAAAGGAAGTAAATACATTAGTTATATGACTAAGGTTCAGTAATATACTCACATTTCGATTGTCAGCGAAATTAGGATTAAAGTGATTCATACAAAATGTGTAGACAAAGTGATGACAATTTGATATTTAAGATGTTCCACTGCGTACGATTGGTCGTCTATTAATAGTATAATCAAATCGAAATGTGTATATTTATAGTCCAACAAAAACTATTTTGACAGCAATTTTAGCTCGAAACATGTGGAAACCACCAATCACAGTTATAGATAAAAATAAACTAAAATGAGTTGATTGTCGAAAACATTTACTTTTACGTTTTTCAACGTTTAGCATTTCGTAGTGTGAGTTTTTTTGATTTTTCTTAAGTTAAAACTTTAATTGGTTGATATAAATGTCAAATATGATTTGTTACATACAACTTTGACATTGGCTTGAAAAGGTCAACTTGTAAACCTTTGAGATGATTGGCTACTTGTTGTCAAATAGTTTGGGCCATTTGTTCGTCTGTTGTGGTATTTTCTTATTTTTTGTTAAATTCATCCATCAAATATTTAATTGCTCAATGATACTCTGACCTTTAACCACAAGGTTATTCACATTTAACAGACGTTATTTATTCAATTCATTACTAGTTGACAAGATTTTAGACAGTCAAAACGAAAATGGTTTACGAGTAATCCTTCCATTTGCCTCAATGTTTTTCTATACCTAGTTGCCTTTGGAATGTGAGATTGTGTAGTATTAGATTAACCCATTCCCACACAACACAATTTAAGACTGGTCCAAATTGAAAGAAGCTACAGACGACAATTTAAAATTAATGGAATTTTAATAATTTTGGGTTTTTTTAGGATAGAAAACATTGTGGATAATGAAAAAATTGCTTGATCCAAGCAATTTCTTCATTTTCCAAAATGTTTTCCAAAGCTGTTTTCTTTAGGGGCGTAAAAAGGGCTTGTGTGAGCATGGGTTAAGAAAGATGGCTAATAATGAGAAATTATTGTCCTGAAACTATATATGACTGATATACAATTCACCAATCGCTAGCCCCGCCCATTTACTCCTTTGGCCCCCATCCTTTGACTCCAATATGAAGTTCCGCTTCGTTTTTAACGGCGTTATTTTGCAAAGTTGGTAGCCAGTACAATGTTTCAAATAAGTAAAATGGTTATTTGGACAAACCAAGCTCCGGTCCGGGCTTAATAAATGATTTGATTGATCGGTTGATTCCTTGATTGACAGCTGCGATTGGTCAAATTTAACCTAACTTAATCTTTGTACTGAGAAACGGTCTTGAGTTTGGTGTAGCAATCTTTTGTTCAAACTAACTTATTTTCTAGAATGTTCTTCCAACAATTGGTGTAAGATCTAATCAGTGATTACTTACTTACGTATAGATGCTCAAGTTGCAGTGTGTGATAAAAGCTAAATGTTGTCTATACAGGTATAGATCTTTTATCACTCACTATAACTTGTACATCCATAGTGAAAGAATTGTTTTGCATGAACTAAAACATGAATATCCCACACAACATAATTTAGACTGGTCAAAATTGAAAGAAATTGCAGACGCTTTAGATTTTTTCTATTACCTTTGGGATAGAAACATTGTGAATAATGAAAAAGGTGCTTGCAACAAGCATTTTCTTCATTTTCCACAATGCATTCCAAAGCTTTTTTCTTGTGGGCGTCTCAAAGTGGCACTGAGTGGGTATTGGTTAACATCATTTCAGTCATCAACTGGATGGAGAAAATGACTGTTACCAAACTTTTGTTCTTTTGGTGCCATTTTTTCTAAACCCATTCCCACACAATAACGCATTTGGACGCCTATCAAGATAATTATTAGGAAAACATTGTGTAAATAAAGAAATTGCTTGTAACAAGCAATAAATTTCTTCATTTTACACAATATCTTCTACCCCCCCCCTTCCAAAAAAAGGGTTGAAAAAGTAAAATTTCATTAACTTTGAATTGTCGTCTGCAACTCCTTTCAATTTGGACCAGTCTAAAATTTTGCCGTGTGGTAATGGATTTGTCCTGTTGAATTAGCAAATTTGTAAAATGTTGGGACGTTTAAAAAAGAGTTGGAGAAAGTACTCTCGGAAGAAAACATTCTTAAAAATTAATTATGAAAAGTAGTTATATTGTTCGTACGATGTAGGAGTTTTGTGTTTGATTGATTTACTTCAGACAATCAAACATTTTGCTATAACTTTGATTTATAAAAGGCGGCACAAGATTTTGATTTCCTCTCTCAGTTGAATGTGACTTTTAAAGAAGATCATAAAACGTCAAAAATGCCTTGTCATAATCAATATTTCATACGTTTATGTTTTATTCAAAAGGGTGTTATGTTGCAAATTGCACCATTTTTTAGTTTTTCTTGCACGTGCGCAGTTTTCGAAAACTACGCTTCTGTATGGTTGCCCACTGACGTAGTCGGGGTACTTTTTTGTCGATAAAGTAGTTTTTATACGCCCAATGAATGTTGCCAAATGTTCGTTATGGTCATGGCCGCCCCCCCCCCATCCGCCTGTCATCCCGTCTGTCTGTCTGTCTGTCCGCCTTACAGTGTGTGCCTGTTTTATACACGCAATTTCTCCTGCGGTTTCAATAGGAATGAATTAAGCTAGCCACAAATGATCACTGTGATGTATTGATAGTTTTGAAATTGAACGAAAATTATTTTGTCCCCCCAGACGTTTAGGAATCACCTGCCCTTTCCTTACCAAAATAGCATAAAATTGCATGTTATTTTTTGCGTGTGTTTGTTTTTCCCATGTCGCTAATTCAAAACTTTTTTCCCTCTCGTATTGCTTTGATAACAATAGGCTAATACTCTATAATAATGATTTGCAAAATCCAAAGATCGTGTATCAGAATGAAAAATTGCAATTTCATGTTCACTTATCCAGGTAGATTCATTTTATGAATTGCAGTGGATTGTGACTAGTCATGAGGTCGCTTCAAACAACTTGCATCACGCATTAAATTTAAAAATATTTGGATTACACAGTCATGCCTAATTTCATCGTGACGTCACTAGGTTTTATATTCGCTAGCAGATTTTCGATTCTGTAAGGCTAAGTTAAAAATTGTAGTAAAAGCTCATTTTAATACCGTATATATACACTTTCAACAAGTTTTGCGCTAACCTCTTGAAGTGAGTTGAGTCGACCATTGCTCTTGTCACTTTGTTTCCTTCTGTTGATATTGAATTATATGCAAATGGGTCGGCGTCAATTCTAAGAATTATGTATGATTCCGATGAACCTTAGTTGAATACAATGTAACCACAAGAAAAGCCACTTTAGCCTAGCAGATTACAGTAAAGATAACACTTGCTTCATTTTCTTGTTAACATTAGCGATGTTAAGCCTTGTCATGCAGAATAAAATCCTTATTCAGATAGTTTAAGAACCAAAGAGCCTAAAGCACTGAAATGCCCAGATATTGTGGTTCATTTTTTTCTATATACAGCTCTTAAATTGAAATGCCAAACAGGTAGTTTAGACTAAGATCAGACTGCACATATGTGCAGCCTGATCTTAGTCTATACCTCCTGCCAAAGCAGGAATATTCCGTGATCAGCATGGCAAGGGTCAACAAAACCGATACATAATATACTACTTATGATAATGAGCTACGTGTGATATATCCTATAAAACTATTGTATGCCAAATTTCGAACTTGACGGATCGCGGCTGGCAATCGAAAAACCGATTGACCAATTAAAACCATTCATTGAGACCAGAAGTGATTGTTATCTAACATTTATTTCAATTATTTTTGGTGGTGTGACAACTTAACAAACCTGTTTTATGCTCCCGACTGTATAGTTTCATATTCATATTGAGTGGGAATGAGTAAATGTAATTTCAGTGTTTTGACCAATGTCGTTCGATAATTATCCAAGTCGAAGAGACGAGACATAGTCTGTTATCCGCCATTTTGGAACCAGCTTTGACATCCATTTTAGCAGCGAGTTAGCTCAGGTTTGCAATAATTTCGCTTTCTTGTATGACATTACCCTATACGAAATGTAATCAGGTACGAACATCAGGCAAAACATGATAGATTGTTCAAGGGCAGACAGGTGAATCGTCGACATTTAAAGAAAATAGGATAATAGACATGATCTGTTAATTAATGGTAAAAAAGGAGTTCCATTTCGAAATTCACTGAAACATATGTGAGAAAAAATTAAATGAAGCATAGGTCAATCAGCTAAATTATTTCGGGAATAACCGATTGATAAAATGTGAATGGCCGTTATAGATCGGGAAAAACTTACTACAGAGCAATGCTTCGACTGCAGTCAGAATGCAAATTCGGCCCAGTCCGACCAGGATCGATACCTTTCCAGAGGGTCGCTGTACGGATCATAATTATTAAAAAAAAAGTGTCCTAAAGGGGAATCCAGTAACTGTACAAAAAGAACAAGGACCAGATTTATATGCAGAAAATTTTCAAAAAGAAAAAAACAAGTTAATACCCTGGTCAGACGACATATTCCTTATAGTGTGAAAAAACACCAATAAATGTTAAACACCTATTACCCTTTTCCGCGTTACGGCTAACAAATATGAAAGACGATTGTAGTTTAACCTTTGAAAGCAATCAATCAAATATTGTACATCATGAATTTTCAAATGTTGTCTGTATATATCCACGTTTCAAAACATGTGTAGGCTATGTTTTTGGTCAAAACACATTGATGCGGCAATTATAAACAATTTTCAAATATACCTATAAATGTTTTAGTAAAATATACTCAACTCAACTCAATTTGATAAGATCACAAATTTATAGCTGACATACATTGTACATAATACATAATAACAAAAACAAATGCATGGAGAAAACAAACATGTTTCCTCCCAAGCTCAAATCAAATACGAGAAGTTGTATCGCTATCGTAACATGATATTCCCTATTTATTTGTTATTCGAAATTTAGCAATCGCGGCTGTCAGTCAAATAACCAGTCTACCAACGAAATCATCCATTGAAACCAGAAATGAGTTTTTATCTCCAACATTGGCCGCCATTTCTATTAACCTTTTTTTGTTGGTAATCAAGCTGTAGTTCGACGTTTAGGATTTGTCTTTCACCAATGGGTGGATAATCGTGAACCTAAGTGGGGTAGCAGCTGGAGGCTAGGAAAGGATGTAGTGGTAGTACTGGTGGGAGAAATACCAGGAATCTATTGTTAGGTGTCCCAGCCTCGCCGCGATATGACTGAAATACTGTTAAAAGCGGTGTTAAAGCCCATTCAATTAATAAATCAACCGACGTTTAGGTCGCAAACCAACTATTCTTCCTTTTCGTTTTATGCTACTTAACATAAATTTCACAAAATAACGCTGTTTAAAATCTAAGCGGGACTTTCTGTTGGAGCCAATGGGCGTGGCTAATGAAGCAAGTGGGCGGGGCCAGCGATTGGTCAATTGATGGATGCCTGGCAACGTCCATTGAAAACCGATGTTGCAGTTCGACCGGGGTAATATACAACATTAATCCTTTCCTGTATTTCAAAATTTTAGACCTGTCCAATTTCAAAGAAGTTGTAGACAACAATTAAAAGTGAGCGCAATTTTAAAAGTAACCATCCTATAGGGTAGAAAATATTGTGGGATAAAAAGAAATTGCTTTTTACAAGCAATTTCTTCTTATCCCACAATATTTTCTTGAGTATAAAAACTCAGGAACGTAAAATCCAAGGATTAACCAGGAAAGGGTTAAGCTTTGATCCTTTATTAGGGACGAAAACAAATAGATAACGGATTAACGGATGAATGGCTTGCGACCTAAATGCTGTAACTGCAGCTTGAATAAAAAGTAGTAAAGACGTTTAAACCGCCAAACTAAAAAAATCTATACAAAAAAGTAGGAGTTCAAAGTTCACTTCCGGTAGAAATGATTTATTCACCTAGTCAATCCCTTTTTTTTAATCGACATCACGATCCGTCAAGTCTCAAGAACATAGGTTTAAAAATATCGTTGTAAAATATTCTCCCTTATCTATTTTAGTATTATAATTATCATTATCATTATAACAGGATCTCGAAATCAAGTCTAGGAAAGGTATATTTTACGCTACATTCTAGGAATATTGTGGATTAACAAACTGCATCTCCTTATTTGGAAGTAAGTTTTAATCAAACGTTAATCAAACGTTTGCATAAGATCACATAATTCATTCTAATATGATAATAAGCTGAATGATTCACGTATTTTTTCCTCACAATATTTCCGTTATATAAGATCAAAATTTTGGACATGTAAAATTCAAAAGGGGGGTGCAGACGACATTATAAAGTAAATACAATTCAAAGGGTAACAATCCCATATGATAAAAAATATTGTGGAAAAAGAAAGAATTGCTTATGACAAGCGAATTCTTGTCTTTCAACTATGTTTTCTCGCTTCTAGTATCAGAGGGACTTATAGCACCAGGGATTTTTCAGAGGACGACTTAAATCTATAATCTATAAATCAATAATTGTTTGAACACGCTGGAATTACGAGGTATTGGTCGTCTACATACGATGTGGTCACGTCATTTTGGTTGTAAAATCAATTTCAACAGCACAGGCGCAATCAACAGCTTAAATTCCAAGCGGACTCGCAGCTTTATACAACAGTTTTAAATGGCAGTCAGTTAGTATAAAAACTTAATTTGAATTAATTAAATGCCTTGAACATACATAATTAAAAAATTAAATAAAATGAAAAATACATCAAGCAAGCGGGGGCAAACCTTTTTTGTTTGTTTTTGGACATAAGAAAATGCACGGTATATTTCATATAAGTTGTAGTGCCAATATTTGTTATTCAAGATTTAGTGTCGCCAACTAATTATTTACTTTTCGATTTATGATTCTGACTTTATATTAAATGGAAACTAATGTCGTTTGATATTTCAGTCGAACTTATATCGGAGGTCAGTTGCAGGCAACTCGTCAATTCACGAATTCGACTGACCAATCATATAATGCCTTTACTATGCAAACATGTTTATCTCCGACACTAACTTAAAATATTCTTCGATGAGCAACAAAAGCGCCCCAACCAAAGGATATCATAGCTATAGATTCGACGCTTAGGTAGCCCCCGAAAGGTTTGGCCCATTTTTCTGTTCTTACCCGCACTCATTAGGATGAGGAAACTGAATAAATCTAATGAGGGTGTTTCATTTGAAATATCGTTTGTCGAAGAACCACATATTGATCTCTTTTTTTAAGCGTGCTGAACTGGCAATTTGGTCTAGGAGGGATGCCTAGGGCCGTGTGAAACCAGATGTCGTTATAATAACTTCCTTCTCTTTAATGGCCAATAACATATTCGCGAAGAGCACAGAAGGGCTTAAATCCTATTAACACTTACAATGTCCGGACGTAACGCCAAAAAGCGGATGGGTGATGAAAACGGAAAACATGACAATAATTTAATCATAATTTTGTCTATCAAGATTCAAGCTATTTGATTGGCTGAAATTTTCTTTCTCATACTTCCATGAACAAAATCATGGGTACCCAACTATTTTGTATGCTTGCGTCAATGTATATCCATAAAATTTTACTACAAACTAGCTTAACATTAGCCTTTTTTTTGTTGTTGCTTTCTTGATGGTGTTAAAATTATCAGAAATGAAGCATTTTTGTTTGTTTGTTAAGTATGAACCAAAAACTTAATCTAACTGTATGAATACGCGAACAACATACAATCTCTTTGTTCCTTAAATACTCTTAAAGACCATACAAAAATCACGTAAACAAACAAAAAATACCATACCAAGTTCGAAAATCTGCCTAAAGCAAACAGTTTAAACTCCTGTAAAAACTGCGCAAAGTGCACAGTGTACATAGAGGAGATAATGTTCTCTTTCAGAGTGACATAATTAGTTTAGCAATAAATATAGTAAGATTTTATTGACCTGACGGACCGTGACCTCTATTTGCATACTTTGACTTATTGTCTTCGGTATTTCTCGTTATTCCGATAGTCGATAATAACATTAAAATATTTGTTAAACGCACGAATTCATAAACCGAAATATCCATGAATGTGCTAGAGCGAAGTCCCAATGCACTTAACGACGGGAGTTCGAGGCAAGAGCGATCTTTTCTTTTTATGTTTGACTTTATTCGTCTACTTTTTAATCATTTTACATCAAAAGGTTAGAGAAAATCAGGCTAATAAGTACTCTTCACTGTAGATAAAACTGCTTCGTCGTTCTATCGTTACTTCACGTATTCTTGATATTGTATCGTTGTTATTCTTGATATTGTATCGTTGTTATCCAAATTCACTTCAGCTGTTATTGGAAGATATGACAATGGTCTCTGAAAGATACTATTGTAACCGTTTATCCGATGACAGATACATGTTGTCACTGTGATGTAGTATCCTGCAGATGCACATTCCCTAACACGCATTTGATTCAAAAGAGAAAAAAAAACATTGAAAAAAAAAATCAATCAAGTATGGTTTCTTGCCAGTTTCCAACCCGTGTTAACTGCTTCAGGCCTGTGTGTACTATACCATTCGACCACATATACGTTGAGAAAATGTGTTGATATACAAACATCAGATTTTTAAATGTACATTGAATTTCTCCTGGTATGGACGAAGTAACTCATAAACGCACGTCTTTCCTCGAGATCAAATTCATTCATAGGTAATTTATTAATTTGGATAAAGGTGAAGTCATGTCAATAATTTTAAGCTATAACACATGAGGAAAGAGGGCACTGTCTTTGAATCTAACCGCTAACTGTTTACGGCAGGCATTCAAGATTTCTAAGTGTCTTGCCAACGGGACCATTATATGAAATGTATTGAACGAAATAAGAAAAGGATTTGTTTGGTTGTTTGTTTTAAACCCGAAATGCAACTGTCTGGTCATTTTTTCAGTGACAACCAGTTACAATGCTTACAACACTTTGATTTTTCATTGTAACGATTAATATCTTTCTGAGAGGACAAGAAGCTATTTAAAGAAAAAGTTTATCGTCGCACGCCTACACGACAAACACTTTGTCATCGGTCTTTGACTGCTGTTGTGTCGGAGCTTCTTCCTTATTTACGAACAGCAAAGGAATATAGTGATTCGGTAAATTTATCAGATTTTTCAGGTGTATTTTTAGATCTAGTAATCGAAGGACAGAGGAGTAACTGCAATGGTCTTGTCCTTTCGTCTGACGATCTGATAACCTGTTCGTCGGTAAAAATCCAATCATATTACGAAATTCTCCTAAGACATTTTTAAATATCATGGGGAAGTTTCTTGACATCATTGATACCGTTTAGTTTATTTCATTCTGCATAGATTTCTTCTTAGTCGCTAATTTTGATTTTTATTTCACTTGTATTTTGATTTCATTTTGTTATATTTTGTTTTAAGATAAACCCATTCCCACACAGTGACGTTTTCTACCGCCGCTTGTGAAAACGGCTTTGGAAAACATTGTGGAAAATGAAGAAATTGCTTGTTACAAGCAATTTCTTCATTTTACACAATGCTTTCTACCAAGAAAGTAAAACAATCTAAAATTTCATAAACTTTAATCTGCAACTCCTTTCAATGTAATGGCTTAGAATGTGTAGCGAGTTTTTCAATGGAATATACAGGTTGAAAATAGTTTGATACTACCACCATTTTTAAATGTTGAAAGACCACATTAAACCTCTTCTATTTCTTTCCCCATCTACCATGATTTATCACCTTTCACAGCGCCTTATTTATTATGTAAAGTTGCGAGTTTTTACCAAATAAAGTTAAATGCATTTTGACGCATTACGCGTTTATTATAAATCTTTCTGAACTTTAAAAATGACGTTCTTCATGTCGTGAAAAAGTCAAATGAGAATTAATTGCTAAAATCTAAGAAACCCTCACATAACCTCTCTACTTTCTAAACATTTGATAATACTATGTAATTTTATGGTATCTTTGTGTTTTAAAAGACGTATTTAATAGTAACCATTCCCGTCCACCCCGACCCCCCACACCTTTGTGGAAAATGAAAATCGGATTCTGATTTTAACCTCGTCGACTGTGATAGTGCTGCAGCACATATTATAACATAATCTAATGATTTGAGTTTGGTGAAGCGCACGAATTAATCCATTACAAGGCGGCAATCTAATAGACTTGCCCACATTGAAGGGAGTTGCATACGACAGTTAAAGTTTATACAATTTTAGATTTTTTTCAAGTTTGTGGGCAGAGAATATTGTGTAAAATGAAGAAATTGCTTGTGACAAGTAATTTCTTCATTTTACACAATGTTTTCACTATAGTTTTTAATAACGTTACCAAATATTTTTTTTCAGTTATTTCTTGTAGACATCTTGGATTGCTGTTTTCCAAAAGAGCGACGGTACTAAAACACTTTCATATAAAACATACCCATATCTTAAGAAATTCGAAAATTGTGTAAGGAACAAACTTTTGAGCGAAACATTGACTATAAGGGCGACAACCTTAATCTAAAGGCACCGAGATGTTGTATTTCCGTTTATTTATCGTCGCTACCGTAGCACATGCCCATATGACCGACGCCCGCAGAAGACGGTTAGTTATTACGGGGGATAGTGCAAGGATACAAGACGAAACTACTGAGAGCTCCGCCTGGTTCTTTTACGTGCTCGATGGATAGCATCGTCAGACTTGGCCTCGGTTTAACGTCTCATCCGAAAGACAATTAGTTAGTTAGTTGATATGATCAGCCCAGGGCTCGAATCCGTGATCTTGAGGTTTGAAGTCAAGTGCTCTACCAACTGAAATAATCGGGCTGACAAGGCACCGAGATATTGGACCTCCAAGACACCATCAGTAACAGCGTCGAAGAATCTTTGGTTTCACCCCAACTCCCAGCCCCGCCCCTCAGCCCCCTGGGGTGATCGTTAAAGATTAGCTCACCCAGACAGGACTTAGCGCCTTTCAATATAATGGCAATATAATTGGTTTTAAAACATTTTAGAACTATTGTAGGTTAACCCATTCCTATACAATGACGCTTTTTGACGCCCCTCAAAAAAAGTCTTAGGAAAATATTGTGGAGAATGAAGAAGTTGCTTGTTACAAGCAATTTCTTTATTATCCACAATGTTTTCTCCCCAAAAAGAAAGGGTTTTTTGAAATTTCATCAACTTGAAATTGTCGTCTGCAGCCTCGTTGATTTTGGACTTATCTTAAATTCTATGGTGTGGGAATGGGTTCAGGAAGTTAATGCATTGCAATAATTCAGAATGAGATTAACGAGTTGCCAGATTCGTTATTGTTAGAAACCATATGTTAACAAAATATTTCCTTGTTCATATAAATATAATTTCACTTTTAATTTCGTCTATCAAAAACGAGCGTTCTGATATCCTCCCCCTAAAAAAAAGCTATAAATAAAATCTTTAGCACGCAGCAAATGTTTATGCTTGCGCACAAAAAATTCCATCAAAAAGGCATCGACCTTTGTAAAATATTTGCCTTTTTCGTTTGATGTCATTAAATTATAAGATATGAATGGTTATTTCCTCTTGATTACACTGTTTTAGTTGTTAAAAATTCGGCCACCTTTCTTGGAAAAAGTAGTTCCTGATTTTCGTTGTGAAAGTTGATAAGAAATTTATTTCAGAGTAAATCCAAAAAATTTTTGCTGTTGGGACTATAATAAATGTACATATGAAACACCTGGACAACGCGTTCACTTCTTATTTATGTTAAATATAAAACAAATATCTTTAAAAACATAAATGTGTCAAGAAAATGTACGAATGCGCGTGATTCAGAATGATTCATAGATTTGAACAGGTCTGAAATCTACTATACAAAACTTCCCATGTTTTCCGGATAAGGGATCATTTCTAGAGCCCAACTAACGATTAGACCGGTACCGCCGTCGACTTTAACAAAGGCTTTTTGTTAAAGTCGACAGTGGTACCAGTCTAAACTAACGATATGCCTAACCACTTTGTTCTTTCATTTTCTTAGCCGTTCTCTATGGTGGCATAGAGGTGACATGTGTGTTTTTATTGTTATTATTTAGACCTAACTTGTAAAAAATCTCCCAAAACATTTTACGAATTAAAGTTTTTAGTTTTTATTTAAAAAAAAAGAAATCGATTTAAAGAACGGTTATAACACGTTTTTCTTTTCCTTTATATAAAAAAGAAGAAAGAAAACGAATTGCTATAACGAGATAGTATGTTGTTTCAAGGAGTTGATTATCCAATAAGGTTACATTTTAAATTTATAAATTATACTTAAATTAAGAAAGACCGATTCTGATTGACTATGTATAACGTTCCCACGAGATAGTAATTCGTTTTCTTTCTCCTTTTTTATAAAAAAAAGAGAAAATAAACGTGGCATTACCGTTCTTTGAATAGATTTTTATTATTAAAAAAACTTATTAAACGAAAATGTTTTAGGAGATTTTGTTTTTTACAAGACAGGTGTAAATAAAAAAAAAACCCGCACATATCACCTCTAACCCAACCGTCATCCTGATATTTAAAAAAATGGAATTTTAGCAACATCGCAAGAATTCATTTATGTGGTAGCAAGCATTATGGCTACCAGCATCAGCTGCTTTACCCCGCAATAATTCAATTTTAGTTTTGTCTTTCAAGATTCCAGCGCTGTGATTGGCTGAAATGTTCTTCTGAAATTCCCTTGAACAAAATTGTGAGTACACACCTATTTTGTGTAATTGCGCACAAAAAAGAACCATAAAATATTACTAAAAAATAGTAAATATTTAATTTTTCGCCTTGCCTTATATTGTTAAATGATATTAAATTGTAAGAAATGAAGTGAATATGTTTTGTTTTCAAATAAGTATGAACCTGAAAACTTAATCACACCTAAGTAAGAATCCGCCTCGCGTTTCATACGGTGCTGTTAAATTCTTATTTTCTTTATTTATAAATCATTGTTTTACATAAAAGGACGTACATTATTTAGTCAACCCCCATTTGTTTAACTTTTTAGTGTTGCTGTTTGTTTACAGTAAAAAAGAGTTATTTGTGATTTTTTCCTTTATTTCAGTACGCTAAGTTCTTATAAAATCCCCTCTTCTGCCCAATGTTCAGTTTGTTGTCTACAGAATCATTCGGTTTTGACCGTTCTAAATTTTCGGCATTTGGTTAGATTTCTAAAGAGGTAACATATATTTCGACTTTCGATCTCGTGAAATATCGAAAATTTCCTCTGCGGCTCAAAGCAAATACAAGATGTTGTATCGCTATTGTAACATAGGATTCCTTATCCCTTTCCTGTTTAATCCCTGGTTTTTACGTCCCTATAAATTTATAACTGAGAAAACATTGTAGAAGAAGAAGAAGAAATTGCTTCAACAATATTGTCTACCATACTATTTTTTTTTTCAAAATCAAATCCACATTCAATTTTCGTCTGCAAAATCTTTGAATTAGTGCAGGTCTAGTAGAGGAAAGAGCTAAATATTATGATAGGTTTACAAGTCAACACATTTAGCTAATTTAAATCTCTTATAAAACACTTCATATCTTTAATATCAGGGCCAGTTTCTTCTATGCGGTTTAACGTCTAATTGGAAAGACAATTAGTTGTGTTAGTTGATATGGTCAGCCCAGGGCTCGAACACGTGATCTTGAGGTTTGAAGTCAAGTGCTCTACCAACTGAGCTAATCGGGCTGAGAAGTCAAAAGTATAAAAAGGACATGTTTACCAGTCTATCGTTATTGTTGCGTTGGAAGTTTTGGGTAGTATATAGTGGCATGTTTGCTCACTCTGGTCAGTGCAAAAAGGACAGTTTGTGAGTGCAAAATTGACAGTTTTTGTGATTGTATGCTTTTGTGTGTGGGTTTTTTTTTTGGGAGGGGGGTTGCTGTTGCTGTTGTTGTTTTCAAACTGTGCACTCTGGTTTGTGCAAAATCCTGGTGAGTTTCGAATGTGTTTTAAAAAGAGAGATCGTCTTAAGGAAATATTTTTGTCTATCCAGAATGCATAAATTGCTAAACCAGTGTCTAGAACACGATGGGGAAATGCTTTCAAGGAAGCGGCATACGTAAGCGCATGATGCACACAAAGATAGTTTTAATGATTTAATCAGTTTCAGAATGCTTCTCATTTAAGAAAACGTGCATCGTTGGTTTTCTTTAAAAACGGTGTATCGATAGTTACTCTAAAGCTGTTGTTACCACTCTTTAGAAGTGAACCAATGTGTTTGACCTACTGATATTACAAATCATGTTGCACTAATGAAAACAAATGTCAATTGAGATAATTTACGTGTAAATGTTTCTTTAATCTGTAATGTCATGTAGTCCATTTTGAATTCAAATAAAGAAATTTAAATTAACATTCATTTTAATGGTTCATTATGAAAGACGTATTTCGTTTAAATGTAAATTCTAAGTTTTTCATGTTTTTTTTTAAGACTTCACTGCAAGAAGTTCGTCCCAATTAACCAATCGCGTGTCAATCAAGGAATCAACCGACCAATCAAACCATGTATTCAGCCCGGACCTAAGATTCGGACTCCGACATTGGTCGCCGTTTTTGTTGGTTTAGAGATTTAAATGTCGTAACTACAGCTTATTCAATCCATAGTTACGACGTTTAGGTCACCAAACAACCATTTTACCTTTTTATTACATGCTACTGGCCATAAATTTTGCGAAATTAAAAATCGAAGCGGAACTTCCTGTAGGAGTTCATTGGCGGGGCCTAGGGATTTAGTGGGCGAGTCCAGCGATTGGTCAATTAGTGTCACACAACTCGTTAAAGGACATCAAACATGTCTTACCCGCTCAAAATCCAAAGAATTCACAAACGATAATTTAGAGTGATCTTAACGGAAATACACATTTGATTCTTTGAACGGCTTCAATGGATTGTCTTCAAAATTGCATAAAATAATTGTACCATCATAAGAAACGTTCCATTAGTAATGAGGTTCATCCTTGTAGTCCATAAAAATTCCATTGAAATATCTACGATTACACGATAAGGTCAACAGATTTCATTGGGTTCTCTTCAAACTCGTATAGAATAATTGTACCATCATTAGGATCGTTCCGTTTGAAATGTTGTTAGAACCATGGAGTAAAGCTGGAACAGGATCCTACATTCGATGCACAGAAAACTTGAAATAGTAAGGATCGTTCTTTTCGGAATTTGGTCAGTACCGTCGTGTTTTTTTTTTGTACTTTTAGAATTTGATTTCATTTCGACACACCCTTTATATATATATATATATATATCATGATTTTTTTAGACCTTTTTTTAGACCTTTGATCTATTAAACTGAAATTGATTTGATTTTAACTTTTCTAACTTATCTAACCTTTTCCTGTTCAACGAAAAAAAAATCGTTCGTGGTATTCGCTTTGACTTCGTGACCTTTCCTACTTATATATCTTACAAATGACGTGACTTTATCCCGTTCAGGACTTACGTTTGTGTATTTCCGTTTATTCATCGTCGCTACCGTACCACTTGCCATATGAACGACGCTCCAAGAAGACGATTATTTATTACAGGGGATAGTGCAAGGATAGAGGACGAAACTGCAGAGAGCTCCGCCTGGTGCTCGATGGATAGCATTGTTACACGGTACCTCGGTTTAACGTCTCATCCAAAAGACAATTAGTTTGTTATTTGATATGGTCAGCCCAGTGCTCGAACCCGTGATCTTGAGGTTTGAAGTCAAGAGCTCTACCAGCTGAGCTAATCGGGCCGGTTACGTTTACCTTCGATCATTGTTTAAAGACTTTTTGTGATAAGTGCCTGTTACGGCAAACAATGATTTTAGAACGCCGTGAAAGCATACTAGGTACTCTTGGGCTCTTGTTAGAATGACTTAAAATCGTGCATGGGATTACAGACCCTGAAATGCCCCAAAATTACAGGGGTTAAAAGAATCGACTGACAAATCCAATCCTTTATTTAGTTCGGAAGTGTTTGGTGGCCTCTGGTATTTATCTCGAGTATTTTGTTGGTTACCTAATCTAAACTTATTTAACCCATTCCCATACAGTGACGATTTAGTCGTCCTAAAGTAAAAACGCTATGGATAACATTATGGAAAATAAAGAAATTGCTTTTTACAAGCATTTTCTTTATTATCCACAATGTTTTTTACTCCAAAGATAAAAAAGTCCAATATTTAGTAAGCTTAAATTGTCGTATTCAACTCTTTTCAATGTGGACTATACTAAAATTCTGCCGTCTGGTAATGGACGAGCTTAAAATGTATGAATTTTAAATCGCTTTTCATAACAGGAAATTAGAATCACGTCGACGAGTTTCTTGATTACGGAAGAAATTTAATTTTGAGACTAATAAATGTTCTATAGCCAATTTAATTGTTACATTAACTTTAACGCGCTGTTCGAAACATGGAATACCGCGAGTTCCTTCAGAAATATGGGGGCAATTCTTATGTCTTTGTAATTAAAATGACACCGATTTACCACCAAACCGCCATTTAAAATGCTCAAATTGTTATAAAAATTTGATTTATGGCCGGATATTTTACATGGTCTCAATAACAAACAAGCTCAAATAATCATCGACATTTTATGACGGAGTCGTCGCTGAGGTAAAGATTATATTGCGCATGTTGTCAAAAATAACAGACAATTAACCTTTCTGGTGCCATGTTAATTAATTTAGATGCAGACGAGAGAAATTCTGCCACTTGAGATGTTTGAATCAGGCAATTTCTTATAGCAGGATGAGATATTATACCATAGAAAAAAATAATAAAACTTCAAATGCTTGCTCAATTAAGATACTTAAGTTTTAAGGCAGTAACTCCCCATCTTCAATTAGGGGTTGTCATGGCCGGCGGCGGCACATAACTTTCCGACATTTGTCCTTCACCAATTGGTGTACAATCGTAAACCTAGATGGGATAGCAGCTGGAGGCTAGTAAAGGATGTGTTGGTAGTACTGGTGCGAGATATACCAGGAGTCAATTGTTAATTGCTCCAGCCGCAGCAATGTGACTGAAAGATTCTTAAAAGCGGCGTTAAACCACATTCAAACAAACAAACAAATAAGAATGAAAGTGACGTCATCTTAGACTGCCCTTTGACTCTATCACATACGGATTTTTTTTCCGACATGTCCGATTTTGTATGTATGGAAATGTATATATTCCACTAGAAATCTTTACAGGTATATAATAAAACGAGAATTTAATTGCAAGACGTACTTTTCTTTTCATTTTTCCACTTTGATTCTAATCTATTTATATACGCGCGATAATAGGGTAAACACCTAAAGCCTACAATCTTCTCAGATTACAAACGGTTATAATTTAGAAATTCTATTTGTATTGAATTCTCTCAACTACGGCATTGACTCTTGTCTTTTTCAACCCTAGTGGAGAACTAATATTTCATTTGACTCCTAATCTATTTAAGAGATTATGAGATTTTTTTTTACATGGAGGAATGAACCGAAAAAATTTATCAATCTTATGTATGGATCCGCTTCCTCCGTGAAAACAAAAAAAAAATATTCTCTTTATTTCTTATAATTCAATAGCATCGAGAGAAAAACGCAAAACATTTCAAATTCTTGATACTTTTTGTATGGAAGCATAAAAAATAGCTGCGTGTTCATGCATGGAGGTATATTTTTTTTCGACCAGAACGCCCATTTTTGATAGACAAAACTAAAAATACTATTCAGCATTATTCGACAAGGACGTTGTGCGACGAGGCGCTCTTCGGGAGTATACTCACGTTTAACCATTCCCGCATAATTGGTCGCCTCTCAAGAAAACAGCATGGAAAACATTGTGCAAATGAAGGAATTGCTTGTCACAAGCAGTTTCGTCCTTTTACACAATATTTTCTACCAAGAAAGTAGTTAGAGTCGAACATTTCATAAACTTTGAACTTTAGTTTGGACCAATCCAAAATTTTGCCGTCTGGTAAAGGGTTAAGTGATAGTCTTAGTTATCATTGTTGTATTTTTTCAGATATGAAAATCTATATCTTCTTTTTTATTAAACCCAATAGCTTATGCAAGCTCACAGATTGTCTCATGGCAACGATGTTTTATTATGCACCATACCATATATCTCAAACTGATATGAGCCTATGCGTGACATTTCAAACCATCTCACATGTGCGTGACTCGCACACATTGAGCTCCCTGGACAGCCATTCTGGGCAATTAGAACATTCGCTGGTTGTTTAAAGAAGCTTTGGGTCAGTATCTATCTACAGAGCGCAGAGTGAAGACTCTGATCAGACTGTGCGGATGCACAGGCTGATCTGAGTCTTTACTTGGCGCACATGTGTAATGGTTGGAAATGTCATGCATGCGCTCATATTTGTTTTTTGTCAGACCAAGTAACTTGTAGGAGTGGGAGAATTTCAAAAAACTGATTCGGTGTATATCTTTGTGTATTTTAATTTCATTAAAAACAGACAGCAAACAATTATATCAAGATGAATTGCATATCAAAAAAACAACAACAAAACTACAATATACTTAACTGAGACAATCGGTGACGTCATGTTGTTGGTGATTATGATAATATGATGATGAATGTGGTTTAGAATTATTATCAAAATGTGTCGTTTAATATGAATAAATGAAAATGGCTGTAACTTAAAAATACATTGAAACTCTGTCAATTTAAACTACAGTTTATCAGTATTTTGTTGCAAATAAAAGGAGTTATTTGTTTGATAGGTCTAACGTCTGAGCATGAAAACAGATGCAATGAAGCAGTGAATTGCTATTATCGGGATTTCTATTATACTGTTATGACAATTATGAAAATATAGCGAAATGATTATTGTGGCAAGACCTTTGACCTGAGTACACATTTAGATATGAATTAATTAGATTTTCTTAGCATCAATGCATCATTTGGCGAAACAGCACCAAATCAAGCTTCATTTTCACCGTATTTATGGAATGAAGAGAATTATTTTTTAGGGGTCTAAAACTTAAAACCTAACTGTGGTTTCAGAAAATCAGATGGCAGGAATTTTGATAGACGAAATAAAAATTAAATTGTTATAATAGTAAATACCCATTTCCTTTGAAACGGAATTTGCAGACGACAATTAGAAGTAACGATAGAACATCTGCTAACTTGGTTGAAAACAATGTACCGAAAAAGGAACAAATATTTCTTATTTTCCTGTAGTATTTTCCTTCATACAGATTAAAGAAGAGTGAATGACAAAAGTGTTGTAATTACAAAGATTAAATAACCCATCACCGGTCGGCAAAATTCTAGACAGGTCCAAATTAAAAGTTGCAGACGACAATTTTAAATTCATGACATTTTAGATTATTTTTCAACTTTCTGGATAGAAAATATTGTGTTAAATAAAGAAATTGCTTGTTACAAGCGATTTCTTTATTGTACACAATGTTTTCCCAAATTATTGTTTTCTTAAGGGGTGTCCAAAAGTATCAGTGTGTGGGAATGTCACACACCGGTGATATGTTCATCTTTTGTTTTATGAGTGGTTCAGTTAATTATCAAATCAACCTTTAACCAGCTTAACTTAAAAAATTCTTCTGGTTGACGATAATATGATCAAGGCCTAGACTGTATAGATATGTTCAGCGGTAAGGAAGAATCGACCCGAATAACGGATCGCTGGCTTCCCGAAATGAACTCCGACATGGCATCTCAATTGACTGATCGCGGCTGTCAATCAAATAACCAGTAGACAGACGAAATCTTTCTTTTAGACCAGACATGAGTTTTGATCTCCACGATTGGCCGCCTTTTTTGTTAAGCTTTTTTGTTTATTTTGCGACTTAAACGTCATAAGTGCAGCTTATTCAAGCTTTAGTTATGACGTTTAGGTCGCCAATCAACGATTCTACTTTTTGTTACATGCTACTGACCATAGTTTTTTTAACAATAACAACGTTAAATATAGAAGCGGTATACTTCCTGTCGGTGACGATGGGCGTTGCAAATTAAATAAGTGGGCGGGCCAGCGATTGGACAATTAACCCTTGTCGTGCTGAATAAAAACTCTGTTTAGTATTGGACCAAAATCAAAGGACTAAAATCACTGCAAGCACTAGTTGCAGGCCAACATTTCTTTAAAAATGGTTTTATAAACAATTCTAACTTGAAAGGGACAAGCAGGTGGAGTAGACTATGATCGGTCTGCACATACAGGAATATTCAGGGTGCAGCATGACAATGATTAAAAAACAATTGACATATTTTTTCAAAACGTGTTGTCAGATACATCGTTTAAAAGGCAGGTCGTTTGAAGGCGACCTAACTATACTTGATTAAGCTGTAGTTGCGATGTTTAAGACCCTGAACAACGAAAATACTTGATAAAAATGAAGTAGTTAAAGGTAATCTTCAGCCTAAATGAATGACATTGAATGATTGGGTTAGTCAATCGATTTTTAGATTAATCCTTTCCTGTTTTTCAAAATTTTTGACCGGTCCAAATTGAAATGCTTTGTTTAAAGTAGATTTTATTTGACAAATAACTATTTAGTAGGATAGAAATATTATAGAAAAAGAAGAAATTGCTTGTTACAAGCAATTTCTTCTTTTTCTACAATATTTTCTCACTTAAAAAATCACAGGGACGTAAAAACCAGGGATTGAACAGGTAAGGGTTAACACTAGCGATCTGTCATTAACGAAATTGCCACGAGATCAGTAGGAATTCCCACATTGCTCCCCCTCTCCCCCCCACCCCAATCCCAAGTCCCTCTGATTCTCTGCTAAATACCTTTCAGTACAATACAACTTGTAAAACAAAGCGATGAAAGAATATATCAAATTCCTAATGGTAAACATTCGAACATGACGAGACAAGTGACAAGATAGTAGTGGGCAGTGAGACCGTGCAGATGCAACATGTAAAACATGAGTAGAGACCACGAACTGACCTTTGGACCACAACGAGACGACATGAAAAATGCACGCCCATCGTGTCTCA
The DNA here is from genome assembly GCA_946902895.1 of Fragum fragum. NCBI lineage: Eukaryota > Metazoa > Mollusca > Bivalvia > Cardiida > Cardiidae > Fragum > Fragum fragum. Next base: position 4,533,248 of record OX336377.1, read on the forward strand.
TCGTATATCCAAACACTTTTCAAATATTCACGGTGAGACAGATCCTAAATGAAAGCAATCGCAGCGAACTTTTTGTTTATTAAATTAGAGAGGGAAACATTTTTGTTTTAATGGATGTATGAACATTACAATATAAAGAATGGTTAATTTTTTAGCTTTTTCGCACTCAATGCAACAAAAATATTCTCTTAACCCATTCCCATACATACCCGCTTTTTAGCGTCCGTAAACAAAATACTTCGGAAAACATTGTGGAAAATGAAGAAATTGCTTGTTGAAAGCGAGTTTTTCATTATCGACATCGTTTTCTACCCCTTAAAATATAGAACTCTGAAATATCATCAGCTTCAAATTGTCGTCTGCAACATCTTCGATTTTGGACCAGTCTAATTTTTTGTCGTCTGGGAATGGGTTAAACTTTCACAATTTAATACCAGAATGTATGTAGTGTAATAGAATTTCAAACATTATGCCAGGCTTAGACTGCGTGTTTTTGCTGTCTTTTTTTCTTTATTGGAAACTGTTTCATACGGCCGAGTACAAAATAGTCTCGAACTAGAAATTGACCAATCGCGACTGTCAATCAAATAACCAGTCAACCAATGATATCATTCATATAGTACAGAAATGGGTTTTGACATTGGCCGCCATATTTTATAACATTTTGTTGGATTGGCGACTTAAACGTCGTAACTACAGCTTATACAAGTTATAGTTACGACGTTTAGGTCGACAACCAACGATTCTAATTTTGTTACATGCTACTAACCATAGTTTTAGCTAAATAACGCCGTTAAAAATCGAAGCGGGACTTCATGTTGGAGTCATTGGGCGTGGCCAAAGGAGTAACAGAGCGGGGCCAGCGATTGGGCAATTATTTTCATAAACGCAGGATACACAATTTCTTGTACAAAATAACCACCTCTGACAAACACAAATGAAATAAATAATCCATGATGAAATACAAGAATGAACATGGGTTCATCAAACCGATGCTAAAATGTATATTCCAAATTTGAAAGGTCTGGATGTCTGACCTTTGTATTGTTGTATCGATATGTAACCCTTTCCTGGAAAAACACTGGATTTTACGTCACTGTGATTTTATACCTGAGAAAACATTGTGGAAAAAGGAGAAATTGCTTGTTACAAGCAATTTCTCCTTTTTCCACAATATTTTCTACCACATAGGATTGTCAGATTTTAAAATACAATGCTTTTTTCATTGTCGTCTGCAACCTCTTTCAAATTGGACCAGTCTAAAATTTCATAAAACAGGAAAGGGGTAATTAATTAAATCAATGACTATAAGTCGGTTGAGGATTTTGCAATAAAAGTAACAAGTTTGGTACACGTCTAGATGCCATATACAAATTAACGGATCGCTGGCCCCGCCTATTGACTCCGCTTACCACGAATCGACAGGAAGTTCACTTCAATATCAAACGGCGTTATATTGCAAAATTCATAACCAGTAATATGTAAGAAAAAAGTAAAAATGTTCGTTTGAAGCTTGAACGTCGTAACTACAGCTTGACTAAGTTGATGTTTCGACGTTCAAATCACTTAACCCATTCCCACACAGTGACGCTTTTGGACGTCCCCCAAGAAAAAAACATTTGGGAAAACATTGTATAAAATGAAGAAATTGCTTGTGACAAGCAATTTCTTCATATTATACAATGTTTTCTTACCATTAAGTTGAAAAAAACTAAAATTTAAAAAAAATTAAATTGTCGTCTGTAACTACTGTGAATTTGGGCCTATCTTAAATTTTGCCGTCTGGTAATGGGTTAACCATCAGAAATGTTTGAAATATTGCCTGGGTTTAAAGTTAACTTTCGGTCTTAATGAATGATTCGGTTTGTCGATCGATTTATCGATTTGTCATTTACTAATACTCTTGTTGATAACTTTCTGTAAGAATGTTAACCTTTAGACAGACACGTTCTTCCATACGTTGGGGGGGGGGGGGGGATACAGGTAGTTTCAAAAGAGAAAACTATCTTTCCCACTGTCTGTTGTATATCGTCTATGGTAGTTTTAAGTTTCGTATTAATTTAAGTGTCTTTATTCAATTGGAAATTACGACTTTTTGGGGATATTGTCTTTTCCTTCCGACTATATCATGTTGTCTAGGTGATCTTTTCAAATGAGGGGATACAAATGGAATATGTCTGTATGACAAATCTCCACGGTAAAACCTGAAATAAGAGAAAAAGAGTAATACTCGTTAGAACTGACGGATCTTTTGTCCTGCCCATTGTCTCCGACAGGAAGATCGCCTTAGATATTAAAAAGCTTTATTTTGCAATATTTATGGCCTGTAATATGAAACAAAAAATACACATGTTAGTAGGCGACCTAAACGTCGTAATTATAGCTTGGTAAGCTTTAGTTACGACGTATAAATCGCCAGGCCAACAAAAATGTTTCACAATACTGTCGGTATATCTTGGAGATCAAAGTTCGCATCCGGTTTTAAGGAATATTTTCTTGTTTGATTGATTCAAGGTCAGTTATCAAACTACCTTATGTTTTATTCCAAACTCCCTGGTGTCCTTTCAAATTCTGTACTTGTACATGGGAAAATGGCAAAAAATACCTACGATTTCACAAGTTAGTTGATTGAATGGGCTTTAACGCCACTTTTAACAGTATTTCAGTCATATCGCGGTGGCTGGAGCACCTAACAATGGATTCCTGGTATTACTCACACCAGTACTACCACTACATCATTTCCTAGCCCCCAGCTGTTATCCCACTTAGGTTTTCGTTTATCCAACCATTGTTGAGAGACAAATGTTGGAAAATATATGTGACGCCGCCGGGAATCGAACCCATGACAACGATTTCTCAAGTCTTGAAGCCATCAAACTCCATAAGTTACGCTTTGTCAACAACTTGATCATGAAATGCTATCATTTCAGCCAGACATTCGCGGTATTTTCAGATTCGTGAAGAATGTGCAAATTTCAACTACGGCTATCAAGCTAGATTTGTCTAGAAACTATAAGGAATAACGGTCAAAACTACAAAATAAACATAGTGTATATTAGATATCTTTGTCAAAAGGCCTTTGGTTTGAAGTTCCACTGATTTGTTTTTATATTTTTTTAACCCTTTCCTTTTTTAAAAAGAAAATAGACTGGTCCAATTTCCAAGATGTTGCAGACGATAATTTTAAGTTGAATGTATTTGGAAAACATTCATTCAGTATGGTAGAAAATGTTGTGGAAAAAGCAGAAATTGATTGTTACAAGTAATTTCTTCTTTTTCCACAATGTTTTCTCACGTATAAAAATACAGGGACGTAAAACGATGGATTGAACAGGAAAGGTTTAAAGCGATTAGCCTTACTACATTTACTAATTCATATAATCCTTTATCTAGGAAATCCTGTCCTGGTGACGTAACCTTATAACGTTTGAAAATTCAAAGGTATGATGACGTCACAATTGACCAATCGCGACGTCAATCAAAAATCAACGGACCAAACAAGTCATTCGTTCAGTCCGGAACAAAGGTTTGAACTCCGACATTGGTAGCCATGTTGTTTACCTTTTTTGTTGGTTTGGCTACTTAAACGTCGTAACTCGGCTTTTTCCAGCTGTAGTCACGACATTTAGGTCGCCAACCAATCATTCTATTTATTTAAAACATGCTACTGGCCATAATATCGTAAAATAACACCGTAAAAATCGAAGCAGAACTTCCTATCGAAGTCAATGGGAGGGGCCAAAGTAGGGGCTGGCGGGACCAGCGATTGGTCAATTGTCTAATTATTGCCACGCCTCTAAATAGAAGAAACTTTGGAAAACGCTGTTTGAAATGAAGAAAGTGCTTGTTACAAGCAATATCTTTTATACCCATGATGTTTTATACCCAAAAAAAAACAGATTTTGAAATTTTATTCAAAGGAAAAAAGTCGCCTTTATCATCTTTAAACTTGGATTTGTCTAACGTTTTGTCTTGTAAAGGGGTTAATGGACAAAAATAGTTGAAACTTAGTCCTTTTTAAGATTATCAAAGAGATTGTGTATTCTAAAATTTGATAAGATATTTCGACATTTGGGCAGTTTTTTCCTGGATAACGAATCTCATTAATGTCCTCTAAGGCCACACACATACCAATTTCCAACAAAATATAATTTGTAGTGAATAAGAAACCTTTACCTTTTATAGCACCCAACTTCAATCCAATATTAGTTTCGTCAAACATCTAAAATGTCTTCCTCCGCCATGTCATGAACTACTTCCAATCGGTCCTCTTCGCTGGTTACCGTTTCTTCACTTGACCGTGACGCAGCACTTCCGGCAGATCGTCGAGCCCATCTGTTTTCATCACCTTCTGGCAGTATGTTAATTTCTTTCACGTCGTTTGAGCTACTCTTCCGGTGTAGAAAGTGCCTCTTAACAAATTTGTAAAATCTTCCATTTTTCTTTTCCTGTAAAGAAATTTTCGCAGCTGAAAGACTCATTCTCATTTCGGTGTTGACCTTGAAATTATTATATACCAATATTTTTCGAAAATTTTAGCAAAACAATTGTACAAATGTCATGATATTGTAGGAATATCGTCCATAAAAAAGCTCCAATCTATTGACATGTTGATTACAACACGCTGCAGATTGCGGCGTCATAGTAATTGTCATTTCAGCTAGCATATTGACCAATCGCTGGCCCCAACCAATTACTCCTTTAACCATGTCCGTTGACTCCGAAAGGAATATTTACGGCATGTAAAAAGTAAAAAGGAGATTGATTTGTAAGCGACCTAAACGTCGTAACTACATCTTGAATAAGCTGTAGTTACGACGTTTAAGTCGCCAAACCAACAAAAAGGGTTGAAAAACTGGAGGCCAATGTCGTAGTTTAAATCATAATTTCGGGCTGAATAGATGATTTGATTGGTCGATGTATTCCTTGATTGACACCGCGATAGGTCAATTTTAAAAGACTTTAAGATAACCATTTCAGAAATTATTACAAACCAAAAATAATAAATTTTCCGGTAATTTTGACTCAAAATAATCGGAAAAATGCTTCTTTGTAGCTGTATACTCTCTGGTTATATTCGGAATGTCTTTACCTATGTATATAGTAGAAAAATCATAACTGACAACTTTGTTTTCAGCGCTTTCTAATCCGAAAGTCGATGTAAAGACATGTGACAAAGGAAGAAAATTGTTGGCGCCTTAGACGTCGAAACAGTTTATTCTATTCAAGTTTAAGTCGCAAAAGCAACAAAATGCTTCCGAAAATGTAGGAGTTCAAAGTTCACTTCCGGTTAAATAAATAATATGATTGGTCGAATGGTTCTTTGACTACCAGCCGCAATATATCAAAGGAGCGATCTCTGGCAACGCCCACTGCCTCAGACTTGGCTGTCCGACTGAGATACCAATCGCCCAGTTGTTTTGCAAATTATATAGTCAGAGACATAAAACAAATGAAAAATCGATTACGGGCGACCTTAATGTTGTAACTGCAGCTTTGAGTCACACACGAACCGAAATCATTCAAATTAATGTTTCAGATGCATTGCAATTAGAATTTCGGTAAAATGAATGTTTTGGTTAATCATTTTATCTTTTATTGACAGCTGAAATTGGTTATTTCTTGCACAGTTCCTAGAAAGTCTCCACCAGTGAAATGAATAATATTTCGAATGTAAATCTCTGATATCTTTTAAGGCGTGTGGCAGCTCATAAGGTAAAAAAAGCCCAGTGCTAATAGAGTATATCACGATGACTCTATAGAAACTAACCAATTGACTGCTAGAAACTCGATTAACCCTTTCCCACACAGAAAAAATTCAGACTGGTCCAAATTGAAAGACGTTACCACGACGTCAATTTCAAGATGATGGAATTTATTTATTTGTTTTTTTATCTATTTCGTCTTTTGGGTAGAAAACTTTGTGGATAATGAAGAAATTGCTTGATACAAGCAATTTCTTTTTTACCACAGTGTTTCCAAATCTTTTTTTCTTTTGGTGCGTAAAATGGAGGGATTGTGTGGGAATAGGTTAAAATTGTAGCTCGCTGTCTTGGTGACCGAATATCGATATACCCAAGGGCAGTAACTCCGCTTCAAAGACGAGTTGGTTGTCAAATCCCAAGAAATGCAAACCATTGACATGTATTAATTAAATTTTCGGCAGTCAATGTAGGATACGATGAAGTAGAGGAGAGTAAGAGGAAGTTAGCAGATATAAATCAATCTAATGATAATACTGTCGTCGTAAATTGTTCACATGTGACATTCTGCTTTCTTTTTGTCCTTATTTGGTAAATTTCGGGACTCTGCTGCTTTGCAAATAAATCTTAATATTAATTCAAATGAAAATCGCTTGGTAAAATCAACGACATGCTTATTCAAATAATTGCATTTTAATAGCTGGTGTCGAACACAAATTCAGTCGTAAAGGAGCACGTGATGATGAAAACACGTGCGACAATAATAAAAAATCCATTAAGTTACTCTTGAAATATAATTGGGATATAGAAGGTAACATGTATGTATCAAATGCTTCACAAGACGGATTTGTTACTGTAGTTAAAATGAAATCAGCAGAAATGTGCTGATGAATATGGGAATCCTTCATAAATCAAATGAAATTACGTTTTAGTTTTTTCATTCGGATATGAACAGAAACACCTTATCAGATTGTTTTATATTCATACATTTATTAAAAGAAATATAACCGTTTCATCTCATTATATCACAATCGTTAGTTTGTTGTGCAACTTCTTTCACGGACGCATTTCAAGTCACGAGGCTGTGTTATGCCAATCATTGTTAAAAGTTGCTTAACTTTCTCGACAGACCATCTAGATAATATTTAGCAAAATGCAAAAAAAAAAAAATAAAGAGTATTCTCATTGTGGTCAAATGTCGAAAATCGATTGTGCCCTTTCGTTTCTTGATGTAATGGACAAAACGGACACGTTACTTTACTTGATGTCATAGACGCCTACTTTTACTTGATATTATGAACACCTTATGGTACAAAATAATTATGGACGCCTTACACTACTTGATATGTCGGACGCTTTATGTTACTTTATATAAGAGACGCTCTTTGTGACTTGATATGATAGACGCCTTACGTTACTTGATATTATGGACGCCTTATGTAACTAAATATTTTGGACGCCTTACACTACTTGATATGTAGGATGCTTTATGCTATTTGATTTAACAGACGCTCTTTGGGACCTGATATGATAGACGCCTTACGTTACTTGACATTATGGACGCCTTATGTAACTAAATATTTTGGACGCCTTACACTACTTGATATGTAGGATGCTTTATGCTACTAGATTTAACAGACGCTCTTTGTGACCTGATATGATAGACGCCTTACGTTACTTGATATAATTGATGCCTTACTGCATTGATATAATGGACGACTAACGTTACTTAATTTAAGAAATGGAAGGAATGTGTTTGTTTTCATAGAGGTATGAAGCGAAAAATCTAACCACACAATGAGTACGCGAAGCGGATTCATACATCAGTGTGATCAGGTTTTTCGTTTCCATGAAAACAAAAAATATTCCCTTCATTTCTTATGTTATAATGACATCGAGCGAAAAAAGCAAATATTTTACAAATTTTGAAATTTGTTTGCATGGAAATATTTTAGCATGGTAGCATTCAAAAAAAGCTGCGCGCTTTGAATTTTATTCTTGGGTGTATTGGGGGGGAGTCAGAACGCTTATTTTCAATAGACGAAACTAAAGATTAGATTATATAACAGACGCTTGACGTTACATGAAATAATGGACGCCTTGCGCTATTTGATTTATTGACGCCTAGTGCTACTAGATTTAATGTTAAACTTGCGTTCCCGCTGAAAACTAACGCTTGTGGCCGAATTCTTTTCGAGCGTCGTACGTCCAACCTGGACATAAAATTTCTCTTGTGAATCTTGATAGATTGTGCCTCATTTTTAGATACGAATGGAATAATTTTTTTTAAATGTAAACTCAAACTATGGATGAGATTTATCCACACGAGAAATATTATTGGAATATATTAATTAATTGCAGTTTATTTTTCCACAGATTGCATCTAAGCCCACATTCTATTTCACCCGGAAGACGAAGTTGATAACTTCTGTTGAAATAAGGAAAATATATCTTTTGGGGAATGTTTGCCGACCAACACACTTGTAGACAGAGAGGGTGGGGTTGTCGACTTTAAAAACCACAACAACCTTACGCCTACCTTACGAAAGTATATTCCTTATAACCTTATTTGAAATGTTGCTGACAAAATAGTAACGATAAAATATGACCTGTTTAAGATCTAATGATGATTTGACATATTAATACAATCATGCAATGGAACTTTGAATATTCATGTTTGTAATTACAAATAAATGTTCGTGTTGTATTAGGTAGAGTGATTTCTTTTAGTATGCTTATTTATAGATTTTATGTTTGGAATAAGCGTTTAATGCTGATAAATCAATCATATTCTACTTTTATTGCGTTTAAAACAACCATTACATGTCATTTGCATTTGACCTTGTGTTAAAAATGAGCTAGAAACGGTGTCATGTAGAAAACCTCCCATGCGAAATATACACATCACTCATTCAGTACAAGGATGTTCTTCTCGTAGAAAATAGAAGTTTATTATTAAAGCCATTTCGAGTGATTAAAATATGTAAAAGTGCTTCCTTCCAAATCGCTTAAACTCTTCCTTTATTGCCATTTCAGATCATTTCGTTCTAAAAGAATCGTAGACAATCTCAGTTTTAAAAAATTCTAAAATGTAGCATAAACCAAGTCGCTGCGGAGTAAGTGTAAAAAATACAGAGGAAGAACAACGAGTCTACAAAAAACCTTTGTTTGAATCAAATAAAACTTTAAATCAAATTCAGCCTATTCGTTATTGCTTTTCACAATGGGACACGCGATCACTTTGTCATGTGTCGACATTCGATATAATCAGATCAAATAAATCATTACAGTAGGCGGACAGACACATGCCGTGATGAATTTTCTTTCCAACATGTCAGTTTGAAATGTCTGAAAAAAGTAAATAAGGTTTAAAATTGAGTTGTTGTAATAAGTCTCTTTTAATGATTTCTGGTGAATTCTCGGGATTTCTTTGTGGATTATTTACTTGGTTAGTTCACCATCAAATCAGCGATAGAATGTGAACTCTCTGCTTTGATAGATTTAAAAATGCATTCGTAAATTTAACGCTATAGAACGTCATTTCACTGTAGTTAAGACGTTTAGGTTACCCATCAATGATTTGTTTTTGTGTCCTTGACCATATATTTTACACATTAATAACGGTCGGTACCTCAGACAAACTACCCTGTCGGAGATCAGTTTTCGAGGTCATTGATTCTTCAAATGTCATCGTCAATTCTACACGACGAGGTTTCTGCAGTTTGAGAAACAGTCACGTTCTATTGATAATTTCGTTATTTATATAAGAGATGGAAAGAATTCTTTCTTGTTTTCATGAAGGTGTGAAACGAAAAAACTAATCACACTGTGGGAAAACGCGAAGCGAATTCATAAATAAGTGTGATTAGGTTTTTCGTTTCATGCCTCAATGAAAACAAAAAATATTCTCTTCATTTCTTTAAAAATTTAATAACATCAAGCGTAAAAAAGGAATGTTTTACGAATTTCGAGACTTTTTTGTTTGGAACTATTTTCTGTGGAAGCATACAAAATAGCTGCGCGCTAAAAAAAATTCACAGAGAAATGAATATTTTTTCAGCCAATCAGAACGCTCGTCTTTGATAGACGAAACTAACAATCATTTTTTTTATTACTGTTATCATAAGCTCTGGGTTATACTCAAGATTCAAAAGTCGAGGTCCAAAACAGCTGACAGAGAATCTATAATTAGGTCAATGCCAAGTTACTTGATTAATGAGATTTTTATCAATTAACTCTCGGCCTTATCGTTGATATTGTCAAAATAACACCAAGATCCCGCGACGTCTATTTCTTGTTTATTTTTGTAAGCATCCAGCGACAAAACTGTGTAAATCAGCTGAACCTAATGTGAAAAAGACGTCATTTGGGGGCAAAACTTGTGGTTTAAATGCAAGCAGAATGTCTAGTATAATACTATTTTCAAAATGAATTTTAACTGACTTATTTCGTCCATTAAAGACAGATGGTTTTACGCGACTCAAGTTTTGACCCATCAAATTCGTTGGATTCTATATTACGTGAAGCCAACATTTTTGGTACTGTTGTGGTGTGTGTGTGTTTTTTTTTTTTTTTTTTTTTTTTTTTTTTTGTGGGGTGTGTGTGATTTTTCCAGTCAAACTGTATTTGTGCCCGATAACCCATTTCCACACTATCCCTATTTTTTGTGCCCCCAAGATATAAGTTTTGGAAATAGAATTGTGGAAAGTACAGGAAATTTCCTCATTGTCCACAATGCTTTCTACCTACAAAGACAGACAATCAAACAAAAAACTAAATCAGTTTAAAATTATCGTCTGTGACGTTTCTGAATTTGGACCAGGTTACTGTAAGAAATAGTGAATGTTTCTGGCATGTATTTAGAACTATCTTCTATATTCGTACTACATATTAATGACGATTTCGGAATTTACTTTTGTGAGTTCCCTTTGTGTAGCAATGAAAAATCCTGAAGGAGAGAAAAGCACCAAAGTATTTTAAGCTCATATTCAATAGGTTTTCTTAAAGATTGTAAGAAAAATTGATAAAATATTGTGTCTTCTGTAGGTTTGTAACACTTGCAACACAACTTGGAATTATTCACAACGTGACATTATTTAATCATAACGTTACCTATCGGCTGTAAACGTCGAATAAGCGATTTTATCTTGTCACCTACCATAAGAGGGGGGGGGGGGAGGGGGGGTATGATAAACTTGTTGATATCAGGTCACATGGTCACGTGATAAGGTTTATCATGTCACTTGATCACGTGACAGATCAGAGCTATATTTACAGTAGTTTGCGTACTTTTACACGACAAATGTTTAAATTTTCAGCTAAAATTTAAAAAGTTAATTTTTTTTTGGTTTTTAGTCTTTTCTACGCCTTGCTAAATCAACGTCTTTGTACTTTAACCCCTGGTCATTGAATTGCATATCGGCTGTAAACATACGGCGCCTACGGCAGCCACAGCACATTGGGTTACAACCCACACATGTACCCATTTATACACCTGGGTGGAAAGGAGCAATGTGGAATAAGATTTTTGCCCATGGTCCGAGCGCGATTCGAGCTCGGGACCGTCCGATCCCGAGTTCCGGATCCTACCACAAGACCACGTAGCTCTACTAATTTATGTCAAAATAAAAACATTACACTCGACTCTCAACTTACATCGATCGGATTATACATTGGTGACGCAGAGATGACGTAATATATGACGCAGGTGTTGTTTATTTCATGGAGGCATACACACAACTTCAGAGAGCAGGATGTTAAGATGATTTAGCATGGACATTATTTGAGTGGGGAGACTTTAAGAAATCGCGGCTAGGTTGCCAATCTCAAGCTGTGTCCATCCTGTGATATATTCTATAAGGATGGCATTGACTTTTGGTTTGGTTTTACCTGCATAACAACGAACTCATCAGAAAATCTTCGACACTTTAGTGGAGTGATCGACAAGATAATAAATCTGGGCTAATAATATTCGATTGTCAAGGTAGGTCTTTGTTATTTAAAGTTTAAATAATAGATGTCCTCGCTGTTGAATTCTCTCTTATTCAGGACGAGGAAATAAAGTTTTGCGGGTTCTCTCACAGTCCGATCCTGCTACCCACAACCCAGTGCAAATCATCATGTTCGGCGAAGACAGGTTGAATTACGTTTACTTATCGTGCAAATTTTTGGGTGAATTCATTTTTATACGCCCGTCGAAGACGGGACGTATTATGGGATCACCCGTGGTGTCTGGGCGTCCGGCCGTCCGGGTGTCCGGTCGTCCGGGCGTCCGGTTGTCCAGGCGGTGTCCACTTCTTTGTCCGGAGCATAACTCTGTCACTGTAAGTCCGATTGACTTTAAACGTGGCAGTTATATTCTTCTCATCAAAACGGAGTGCAGTGCTCAATAACCATAACTCTACCTGGCCTATTTTTTAAGTTATTGCCCTTTGTTGTTTTTCATACTTGAATCTTGTCCGGAGTAAATCTCTAAAAGTATTATAGCTAGGATCATGATACTTCATGGGTGTATAGATCTAACCAAGGGGGAGTGCAGTGCACAAGAACCATAACTCTACCTGGCCTATTTTTTGAGTTATTGCCCTTTGTTGTTTTTCATACTTGAATCTTGTCCGGAGTATATCTCTAAAAGTATAATAGCTAGAATCATGAAATCTCATGGATGGATAGAGCTTACCAAGGGGGAGTGCAGTGTACAAGAACCATAACTCTACCTAGCCAATTTTTTGAGTTTTTGCCCTTTGTTGTTTTTCATACTTTAATCTTGTCCGGAGTATATCTCTAAAAGTATAATAGCTAGAATCATGAAATTTCATGGATGGATAGATCTCACCAAGTGGGAGTGCAGTGTACAAGAACCATAACTCAACCTGGCCTATTTTTTGAGTTATTGCCCTTTGTTGTTTTTTATACTTTAATCTTGTCCGAAGTATATCTCTAAAAGTATAATACCTAGAATCATGAAATTACATGGATGGATAGAGCTTACCAAGGGGGAGTGCAGTGTACAAGAACCATAACTCTACCTAGCCAATTTTTTGAGTTATTGCCCTTTGTTGTTTTTTATACTTGAATCTTGTCCGGAGTATATCTCTAAAAGTATAATAGCTAGAATCATGAAATTACATGGATGGATAGAGCTTACCAAGGGGGAGTGCAGTGTACAAGAACCATAACTCTACCTAGCCAATTTTTTGAGTTATTGCCCTTTGTTGTTTTTCATACTTGAATCTTGTCCGGAGTATATCTCTAAAAGTATAATAGCTAGAATAATGAAATTTCATGGATGGATAGATCTCACCAAGTGGGAGTGCAGTGTACAAGAACCATAACTCAACCTGGCCTATTTTTTTAGTTATTGCCCTTTGTTGTTTTTCATACTTGAATCTTGTCCGAAGTATATCTCTAAAAGTATTATAGCTAGGATCATGAAACTTTATGGGTGTATAGATCTCACCAAGGGGGAGTGCAGTGCACAAAAACCATAACTCTACCTGGCCTATTTTTTTAGTTATTGCCCTTTGTTGTTTTTCATACTTAAATCTTGTCCGGCGTATATCTCTAAAAGTATAATATCTAGAATAATGAAATTTCATGGATGGATAGAGCTCACCAAGTGGGAGTGCAGTGTACAAGAACCATAACTCTACCTAGCCTATTTTTTGAGTTATTGCCCTTTGTTGTTTTTCATACTTGAATCTTGCCCGGAGTATATCTCTAAAAGTATAAAAGCTAGAATCATGAAATTACATGGATGGATAGAGCTTACCAAGGGGGAGTGCAGTGTACAAGAACCATAACTCTACCTAGCCAATTTTTTGAGTTAATGCCCTTTGTTGTTTTTCATACTTGAATCTTGTCCGGAGTATATCTCTAAAAGTATAATAGCTAGAATAATGAAATTTCATGGATGGATAGATCTCACCAAGTGGGAGTGCAGTGTACAAGAACCATAACTCAACCTGGCCTATTTTTTGAGTTATTGCCCTTTGTTGTTTTTCATACTTGAATCTTGTCCGAAGTATATCTCTAAAAGTATAATAGCTAGGATCATGAAACTTTATGGGTGTATAGATCTTACCAAGGGGGAGTGCAGTGCACAAAAACCATAACTCCACCTGGCCTATTTTTTTAGTTATTGCCCTTTGTTGTTTTTCATACTTAAATCTTGTCCGGCGTATATCTCTAAAAGTATAATATCTAGAATAATGAAATTTCATGGATGGATAGAGCTCACCAAGTGGGAGTGCAGTGTACAAGAACCATAACTCTACCTAGCCTATTTTTTGAGTTATTGCCCTTTGTTGTTTTTCATACTTGAATCTTGCCCGGAGTATATCTCTAAAAGTAAAATAGCTAGAAACATGAAAAAGTCATGGATGGATAGATCTCACCAGGGGGGGGGGTGCAGTGTACAAGAACCATAACTCAACCTAGCGTATAATTTGAGTTTTTGTCCTTTGTTGTTTTCCATACTTTGTTTGAGAAAAAATATTCATTCAAAATAACCTCAGTTCTATTCAAACCTCCAGTTAATATTAAGCAGTGTGACGGGCGTATCTTGTGACAATTTGGCACCTTGTTAAAATTGGTAACAGGCTAAGTAGAATAAATCTAGACGGATTGTGATTTGATATGGTAAAGTTCATCGGACTCGGCTTCGGAATTTATCGGGTTCGCCTTCGACTCACCAGATAAATTCCTACGCCTTGCGCGATAAACTTTCCATATCAAGATACCAACCATCCTTTCTCTGTTTTTCAAAAATTTGTGCTGTGATACCACTTTTTTTCTGATTATTTTTTATAAATAGTAGTATTTATTTATTTTTGATTTTTTTAGGGGTAGGGGTCCCCCCAATACAAAAAAAAGACTCATTTGTGATGTTGTTTTAATTGTTTTTAATAAAATTTAAAAAATGATTAGATCTATTCTAAAAAATAACATCTTTACTTTAGATAAACACCCAATTATATAATAAGACACGGTGCTTACATCTCTGTCAGTTTATAAGAACATAATTAGAAGGGAAACTGGTTGATTATATGGTTAAATTGTATCCACAAATAAAAAAATCCTTTTTAAAGTCATAATAATGTAGCCAACTACCACAGCTGTCTTGCGGGATTACATAAAATGCCGCACGACCCTGTGATAGTTGGCGACGTTTCATAAACAAAATCTTATCCGTCGGACCCGATTTTCACATTTGGATTAAGCATATTTCACACTGGTCAACCTTTACGTTGATTTGCGGTGTTTACGTAGATTTTACGATGATTCATACGCGGATTTAGTGGATAAAAATGGCGGCGCCCATGAAGTAAACAAAGAAAATAATTGGTAATTTCAATTTTGCTGTTGTTTATACTATGTTGTGAAGCATGTCGTATGTCAAAGGGACTATAGAAATTGTCCATTTTCAGCATTCTAACTCACACATTACGATTTATTACATCATATATGATTATATTCGAGTACCGATACGGAGGTCGGGTCGATTTTGAAAATTTGTTGTAAATCACCAACTTTCAAGTGATATTATTTTGATCTGAGCCACTTTCCATCAACTCTATCACGCCAAACTCCGTTGTCTGTACACATAGCATCGTCAAATAGTAACAGTTTGATAGTGAAACTTGTTTTCTGAGAGATCAGTCGAAAATATTAATTTTACGCAGGAGCTGCTGAAACAGTATGATACGCTGTTTGACGAGTACCATTTTCAGAACAGCCGGTGGAGTGGAATTTGTCACTAAAAGGCATGCATAAACAAAACGTTTTCTACCAACATGGCAACCAACCATCGAATAGGTTCTACGAACGAGGCATCAGGATAACATATCCGTGAAATGTATACCCCCTTGAAATCACTTCTATATAGAAAAACTGGTGTTTGCAGGGGTATAGCTAATTTTCTTATTTTGATCCAAAACATTTATTGTGGGTACTCGTTAGAACCGCCTCAGCGAGGCGGTTCTAACGTGTACCCACAATGTATGTTTTGAGCAAAAAGGTAGAAAATATCAAATGTTTTCCAATGAAATTTTCCATTTCTGCTTCTGAATTGTTTTTCTGTATATTTCATGGGCAAGTTTTCGTAATGGTTCATCAGGAAAATTCGTAGATGTCATTTATATTTTCAACAGAAAAGAAATGCCAACAAAATGAATTTATTGACATTAGCAGAAATATTTCATCAGTGAAAACATGACATTTTTGAAAATCGGACAAAAACTACATCGTTGTAGCCATTTGTGTGCACCTTCCCGACCTGGCAAGGGGCAAGGGTCAACATCGTATTGACGTTACTTGACTTTTTACGCTTTACGCATATTATTCCACATGTGCTGGAAGTTATAGCCATAAAACATAAAAAATAATGCTTCAAACAAGTGTCTACACCGCAATACGGTATTGCCATGTAGACGCTATTGGTTTAGGGCATATTAAATGATTTATGGTTATAACTTCAAGCACCTGTGATTATTCTTCACAAATTCATCCGGTGTTGCTGAAACAGTTTCAGAGTTTTTCCACATTAGATTCTTGAATATCAAAATGAATTTATTGTCGAATACAGGTCTGACCCAAGTCTCTATAAATTGTTGAGCATGTAAGACCATTACCTCACGATAAACATGTATAACGGATACCCTTTCGCGCCTTGTATCATCACAGGCGCTGTTCAGAGCATCAGAAAACCGTCTATGCCACTTGCAAACTACTGACTGACAAGTTTATGGCTTTCTTGATGCTGTAAGTAGCAATTCAATCGTAAGTTTTGGAAATTTCCCTAACGAAACAAGTTGTTCTCAGACGTCCAAATTACGTCACGTGCGTGGCAATTGTTTTCGGACTGCTTCTGAACTTATATTCACAAAATTCAAACTATACGCTAGCCAACGCCAACACCATTGGTAAAAGACGTCGGTATTACATGATTTCAGGCGAAATTGATATTAAGTTTGCACGCAAAAAACATAGGTGAAATTCTCCACGTGCCCCTACCTTAAGGTAGAAAACTGGTCATACCAAGCATGTAATTTTGTCTAAATTAGACTAATAATTCTAATATATACCCTACAAAAAAAGAAACGCAATGGTGCCATTAATCAATATTTCATAAAGCTCATTAGAGTTAACAAAAATTTCATTTATACCATTTCTAAGATATGCCATTCAGTCATGCATTGCATACACTTTTAAAGACCTAGTTTAAGGAATGTTGTGTATGTTGGACCCCTGCTGATAAGCTAATTGCCTTATCTGTAAATCACACCAGGGGGTTAATCATCTTGTTTATTCCATTGACGACCATGGTCAAAATTGGTCAATATTATGCAATAGCTGCACCTTAGCTTTATGCTGATGAGAATTTGATAGAAAACAAAGTAGTTATCTTTTTAAATTTCATCTTATCATTTTTTACGCTTTTAAAATTTCAAATCAATTACAAATCACTGAATGAAAAGTGACTGAGTTGCAGATTGCTGGATTGAATGTAATTGAAAGAAATTTTACATGCATTACTTTTTTTGTAATTTAAGCGGTTAAATAGTTTCTTCAAACATTGTGGTAAAGTAAGAATTCTGGTAAAAATACTTTTTTCCATTTTGATTTATCTCCTGGCCTAGAATATTGAAGTATTTCCTTTACAAACTAAAAAAGTTGGATTCAATAAAAGAGAAAAAGTGTTGAAATATTGAGACGAAAGGTGAAATCAGAAAAATCAATGTTTTCTTCTCTTTTCTCAATGTTCTTTATCCAAGTTATTCCAGTTGCTATTCGTGATCTGTTATGATAACAATAGCTTAATATTTTGTATTTAACTGTCTCCTGCACTTTGAAAAAGTCTTAAAAATCAGGACTTATCATTCATTAACAATTATAACCAAATAAAATTTAAAATTCATTTCAAGAGACAAATTAGCCACAAAGAAAGTGCAAATACATGCCACACCTATCCATGGTAATACAGCAGATTTAATCCCTTGTTTACCGTATATAGCTTCCGTATTAGATAAGGTCGTTAAATTCTCAGCGGGTGGTTAATTGTATATCTCATTTGAGGGGGGTCAAATAAAGAAGGATTAAACTAGGCCTTTAAGCAAAGGGGCCGGAAGTGTGCTTCAAAAATTGGCTATCAGCCAGGTGGGGGTCATATGTAAAGTCATGTTCTCTAATGATGTCTCGGAGACTCATGTCTTGAACTGTTTACAGTTTTTTGTGCAACCAAAAAATACACTTTGCTATATTTCGAAGACAGTTTTATACTCTATAACGCATTGTCATAGAACAGCAGTCACACATTAGCATATGAAAAACGCGCGCCAGGCGTGTTGAACCCCCCCCCCCCCCTTACAAAATTCCATATACTCCAGACGCACGTCCATTTTGGAAGTTCTGTAAAAAGAATGAAACAAAACTAATGTCAAAATACTTACAAATACATTTACGTGGAAAGAAACTCAAAAGTTTAGTTTACTCAGGCTATTTTAGAGATAAATTCCACTCTACCGGCTATTTCAAAAATGGTACCCGTCAAGCGGCGTATCATACTGTTTCAGCAGCTCCTGCGTAAAATCAATATTGATGAAAAATCTCGCAAGAAACAAGTTTGGCTTTCTAACTACCACTACTTTCTCATGCCATGGGACCAGAAGATGGGTTGTGAGCGGTGATGCTGAAAGGAACGTGATTAGAATGGGAGAAATGCTTCTTGAAAGTCGGTAATTCATAAGAATCTTTCAAAATCGACCCCACCTCCTTGTCGGTACTCGAATGTAATCCTTCTTCTTTACTCAAAACGCCAAACGAATAATCTTATACTGAAAATATACAATTTCTATAGTCCCTTTGACATACGACATGCTTCACAACATAGTATAAACAACAGCAAAATTGAAATTACCAATTACTTTCTTTGTTTACTTCATGGGCGCCGCCATTTTTATCCACTAAATCCGCGTATGAATCATCGTAAAATCTACGTAAACACCGCAAATCAACGTAAAGGTTGACCAGTGTGATATTTTAATCTATGAAATATAGAAAAATGGCTATGGAAAGAATCTGATTGTTGAACTCGTCTTGACCACGCCCACCGAGCTCCTACATGACATTTTTATTGAGGTAATGACGAGATTTTTTGGTAAAAATGCAAATGAAAAAAATTAAAAGGCAAATCGTTGGTTAGTGTAGATTTCTTTAAACGCCATACTTACAACCTGAATAAGCTCTAGCTACGACAATAACGAACAACAACGCTTAAAATAAATGTCATTGAATGTCGGAGTTCAAAGTTCTTTTCCGATCTGAATAAATGATTCCAATGGTCAATATATTATTTGATTGGCAGCGGCGATCTGTCATTTGTATATACATGAACCTAGATAACACAAGGTGTGGGACAAACCCACCGAGTGACATTAGATGATTCAAGCTTCTCGCCTGTATTTATTTAGAACAAACACTCAGTGTGTTAGGTATCAATGGTATTAAAATTGAAGATGCTTTCAATGACAAGTTTGACGGGTTTTTTTGATGGTGCATGTCTTATTACACTTAGTCTATCATGTTAAATTTTCAAACCCATGTTCGGGCTGTCTGGCCTTCTGATTGACATCTAGGACATGTTGGGTAATTAATTTCCATTCCTATGTCAAATATTCCACTGTGTGGTGTTAGAAGAATGGCATTTTATAACAATCCTAACCCTTTCCTTTTTTTTTCTTAATTATAGACTTGTCCAAATTCCAACATTTTGCAGACCGCAATTTAAAGTCGAATTTATTTGAAAAATAATCATTCATGCAGTAGGGTAGAAAATACTGAGGAAATAGAAGAAATTGCTTGTTACAAGCAATTTCTTCTTTTCCACAATATTTTCTCAACTATAAAAACAGAGGGACGTAAAAACCAGTGATTAAACAGGAATGGGTGAAGATTCCAAATTATAACTTCAAATACAGCTATGTTATATTTGTTGTATCTAAAGGAAAATAGGGCCCTTTTCAGTAACAAGACTTTGTTATCTCACTTTTCAGACTATAAAATACCATTTAATGTGAAAAAAGAACAGACTTGTATGTCCAGAAAAACCTTGTTAGATGGCAAACATTTGAATTCTTTTCTTCAAATTTTAGAAAAGAACATCTTTCTGATTCACAAAATTAAAAAAGATGCCAATGTATTAAAAATTGACACCGTTACAACTGTAAGTACATTAACCCTTTACCACATTACAAAATTCTAATATGGTCAAAATTTTAACCCTTGTCATGCTGAGTCCGGAATATTCCGGTTTTGGCAGGAGGAGTAGACTAAGATCAGACTGCACTTATGTGCAGACTGATCTTAGTCTACACCTCCTGTTGGTACTTTTCCTGCCAGAGTTGTTTATGAAGTTGATTTCTAAAAGAAATATTGATTTTTGAACAACAAGTTCTATCAGTGCTTTCAGCCCTTTGATTTGACAGTATTTCAGTAAGGTAATTTATTCAGCATGACAAGGGTTAAGAAGTTGCGGGGACAGTTTTTGTTGGTGCAAGATTTTAGAGCATGTCTTTCGGATTAGAAAACATTGTTGATAATGAGTCAGTAAATGTTGCTTGTAACGATTGAAATCGGTGGACCGACAATAGATTTTGACATTGACAACTTAATGTTCTTCACTTCTTCTCTAGAGAGGAAATCAATTATAGTTAAATGAAACGTTGTTCCTGTATGCTAATTCGAATATTGGTTACCCTTATCTTTACTTATATCAAAAAATGAGCTAAGGACGACGACACTGCGAAAAATAATTTGGAAATAATAATAAATAAAAAAAAAAAGCAATGAACAAATAACAATACTAAAAAGGCTTTAAAACTTTTAGTTGCTGTATATATGAGTAACGTTATATAGCAACAAGAAAATAGATGCAGTGGTAAAGAAGAGACCACGGAAAACTGCAGAAGAGAAATAACATGTTCGTGAGTGATTGTGTGATACATGCAAAGAAGTTATGGAAAAAGCTTTTAGTAATGCATGCAAATAAGTCATGGTGAAAGCTTAAATGAATGACTTTGGGAAACCACCAGAAAACAGCGTAATGATAAATCACAAATTAGAGACAATAATACTATATTTCAACGAAGGAACTATTGAATTTTCAAACCGCTATCGAATAAACGAAAAGTGTTCTAAATATTATATAAAAGTCAATTTAAATTATCTCACACAAACCCTCCTATACAAGCACCATACAAAATTTCTTTATTATTTACAGCGGTGAAAATTGCACGCAACAGAAAAAAGCAGTATAAGCCATGTACTAAACTGATACGGATATGGATAGATGACGCCATCATCACGGTTAAAGTCTATTGTTGGTTTTTAGACAAGTTTCGTGTTTTTGTTTGTTTGTTTGTTTGCTTTTTTCGGTGTTTTTTTTTTTTTTTTTTGTTTGTTTGTTTGTTTGTATTGTTAAGTTTTTTTTTGTTGTTGGTTTTTTTGTTGTGTTTTGCTTTCTAACATAGTCAAAGTTCTTTTGTATGCAATAGAGACAAAAAACTTTTTTGTGGATTCGAGTCGATTTTGAAAATGTTGATATTTCAAATGGCTGATTATCCTAAAGAAAGGAAAGTATTGCTTTTCCGATGCCTATAACACAAGGTAGTGGAGACATCTTCGGAGGAACAAATTATATCATGATTTGTAAAAAGCTTCATCGCCGTATTCTTTTAAATGGACAATAGAGTAAGTATCATTAAAGCCATATCCTCCCCCCCAAACACATAAGAACATTGATAAGAAACTTATACCCAGGCTTAAAAACACAGATAAAAATGACGATTAAAACTATAAGATCAAAATAATTCAACGCGGTAAGCCTACAATTCGTGAAAGAAGTGTTAAGGTTTGTTTAAATAAAACTATGACGTCAATGATGACGTTTTAACTTTCGCTGGTCATTCAGCAGGCTAGGTCACGGAGATAAGAAATAGTCCGTAAAGTTTGGTCATCAGCACATGGTCTTATAACAGTCAATGCCGAAGATTAGCGAACATTTCCGGTAATGAATTGAGTGCATTCGACTCGATTTCAAATTGTAAACAAACACTAGTTGAAATCGATAATAAAAACACAAACTACGCTTTCCAGAAGAATTCACTCATACCCTCCTCTTGCTTATTTGTGTTAAAAAGGCTCTAGTTTGGTTTAGTGACCAAATAAACGATGATTGAATTATTTTTCTTTCCTCGGAGGGAAGATATGACTTTAAGAAAGCACAGATATGATAACCGTTGAAAACCGTGAACACTTTTGGAACGAACATCTAAAAGAACAAATTAATTAAAATAAAATAATCTCTGAATTAATGGATTGACTCGTACACCAACATCAAATGGCACTCAGAAATTGACCAGTCGCGTCAGTCAAAAAAAAAAAAAAAAATAGAATTAAAATAAGCCAAATTTAATCATACATTTTTAACAGAAGTCAACGTTGAACTCAAGCATTGGTCAATATTTATATAAGACATTTTGTTGGTTTGGCGAACCAAACATCGTAAGTTCAGCTTATTAAAACTTTAGTTACGACATTAAGGTCACCATATTACCTCTCAGTTAAAGACTATAAACTTTACAAAATAACGCCATAGGAGCTCAGCGATCCGTCAAGTGTTTGTTAGTTGCTAGGCACAGAGGGAATGTTAAATCGTTGCCATGCGACCTAAATATCGCAACTGCAGCTTAAAAAATACGTTTTGGTCGCCGAGCGACGGAATGGTTTTACGTCAGTGTCGGCTCCAGAGGAATGGTAATAGATAATGGTGATACCTAAAATTACAACTCAGATTGTTAAGTGGGTTATAGAAAGTTTAAAGGCTTACTCGTTTTGATTTCTTTAGGTCCTTCTCGTCCATAACATCTGGAGCATGTGTTTGGGGATCTTCTGTTTCCTGTGAAATAGATAAACAAACTTAGCTATTATTCTGTGAATGATTTAAGCTTCGATGAAATGTAACACTAAGGGGCGGTAAAGATGTAATCCTTCCTTCGTCCTCAACCCATCTACCGAAGGTTAATACCTGATTCCAGACGACACTGGAGAATACGGTGGCTGCCATTAGTCTTCAACGTCAATCAGTGTTACCCAGTTTGAAAAATCCCGAAGGATATTACTAGGGTAGAGGAGAAGTTTTGCCCAATTAGGTTAGAGTTAATATTGATTAAAACCTGTCTCCCCCAAACAATTGTACATTTTGAAAATAACGTATTACAAGGATTGTATATAATTCGTTGAAAGCGTGAAGACTCCTCTTAAATATGAAAACTCCTACCAATATCCCGCTCAGCGTAGATGTGGTCACGGTTTCAATAACGGGCAGTCTTTCAATTTTATTGTGAGTAATTTGCCTTTTATTTAAGAACTCAGCTCAGCTGTATACCGCGGGAGTGATATACAGTAAAGTAGTTCTTGGATGTTATCATAACTTTGAATTAGCCTTTTTAATCCATTACCACACGATCAAATGTTGGTCTAGATCGAATTGACAGAAGTTACAGACGGCAATTCAAATCGTTTAGAAATTGAAGACTAGGGCCCAGATATGATAGAAAGCATTGTGATGAAAGTAGAAAATGCTTGTGTCGAGCAATTTCTCCTTTTCTCACAATATTATCTTAAATGCAGTTCTTCGGGCGTATATAAAGCTTGATTGTGGGGGCTTAGGTTGGGCTTCTATCGGGTCGCAGAATGTCTAAAAGATATCCAGAATCTCTCATGTTTATCATATAAGTCAAACTTCTCAATAGATATTGCTATTCTAATATTGTCCAAGTTTCTTAAATGAAATATTTGATAATGTTACTTCAGACAAAAGCTTTAACCCATTATTACACAATCTAGCTTTATGGCGCCCTGGAAAATAATAGTTATATTATTCAAAATTGTCCTAAAAGGAGAAATTAATTAAGGCAAACAATTTCTCCTTTTCTCTCGATGTTTTCTACCTTAGGTTCCATTTTTTTTTTTCCTTTTTTCAATTTCAGGACAATCTTAAATGATGTCAGCAACTTCTTTCAATTTGGACTAGTCTATATTTTTGTCGTCTGGTAATGAGTTAACATGGCGTACAGGCACGTTTTTACGAAAGAGTGTCTCAATGCATGCCATTTTTCATTATGTTGCTAAATGCAGATAAAGTGGTAACTTTCTTTGGTTATAACAAACAAGTATATATATTTCAGAAAAATACAGAATCGACGCCCAATTTTGGACAGTTTGGGTTCTATTGTTGGACGCTGTTGGAAGATTAAAAGAACAACAAAAACATCAATTAAACAGGAATAAATGGCTTACTTATTTAGATCTTTAAGCCTCTATATCATATCTAAAATGGATATCAAGTTCAAGTTCATTTCCGATGCGTTTTTTAAATCTCGCTTTAGCCCAAAATATCTTTGCTGAAGGTCAGTGCTACGTGATTAGCGCTACTTCCGGTTTCCGGCTTTTAATCACGTGTTGATGATTTATCGCCTTAATCTGTGATACGTCACGAGAAACGGTACTATCTATGAAGTAAAAACTGAGTGTTGAAGCCATTTTTGTCTAGATAATTTCGATTTAGGGATTTTCCAAATGTTTCATTGACATAAGACTTCGATTAAGAACGGCAAGCTCAATCGGATAAGAATGTGATGAATGCAGCCCCCTTTTTATATTAACCCTTTCCTGTTTTTCAAATTTTTAAACCTGTCAAAATTCAAAGGTTTTGTAGAGGACAATTTGAAGTGGATTAATTTAAAAATCAATCATTCGGTAGGGTAGAAAGAAAATATTGTGGAAAAAGAAGAAAGTACTTGTTACAAGCAATTTCTGCTTTTTTCCACAATATTTTCTTGAGTATAAAACCACGAGGACGTAAAAACCAGGGATTGAACAGGAAAGGGTTAAGCAGACATGAAGTGAATGTGTTTGTTTTCACTGTGGTAGAAACCTAAAAACTTGATCACACTGTATGAATACGCAAGGGTTTGAGATTCATAGCTAAATAAAATCAAAAATAACGAGATTCTCTTCATTTCTCATTATTTAACCCTTTCCCGCTTTATGAAACTTTAAAAAGGTCAAAATTGAAAGAGGTTGCAGACGACGATGAAAATTTCATGTAATGTGAAATGAAACCATCCTATATGTGATAAAAAATATTGTGTGAAAATGAGAAATTGCTTGAAACAAGCAATTTCTTCTTTTTCCACTATATTTTCTCAAGTATAAAATCACAGAGCATTAAAATCTCGTGTTTATACAGGAAAGGGTTAAAATCAAAGAGAAAGACAAAACAAATATCTTACTTATTTGAGTAAAGTTTAATGGAACTACCTTGAACGCAAGTATAAAAAGTTACAAGTTCATGATTTTTAAGAAAAAAAAAAAAAAAAAAAAAAGAAAAGAAACACAACAAAAAAGAGTCTATTGAAACGCTTGACTTTTGATACTAGAATTGATTTATATTGTGGTTTTTACAAGTCATGAGCATTATAATGTGTATTACGAAAAAAATCTTTGTCCAAATCTACCTATGGGCAAGAGTTTGATATCTTTTCTTCTTCCCATTGCCAATCAATCCCGACTTTTAACGCAATGGTTACATAAAACATTGTTGGTTTGAAATCTTTCAATTTCCATTTGAACCTGTCCAAAGTTTGTCGTCTGAAAATGGGTTAACTCTTTTCAGTGAATGAAAGGATCGTGAACTTTGAACTCCTGTAGCTGTAGTTACGACGTTAAAGTCGTCAGACCAACAAAAAAGATTAACAAAAATGGCGGCCAATATTGGAGTTAAAAACCAATTTCTTGTCTAAATGAATGATTCCATTAGTCGACAATTTATTTTATTGTCAACCGCGATGGGCTAATTGATTATTTAACAGATATTCCGGTGACTTTATCTAAATAATAAACTCACATTTTTCTACTGGCCGTTACTTACGCACAAGCTTGACTATAACTACTGATGACGTCACCACGAGCACAATGTATTGTTGTCATAATATTTCCGTGTAAAATTTCACAATTCAAATTAAATGAATAGAATAATCGTTTGTTTTGAAAAAAAAAAGACCAGCAAAATATTTATTTCGTAAGAAACAATAGTTGTAAGTATGCCCCAGTCTCCTTCGCCCTTGAAAATATATATATATATATATATATATATATGTTCTTCGAATGAATTGATCTATAATATTGTATCAAAAAATCTTCTCAATTTATTTTCCATCACCATACTTATTGAAGAATCGCTATCCACGCCAACCGACCTCCGACAGGATATTTATATAGATGGCAATCGGCGAAGGTTTTTTTTTTTTGTTTGTTTTTGTTGTTGTTGTTTTCAATTCATAGTTGTAACATGTAAAGAAATGATTGGATAGCGACCTTATCGTCGCCATCTTGAAGTCGACTAGCCATCAAAATGCTTTACATGTATGTTGGAGTTGAGGGTTCACTAGCGTTCTAAAATGACAAAATATGAGCCTATGCGTGACATTCCAACAATTTCGCATATGCGTGATTCGCACACATTGACCTTCCTGGACAGCCATTTGGGGCAATTAGAACATTCGCTGATTGTTTAAAGAAGCTTTGGGTCGGTATCTTTCTACAGAGAGCAGAGTGAAAACTCTGATCAGACTCTGCGGATGCACAGGCTGATCTGAGTCTTTACTTGGCGCACATGTGTAATTGTTGGAAATGTCACGCAGGCGCTCATATTTGAATGACAGCGTAGATCTGTTTATTAATTTTATGAAATTTTTACTGAACTGAATAAGTAAAAAGAAACGAAGAAACATAACCGCAAATTTACTGTTAACATCGACATTTTCATTTCTTTCACAAAAGATAAAAAACCTTCTTCCTTTGTTGCCAGTTCGTCTGTTCACTTGTTTATCCATTTATTATTCGTGCATGTGTTCAATTAGTCTCTTACCTTAGGCCTTAATACATTTATAATGGAAGACATTCACATTTTCTGTGTTTCTGACATTTAACCATTTCCTGATCAGTCCCTGGTTTTTACGTCTATGCAATTTTATACGTAAGAAAATACATGTAGTGTGAAAAAAGAAAAAAATGCTTGTAACAAGCAATTTCTTCTTTTATCAGACTATTTTTTACCACATGGGATCGTTTCGTTTGAAAATGCGCTCACATTATTTGTCGTCTGCAACGTCTTTGAAATTGGGCAAGTCTAGAATTTAGTAAAACAGGAAAGGGTTAAATCACTGACAAAATCCGTTTCAAACTCCAAGACAACACTCTGGCGTATTGTTCTGTAACCCAAGATTTATCGATCGAAGCCGATCATCTCAGATGGTGACGCCATTTTATTGATTTACGCTCATCTGGGCTTCCGGAGAACTGCACATCTAAAAACGTTTTATCAAATATTTGATTATACTTGGGTGATTTACAATGGTGATACATGGGTGGCATGTTGACATCATGATTGAACATAGTCTCTGATAAGCCATAAAACCTCTTCGAGGTCTTTCAGGGCTAGAATGGCATACAAAATACATCCTATATGGTATATCAAAATACATGTACAAAATAATCAATGAACCTGTGCGTTATATATCCAACGGTTCCACTTTTGTGCAAATTAAAGACTCAGATCAGCCTGTGCATTTACACGGGCTGATCAGAGTATTCACGATGGCTACTGATAGTTCAAAACTTCCTTGGCATATCGTCTACATATCCAAAGAGTACAGTGTCTGTTCTTTGGGCACATGTGAAATCGTTAGAAAAATCACACAGAGTCTCAAACCTTAGTGCTTACAGATACTTCTCTGGTCGATCCTGACTTAGCCATCGCAAGTAAATCCAGTAATCAAAAAGACATTTTTGATAACTACATTATGTTTTCATCTGAATGGATTCAAGAACGTTATTCGAAAAATCAGCGACCCTCATTTGAACGTTAAATCAAACTTACAATAACTGAAAGCAAGAACAGTATAGATTTACGTTCTGTTAATGATATTTTCACCAAAATATCATAAATAGAACGTAAATTTATACAATATATATTTACGACGTGTTTGGTAGCCGACTGATGATTTCTCATATATAGCTTATAATGATTTGAATTAAAGTCCACTCCTCTCGTTTTTCCGAGTCTTTAAAATCAAAGCATCTCAAAACGATAATGATAAGATTCCTTGTTTGACGAGTACATAGTAAATAAAACCTTCTTCCTGGAAGTATAGCTACGATAATTTTGTATCTAACTGTCAATACCAAGTCATATCTACATCTCGACTTAGCTTTTGTAATGATGTTTTGTTAGTCTAATAGGCATTTCTTCGTCGAGACTATGAAATATTAAAGTATTAATCATCCGTAAAATTCAAATATATTCAATTTTATGTGGTAAACACTAAAATATCACTTAACGAATAATTGATCGATTCTAATCCAGATTTAATCCTAATCAAACAGATATATACTACCTCACCGAACTGACTCAATAATCACGTGTCATTTATAAAAGAACACTTTTTAATCACGCAAAATATGGTCATCTGCGACAAAATCTATTCGGAATCGGTAAACTTTTTGTTTGTTTGTTTTATTTTATTTGATTGAAAGGATATTAAAGCCGAGCAAGATTCATCCACATCCGCGAGGAAAGCAAACGATGTTGTTTCTAGTCAAAATATTTAGTTTGAAATCAGACCAAGTCTCACTTTCCAACGTTGCGTTTACAATTTCCGACAGGAATATCATGAGTGTAGTATGTTATGTGTGTGTGTGTGGGGGGGTCTTAATTTTGTCTATTGATCTGCAAATATCTTTTTTTTTTCTTTTTGCACCAAGCTTCAGTTGTATATATCGGGTTCAATAATTATCATTACTATAGTAACGGTATTTTTGAAGTATCCTAAACATTAACCGACCGTTGTACGGCCCCTGAAACTTGACAGGATCACTTTTTTCGAAACCGACAAGTTCACATCTTAACCCTTGTCATGTGGAATTAAAGTCCCATACAAAAATATGAAAATTTATTATTCAAATAACTCTTCATGAAAGGGGACAAGCAGGGTGTAGACTAAGATAAGATTGCACTTATGTGCAGACTGATCTTTATCTATACCACCTGCTAAAGTAGGAATATTCCGGTTACAGCATGACGAGGATTAAGGCATATCGACGTGACCAGTCACGATATATTTACTTTTTACCCACGATTCAACCTCCTCCCGAAAATTGCTGGCTGTGCTTTCTTTTAGATGTTTGATTCTGCTTATTTTCCTTTAATCCGGTTATTAAATATGTAATAATACTTTATTCTTTTTATCCGATCGTTTAACAGTTACCCAGAAAGTCCATTTTAGCGTGGCGGGGAACTACAAGTTATTTTATCAGCCATGGCCTCTGAGATAACCCATTCTTCACAGGGATGTGTCCGGTTTTCGAGATATCCGGTATTCGTCACATAATCATTAGATATCCAATTATATTAGAAGAAAATGCAAAAAGAAAATGTAAAAAAAATAACAATGATTTGAATTAACTCATTCCCAAACAAAGGCGCTTTTTGACGTCCCTCAAGAAAAGAAATCGGGAAAACATTACGTAAAATGAAGAAATTGCGTGTAACAAGCAGTATCTGCATTTTCCACAATGCTTTCTACCCGAAAAGTTGAAAAGATCTAGAATTTAATAAATTTTAAATTTTCGTCTATAACTCCTTTCAATTTGGACCAGTCTAAAAGTTTGTAATCTGGTAATGGGTATAAAAGAATCATCGAGTTTTTTTAAGTTTGAAAGATATTTATTAGAGTTATAGCTAAGCGTTTGAATCTTTTTAGCCGATTTTTAGACAGTTGGCACTTTGATGGTTATGAAAAGTATCGATACTGTTCGCTTTACGACGATTATGCTCACTGGTCTGAGTCGATATCTTTCGCCTTGGAATTTTGCTTCATGTGGAATAGACACTTTACCATTTTCAACATCAAAATTTGAGATACCAAATCTGTTGCCGTGTGGTTAACCTCATTTTTGGCTAGCAAAGCGCCAGCTTTGATAGCTTAAGTTAACAGACGAAATGGGGGTCCTCTCAAAGTTAAACGAGTGCAAACTGCCACTGGAGGCTTAACCACGAAATCCATACGCCATAAAATGGTTCTTATGTAATTCAGGAATATTGCAAACCCTGCCTGTGCCTATCGTGATCAAAATGACTCTGATCACAGTCTTCAAAGCAGTTGCAGACGACAATATCTATTTGGTGGAATTTTAAAGATATTGTATCTCTGGGTAGAAAAAATGTGGAGAATGAAGAAATTGGTGCCGGGTCAAAGTTCTAAGATCTTTTCGCTTTAATCCTACATTTAGTATACATTCATGTGACTCGTCAGACTAAAAAGGATCTTATTGTAGGTGAGAAAACTGTCAAAAGATTCGACACTGGTAAGGCTTCGCCAAATCCGCATGCTAGCAAGATTTGAAATATGTTCGCTCCTCGTATATTTCCTGGATATGAAATAGTCTTGTACGTTATTATGTAATTTGTACCAATTATACCCGATTCTTTGTTATTTGCAAAACATATTCTTGTCGGGTCCCGGGTTCGATCCCCGATCGCGGCGAATATCCTTCAGACATGTGTCACCCAAAATGGGTGAATAATCTGAATGCGTAGCTGGAGGCTCGGAAAGGGTGTTGTTGTAGTTCTGATGGGAGAAATACCAGGAATCCATGATTAGGTGCTCAAGCTGCCAGGAAATAACAGTTATTCTGTAAGAAGTGGCGTTAAATCCTTTCAGTCATTCAACTATCTCTTATTGACCTCTGCTGGATATGATCTCTTTTACAAGTATGAAGAAACGCACAGGGGTCCCTTTTTGGGTCGACAGGTCAAATAAAGATGACAAGAAAACAATATATAGGTCAGTTTCGACCCCCGGGTAATGAGAAAATAAGCTCATTCAACCAGGGTAAATAATCCCTAGTCATTTGACAATACTTAATCTTTGTACAAATATTGACAAGACAGCATGCCTTTCCGCCAAACATCTAAACACGGTGCTTCTCTTTTCATCTTACGACAGCCGAAGATCCTTAGCCAAGCCAAAAGAGAATATGGTCTTCTAAAATGGATCAATACTTTGAACACAATAGAAAATTGAAGAAAGTTGGTACTAGGGTTCACTGTTGTAAAAGGGGGTGCTCTGCAGACAGACTTGAGCGCGAACATGGATCAATAAGTTGCAGACGGTATATCCATTTGGTTGCAAAGTAAAGGAAGTCGTATTCTCTATCAAATAAAGTTCAATCGGAACACACTCGGCCATTCCCAAAAACGTAGGAATATACCTTGAGGAGCATTTTGTTGGCTGGATACATTGTAAGAAAACGAGCATCATAATTTGGTAAATACGGATATTTTCGGAAGTCTCAAAATGGCTGCAAAGCTTAAATTTCCTTTCGTTGTTTTATCTTTGTCCCTATTTTACTCTGATATCAAGTTGTTTTGTTTTTTAAGAAGCCAGAAGAACGGTTAACCACTCACACACCTTGAAAAAGGGTTAAAGTAATTTCATATTATTTTCCTTAGTGACGTTTTCAAATCGCGATGTGTAATAGATAAATATTTTATATGCCTTTCTAACAATATTTGTATCTTTCAGGCCATTAATCTTATTTATTTCGGGCGGCCCGGTGGTCCAGGACTATCTATCCTCACGGCCGTGGTATGAACCCCGAACGCGGCAGGATTTTTCAGGGATACTTGCTGGCTCCAGCTCAATTAGAAGTGAACTTGTAAGAAACCCAGAGGTTACTTCGCATGTATCGGTGCTTTAATCTTGACACGTTAAAGAATCAAGGAGGTCTGTCTGTTCGTAGAAAAGCTATAAGGGACGTATGAACCCGGATCTCCTTGTCACCGCTTCTTTCTCTCTTATGGTCCATATCAAATATGCCAAGGGCACGGAGGGACATTAATCCTACAAACATGCACTTGATTTATTTCGTGGATAAAAAGGGGAATTCAACTGAACACACCCTCCACCCGACTACCTCGTGCTCGTATATCAATATAAACTGTACTTTTATTAACACGCTTTTATCAATTTCAAATCCTGAGTTTTATTTCCTTTTTTCTTTGGACGAGGACAAAATAATCCCTAGAAACACTCCCTACATCCTTCTCTCCTTCTCTCTCTATTTCTCTCTCACTCTCACTATCTCTCCTCTCTCTTATACGGCACATATTCTTTCTGATATTTGTCTCTCACAAACGGGAAGATAATCTTAAACCTAATTGGAATAGCATCTGGAGTCTATGAAAGGAAACAGTGGTAGTACTGGTATGAGAAATACCAGGAATCTATTGTTAGATGCTCCAGCCGCCGCGATATGACTGAAATACTGTTAAATGTGGCGTTAAATCTCATTCAATCAACCATTCAATCTCTCTTTCTTTCTCTCTCCCTCTCTCTTTCACTCTCTCTTTCCCTTTCTCTATATCTAACTGTCTCTCTACAGAAAAAAAACTGTATTCAACATATATAGATTACTTGTAACCATCTTTTATAAATTTCCACAAAAAAATTGTACTGCTTTTTTCTGTAGGGTCTTGAAACGTTGGCAGAGTTGTCTTTTTTGTAAATAAATTTTCAAACGGTTAAATCAAATTCGATAAAAGAGACAATTTTTAACAAAAGTAATTATATTTATTGTCAAAATTCAAGTTTAACCCATTCCCACACAGTGACGCTTTTGGATACCCTAAAGAACATTTTTAGAAAAAAATGTGGAAAATGAAGAAATTGCTTGTATTAAGCAATTTCTTCATTATCCACAATATTTTCCATCCAAAAAGATGAAAAAATCAAAATTCCATCAACTTTAAATTGTCGTCAGAAAAACTCCTTTCAATTAAGAACAGTCTAAAATTTTGCCGTCTGGTAAAGGCTTAAAAAGAAATAGGCGGACCTCAAAAAATTCACTTCAATCCCTGTTTCAGATAAGGCCCTGACAATGCATACACAACGTGAGGTTGTCTTGTTGACATTTATGTAATTTTTAACTAAAAACACCTGTTCATGGGCGTTAGCTCATTCTGATTACACAAACATGCATTTAAATGGTCATTTATGAACATTGGCAGTAGAAAATGTATGGTGCATTAGGAAAAATGCCATGAAGTAGGTCGCTTTTTTTGGGTGTTTGAGGTTTTCTTTCTTTCTTTTATTTATTTTGTTTGTTTGTTTGTTTGTTTGTTTTTGTTTGTAATAGACATAGAAGTTACAGTCATTACACATTCCCACACAATGACGCTGTTTGTCGCCCCCTCAGGATAAAAGCAATCGAAAATATTGTAGACAATGATGAAAATGCTTGCTACAAGCACATTCTTTAATGTCAGCAATGTTTTCTACTCTAAAATGCAAAGCTTTTCTATATACCACAAACCTGAAATAGTCGTCCATAAATTCTTTCATTTGGACCACTCTAAAATTTTGTAGTATGGTAAAGGAATAAAGACAAAAGATAAGCGGACATGACATTGATGCGGTTATAATTCAATTTATTCTCTCTATCAAAATTCCTGCATTCTGATTGGCTGAGGGTTTTATTCCGTACCTCCATGAAAAAAAAATAATACAGAGCTTTTTGGTCTGCATGCTAGCGTACGAAGGAGTCCCAAAAATATCTTTAACCCAGATGGCAAAATTTTAGACTGGTCCAAATTCAAAGGAGCTACAGGCGTCAATTTAAGGCTAATGAAATTTAAGATTCCTTCAACTTTCTTGGTAGAAGCAATTACTTCATTTTACGCCATGTTTACACAATTGTTTTTCTTGGGGGTAGCGTCAAAAAGCGTAGTTTTATTAGGGAATGGGTAAAAAAACAGAAATCTATTGTTCATTTGATATTTTTCGTATAAGATGATAAAAAGATACTCTTTTCACTACGGAATGAACCTCAACAAAAACCTCATCACACTTATGTATGAATCCGCTTCTTGGCTCCAATTCAACAAATAAAAAGAATCCCTTCATCTCTAAACTGAAAATATGCACAACAAATTAGTTTTCTTTTTTTTCTATGTGTGTGTGTGTTTGTGCGCGCGCTCGTGTGTGTGTATGTCTTATTTAAAGAAGTTTCCGTAAATCTCTCTATTGTGTCATTCGTAACTTGTATATCACTTCCAACTCGAACCGGGTTTCACAAAAATAGCAGGCTTTTCAAGAATAGTAGATTTTACAAAAACAGTAGGTTTTACACAAAAATGTAAACTTTAAGATAGCAGTAAACTTTACAAAAACAGTAGGTTTGACATAAACAGTAGGTTCAAATTTGTGCCCGTATTGCGAAGGGGAGAAATCTCAAAAGTGCAATAGTTTAAATGCTGGTCTAAAAGCGCGGACAATGCAGGTTGACCAGGATTTAAACTACGTGTAATCACATTTGGCAGATTTTCTGAATCATGAAGAGTCATCCTATCATCTCTAACATTTCGTTTGTTATTGCCATTTGTCTCTCATAAATTGGTTGATAATTGTAAACTCAAGTGGGATAGCAGCTGGAGGCTGGTAAAGGATGTAATGGTGTGAGAAATACCAGGCAACCATTGTTAGGCGCTCCAGCCGCCGCGATATAAATGAAATACTGTTAAAAGTGGCGTTAAACCCCATTTAATCAATCAATCAACCTAATGCCATCCCTGGCAGACCTGTCATTCATACTTTGTGTTTGCAAATGTTTATGATACGGGATTTACTAACAGTCTTTTATAACAGAATGAGTCACATTCCACGTATGTGAGTAAAATGTTACTCAAAAGTTAGAATATATAGGATTTTTCTGAAATGGACAATCTACACATTGGTTCAACCAATAAAAGTGTGATAGATGAAAGAATCCACTTTTCCACGTTAATTTTCACATGTTTGTGTTAAATGTCTATAAGTACACACAATAAAGATTTATGCGTGTTTTCAATGAATTATTCACAGAAAAACTAAATATTTGAATTCAGAATTATCTCTTTAAAGTTGCTTTGACCCTTTCACGTTTTTTTTTTTTTTATTTAGACTTGTCCAAATTCAAAGAAATTGCAGACCGCGATTAAAATTCTGTGCAATTTGAAAGTAATAAACCTACATATAAGAAAATATTGTTGGAAAGGAAGAAATTGCTTGTTACAAGAATTGTTTTTCTTTTCCCACATTATTTTCTCAAGTATGAAGTAAAATGGACGTAAAAAACAACGAGGATTGGTAAGGATTTAGAAATTTTAATCTTAGTCTGAATCACGGATAGACATAAAATATTCGAGCCGACTAAGGTCTTAAAAAGGTTGATGAAATTGAATTTACCCCTTTCCAGTTTCTCGAAAATTTAGACTGTTCCAAATTGAAAGAGGTTGCAGACGACAATGAAAATTGAATGAAATTTGAAATAAACTCATCCAATGTGGTAGAAAATATTCAGGGACAAGGAGAAATTGCTTGTTACGAGCAATTTCTTCTTTTTCCACAATGTTTTCTCAAGTATGGAATCATAGTGACGTAAAATTCCGGGTTTGTACATGCAAGGATTAAAGCCGAGAGAAACATGCCCCTGAAATAAAGCTGTAATTTTGTTTTAAATTGTCTAAAAGCCGCGGCCATATCGCACTGGTACCGCGTAGGACTCCTAATCATATGGTTCCGAGCACGATCAGCGGCCGCGGAAAATATCCTTTCTGACGTTTGTCTCCCACTAATGGGTGTGTAATCGTAAACCTTTGTGGGTTGAGCAGCAGGAGGCTCGGAAAGGGTGTAGTGGTAGTACTGGTGTGAATCCATGATTGGGTGCTCTAGCCGCCGCAAAATGACTGAAATACTATTAAAGCGATGTTATACCACAATCAATCAATTGTTATTGTCTAAGCAGTATGAAGGTGTTACCCGGATAGTTCTTGGTAGAGTCGGCTTAACCTAGTCCCACACAAGGTCCCTTTTCACGCCCAATAAAAACACTTTGGAAAGCATTGTTGAAAATAAAGAAAGTGCTTGTATTAATTTCTTCGTGCATTTTCCATAATGTTTTATACAAAGAAAGGTGAATAATCTAAACTTTCACGAACTTTCAATTGCCGTCTGCAACTCCTTTCAATTTGGACAAGTCTAAATTGTTACATTCTTGTAATGGGTTAATACGAACCTTTTTCTGTTATATAAAAAAATGAGAATACAGGTATATTTGTTTACTGATCAATAGTATTTTTACCTGATCACCAATCACTGTTTGGTTGTGGGGGCGGACATTCATTACAAAACATGTCAAATATCCTGGGTTCACCCACCTTTCATTTTCACGACAAATATACTTATGTCTATCTCACGAAAATCAGTGTTGGTATTAAACCGAAATATCGTAAATGTTGCTTGAATAGGTTGTAGGTACACTGTTTTGGTAGCGACAATTTTCAGATTCAGAAAAGGGCGCTGTCTGGATACATGACCGCCCTCTGTCTGTGTGTGTCTGTCACAGAATGGAGCGTGGTAAGGTTTTGTTTGTTGTGTGTTTTTTTCTTTTTTTTTTTTTTTTGTTTTTTTTGTTTTGTTTTTTTTTTTTGTTTTTTTTTTGTTTTGTTTTAATTCATCCCGTATCTAATGTTCCGGATTGGACTATCGACAATGCTCAAATTCATACAAATAACATGAAGACAACTCTTACGAACACGTGGGTTAATGAAGTCGCATTTAACCAATCCTAAACAATCCAGCATTTTAACGCCTCAAGAAAGCTAGGAAAACATTGTGAAAAATGAGGAAATGGCTGATTACAAAATCCTTGTCTTCAATTTCTTTCAATTTCGACCAGTCTTTTCTTGGAATCTCTAGTTGCTTTGTTGTTGTTGTTGTACAAAAAAACGACAAATGACATGTAATTACTATAGTATAGAAGTAACCAGTACGTAATCCAATCTAAAACACTGTCATGCTGATTTAACATTCTTATACAGAATTTTTTTTAAATAAAAGGACTGGTAGAACAGGGAGGTCTTAATGAGGGTCAATATTTCTTTTGAAAATTTATTATTTAAACAAGTCTGGCTGAAGGGGGACAAGCAGGAGGCGAAAACCAAGAACAGACTGCACTTGTATACAGGCTGATCTTTGTCTATACCTCCTGCCAATACAGGAATATTCCGGGTTCAGCATGTCAACGGTTAAAATAGAATATCTACTTATTGACTGACGTTTGTATCTTGAATCATTAAAACTTCCGCCATCATCTATATTTGTACCCAATGGCCCATATCCCGCCCCCGAATACTTTCGCACTTTTACCACGTGGCTGCCTAAAAAGACACTGACTTTATACCAATAAGTGACAGTTTACTCAGACAATCAGTCTAAACTCGTCCCACATTTCGATGTTAAGACGCCAATTCTAGTCCACTTTAAAACGGATTGTTTAGATGCCATAAATTCTCGATAGAGAGTAGACTGACATATGACAACCCACACCCCTTGTCATGGAAGTGGTTTTCTTAAAAATGCAGATGAAATGACATTTATAAAATAATTAATCAGAGACACACAGTACTGTCGCAAAGAATATAGCTGTGGTTTTGTTGTTGTTGTTTGTTTGTTTTTTATTCAGAAAAAAATGAATTGCTATGTGATTTAAGTCTTTGAATTGAAAGACAATTTCAAGAGAGACAATAAAACAACTACAATTCAAATTTCTCATAAAAAAGTGAAAAGGGGACTTTTTGAAATATTTTGGTTTCTAAGCATACGTCTTTTTTTTTCTTTTATTTTCACTCAATTTTCGTGTAATATCAGACATTAGAATAATTTATAAAATGAAATCAAAGGACTTCCAGTACCTAAATGTGTTCATTTTCAAAATACACGTATAGACAATCTGAACGATAACGTTTTTAACCCTTGTCATGCTGAACCCGGATTATTCCGGTTTTGGCAGGAGGCGTAGACCAAGATCAGCCTGCACATAAGTGCAGTCTGATCTTGGTCTACACCTCCTGCTTAAACTTTTCCTGTCAGAGTTGTTTATGGAATTGATTTCTAAAAGAAATATTGTTTTTGAATGGCAAGTTCTATCAGCGCTTTCAGCCCTTTGATTTCGCAGCAATTCGGTGAGGTTATTTATACAGCATGACAAGGGTTAAGAATGTCATCTACGTGAAACATGATATTCACTCTTTTCAAGTCAAAATGATGTCGCTTTTCGACCTCTCTCATTTAACCAAAATTCCGTGTGATACTCTCAGACAAACTACCTTGTCGGGGGTCACTGGGTCATTTAAATCCGATAAAAGAATCTAAGTTGACGTTGACCGCGGACATCTATACGAAATAAATAAAGACACGTCATATGGTTCTACAACAATACATGTACATGTATACAGTAGAAAATCGGAAGAGGTAGCTATTTAAGAGAATTCGTTCTATGTAGGTTTGTAAATGTAAACATAACCACACTATTTGAAGCCCCGAAGATTACTTCAGACCTGTCGGCGTTGCAGTAACTGGTGAGATAGGTGCCTGTCTTAAATAGGTTATTGTGCGGCGCAGTGATTAAGCCTTGTGATATAATTACAAACGATTGCCTTGGGTTAGAATTCCGACTGATATTTCCTAGAGCAGATGACATTAAGGGTCTGCATTCGCATGCTAGTCTTATTGACGGATACCCAGAGATCTACGACCCGGGAGTTTATCTGGGGTACCAAACGCCTTTGTTTTGCAAAATACATGGTTTTGGGAAAAAAAATGCGAATCGTTGGTTCGTGACCTAACCGTTATAGCTCAAGTTTATTCAAGCTGTAGTTACGACCTTAAAGTCCCCAAGCGAAAAAAAAGCTTACATAAATATCGGAGTTCAAACTCCATTTCCGATCTAAATGAACGATTTGATTTGTCACTATATATATTGACAGGTGCGATTTTTCAATTAACAAATTCCGATAAAAAGAAAAATTACGGAGGTCTGGTTGCAAGAGACATTGTCCTCGTTATGAAATAAACACAGATCGTTTATTTCGGACCCAAAAAACACGTGAAAAAGGTGCACTTTGGCGTGATATAACTTTACGACGGATCAAAGCGACGTTAACCCTATTAAAAACAACAAGTCTTTTGACAATTACGTCGTTACAAATTTCAAAGCTTTAGTCATTTAACCTAGTCCCACTCAGTGACGTTTTAGGCGCCGCCCCCCAACAAAAATGAGCTTTGGAAAACATTGTGGAAAATGAAGAAATCGCTTGTTACAAGCAATTTCTTCATTTCCCACAATGTTTTCTACCCAGAAAGTTGAACAAATCCAAACTTTCATATACTTTAGATTAACGTCAGCAACTTCTTTCAATTTTGTCCAGTCTAAAATTTTGCCATCCGGTATTGAGTTAAAGTATACGTCCATTTCAACAGGAACAGGACAAATTTCTGCTACAAAACGCAATGCCGACCTGGATTACAAATCACAGCTAAGGGTAAATGCAGATGCGATGACAGGACTTGTTAGAATCCTCTGTTTTATGGGCGGTTGTTTTCATGTTTACAATAAAATTGTGCATTTAAGCATGTTCTTTACGACTGGGAAGCTTTTTAAAGAATATGTCCACGATTTGAAACACGTGCTAAACCCATTATCCCCATTCATTTTCACCAAGAGGTTTCTTTGGTCTATGTGTTAATAGATCTGTAAGCTGCGCTATCAAGATATTCTTGGTTCGTTTGTCGACAGAGGCTATACAAATATCATTGTACTTGTTAATGACAGAGACCAAACCAAGGGATTACTAGTTACCTAAATTATAAAATCTTGTTTCCAAATCGATGTAATATGGCAGTTGCAGACACTTATCCAAAACATCGGTCACACACCCTTTAACCAATTACCAGACAGCAAAAATTTACACTGGTCCAAGTTGAAAGTACTTGCAGACGACAAGTTAAAGTTTATGAAATTTTAGATGTCTTCATATTTCTTTTTTATAAAAACATTGTGTAAAATGAAGAAATAGCTTGCTACAAGCAATTTCTTCATTTTACACAATGTTTGCCCGCTTGTTTTGCTTGAGCGGCGTCAAAAAGCGTCATTGTGTAGAAATGGCTTAACCCATTTCACACAATCCCTTAATTAAATGCCGTCGTTTGTCAATAATTTCGAATCATAGTGTGAACAAGAAATAAAGATAACTAACCCTTTTACACAGTTTCTTACCATAATTACAAGGGTTTTTCCACAAATGAACTTCGTCTCTGAATTGCCTCGCACAAATTTTTCGATGTTACTTCTCGCAAAATTGTTCGTTAAGCTAAGGTAACCGCCACCTTTGTCATGGACTATCATAAGCGCGTCATGATAACTAACCCTTTACCGTCTGCAAAATTTTGTATCTGTCCCATTCAAAGATTTTGCAGACGACAATTTAAAGTCTTTTTAATCGGAAAATAACCTTTTAATAAGGTAGAAGATATTGTGGACAAGGAAGAAATTGCTTGTTACAAGCAATTTCTTCTTTTTCCACAATATCAACTCAAGTATAAAAACACTAGGACGTAAAAACCAGAGATTGAACAGGAAAGAATTTTAAGTCCTGTTTGTTAGCTACAAGTACATTTGTAACACAGCCTCATGTCGACAACTCCAAATGGCGGAGCTTAAAGAAATGTACAAAGCAATCAATTCCAGCCAGACATACTAAAAGATCAGACACTATACAATCCAGTTAGTCGATTGATTGATTGAATTAAAATGGTTTAACGCCACTTTTAACAGTATTTCAGTCATATCGCGACAGCTGGAGCACCTAACAATGGATTCCTGGTATTTCTGACACAAGTACTACCACTACAACCACTTCCTAGCCTCTAGCTGCTATCCTACTTAGGTTTAGGATTATCCGGCGCATTGGTGAGAGACAAATGTCGGAAAGAATATGTGCCGCCGCCGGGGATCTAACCCATGACATCCCGTGATTGAGGGTTATGAGTCTGATGCGTGCGCTACCGACTGCGCTATGACGCCGGCTCCCTAAGTCGATAATGATAAAGACATTTTCTATGAGACAATCTGATCAAGTTGTTGTACGAGCATTTGCGAACTCCTGTCCTGTACTCAAGTTTAAAATCAGCAAATTTAAAAAACACTCGAGAAATAGGGTCTTATATCCCAAATAAGCATTAATTTTCACTTTTGTCAATAACGCCATCTACACATTCATGATATACACGTATTTTCATAACAGAATCTTTTTTCCGATTTATAAATTAACAAAGTTTCGCAAAATATCTAATAGGTAACGATATTTCATTATCTTTTTTGAGTACAAACAACTTGGGATACTCGCCGCCTAATAAAAGTAGTCGATGCAAGAACGAATAAATTTGCACAATTGCGACCTAGTGGATAAGGAGAAATATTCACCTAGTTTATGAGAAATGTCAAGTTTAAACAATACTTCTAATATTCTACAAATTACGTATCTTCGCGAAATGACAGACTGTTTCACGTGTGTTAACGGTCACGTGGAACGAAAACTTGAACAATTATGCACAAGTTCTTAAACCATTTAAATATTTTCGTGGTGCAATTGTGGATTTCAAATGTAAATTGTAAATTTGGAATTAAAACAAAAGATTATATCTGACAATTAGATCTTTGTTATTTATAAAAATAGGTCATTTTTACAATCTTCATAGGACAATCTTGCATTTTAACCCATTCCATACGATCACTAAATTTCTTCATTTTCCATAGTTATAATGGTATTAATTTGACTTATGAATATAGTAGGCTGATTGGTTAACCCTTTCCCGTACAACCACTTGTTTTCACGAACCATCGGTTTTGTATTAAGGAAAACATTGCAGGGAAAGAAGAAATTGCTTGTTACAAGCAATTTCTTCTTTCCCTACAATGTTTTCTACCCTTTACATTGGTTATTCATTGTGAGAAAGTAGTAGTATTTTACATGAATTAATCAGTTGTGGTACCCTGTACTATTTTTTTCCCTTGTGATTTTATAAAGATCACTTATTCGAACATTGTGACAGTACTGTAATAATAAGTCACCCTTTTCATTTTAAATGCGCTTTGAATTCTCTTCTGCAGCCTCTTCCAAGTTGGGGTAGTCTAAAATTGTGTTGTATGGGAAGGGGTTAAGTATGGCTCGGGAGACACACGTTCTGAATGCCGATCGCTCTATCATGTTAAAATAAAGAACTTTCAATACAAGGGAGACAACACTTTTTTATCGCTTGTCTCATTTAAACTAGAATTTCGATCCTCAAATATATGAAAATAATTAAATTTCAGTTTCGTCTATCAAAAACCAGCGTTCACGAAGCTATTTTGTATGCTTTCGCACAAAATAGTTCCATACCAAAAGGATCAAAATTTGTAAAGATTTGGTTTTTTTCGCTCGATGCTTTTAAATTATAAGAAATGAAAAGATTTTTTTGTTGTTGTTGTTTTGTTTTCATGGAGGTATGAACCGTAAAACTCAATCACACTTGTATATGAATCCGCTTCGCGTATGCATACAGTGTTATTAGTTTTTCGGTTCATACCTTCATGAAGCAAAAATATTCTTTTCATTTCTTAAATATCCTATTTTGACCCTCAGAAATTCTCCCAAGAGAATAATTTAGACCCTCTTGCAAGAAAAGTCTAAAGGTCAAAACAGGGTTTTTACTCCCTTTTTTTCAAGAATGTATCTTACATACTATTGAAATCGCTTACTTCATATCCTTACAAGAAATGGACGGTGGACACAATTATACTCATCTAACGATCTTTTCTTGTTGTGATCCCTTCAAAATAAGTTTTGACCCCTAGAATTTCAAGGTCAATGAGTCAATGACCCAAAATTTTAAATTCTAGCATAAGCCCTGGACTGAGGGATTTCAATTAACCAATTCCCACACAATGACGCTTTTTGGCGCCCCTCAAGAAGATCAACTGAGGAAACATTGTGGAAAATGAAGAAATTGCTTGAACCACTCATTTTCCCAAACGTTCTCTACATAGAAAGTGAAAAAATCTT
This sequence comes from Fragum fragum, assembly GCA_946902895.1. Lineage (NCBI taxonomy): Eukaryota > Metazoa > Mollusca > Bivalvia > Cardiida > Cardiidae > Fragum > Fragum fragum. The sequence continues at coordinate 4,576,052 of OX336377.1, forward strand.
AATTTTTCATACCATATAATTGTAGTCTGCAACTCCTTTCAACTTGGACCACGGTCTAAAATTTTGCCGTCTGGTAATGGATTAAGAGTGATTGAAAAAGAGACCTTCTACAAAAAGGAATACCAATACATAATACTTACCAAAAAAATTGCCTAGATTGCACGTGTTTAACCCATTCCCACACAATCCCGATTTTTTACGTACTTCAAGAAAAAAGGCCTATGGAAAACGAATAAATTGCCTGTTTCAAGCAGTTATTCATTAATCTATGTTTTCTTACCCACAAGACAAAGATGTTTACAAGTTCATAAACTAAAAACTGTTGTCTGCACTTCTTTGAATATGGACCAGTCTGAAATTTTGTTGTGGGAATGGGTTAAGGAGCTTTTTGTCGAGATATCGGTTACAAAATTGAACTGTCACAAATAGGACAAAGCTCGACAATCAGCCCATCCCCCATAAAGACGCTCCGTCACCGTAGAAGTGTTTCAGGTAAGGGCAGCGTTCCCAAAAAATCCCCAGTGACCAAAAATCAAAGGAGCACGAAGATGAATCAACATCAGCATCAATACTTATATACAATTGACCAATCGCTGGCCACGCACAACTACTCCGTTAGGACAATTAACTTCAATGGGAACTTCCTCTTCGATTTCAAACGGCATTTTTTCGCAAAAGATTTGGCTAGTAGCATGCCAAATCGTTGATAGGCAACCTAATGGTACACTCAGTGACGCTTTTAGACGCCAACAAGAACAAAAAGCTTTGTGAAACATTGTGAAAAATGAAGAAATTGCTTGTCACAAGCAATTTCTTCATTTTCCACAATGTTTTCTTTTAAAAAGACGAAAACATCTGAAATTACATAAATTTTAAATTGTCGTCTGCAACTTCTTTCAATTTGGACCAGTCTAAATTTTTCTTATGTCGTAATGGGTTAAGTCACCAAACCAGCAAAAAATCTTTACATAAATTGCGGCCAATGTCGGAGTTTAAAGTTAACTTCGAATCCAAGTAGGTGATATTTGGACGACTGATTATTTGATTGACAGCCGCGATTGGTCATTTGTAAAGTCGTATGCCACACTGCTTCAGAGGAAGGGTAAATAACCTGTGTTTGAGACAAAGTGGGACTCTGACCTTGCACCCAGGTGGCCGAAAAGCAAAAACGCTACTCCTTAGATCATAGGCGAGCCTTCTATTAAGTTAAACCGTCCTGGTGAAATGTGATTGACTATTCGCTGGCCTCGCCAAATGACTACCTAGGCTCCACCATTTAACTCCGACAGGATGTACCATTTCGATTTTTTAACGGCGTTGTTTTGCAAAATTTATTGCCAGTAGCAAATAACAAAAAAGTAAAATGGTTGGTTGGTGACCAAAACGTCGCCAAAACAGCAGTTAAGGTTAACAAAAATGGCGGCTAATAACGGAGTTGATAAGCTCAGGTCCGGGCTGAATACAATTTTTGACTGGTCAGTTTATTCCTTGATTAACAGCCGCGATTGATCAATCTAGTTGAAGCATGATTCGTTTCACAAACAAGGACCATATGTGACATTTCCCTCCGACAATGACGATATTTTGCCAAATTTGTGGTCAGCAATATGTAACAAAAATATAATGATTGGTTGACAACCTAAACACCGTAAAGACAGCCTGAATAAACTGAAATTACGACGTTTAAGTCGCAAAATTAACAAACATACTTGAAAAAATGCCTGGTCTCAAAGTCATTTTCTGTCTATATTAATATCCTCCTCGGATACCCCGGCGTCTCCTTATTTGCTACGCTACATCAATATAGCGTAGCAAATAAGGAGACCCCTGGGTATCCGAGGAGGATATTAAAGATTTTTTTTCTATCAATCGATTTCATACCATTGCATCTCACCTTTAACCTATAGTCTTTAGGTAGGTATAGTTGTTTGATTTTGTCGATTTATTTCGCCAATATTTGTAGCCAGGGAGGCGAAAATGGTGCTTCGTAAGACAAATACCTGAAATAAGGATTGTTTCCAACAGAGGTCAATAACAAGTCGCATTCAATATGTAAGTATATACTTAAGTAGAATAGTTACTCTATGTTCAGAAAATCATCAAAGAGCGAAGGTCTCGAGTCTGGTCCGTCCTCGCTGTCTGACAAAGATCGATACTTTCCACCCTTCATGGTAGGTCTTTTTTCACATCTACAAATCTGTCTCATTTAACCAATAACCAGACGACAATAGTTTTCACAGATGTTACAGACGACAAATTTTAGTTAGTGAATTTTCTTTCCTTTGTTGTTTTTGTTTTTGCTGTCGTTGTTGTATTTGTTTTGTTTTGTTTTTTGTGGAATATTTTATTTTGGGTTGAAAACATTGCGGATGATTGTTTGTAAGATGCAATTTCTTATTTTCCACAATGTTTTCCTAAGTTCTTTTTCAAAGGGTAGTCTAAAAGCATCATTATTTGGGAATGGATTAAGAATATTCAATTTTTTACACAAAGTCGAAATATGAAAACTACTTTATACATAATAACTCAGCTCTTTTTCAACTTGTACGCGTTGGAAGGTGATTTAATATCTCGTGTACAAAATTACGACCCATGACGTAATATACGTCCTTTTATTATCACACGCGTATTTTTCATCTCCTCCATGTCACAGAAAACACAAAATGTGGGTCAACAAACTAAATCAAAGACAAATTTACAAATCGTACGCGTTTTTCACTTAAAACTAGCACGTATACAAGGGTGAATTAGCATTTTTCTGAAAGACAGATTGCTCGTACTTTAAAAAGAAACTGCGTAAAAACCTACTTACTATCTGTATCGTTTAAACGCAAGGTCGACTAAATTTTAAATAATTATGGCTTCAAGATGTTTTGATAGGGTTTTGAGGTTTGTTAAAAGTCCATAAATCTAGAGGTTTGTCTTTCACCTAATAGGTGAGAGACAAATCTTCAGTCAGCTTTCTAGATCTAGATCTTTCTAGATCTAAGGCCCCAACACTCTTGTAGAAACAAATTTCTCACCAAAAGTAATCTTGTTATCTTCGTTAAATTTGTTTACAGACCCCTCTATAAATAATACTTGAACAAAATAGAAACCCGCTATGAAAGCCTTGGTGAACAAAAAACGAAAATGAATTTCAAAATTATTTGTTGTTGGCAACATAAGATAATTTTGAACTTTATTTTCGTTTTTCTGTTCGGCTAAGCTTTTCATATCTGGCTTGTGGCCTATTTTGAATGAAGTGGTCAAGGCGTTTTTAAACAATTTTATTATATTCCTAGTTGTGAAATCTTGGGATTTATCAATGTAATAAATCCGATAACGTCACTGGAGTGGCGATAACAATTTTCAGTTTCACTCCCTGTCGTAATTTAGGAACTACGTTTTTTCCAACCGAGTGACATTATAAATAGTCTAAAAGTGTATAAAAAAAATCATTAAAAATGGCGACCTCTTAAGTTTTGTGGGCATCGCGTTAGTCTTTAATCGTGTATTCATCCGCGCTTTCTCTCTATCAAAAGGATTTGTTTCGTTATTTTAATAAAACAAATAAGACAATAAGGTATATAATAAATAGAATATTCAGCTGGTTATTCCAGATATGAAAAGATATTTCACGAGGATGCGTTGTTTGGCCTTAACAACGCATTCTCGTGAACTATTTTTTCATATCTGTAACAACCAGTTGATTATCCTCTATTTTACGAAATTTTGAGGATTCCTCATGGTGAGAAACTTTGTCCCTATGAGAGCCTTAGAGCATTTAACCCATTCCTAAGAGAAACTTTGTCCCTATGAGAGCCTTAGAGCATTTAACCCATTCCTAAGAGAAACTTTGTCCCTATGAGAGCCTTAGAGCATTTAACCCATTCCTATGAGAAACTTTGTCCCTATGAGAGCCTTAGAGCATTTAACCCATTCCCATTTTCGGGAGAAAACATTATGTAAAATGAAGAAATTGCTTATACCAAGCAATTTCTTCATTTTGAAATCTTTTTTACCCAGTTTGTGAAAAGTTCTAAAATTTCATAAACTTTAGATTTTCTCTGCAACTCTTTTCAATTTGAACCAATCTAAAATTTTATCGTCTTTTAATTGGTTAAGGGGCCCAATAAAGGGGCAATAATATTGAATTGATATCCTAATCGGTGTTCAATATCGCCTACACAGTGCCAATAATATTGTACCATTTAAACAACTTAAATCGAATCAAAGCGCTAAAAGCGCTGAAAGCCTGAGATATGTATACATGAGATATGTAACCTTGGCAGAAAAGGTTTGATGGTCGAATTATCGTAGGTGTCACCCTTTACCCAAATCTACTGTCGAATATGCGCAGATCTGCAAATTTGTGCGCTAGGGGACACAACCTGCCGACAATTTTTTTCCCGCATTTGAGGTATTGTAACGATTAAATTAATATGCATATATTGTTACATACTTTTCACCCGATCAAAATGCTTTGAGGGAATTTGATAAAGGCCACACCCAAGGATCCTTCCTGTGAATTTTGGTTGAATTATGTTCTGTACTTTCTGAGAAGAATATTTTTAAAGTAAAAGTTGACGGACGGACGGACGGACGGACGGACGACGGACACCCATCATGACAAAAGCTCGCTGGCCTTCAGTCATCAGAGCTAGAGAGAGAGAGCTAGAGAGAGAGAGAGGTGGGGGGAAATGGAGCGTATAGCCAAGGCCGAACTAGGAGGCTCTTGCGTGAGATGCGAGTATTCTACCACAGAGACCACTTTAGTTATGTAAATATGCGCTTTATAATATCCAGGTAAAGAGAAGGAGAGAGGACAGGCGGTCGTTTACCAGGATTACCTGATTATGTACACCTGCGATATGCAGACGGTGCATCCTACAGGTAGAATTCGGAGGTAAATGTATATAGACACAAAGTCCGAGTACTACCAAACAGTTTGCAGACAGTACGCATATGACCCTATAAACGACCAATTAATTTGTTAAACAAAACATTCCAATCGTGCGTAAACCGACAGCTTTGCGTATTAGCTTTATACTAACCGAACCGTTCTAACACTATAACTCTAGAATAAGTATTATTATTTTGGAATAATACAAACACCTTATTATGATATAATTATACATTATTAATATTTGTCCATATTATATATCTCCTTTCTTTCTGTCCATTCACTCATAATTTTTTGATAATTTTGCCAAATTCAAAACACACACGAAAGTAATGTACATCAAGCGCCGTCATTCAATGAGTCATATCTCGCCTTCAGCTTTCTTGCCTCAGTCGGGCGTATTAATTAATACTAGAAGTCGTGTAATACGTTCCGATCTACTTTCAGTGTGGCAGAATATGATATTTGTTGCGTTAGATGTTTTTACATTTTTGCATTAAACTCTGCGTGCGTTTAAATTTTACCGTGGTAAATAGCCTCAGATTGCTACGCAATCTCAGGCTAAAAACGAAAAAGCCAAGTAAGGATATTTAGAGATAAACCTGTCAACAAGCGGTTTCTGAATGATTGTAAAGGGCCAATGCTGCTAAACAAAAGATTTTACATCAAAGTTCTTAGCAGTGTTTAAGTGTCAAGTACGTTTTTTTTTTTTTTTGTTCTAAGTGAACTATGAGTATATCCATTTGATTTAAGCTCAAGTATTCAAAGGCTCGACTTCCCGTGAAAACGCCTGATATGTATGCTAGTAAACATTCTTGGTAACACAAAAATCTAACATACTCAAACAACAATTCTGAATTAATAACAAGACATTTTAGCAAAAATGTTTTGCTGTGATATGACTAAGTTTGAACGCGAAGTTTTCAAACAACAAACGCATCGAAGGGGTTAAACAGGGACTTACATTGAAACTACGTTTCAAGAAATCTGGGCATTTTTCACCCTAAGATTAGATACGGTGACGTTGCTTTTCATCCCAAATGACCGAATATCGAACTATTTACAGATATTACAGACATAAACATTCTGATCAAATTTCAAGACTAAGGATCAAATTGTATTTTTTTGATGAAACATGACCGACAGATCACAAAATCAGATGTTTGACTTAAAGTGGGCTATGGCTATGCGCTAACATACTGCCTTTTTTTAAATTTAAGACATTGGGTGCCTCTTTAACTCATTCCAACACAATCACTCCTTTTTACGCCCTCAAGAAAAAAGCTTTGGAAACATATGGAAAATAAAGAAATTGCTTCCATCAAGCAATTTCTTCATTTTCAACAATGGGTTATTTTAACCAAAAAGTCGAAAAATAAATGAATAAATAAAATCCCTTCAACTTAAAATTGCCGTCTGCAGCTTCTTTTGAACAAGTCTAAAAGTATGTTGTGTGGAAATGGGTTAACGTCAGAAAAGTATTCAAAAAAGACACAGAGAAGATAGATAAACAACAACGTAATTTTGTGCAAAAATTACTGCATGAAGGAGTTGCTAATATTGAGATAATAAGAAAAATGGGAGACCTGTACACTGTAGAAACTTTCTCTTAAATATTATTTTTTTTTAAACTTTTTAATTGGTCTCAGAATTCATTCGCCCTTTAGTTCGCTGCAACATTGTTTCGTAGAAAGTATTAATTCTATGCAGAAGAATTTTGGTATAATGGTGAAAGTATTAGGTTATCTTTCGTTATATAACGAATAGTTTATAAAAACTAGCCAAAAGTTAGAGCTCACTTTTTTATATAATCAGATAGTTTGAAATTGATTCGAGATACTTAGATGTAAACCAAACTAAAATTGTTTACAAACAGGTAACTCTACGACGTGAAGAAATTATTAAAGCGACAGTTGATAATGGCGTCCATGTACCATCACAAACAGACCTCACAAAGCAGACCTATTTAGAAAGACGTGGAAGAAGACTTAAAATACATTGCAAGACACCGTTGCATAGAATTGTGAAAAAATAAGAACCCCGAGCTTTTTTTCAATACAATACTATGACTTTCTTACCTACTAATTTGGGCGATACCGGAACACTTAAAGGCATTTATATTTTGATATAAATTCTACCAATCAAGGTAGAAAATTAAGAGTTTAACAACTCAGAAATACATTTCAATTAAGCATAATCCGCCCTGGAAAAAAACACTTATAAACACATCTTTGAATAATGCAGTGCCCTAGATCGATTTTGTAAAACTTTAACCGGAAATGGTGTGACGGACCGGAAACATCCACAAAATCGAATATGATAATAATCAGAGCCTGATTTATTAAATAACCAGGTGACTCAAATAGTAATTAAAGTGTTACATGAAGTTACTTTTCGTTTTCGTTTCTTCTAAACATTTTTTCCAAAAGTTTTAATTTCTTTGCTATTTGAAGTTTGTCTTTAAAAACTAGATATCTGGTTATTGAAAAATAAATGAAATACAAATATAAAGGCATGGAACTGTTTAGTAGAGAAAATTCAATACAAATTTTACGAATATGTCATAATCTAGAGGTCAGAGATACAGGCAGTAAATCTTTCCCACCCGACAATGCTGTCACAAAGGCGAGAAAAACTATGACAAGTGCACTGGATTTACAATTCATGTGCAATATGATAAATTAGACGATAATGTAGGGCCATCAGAAAAAAGACGTGGAAATCCTTAAGTTGAATTTGATAGACTTATGAACAATAACGAAAGTGGGATTTCCCCTGAATACAGAATTTTATTTATTTATTTATTTTTATCTTCACCAATAGGGAATAGAAACGGGCTTTTTTTAAAATTAAATTACTACTTTTGAAAAAATACTGATTGAATTTGGTTATTATCGTACAATCGTTATAGCAAATTTTTTTCGCCCGTTGTTGGAAAGTCAATTTTTTAAAAATTGGTTTAACCCATTCCCACACAATGACTCTTTTTGACGTTCCTTGAGAAAAACAATTTGGAAAACATTGTTTAAAACGAAGAAATTGCTTGCAGCAAGCAATTTTCTTCATTTTTCACAATGTTTTCTAACCAGGAAAGTGAAAACAACTAAAATTTCATTAACTTTAAATTGGGGGTCTGCAACTCCTTTCAATTTGGACCAGCCCAAAATCTTTTCCGTCAGGTAATGGATTAAATATAGGTAACAGTGTCCACATCTCCAGTTTTTTTAGAATTTAGACCTGTCCAAATCCAAAGGTTTTGCTGACGACAATTAATAGTGGAATTTATTTGAAAAATAATCATTCAGTAGGGTAGAAAATATTGTGGAAAAAGAAGAAATTGCTTGTTACAAGAATTTTTTTTCTTTTTTTCACAATGTTTTTTTCAAGTTTAAAACACTGGGACGTAAAAATCCGAGATAAAACAGGAAAGGATTAACAGCACACCACGGTTTCAATTGCGACACACCAAGACTCGTTGTTAATACCCAGAATATGACATTACATTACGGACTGTATGATGTCTATGTCTTATATGTATCTAAATCTTCAAATTATTCGTCTACATTTTTACAAAATCACATTTTTTCATGAGAACGCATTACAATACAATACCAGTAAGAACAAATCCCCACTTCGGAGAATTCATGCAACTTTTCGTTTTGAGTGACATAAGCTATTTATTACCCTTCATCTAATGCGCAATAAACCATATCTTTTTTCATGTGTCCGCCACAAAGCTGACAATGGCGGCTTTCACATAGGTGTCCGCACTGTCAGAATAAGATTAAACCCTTATCCTGCTTGAAATATGATGGATTTCCACGAAAATACTGGAAGGTCTTTGTCTCGAATGTAAATTCAGTAATACACGAGATTAAGGAAATGGATTACATTGTAACTAATTACTAGAAGCAAAGGCCGGAGACAAGATATTATTGCCGTTAATCTGGTCTAAAATTCACAACGATCAAACGTAAAGCAGCGAAATGAGAAAGGCGAGCGTTATATAGAGATGTCCTTTAAATGATGGGTGCATGAAACCACGAATATTATTAACCCATATATCGGCTAAGTGACCTATATCAAAGACACACTAAACCCGCACCTCAGTCCTGTCAAGAGTTTCACTGAACAAGTAAGAGTTGTAAAAAATGTCGAATTTTAACATTTTCCGAGTTTTCGACAACCAACATTTAGGTGTTTTATATTCATTTTAATGATTACTTAAAAAAACTATTTATTTTATCGTCTAATATTGGTTTATTCTTGGCTAAGTTAAGCTTTTCTTTTATTATAATTTTTAACTAGGGTGTTTTAGAAGCAAACTCGCGATATCACCTTCTCAAACTTCAGTCGTTGTGGTGGACAAACTTTGACATATTGTAATATTTTCTGCTAGGTTTAATTTTATTTGAAACGTGGAGTATGTGTTCACTATCAAAATAGCAACCTGGCTGCTTCGAAAGTCGACTGGTATGAGCGCTAGACTCATGATCTGGCCGTATGTTTCAGCCCTACCGTCATCGAGGTGAGGTCATAGGCAAGACACTTTATACTCGGTCCCAGATTACTCAGCTGTGAAGTTGGGTAGCAATAGGTTAGAACCATTGCCATGAAAACATCTGGATTGAGTTCAAAAGCGATTCTGCAAGCTTAACACTTTCCTGTTCAAACCCGGGATTTTACGTTCCTGTGATTTTATACTTAAGAAAATATTGTGGAAAAAGAAGAAATTGCTTGTAACAAACAATTTCTTCTTTTTCCACAATATTTTCTATCCAACCGGATAGTTATTTTGTCAAATTAAATCCAATTTTAATTGTCAACTGTAAAACTTGAACTTGTGCAGGTCTAAAATTTTGTAAAAAGGAGAAGGGCTAAAGTATTAGACGCAATCGAACAAAAACAAATGTGTGTAAAGTAAGGACTAACCTAGACAATGCTAATTGCACTTCGTGCTTTTTCGACTGAGATTCTTTACGCACTATCAAGCAGACGAGTGTATTTCCGTTTATGTATGGTCGCTAAAGTAGCACAAACGCATATGAGCGACGCCCCCCAGAAGACGGTTAGTTGTTACGGGGGATAGTGCAAGGATACATGACGAAACTGCTGAGAGCTCCGTCTGGTTCTTTAACGTGCTCGGTGGGTAGCACCGTCACACGGGGCCCCGGTTTAACGTCTCAACAGAAAGAGAATTAGTTGATTTATTAGATACGGTCAGCCCAGGGCTCGAACCCGTGATCTTGAGGTTTGAAGTCAAGTGCTCTACCAACTGAGCTAATCGGACAGACAAGGTAACCATTGACTGTACTCTTTCGTTCTATTTTTAGATACCGAAGCGCCAGCTTTTGTAGCTTAAGTATTTTGAGGTCTTCTCAGTGTTCAAGGAGTGCAAACTGCCACTGGAGGCTTAAACACTAAATCCAATAAATGCCTACGCCATGAAACTAGTTAGTATGTATTTCAGGAATATCGCAAACTCTGCCTGCAAGTTCATACCTAGTTATGTTTAGCTCACATGAGCACATCGTGTTCAAATCATTCTGATCAGAGTCTCCACTATGCGCACTGCTATGTAATGACACATGAATTAACTTTATTCAAATCGTTGAAAGAAGCTGCAGACGGCAATTTCCAGTTGATATTATTTTTGTTGTTGTTGTTTTGTTTTTTGTTTTGGATAGAAACATTGTTGATAATGAAGAAATTGCTTGATACAAGCAATATCTTAATTTTCCACAATGTTTTCCAAAGCTTTTTTCTAGGGAGAGTAAAAAGAAGGGATTTTGTGGAAATGGGTTAGGCGACCGCATCTCTGTCAGGGACGTGAAAATATCTTGATTGTTTTAATTATTTGTTTGTTTTTTAGAATGGTCAATCCAATCATATATGATGAAATCCAACTTTTATCAACAATCAAACCTACCATAGGCATAATAAAGTTGTTATTCAAGACAGGTTTAAAATTTTCTTCTTCAGAAAGGTGAACACCATCTATTTCATTTCTATCAAGTGTCTCATCTAAATCACGTTCCACATTATGTATAACAGCCTGACCTTCATTATCCGAAACCTGTTCACTATCAATATCACAGTCTTCGGTTATAGCGTCCATATTTTACTTAAGAGTTTCCTGTTTTGCCAAAATTGGACCTGTCCAAATTCAAAGGTTTGGCAGACTTAAATTCAAGGTGGATTTAATTTGAAAATAACTATTCAGTAGGGTAGAAAATATCGTAGAAAAAGAAGTAATTGCTTATTACAAGCGATTTCTTCTTTTTCTACAATGTTTTCTCAATTATAAAATCACAGGGACGTAAATTCCAGAGATTGTACAGAAAAGGGTTGAGCTTTTTTCACATTTTCGCCACTACCAGATGACAAGATCATGAGAGACTTGCTCAATTCTAAAAGGTTGAAGGCAACATTAAAAATTGAGTGTTACTTAGAAATGCATATGCGGATATTGCCTGAAATAGAATTGCCCTAGGACTATGAAAAAAAAAAATCCAGCACAGGTCAGTCAAAGTTGATGTATCAAAGGCAAATATACAGTGAGGTAGAATGACGAGTATATTGGTTCAGAAAGTATTTCTAGAGCGACAACTTTCGGCCCTTGTCAATCTGCTTGATCATGGTCAAAATTTGTCTCAGTTTGAGGAGTTCTTTTCTTTGTGGTTGGTCACATAACCTAGGATAGAAATCATTTTATGAAAACAATACATTGTTTGTCTTTTGAAAGTAATTGTATTTCTCACAATTATTTGTTGTTGTTGTTGTTGTTGTTTGTTTGTTTTTGTAAGAAATAAAGAAATTACTTTTCTCAACTAACCTGTTATTTACCCACAAAGTTATCTGCAATGCAAATTTAACCACAGTCGTTAAATATTTCATACTGCAGACAAGAACTAAATATACTTTTGCACTTAGCCCGCTGATCAAAATTTCTCGGGTTAAATTCTAAACGCTTTTAACTTCAAAACCCATTCCCACACATTCCCACGTTTTTTGGCTTACTTGAGAAAAATGACCATAGAAGAAGTGTGGAAAGGAGAAATTACTCTAAGCAAATTTGTCATTTTGTAACAATGAATTCTATCTTATATGGCATTTTGTAAGCACAGTGAAATGCTGCCTGCATGATGTTTTAATTACGATTTGGATTATAAGAATAGCCGTATTTCTTTGTGTCACAGAAAACTGTAGTCATTTATCTTTTTCAGGCAGAAGAGCTTTAAACACCTTCATTACAAGTATATAAAAACTTTTGAGTGGACATTTAGGAAAAGCAGACATTACTTTTTCACTTGAAATTTGAGAATATGCATGACATTGCCAACGATTTCACATTTTCGTCAAAAATAGACAACGCGTAGCTTGAGAAGCCACAGGGTGTATTAAAACTATTCACTGAAAGATACATTGAGTGCGGATGCACCGGTGATCGGAGTCTCTACTTTGCGTACCTTCAAATTGTTAGAAACATCACGTGCTCTTTTTTCTTATATACCATATTTTCTACCCCAAAAACATCTATTTTTATTATCTATTATTATTTCAATTTGCGCCCACCTTTGAATTTTTACTGCGTCACTAAATTCAATTTTGACCCTGCTAAAATAATTATAAATTCGTATACATCCAATATCCAAGAAACATCACAAAATCCGATAAAGGAACTTTAGACAATATACCTGCAGAACGTTAATAATAAATTTGATTTCTTTAGCGTATGGAACAAGTCGATCAATGATTCTTATTAATTAAACCCTTCTCTGTTTCAGGCTAAATATTTGGGTGATATGGGTTAAGATGATCATTCCTGAATTAATGAGACGATTGTAATGACTTCGAACAAAAAATTACCAAAGAATTCTGCTGCAAATTATGTCTGAAATCTTGTCAATCCTTCAGATACGCAGAAAAAAAATCATCGAGAGACCATTCAAGCAAAACAACACTTTAACCCATTTCAACACAATGGCGCTTTTTGACCCCATTCAAGAAAACAATTGGGAAACATCGTTCAAAATGAAGAAAAAGCGTCATCATGCGGGAATGGGTAAATTGCAAATTGCAATGTCACCTGCTCGTCTATTTGGACCAGAATACTAAGAAAATCATCTTGATACATAGTTTCACCAGCAAATACTTTTTTTACTATTGTTTATATTAAAACCAAATAGATTTGATTTTTTATAGGTTAACAGAGGGTTTTATGGTTTAAATGATTTGCCTAGGCTCCGAAATAAGTCACGCACTTTCTTTGACTTCGGTAAGCAGTAAATAGTGAGAACATTGAGAGAAATAAAACTGAATAATTCATAAGGACCGAGGTAGAAGTCAAGACTCTCATGTGAGCAATACAATTTTAGGAGTCAATGCCTTTAACTTGCCGGTTTTCACGTTATTGTTAGAAGAACGATATTGTACATAGGATTACCAGCTTGTCTAGGTGGTTCGTCTGGGAACATTTATTACCAATTGCCGAAGACAACCCAGGCTAACGTCGTGGCGATAACTCCGCCATGGGTCTGTAATCTTTTTCTTTAAACGTCTTCTCCTGAGATAACTACTGGTGAACACCAACCAAAGATCTTAGGAATGATGTCTGGGTGACCCTTTAACATGTTCATTTAAAGATTTTTGATCACTTGAAAAACATGTTTTATTATCGAGACTAATCCCCATAAATGATATATAGTAAAGTCTTTGAAAATCATCTTTTCAGAAAGTTTCGGATCGAATGATTCCAAATTTCACATGAACGGTCCTTTGGTGGCACTTCTTTTAGATTTCCTTCAAAGAAATCAAATCGGATAGAATTATAACCTTTCATGGCGGGGCTCGTTTCCATTTATGATATATAATGAAACCCTTGAAAATCTTGTCATAAGATCTTTTGGTTGGAATCTAACTAAATTTCACAGCATTGGTGCAAAAGTTACCGTTTATCAGATTCCCTCAAGAAATTTTAGCCAATGAAAAATATGGCTTTTTACGAGATGAGGAGAACATTTTTTGTTTTCATGGAGGTATGAACCAAAAAATCAAATCACAAATGTGATTAGGTTTTTCGGTACTTACCTCCATGAAAACGAAGATATTCACTTCATTTCTTATATAGATTGTAGTTTATAGCATCGAGCGAAAAAGCAAAATCGTTGCAAATTTTGATACTTTTTTTAATGGAATTATTTTATGCGGAAGCATACAAAATTGCTGTGTGCTTAAAATTTTGTTCTTTGAGTTATTGAATAATTTTTTTGGCCAATCAGAACGCCTGTATTTGATGGGCGAAACTAAAAATCAAATTATATCGGTATAAAGTGAAATCCCTTCAGAAACTGTAACTGATTGAATTTCAACCAAATTTCACAGCAATGGTTGATTAGTTAATAATTTAATTTTAAAGTTTCATCTATAAAAAGGGCGTTCTGACTGGTCGAGAACAAATAATCTTACCTGCATGGATAAAAATTTGAGCACGCAGATATTTTGCATGCTTCCACACAAAAAAGTCCCATTCAGAAAAGTATCAAAATTTGTTAAGTTTTTGCTTTTTTCACTCGATGCTTATAGATGCTTATAAGAAATGAAGAGACTATTTTTTCGTTTTCATGGAGGTAAAAACCGGCAATCCAAATCACACTAATGTATGAATCCGTTTCGCGTATGAATACAGTGTTATTAGTTTTTTCGGTTCATACCTTCATGAACACAAAAAATAGTCTCTTCATGTCATTACTGTTTTTTTTTTTTCAGATTTCTGTAAGAAATTCTAATACATTTAAAAAATTATGATCTTGCCGCATAGAATTGTTTGCTTTATCACTCGAGCTTGGGTCGCGTGAGCTCAAAATTTTCCTTCGCAGCTCGAATTGTATTCAAGCTTTTATATCACAACGTTAACATTCTATTTCTTTACCTTTACACCAAAATCTTGGGACACCGTACATTTCCCAAAGAGTAACCAAGTCTTTCTCTTTTTCGCTCATCGTAAGAGGTGACTGCCAAGCTTCTATCAAAAGGAAATACTTTTAGAAAAGATATAAATATCGTCTTCTGTGGAGTATGGCGCTCGGTCTACTTTAGGTAGAACACGCTAAAATAAACGCATGCACGCGTATATGATACAGGTGCACTCACAAAATTTAGGCCTGCGCGCATAATTACTGAGCGTTCAAAGATATAAACTATGCGTATACTCCTAAATTACAAGTGAACGCACAATATGAAGGTGTTTGCTTTTTACGCATGTACGCTCATATTTTGAAAGGGCACGCGTTAAATGCACCTTCAAAATATAAGCGCACACGCTTTAATTTCATGGGCTTATATGCATTATCCACTATAATTTGTACTAAGGCGGTTTAAATGGGACTTTTTACCCAACTGGTACACCATAGCGGAGAGGCTCGGGTCCTCCTTCTGTCAACCTACTTGATATATGTCGATTGCACTCATACACAGGCGATCATAAGATAAAAGATCACACGTTACTTTTTTGCTAAAAACTAATTGTTGGATCGGCCGTACCGCCAACTGGGCTCAGGCAAGAAGTTCCACGTAGATATTAAACGGCCTTATTTTGTAAAGTTAACGACCAGTAGCATTCAGAAAAATGGTTGATTGGAGACCTAATCGTCGTAAGTACAGCTTGAATAAATCGCCAACCAACAAAACAAGTTTCATATAAATGTATGCCAAAGTTGGAATTCAAAGTTCACTGCCAGTCTAAATGAACGATTTTATTGGTCGATTGATTCTTTAGTTGATTATGTAAATAGAACCCTGCGTTAGATCTGAGCACTTCCAGTTAAAGGCATTGCAAGCATTTCCGAATTCCATCGCTTGTTTGATAAATTTTCCCAAGTTTATCAGACTCTTTCACAAATGCTATACCCATAAATACATCTATACACATCAATTTAAACATACATAACATAACATATAGTTTATTCTCTTAAATGACTTGAACAATGATGTTCATCATCATTACATAATGACACTAGCCAACAAAGAAAGAAAAATGAAACTAATTATGTTGTTGTATTTCTTCGAAATATGCGGGAATCGCGTCTCTCTATTTTCTACTGTCATAAACCAATCTTTAGAAGTAATAAATGTATTATTTTGTCAGTTACTCGCGCTCTCCACCACCATTCGAGTTTTGGTAGGTATAATTAATAATAGTAATAATAAGAAGAAGAAGAATCTTTAGAAGTAAGTTAATCTGTTTCATCGTTTGGACTTCAAAACCTCGCAACTACAGTACAGTCAAACTAAAGTTACGTGGCATTGGTGATCGCTATTGGGATTATTTCGTCTGCATATCATGAAGCAACCACGTTTTGGGAATTATAAAGGACCGAATTTAAGACCATGCAGGTACCAACGAACTATACGGTTAAAAGCCTAAAACTTCTTTGGTATTGTTTAGAATGCAATCATTCAGGTATTACATGTTAAATGATGATTAACTTATTGTCTGTCAGTAATCTAAATGTACTCCAAAATGAAAGAAAGAAAAACTTTTTTATAGACGGATCGCTACATACAATTTGACGGTTCGCCACAAATAACTACTGTGAGACAACGTTGATATACAAGAGATCCTCATTATAAAATATTTATAGATATTTTTATATAAGGCTACAATTTAAACCCATTCCCACACAATGACCCTTTTAAGCCCCCCCCCCCCAAGAAAGCTCCGGAAAGACATGTGGAAAATGGGAAAATTGCTCGTTACAAGCAATTCCTTCATTATCCACAATGTTTTCTACCCCAAAAGACAAAATAGATGAAATCAAATTTCACCAACAAAAATTGTCGTCTGCCATATCTTTGGATTTAGACCAGTCTAGAAGTTTGTATCTGGTAATGGGTTAAATCTCTTCTGACCAGAGTCAAATAGCTTGTTTGTGAATAACCGGGTGTGTTTTCCCGATTCTCCATTTTGTACATTTGAAAATTTCATTGATTGACTAGAAAGAGATAAGGGCATAGTTGAAATCACCTGGCGTTTTTAGCCTGTTTTGTTGTGTTACTTTTTGACTACTTCTTTTTTTTTTTTTTTTGCACCCCACAATTTCAAGAATTTCTAGACCTCCAGTACTATCAGTGCTCTGATTTTATCTCCTGAGTATTATTTCTGACGTTAACGATCGTGTTCAAGAAAGCGGAACGTACGTATCATATTACGCAATAATTGATCACCATTAAATCCATTACGAAAACAGTATTTCTACCTCGCAATGATCGATAACTTTATCCTCTGATTGACGTAAACGGTCGGTATCTTAATCCTTTCCTGTACAAACCCAGGATTTTATGTCGCAGTGATTTTATACATGAGAAAACATTGTGGAAAAAGAAGAAATTGCTTGTCACAAGCAATTTCTTCTTTTCCCTCATTTATTTCTACCGCATAGGATGGTTTCATTTCAAATTGCATTCAATTTTCATTTTCGTCTGCACTCTCTTTCAATTTTGACCAGTCTTTAATAAAAAAATAAAATGGGAACGGGTTAAGGCAGTTAATCAGCTGATTTGCTCACAATCTCGCTTTTAACAAATACCCCCAACACACACACGCACGGAAACAAAAAAGTTCAGGAAAAATAATGCTGAAATGGGGAAATTGCTTACTTCATGTACCATAAATCGTCATTTAGGGAATAAATATCGAAATTACTATTAGTTAATTCAATATTGCCGTTTGTAATTTGAATTAGGACAAGGCCATATTTTTTGTTCTCATGGGAGATAGAGGTGGATGGATGGATGGATGGATGGATGGATGGATGGATGGATGGATGGATGGATGGATGGATGGATGGATGGATGGATGGATGGATGGATGGATGGATGGATGAATGGATGGATGGTTGGATGGATGGATGGATGGATGGATGGATGGATGGATGGATAGATGGATGGATGGATAGACGGATGGATGGATGGTTGGATGGATGGATGGAGGATGGATGGATGGATGGATGAATGGATGAATGGATGAATGAATGAATGGATGGATGGGTGGATTGATGGATGGATTGATGGATGGATTGATGGATGGATGGATGGACGGATTGATGGACAAATGGATGCATGGTTGGATGGTTGGATGAATTATTGAAGGGATGAATGGATGGATGGATGAATGGGTGGATGGATGGATGGACGGATTTATGGATAAATGGATGGATGGGCGGAGGGAGGGAGGGAGGGATTGGTGGATAGATGGATGAAAATACATCGATTTACAAAGCGTTGCGTAAAATATCTTTGTACTATATTTTAGAACGACACTTCCTTTATACAACCATTGTTTTCTTATATACTTTGAAGGGGTACCCATTTATTGTATGTTTGACAAATATTTGGACAGTATTCAAGTTCAACAGCGATATGCCTATAATCTATCGATAAATATCTTACCACGTGATATTCTTATCAAAATGAAAATAGATTTATGCAAACTTTGTTGTAAGCGCTTTTGGCTAGCAAATTAAAATGATTTACGATATATGGATTTTTTTCTTTTTCTACACTATTTTCTTCCCCACTGAATGTTTATTTTTCATATAAAATTAACTTTATATTATCGTTTGCAAAACCTTTGAATTTGGACTGGTCTAAAATTTTGAGAAAATAAAAACAGGAAAGGGTTAAAATATGCAGCTAAGCAACCTAGTAGATACTAGAATAAACAGAAATATCTGTTCAAAAGCACCCGAATTCAAGGTCCTTCGCACAAACCATCACCTGGCTAGTTAAGTTACCAAATCAGTTCATTATAAACACGCTGAAAACCTTTTTACGTGTCATGTTTATGGTTACTTCATTTCTTCTCTATGACGGATTGTATTACCCTTTTCAATACCGGTGATCTATTTCAATAAACACACTGGTAACTGTGTCATTGTTTGTAAATCCTGAACTTATGTGAATCGAATGAAAAGTTCGGTAAATTCCGTAATAAATGACCGCCTAAATATGGTCCATCAACCTTATAAATATATCAAATGAAGAAGGCAATCTAAACCACGATCTACAAATGGTTTCTTTGTGAGCTTATCAATGGTTATTAGCATTCAATCTCTGCTGCTGCTACAAATTCAATAAAGATAGTTATCACCAAAATTTGATATTTCAAGATGTAAAAATCCAGTTGAGAAACACTAACATGTTGGAATTACATTTTCTACGGACAGTAAATGTCGACATCTAACACATTCGGTCCCGTGAAATATCAAAATTTTTCTTACGCATCTCTAATCAAATACAAGATGTTGTTTCTCTATCGTAATACGATATTCGTTATTTATCGTCCGATGAAAATTGAGTATCAACGATGTGTCGATGTCCTCGATTTTTATTTGACTTTAGCTTCCTGCTTGATAGATCAATTGCTGGCCCCGCCAAATTACTCCTTTAGCCACGCCCACTGACTCCAACAGGAAGAACCGCTTCGATTTCAAACGGCGTTATTTTGCAAGGTACATAGCTAGTAGCGTGTAAAAAGAAAGTGAACGGTTGGCTGGCGACCTTAACGTCGTAGCTACAGCTTGAATGAGCTATAGTTACGACGTTTAAGTCGCCAAATCAACCAAAAAGGTTAACAAAATGGCAGCCAATTTTGCAGTTTAAATCGTAATTCCGGGCTCAGTGAATGATTTGATTGATCGAAATATTCCTTGATTGACAGCCGCGATGGGTCAATTGACAGGTCATCCCCGTAAAAGTCTGTTGACCATTTATTTCATCCATTCAGACCGGAAGTGAATTACGGAGTATATAAGTTTATGTCAAGAAGTTTTGATTGTTTGGCAACTTAAACTTTTGGTCACCGACCAACGATTTACCTGCCCTGTTTCTTTGATTGTTTCAATCATACAGCGAGAGCATTGCTGTATTCTTCTGGAAGGAGAATCGACAGGGATTAATTCAGTTTCTAAGACTTATTTCCCAATCGAATAGGTTTTAACCAAACCAGTTGCATGCCTAATATGCATAGTCTAATAAAGACGATCGAACGCAGATAAAAAGTCATTGACCAAGGACACCATAGTGTGTCGTGGCCACTGTTCCTAGAATAACCGCGGACCACCCCCGCTAATGGTCCATTGACCACAAAACAATTTACTTGTCAGTACAATCAATCAAAAACGGACATATAAGAGGAAAACAAAATGTCGTAACATATCGTGGATAATTGGCAAAAAAATATCTCTATTATTGACGGATCGCTGGCCCCGCCCACCGACCTCTGATAGGTAGTTTGATCTAAGATATTAAACGACAAAATTTTCAAAAGTTATGGTCCCTAATATGTAACAAAATATACAATGTTTAGTTGATGACTTAACGTCGTAACAACATTGTCTATAAACTATAGTTACAACATTGTCGTCGCCAAACCGACAAAATGCTTAACATAAATGTTCGAGTTCAAAGTTTGCTCCGGTCTAAATGAACGATTTGATTGGTCAATTGAAAGTTTAATTGATAGTGGCGATCCATCTATCGTTCCAGAGAAAGAGCAACCCATTCCCACTTAAATGACCAATCGCTGGCCCCACCCACTCACTACGTTGACCACGCCTATTGACTCCGACAAGAAGTACCGCTTCGATTTTTAAACGGCTTTATTTTAAAAAATTAATAGCCAGTAGTATGTAACAAAAAGTAGAATAGTTGGTTGGCGACCTAAATGTCGTAACTACAGCTTGAATAAGCTGTAGTTACGACATTTAAGTCGTCAAACCAGCAAAAAATGTTTAGAAAAATGGCGGCGTAGTTGGAGTTGAAAGCTCTGTTCCGGGCTGAATAAATGATTTGATTGGTCCGTTGATTCCTTGATTGACAACCACGATTGGTAAATGACGTCTTTGACGCGCCTCAAGGAAATACCATAGGAAAACATTGTGGCAACAAGCTATTTCTTTATTTCCAAGATATTTTTTTGTTCAACCTCTAAAGGTCAAAGTAATTTTTGTTATCATTATGTAATTGTTGTCTGGAATTTCTTTCATTTCTAAACCATTCAGCATTTTACCGATTTTAAGGAGCAAACGTTTTTTTAAAACGAAAAGAGAAAAAAATGCAAGTATTTATTTCTTTATCACAATGGCTTCCATCTTTTAGATTGTGTGTGTGTGTGTGTTTGGTTTATTATTATTATTATTATTGATTTTATTTCTTATTATTACTGTTAGTCTGTTACGGTATACCACTTGGTTTAAAAGGTTTTATAATCGTTGGTGGGCGACAGAAACCTAGTAACTACAGCTTAAATAAACTGCAGCTACGAGGTTTTGATCGACCACCGACGACGATTTATTGTCTATCAATGGTTAACAGTAGTTTGTTTTGTAGACAACCTAAAGATCCTCATTTTGAAAGGGCGCAATTTTGAACTCGCACATCCAATTTAAACTCCAAATTCATCAAAATGATTGATTTTCATTAATTGCTTTTTCAAAATATTCATTTATAAAAAGTGAGCGAAAATAGTTGGACTTTATATATAACCTAAGGATTTTCCATTTAACATTTACCATTGTAAAGAATGGTAAGAGCTGTTATGCGGTAAGGGAATATTTTGAAAATCCGTAATATACATCGTAAATGAAGCATCATTCAAGATGTATTAACGATGTTTTGCTCGCCAAACGCCAATATATCATTTCTAACCCATTACCAGACGACAAAATTTTAGACTGGTTCAAATAGAAAGGAATTAAAGCGCAATTGAGAGTTTACAAAGTTTTAGATTTTTTCAATTTTCTGGGTAGAAAATATTGTGTAAAATGAAGAAATTGCTTGTAACAAGCATTTTCTTCATTTTACACAATGTTTTCTCAATTGTTTTCTTTGAGGGGCGTCCGAAAGCGTCACAGAGTGGGAATTGGTTTTAAAAATAATGCTTGCTCAAGAAATTCAAAAAAAAAAACCAGAGCTAGTGAACAATTGAGATCTAATAAGCACTACATCTTCACCATCTTTAACCCATTCCCAAACAAATTCTTATTAGACTGGTCCGACTTTTAAAAAGATAAAGACGACATTTTTAGTAAGCTGAATTTGAAAATATTATACGTTCTGTGTAGAAAACATTGTGGATAATGAAGAAATTGTTTGATACAAGCAATTTCTTCATTTTCTACAATGTTTTTCAGAAGCCTTTTCTTAAGGGACGTAAAAAGGAGGGATTGTGTGAGAATGGGTTTAAGTAAAACTGCTAGTCAGCGTTTAGTCAGTTTATTTAAGCTCTGGCCAACTTAAAATAATGTCTTTGATCAATAAATACCATGTTTGAAATTGCGGCATGAAACATTATCTTTCGGGTCATCAACGTATGCATGCATGTAGACGTGCGCGATCAAGTCAACTCATAGACTTTACGAAAATCTAGCTGATAAAGTACAAACACTTACATGCGGCACATATATCCTTTCCGACATTTGTCTATCTTCAATTGGTGGATAATCATAAGCCTAAGTGGGATAGCAGCTTGAGGCTAGGAAAGGACGTAATGGTAGTACTGGTCCGAGATATACCAGGAATCCATTGTTACGCGCCCCAGCATCCGCGATATCACTGTTAAAAGCGGCATTCAAATAAACAAGCAATCACATTTATGGAGAAAGTATACATGTCACGATAAAATTGTTTTAAAGAATAAAATAATAATGTCTGTGCAGGTCTTTTTTTTTTTTTTTTTTTTTAGAAAGCTTTGAAAAATTAGCAAAATTTTTCAATAAGCCTGAGCTTTTATGCTCATTATTACTATAAATTTGAGCCATTCCAACACAATGCCGCTTTTTACGTTCGTCGAAAGGGGCTTTGGAAACAATATGGATAACAAAGAAATTGCTTGTGAGAAGCATTTTCTTCAATATCCCCGTATTTTCTTTCTTAAAAGACAAAGATTAATTCAAATTTTACCCATTAAAACTTGTCATCTGCAGCTTCTTTAAATTAAAACCAGGTTGCCTGATATTGGATTAAACAAGTCATCCTGCTAATCTAAAGCCAAAGTAAAATAGATTTTCTCTAAAACCACGATTCTGTCAGGCTTTTTGCACCATCGAGTTGATCCTTATTCGAAAACATTTTGGGATAAACAGAAAATGCTGATAAACACACTTTCCTTCTTGTTACCACAATATTTTCCATCCTATTCCACGTTAAAGATACCGTCTGCAACTTCTTTGAATTTCGGAACGGTCTAAAATTTGGTAAAAATGTAATGGGTGAAACGGCATAACTCGTATATATTTACTTACCACGTAACTTTCTGAAGTGGTAAAAAACTCCATCCCCAGTTTGACCACGTATGTAGTACTGTCCGTGCTTGTGTTCGAATTTTTTCTCTTCATTGTGAATTCGGAGAGTTCGGTTTTTTTTTCTTCTTCACTGAATATGCCTTTTTGTCCAAGTTATTTACTTTTTCTTCACATCTTAATAGAGTTATATGGCAATCAGGTCATGAATCACAACAGAGACAGTTTAAGAAATGGCACCGAATTACTTCCACAGACGACAGTTACCCGATTTATCTTTTGTTCTTTTGGTTGGTTGTCGGGTTGGCTAGTTCTCGGTGGTTGTTGTTGTTGATGATGATTTTTTTTATTCTATCAGTTGAAATTTCGCTAGAAAACTGCTCTTTTTGAAACACACAAAAGACAGAATTTTACGTTCAACTCATATTCATAGCCGGAGTTAACCTACAATAATGCCCATTCCACTCCAGCACTCCTTGTCTTCAAGACGCCATGTCGCATTGCTTCCAGAATTAAATTCAAAGTTAAAAGAACTATCCTTGGTTAAGCGCAGTTTTAGTACCCTGTCAACCTGTAAGGAATAAATAGCATCTCTTTTATCTGTCCATCAATTATGTATTTGTCATTTTGTCTCCGTAGTTCATCGAGTCACGTGCTATAGCTACTGTTGTTACAACGTGTTAACCCTTGTCATGCTAAACCTGTAACACTTCTTTTTAAGGAGGCGTAAACAAAGATCATCCTGCACACACATGCAGTTTGATCTTTGTCTACTCTACCTAATTGTCCCTTTAACCCATTCCAACTCAGCAGAATTTTAGACTGGTCCAAATTGAAAGAAGCTGCAGACGACAAATTCAAGTTGGTGGAATTTTAAATTCATTTGTCTTTTTGGATAGAAAACAATGTGGATAATGAAGAAATTGCTTGATACAAGCAATTTCTTCATTTTCCACAATGTTTTCTAAAGCTTTTTTCTTGAGGGGCGTGAAAAGGAGGGCTTGTGTGTGAATGGGTTAAAGCTATAATTGAATTTGAAGTTGATTTTTACAAAACTATTGAGCGACAATATGTTTTTCCATTGCTTCCTGTCCTTTGAAATAAATTCATTTCACAAACAGGATTTTATACAGCATGACAAGAGTTAAAACTATTGAGATGAACGAAGATCCTAACGTATGTGTCCGATCAAATCGTCGGCAGGCAACCAAAATATCGCAAAAACCTCTGCAAACTGTCAACTGACATGAAATTCGACTGAGATATTAAATGGTGATATTTTGAAAATTTATGATCAGTAACATGAAATGAAAATTGCTTGGCGGCTTTAACGTCGTAACCACAGCTTGAATAGCATTGTCTGAGATGAATGCTTTTAGAAATGTTCAAAGAGTGTTTTAGATATAAACAAAATACTTTGATTGCTTTCAGAAACAATTGACCAATCACGATGTCAATCAAGAAATCAACCGACCAATCAAATCATTTATTCAGTCCGACCAGAGCTTTGAACGCAATTTCTGTTTACTATTTTTGTTGATATGGCGACTTAAACGTCGTAACTATAGCTTACTCAATTCGATTGGTTAATTATGAGGGTCCCAACAGTAGCAAAAATTATAATGAATATCATAACGCAAAAAAAAGTTAAAATAATTGTAACATCAATAATTCTATAGATGAAATACAAACCTTAATAATAATAATATTGATATTATTGACAACAACATCTATAACAACAACAACAATATTAATAATAATGATTATTATTATTATGGACTCTTTTTTAATTAAATTGAAAACAACATACAGATAATTTCCTTTGAAATTACTATGGATGGACGGAGAAACCTATATTGTACACAAACCCTAACCCATAAAATCCATACAGAATGTCCTTTTTCCTAAACCGAATACCAACTCTTAGGAGAGTAAAATTTTTTTCCACTCACGGTTGAAAAACTAAAACTGAATTTTGCAGACTTGTCGATTTCTTTCAATTTAGATATTTTGACACGTGCAGTTTTATAGTCCGACTGATAAGGCGGCGTTAAAACGGTAATCTATAAAAATAATGTCGCCAAAATATTTAAAAATCCGTGTCAATGACTTTGAAAGATAGTCCTTTAATTGCTAAAAACCCTTCATTTAGAAATCTCGTTTTTAACCACTAGGAAAATGAGTCTTATGAAAAAATAAGGTTTATAGAAAACATCGTCAAATAGACAAACCGGTGCTAAACTAAAATTCGGCATTGTTTCCTTTTACCACAATTATTTTCTTAGAAAATAAGAAAATATATTTCCGTTAAGAGAGATAAAAACTATGTAACCACTTCCAAGTTGTGTTGTGTTAAGAGTAAACTACGGTCATTCAAACTAACAAGATATAAAATAGACCCCCTCAGCGGAATTTCGACATTTGATATGTACTGCAATCTATTTAATAATTAATATCTTGTATGTGCTTTTGTGCAGGTTTTTAATGGAGTGGGTCGCGAGTAAATTGTGTTTCATTTATTAAATACTCTCTTTTAGTTTACGAGGGAAAAAGACTGCAAATTTGACTAACTCTCTTTATTTTATTCTTATATCAAGTATTATGATTATTTCGTTAAACCTATAAAATCTGATATGTAAGTCCAAGAACGCCAAATGCTTGGCTTCCCGGATTTAACGTCAAGCAACAGAACCGAATATGGATGAAGAAAGACGCGTTGTCATCTGATTCGATATTTAAGAGTTACCTTTTTGCCAGTGAAATAATATTTGCAAAACCCCTTTTCAACACAATCCCGCTTTTTACCACCATCAGTTATAGTAGTCCAGAAAAAATTGTGTGAAAAGAGGATTTTTTCTTCTCTTTTTTTTTCCGAATTGTTTTCTCTTCTAATTATCGATCATTTTTGTAATTCCAGCCACTCAGAGTCTTAGAGCTCTATCATTTTAGGACAAATAAGAATTGGGTCGTCTACTAACGAGTTAATTATATCGCATAAATCCAAACGACAATGATACGGCGGAAATAGTGCGGTATTTTGAAGAGTAGAGAGTCGGAGTGGTCATACATCACTGATCTTAAAGACTTGAATCTTTCTTACTAGATATTTCAGAACAGCCTTTTTATGGTCACATATACAGTAATTAAGACGACATGGATTTATTCTTTTTAACCCATTCCCACACAATCCCTCCTTTTTACGCCCCTCAAGAAAAAAGCTTTGGAAAACATTGTGGATAATGAAGAAATTGCTTGTATCAAGCAATTTCTTCATTATCCACAATGTTTTCTATCCAAAAGGGGAAGAAGCTTAGAATTCTATCAACTTAAAATTGTCGTCTGCAGCTTCTTTCAATTTGGACCAGTCTAAAATTTTGTTGTGTTGGAATGGGTTAATCTTAACCGGAAAGAGAGTTGACGGATCGCAAGCCACTCCTACCGACCTCCGACAAGGCAATTCAACTGGGATTTCTAACGACTTTAAATGGAACAATGCTTTGATCAGCAATATAAATCAAACCGTTGGTTGGCGACCTAAATATCATAACTACAGTTTAAATATACTGAATTTACAACCATTACATCGCCAACAGACAACACTACTTGGCATTATTGTCGGAGATTAAAGTTCACTTCCGCTCTAATTGAACGATATTGGTAAATCGATATTTTGATTGACAACGACGATCCGTCAGATGAGCGTGAAAATATAGTACTGTCTCGAAATGGAGGTCCGCCATCTTGTATTAATATGACTTTACTGTTTCACCGATGTCATAAAAATAAGGGCCATCGTCAAAAGGGGTTCTTGAATTAAATACGGATTAGGAAATAGGTTCTTACGACTTCCAGTGAGCCGTCTTGATTCTGTTTTTTTTTTTTTTTTTTTTTTATTGGAAATTGCATCAAGAACTTTCGTGAAATGAGTGTATAATGACTAACGGTTAAAAACTAATTTGTCTATCTATACAAGACCTCAAAAGCGAGACCTATACCCGTTGAGTTTGTGACTGTGTTTCACAGTTCTGTAAAACAAACTGTGAGAACCATGGATAAACGAAATCCAAAGACTAGCAAACTTCATTTGGTTCTGTCTGTTATATTGACCCATTTCCACACAATGTTACCAGAACTTTCTTCGTTATCCACATTTTCTCTGCCAAAGAAGACGGCGCTTTTTGAATTTCCGTCAACCAAGAATTGTCGTCTGCTTTTCTTTTCAATTTGGACAAGTCTATTATTTGTATTCTGGTAAATAATACAAAATATTTTAACTTACGGGTTTCCATGGCTTACTCAAAATATTGAAAAAATATTAACATTCGCCGTGACTCTTACACCATGGGATATCATGCATTCGATGGTGGCACATATTCTTTCCGACATTTGTCATTCACCAATGGGTGGATAATCGTAAACCCAAGTGGGATAGCAGCTGGAAACTAGTAAAGGATGTAATGGTGGCACTGGTGCGAGATATAACAGGAATTGTTAGGTGCTCCAGCCGCCATGATTTGACTGAACAATTGTTAAAAGCCGCGATAAACTTCATTTAAACTCTTACACAGTAGACACAAAAGTATAACTCCAAACGGTGATTTATCTGAGTGGCATATGAATAATTTAATTTTAAGTTTCATCTATTCAAAACGTGCGTTCTGATTGGTCGGAAAAATCATACCTCTGTAAACAAAATTTTGAGGACAGAACTTTTAAGGGACTATCAAGGGGGTAACTCTAAAAGCGTTTTTGTAAGATTTATGCCCCTTTTTCGACTTAGAATTTTCGCATTATCCAGCAACTGTAGCCGAGCGTCGTTATCTTCCGATAGGTGGCATTTTTCAAATACTGACCTATCTAATTTGAGCATTCTGGGTAGTGTCATTCGTGACAACTCGGCCGATTCCGTCGAACTACATTCAAAATGTCAGCGCCCCTGAAATGCACGCTTCGAATTTTTGATGTCTCTTCTTGCAGCACAGGTAAGACATGAGTGCTTTTGTAATTCAAAATAATTAATTTTCTAATTAATTTTGGGCGACAGTCAATTTTGGTTTCACCACTATTGTAGGTTTTATTGCAATTATTTACTTGCTACTTTTTGGCGATATAATATGGAGTTATGCGTACGACGTAGTAATATTTATCCCAATCTGGATAAGTTATACGGTCCCGAAGACAGGTCAATCTTCGGAGAATATGACATGCGCAGACAACGGCCGAGCGTTGCACCGTGGGCGATGCTCTTGTTATTATTTTATATTGAAATTAATACATGTCCTTATTTTTTACAACTCGTTATAATCAAGATAGAAATCTCCGTTCTGGTAATTGCAGTTATTCCAAACATTCGTAGTTACGGAGTTTAATTCGCTATTCTAACAAAAAAGCTCGACATGTATATCGAATGTCATTATTTCCGATCTAAATGAACGATTCGAATCGACATTTTGTTTGACATATGCGATGCGTAAATATGTACAGCCTTTCGGGCAAGTGGAGTCTTCTATTCTATTTTTTTTTTTTATCCGTAAGACATTTTTAGGGTGAAAAGTGACTGCTGGAAGTCCGATTGGCTTCCTGCGGTCTAGCCTTAATCGATACCACAGTTTTTTGTTGTTTCCTCATTTTTTTTTTTTTTTTTTTTTTTTCATTTCTACGGTTATCGGTGATTTTTTCAGGGCAGAGAGCTAGTCTCTTGGTCATTTACTACACAATCCCACATTTTTAAGCTCCGATGAAATAAAACTATGGAACACACTGTGGGAAAGGAAGAAAGTGCTTGCAACCAGCAATTTCTTCTTTCATCAAAATCTTTTAAACCCCGTATGGCCTGTAATTTACAATTTAAACCAGCTTTGTTTTTGTCGTCTGCAACCTCTTTCATTTTGGGCCATTCTAAAATTGTGCTGGTGGGAACGGGTGAATGGAGCTTGGGATAGTCAAGGACGGAATTAAACGTTGAACTGCTTATCATTATTGTTGTAGTTGTTGTTGTCGGTATGTTGTTTGTGTGTCCGTGTTAATTTGTTCTTTTCTTTAGTCGTTCGCTTTTTTGTTTGTTTGTTTGCTGTTTGTTTATTTTTTGATATACACGAAATCTGCCCGTTTAGAGTTTGCGAGTCGGATTGTTATCAAATATATCGCATATTCAATATTGTGACTCAATGGGCAGACAAAGATCCCCCGTGAAAAAAATACTTGAAACAAGAGGGCTGTTGGCCCTAGGTCGCTCAACTGAAATAAAGGCGTTTTTCTTTCAACAGTCTAATCTTATGTTCAGGTTAGGATTATGACACAAGTGGACCTGACCAAACTTTATAAATGTATAGGCCCTGTACCTTGGGATCCTGAAGTCTAAATGACAAATTCTAGCGCTTTAGGATATAAAGACAGGATAATATATTTCCTCCCTCTGGATCAATGAGTAATAGTTTTATTAATATGAACTGATGATTCATGCTAAATATCAAGACTGAAGGCTAACTGGCCCAGGAAGATTTTTAAACTTTCATTGTCGTTGCTACCAGAGTTCTTCCTCTAGATTTCTATCATTTTAGCTATTGTGAAAGAGTATCATCTAAGGAACATTTCTGTGAAATCGGTTCGAATTGGCAGAATGGTTTGGGAGGAGATGTCGTTTAAAATTATTCTTTATTTCTATAGATATAAACCCCACCCACTGGAACTCTGTTGGATCATATTTGTAACAAACCAAATATGTAACACCTGTTACATATATGATCACATATGTAACATATGTTACATATATGACTGGGAAATCAAGCATAAACGTAACATATTTTGTGACAAATATGATCGAAGCCTGTTTTTGATGTGACATGAATGTCAAAGGTCAATTTTGATTTGAAAAATGTACAAAAGAATGCATTTTTACATCTGAAACACATTTGTAGCAGGTTTCTATTGACTAGTGGGCCAATATCTTGATACTGATTTGTTGTGTAACTGTGTCCATCCTCGTCATGGGCGGTGCCGTCGACGTCACTCTTTCGCGTCCGCTCCATATTTCCTCAACTCTTTAAAGAATATTCTAGAATATAATGTCCGGTATCGTGGCTGCTCTCTGTTTTTATATATTAACATATATATATGGACCACAACGTGAGAAAATGTACCTTCGGACAATTGGTGAGTATTTGATAAACAACGTTATTTTGAATGTATAATATTTCTGGAGTATGTTAGTCTTCATTTGAACAGATTATTCAGGTCATTTTGTGATTAATGACCAATTTACTATATGAACCCTACAAACGTGATTTACCGGAAAAATGAAGTCAAAGTTGCGTAATGCATTTCTGCGTGTTAGTAGAACCTACAAAACTCGATGCATTTGCTTAAAACTGTTTAAGCACTGATCAACCCCCGTATTGTTACGGCAATATGTTAAAATTATTTTGTGTATTTTATTGCGATGTGGTTGCTATGGTTACCTTTTAACGATAGATATAGGAAAATATATAAAATGGACTGAGACAAGGATATATAACTCCAAGTATTGAAATAAATATGTTTTAAAACTCATTCAGTTGAAAGATTACAATTACAGTGATATTTTTAAAACATTTATATTACATGATTTTTCCTCTTTTTGCAGCTTTCTACTAGTGATGACAGAATGTCCGAAGGTATATTTTGTCACGTTGAGGTTCATGCGTTTGTGTGTGTGTGTGATCATACATGTGTTACATATGTGATCATATATGTAACACATGTTACATTTTTTATCATATATGTAACTCATATATGTACCACATTTTGTCACGTTGAGGTTCATGCGTTTATGTGTGTGTGTGTGATTACACTCATGTGTTACATATTTGATCATATACGTGTAACATATGTTATCATTTATGTAACACATGTTACATTTGTGATCATATATTTAACACATGTTACATATATGATCTTATAACACGTTACAAATGGAATATGCACCGAACGTAGTCTTATACATGTAGATGCGTATGTTCTTTTTTGCGTTTTTTGTCTTGATTGTTACGAATTAAATAACCCAGTTGTACAGCATCCGTTCCGAATGCGGAAAATTCAATTCCCGGTAGAGCCTTACCGAAGACGTTAAAAATGACTCAAGCAGCCCTTGCTTGTTGCTCAGCATTTACAGGATAGCGCTAAGAAAAACTGAGCTTCACTTGCAGCATAACCTTCGTGAAGTTCGGTCATGGGATATCTACCGCATTCTTCCCGTACCGACGATTCACGTTGGACAGCTGTCAGAAACTGGCGAAGATATGCACTTTGTACTGGTCAACAGCTTAGGCCGGAGGCCTAAGTTTACCCAGGAACTGTGAGTAGGTAGGTTAACTGACCGCCGTATTATGACTGACATAATGTTGAAGAATCTCGGTATGGTACTGAAACTTGATCATGGCCCGTCTTGATAATGTTTGCGAAATTGACAGCCAAGTGGCTTTAAGTTGGCAGACTAGCAGGCATGTGTGGCAGTCTAAGCCAACAAGTCGCTAGGCCGCCACGTCACTAGGCTGCTAGGTTGCTGGACTGCAAACTCCACGCCGCTAGACTGACATACATTCCTGCTAGTCTGCCAACTTAAAGCCACTTGGCTGTTACCTTTACGCCACTAAACTGGCAACTTCGCAAACATTATCAAGACGGGACATGATCTATTTTCACTGATCTCCTACTACTGCAGATGCGCAGGCTGATCTTGGTCTACCAAAGACGGTAAGACAAGGTTTGTTTCTTAAGGATTTACGTCCATCGACCGGGTCCAGCGTTAGGAATGGTCCTTGCCGCTGCCCAGTATCAAGGTGTGGACGGTGTACGCTGAATCATGGCTAATATACTAGTAGACTTTAAGACGCCCAATACCTTGTCCTAGGATGAACACCTGCTTAGCAGGAAATCTGTTATTTGTTTTTGTTTTTACTATTTCAAAATTAGAAAATTTGTAATTAGTCGGGAAAATATTCTTGATTTTTTAAAGAAGCATTCCATACGTTTTTGGCGAACAGCGTAAACCTTGATCAGAACGTGCGGACAATACTCTCTCTCTCTCTCTCTCTCTCTCTCTCTCTCTCTCTCTCTCTCTCTCACTCTCTCTCTCTCTCTCTCTCTCTCTCTCTCTCTCTCTCTCTCTCTCTCTCTCTCTCTCTCTCTCTCTCTCTCTCTCTCTCTCTCATTATACTGATATTTCATGCAAAATGTCAAGGCTCTACGCCTTCTGGTCAGGAGGAGACAATGTTAAAAGATTATTATAAAATTCACATTTGTTACCATTGCAACCAGATTTTTCAGCAGATTTTAAAACTTACTTTTTCAATGTTATTTAGAAAACCTCCTGAATTGCTATATATACCTAAACCCCCTGGGGCACCGCCCCTAGGGACCCGGGGGTAATGATTTTAGCAATTTGGTTAGAAATCATGATCCTGGTTTTCATGGAAAATGTCCAAGCTCTACGCCTTCTGGGTCAGGCAGAGAAGATTTTTAAAGATCATTTTAAAATTTCACTATTGGTTCTCTTGGCAACCAATGTTTCGAATAGATTTCAATTCTTTTAGTTAATTTTATAAAGGGCCTCCTAAGGATCATTTCAGCCAAATTTTATTCAAATTGGCCAAACGAGATATCATTTAAAATCGCTCTCCATTTCTATATAACCCTGGGCTCCGCCCCTGGTGACTCGAGGGTAATGATTTTAACAATTTTGAAAGAGGCTATAATACCGATCTTTAATGCAAAATATCAAGGCTCTACGCCTTCTGGTCAGGAGGAGAAGATTTTTAAAGATTACTTTAAAAATTCACCTTTTTGTTTCCATGGCAACCAGAATTTTAAATGGATTTCAATTCTTTTAGCTATCTCAATACAGGACCACCTAATGAAGATTTCTACCAAATCTGGTCAAAATTGGCCAAATGGTTTGGGAGGAGATGTTGTTTAACAAGAGGCCATAAGGGCCTTATCGGTCACCTGAGTCCAAAGAGCACAAAAAGAGATAAAGTCTACCAGATGATGCTACATACCAAATATCAAAACTATAGGCCTTTTTGTTTGGGAGAAGACAAGTTTTTAAAGCTTTCACTTTTAAATTTTAATCCTGGGGCCATAATTTGTACAATCTTGATAATGGTCCACCAGATAATGCTGTTTACCAAATATCAAAGCTCTAAGCCCTCCTGTTTGGGAGAATAAGATTCTTTTAAAATCTCACTGTATAAGACCTATTTAAAACCTGTGAAGTCCGGAAACGGGCTAATTCTGACAATATGGCCATAATTTAAATAATCTTGATAGAGGTCCACCAAATGTTGTCACATACCAAATTTCTGTAGAGCTATAGGTCTTCGGTTTGGAAGAAAAAGACTTCCAAAGTTGTCACTATGTAAGATTATATCCAATACACACTTACCTTCCCCCCACCCCAATACACACTTACCTTCCCCCCACCGCTTTAACCCTTGGGCTACAATCTATACAATCTTGATAGATGCTGTATACCAAATAATGAGGGTATAAGCCCTCCTCATAGGAATTAGGAGACTTGTAACATTTTCACTATATAAGCCCTATATGTAAAACTTGAGACGTCCGGGAACGGGCTAATTCTTACCGTGGGGCCATAATATTGATAGAGGTCCACCAGATGATGCTACATACTGAATATTAAAGACCTAGGCTCCATTTTATAAATTTTGAAAGTGGTCAGTATACTGTTGTTTCGTGCAAAATATCAGGGCTCTACGCCTTCTGTGTCAGGAGGAGATGATCTCTAAAGATTATTTTAAAATTTCACTTTTATTGCCATGACAACCAGGGTTTTTAATGGAATTCAATTCTTTTAGCAAATTTTATACAGGGCCACCAAATAATTTCTGCCAAATAAGGTTCAAATTGGCCAAATGGTTTGGGAGGAGATGTTTTTTAAAATCGCTCTCTATTTCTGTAAATCCAACCCCCTGAGGCTCCGCGCCTTAGGACCCGTGGGTAATAATTAGCAATTTTTGAAAGAGTTGATGTAACTGATGTTTTTATTCAACATACCAAAGCCCTGTGCCTTCTGGCTCCAGTGGAAAGGATATTTAAAGATTGTTTCCAAATTTGACTTTTGTCGCAATGGCAACCAGTTTTCAACAGATTTCAATTCTTTAGCTATTTTAAAGGGAACCGCGAAAGGAACATTTCTGCAAAATTTGGTTCAAATAGGCCAAGTGGTTTGGGAGGAGATATTGTTAAAGAAATTGTTGACGGACGACGGACGGACCATGGACAAAAGCTGATCATAATAGCCCACTTGAGCACTTCGTGCTCAGGTAAGCTGAAAGGGATCAGATCCTGAACAGGTCAATCTGGAAAGATATTTATGATAATTGGTGTAAAATTTTCTAGATATTCCGACCGTGGTCATTAAGCACAGATCGCGCTGTCTGATCAAAGTCGATACTTTCCGAACCTTCTCAAGAGGTCCCTTAAGCTTGATAAGTCCAACGAATTAATTTGTCTCGAGCGGTTGTTCGAATCAATTGTGCGGCACAGAGTTAAAAAGCTATTTCTTTACAATATCTAAATATGTACAAACTTAAGCTTTCGCTTTAATGTAGCTCGAGAAAGACAGTAAAGCTTGTCTTAAGCGACCACTCATGTGACGACAAAAATGTGGTCGCATTACCCTTTCCTGGTTTCCAAAATTTTAAACCTGTCCAAATTCAAAGGTTTTGCAGATACAATCAAAAGTAGCTTTAATTTGAAAAATAACCATTCAGTAGGATAGAAAATATTGTGGAAAAAGAAGAAAGTGCTTGTTACAAGCAATTTCTTCTTTTCCCACAATGTTTTCTCAATTATAAGGTCAAAGGGACGTAAAATCCCGTGTTTGAACGGGAAAGGGTTAAGAGAATGGAGGCTTAAAATATATTTTAGTGAAATAAATGATGAATTGATTCGATTGTATCCATAAATTATTACAGATTTCTCACTAAGTGACACGATTCTAATGCGTTCCAACAGCTTTGAATTTCGATATGTCTTTAGCAAACACGACCACTTCTTTTAACAGCTTAATGGAAGTGGTCGCTTAAAAGAGGTGGTCGCTCGGACAAGATAGACTGTATATGTAACAATTACACACTTTTATGTTCTTCTTATTTCCATAACATCGGCGTTCTATTATGAAATATTTAGAGACAAATCAGTAATGTTGAAAGATGGCTGTCTTGATATTCGCTAGATGTAAGTTCTTAGACTCTTGGCCTGTATGCCTGACTTGTTGTTAAATATTTTGTTTTGGGGCATTCAAATTTTGGGAATTCGTCATTTAATACAGTGTAAATCAAACTAAATCATCCTTACAGGAGGCGAGTTAAATGAGACACAATGAGAGCGGAGCAAGTGACAACATTTTATGTACGACATTTCATGGCGAAGCATGATCACTGCGAAACATGGTCACTTGAAATAACTATCTATCAACATTGAAAATATTGTCGAAATGGAAGCAAGTACCTATTATAAGCCATTCTTTTTATCCCAAATTATTTTCCTTTTCGAAATAGTCGTACTATTTTTCGTCGGAAAAGGCGAAATCACTATACAGGGTTCTCCCCAGGCCTATATGGCGTATCGGCCCCGATACGCCTTCATAAATTAAGAGAGTTTGCCGATACGCCTTCAGATCGCCGATACGCGTAAATTTAGTCACCGATACAGCTTAATTTCTAGCTGAAGAAAGGGTCAAGCAAGCCACTAAAATTGGTTGCAGAAGCGTGGACACGACAGGCTCTTTATCTATAGTGTTGTTTACCGTATATTACGTAACACCTTTATTGATAAGACCCTTACACTCTTACTAATTGGTGATTATTGATTTTTTTCTCGCGTTTACCACTGGTACCGCACTATCAGTCACCAAGGATGATGGGTACCAATATGTAAACAATGAATTCAAAATGGTGACCCAGTTTCGGAAATTGTCACTTCGGCTGAGATTTGCCGAGGTAAAATATGTGGTTATTTGATGTGACAACTATCTAACTAAAGCCACAGTGGTTTGAAATATAATTTTTGGAAGGAAAGATTAATTTGGTCAGTTTATTTTATACACTGATAGCTGAAACATGCCATTTTCGCGATCTTTTTCTTTACGAGAATTTGCCGAAATAATAAAGACAGATTGGTATATAAGCCATCCTAGTTATACTTAGCGCTTGTTTTCAACCCACTTTAATAATTACATACATGTATCTTTCTGATTTAGTCCGTTTATTTTTTATCCAACATGGAGGGTATTATCTCACACATTCGTACCCTGGTTTGTTCAACCCCTTTGTAAAAAAAAAAAAAAAAAAAAAATGTTTTTACATTTTGATTAAAAGTATTATTATAATTTTAGTAATCATGTAATGATATCTCGCCCTCTCATGATTTTTGCTTCAAAAGAAATAATACCCCATAAAAATCAAAGTGCTTAAAGCACTTCAAGAAAAGAATGCCTTAGACCAAATAGGTTTTCTTTTTATCAAAAGCAATGGTTTAATAATTATTTAGAATCAGGAAAAGATAATTCACTCTATAAGATTCTGAAAACAAAAAACTTTTGAAAATCAAAGTACTGAAATCACTTGAAGAAGAGAAGAGTAAGGACACTTGGTTTATGAATTTGATCAAGTTTCATTTTATAATTTAAGAATTAAGCTAAGATTGGACACTGCTGATATATACTACATTTTTGATTAACTTATTGAAATCAAAGAGCTGAAAGTACTGTTAGAAGAATAGTTATAGTGTCAGACAGTCAAAGGATTCTGAATGGGCAAATAACGAACCTTTCAAATTTGACACAGAGAATCTGATTGAGCTCTTTAAGATGCAAAATTTGAAGATGAAACCAGGTATTTCACATAGGAATCTTACATTTTTGAAAATACTGAAAATAATATCTATATTTTTCTGAAGAAGGGCATTTTTCAATCCAACACTCCATGCTTTTTTTAAAGAGTCCTCAAGGATAGGATTTTTGGACAGACTTGTTAAAATGGCCAAGCATGAAAAGATATTCCTATCTAACAGACAAGTAGCTGACACCTTTTTTTACTCATTCCTTTGAGACTTTGTGATTTATTCTTTCATTTGACCAATTGATACCTTGATTTTATTTGACTCGCTGTATTTTTATGGCTTTAGGATATATTCTTTCATTTTCTTTCCTTTTCACATCCCTTTTAAATGGGACAATTTAGTGCCCTTTCTAACAAATAGGATAGAGAGGCAAAATAAGCTGAGTAATGTCACAATTGATTGGTATCAAAATCAGCATCAGAGTAGAGATTTAAAGCTATAATAATTAAAAGGTTGAAGCATATTATTCAAGAATAAAACTCAATAAAAATCAATCATATGATAACTGACAACATGCAGCGCATTTGCCACTACGCCTTCGAAAAATTCTGGGGAGAACCCTGCTATATATCAAAAACATGTATCTGTACGAAGCAATTATCATAAAGTCGATCTCTACTATTAAAATCGACTTAGATCAGATCCCCAGCAATAGTAACTCTTTTTCAATATTAATGATCCGATCAAAATTCTTTGCAAGAATCCAATAATGGGTCGCCACAGGAACATTTCTGTAAAATTTGGTTGAAATCCATAGACTGATTTCTCGGAAGAAGATTTTTAAAGCTTTCACCCTATATAAAAATTAGCCTCGCCCATTAAAGCCATATAAATGATCCGATCCTGTAAAATGTGGATGAAATCCATTATCTAGTTTCTAAGAAGAAGATT
Organism: Fragum fragum; assembly: GCA_946902895.1. Classification (NCBI taxonomy): domain Eukaryota; kingdom Metazoa; phylum Mollusca; class Bivalvia; order Cardiida; family Cardiidae; genus Fragum; species Fragum fragum. The sequence continues at coordinate 4,614,029 of OX336377.1, forward strand.
TTTAAAGCTTTCACCATATATGGACATTAGCCCCTCCCATTAAATCTTGTTTTTCATCCGATCAAAATTCTTTGAAGGAATCCGATAACTGGGAGAACATTTTTGGGCTAAAAGGTTACGCACGCACGCACGCCGGATACAACGCCATGGCAGTAGTTCGATGGCTTTCAGCAAGTGGAGCTAATAAAAGCAATAGGTGTATCAGCACTAGATGGTTGTCCCATGACAACTGCTGTCGAGCCTTTAAAGTGTTGTAGGCACCATGTCCGGTAAAGCACAATTTTAGTGTTTGACCTTGAGCATTGACCTTTAACTAAAAGCTATTCAAAGATTCGTTCTAATAGCACATCTACTCATGATGGAGAATAATTGTGCCAATTAATTTCGAAATCCATATATAATTGTAGGAGAATGCTCCGGACAAGCACAATTTTAGTGTTTTTAGCTGTGACCTTGACATTGGAACTATCCGAAAAGTTCTTTCAAATAGCACATCTACTCAAGATGGAGAATAATTTTATTCATTTTATTACCGTTTCTAAAAGTTAGGCGAATAACATCCATTCACGAAAACATAGAACCAACATCTGATTTTAGAAAGGTCAAAGGATGGCCCATTTTTGCGCGAACGACTTCATCAAGGAATCGCCGCTACCAATGAAACAATCGATTGACCAATCAAATCATTCATCTTGACCCGAACAGGGCTTTAAAGTACGAAATTTAAAAAAAAGCATGTTTTGTTGATTTGTGACTGAAACAGATTATGTAACCGTCTGCAACGTTAACCCTTTCCTGTTCAATCCCTGTTTTACCTCCCAATGTTTTCATACTTGAGAAAACATTGTTGATAAAGAAGAAATTGCAATTGTTTTGCAATTTCTTCTTTTTCACAATAATTTTTACCCTATTGAATGATAACTTTTCCTAAAATTGTCGGTGGGCCAGTGATCCGGCAAATAATTAACCCCTTACTGTACACCCCTTTGTTTTTACGTCCCTGCGATTTTATACTTAGAAAACATTGTGGGAAAAGAAGAAATTGCTTGTAACTAGCAATTTCTTCTTTCCCCCCAATATTTTCTAACATTTAGGTTGGTTACTTTTCAAATTGCACCCAGTTTTAATTGTCGTCCAAAACTTCTTTCAAATTGGACGAGTCTAAAATTTTCAAAAACGGGAAAGGATTTAAAGAAACTGCATGTAGCTAGCAATAATAGGGTCGACTGCGATTGGAACACACGCATAGATGAATAAAAAAGTGTTTCTTGTATGGGGTATAAAACCACTTTAAATTATCTTCTAGTTATATCATTGCAAAGTTCACTAATTCATGTGATTTCTTGCTATCACTATTACTATGTCTGTGCTTTCAAATGTCTTGCTAAAGGACATATTTACGTGAACAGCAGCAAAACCGGGATTTGAACCCAAAACACGCAGGGCCCTCGATAACCTAAATAAGCAGTCCTGCGATCTTCAGACTGGATTCTATCCAATTAATTGATTGATTGAATGGGTTTAACGACACTTTTAACAATAATTCAGTCATATCGCCGCGGCTGGAGCACCTAACAATGGATTTCTAGTTTTTACTACACCAGTACTACCACTACATTCCAATTAGGTTACGATTATCCACCCATTGGTGAGAGGTAAATGTCGGAAAGGATATGTGCCGCCACCGGAGATCGAGTCCACGACATCCAATAATTGAATATAGGGAGTCAGATGCGCTACCAACTGCGCTATTTCGGCGGCAGAGATAGAGTACAACACATTCTGGGGAAAGAAAAAACTCTTCCTTTCCCACACTGTTTTCAATACTATAGTTTTTCAGGAGCAAATAAATGATGGGTTGCGTAGAAATGATAAGTAGTGCGCTTAAGTTTGGTAAGCTGCTGGACGCTCGAGTCGAATGCTGTGGTTTTTCTGGTGTGAGAAAAGATAGAAAGAAATAGTTAGGTACACCATCCCCCGAAAATGACTGAAATACCGTAGAAAAATTATGTTAAACCTATAAATTGGTGATTCAATCAATCAACAGGCCTTCCTGAACGGGATGTGTTAAATGATAAGGGAGGTAAATGCTGCAACAAAATAGTGTTTAGATTGTAAGAGTTATCTATGAAATATAAAAGCTTTAATGTCTCCAATGTGTGAAATATATTTTTGTACAAAAAATTGTACAGGTAAAAAGATGAATAACGAGATTGCATAACAAGGTTACATATTCATAACAGTAACAATATTTGGGCGCTGATCAAGATATATGATGATATAAAAGCAACTATTTAACGCTTTCCTGTTTTGCAAAAGTTTAGACCTGTCCAAATTCAAAGGTTTGCTGATGAAAATTTAAAATGGATTTAATCAGTCAATAGGGTAGAAAATATTGTAGAAAAAGAAGAAATTGCTTGTTACAAGCAATTTCTTTTTTCTACAATGATTTCTCAATGGTTAACAGCAATTTTTATCAGGGTTTGTGCTTCTTCAAATTTCCGGAACCCAGTGACTCCTTGACCGCGAGATTTTACGAACCAAAACTCCAAAAAGGGAAAGTAGCGAGTCAACCGTACTCTTTTCTTGTTCGTGTTAATTGACCCTTCCCACACAATAAAATTTTAAACTGGTTAAAATTGAATACAGCTGGAATTCTTTGCTGGAAAACATTGTAGATAATGAAGAAATTGCTTGATAAAAGCAATTTCTTCATTTTCCTCAATGATTTCTAAAGCTTTTTTCTTGATAGGCGTAAAAAGGATAGGTTTTGTTGGAATGGGTTTAGTTATTTTAAAGTTATACATGTATATAGTTTTATCTTGTACATAAAATGCATATCTAATAATTTGGGGGTCAAAATATCCTTTCTTTTTTATTTTAAGAAATTTTACTCGGCGGGGATGGGGGTGGGGGTGTCAGAATTATTCCCTATGGAATTGCGGGTTAAGCACGAGCCCTGTAATATGCTGAATACAATGCAATATACTTCAATTTACCTCTTCTATTTAACTATTTTGAGAAAAGAGATTTCCATTTTGTAAAATATATGCAAGAGTCATGTAAAGAAAAGAATATCTCATTATTTTCAAAAACAAATATTTGTTGAAGAGGACGAATCTGGTGCAGGTCATCGAAGTTTTAAAAAAATGAATGAAAATTTCTACATTCAGAAATTTTGCTAAATGCTTTGAAGTCTCCGATATTTGAACAATGAATAATTTAATTTTTAATTTCGTCTATCAAAAACGAGCGTTCTGATTGTCGTAAAAATATTCATACTTCAATGATCAAAATTTTTAGCACTCAGTTATTTTGTATGCTTCCGCACAAAATAGTCCCATACAAAAAAAGTATCAAAATTTGAAAAGTTTTTGCTTTTTCGCTCGATGCTGTAAAATTATAAGGAATGAAAAGTATTCATACAGTGAGATCAGTATTTTCGATTCATGCCTTCATGAAAACGAAAAATATTCTGTTCATCTCTTTAATGAAAGTACAAACATTATGTCTTCAAATTCCAATGTTAATGATTAACAAAGTTTTTTATAGGCATGTGATGAAGGATCAACCCCCGAAAAGAATCAAATGCTGTTGAAACAGTATTCAATCATTTTATGAAGTTCAACCTCAGATGGTTCATTGGACTCGCACCGAATCGGATGTGGTGGCGGGGGGCGAAGACTGCTAATTTGTGAAACTTATACTCATACATTTTCGCACATTAACGCATTCCAACACAATAGGGGTATTCGACGCACCCCCCCCCACCCCACCGCCCAAGAAAAACAATTTGGAAAACATTGGGGAATATGAAGAAATTACTTAAATAAAGCAATTTTAATTTCCACTATATGTTTTCAACCCAGGAAATAGAATAAAATACAAAGTTTCAAAACATTTAATGTCTCGTCTCCATCTCCTTTTAATTTGGACCAGCCTACTATTTCGCCGTCTGGTAATGGGTAAAACCCCTGTAAATGTATTAGTTACAGTGATTTGGTAACATTTCCTTCTGCATTACAATCAGAAAAACGTTATGTGTACATGTCAACAAAATAACATCGATTATTTCAGATATACTTGAACATTAAAAGTAACAATTCATAAAATGCCCTAAAACAAAATTAAATGCAATAAAGAACGAACTATTCAATTTACACATACAGTTGAACGATTCGCAATATGAAAATAAATCTTATGAAAACATTGTTGGAAAAGGAGAAAGCAATGATGACCAACAATATTTCCTGCGCTAAAATTATTTGATCAATTTTCCTGTGCACTTCGCTTGCATTAAAAGGTAAAATTCTAAACAATTCGTTTGTTTGAAGGGGGTTTATTACTTCTTTGAACAGTATTTCAGTCGCATTGCGGAGGCTGGAGCACCTAAGTATATATTCCTGGTATTTCTCACACAAGTACTACTACTACGTCCTTTCCGAGTCTCTGCCTGCGCATTCAACTTAGGTTTATGATTATCCACCCCTTTGTTGGAGACAAATTAGGGAAAGGATACTTACTGCGACCGGTAATCGAACCCTTGGCCGCATAATTGAGAGTCCAATACACTAACCGGCTACAGTTAGAACATTATTACACTTTCCTATCCCAGCATTTGTAATTTACGGATCGCTGGATACGCTCACCGAACTCCGACAGTCAGGCAGTTTTTCTGATATACCAAACGGTATTTGGTTGAAAGTTATATTGTCGGGGACGTAAAACTTGAAGGGACAATTTGGTGGGCGACCTGGAAGCCTTTACTACTTATAGTTGATATGGCGTTTAAGTAGCCCCCCAAACGAAATATTTGACAAGGGTCAGAGGTCAACATTTCACTTCCGGTCTAAATACATTAATTTATTGGTAACCCAATATTAAACGATAGTATCGAAATATGTAAAGGGTTTTGGTTTTAATCAGCATGTAGATTAGATTGTCAACTGATAATGTCAGACCCCCACTTCCGATCTTGACATCGTGAAATCTGAATATCCAACTTCTACATTTGGTTGGACTTCCCTAAAAAATATGGTCCTATCACGCTATGATCTCAAAGGCCGCGTTCAAAGGGGTCGTTGCTGGCGTTCTGTGAGTCTCCGATTAAAACTTTTTTTTAAACTATCATCTTGATTTTCATTTAACCCTTTTTGTTCAATCCCTCACCCTGGTTTTACCGCCGCGATATAACTGAAAGATTGTTGAAAGCGGCGTAAAACCTCAAACAAATTCTTCTTTTTCCACAATATTTTCTACCATACAGAATGGTTATTCTTCGAATTATATCCACTTTTAATTTCCATCCACTTCAATCTTTGAATTTTGACAGGGCTAAAATTTTGCAAAACAGGAATTGGTTAAATACTGAACATATTTCATTATCTAAACTTAGCCATTACAAATTCAAAAACCCTTCGACAAAGTCAAACACAGTTTTTGATAAAAAATTGCCCGATGGTGAAGATTATTTTAAAACGTTTAACCCATTCCTAAACAATGACGCTTTTTTACGCCCTTAAGAAAAACGATTCGTAAACATTATGGACTATAAAGAAATTGCTTGTTACAAGCAATTTCTTCGTTTTCCACAATGTATTCTACAGTTTGGTTTATCTTCATTCATCAACAAAAGAATACCGTCTGCAACTTCTTTCAGTTAAGACAGGTCTGAAATGTGTCTTCTGGTATTGGGTTAAGATACTTTTTATTTTCAGACACCTTCACCAACATCCTCGAGAGTGAAGGGATGTCTTCACGAGTGATTCACGTAACTTCTCATGTGACAACTTCTAATTGACGGATCGGCACAGTCAATCAAAAATCGATCGACCAATCAAAACCTTTATTCAAACCGGAAGTGAAATTTGAATTCCAACATTGAGATAAAGTATACGGTGTTTGTTATGCTACCTATACATCGTAACAATAGCTTATTCAAGCTGTAGTTTGAAGTTTTGAAGTTTTAGTCGCCAATCAACCATTTTACTCATCTTATCTTTGCAAAATGACACAGTTTAAAATCTGAGTCTAGCTTCTTGTCAGAGGTCAGTGGGCGTGTCTAGCGATCCGTCAATTGGGTCGTCTCAATACTCTGGTACAGAATCTTTGATGGGTGACTAAAATATAATAACAACAGCTAGGACAGGGCTTAACCCTTTCCTGGTTTTTGAAATTTTAGACTGTTCCAAATTGAAAGAGGATGCAGACGACACAGAAAATTGAATGCAATTCCAAACAAAACCATCCTATGTGGTAGAAAACACTGTGGGAAAAGGAGAAATTGCTTATTATAAGCAATTTCTCCCTTTTCCACAATGTTTTCTCAACTATAAAATCACAGTGGCGTAAAACCCGAGTTTATCCAGGAAAGGGTTAAGGGTTTACACCATTTTGATCGCGAAATAATCGTATGAAAGTAAAGCAGATGGGTAACTCAAATCTCACTGAAAGACAACCCTTTCTCATTCGCCCTTAAACTCCCCCCTGGAAGTAGACCATTTTCAATAGCACGTGTTAACGTGGTAGTACTGGACACGTGACAGAGGTCTTGGTCATTCACGTGACTGACAACGTTCCCGGCATTCTGTTGACCAAGTCCGAACAACAACAACTGCATCATTCTATATTGATGGTCTCTCTCTTCTCGTCTCTGTCTCTCCTCCATTTCTAGTTTGTTCCTTTCCATGTCCAATTTTCTCATTTCTAAATCGAGTTTCATTTTCTCTAGCTCCTCTTTTTTCTGTTGGAGTGCGCTCTTTGTTGGTTTTGTTACTGGAACCGAGTTTGGGGGTACGGCATTTGATTGTATAGTGCTCAAATTCACCATCGGTGTAGTGTAATTCACTTTTATACAGTCATCTGCACGTTCTGTTTTGATGGTAATGTTATTATTAATCTCTTGCAGCTGTGGCCGGTTTTGTTTCGAAACAGCAGGTATATTTGGTGTGAAAGATGGTGGAGGTTGATAAGGCGGTGGAGGCGGCATCTGGAATCCATCTTGTATAAGGACGTGATTCTGTTGTGAAGATAGAAGTGCGGTCACTGGGGTTGGCAGGGTGTTAACAGCGGGAACCCAAAGGTTTCCGCTAGCTGTATAGGAATTAATTTCCGGTCGCGCGTCTCCTTGCAAAGAATTGAATAAGAGTGGGGATGTTTTAGATTTGTCAGTTCCAATGTTAAGACGTTTTGCAGATTTGCTGTTAGCACCAAATTTTCGTTTAGGCGTATGAGTGGGCGTCGACTGAACTTCCAAGTTTTGTCCATAATTAGGGTTTGTTTCTCTCTCAATTCGTTTCAAGGCTAAATTATCTGCGAGCATATTAGGTGAGGTGACTGGATCGTCTCCCATGATTATTCTTAGTTTGTCGAAATGTTTACAATAGATGATATTCATTTGTCCTTCTTTAACCTCGTCTTGAGTAATTTTGTAGGCGCGTTTCAGTGTGTGAATTCTTGTTTTGCACTGCTCCCATGATTTATCGAATCCCTTTTCAATCATTGCTTTAGAGATTAGTCGGTACACTGGTGTGTTGTGAGAGTATTCGTCTCTACTAGTGGCGTTTCGAGCCCACACTTCCATTAGAAAATCGGTTTCATCATCGGTCCATGCAGTCCCGCGTCGTTTTGTTTTCCTCTTCTGTCCAAATGGCCGTTCTGCAGTGTCTGTTTTAACGCTGCTATCGACTACCGGGGTTTGTTCAGCGAAGTTTTGTGTTTGTTCATTAACATCATCTGTCGTAAGAGATATTTCTATGATATTATCAGAAGCTGCACTGAGATTGCTGTTCGTATCAAAATCTGGGGGATCATAGCGTATCGGACCCATTGTAGTGGAAGCTGTCGAGTTATCTGGAATGGTTTTTGGTTCTTTTTCGCGTATAGTTGTAGGAAACACTTCCCCATTTATTTCTGATCTTTTTGGCGATTTTACTTTAACAGAGCAAGTGCTTTTGGTGTCAGATGGCACGTGACACGTGGCAACTCCATTCAAATTAGTTTCACTTACAGAATCACATGCTGGCGTTCTGTTTGTCGACAATTCAGCACTACTCATTTCATATTCGTAGTTGTTGTTGTTAGACAATGCATTGGTGTTTTGTTCTGTTAGGTTAGTGTCTATATGCTCTAAAGGGAGATTCGTGTCAGCAGATAAACCATCTTTAATATCATTGTTGTTTTCAACAATACTTCTTACGGGGCTATCGGTGCTTTGATTTGCCATATCTAATCTCAAAATATTTCTTCCGAGATTCAATGTAGAGGTATCTGTTTGATATAAATGCTGAACAATTTAATAATGCATTTTCAAATTGATAATATCGCATCCAGGTCTAGTATATGTGAAGTCTTTTCTGGGACGATAAATATCTTCAAGGTCGAGTGGTTTAGATGGTTAATTATCCTTATCAAATATGTATGTGTTAACTTTAGTGTTTTCAAAAACTGTATTCATTTTCTCGCAAAAATCTGGTCAAATAGGTCTTAAAATACCCTCTAAAGCGCCGATCAGCAGACGATGTTTTTGCCTCGGCTAAAAGTAGTGATTTATCAGCCAGACTAAAATACCGATACAAACAACGGGAGTGGTTTACGAATACACACACGAACCACGCGAGAGGTAAAACTTCTCTGAAGTTATCAAAGTTTTTGCACCATGAGTATATTTACCACGATTTAAATTAGGTAAGCAGGTAAATTTACATACGCTGCGATTGTAGTTTACTTCCAATAACTAGTTAATGTATTTCCATTCCATATTGGTCACCTCACTCACAAACACGATAAGCGCAAAACGCAGGGTGTAAATTTGCCCCGATTTATAATCCGTCTGCTCCAAATGTGTATATTTGCACTGTGTGCTATTTTTAGATCAACCGGTAACCCTTACCACGATTTATATTTAAATGAACCGGTCTGATATCAGTTTATCAGGATAATAGAATTAACCTATTCACACACAATCCCGCTTTTGGACCCAGCGAAAAGGCTTTGGAAAACAATGTGGAAATTAAGAATGTTTTGTTTTCCATTTGACTAAGAATTTAGAATTTCGTCAACTTTAAATTGTCTTCTTGAATTTGGACTTGTCTGCAGTCTTAAATTGTGTCGTCTGATCATGACACGAACCTTCCGCGTAGATGAATTTGGTTGTTTGAATGGGGTATTACGCCGCTTTTAATACCTTTTCAGCCATATCGCGGCGGCTGGAGCACCTAAAAATTGCGTCCTTGTATATGTCGCACCAGTACCACCACTACACCCTTTCCTTGCCTCTAGCTGCTATCCCACAGGTTTGCGATCCGTGTAGATGAAAGATAATTCGCAATTAATTCTTTGTTTACCATAACGATTTTATTCATATTTTCGCGACTTGTCACATGGTAAAGAACCGCCTTTAAAAAGCGAAAATAGTCGAGTGACGCTTGTAAAATTGCGAAGACTGATTTCGAGCCGGGTCGAAGGTGTGTTTCTGAACCTTACCTTATTTCTAATTGAACTCTGATGGATCCGATTTTTTTTTAATATTTCACATTAACACGGAGTTCACAGGAGGATGCTTGAAAAACCATTTGTAGTTTTTCTCCCCCCCCCCCCCCATGTTATTCAAATCAGAGAAATATAGAGTTTTAGATTACTTGGTACTATCCCCCGATTGTAATTTTGTAAACTAATGTTGTTATTCCAATAAGTACACACAACTTGGGGCTCAGGACCGTTTTGTTCAAATGATTACACAATTAAATCTCAGATAGCGACCTACCAGTTTGATCCAATCTTTTTCAGATCAACCCAACACAATGACGCTTTATGACGCCCATCAAAAACAATTGAGAAAACATTGTGTAAAATGAAGAAATTGCTTGTAACAAGCAATTTCTTCATTTCCACAATGTTTTCAACCCAGAAAGTTGAAAAAATCCAAAATTTCAAAAACCCTGGAATGTCGTCTGTAACTCCTTTCAATATGGAGCAGTCTAAAATTTTGCCATCTAGTAATGGGTTAAGGACTATAACAATTAAATCTTATCGAAATGATAAATTCTAGATGGGTTCATCTCGAAAGAGTTTGCAGAATGGACAATTCAAAGTGCTGTTAACCCATTAACACATTATCCCACACATTCACGCTCTGTTGAATTGAAGAAATGAAAATCAAAGGACTGAAAGTACTGATTAATGGACGCCCCTGTTGCTATAGTAGAGTGGTGTGCCCGTAATGGTTTAGAAAATAGCAAAGGAGACAGGTTTTAAAAAATAATAAATCGCACCTGATTTTGCACGACTTCTTTTCTTTAGCCTACAAACGTCCTACTGGATTTTCGAAACTGTGTAACACTGGTGGACGTCGTCTACGTCCCCAAATGGACGTCGTCTACGTCCACAAATGGACGTCGTCTTCGTCCACAAATGGACGTCGTCTTCGTCCACAAATGGACGTCGTCTACGTCCACAAATGGACGTCGTCTACGTCCACAAATGGACTTCGTCTTCGTCCACAAATGGACGTCGTCTACGTCCACAAATGGACGTCGTCTACGTCCACAAATGGACGTCCACAAATGGACGTCGTCTTCGTCCACAAATGGACGTCGTCTACGTCCACAAATGGACGTCGTCTTCGTCCACAAATGGACGTTGTCTTCGTCCACCAAAAGTTGTTCGGATATGGCACGTGATTGCTTGTTACAGGACATTTTCCCATTTCACATTTAATATTAATGTTTAGCTAGCTTAGAGTCGGCGTTAGTAGACAAAATTTTGAGGTCTTATCAGAGTTCAACGACTGCAAACTGCCACTGGAGGCTTCACGACTAAAACCATTGAATGCCTACGCCATTGAAAGTAGTCCTTATTCTGGAATATAGCAAATTTGCACGCTTTTGAAGCATCTCAAGAAACAAGCAATTTCTTCATTGTCCACACTGTTTTGTACCCTACAAGGCAAAGGTTTTCTAAATTACAATAATCATGATAACCTTTAACAAAGAAGATTACTCATATGCTTTGCTAGCTTAGAGTACTTTCACTTCTACATGGCGATATGAATGAACGCGTGTTTTTTCTTTGAATTTCGACCATTTGGCTTTTTTTCCATTATCTCTTTCGCAACTAGTTTTCATCAATGCGTCAAAATGCGTGATTTCGATTATTTTCGGGTTATCACATTGCAAGTAAGGCCTTGGTCGCTCACGGGTATGTCGCTCATGGAAAATGCTTGCCACTAACCCTATTCGGCAGACATTACAGTTTTGTAAAAAAAAAAAGATAAAAGCTGGCGCTATGAGATTTGTAGCAAGCTTGGACTCGCTCGTTTCAGCCCCCCCCCCCCCTCCCCAGTTTCCCCCCCCCCCCCCCTATAAGTCCATATATGCAAGCCTCTCGGGGAGTTTAACGTAATATATCAGAAGAACTATACTTCATCATAACAAACATGAATTTTAATCGTATTTTCATTTGGGCTAGTATCATGTATTGAATTTCGGCGTTTGACAAGGAAAGCGTTATATTTTAGCGAGAAACCAGTGGGGCGTTAAACACATCCGTCATCCGGATTTAATTTATATCGGCCTGTTCAACCTGTCTCGTTATTATGTATAAATTGGGCCAATCCAAACTCGAAAGGTCAAATGATCAAATTTGACAGCTCCTTCGCTCGCTTCCAATACTTTCTTACCTGTATCGGGAAAATAGTCCAATCAGAAATTACGTTAGATCATATCAGACCCCCTCAGACGAAATACATCTTGGATGACGATACCAACAGCGACGGGGTTACCTTTATTATTCCCGGATTATACCTCGCTCGAAATAATACATTGAAAACTGTTCGAAACGGTACGGGTTTGCACGGGCTCACCGGGGTCGAAACATTTCGCTTTCCACAGATTGTCGAAAAGTCGTCCTACCCATTTTTTAAGTATCAACTCTTACTGACCTACGCTGGATATGCTCTCTTTCTCAAGTATCTTGCCAGATTCACGGATAGTTTACTGCATTTAGACATTACATTTTTCACAAACAAGATACATCAGTCAATCGGAACACACTCGGTTATTCCCATAAACTGTGTTTGATTCGTTCGATTGTATATCAATAAGACTTGGGGTCAATCTAATTTTTTGTCATGAAATCCGCTCTTAACAAAAGTCGGTGCGTCGCTCACAATTAACCAGTCACAGAGTCAACCGACCGATCAATTCATTTATTCATACCGCCGGGACCTTAACTTTCAACTCCAACATTGACCGTCATTTTGTCAACCGTTTTTGTTGGTTTGGCGAATACAGCTTATTCAACCAACAATTTTACTTTTTTGTAACATGCTACTGGTTATAAATTTTGCAAAATAACGCAGATCAAAACCGAAGCGGAACTTCCTGTTGGGGTCACGGGGCCTAGGGAGTCAGTGGGCGGGGCCAGCGATTGGTCAATTTTATATGTAAACAAGCGATTTGCCTCCCTGAACGCAGGACTGGTTTCAAAAATCAAATATTGGTAAGAGTATTTAGAGGACAATACTTGTGTACTTATTGAGCACTTATCAATCGGATAATTTCTTTGGTTAAGAGAAGTGAGGCCCCAATAGACCAATCGCGAGTGTCAATCAAAGACTCAACCGACCAATCAAATTACCCTTCAGCGCGGAGTTGAGCTTTGACTCCGACATTGGCCACCATTTTTGTGAATCATTTATGTTGGTTTGGAGACTAAAACGTCGTAACTACAGCTTTTTCAAGCTGTAGTTACGATATTTAAGTGTCCAACCAGCTATTCCAATTTTTATTGCGGGCTAATTTGCAAACTAACGACGTTAAAAATCGAAGCGGGACTTCCTGTTGGAGTAGATGGGCGTTGCCAAAGAAGTAAGTGGGCGGGGCCAGCAATTGCTCAATTAGTATTATACTGACCCTTGCTTCCTGCAGTCAAGCTTGCCGAATCAAGGTGCTTGGAGCGGCTGATTACCGTACGGGAGGGGCAGATTGATTAATTTAACAGGGTTAAAGCCACTTTAACAGTATTTAAGTCATATCGCGGAGACTGGAGCACCTAACAATGGATTCCCGAGTGAGAAACAAATGTCGGAAAGGATATATGCAACCGCCGGGGATCGAACCCATGACATCCAATTATTGAAACTTGAGAGTCCGATACGCTATGACAGAGGGACAGACAGATGGTCTTTACAAGTTTGTTCATCAGTATGACAAACAACTTAAATTACCCATTCTTTCTCGTTTTCTTAATTTTAGACTGTCGAAATTCATCAGTTTTGCAGATGAAAACGTAAAGAGAATTTAAATTGAAAAATAACCTTTCATTAGGGAATAGATATTGTCGAAAAAGAAGATTTTGTTTGTCACAAACAATTTCTCCTTTTTCACCAATGTTTTTTATTATAAATTCAAATGGACGAAATAACATGGGATTGAACATGAAAGGTTAACCCATAACCACAAATCCCAGTTTCTGTTGCAATGAGTATTCTTATAGCCTGGAAAACGTGAGAAAAGGAGAACATGCTAGTGGCGTAGTCTAACGCATTTCTACTCGCCAAAATTTTTAGGCTAGTTCGAATTGAAAGAGGTTGCAGACGACAAAACATTCAGTTTAAATGTTAAACAAGAGCTGGTCACAGTCACGTGACAAATGCCCCCAAAGGACAGGGTCAAACATGTGGCACTTTGATTTGTTCACATGCATTTGTGATCTATACGTCTGGGTTTTTAATAAATGAAATTTTAATACATACAATAATTTCTATCAATACAGAATGAAATCGAGAAATGCATTATGGACGGATTTTTCTGGGGTCAATAGTAGGTCAATGGTCAAGGTCATTGGGTCAAGGTCATGTAAAGTGGTCCACCCAGTTCGTATCTGTCCAAATATGGAAGCAATCCATTGAAGAATAAGAGAGTAAATACAATTTAACCATTCCGGACGCAATCTAACCATTCTGGACGCCCCTTTGACCCCAGTTTGTAACCTTGACCTTTGAGATAGGAGCCTGGGTCTTTTTCGTGAAACGTCATCTGAAGGTGGTGAACATTTGTATGAAAGAAATTTGTACTTGTGTACATGATTATAGAAGTTACGGAGCGGACACAGCAAAAAGTGCCGATTTTTTACCTTTGACCCCAGATTGTGACCTTGACCTTAGAGATAGGAACCTGGGTCTTTTTCGCGACACGTCGTTTGAAGGTGGTGAACATTTGTATGAAAGAAATTTGTACCTGAGTGCATGATTATAGAAGTGACTGAGCGGACACGGCAAAAAGTGACGATTTTTGACAATTGACCCCAGATTGTGACCTTGACTTTAGAGATAGGAACCTAGGTCTTTTTCGCGACACGTCGTTTGAAGGTGGTGAACATTTGTATGAAAGAAATTTGTACCTGTGTGCATGATTATAGAAGTTACAGAGCGGACACGGCAAAAAGTCCCCATTTTTTTTTACCTTTGACCCCAGATTGTGACCTTGACCTTTGAAATAGGAACCTGGGTCTTTTTGCGACACGTCGTCTTATAGTCGTGAACATTTATGAAAAGCTATATTGAAATCCACTTTTGCATGTAGAAGTTACAGAGCGGACACGAAAGCGGGACGGACGGACTGACTGACGGACAGTTCGATTACTATATGCCTCCCTTTGGGGGCATAAGAATAAGGGCTAAATGGGTTAGTTATCATGCTATTACTTTTTCTTTTCACTATGTTTTCTTCAGCTATAGTTCTTCGAGATTGTGTAGTAATTGATTAAGATCTTTGACCCTTACTGACTAACAATGAATTCAAGACTTCTATCTACCTACAAAGTTTCATGTGTATGCCGGCAAAATACTAACGGAATATTGCTGAAGACAAAGTAACAGTAAAACACCAAAGGAAATTAATTAAAAAGAGAGCCAGTAGCCACATTAAGATCCTTTTTCTGTGCTGCAGCCTAGAATGGTCAAAACCTGATAATATGCACAAGGTCACGTGACTAGGAACATTCCGTAAAAAGTTCAGGTAAACTCTGTCCAAAATGGCGGAGGGTTGCGTTAAAGGAAATTTTGCATTATACTCCCTTTTTCTGTAACGCAGCCTAAAATGGCAAAATCCAGACAATATACTAAAGGTCATGTGACTAGGAATATTCTGTGAAAATTTCACTCATATCCACACAAAATGTAAAAGATGTGATACAAGACGCAGACGGACAGACGGACCTCCGAATGTTCGGGATAGACGGATGGAGATGATACCAATATACGACCACATTCAGCGGACGTTTTATCTCTTTCCAGTTCAAATCTTGAATTTTACGTCCGTTTTTATAATTGAGAAAAAAATGAAAAAGAAGAAATTACTTGTAACAAGCAATTTTTCCTTTTTCCATAATATTTCTAGCCATTTCTAACTATATGCATCTATTAGAGCACATGTTCAACATTTCAGACAACAATTCAGACCCACTAGTTCAGTTTGTAAAGCACTGGATTTGGAACCTTTTAGAAGTGGGTTTGAGCCCTAGGCTGTCATAACTAACAAGAGCCATGTTGGACATGGCAATCCCCCGCTGTAAATGCTTGACAGTAAACTGAAGCCAGTAAGATTTACGCTTCTTGTGCACTGCATTTCTTCTCAATGAGTTCGATAATAGATTTAATGCTTTCAGAGATATGCTCTGGATAAAATCTGAGTCTTAAAAACAACAAAGGGCAATAACTCCAAAGAGATGAAAGCAAGAGTTGTGGGTCTTGTGCATTGCACTTCTCCTCGACTAGATCTATCAACCTATGAAGTTTCAGGTTAATAGCTATTATACTTTCAGAGATATGCTCGAGACAAAATCTTATTCTGTAAAACAAGAAAGGGCAATAACTCCATAACTATGCAAGCAAGGGTTGTGTTTCTTGTGCACTGCACTTCTCCTCAATGAGATCTATCCTCCTATGAAGTTTCAAGTTGATAGCATTTATACTTTAGGAGATATGCTCTGGACAAGCTTAGTGAGGGAATCAGGGACGGAGATCATTACTACATCCCCTTCTCCCAAATGGGGGGGGGGGGGGATATTAACTGATTGTCTTGCGAGTATGACATTAACCAGTTGGCTTTGTGTGACGGTGTTATGCATCGAACACGTTAAAACGCGTAACTCCAAGTAGTTTAGTTAATACTTCTTATGTGTAAGATTTAACCTTTTCCATTTTTTCAAAATTTTACACCTGTCCGAATTCAAGGTTTTGCAGACGACAATTCAAAGTCAAATTTATTTGAAAAGTAATCATTCAGTAGGTTAGAAATATTGTTGAAAAAGAAGAAACTGCTTGTTACAAGCAATTTCTTCTTTATTCACAATGTTTTCGCAAGTATAAAATAAAGGGACGTAAATCAGAGCTTAATTAACAAAGAGTTCAGTTTGTAAGCTCTCGAATGCTTACAATCAAGATGAGCGCTGGCTATTAAGTGTCTTGCCAACACACTCACATGACAGTGAGGCTCGAACCTATGGGCCTCAGACTACGAGTCAAGCACCTTTTCCACACTGCCATCGATGCAGACCCCTTATTGCGCGACAGATCATACATATGTTACTGTAAAACATATATTCACAAAGCAAAAATGTTCTTTATTTAGCGAAGGCAATGAACGACATTAATTATATAACAGCATATAAAACTTATCACAGTAATTGTGTATATCACAGATTTTGTACATAACTGTTGCAGAAATAATATTGAATTTCATATTTCAGGCAAGAGCTGAGCTTTGGCTTTATGAAAACCATGAAATGTAGGACAATTAACTAGCGTAAGAGACAAAACTCTGCAATATACATTGTATTGAAGTGTTTGAGTAAGAGTCAGTAATTATATACATGAATTGTATTTCTTCCAAGAAACAATCCTGGGAGATATGTATAACAGAGGTAAAGACTTTTTATTAACCAACAAAATCTCCATTGAATGTCATTTATATAATTTGAGTTCCTCCCATTGGAGGATTATTTCCTTGAAACACTCAATGGTGAAATTATCCCATAATAACCATTATCACTCAATCCTGCGCTATGACACTCTGCTGAAATACAGATTTAGATGCTTTGTGGGAAAGAACAAATTTTGTCACTTGTTATTTGTCAAAGAACAAAAGTCTTAAAATTCATCACATTAACCCATTACCAGGCAACTAGATTTTAGGCTGGTCAGTATTAAAATAATTTACAGATAGCAATTTCAAGTTGGTAGAACTCAAAATATATCTGTCTTTCTAGGTAAAAAACAATGAATGAAGTATATGTTCGTAACAAGCAGTTGGTTCAGTTTTTGGTAATTTTCTATAACTCTTCCCTAGCATCATAAAAGAGTCCAATTGTGTGGGAATGGGTTAAATTAAACTTAATCAAATAATTTAGAGTCACTTAAATTCAATTAGTGTTTTTTGCATTAGATATTGAAGGGTGTGCTACTATATAGGAAGGCGGAGTGGCAGAGGGAGAAAATATTAGTTCAAATTATGAGGTATGGTTCTCATTTTAACAAATTGTTTTCAACGCCGGAGATGAGATTTGTCGTGAAGATTCAATTAGATGATGTTTCTTTGGACTCTGTAGACCCAGCTTGATGTGCGGTGGAGTGTGTGGCTCAATTACATCCCAGACATATGGATTGTAGACGCGAATCTGTAACAACCTGGCAGCCTCCAGATGACCTGAAATATTACACTTACTGACAAATATCATGTGCATGGGTTGTCAATCTTAACTCTTGTCATGCTGAACCTAGAATATTCCTGGTTTTGCGGGAGGTATAGACAAAGATCAGCATGTAGTCTGATCTTTGTCTAAACCATCTGCCTGTCCCTTTTAAGTCAGGGTTGTTTATGACATTTAATTTTCATCATAATTATAGACCTAGAAATAGTACTGTCAGTGCTTCTAGCACTTTGAATTTCATGACTTTTTGAAAAAATGATTTTATTCAACATGACAAGGGGTTATAATCATTTACTAAAGTAATATCCTGGTTGCCCGTAACTACATGTGTATGTGAAGAAGTAAATTCGAATATGTTAAATGAAGTCATTTATATAAACAACAAATAAATAATTATTGATATAGAATATTCATTTTGGGTATCCTCTAGGCACATGCTTTTTGTTTTGACTTCAGGACAGAATTAACGCTTTCTTGTTCAATCTCTGGATTACGTCTCTGTGATTTTAGAATTGAGAAAACATTGTAGAAACAGAAGAAATTGCTTGCATTAGGAATTTCTACCTTTTCTACAATATATTCTACCCTGCTGAAAGGTAATTTAAAAATTAAACCCACTTTAAATTTTTGTCCGCAAAACCTTTGTATTTGGACAAGAATAAAATTTTGCAAATAAGGAGAGGGTTCAATACATAAATTCCCTCCAGCATTTATGAAAATCAATTAACCTTTTACTGTTTTACAATATTTTAGACCTGTCAAAATTTAAAGGTTTTACAGACGACAATTTAAGGTTGATTTAATTTGAAAAATTATTATTCATTTGAGAAGAAGATATTGTGGAAAAAGAAGAAATTGCTTGTGACAAGCAAATTCTTCTTTTTCTACAATATTTTCTCAAATATAAAAAACACAGAGACATAAAAAACAAAGATTGAACAGGTATGATTGATAATTTGATTGATCGAATGAGGTTTAATGCCACTTCTAACAGTATTTCAGTCATACCACGGCGGCTGACGCACCTAACAATGAATTCCTGGGATTTCTCACACCAGTACTACCTCTACATCCTTTCCTAGCCTCCAGCTGCTATCCCACTTAGGTTTATGATTATCCACCCATTGGTGTGAGAAGGATTAATAAAGTCATGTGATTATTTGTAGGAAATACTTGCAGATTTCAGATCAAACTTCTTACAATACATGTTGTAGGGGGTGAATATAATATAAACAGCCACTTTAGAGTAAATTCATGCAGAATGTTAACATGAAAATGTTTTTTCCAATAAAGCAAAACAAAAGCCGTCTGAGACAGATTATGCTCCCCAAATAAGGCTTTGTCACAAAACTGTATGCCAATATTGGACAAAAAACTTCTTATTGAATGCAACTATAGTTTGAGAGTTCAGTTCACAAGAAATTTGGAAGTTTGACAAACATTGAAGGAATCTGTTTATCATATGGTAAAGGGTTAAATATTTTACCTTGACCATCAAAGTTATCAACGAAATGTCTCCATACAAAAAAAGTGAAGACTCTAACTTGAGTAACCTTACAGAAACATTAGACTGATTTATTGTAAAGTAAGAAATAAAATGTAAAGCTTCATAGCATTAAGCCCCCTTTTAGCATGGTAGGATTCATGAGTCAAAAATTAAAATAAACATTATCTAGGGCATTTCATAACATTTATATAAAGTAACAAGAAATTTTGGCAGTTGGTAAAGGAGGTATATTTAAAAATTAATGACCTTGACAATTTGACCTTGACCTTGACTAATGACCTTGAACTTAGCTCCAACAGAAAGTCCATGTCATAAGAAATGCACATGTAAAATATGAAAGCTGTATCACTTACCATTGTATACTGATGGGCGATGTAAAAGTTAAAATTGTCAAAATTTTGACCTTGATAAATGACCTTGACCTTGACAGATGACCTTGAACCTAATACCAACAGAAAAGTCATGTCATAAGCAATGCACATGTAAAATATGAAGGCTATATCACTTACCATTGTAAACTTATAGACAAAGTTTTTCGAACTTTTTACCTTGAGAAATGACCTTGATCTTGACAGATGACCTTGAACTTAGTACCAACATAAAGTTACTGTCATAAGCAATGCACATGTGAAATATGAAGGTTATATAACTGACCATTGTAAACCTATGGACAATATAAAAAAGTTTAAATTTTTGAATTTTTTTTAATTGAGAAATGACCTTGAGCTTTACAAATGACCTTGAACTTAATACCAACAGAAAGGTTTTGTGCTAAGCAATGCACATTGGAAATATGAAGGCTTTATCACTTACCATTGTAAACTTATAGACAAAGTTAAAGTTAAGATTTTAAAATTCCAACCTTAACACATGACCTTGACTGATGACCTTGAACTTAGTTCCAACAAAAAAGGTTTGTCTCAAGCAATGCACACGTGAAAAATGAAGACTATATCTGTTACCAATCAAAAGTTAAGGCCAGTATAAGATTTTGCAGGACAAAAATGGAGCCTACGTAAAGCTTATAACATTAAGGCCCCTTTTCCCATGAAACGTAAATTTTCGATACTTTAAGGTCAAGAGGATCTGATTTGCTACTCAAATATGAAATTCAAAAAAATTCTGACGATTAGACTAGGAGAAATCAGCAAAAAACTAATTTTTACATTAAGGCCCCCTTTTTCCATGACGCAGCCTTGAATTGAGAAAATTCAAATGTGGTCTCTTGGCAATTTTCTTGGAAGATTATATATGAAGTTTCATCCAATTAGGCCCAGGAGTTCCTGAGATATGACATCAGACGGAAGGACGGACGGACGGGCGCTCAAGCAGGCGACTATATGCTCCCCTGAAATCGGGGATCATAAAAATATGTTCAATAGTTGCTGAGAAATTGAGCAGACAAGAAAAAGCGACAGACTGACGGACAGACCGTCCAACAAGCTGACTCCTATATACCCCCAAACATAGTTTTTGGGGTATAATGAATTTCAAAGCTTTCAACAGCCGCCGTCATAGCGCAGTTGGTAGGGCGTCGGACTGTCATTCTAGAGGTCCCGGGTTCGATTCCTGACGGCGGCACTCATCCTTTCCCACTATTTGTCTCTCACCAATGGGTCGATAAACATAGACCTATGTGGGATAGCAGCTGGAGGCTAGGAAAGGATGTAATGGTAGTACTGGTGTGAGAAATACCAGGAATCCATTGTTAGGTGCTCCAGCCGCCGCAATATGACTGAAAGATTGTTAAAAACGGCATAAAACCCCATTCAAACTAACAAACAATCAAAGCTTTCAACATACATGGTAATTAGCCCATCCAGATATTATCAAAATCTTTGCAGGAATCTGATAAGGGTTATCTAAGGATCATTCTGCAAAATTTGGATGAAATCCATTCACTGGTTTCTGAGAACATTTTTGAAGTTTCACCATATATGGATTAGACCTGCCTATAAAAAGCCATGTTTTTCATAAAATCAAAATTCTTTAAAGGATTCTGATAAAAGGTCGAATATGGATCGTTTTTGTGAAATTTGGTTGAAATCCATTGCCTGATTTCTGAGAAGAAAATTTTTAAACCTTTAACCACAAATGGAAATTAACCCGGCCCTTTTAGGCCAAGTTTTTCATCCTAACAGAATTCTTTGAAGGAATCTGATATAGGGCCATCAAATAATCAGTCCTGTAAAATTTGGTTGAAATCCATTGACTTGTTTCTGAGAAGAAATTTTTAAAGGTCTCACCTATATGGACATAATCCCTTCCTTTTAAGCCATGTTTTTAATCTTATCAAAATTCTCTGAAAGAATAAAGGGTCACCCAAGGATCAATTTGTGTAAAATTTGGTTTAAATCAATCAACTGGTTTCTAAGAAGAAGATGTTTAAACCTAAAATCATAAATGGAAATTAGCCCCGCCCTTTAAGCCATGTTTTTCATCTGATCAAAATTCTTTGAAGGAATCTCATAAAGGGTCACCCAAGGATCACTTGTGTAAAATTTTGTTGAAATCCATTGACTGGTTTTTGAGATTTTTTTTAAAGGTTTCACCATTTATGGAAAAAAATCCCCCTTTTAATCCATGTTTTTCATATGAACAAAAAGTATTTGAAGGAACCAGATAAAGGGTCACCCAAGGATCATTTCTGTGAAATTTGGTTAATTTCTATTCTGTACTTTATGATGATTTTTAACTTAAAGGTTTATGAACGGATGCACGCACACACACACAACAGACACTATGCAATGATAATAGCTCACTTGCTTTCAGCTAGTGTAGTTAAAAATGCTCTCATTTGCTATTTTTGTACCTTTAATTCTGAATGAAATTGATCAGAAAAACCTTGTTACTCTGCAAGATTAATTATAAGTATTAGAACTAAATTAACTCTTGTCATGCTGAATAAAATCTGTATTGAGAATTACGTCAAAATTAAAGGTCTCAAAGCACTGTAAGGCTAATATTGTCGGTCATTATTTCTTTTGACAATTGATTTTGTAAACAATTCTAGCTTGAAAGGGACAAAAAGGTGGTGTACACAAAGATCAGATTGCACATATGTGCATTCTGATCTTAGTTTATACCTCCTGCCAAAACAGGAATACCAATGGTTCAGCATGACAAGAGTTGAGACAAACCATTATTAACAGCAATATCCACCGGATAGATACCATCTATACTACACTTGTAAGGACTAGCTCCTGAAATCAGATCAAAATGTTTGTAACATATTGTATAGGATAACACAACCTTGACATTATACAAATTATCAAACAAAGAAGTCACTGTTGTTGTCATTTGTTTTTGTCCTTCAACAAGACTTAACCCATTTCCAAAAGTGAAAAATATAGACTGGTCTTAATTGAAAGAAGTTGCAGACACATTTCAAATTGTGCGAAAATTGGGGGGAGGGGGAGAGCCAAATAGGTTAGAAAACATTGTGAGACAAGGCAAAATTGCTTGTTACATGCAATTTTTTCTTTCAAAAGAAGTCTTCCATGGTCATATTTCTTCCAGACATCAGCAAGTGTCATTGTATGGAAATGGATAAAGGACAAAAACAAATCATAACATGTGTGCCATTGTCAAAATTTATGTACACCCCCACATAGCTGCCATTTCAACTAGAAGCTACATACAGTTTACAGTGTAAGAATTCCTCGCAAGTGCCTAGATATGACATATAGTGGTAGACAGAAAAGGAAGACAGCCTCTATAAAGGATTAATTATTGGCTTTAAACAACCAGTTTAAAAATAAAATTCAATTTCAGTCCCTTAAAAAGTTAAAGAAATTTGTTGTACAAAAAAGTTTCCATTAAACAGCCTTTTAATTTTTCTGTAATACAATGCAGAAACCCTTTAACCCTTTCCCGTTCAAATACGGGATTTTACGTTCCTGTGACTTTATACTTGAGAAAACATTGGTGTAAAAGAAGAAATTGCTTGTAACAAGCAATTACTTCTTTTTCCACAATGTTTTCTACCCTATTGAATGGTTATCATTCAAATTAAATCCAATTTAAAATATTGTCTGCAAAACCTTTGAATTTGGACAGGTCTAAAATTTCCAAAAACGGGAAAGGGTTAAACCATTCCATATTCCATTCCATTTTTCAAATTGTTGTTTACAACTTCTTTCACTCTGGACCAGCATAATTTTTTGTCATCTGGCAATGGATTAAGTATAACCTTGACGATATGTGAAAGGCCATTTGCTGACAAATACGTGGCTTCCAAAGCCACCCAGAAATATAAAATGTGTTGTGTGATCATGAAATGGGCTATCTTACATATGAAGATACAGACAAAAATGTAGCCAAGTTATGTGATCTTTTGCAACCAATTTACGGATCACAATGGCCATCAAAAAATCAATAGACCAATCAAATCATCAATTTAGACCAGAGATGAACTTTGAACTCTGACATTGGTTGGTATTTATATGAAGCATTTTTTTCTGCGGGAGTCAGTTTGTGGGGTTAGCAATTCGTCAATTGTCAAAGGTATTGGGGAGGAGTAGAGCCTTGATTGAAATGAAATTCAAAGTTGATTACTGAAAAAACAGGCATCAGTCAGAGTTAGATATATCAAGTTATATGCAAGACTGAATTCAAGTATGTCTATGAATATCTGTAACAGATAGCCCCACAAAATGCTATCTTTTAAAAACTTCAACTGAGACATTGACCCTTTGTATATTGAAAGACAATCTTTGCCTGGCTTTATCATACCAATAGCAAGAACTTTGCAGAGCGGTGCATGAGAAGCAGAATGGGCGGGTCAGTGAAAAGACAGTGTAATTTTAAGCTATTTTGCTAATTAAGGGCAGATAATTCCGAAACAACAAAAGGCCTCAAAATGATTTTTGTGCCATGTACAACTAGACATCATACAGATTCATTCCAATTCAAAATGTACAACCTGGGTAAAAAAATGCTAAAAATGCGTAAAAAACAAGGACAGACAGACAGATAACCAGAGCCATGACATAATACAATCCTTCAGGTGTATCAACAATGCTCCTGACATAATTTCACGGACTTACTATACCACACACTGACTAATGAAGTATACTTCTAAATACCAATGCACAAGCAGTCACATTATTAAGTCTCTAGAAATAAATCTAAAACTTTTACCATAGTTCATCAGCAGTTTAATGATTTCAATTCTACCACCTCCTGCAGCTCTGTGTAAGGGGACATAACCATGATTGTTTGCCTGGTTAACATCACAGCCTTAACAAAAAAATTGGTCAGAAAGTCATAGGAAAATACACTGCAGGAAAGGAGTTGCAGGAAACAGTAACAGGAGATTGAGCCTAGACATTAACCAGTTCCCACAGAATGACACTTTTCGATGCCCCCTCAAGGAAATCAAATGTTAAAACTTTATACAAAATGAAGAAATTGCTTGCAGCAAGCAATTTCTTCATTTTTCACAATGCTTTCAACCAGAAAGTGGAAGAAAATCTAAAATTTCTGACTTTAAATTGTTTTCTGCAACTTCTTTGAATTTGGAAAAGTTTGAAAGTTTGCGTTTAGTAAAGGCTAAATATCAACTTTCAAATCTTGATAGAATTTGAAAATAAAAATCTACCACAAAGAATTTTTGTGACTTGAGCCATTTACCACTTTTCCTACTTTTATCCTTGCTTACATAAACCTGATATATGACTTGGTGGAAAACTCTGTGAAAAAGGAAGATATTTCTTATCACAAGTAATTTATTCCTGTTTTCACAATGTTTTCTTTCCCATAATTTTAGCATTTAGATATAAATCCTGCTATCATCTTTTGTAACTTTCTTGCCTATGTCTTTTATTCCTTTATTAATATGATACTCTGAATTACTTAGAAATTCTTTGGGTTTCATGGTCTTAGTAAATAACTTTTTCAAATTGTACATCTACTCATGATTGAGAACAATTATGCCATGGACATGCTTTTTAAATTTTAACCCTTGTCATGCTGTATAAATTACCTTGCTGAATTGCTGTAAAATCAAAGGACTGAAAGTACTGATAGAACTTGTTGTTGAAAAATCAACATTTCTTTTAGAAACCAATTTCATAAACAACTCTGGCAGGAAAAGTACAAGCAGGAGGTGTAGATCAAGATCAGACTGCACTTAAGTGCAGGCTGATCTTGGTCTACACCTCCTGCCAAAACCGGAATATTCCGGGTTCAGCATGACAAGGGTTAACATTCGTAGCTGTGTCCTTGACCTAAGAACAACATGAATTAATTTTTCAAATGGCACATCTACTGATAATAGAGAACAATTTTGCAAAGTTATTTTCAAAGTTATTTTCAAATCTATCCATAGTTGAGGGATCTATGCTCTGGAAATGCTAAATTTTTACATTCAATCTTTAGCTGTGACCTTGGAGCTATCTGATGGTTTGTTTCAAATTTCACATCTACTCATGAAAGATACAAAGTAATTTCAAAATCCACCTATAGTTCAAGGAGCAATGCTCTGGAAATGCTGAATTTCAACAATTGAGCTGTGACCTTGACCTTGGAGCTATCTGATTTTTTTTCACATGATACAACCACTCATGATAGAGAATGATTGTGCCATGTTATTTTGAAATCCATCGATAATTGAAGGAGCTATGCTGTGGACAAGGTCATTTTCATACAAAATATCAAAGTTCTATGCCCTCTGGGTTAGGTGAAGAAGATTTTTAAAGATTTCTTTAAATTTCACTTTTGTTGCCATGGCAACTGGACTTTTCAACAGATTTCAATTATTTCAGCTATTTCAAAAGGGGAACGCCAAAGGAACATTTCTGCCAAATTTTGTTTGAATTTGCTTAATGGTTGGAAGATGTTGTTTAAAAATCCTTCTTTGTTTCTTCTAAGAAACACACCCATTGCAACCAGAGTTTTCAACGGATTTCAATTCTTATAGCTATTTTCAAAGGGGACCACCTAAGGAACATTTCTGCCAAATTTGGTTAAAATTGTCCTAGTGGTTTGGGAGGAGATTCTGTTTAAAGAAATTGATTAAGGACGTCAGACGCCAGATACCAGCCGGATACTGGACAAAAGGGTGATCACAATAGCTCATCTGAGCACTTCAAACATTTTCTTTGTTTATCACTATATTTTCAGAAGGTGTAAAGTAGCAAACTGGTTGGGAATTGATTAAATTTTCTCTTTTAATTTATTGAATGCAAAGATATACAAGCACAAACTGACAATACTTACCAGCTAACATTAAGTCCTCTAGCACAGTATGATCACTATGTCCATGGTTTATCACAGCATAGGTAGCTAGATATAGACTTGTATCACCAGCATTGGTTCTACTCTTAATATTTCCCCCTGAAACACAAAATCAATGAACTGCAATTATTTGAATGTCTTACCACAGAGGAGTTCTGGAAGAAAGACAAATCGGATAACATTATTTTTAAAGTTATGAACCCCATTCTCTCATCTGTAACAGGCTGAAATATGCCTTAATCAGTGAATGCTCCGTCACTAGGATAAATCATGGTCAGATTGATATCATTTAGGTATGCACTTCTAGAACATGAGATTCTAAATATTGTGCAAAGCCTAAGGTCGAAGTATTATATTGATATTGTTGTTTAATAATAAGGGGCCTATGACTGCTTGATGAAAATGAAGTAAAAAAACCAAAGGGTTTTAATCCAACAAATACAATGCACGTAGTTATGGTTCTTTCAAACTGAACTTTTTTTTATTGAGATTTTTTAATCCAAGAAGTTTCAAAATGAGAGGTGAAACATTTTTTGAGTTATTGTCGCAACAAAAATCAATTTCAGGAATTAGCAAAGGGCAATGACCTTAAAAATGTGAGCTATGGATCTTAGGCACTCAACTTCTTTTAATGATTATATCCTTCATACATGTTCTTTTTGAGTAAATCTATTTTGAAATTCAAAAGTAACTCTCTGGACAAAGAAGAAGTCTCTGGACAAAGAAGAAGTTCAAAATTAACAAAAGACAGTAATTCCCAAATTATGAAGTAAAGAGTTCTGATTTTTGTGCACTGAGCTTCTCCCATCTGAGATTTTTCATACAGTAAATTTCATAAACCTACCTTGCATACTTTTGGAGTAATACTCTGAACAAAGGTAAAGTTCAAAAATTAACAAAGGGAAATAACTTTGAATTTTGAAGTGCAAGTTTAGGTTTTTGTGCACTGCAGTTCTCTTTCATGAGATTTATCAACCTGTACAGTTTCTTGATTCTGCCTTAGACACTTATCTAGTAATGCTTCCTACAAAAAGCAAATTCATAATAAAATAAACAAGGTGCCAAATTGTCACAAGATACGCCCGTCACACTGCTTAATATAAACTGGGTGTTGAATAGAACTGAGGTTATTTTGAATGATTTTTGTCAAACAAAGTATGAAAAACAACAAAGGGCAATAACTCAAAATAAACGCTAGGTAGAGTTATGGTTCTTGTACACTGCACTCCCACTTGGTGAGCTCTATCCATCCATGAAGTTTCATGATTCTAGCTATAATACTTTTAGAGATATACTCCAGACAAGATTCAAGTATGAAAAACAACAAAGGGCAATAACTCAAAAAATAGGCTAGGTAGAGTTATGGTTCTTGTGCACTGCACTCCCACTTGGTGAGCTCTATCCATCCATGAAATTTCATGATTCTAGCTATTATACTTTTAGAGATATACTCCGGACAAGATTCATGTATGAAAAACAACAAAGGGCAATAACTCAAAAAATAGGCCAGGTAGAGTTATGGTTTTTGTGCACTGCACTCCCCCTTGGTGAGATCTATACACCCATGAAATTTCACGGTTCTAGCTAGTATACTTTTAGAGATATACTCCGGACAAGATTCAAGTATGAAAAACAACAAAGGGCAATAACTCAAAAAATAGGCTAGGTAGAGTTATGGTTCTGTACACTGCACTCTTACTTGTTGAGCTCTATCTATCCATGAAATTTCATGATTATAGCTATTATACTTTTAGAAAAATCAAAGGTGAAAACAAAGGGCAATGACTTAAAAAAAATGATGATTAGATTTGTGGTTCTTATGTATTGCATTTCTCATACATGAGATCTATCCACCTATGAAGTTTAATGATTGTAGATTGTATACTTTATGATTTATGCTATGGATAAATATTAAGTTAAACAAGAGGACCATGATGGTCCTATATCACTCCCCTGAGTATGATGGCTCAAGGCTTTATGATATATACAAAATATCAAAGCCTTACACCTAATTACTTTGGAGAAGATTTCTTAGAGATTTCTCCTTAGTTTTATTTCGTTTCTTTAGTATTAATGATTGGATCATTAAATAAAATATCATTTTTATGCAACAATATTCAATTGCTCCCAACAAATTGTTTATTTACCGATAAAAAGTTGCAGAATTCCTTTTGTCACCTAGTCATGAAACAAAAATGGCAGTGACTGTTGATTTTGACATTGTCAAAAATATGTAAGGTAAGGCTCATGTTTGGAAGCATTTAGGCCTTTTGAAAAAAGGGAGGAAAATGATGTTGAAGATAATTTGGCTGCATGCATATTTCTATGATTGTGGTAAAGTGCAGAGGAGAAACTACCAATTTAACATGTCATCTTGACACAACCCGGCCCTTTTTACGAGCCTTCCATCGATAATTTGTAATAAACATTCCCTTTTTACGACCCCTAAATATCAAAAGGGAATGGACACTCCTCAAAAATCACCATTTCAATACCAAAAACAATGTTTGTTGTTTCATGATATTGATCAGTATTGTAAAAATAGTTGTAAAAACAATTCCAGCTATCAGGTTGGGTCTTGTGTTGACATGTTGATAGTCTTAGGAATGTTAACTTGCGATTAGACTTGTTAATCATTCATGGTAAATAACATTGCAATACATATTGTGATATAGACATGAATATCACAATATATTGGGTCAGTGGTGATACACTTTCTGGAGTGATACCCATCCCTAAATATGACAATGTTCATAGCATATTTTCCATCAAATCCCTGAAGGGCCTGACAGTTGGGACAACAGACAGACTGTCTGGTATTCATTACATAAACATAAGGCTGTTTGCCCTTGACTGATCAAATGAGATCGATCCATGTAGAGGAGGCTAATTCAAGTATATTTTGAGTTCTATTTTTAAGCTTAGTGTGATTGGATCATGCATTTAGGTACTATTTTCTTACATTTGACTTAATATCACACAGGTTAATCAAAAGAATCATGGATTATTTGAGGTGAATTGTGTTTTGAATTATGAATATTTTTTCCACTATTTATAGACATCAGAAGATATTTCTTCTCAGTGTTGCACGACAAGCAGTTTTTAAATCATCATAGAAAATGCAGAGACTTAATTAATTGGGTTGAAAGTAACTTCTTATTGTGTAAATCTGATTTCTTTTTCTCATCAGAGATACTTTCAGTGCTTTGACTATACATATTATTGAACTTCAAATCCCAGATGAAATTTGAAATGAATACTAAAATAAATAAACCTAGATACAGATAAAAAGATCATACATATCATCTAGGAAAAAAATATTTGCGTTTTGGTCGAACATTTCTGAGTACAGATGATGTGATCAAAATAATCTTTTCTCTACCTCATAAGGGTATATTACTAAACAAGAGGGCCATTGGACCTGTGGCCCTGACCTGAGATAAAGGCACTTTTTCTTTCAACAGTCCAATTTCATGTTAAGGTTAGGATTTATGGTACAAGTGGGCCATACTTACATATATAGACTATGTACCTGGGGATTCAAAAGTCTTATTTACAAATTCCAAGGCAAATTTGAAAGAAGGAATTAACTTTTTTCTCTCTCTGGATCCATGGGATATAATTTCAGAAATAAGAAAGAAGCCAGTGAACTGACGCTTCATGCCTATTACCCCTGTCAGGTGTCTGCCCCTGGCGACGCAAGGATCATGATTTTAGCTATTTTGAAAGAGGTCAATATACTGATGTTTCATGCAAAATATCCTTCTGGGTCAGGAGGGAAGATTTTTAAAGATTATTTTAAAATTTCACTTTTGTTGCCATGGCAACCAGAGTTTTTAACAGATTTCAACTTTCTTTTTGGCAATTTTTAAGGGGGACCACCTAAGGAACATTTCTGCCAAAATTGGTTAAAATCAGCCTAGTGGTTTGGGAGGAGATGTCATTTAAAAATTGTTCTTTATTCATTTATAAACCCCAGCCCCGGGGGCTCCGCTCCTGGGAACCCAAGGATCATGATTTCAGCATTTTTGAAAGAGGTAAATATACTGATGCTTCATGCAAAATATCAAGGCTCTACACCTTCTTGGACAGGAGGGGATGATTTTTAAAGATAATTTTAAAATTTCACTTTTGTTGCCATGGGAACTAGAGTTTTTCACAATTTTCAATTTTTTTTTAGCTATATTTAAAGGGGACCTCCTAAGGATCATTTCTGCCAAATATGGTTCAAACTGGCCCAGTGGTTTGGGAGGAGATGTCATTTAAAAATTGTTCTTTATTTCTATAGAAACTCCACCCCCCTGGGGCTCCGCCCCTTGGGATCCCAAGGATCATGATTTCAGCATTTTTGAAAGAGGTCAATATACTGATGCTTCATGCAAAATATCAAGGCTCTACACCTTCTTGGACAGGAGGGGATGATTTTTAAAGATTATTTTAAAATTTCACTTTTGTTGCCATGGGAACTAGAGTTTTTAACAATTTTCAAATTCTTTTTTAGCTATATTTAAGGGGGAACAACTAAGGATCATTTCTGCCAAATATGGTTCAAATTGGCCCAGTAGTTTTGGAGGAGATGTCATTTAAAAATTGTTCTTTAATTCTATATATAAACCCCACCCCCCTGGGGCTCCGCCCCTTGGGATCCGAGGATCATGATTTCCGCTATTTTGAAAGAGGTCAATAAACTGATGCTTCATGCAAAATATCGAGGCTCTAAACCTTCTTGGTCTGGAGGAGAAGATTTTAAAGATTATTTTAAAATTTCACTTTTGTTGCCATGGCAACCAGAGATTTTAACGGATTTCACCTTTTTTTTTAGCTATTTTTAAAGGGGACCACCTAAGAAACAGTTTTGCTTAATTTTGTTCAAATTGGCCCAGTAGTTTTAGAGGAGATGTCGTTTTAAGAAATTGTATACGGACGACACACACCGGATGCCAGGCGATAGGTATCACAATAGATTATTTGAGCACTTTGTGCCCAGGTGAGCTAAAAATTGTGAGTATCTTCTGAAAAAATACAATTTTTGTACAAGAGAAAACCTATCTTTTAACCATTATATTGTCAAACAAAAAAAGAAACGTAGAAAAAGCAGAAAAGAGCTCTTGAGAAACCATGACCTAATTCGGCTTTTCCATCCATCTGGTCAGTACACTAAATCAGCCTATCAAAGATATGTCATTTATCTGGGATATAACCATTGTCTCGAGGATTAATGCATTTACTTGTCACAAAATAATCTGTAGCAATTGTTTGAAATCAAACAACAAATACAATTTAAATCAGAAAATCAACATTCTTGTTTAGTATCACGGCAGGATATCAATAAGTGCCCATGAGTAGTACACCAAAAAGGTGTTAATAACCTGCATTCAATAGGTTATATTGGGCTCTTAGGTCTGACTAGATTTGAAATCATAAATAACTCCACAAAATCATTTTTGAATACATTAATGTAAGTATAAATCACAGATTATAGCATTTTATACTTAAAAATACCAAAATAAGTGAATATTGTCTATACAATTTCCTACAGACCCATTTAATATGTACAGAGCAGTACGGCTCCATATAACTCTTATGGTGTGTTTCAAGAATCAAATGTATCAAAGCTCAATTTCTAGTTGATAATCTGTTTCACTGAAGATAACAGACATGAAATTTGCATATTTAGACTGATTTCTAAGAAATACAAAATGATGTGAAGATACACACTGTCATTTCAAATTTGTTTTTTTAATCAAGACTAATGATCTAATTTTTTGTATGTATCATAGCTATTTTCACACAGAATAAAGTTTGCCTGTAAATTCCAAAATTTGGAAGAATTTACAACAATTTCGTATTGACCCTTCAAAATGAAGCCACTTTTTGAAAGAGTGTCCCAAAAGTTGTAATACGGCCTGATAACACAGAAACATAACTGTGAGGGTGTTGATTCATCCAGGGTCATCGGGTGAATACACCAGATACTAAAATTGTGCGAAAAAAATGAGTAGCTTTAGACCTTTGGTCTGCCACATCTCAGAAAAAAAAAAGTTGTATTGTCATCTCAATCTCCCCCTCCCATTCAATAAACACAAAACAGGATTACCTTTTGATAGCATATAGTTAATTAGCCTTTTATTTCCAGTGAGACAGGAGCTCTGTGAATGGATAAATAAGGAATTTTTCACTTAATTATTAGTAGCAAAGAAAAATACATATGTACCTTCTTATTGTTATTACAATCAAACTTACCACTTTTGCTTCTAGGTACAGTAAAACCCCTCTAATACGACCACTTACGGTACTTTCTGAAAGTTGTCGTCATAGCGGGGTGGTCGTTATACTGAGATTTGGTCGTTTGTTGTCAAGTAATTCATGTTTATTTTATTTTTCGATATTTGAATATATTAATAGTAAACATACAAAAATGAAACTATAAGAACATGTATTACAGCGGAATCTTATGTCATTTTTCAAATATACGATCTTTGGTAAGTTCTACTTTCTCTATTCTCCAATTGATCCATCTGATTCAGAAGTTCGACCTCAGATTATTTATTCGTAAGTACAGGTTCAAAGTGTCAAACTGTCGATATCATATCTTCTATAATGCGAATAACAAGCATCATTTATTGAAATCAAAATTTAATTGCTAATTAATTTTTTGGAACGCTGTAAACAAACTAATCGTAACTTCTCGGATACATTTTCACTTTCGAATTTATTACTCGAGTCAAAACCTGTGACACATTCAAATAACAATTAAAAATAATACTAGATATAATTTCTAAAAGTGATCTGCCACTTTAATCATAACACCTATTATAATAAGGGTTCAAATTCAGAATACAACTGGAGGTACTCAGGAGAAACTGTTGAAATAGTTAACAATTTTAATTATTTAGGGATTGTCTTTACAAACGGAGGCTCATTTCAACAAGCTACAAACTCTTTGGCTGGGAAAGGACTAAGAGCAATGGGATCTCTTTTTCATTTGATTAAAGGTTATGATATTCCCGTGAAAATCCTATTAAATTTGTTTGACAGTTACGTTACATCCATTCTGAATTATAATTGTGAAGTCTGGGGTTTCATCCAATCAGAAAATATAGAAAGAATTCATAGGAAATTTTTAAAGCGCATGCTCAATGTAAAACAGTCAACGAATTCACTTGCCCTCTTATCGGAAATAGGGAGATTCCCGCTTATAGTTAATAGACATATTCGTATAATCAAATATTGGCTAAAACTGTACAGTAAAAAGAAGAACAATTATATTTTAACATCAATATTACAAAGCCAGCGTTAGAAATTGAAAAAGACCCCGAAGTTAAAAACTGGAGTAATAGAATTAAAAACTATTAGAGACTTCAGGTTTCAGTGAAGTTTGGTTTTACCCTGATTAGGTACATATTGAAAAATTTAATCCAATCTTTGAAAAAAGAGTCAAAGATATATACATAAGTAAATGGCACTCATCCAGTGGTAATTCTTCTTCCCTAGTTTTGTTTTGTAACCTTAAATTGAGTTATGAAATGTCAAATTATATTATACTCCTTGAAAATAGAAAACAACGTAATATATAAGCAAAGATTAGATTATCCTCACACGATTTAAAAGCCGAAACAGGTCGCCACCAAAATATCAACAGAAATGATCGAATATGCGAATTATGTACCTTAAGAGATATTGAAGACGAATTTCATGTCACTTTGATTTGTCCCTATTATAAGGATTTAAGATCTAAGTATATCCCTACTTTTTACCATAAACATCCTAATATGTATAAATTAACCACATTACTTAATACTGATAATAAAAAGCAACTTATAAAACTGTCATCATTCTATTTAAATGCCTCACAGTTGAGAAGAAACTTTTACTTGAT
This sequence comes from Fragum fragum, assembly GCA_946902895.1. Classification (NCBI taxonomy): domain Eukaryota; kingdom Metazoa; phylum Mollusca; class Bivalvia; order Cardiida; family Cardiidae; genus Fragum; species Fragum fragum. The sequence goes on from OX336377.1 coordinate 4,648,363, forward strand.
CGAGTCTGAATAAATATATTCACATTTTTCCAAGGCACCTTTTTTTGTTTTTTGTTTTTGTGTATGGACGACAAAAGGGTTGTAAAAACAGCTAGAGATAAGCTGTGTTTGCAATTTTTTGTGGGCCCAGAAACGGTCTCCTATGACTTATTTACTTTAAGCTACATTATGATACTCTCATTATTAACATGGTATAATTATTATTGTTTATTTATGCAACTGTTTTTTTCCATTGTATGTTTTATAACATGCTATTTTTTGGACTATGAGCTTACATGCTCAACATCTGTAATAAACTTCTGTTCTGTTCTGTTCAATATCACATAATCAAAAATCCGATATTGTATTTACAATGTATTCGTACCCAATTAGTGTCGCTCTTATCAAGGTGTGAAATTCGGGTGGTCAGTCTCAATGTGTTAAGTTACTGGTCGTTTTAGTGGGGTTCAAAATAGTGTATCAGCTATAGTTGGTACTGAATTTAGTGGTCGTAATTCAGAATAGCGGGGTGCCCGTTTTAGAGGGGTTCGCGACCATTGGAATAAAGAACAAAAAATCCGTTCTGTAAAAAATGGGTCGTAATAGCGGGGTGCACGTATTTCCAGGGTGGTCGTAAGGAGGGGTTTTACTGTACTTATCATTAAAAATAAAAAATAAGGCTGTTTATCACATTTACAATTTAACAGAAAAAGAATGTGAATAGTATCCAGTGTAATAAAAAATATATAAATTGAAGTTAATTTAAAGATAAATTCAAAGACCAATCTAATCTCTGCATTTTAAATAAGATGAAACCTGCTTTGTTAACCACTTGATGAAATGCTGGCCCAGCCCACCTTTCTCGAACAGAAATTTAAAGGTTATAAAAGGCTGTTTAGTTATGGGTTAATACTTAAACTTGAAAGTCTATGTACTGACCAGGAAAACACTGAGTCCATTAGATGCCAATTGACAATTTATATCAACATTATGCTTGTCAACAATATATGTAACTCTCTCTATCTGGCCTTCCGTAAATGCTGTCTGAAATGTATTGAGATAATTTAGTACATCAATAGACCGTTTAACCTGTTCCCACACAATGATGTTTTTACATGCTCCTCAATATGAAACTTTTAGAAAACATTGTGGATAATGAAGAATTGCTTGTAACAAGCAATTTCCTTATTATCTACAATTTTTTCTACCCCAAAAAGCAAAGACTTTAAAGATTTCATAAACTTAAAATTGTCGTTTGCAACTTCTTTGAATTAGGACTGGTCTAAAATTATCTCATGTGGTAATTGGTTAATACTCATCCATCAGAAGTCATCAACAAATTCTTTGAAAAAATCTTGCCAAATTCAGCAGACCTTAGCAGCTATGTTCCTTAGTTTACCTTTTTCCAAACTAGTTCAACGGATTCTGATTTGCAAAAAAAAATGGTGCACAGCAGCACTGCAAGGCTTATCAGTCTTAGAAAATCATGAAACTAGAGGCACTTGAGTACCTGATTCCCTCATTCAGCCTGAATTTACTTAAGCAGGTAATAGATTTTCTCAAACAAAGGATCATCCTTAAGAAAGAACTACTTCTTTTTCAATTTATTTTTAGGGAGGCAACTTTCTTTTATACAAACGAGAAATAGATTGTCCAGGAGCAAGATGTCAAACCCGCTGATGTGTACGGACATAAGAGCCCCATAGGGACATATCAGGCACCTGAATCAAAAGAGCAAAAAACAGATATAAGTCCACCAGATTATGCTTCATAACATATATCAAAACTCTAGGTCTTTCTGTTAGGGAGAAGATGATTTTGAATTTTTTCACGATACAAGCCTTTCTTAGACTTGTGATGTCAAGGAACGGACTAATTCTGATCCTGGAGCCATAATTTATACAATATTGATAGAAGTCCACCAGATGATTCTACATACAAAATATCAAAGCTCTAGGCCCTCCTGTTTGGGAGAAGATTCTTAAAATTCTTATTATATAAGCCTATGTTAAACTTGAGACATCTGGGAACAGGCTTATTCTGACCCTGGGACCATAATTAACACACTCTTGTTAGAGGTCCACATACCACATACCAAATATCAGAGCTGTAGGTCTTTTGGTTTCATAAAAAACGGTTTTCAAAGTTAGCTTGAGCAACACCCCCCAAGCTTGGCCGTTTCCTAACATATTTTTTTTTCTTGTACAGACTTTATAGTCCTTGCCCTAAAGAGTCTAAATACCAAATGTGAATCCAATCCAACAGCCAGTTCAAGACAAGAAGATTTTTAGAGATATACCATTTTGGCCCATTTTTGGCTCCTTATGGAGCACCCAGGAGATCTGCAGCGCCTTCCCAAGGGGATGCTTCCTGCCAAGTTTGATTGAAATACATCCAAGGGATCTTTAGGAGAAGTCAAAAATGTAACAAGAGCCATGTCGGACATAGCCATCCCCCGCCTAAAAAGCTTGATAGTAAACTGAAGCCAGTTAGATTTAGGCTTCTTGTGCACTGCATTTCTTCTCAATGAGTTTGAAAATAGTTATTATACTTTCAGAGATATGCTCAGGACAAAATCTAAGTCTTTAAAACAACAAAGGGCAATAACTCCAAAATTATGCAAGCAAGAGTTCTGGTTCTTGTACACTGCACTTTTCCACAACGAGATCTATCCAGCTATGAAGTTTCAAGTTAATAGCTGTAATACTTTCAGAGATATGCCCTGGACAAAATCTTAGTCTTTAAAACAACAATCGGTAATAACTCCAAAATTATGCATGCAAGAGTTGTGGTTCTTGTGCACTGCACTTGTCCTCAACGAGATCTATCCAGCTATGAAGTTTTAAGTTAATAGCAATTATACTTTCAGAGATATGCATGGACAAAAACTTAGTCTTTAAAACAACAATGGGTAATAACTCCAAAATTATGCAAGCAAGAGTTCTGGTTCTTGTGCACTGCACTTGTCCTCAACTAGATCTATCCACCTATGAAGTTTCAAGTTAATAGCTATTATTCTTTCAGAGATATGCCTCGGACAAAATCTTAAGTCATTAAAACAACAAAGGGCAATAAATCCAAAATTATGCAAGCAAGAGTTGTGGCTCTTGTGCACTGCACTTCTCCTCAATGTGATCTATCGACCTACTAAGTTTCAAGTTGATAGCAATTATACTTTCAGAGATATGCTCCGAACAAGTTTAGTGACGGAAGGACAGAATGACGGAATGACGGAACGACGGAATGATGGAATGACGGACGGAGACCATTCCCTTTGCCAAAACAGCAGGAGATAAAAAGTTAATGTATGACGCATGGCGCACAATGCGGACAAAATTTACACGAATTAAGTCACCATGACCTTCAGTCAGGTGTCGTAAAAATGGTGGAACAACAATGCCAAGCTATTTTCAAATCCATCCATTAATGTAGAATTCATGCTGTGGACAAGGCCATTTCATCCTTAAACTGTGACCTTGACCATAAACTTATCATATGCTATTAGCATTCTTCAAGAAGAACAGCTATGCCACATTATTTTCAAACCCATCTAAAAATATAGAAGATAATCCACGGACAAGGTCAATTTTGTTGTTTTACCTTCACCTGTGACCTTGATCTTAAATATATCACAACAAATGTTTCACACTAGCAATCGTCAAGAGGAACAACTGTGCCAAGTTATTATAAAATCAATCCATAAATGTAGAAGTTATACAACAGACAAGGTCAGTTTTGTTGTTTTACCTTCACCTGTGACCTTGATCTTAAATATATCACAACAAATGTTTCACACTAGCAATCGTCAAGAGGAACAACTGTGCCAAGTTATTTTAAAATCAATCCATAAATGTAGAAGTTATGCAACAGACAAGGTCAATTTTGTTGGTTCACCTTCAACTGTGACCTTGACCTTAAACGCATCACAACAAATGTTCTGCATGACACTAGCACTCATCAAGAAAAACAACTGTGCCAAGTAATTTTCAAATCCATCCATCTAAGAAAATACTAAGTTTTCGATATATCATGGAAATTAGAAAGCCCAAAGGAGCCATGTTTTGAAGTAATCTGATATAGGGACAGCCAAGAATGACTCCTGTGATATTTGGTAAGAACAATTGTCTGGTTTCTGAAAAGAAGATTTTCAAAGTTTTTACTATATACCATATGATATGGAAGTTAGCCCTGCCCATAAAAGTTATGTTTTCCATTCGCTTATTTTTTTCTTTTTATGGAATCAGATAAAATAGTCATCAATGGATGACACCTGTGAAATTTGGTTGAAATCCATGCACCGGTTTATGAGAAGATTTTCATATCTTGCACTATGTATCATTTATATGAATTAGTCCCACCCATAGCAGCCATTTTTTTCTTACGCTATCATAAATTCTTTGACAAAAATCTGATGAAGGGTCACCTACAGATCATCCTGTGAAATTTGGTTGAATTCTATGTTGTCCTTCTGAGGAGAAAATTTGTCAAATAAAAATTTACGGGCAAATGGATAAACATGTGCATCCACTAACGCACAGACACAAAACAAACCCATAATAAGAAATTTGCATTATCTTCCATTTAACTATCATATTGTTCCTATCTATACTTTGCAATTTTTAATGAATAGCCCTATTCCAATATAATCAAGTTTTTTTTTACTATACTATGATAAAATCTTTGGAAAACACTGTGTAAAATGAGAGCAACAAGCAATATCTTTATTTTCAACAATGATTCAATACCTGAAAGACATGGACTGTTAAGTTTCTATTATCTTGAAATCGTTGCTGCAACCCCTTTGAATTTGGACCCAATTAAAATTTCGTACCTGCTAATGGGTTAACTTTAGAAACTTTTAACAGGATGACATTACGGTTATAATTTTAGGCGGCACCTTACAAAATTAGGTTTACTTTACCTTAGCAAGGTCACAGAGAGATAATAGGTGGTCTTCATGCCATCCACAATACTTTTGATCAAATCTTGATTTCACTGAAAGGAGCAAAATTCTCTAAATTTATATTGAAATTTAAATTAAATTTCTAATCTTACAGACTTGGAATCACTATTTGTAATTTCTTTATTGAAAATTTCAAATTTACTTGGACATACTACAGACTATATACATGTACAGTCATTAACCCTTTACTGTTTTTCAAATTTTTAGACTTGTCCAAATTGAAAGAGGTTGCAGAAGACAACTAAAAGTGGGTGCAATTTGAAAAGTTACAAGCCAACATGGTAGAAAACATTGTGGGAAAACAAGAAATTGATTGTGGGAAAACAAGAAATTACTTGTTACAAGCAGTTTCTTCTTTTCCCACATTGTTTTCTCAAGCATAGAATTAAAGGGACCTACAAACCAGATATTGAACAGGAGAGGGTTAAAGTCATCTTCAAATGATTGATCTCAAGCTTTGCCAACTAACAATCCGAAAACGTAGATTTACCAAGGTAACATTAGTTGCATTGTCGTCACAGACATAAACGAGAGGACCATAATGGTCCTAAGAGGCTCACCTGAACCATCTGCTCTTAAAAAATGCAACTAGAGCCAAAAAATTATAACAACTTTCATGAATATTGATCCAAAACTGTGGCCTCAAGATCACAAACAAACACAGTTGTCATAAATGCCCCTTTTCCAATATTTTTCTAAAGAACCTTCCCATAATTGAAGGGTTAGTCCTTGTGACCTAACAATTATCTTGACCAAGTTTTATGAAGATTGGCCAGAAATTGTGGCCTATAGAGTGTAAACAAGGAAATTATCATTAAGGCCCCTTTTCCTCTGTTTTTAAATAGAACCTTCCCATAATCAATAGGATTCATCCCAAAGACCTAACAATTTTTCTGGCCAAGTTTGATTAGAATTGTGGCCTCAAGAGTGTAAAATTAAGGTCCCTTTTCCTGTGTTTCTAATAGAACCCTTCCATAATCAATAGGCTTCATCCTAATGACCGAAAAATTATTCTGGCCAAGTTTCGTGAAAATTGTGCCGTCTAGGGTGTAAACAAAGAAATTGTCAGTAAGGCCCCTTTTATCATAATTTCCAATAGAACCTTTTCATAATCAATAGGATTCATCCTTTTGACCTACCTATTATTCTAGCCAAGTTTTATTAAGATTGAACAGAAATTGTGGCCTCTCGAGTGTAAAAAAACAAATTGTAATTAAGGTCCCTTTTCCTGTATTTTCAATAAAAGCTCCCCATAATCATTGGGGTTCATTCTAAATATCTAACAATTAATCTGGCTCAAGTTTCATGAGGAATGAGCAAAAATTGTGGCCTCTAGAGTGTAAACAGAGAAATTGTCATTAAGGCCCCTTTTCCTATGTTTTCCAACAGAACCTTCCAATAATCAATAAGGTTCATTCCTATGACCCGACAATTATTCTGGTCAAGTTTTATGAAGATTAAGCCAAAATTGAAGTCTACAGAGTGTAAAAACAAAGAAATTTTCATTAAGGCCCCTTTTCCTGTGTTTTCATATAGAACCTTTCTATAATCAATAGGGTTCATCCTTATGACATAATAATCATTCTGGCCAAGTTTCATCGAGATTGAGCCAAAATTGTGGCCTCTAGAATGTAAACAAAGAAATTATCAGTAAGGCCCCTTTTCCTATGTTTTCCAACAGAACCTTCCAATAATTAATAGGTTCATCCTTATGACCTAACATTTTTTCTGGCCAAGTTTCATGAAGATTGAATCAAAACTGTGGCCTCTAGAGTGTAAACACTTCAGCTGTTGACATGACGGCATGACGGAAGACGAACGACAGACATTCAATGATTACAAAAGCTCGCCAGGAGCACTTGGTCTCAAGTGAGCTAAAAAGACATAAAACAAACAGTAATTCGCAAGAGACTCAATTTAATGATCAGCAGTTTGTTTTATGAAGCAGCTGTAGTAATGACATTTAAGTCAACCATGAGCAAAAGCCCATTATATGCTTGTCAGAGTTTAATATTGCACTTTTGGTCTAAGAACTATGATCTGTCAGTTAATGTTTACTATTGACAGCAGTGATCCATTAAACTCATTCATTTTCATTCCCACACAATGACGCTTTTTGACGTCTCTAATTAAAAACAAATTAGGAAAACATTGTGGAAAATAAAGAAATTGCTTGCAACAAGCAATTTCTTCATTTTACACAATGTTTTCTACCCAGAAAGTTGAAAAATCTAAAATTTCATAAACTTGAATCTGTCCTCTGCAACTCCTTTCAATTTGGACCAGTCTAAAATTTGCCATCTGGTAATGGGTTAAAACATTATCTATGATTTCTTTCAATTAGATCTTTACTTTTCTACTGTCATACATCAAGAAATCAGAAAACTCTGAGGTAATATATTAAACCTAGGTTAGTCTATTGGCCTCTTTCTGGACCTGCCCATTGTATCTGTTTGTTTTCCTATATCCCTTTTCTGTACAAACCCAGGATTTTATGTCTCTGTAGTTTAATACATAAATGATGTAGAAAAAGAAGAAATTGTTTTTAACAAGAAATTTCTCATTTTCCACAATATTTTCTACCATGTAGGAAGGTTTCATTTCAAATTACATCCAATTGTATTGTCTTCTGAAACCTTTTTAAATTTGGTATAGTCTAAAGTTTCAAAAAATGGGAAAGTGTTAAGAGTTCCCTCTCTTAACACATTACCAGACCTCAATTTTAGACTGGTCCATATTGAAAAAAGTTTCAGATGACAATTCATCAATTGATGAAATTTTGAAATTCTTTATCTTTTTGGGTTGAAAAAATTGTAGATAATAAAGTAATTGCTTGCTACAAGCAATTTCTACATTTTCCACAACATTTTACAAAGCCTTTTTACGTAACAAATTCCAACAATAAAATATTTTGGACCATTTAAAGAAGCTACAGCCGACAATTTAAAGTTAATGAAATCTTTAAAATCTTCGTCTTTTGGAATGGAAAACATTGTGGATAATAAAGTAATTGTAAATAAAGTAAAATATTTTGGACCATTTAAAGAAGCTGCAGCCGACAATTTAAAGTTAATGAAATCTTTAAAATCTTCGTCTTTTGGAATGGAAAACATTGTGGATAATAAAGTAATTGCTTGCTATAAGCAATTTCTTCATTTTCCACACTTTTTCCCAAAACTTTCATGTTGAGGGGCATTTAAAAGCGTCATTGTGTGGGAATGGGTTAAGGGGCATCCAAAAGCATCAATGTTTGAGAATGGATTAATTGAAGCTTCACCTTGATATGTACCAAGGTTTCTTAAATTTCAGAACTATTTCCGCTGAACAATATCTCTATCTTTGTTTTGATAGCACCCAATTGTTTTTAAAAGGAGAAAATTTGATGGGTCAGGGCCAAACAGTTGTAACTGTCTATAAACATATGGAAATGTGGTATAATGCAACAGAGATAATGTGTCACTTGATAAAGAGATGAAGACTGATCTCTATCTACTATCACATGATGGAGATCAAAAAATTAAAATTAAAGTTATAGAGCCTGTAGAGTGACACATGATAAATCACAGAAAAGAACACTCATTGGTTAAGACAGAGCCAATGTTGTGTTTTTAAAGGATTTTGTATATAAACAAGTGACATTTTACCATCTGTTAGGTATAGATATACTAACCTTCTTATGCATAATATCAAGTTAGCTCCAAGAATAACAGAAATCATGCAAATTCATCAGAAGTCAGTGTTTAATAATACAGTAGTCTGACCTTTAACCCTATTCATGCTGAACCCATAATGATAATAATTTGGCAGAAGGTGTAGACAAAGATCAGCCTGCACATATGTGCAGTCTTACCTGAAGTCTACATCACCTGTTTGTCCCTTTCAAGCTAGAGAAGCAATTTTCAAAAGAAATGTTGACACACAACTAGTGATTCTAGCACTTTTAGCCCTTTTGTTTAACGTGATTCTATTCAGCAAGACAAAGGTTAAATTAGGGACAAAAGATACTTACAATTATACCTGGCATTTACATGAACCTATTACCAGACAACAAAAGCGTAGATTGGTCAAAACTGAAAGAAATTGCAGAGAACAATTTTAAGATGATGACATTTTAAATATCACCATCATTCTGGGTACAAAACAACACAGATAAGAGAGAAATTACTTGTAACAAGTCTCCGACTCTCTTGCAAGAAAACATTGTGGTAAATGAAAAAAAGTGCTTGTTAACCCATTCCCACATGACAAATTTTAGAAAGGTCCAAATGTAGAATACATTTTTTAGTTGATGGAATTATAAATATCTTTTTTTTTTTTTTGGTGAGAAAACATTGTGGATATTGAAGAAATTGTTAATTACAAGCAAACCACAATGTTTTCCAAAGCTTTTTTTCATGTGGGTATCAAAAAGTGTCATTGTGTGGGAGTGGGTTAAAAGTAATTTCTACATTTTCCAACATGTTTTCCCAAGCTTGTTCTTTGAAAGGCATAAAAAAGTGGATTGTGTCTGATTGGTTATGGGTTATAAAAAAAGTTGAATTATGTGGATTGTGTTAAAAGGAAAAAGAGTCTATACCAACCTTTACATATTATAATCCCAGCTATCAAAGTAACAGAAATGGTTACTATCATCAACAAGCCAGTCAGGACTACATGGTCATGCGGAACTCCTTCTGTATAGCCATTCACACTCAACACTGCGTCAAGGAATGACGACAAATAATCATAACCTGAAACATTGTTTTTTCATTTCATAATAAAGAGGAATCAATTTCATGATTAGCAGCAAGTACATTTTTCAGCAGAAATACAGTAATATATCACAACAATCTTAAAATTTTGTGTCAGCATAGTAGAAAGTATTGTTGAAAAAGAAGAACTGATGATTTTAAGTATTAAGTGCAGACCTGGTGGACAAAGCTAATCCATTCAGAGAATCTGTGTTATATAGATTGAAATTAACCATATATTTCCTAGGTTTCATCATTTGCTAATCATGGCAAGATTCCTTCCCAAAAACAGTTGCTGTTATCTAAGCATTTTTTTCTTTTTCTACAATGTTTTCCGTAGCTATATTTCCTTTGTGTGTAAAAAATGAAGGACTGTTTGGTAATTGGCTAAAAGAGACTGTGTAAATAGAGATCAGACTAAACCTAATGTATTCCTGATAAAAAACATTATTTCCAACTGTTATCAAAATTACCTGATATCCCACCTTTTAACCCTTGTTATGCTGAACCTGGAATATTCCGGTTTTGGCAGGAGGTGTAGACCAAGATCAGCCTGCACATATGTGCAGTCTGATCTTGGTCTATACCTCCTGCTTGTACAAGGGTTAAGGACTCTCCAGAAAAGAATATTGGAAAAGTATTTTGAAAATGAATAAAATGCTTTGGAAAACAATGTTTAAAATGAATAAAATAACTTCTTTCAAGCAATCCCTTCATTATGCATAATGTTTTTCACCTCAAAAGACCAAAATTGTGAAATTTCATCAACATAAAATTGTGGTCTGCAAATTTTTGAATTTGCACCAGTCTAAAATTTTGACAAGTGGGAATGGGTTCAGCCATTACCAGATGACAAAAGTTTGACTGGTCCTAAAATTTACAAGAAGTTATGGAAAATATTTCAGAGCCTGCTAGAACTGGAAACTAAGTGCCAAATAAGGTAGAAAACATTGTGAGACAAGGAGGCCATTTGCCCTAAAGCGCTAATCTGAGTCAATGACTATAGAAGTGAAATAGCACAAGGAACCTTATTTTAACCAAAAGGGACCTATTATCAAATCTTGTCTTAGAAATCATGAACAAACATTCTTAGCAAGTTTCAAGAGCCATGTCAGACATGGCCATCCCCCAACTTAAAAGCTTGATAGTAAACAGAAGCCTTAGATTTAGGTTTTTTGTGCACTGCATTTCTTGTCAACTAGCTGAATAATAGCTATTATACCTTAAGAGATATGCTCTGGACAAAATCTAAGTCTTAAAAACAACAAAGGGCAATAACTCAAAAATTATGCAAGCAAGAGTTGTGGTTCTTGTGCACTGCACTTCTCCTTAATGAGATCTATCCACCTATGAAGTTTCAAGTTAATAGCTTTTATACTTTCAGAGATATGCTCCAGACAAAGTCTTGATTTTTAAAAAAAGCCAGTTAGATTTAGGCTTATTGTGCACTGCATTTCTTGTCAACCAGCTGAATAATAGCGATTATACTTCCAGAGATATTCTCTGGACAAAATGTAAGTCTTAAAAACAACAAAGGACAATAACTCAAAAATTATGCAAGCAAGAGTTGTGGTTCTTGTGCACTGCACTTCTCCTTAATGAGATCTATTCCACCTATGAAGTTTCAAGTTGATAACATTTATACTTTCAGAGATATGCTCCAGACAAGTTTAGTGACGGAATGACTGAATGACGGACGGAGAACATTATTATCCCCTTCGCCAATACGGCGGGGGATAACAAAGTTTTCTCTGATTTGATCTAGGTTCTGACCCTAATTGACTCTAATTTGAACATGGTAGAGAAATTTTGAAAACGATTTTCTGACTAAATATCAAACCAATTAGGAAAAAATGTGGCCTTTAGAGTGTAGAGGTATCTCAGATTTGGACAGGTGACCTCAATTTTGACCCTATTTCAACCAAAGTCTAACTTCGCCAAGTCTAACTACCTTAACGCTTTCTCATCTTTTGAAAATTTTGACTGGTTCAAATTGACAGAGGTTTCAACTGGCAATGAAAATTTTATGTGTTAGAAAATATTGTGGAAAAAGTAGAAATTGCTTGTTACAAGCAATTTCTTCTTTTTTCACAATGTTTTCAAGTATAAATCTCAGCAATATAGAATCCAAGGTTTGTACAGAAAAGGGTTAAAGATGATAAATAACCCAATAAAATCACCACATTGGCAGCTATGATGTTCTAACCAATATAGGTATTTCGGCCACTCAATATTTTTTCCTTCTGAATCAGCCTGTATGTATATTTTTCAAGCTTCTGAATTTAGGTCTGTTATTCTACCCTACTATTCACTCATTTTTGATGGACTCCATAGGAGTGTTACACAGTTTGTAACATTCTAGTAGGATGTTACTATGTTAGAAGAGAAGTAGTGCACAGTTGTTGTTTTTTTAATAATTTTTCAAAACCTGTCTACCCAAAACAACTGTACATTTTGAAAATGACGTAATAGGAGGGTTCTATGTAATTCGAAGAATGCGTAAAGACTCCTTCCAAAAACCCACTTAGCGTTGATTTCAATAACACAGAGTCTTTCAATTATATAGTGAGTAATTTGCCTTTTATTTTGAGAACTCGGCAAACCAGCTGTAAACCAAGGGAATGATAAGCTATGCAGTTTGATATACTTAAAGATGTTTATTACTATTTTGAATTAGCTTTTACAATCCATTACCAAACGACAAAATTTTGTACAAGTTACAGGTGACAATTCAGATCGCTATGAGATTTCAAACTAAGGCCCAGATAGGGTAGAAAACATTGTGAAACAAGCAATTTCTCCTTTCTCACAATGTTTTCTTTAACTGCAATCGTTCAGGGGCATTAAAAAGTGTGATTGTGTGGGAATGGATTATTCTTCTACTGGATCCCAGAAGGTTTAAAATATATGCAAAATCTCTCATTAGTTTCTTACAGGTAATCATTATCGATGAATATTGTTAATCTAATATCGTTGAAGTTTCTTAAATGATATCTTAATCATTTGTGGAATGTCTTGGGAAAAATTTTAATCTCGGAAAAGGAGAAAAGAGTATTGATCTTAAAAGCTAGTTAGACTGCGATCAAGTGAATTTGGTTACACGTAACTTTCAGTAGTATTGAAGTCACTTCCTGTCATTTTTCACACCTATAACATGTACAAATTGAACAATAAATTTGGGCCATTACATGAGTCCCTACTCAGCCAACTTAAAAAGGCAAATGACTTATCATATTTTCATCGTTGAAAGACAAATGATGTGATCATACTCAGAAAATATTGTTGGAAAAGGAGAAATTGCTTGTTACAAGCAATTTCTTCTTTTTCTACAATGATTTCTAAACAGGGATGTAAAATATCAAGTTTGTACAAGAAAAGGTTAAAAAAGATTATCAATATGAAAATTGTTATTTTGTACACCAGGGGATATCTCTACACAATGTCAACACGGACGACCATCATCAGTACTTTCAGTGTATTGATTTCTAGATTATTCCTGGTAATTTTGTGCTGTATTTAACCCTTTCCTATTCAAACACGGGATTTTACGTTCCTGTGATTTTATACTTGAGAAAACATTGCAGTAAATATTTATCTGCAATATTTTCCACCCTACTGGATGGTTATTTTTCAAATCATAACCACTTTCAATTTTCGTCTGCAAAACCTTTGAATTTGGACAGGCCTAGAATTATGCAAAACAGGAAAGTTAATCTCATTAATTTCCTTTTTCTATGATAGGTCAAAATTGAAGAATCACCACTGTCAATCAAACAAATTATTGACCAATCAGATAATTCAATAAAGGTAGGTATCAATGTTTTTTTCTTGTCACAAATTTTGGTTAATCTTACTCCCTCTCATATACTATTTAAAAATACAATTTTCTGAAAAGCAGTTTTTTCGAAAATCGGAGATGGTTTATCAAAATAAACCTGGGTATTTTCTTAATAGCCTAAGTAGGCTGTTACTCTATATTTAGACTAAGCTGAGACAGTTGCAACAAATAAAGGTTAATTCAACCATTTGAACCATGCATTCAATTTGAATTTGCTCAAATCAACATCATTGTTACGTCATCAGGAGTTATGTTAATAGCAGATTGTCAATTCTGTAAATATCAGTTCAAAACTGTTGCAAGAGTCAGTACAAAAACACACAATTACCACAGTTTTGCGCTAACCATTTTATATGATATAATTAAGGATGTTGGTTATTTCCCTCGTCAATTTGTTACGTTCTTTTGACTTTGCATTATATGCAAATGAGGTCAAGCGGTGTCTATAATTGAATTCCATGATATGTAAAAATAACACACAAAAGCCACTTTAAGCCTATCAGATTACCGCAAAGACAATATCTGACTAAAATTAAAGTGTTAAGTGTCCTTTCAGCATTTTTGGGGGAGTTAGCAAAGTTTTCTTATTAAGATTTCAGAGACATCAATGCCTCCCTTTAAGAAGGGAAATATTACTCTCAACTGCAACAGTTATGTTCTTTTTTCAAGTTGGTTAGGCTACCTAACTAATTAGCAGACGATAATATCTTAAACTTGTCCAAATTGAAAGGAGTTGCAGACGACAATCTAAAGTTTCTGAAATTTCACATTATTTCAACTCTATGGGTAAAAAACATCGTGTGAAAAAAAGACCTTGCTTGTTGCCAGCACTTTTTTCATTTCACACACAAAAAAAGAGAGAATATTTTCCTGATTGTTTTTCTTCAGGGGCCCCAAAAAGCGTCATCGTGTGGGACTGGGTTAAAAGTGATAACTACAGCTTATTCAAGTGAATGTCCCTGTTTTATTCAATGTCCCTGCTCATATATTCTACAAAAGTCAGTGCTCAGTAGGCAGGGTAAACTACTCACCAGTTAACAGATTCCCACTCAGTGACGCCTTTAGATGCCCCATAGGTAAAAAGCTTTGGAAAACATTGTGGAAAATGAAGAAATTGCTTGTCACAAGCAATTTCTCCATTTTCCACAATGATTTCTACCTAGAAATTAAAAAAATCCAAAATTCCATTAACACTTAATTGTTATCTGCAATTTCTTTCAATTTGGGCCAGTCTAAGATTTTGGTGTAACTTACCTTGATTATATACAGTAACTGTTTCTGATGTTGCATTGTACAAGATCTCTTCAATAGCTGTAATAATTTTCATAATGATAAAACAGTTATAACCCTTGTCCTGCTGAATATTTATTCTTTCTTCATAAAATTTAATTTTCTTGTTAAATTTAGATCTACTCTGTATTTAAAAATTCCCTAAATACTATAAGAAAAAGCAGATAGTGTTGACTAAGATCAGACTGCACATCTGTGCAGTCTGATCTTTGTCTATACATCTGCCACAGCTATTGTTAAAGCAGGAATAATCCAGGATCAGCATGACATGGGTTAACACATCAAAACCAACAAAGGTACCAGCATCATCCCAGCCAGAAATAAAACAGGACTAATTTAGAAACCTATATGGGTCCAATACAGATGCCTATCTGGGACATAGATGGGATATGCAACCTGATGGGATACGCCCCTGGGGTCCCGAAGATCATGATTCATGCTATTTTGTAAGAGATCAATAATACTGATTTTTCATGCAAAGTATCAAGGCTCTACGCATTCTGGGTCAGGAGGAGAAAAGTTTTAAAGATTACTTTTAAAATTTCACTTTTATTGCCATGGTAACCAGAGTTTTTAAACGATTTAAATTCTTTTAGCTATTTAAAGGGGACCACCTAAGGAACATTTCTGCCAATTTTGTTCAAAGTGGCCCAGTGGTTTGGGAGGAGACATCATTTAACAAGAGGCCCAAGAGGGCCTGTATCGCTCCACTGCCTTTAACATCTCCAGATTTGAAGTCTGTAATTTCAGAACAATGCTTGTAGATGCTGGACAAAGGCATATCACAATAGATCATATGATGAAGTGTTCAGGTGAGCTTAGAAAGGGTGTATATCATAAAACAAGATGTGTTTTTAAATCACAAATGCCAAGTTTTGACCTTGACAGATGATATTTGTGCATGCATAAACATGAGATCATGCAAAACATAAGCTCAGAGGGATTTGTATTCTGACAAAAGTTTTTCTCAAATATGCAAAGTTTCTTTCGCAATCAAAGATGGGTGTCCATGATATATCAATAGCATTATGATACAAATGTCTGTACTTTGAACGCCATGATGTTCCAATTTTATTTTCATGAAAGAAAACCCATAAAACTTGGTCTTGTAGTATACTTTTGTCTGAATTCAATTTCTTTTACAATGCAAAAAGAATGGTTGAAATCGGTACATTGGTTTGGCAGAAGAAGATGTTTAAAGAAAAAGTATACGCACGGAGAGACAGACGCACACACTGACAAAACACGTGCGACAGACAACGCCATGATAATAGCACTCTCACAACTAAAAATTGTTAAACAAATATATATTATATAACCTGAAAATTTTGGTTTTGTTTAATCTGAAACACAACCAATTATAGCAGACTAATTTCAGCTACAATGTTTTTCATAACTTATTGTCAGTACATCAAAATGATTTTGTTAGGTATTGGCATATACAAATCTGTAAGGGAAGTAATAAGAATTAATTCTATAGCTTCATAAGATGCATTTATCTCCTTTTGATCAATGTTCTAGAAAATGTACCTATTCAGATTTCTACACATGTAAACTTACACAAAATTTACATCTCTTTGCATTTACATGTTTAAAAGTGATAAATTAATATTTCTACTAAATAAAGCTCACTCTGACTGAAAACAGCATTTTGAGGTCTCTTTAAACTATTTTGTGATGATTTACTGGGTCTGACCCAAATTCTACTAAAAATATTTAATTACCCCTAACCCACATACCCTTTACCAACAATACCAGCATTTAGGTGATTGCAACAACTAAACTATTCTAAACACATTTTCAGGAACAATTTAAGTAAAGGGTCATCCATGGAACATTCATACCAAGATTCATTGAAATTAGTACAATCTATAGGAAGGAGAAGATTTTATAAATTTTCAAGGTGAAAATTGGCCATGCCTTGCCATGCCCATATTTATGGGCCCGTCAAAATTCCATGAACAATTTGAGTAAAGGGTCACTAAAGGAATATTGATACCAAGTTTCATTGAAATTGGGGAAAATTAGTTGGAAGTAGAATTTTTTAGATTTTAGAGTAAAAAAAGCCCCGCTCTGACATGCCCAAATTTAGGGTTCAATCAAAATTCCACAAAC
The DNA here is from genome assembly GCA_946902895.1 of Fragum fragum. Classification (NCBI taxonomy): domain Eukaryota; kingdom Metazoa; phylum Mollusca; class Bivalvia; order Cardiida; family Cardiidae; genus Fragum; species Fragum fragum. Next base: position 4,665,278 of record OX336377.1, read on the forward strand.
AATTCAAGTAAAGGGTCACCCTAGGAACATTCATGCCAAGTATTGATGAAAGTGGTCAAATGGTTTTGGAGGCAAAGATTTTTAAAGATTTAAAGTGAAAATAAGCCCTGCCCTGCCACACCCATATTTGGGGGTGAATCAAAATTTCTTGAACAATTTAAGTACAGGGTCACTCAAGGAACATCCATGCCAAGTTTCAATGAAATCAGCCAAATGGTTTGAGAGGAGAAGATTTTTAAAGATTTTAAAGTGAAAATAAGCCCCATCCTGCAACACCCATATTTGGGGGTCAATCATAATTTCTTGAACAATTCAATTAGAGGGTCAGTCAAGGAACATCCATGCCAAGTTTCATTTAAATCTGCCAAATGGTTTGAGAGGAGAAGATTTTTAAAGATTTCAAAATGAAAATATGCCATGCCCTGCCAAACCTATATTTGGGGGTGAATTAAAATTTCTTAAACAATTTGAGAAGAAGGTGGCCCAAGGAACATTTCTGCCAAGTTTCATTAAAATCTGCCCATTTGTTTAAGAGGAGGAGATGTTTAAAGAAAAGTTTACACCGGACGGACAGACACACACATGGACGCACGCAAGCCGGACAACACCATGACAATAGCTCCCTGGCCTTCGGCCAGTGGAGCTAAAAATCATTCTTTATAAACCCCATCCTGCCCCTGGAGATCCAAGGATCATCATTTTAGCTATTTAGAAAGAGGTCAATATTCTGTTGCTTCATGCAAAATATCAAGGCTCTATGCATTCTGGGTCAGGCGGAGAACATTTTTAAAGATTATTTTAATAGTTCACTTTTGTTGCCATGGCAACCAGTTGTTAAGGATTTCAATTTTTTTAGCTATTTTCAAAGGGGACCACCTAAGGAACATTTCTGCCAAATTTAGTTGAAATTGTCCCAGTGGTTTGGGAGGAGATGCAGATTAAAGAAATCGTTGAAGGACGGACACAGGACGATAGGTGATCACAGTAGCACTTCGTGCTCAGGTGAACTAATAAAACCTGTTATTTTAAGCTATATTGTTAAGTAAAGGGTAGATAAGTCAGTAACAACTTGATACATCAAACAAATTTTAGTCCTAAGCACAACTAGACATCATACAGAGTAATTGTGGCAAGTTTCAATTCATTCCAATTCAAAATGTAGGAGAAAAAGTACATTCAAGAATTAAAGAGGTTTTTCGTTCAAGAAAAGCTGGAGTGATTTGAATTTCAAAGGTCTTATGCACAACTAGACTTCATACAGAATCATTGTGGGGAATTTCAGCTCATTGCCATAAATAATGTAGCATAAGATGTGCACACAATAAATATAGTGATTTTTGTTCAATTCTAGGGCAGACAATTCAAGATAACTCAAGAATGACTAAAGTGATTTGAATTTCAAAGGTCTTATGCACAGCTAGACATCATAGGGAGTATTTGTGCTAAGTTTCAGCTCATTCCCCTTGATAGTTTAGGAGGAGTTGCACACACAAAACACACTGATTTTTGTTCAACTCAAGGGCAGATAATTCAGGATAACTCAAAAATGACTGGAGCCATTTGAATTCCAAAGATCTTTTGCACAACTAGACATCATAAGGAGTAATTTTGCCAAGTTTCAGATCATTCCCATGGATAGTTTAGGAGGAGTTGAGCACACAAAAAATTGCTAACGAACAGACAGACAGACAGATGGACGGACAACCTGGGCCATAACATAATATGACCCTTTGGGCATATAAAAATTAGGAGGAATCCCGACAGTCCCCGAAATTTCCAGAAGCTGATCCCCAAATACTATCAGTGAATGTGCATGACAGCTACTTCTGATCTTTATCAATGAAATTGGAAAGTTCTTAATTTTATATTTTAACAATGATTCATAATCTCAATATCTCGTTTCTGTTTTTTTTCCCAGAAACGCTTAACGAAATTATATCACAAGATCAAGCTTCTGAACACTTGCCTATAGATCAAAGGTAATCATTATTTCCCCTTTTTTTCGCTACTGGCTTGAAAATGTGAAACAATTTTGAGTCTGTTTCATGTCCAATGCAGAAAAGAAAGAAAATGTAAGTAGGGTGTATAGAAACGCAAAGATGGGAGGCAGAGGATAAAATGCCAGTTTGGACCTGAGTTTGAATTGCCAGATCTATTGGACTCCAAATATAACAGAAAAAATTGGTCTGAAATTTTCATTAAATTTCAAGTTGAATTATGGATAAGCTTGTCCACCATCTATCAAAATCCACCTGAAACTAAAAGAATTTAAGGGTTTCATATGTTACATGGAGATTAAGGGATGAACAAAAGTGCCAAATATAGATAATCAGTTTACCAGCCTGCCAGTCAGGTGCTGATCCGCAGTTAGCCGATGTTTAACGCATGACAGGACTTCGGGTATAGAGTTTTATAAACTATTTGCATTGGGGCATTGGTTTGACTAACATACATTCAAAGTCTTATCAGAACTGCCTTAATCTAAATTGCAGTTATTGGTGAAACAAAGTTCTTTTAATCTAATATGGGAAGTGTATATAATTTGAGACATGAACAGATTTCAGTTACAGTTCGTATAAAATTCGATTACAAGCAAGTGGGTGAGTCTGGGCTTGAAACTTATTTAAAAAAGTTATGTCGTTAGAATATATAATAATTATGTCTTATAATTTTCATTCACTGTAGATAAAGAAGCCGATAGAATTCAAATAATATGTGGAAATCTGCAGAATGCAGATGATTTGAATATAAACTAAAAAGGCTGCTAGTTCCGTAAATAAGATTAAAGAAACAACAAATAAATAAATCTTACTTTAGCAGTGGTAAACATCCAAATAATAAAACACAAATCATTAATTGATTGATTGAGTGGGTTTTAACGCTACTTTTAACAGCATTTCGGTCATATTGTGGCGGCTGGAAAACCTAACAATAGATTTCTAGTATATCTCGCACCAGTGCCACCATTTTACCCTTTCCTAGCCTCCAGCTGCTATCCCACTTAGGTTTACAATTATCCATCCATTGGTAAGAGACAAATGTTGGAAAGGATATGTGCCGCTACCAGGATCAAACCCATTGTTCAAATCCATAATTCATATTATCAGTGGAAATCTAGAGAATGTAGATAATTTGATCTATGGTATCAAACAAGAGGACCATGATGGTCCTAAATCGCTCCCCTGAGTATGATGGTTCATGGCTTTATGATATTTACAAAAAAGCAAGCCCTCTGACTAATTATTTTGGAGAAGTTGTTTAAACATTTTATCTTTTAATCCTAGGTATATTGATTATCCTAGCATATAGCCCTTTTTCCTGAATATGGTAATTCTTTGAAGTATTTTGGTAGAGGGTCAATAGACATCAATACATACCAAATATCAAAGCTCTAGGTCCAATGGTTTAGGAGAAGAAGAATTTCAAAGATATCTTTCTGTATTTCTATCTAAAATTAGGGATCGTACAGGAAAGGGCTAATTTTCAGAATACAGTTATTCTTTGAAGTAATTTGGTAGAGAGTCAAAAGCTTATGATATGAACCAAATATCAAAGCTTTAGGACTTATTGTTTGGGAGAAGAAGACTTTCAAAGATTTCCTTCTTTATTCCTTTGTAAAATCATTGATCACACGGATAAGAAACATATTTTCAGAATACGGTAATTCTTTAATTTTGGTATAGGGTAAATAGCTGATGATATGTACCAAATATCAAAGCTTTAGGCCATATGGTTTGGGAGAAGAAGATTTTCAAAGATTTTCTTTGTAAAATAAGGGATTGCACAGAAAAGGGCTAATTTTCAAAATACGCTAATTCTTTAAAGTATTTTGGTAGAGAGTCAATAGGTGATGATATGTACTATATATCAAAGTTCTAGGCCTTATGGTTCAGGAGGGGAAGATTTTAATCGTTTACAGACCGACAGATGGACAGGCGGTCAGACGGATAGACAGACAGACGGATGCCGGACACTTGACGATCACAATAGCTCACCTTGAAGTCATTGTGCTCAGGGTAGCTAATAAATAAAATAGAACACTTTCATAATAGTGTTTTTTGTCAGTTAATTAAAGAAAAAAGAATTGGAAAGTCTTACTTTAGAGGGTTAGAGTTCTGAATAATAAATCACAAATTATCTACAATTAACCAATGACCAAGTTTTGTGCACTATTTCTACTCTGGGAAACAACTGCAACACTAGGGCAACCCTCTCAAGTTTGTCTTGTCGGTCTCTTTGATGTATGTCACTCTGCTCTTTCCCGTAGGGTAGAATGGAAAGACCTGACATTTTTGTGACATCAGCTGTGTTTTTCCATCAGCAGTTGCTTGTGTTGAAAGAACAAGAGGCACTTGAGTGCCTGTATCGCTCCACAAGCCTGATTGTTCTGATTAAGCCAATTGTGTCCAGGAACTCAAAATAAACCAAAACGTATTCGTCATGTGTGGCAAATAAATCTTGCCAATGAAATCTTTTAATATTTCAGGGTCAACAGAGAATCATTCAAGTGAACTTTGGTTGAAATCCATCCATTGGTTTATAAGAAGAAGTACCATATATGGAAATTAGCTCCGCCCACTTAAGTCATGTTTTTCATCAGATCAAAATTCTTTGAAGGATTTAGATAAAGGGTCACTCAAGGAACATTTCTGTAAAATGAGGTTGAAATCCGTCCATTGGTTTATAAGAAGAAAAATTTTGAAGGTTCTACCATATATATGGAAATAAGCTCAGCCCATTAAAGCCCAATAACAGGTCACCCAAGGATCATTCCTGTAAAATTGGTCCATTGGTTTCTGGGAAGAAGATTTTCAAGGTTTTACCATATATGGAAATTAAGCCCTGCCTATTAAAGCTATGTTTTTCATCTGATTAAAATTCTTTGAAGGAATCTGATAACAGGTCACCAAAGGACCATTCCTGTAAAGTTTGGTTGAGATCCATTACCTAGATTCTGAGAAGAAGATTTTTCAAGGTTTAACCATGAATGGAAATCAACGCCCATTAAAGAGTTAATTTTTCCATCCTATCAAAATTCTTTGAAGGAATCTGGTAAAGAGTCACCCAAGGATCATTTCTGTGAAATTCTGTTCAATACTTTCTGAGGTGAAGATTTCTAAAGTAAAAGTTTACAGACGGACAGACGGACACACTCACCAAGCACGATGGACAAAATGCTACGACAATAGCTCGCTAGCTTTCAGCCAATGGAGCTGAAAATCAGTATGACTCTTTGTTTAGGTTATAATCACCGATCTTAAAAAGAACTTTGTATAAGTAGTTTTTGAAAAATTATGTTACAACCAAAATTAAATCCACTCAAGCCCTATTTCATTCACTTTCTAAAGTCTTATGGTTGGCTGAAGTACTGGTATGGAAAAAAAACATTTGTGTGTGTGCATGTGTGTACGAGCTGTATATGGGAGTTTGGGGTAGTGTGTGGAGGGGGTAAGGGGGTATACGTCCCAGGAATATTCTTTAAATCAACAAAATTTTTGCCCAATGTCCTGGAATTGCTTGAAAAATTATAGCATGTCTACCTAATACTGCATTTAGAAAGAAATAATTCATCAATATTATTTGTCATGCAGAGTAATGATGTCAAATGAATAGAATGAAGTCACAGTCACCTTTAATTGAATGGAAAATCAACTCCTTAACCCTTTCCTGGTTAGTCCCTGGTTTTTACGTCCATGTGATTTTGTAATTGAGAAAACATTATTCCACAATTTTTTCTACCCAACTAAATGGTTATTTTTCAATTAAAATCAACTTTAAATTTTCGTCTGCAAAACCTTTGAATTTGGACGGGTCTAAAATATTGCAAAACAGGAAAGGGTTAAATCACTGTTGAGAGGTTGCTAGCTTTTATATAGAGTATACAAGCTTTAGCTTTATTTCAGACTTACTACATGTGTTTCCAATGTGATAAATATTTGTTTATCAATCACTGTATTGTGTAATACATGAATTTCTGATGCTAGACTCATCTTTTGCATTTCTCATAAATTAATGTATTTAGTCAGTTATAAGGAGATGGTTTTGTTTTATATTCATTTGTTGAGCTGAGGGGTCAAACCAAAGTATCTTAAGTAAGAAGTTTTAAAAGAGATATTATAAAGTAAAATAATGGAGACTTTAGTAAAGAGGTAATTATAGAGCACTTATCACCTCCCCACAGGATATTGACACGAGTCATCTTAATTAATTTTGACAGTTTGTAATAATAATAATCTTATCTTGGCGTAAGTATTTGAACTTTATATAATTGGCCGAGAAACAAGAAATTCATCAAATGATTTTGTTATTCAATCAGAAAATGCAGAGATGAAAAGTAGAAACCAAGAAAGTAACAAGCCCTCCTTTTTACCACAGGTTTTAAATCATTGTGAAAAATGTAGAAATAGTTAGTATTAAAAAATTTCTTCGTCCTCCACTATGGTTTCTATCCAAAAAGATAAAAAAGAAAAAAAAACATTAACTTGAAATTATCTTCTGCAGCTTCTTTCAATGTGGATCAGTGTAAAATTTTGTGTGGATTATGAAAAGTTCAGCTGAACTAAACAACTGGTTGAAAAATTGCAAAATTGCAGAAATTTCTAGGCCCAGGGTATCCTCATCTCAGTCTTAACTTTAATAGAAAAAACAAGAAAATAACGAGGATGAACATATTTTTAATATGCAATTTAATAGAGGCAAAAGACCACCTATAGGTTACATGTATTATGTACAAGTCATATACCCATTTAACAAAAATTGGCCATTTTGTTTCTTTTCTCTAAAAACAGCTTCAATGTCAGTCTGGTTCCTCAAAAGAAAAAATATGCAGTAAAACTCGTTTTTGAAAACACAGTCAACTTTTTCAGTCTGGTTCTCAACAACTACTTCCTAAAAAGATAAATTATGCAGAAAAATCATAGAGGAAAATAGTCAACTTTTTTTTTTTTCAAGTAAATCTAACAAATAAGTATACAAACCGTAGTTGGTGCTTCAATCCTTTACAAGTTTAGTCGCAGAAAATACATGTTGAAATAATGTCCAACATAAAACTTTAATGGTCAAAACTGTGACTTCATGGATTCATGTGTAAATGACACGCATTACCGAGGTGGCAGTCCATCCTATTTGATGACTTCGGGTTATGTACTAGAGATCATTAGAAAGATAATATCTTGCCCACAATTTTTACAATGACCGTCCAGGATTTTCCTTTGAGTTCTTAAGAAGGTAAATTTAAAATAGTTTGACAAAAAAGTGAGATCTTATGATTCTATTGTATTTAAAAACAAGAGTGCCATAGTCACAATATACGCTGCCACTTTGCTGCTGTTTCACAAAAATAATTGTAGACATAACTTATTATGACAGAACCAAATTCAAAAGATTCGCAAGTTTCGTTTTAACCAAGACAAAAAGTTAGGAGGAGTTGCGTTCACAAGGCTGCAATTTCAATAAGCCCCAGATACTAAGTTTTAAGGGGGCATAATTCAGGGAAAAATTAATAAACCATAAAATCCTTACTTCATGCACATCTACCAATTTAGGTTATAACCTCTACCAAGTTTCATTTAGATCCAGCCAGAAACTTTGGAGGAGTTGCATTCACAAGGCTGCAATTTCAATAAGCCCCAGAGACTAAGTTTTAAGGGGGCATTACTGAGGCAAAAATCAATGAACCATAAAATACTTATTTCATGCACATCTACCAACTAAGGTGATAACATTGACCAAGTTTCAAAAAGATCAAACCAGAAACTTAGTAGGGGTTGTGCTAACAAGAAAAGTGGACTTACGTATGGATGGACGTGCAGATGTATGGACGGACAGATGGAGAAGATGACGCCAATATATGACCACCTCCAGCGTTGTATAAAAAGATTAGATAATAAAGTAATCATGGTAGCAACCCAGTACTTTTGTTTTTCTGGAAATCTCTATCTTCAAATAATTAACCCTTTACAAGACAACAATGTATTTAAAACTGGGCAAAAATTAAAGATATGTCAGAAGACAAATTTCAAAAATGTTAATTACTCATTTTATTTTTCATTCATTTGTAAAATAATTAGCCATTTTGTGGCAGAAAATGTGGACAATGAAGAAATTGTTTGTAACAAGGATTTTTTATTTTTTCACAAATTTTCAAAACCCTTTATTTTCAGGGGAGCATCAAAATTAATGTCAGGCTGTGTGGGAATGGGTTAAGTCATGTTTTCTGGTGACAATTTTTAGTGATATAAACATAATGTACACAACTTTAATCTCATCAAATCAATAGGAGGAATTGACCAGAAAAGCTGGATTAAAACCCATTCCCACTCAACAAAATGTTTTGACTGTCACTGGTCCAAATTCAAAGAAATTGCAGGCATGAATCTTTAGTTGATGAAATGTTACAAATCTTTGTCTTTTGTGGTAAACAAAATTGTGAATAATGAAGAAATTGCTTTTAACATGCAATTTCTAAATTTTCCCTGGTGTTTTCAAAGCATATTTCTTAAGAAGAAAATCTTTTTAAATATAGATGGTTATTCTATGTCCCTGTAGGCTATATGAAAGGCTTTTACAAAATTAAGAAGAGCCATCCCCCGCAATAAAAGCTTGAAATTGATAGAAATTATACTTTCAGAGATTTGCTCCAGACAAAATGTAAGTGTTTAAAATAACAAAGGGCAATAACTCCAAAATTATGTAAGCAAGAGTTGTGATTCTTGTGCACTGCACTTCTCCTCATTGAGATCTATCAACCTATGAAGTTTCAAGTTGATAGCAATTATATGAGAATTGCTCCGGACAAAATGTAAGTGTTTAAAACAACAAAGGGCAATGACTCCAAAATTTTGCAAGCAAGAGTTGTGGTTCTTGAGCAATGCTTTTTCTCTTCAATGAGATGTATCCACCTATGAAGTTTCAAGTTGATAGCAATTATACTTTAAGAAATTTGCTCCGCACAAAATTAAGTGTTCAAAACATCAAAGGGCAATAACTCCAAAATTATGTAAGCTAGAGTTGTGGTTCTCGTGCACTGCACTTCTCCTCAATGAGATGTATCCACCTATGAAGTTTCAAGTTGATAGCAAATATACTTTCAGAGATATACTCCAGACAAAATGAAAGTGTCTAAAACAACATAGGGCAATAATTCCAAAATTATGCAACCAAGAGTTGTGGTTCTTGTGCACTGCACTTCTCCTCAATGAGATGTATCCACCTATGAAGTTTCAAGTTGATAGCAATTATACATCAGAGATATGCTCCGGACAAGTTTAGTGACGGAAGGACGGAATGACAGAATGACGAATGGAGACCATTACTATAGTTGCTGAAACAGCGGGGGATAATAATACCAGTTATTCCTAGAAAATATCAAGCAAAGTTGGGTGATGGTTTAGCGTGGAACCCCACTGTATCGATCTACTTATCGTAAACAAATAAACGCAATGAAAATAAACAGACTTACCTTAATTATAGTACATCATCGCATAAAGCTATCTTTTTACCTCAGTAAAATCATAAATTCCTATTCAAATCCCAGTTCTGCAGCACAAAATTGTCAACAATCGGCAGCCATATCAAATCCAGTGAAAAATGACGTCAATTCATTATATCGATGCATTATGGGTAAGTGTTGAGAAAGTTAAGGTATGGAGGACAAACAGTACCAAAAATATTTAAATTGAATGTAAAGTTTCTGTATGGCAAAAAAAGTGTAACTGTTTGGAAAATAACAAAGTTTCAGTACTTTTTTATCACTTTAACTACAGTAAAACCTCGGTAGTTCGTAGCGCAAGGGACAGAGGAAATTTATACGAATTAAGCATAGTACGAACAAAACGGAGGGGAAGTGGTCGGTTGTTTGAGATACACGGAATCGGACATGTCATGTTCTGTCTCCCATTTAGGAATTGATTTCAAATTGGTTATTTTTCTAATCAGGATCCTCAGTTTTTAATTATTAAAAACATAAATGAACAATTACTCATTTTGTATTTTTTTTTTTTTTTTTTGCTTTTATCTCTGTGTTAATATTTGTATTTATCAAACGCAGTGTTTGTATCAAATTTCTACCCCCATTAGAGTGATTTCCCTTTGCAATGTATTGGATCAAATCACTCTGAGTACTCTATCACCAAATCATGAAATTAAAGACCGACGATTGTGAAGAAAGCAAACGCAGCTTAATATAAAATGGTTAGAAAAATGATCAATAGCACTGATACTAATATGGGTGCGTCAATTTAAAGTAAATTTTCGGCGACAATCACGGGAATATTTATTCGATTAATTACCAACCATACAAACCAAACAGCCCCTTTTAAAGGTCATAAATGATAACACATTATTTGTCAGATAGGTCAGCAGGTGTGAAAATCTAGGTAAGTGGTGATTTGTGACAATTTGCATATCACACCTACGAATTAAACATAGGAGTTTGTGCTAAAATCATACTTTCGGGACTTTAAATGGCCTACGATTTACGAACCACTGACGTTCAAATTAGACCTAGTTTTCTAACAAAGATAAAGAAGAAAAAAGATCGGGACCGCGTAAAGTATACGAACGAACACATACCTACGAACCAGTGACGTTCGAATTAACGAGGTTCTACTGTATTACTAACTGATTAATTTCAACAAAAACTCTTTACAATTCAGTTTTAAGATTGTTTATTATTTGTTATCTGATGAACAGTGAGGACACAAGAACTCACTGTTCCTGCGCAGGGCACATTGCTGCAGAACCTTAAATGAGTCCAATGAGCACATTTATCACATTACCCCAAGATACTAAAGCTACAAATGGGTATTTATCTAAATCTATAGGTTGCCAATTATTGCAAATAAAACATTTTTCATCGTCTGCAACTTCTTCATCTATATCGGATTCTGTGTCTTCTGCAATGTTGAGAGGGATGGGGCCACCTTTTCTTCCAACTCCAGATTTGCTGGGTCTTGCTTCTTGTTGACTCTCAAGTACCTGTTTAAACTGATTTGTTTTTGTCCATACTTATTAGAATTTCAGTACTCTTCTGTTGAAGCAGAATACCATAAACTTTAAAGGGGGGGGGACAAACTTTTTGGGCCTAGGTTTTACAGCTGCTTTTGTTGTTCTTGTGGAGAAGAAATTATCAGATGAAGGGGTATTTGAATCATGAACACGGACCTGAGTGCTAACTTCATTAGTTTCATCATGACAATCTTTGTAAATTGTAGCTGGAGTTACTTGAATATCACTGATCTCAGAGTTGGAAAATGGGTATATCCCTGTATGTTTGAATGCAGATATTAAGTTTTCTGGTGTCAATGCCTTTAAGTAAGGTTTTGAAGTAAGCTCGCATATGTCATACTTTGTAATGTTAATACCAGGATTGAGTTTCATGTATTTCTGGCATTCCTGGTAATACATTTTTTTGAATGGTCCAAATATGCCTACGTCTAAGGGTTGAGTTAAATGGCTTGAATGTGGTGGTAGCACAAATAATATGATATTATTTTGTCTTGCCCACTCTGTTAATGTTAGAGAAATATGTGATCTATGACCATCATATAGTATTAAAGTTGGGTGTTCACTTTCACGTGTTGCAACATACTGCAAGAAATGTTTGTTGAGATAATTAATGAATATAGATGAGTTTGACCAACCTGTTTTGGACATCTCACCAGCTGAGCCTGGACATGATCCTTTAAGAAATTCATCACTCCATCTTTTTCCAGGAAAAACATCATAAGGAGGTATACTCTGACCTGCAACATTCCCAGCAGCTATCACGGTGACTGTTGCTGATCTGGACAAGGTGATATTTTGAGGGGCAGTGTCCTTCTTACACACTATTTTAGGTGGTGAATGTTCTGTATTTACCCCTGTTTCATCAATGTTGAAGATCTTCCAAGGCTTGTTTTTAATGTTATTTGTTGATAGGACAACCTCAAGCTCTTTATAGTAACTGTCCGATGTCTCCCTTGATGCCGATCTTGCTCTTGCAATTGACAATTTCTGCGGCTTTACTATCTTAAGATCTGGCCACCTCTTAATAAAACAATAAAACCAATTATCACTTAGCTTTTCTCCTTTACTTTGCTTATTCAAAGAGTCTGCATAGTCTTTTGCCATGTATTGGATAGAAGTCTTGTTATAGCCAAATCCTATTTCAGCCATGTATGTTACATTATTATACAACTTTGCTTCTTCTGATGAGGTGAAGATCGTCTCATGCCCAACTCTGGCATCTGATGCAACTTGTCCACTTATCCTGTTTTGCAGAGTAGTTGGAGGCACAGAATAAACCTTTGCTGCTCTATAAGCAGACATTCCACCAAGTGTAGCTTCAAAAGCTCGCTGGAGATTGGCTCTATCATACATGAGGCGTCTCCTCTTTTGTGGTGGATCCTAAAAAGAAATGATTTACGATACCTTATGCATAATTCAGGACAGCTACAGTTCAAATGTCAATGATAAAAACAACTAACTCAGTCTTGAATTCTTTATTCCAAATTATGGCACAAATTGTGCACCATACTTTTATTTTTTTGACAGAAAAGTCACGTGACCTGTCAGATTTTATTCCCCGAGAGCAGACGGCAAATTTCCTTTATCAAGTTTCACCGTTTTTTGAATGAAAACAATTGGGAAAAAATGTAAAAAATCATTTATAGATAATACTTACCACAGCTCTAAACATGTTTTTGATGAGATATTTGGTAAAATCGAAACCGGAAGATTCTGTGACCTAGTTGTTGATGTAAACACTCGGCAGGTGGCGTTACGATCAAAATAACGCGAGATCTATAAATAGATCGATACAGTGGATAGATCGATACAATGGGGTGGCAGTATATCGCTGTGGAATATGTTTTCGTCCGTCATATGTTTTCACACCAATACATGTTTTACTTATTTTGTGAGGAAAGGTTGTTGTACAATAAACTTTTTCGTTGTCTAAAATTAGTTTAGAAAAAAGGCTATCGCAATAAGTCTTTCAAACATGTTCCAGGTCAATTTAACTGACAGAAGAATAATTTGACATGTGAGCTGCTTCTTTTATATGGGTTTTGCTAAGTCTATTTTTTGACCTTTGTATATCTCCAATTAAAATAAATCAAGAAGAATGGTATAAAATCTAGCTATGTTGATTGGTGATTAGACATCAAATGTAGCTGTCACTTGACTGTCAAGTGGTTTTCTCTAGTATAAATAGCTTCTTTTTCCGAATGAAGATTAGATGTTTCTTATATTTTACCAGTCCTTACAGTATTTATAATAAATAAAATACAGCAAATATTCTTCAAAAAATTTCACCTTTAAGTCTATAAATTCTTTGCAGGCTATATAAAATGACTAAGAACATTCTCAACAAACCTTGTGTAAAAGGTTGGGGAAGTGTATTAATTATTTTTCAAAATTAAGTGCCTTTTTGTAAATTTAGGTTAGGAATAGCACGGAATTACAGGTTCAGCACTGAATATTGTTTTACCATTTGCAACTTGGTTATTATGTAATTATTTTGTAACTTTTACTTAAGAAATATACATATGAAGAAAGGTAAATCATTGTATTTTGAAAATGACTGGTTTCTATATTCAAATCTTGTTTCCACAACCGTAAATGGCCCATTTATAAAATAGGACGAAAACATATGACACTGTTTTACTGACCCCAAAAATCTTGACCAGAAACGTAAACAGGAAAAGAATATTCATACCAATGCATTAAAGCTTAGAAGGAAGAAAAAAATAAAGAGAATATACTTTGATATTATATGCAGGAATTCTTTAATACAATAGATTTTAGTAACCGCAAAACTGAAAACTTGTTATTAGGACGAAAACCCACACCGCGAGGATACATTAAGACCACTAGTAATCGGGTCAAGAAGCCTATAAAGTAAATCATGGGTAACAACAAATGATAATTATACTATAATTATCTTTTTACCAAAGTCGCCATCATTTGACTATGTTATATCAAATTACCGAAGTAGTAATTCACCGAAGTTACCCGAGACCGTCCGAAGCCTGCACTCGTCCGAAAGTTGGTCAACTTATATACAGATACCGTTCTCACAAATACTTCTTCCTTAAACAAAATTTTTATGAAAAAGCTTTATCTAAGCTAGATCAAGTTGTCTTTTAACCCAATTCATTCAAGTGTTGCTGTACATGTAATTCAAATTAGCATATACCTTTTCTTGTGTTTTCGTGATATATCATTCTAATTATTGCAGACGACGGAAAACGGACTTCCGGTCTCCATTGTAGACTTGGAACATGATCTAGACTGTTTAATCTTTCGCATCTATGCTGCTCTCCGATTTTATAAAACCAATCCATAGAGTGAAAAGCATACCCAAACGACGTTGTCTATGTTTTACTTAAAATACTCACTTGTCTCTCTGGGGGTTTCCTAATTTGCATACCACTATAAGTTTAATGGGTGGAATATAAGAAATCTTTGTCAATTTCGGGCAAATGGCTTTGTAGGTAACAAAGAAATTGTTTGTAAGAAGCAATTTCCCGACAATGTTTTCGAAAGCATTTTCCTTAAAAAAGGAGGACTGTGAGGGATTAGATTAAATGTGATTTCTTTAATGCGCGTATTAGCGCACACATCCCCTTGGTCTGCAGTGAACGAATAATCATGGCAATCTGTTGTATGTTATTTTTCTGTGAATCTATAAAAGTCGTATTCCCGTTAGTCCATTATCACACGAATAAGTTTGAGACTGTCTCAAATAAAAAAAAAAGGAACTTTCAGACGACATTTCAAAGTATCCCGAAATTGGAAAATAAGTACCAATTAGGAAGAAAACAGTGTAAAACAGCAGAAATTGTCTTTTTCTCATAAAGTTTTCTACAATGTTTCTTAAAGGCGTCAAAAGCGAGATTATGTCGTAATTCGTTAAAAAGCAATGAATCAGAACGAATCTCGAACTTGATCTTTTAACTCACACATTTATACACAGTTCAATACGTATATTTATAGGAGCATAGAAAACAAAGGCTAGAAAACTCGCATTTCAGAGAAATATTCTAAATCTTATTAGTCATACATGAGTATTTTAGTAAATCTAACCTGTGGTCTGAATTTTGATGTTTGCGCGCTAAACGCACTGTTACACTTTCGCCCTTAATAGTAAATCAACCCAATTCTTCTTCCTCGTATGAGAAGACAATAAATAAACATCAAAACTAAAGTTTCTTTTCGAATTATGATTTTTTAAAACACAAATTTGTAACTTTTAGATTACATGTTTTAAATGATCAGTGGCACCCAAAGTTTATATAAGCCAATTTCAAAGTTGTGTGCGCGACGAGAATCAAGACAAGGATGCCCTGCTCGGCTGTTCTTGAAGTAATACTATCTTCTTTGATCATGTGACCAATATGTCATGGTCACATGGTCGAAGATTCAGTGTCCGAATCAAAACCTTTCTGCAGAATTCTTGCCATGATTGGTCATTTTTATTATATGACAAAAAGGTCATAAGTTGCAGGAATATTTAACCAAGATCAGCCAGCTCCTCGGCCAACTTTAGACTGTCCTAGTTAGGGGGGAAATGTTCAAGTTTTACATCCGTCATTTTGACTAAGTGTTGTAACGTAACCGGTCATGCACTGGTCATAATACAGTTATTGTACAACCTTTACTTTTGTTTTTAAAAGAAACAACGCTTTACGAACGATGCCTAAGCACGACAGTGTTACAGCACAAAAGCCAGATACATATTTAGGGTATAAAATCGGTAAAACTGGGTCTTGGTGGTGCCTAGCCCGTCTCCCAGACTGTCAGTAAGTGCAACAGAGGTACATCATAACAATAGAATTAACTTTACGTACAATTATAATGAAAAAAATAATCACGGAATTGTACTTGCTTATCGTTTATCATCCGGGTAAGTTGACCGTTTCATGCGGGTTTAGCTCTAGAGGAAGTCGATGTTGAGTACCCGTCAAAAGTTGACCAGTGGGCAAAAAATAGCTGACTAAAAGTCTTATGGTAGTCTGAGTCTATTATACGCGTGACCTATGGGCGGTCTCCATAGTCTGTATAGTCTTTCGCCCGTATAAACCGACATTGACCCTTTGGTTAGAGAATGGTTTAGCTAGCTTAACGGGAGGACACCCGCCAAATCCAATCGAAATGACGTCATGAGTATTTCCCCGAAGGAATGACGTGATCAAAGCAAACTGAAAATCACGTCATTGTAATTAAACGGGCGAAAGACCAAGTCTGAAGACCGCCTTTAGGTTACACGTATATCTACAAGTCATATACCCATTAAATAAAAATCTGTCATTTTGTTGTGTTGTCACGCTGCTTAAACCGGAAGTAGCGAAACTACAAACTTACGAACTCGTTTTGGTAGGAAATCTTGTTGGTGTGATTCTACACAGCTGGTAAAGTTTGGAACGACCTCCAAAAAGAGGTAGTGAATTTCTGTTCCAATCGCACATCCGAGAACTCGCGAGGTTGGTCCAAAGGCTAGAAACAGGTAAACAAATGTAGGTGTCGGTGGTTCTTTTGATTTTTTTCTAAGTTTCTAGCGAAAAATGGATAATTAAGGCAATGCTGTGTCGTGTAAAGATGACTTCTCGATGCATACGGCCCAAAACTGCGGTTGAAACCGAAATAATTTCCGCTGAGTTGTTTTTAAAAGTTCGAACACGATGTTGCAGTTCGTCAACAATTGACACCTTTTTGCATAATTTGTGGTTTTCCGCGAAGAATACAGCCCCGGTACGCTCGCCCTGGGGAAACGAGCACTCTGTATTACATATCCTGTAAAATGGCAACAGGGCGCATTATTTAAGCAAATTATTGAGAAAATTGCAGTAGAGGTCGTTCCAATAAGTTGGAGCTTGTTCCAATTTGAATGAGAGCGTTCCCAGTGCTCACCTGTTTTATACAATGAAATTAAGATCTGTGATATCAGACCAGCCAAACTCAGACAAAAAAGGGCGGTTTACAATTATTGAATCCGGATGAACATTGTGTCACCAACTTGACAGGCACAAACACACACACAGAGAGAGAGAGAGAGAGAGAGAGAGAGAGAGAGAGAGAGAGAGAGAGAGAGAGAGAGAGAGAGAGAGAGAGAGAGAGAGAGAGAGAGAGCTAACCCAATCCCAAAATGTGATCGAAACCTTTCACAATATATATCCCAAATCCCCGTCTTAACTCAGGTATTACTTTGATTTGCAGAATTTCAGAGGCGGTTGCTTAAATCTGCCAGGTCTGTTCGGATAAGGATGCTGCAAAGCATGCTTGTCTTGAACCCCCGCGCAACATTCAAGAGGCGTTAAATTCTATAAAGCACCACAACTACATTACACAAGCAGTTGATAGCCAGAAGAACTACCGTAAGCAATGGGGAGATCTGTCCATAAATCTTATTACGATAGAGGACGTAAAAAAGATTGTCACAGAAGCCCTTGCAGCTACCGGAATCAATAAAAACCCAGTTAGCCCACAGGCAAATACTAACGGTCAGGCTGATAATATGTTTCTTTTGTAACAGATAAGGAACAATTAATCAATTCTACAAAGGATATTACAGACTCAGTTCAGGACAAAGAGAGTCTTTGAATCAATCAGGTATGTGCAGGCTCCTCTTTCATTTATTTAAAAGTTGGGGGAAAAGATGTTACAGCAAGAATTGATTCAGGAGTTAAATTACAATATTGTCGTCTCAAGTTTACAATGAGTTGAATCAGAAGCCAGGTTAAAGGAGAGATGTTGTGATGCAAATGGCAGACAAAAATAACATTTTAATGGGATTTGTTACCAAGCCAGTTTAGCTACATCTTGGCTCACAGATATTCCAAGAAAGGCTCTATGTTGCCCCAATTTCAGACGACATGTTATTAGGACATGACTTCATGCATCATTTAGGTGTTCTGCATGACATGCAGTCAGATACCCTCATTGTAAATGGAGAACGGATCCCAATCACTACTCATTTCCCAGGTAAAAAACCTTTAATTAAAAGAGTCTCTTTGAGGCAAAAGGTGGTCAACCCACCAAATTCTACAGTTAGGGTGCATAGCAAGATTGGTTGTTCAATGGTTAATTATTATGTAGAACCTGGGAATATAGTTTACAAAAAAACAGGTGTTTATGCCTCATGCAATAAGGTCCTCAGGAACCAAGCCTGTGATCTTTCTTGTCAATCCATCAAATAGCTTCAAAAGTTTTAGAAAAAATGACATAATTGCAACTGCGCACACCATTGACCGAGTTTTTGATCAGGACCCTGTTTCTGACTCAGCTGGCGATCAAATATTTAGTCCGGATCTCCTATCTGGCACGGTTTTTAACCTTTCTGAAAGTGAGAATAAACTACCAGATCATATTCAAGGTATTTTTGAAGCGTCCCCCAAAGAAAAAGGAGCAAACACAACAGATGGCCGACGTTTTACGTGACTATTCTGATGTGTTTGCTGAAACTGACTTCGATTTTGGGCAGTTTTACGGCCATAATGCACGAGATTGATACAGGCGACGCAAAGCCGATTAAACAAAACATGCGAAGCACACCAGCTTGTTTTGTAAATGAGGAAAAATCTCACTTGAAAAAGATGATAGAAGCTGGTGTGATTCAGGAGTCTATATCGGAATGGGCTTCGTCTCCAGTGTTGATAAAAAAACGAGACGGCTCAGTCCAATGATGCATAGACTATAGAGCTTCAAATGATGTAACACGAAAGGATACTTTACCTTTAGCAGAAGATTGTCTAGATACCCTCTCAGGAAACATCTGGTTTTCAAAGTTAGATGCAAATTCAGCCTATTGGCAAGTTACGTTCAAGGAAGAGGACCGAAAGAAAACAGCTTTCCTAACCAAATATGGTCTTTTTGAGCACATCAAAATGGGGTTTGGTTTCACAAATGCCCCTGCTACCTTCTCTAGGGTTGTTAATTTCATTTTGAAGGGGCTTACGTGGAAAATAGTACTAGCTATCTTTACGATATCTTGGTATTGAGAAAGACCTTTGAAAACCACCTGCAAAATTTTGTTTGTCATGGTTTAGAACACATGGTATTAAGTTGAAACTAAGAAAATGAAGTAGAGGTTTTGGGTAGGGATGTAAGTAAGAATACCCTTTCTCTTACTCAGAAAGACATCAAAACAGTCTTAGACTGGCCGGTCCCAAAATCCTCAAAAGATGTTGAAAAAATATCTAGGTTTGGCTAATTATCATTGGTCATTTGTTAAGGATTTTGCAAATTTAGCTCAATCGTTGTATAAACTGACAGGCGGGAACCCGTATACATGGGGAAAAGATGAGCAAGTGCATATGAAGCACTTAAAGTGACATAAACTACTGCGCCAGTCCTGGCACTGCCCAATACAGAGGAACCATTTATCGTAGATGTAGATGCATCTCAATTGGCAGAACTTAGTCAAGTACAGGAAGGGGAGGAAAAGGTAATTGCTTTTAGCAGTTTTGCATTAACCCCGGAACAAATACTGTACTACTCGAAAAGAATTACTGGCGATAGTAAGGTTTACGAGACAGTTCAGTTATAACCTGTTGGGTAAGATATTCACTGTCCTTACAGATCATTCCAGCCTAACATGGCTACTGAGATTTAAAGAACCACAAGGTCAATTGGCTCGTTGGATAGAAGAACTATCCCAGTATCATATGATAGTCAAACATCGAGCTGGGGCTAAACTTGGAAATGCGGACGCGCTATCAAGGATTCCGGACCCTCTTAGTCCATGTTCAGAATTTGTAGCTGGTCTACAGCCAGCTGATCAGCCTTGTGGGGGTTGCAAAAACTGCATGAGAGCTCACACACAGTGGGTCAGGTTCACAGAAGATGTTTACGAAGCAATCAGTTTAGTGCCAAAGAAAATTGCAACCATGTCATTGAGTCACTATGTTAGGCTAGGTAGGCTGCTTGTTGAGCATAGCTGTCTTTTAGACACGCCGCTCAAATCAGCCGAGCAAAACTGGCTTTTAGCCACACCGCTAGGTTCAGAAGAGCACAGCTGTCTTTTAGACGCGCCGCTCGAATCAGAAAAGCCTAGCTGTCTTTTAGACGCAACGCTTGAATCAGAAGGGCAAGGCTGTCTTTCAGACGCATCGCCCTTTCAGTCTGAGCAACACCGTCTTTTAGATGTCAGCTCGGGATTGACAGTGACTGTTCAGTGAAAGTCCAGAGGTGAAGAATTTCTGGCTTAACAAAGAGCTTTTTAAGCTTGAGAAAGGGGTTCTATTTAGAAAGAAACCAAATGCAGAAGAGGGGGACTGGCTTTTAGTCGTACCCAAAAGTCTAAGGGAAACTGTACTCTCTCTGCACCATGATATCCCTTCGTCGGGTCATCAGGGTGTGGCGAGAAGCATGTTTAAGGTTAAAGAAAAGTTTTTTTCTGGTTTCGGTTATCTAAAGATGTAGAAGGCTTTGTAACCACTTGCGAAATTTGTAGCAGGAACAAGAAGGATAAGGTTTATGACAAGGTCCCTTTGACCTAGTACCAAGCAGGTGCTCCATTAGAGCGTGTTCATCTCGATTTTGTCGGACCCTTACCTAAGACAGCTAGGGGAAATGAACACTGCTTAATGATTGTTGATTAATTCACCAAGTGGGTTGAGTGTGTCCCTTTACCAACTCAGCAAGCCGAAGAAACGGCCAGAGCTGCAATAGACAGCTTCTTTTAACGTTTTGGATTCCCTTTTCAGATTTTTTCCGATCAGGGAAGGAATTTCGATAGTCGGCTTTCTGAAGAAACTTCGCCGGCTTGTAGCCACGTACAGTGAAGTTCCCACTAGTCGGCTTTTGGCCACTAGCAGATGTGTCCGCTCATCAGTGCTAAGTGTCTTATAGACCATAATGACTCTTCAACTCCCTACGAGGAAAAGGGCCTTTCCAAAGAAAGTCGGGGGAAATGTTTTGACGCTGCTTAAACCGGATATAGCGAAACTACATACTTTCGAACTCGTTTTGAAATCGAATCTTGTTGGTGTGATTCTACGGAAGTTGATGAGTGGAACAAGTGGCCCGGTAAAATCATTCTCTTGACAATCGCTGAGCTGGGAAGTTCCAAGTTATCATAGAAAACCTTAGAAAAACAGTACGTGTTGTTGACTGTAGTTGTCCAACTGACTTCTGAAAAATTAACTAAGGAAATAACCCCTTTCCCTTAATAAGTTATCCAAGCATTCATTCGGGTTACTTCATGTTGTTGACTGTAGTGGACCAACTGACTTCAGCTGACTAACTAAGGTAATAACCCCTATCCCGCAATGAGTTATCCAAGCATTCACTCGGGTTACATTAGGTCTAAGGGAAGTAAATCATTTTTCCGTCATCTGTCAGGTTATTAAAGGGAAACTCCGGTTCATATCAACACAAGTACAAGGTGGCCTCTGATTGGACAATATTATTGAAATTCAAAATTAATGATTTTTTCAAGACCTTATGTTCCGTTAAAAACATACGAAGTCAAAAGTAACGGGTTTGAATCATGTTGGCAATAGACCTTTTCACGCAAAGCGCCAGATGACTAAAAAGTCTACATCCGTTAGACGCTTTCAAAAAATAACAACAACAACAATTTCCCGTTGCGGGGAGTTTTTACTTCCGGTTTGAAAAACTCAAAAGAAAATAAGAAGGCTCGATACGACCCCGAACTTTAACAGTGTTAAAATGTCAGAAAACAAGTTTCTTTTTGTGAAGTCAGTGTTTACAAATCCGAACAAAAGATGGGAAAATGGTTGAAAAATTTTCCGGCCTTTGACATATCAAAATTAAAAAAATATTTAGTGGAATCGCGGGACAAATCGTTTGATAAAGAAAGCGTCCGGGCCTACAAGTCGTTGAAGGCGTTTAAATACTTTGAAGGGGGATTTGTCTAGAGACTCATTGAAAAAACTGTGGAAAATACCAGCTTGTAATTAATCAGTTCCCGTGTCCTTGCTTCATACCAGGGAAAATCCTACCAAACTTACGTTAGATTTTAATTGAAATCGTACCTCGTAGGGGATTTGGCAATGCAGCATTTCGCAATCTGTCATTTCATCTGACCGCTCATGTGAAATCTGAACTTCGTTCTGCACATTTCTAAGTTCAATTCGCAAAACGCGTTTCTTGGTGTAACACACGCTACAGTTTTCATTCACAAGGGTTTCTACTGCTCCGTCATATTTGGACGATTTCATACTGGAAACAGTAGCTCTCCTTTGCCTCAATGTTACTGGCAAATTTACAAAAGTAACCGGAAGATTCATTGTCGGTATAAAGTCCACAGACGTTGGATCATCACTTCTCTTCCCATTCACAAAATGTCGACCACAAAATAAAGAATTCTTCATTGGTGCAAATTTATTTCTTCCATCGAGGACTCTTCCAGTTGCCTTTACCCATAAATTTCTTCGAGACTCCGGTTTCTTCGGAATTCTATGGAAGGATATATTAGAGTTATGCCTTGTCGATCTACAATCTTCCACGCAACAATTGTCATTTCCACCCATCTTTTTAGGATAATAAATATCCCACAGCAAAAAGTATCCACTCAAAGTTGTTAAGCGTATTCATTTTTTTTTTTTTTTTTTTATTTTGGTAAAAGATTGAAATGATAATGATAAATAAATAATCACCATGCAATAATATTCCCGTGCCGATTGAAAACGACGTCTGGTCGGATTCTTTGATTCGTCGACCAGGGCCCAGTACTTGGCGGCATATCGGTTGAAACATAAAAAGACGAATTTGTTTCATCAATTCCTAAATTTTACTAAAATACACAAAGAGTGTGCGGTGTTGTTTATTGGATGCTTGGCGACATGTTGCCCTCTACACATAACACCATATAGATATGTGATATACCAAAGGGAACCCTTTACATCAAGACTGTTTACCGAACAGCACTCCATTATAATCATTACATTTGATTATTTCTATTTTTCATTCTTTTCTTCGCACTTTTAACATCGTCATCATACTATTATGATTTCTGCAATAATCCTTTTGCTCTCAATTTTGAATTTCCATATACACTTTTTAATCGGTATATGGCATATATAGACGAAAAGCAGATTATATAAATCAAAGAATATATTTTCTCCTTTCCTCCAACACTTCTATTACCAGAACACTGCGAATGTCAATTTGAGAAGAAGCATATGAAAACATTGTGGAAAATGAAGAAATTGCTTGGATAAAGTAATTTCTTCGGTAACCACAATATTTTTCCTGTCCCATAAGGGAAAAAAAAAGAAAATAAATAATCAATTAAATTCCATTAGCTCTAAAATATCGTCTGCAGCTTCTTTTGGACCAGTCAAAAAATTCATTCATTGGGAATGGATTAATATTGAAATGTTATTTTAGTCAATATTATTTCCGTCAAGATGTTTGACACTTGTCCGTATACTGCAAGGCGGGATTTTCCATTCATCAACGTAATCATTCAGTGTTTTCGTCGTGTGTCAAACTATAACTATTTACTTTTCCTTCCTAGTATGTATGTGAAGGGGGGGGGGAGTTAAAAATATGTCCAAAATATCTTATTTCGTAGGAGATATTATTGTATGAAAGGGTAATTTTCGCATAACTCGAGGTACGTAATGTTTCATATGGCCTAGACACCAGGTCGTTTTAAACTTAATTTTGTTACTAATACACGATAATATCATCAACATTACTCGCTACAACTAGTCTGTATATATCTGCCCACATATTGAAACCCTTTTTGCACCAAAATTTTGATTTTTAACCTTAATTTTTGCTCGTTCAAAATAGACAATTTATATAGGATTATATAGTGATAAATTATCGACTCCCCGCAATCGATCACGTGACAAAGTCTCGGGTAAATATCGCCATTAACGAGATTCGATTTGACGCATGCGCTGTGAGACCGTGAAAAGGTCTAATTACTAGCGGGTTTTAAAGGTAGGTATCGATGTTTTTTTCATGTCACATATTTTAATTATTTCTGTTTCCTCTTGTATACTATTTGAATACAATATGCCGAAAAGAAGTTTTGCTAAAATCTGAGGTCGCTTATCAGAAAAAAGCAGGGCATTTCCTTAATAGCCTACGTAGGCTATTAATCTATTTTTAGATTAATCCGAAATGTTGCGAAGACTATATGATCAATCACGTGGTGCGAATAACTGTTGTAACATTGAATTTAGTATAAATTA
Organism: Fragum fragum; assembly: GCA_946902895.1. Lineage (NCBI taxonomy): Eukaryota > Metazoa > Mollusca > Bivalvia > Cardiida > Cardiidae > Fragum > Fragum fragum. The sequence goes on from OX336377.1 coordinate 4,689,433, forward strand.
CATCACTACGACGCCATCGTTACGTCATCAGGAGTAATGTTCGCTAGTCGGTCTTTAATTCTGTAAAGATAAGTGCAAAACTGTCGTAAGCGTTATTACGAATATAAACACTTGCCGTAGTTTTGTGCTAACCCTTTCATATGACATTTATTGGGACGTTGGCTGTTTCGCTAGTAAATTTGTTACCTCCAGTTGACTTCGGGTCTTATGCGAATGAGATCATTCGATGTCGACAGCCGAATTCCGTGATATCTAAAAATAACCTGTAATTCCGCTGAACCTTTCCGATATAGCCACAAAAAGCCACTTTAGGCCTATTAGATTACCACCAAGACAATACCTGACCCAACTTAAAGTATGAAATATTCGTTTGAGTGTATTTTTCGGCACTTTGTATTTTTTTCTTTTCTAAGTTTGAGAAACATCGATACCTCCCTTTAAAAGTTGGATCGTTTTTAGCTCAACTGGCCGAAGGCCACAAGAGCTATAGCGATGGTTTTTTCCCGTCCGGCGTCCGTGCGTCCGTCCGTCCGTCGTCCGTCCGGTAAACTTTTCCTTGTTTACGCGATAAAGTCCACAGTTTTCATCAGATTCCCTTCAAACTTTCACAGAATGATTGTACCATCATAAGGGACGTTCCTTTTGAAATTGGGTCAGATCCGCCAAGAAACATGGGAAAATGGGCCTAATTAAAACATAATTAAAAAATCCTCGTTTACGCGATAGAGTCCACTGTTTTCATAGGATTCTCTTCAAACTTTCACAGAATGATTTTACCATCATAAGGATCGTTCCTTTCGAAAATGGATATGATCCGTCAAGAAACACGGGAAAAGGAGCCTAATTAAAACTTAAATAATAAAAAAATTCTCGTTACCCGATAAAGTCGAAAGTTTTCATCGGATTCTCTTCAAACTTTCTCAGACTGATTTTACCATCATAAGGATCGTTCCTTTCGAAAATAGGTATGATCCGTCAAGAAACACGGGAAAGGGGGCCTTATGAAAATTTAATTAAAAATTCAATTTAAAATCCTCGTTTACGCGATAGAGTCCACAGTTTTCATCTGATTCTCTTCAAACTTTCTCAGAATGATTGTACCATCATAAGGATCGTTCCTTTCGAAAATGGGTATGATCCGTCAAGAAACGCGGGAAAAGGGGCCTTATGAAAATTTAATTAAAAATTCTTCCCTTACGCGATAGAGTCCACAGTTCTCATCGGATTCCCATCACACTTTCATAAAATGATTGTACCAACATAAGAATCGTTCCCTTCGAAATTTGGTATGATCCGTCAAGAAACATGGGAAAGGGGCCTTAATGAAAATTAAATTGAAATTCAATTAAAAATCCTCGTTTACGCGATAGAGTCCACAGTTCTTATCGGATTCTCTTCAAACTTTCTCAGAATGATTGTACCATCATAAGGATCGTTCCTTTCGAAAATGGGTATGATCCGTCAAGAAACACGGGAAAAGGGTTCTAATGAAAATTTAATTAGAAAATCCTCGTTCACACACTTGAGTCCAGAGTTTACATCAGATTCAATTCAAACTCACACAGAATGATTGTACCAACATAAGGATCGTTCCCTTCGAAATTGGGTATGATCCGTCAAGAAACATGGGAAAAGGGGCCTTATTAAAAATTTAATTAAAAATTCTCGTTTACGCAACAGAGACTACAGTTTTCATTGGATTCTCTTCAAAATTTCACAGAATGATTGTACCATCATAAGAATCGTTCTTTTCGATATTGGGTATGATCCGTCAAGAAACATGGGAAAATGGGCCTTTTGAAATTTCAATTAAAAACTCCATTTAAATCCTCGTTTACAAGATAGAGTCCACAGTTTTCATCAGATTCTCTTCAAACTTTCTCAGAATGATTTTACCATCATAAGGATCGTTCCTTTCGAAAATGGGTATGATCTGTCAAGAAACACAGGAAAAGGGGCCTTATGAAAATTTAATTAAAAAAACCTCGTTAACACTCTAGAAAGCACAGTTTTCATCAGATTGTATTTAAACTTTCAAAGAATGATTGTACCATCATAAGGATTGTTCCTTTGGGAATTTGGTCAGATCCATCACGAAACACGGGAAAAGGGGCCTTATGAAAATTTAATCGAAAAATCTTTTAAGAAATACTCTTTAACACTCTGGAGTCAATAGTTTTCATCGGATTCTCTTCAAACTTTCACAGATTGATTGTACCAAAATAAGGATCGTTCCTTTCGAAATTTGGTATGATCCGTCAAGAAACACAGGAAAAAGGGGCTTTATGAAAATTTTAATGAAAAATTCTCATTAATAATCTAGAGCCAAAAATTTCCAACGGATTCTCTTCAAACTTTCACAGAATGATTGTACCATCATAAGGATTGTTCCTTTCGGAATCGGATATGTTTCCTCAAGAAACATAGGAAAAAAAGGACCTTATGAAAGTTTAATTCAAAGATCTTTGTTAACACTCTAGAGTCAACAGTTTTCATCTGATTGACTTCAAACTTTTACAGATTGATTGTACCATCATAAGAATTGTTCCTTTCAAAATTTGGTATGCTCAAACAAGGACCACGGGAAAAAGGGGACCGATAAAAACTGGATTGAAAAAGTCCTCGTAAGCACAATAGAGTCCATAGTTTTCAACAAATTCTCTTCAAACATTCCCAGAATGAATATTACATTAAATGGATTGTTCCTTTCGGAAGTAGATTTGATCCATCAAGTTTCATGGGAAAAGGGGCCGTATGAAAATTCAATAAAAAATCTTAGTTAACACATCATGGCCCTAGATTTCACCTGATTGACTTCAAACTTTCACATACTGATTGTACCTTCATAAGGATTGTTCCTTTCAAATTGGGTCTGATCCATTGAGAAACATAGGAAAAGGGGCCTTTGGAAAATTCAATTAAAAAATCTTAATTAATGCTTGTAAGTCCACACATGAGATGGGGTTGTCTTTATACTCAAACAGAATAATTGTGCTTTTTTAAGAAGAGTTCCCTTTGGAATTGGTTCAGATCCATCAAGTAACATGGGAAAAGGGGCTATATGAAAATTCAATTAATAAAACCCTGTTAACACAATGAAGCCCACAGCTTTGATAAGATTTTGTTGAAACTTTCACAGAATGATTGGAAGGTCATAACTATCATTCTTTTCAAAACAGGGTTTGAACTGTCAAGAAACACAGGAAAAGGGGCCTTATGAAAAATTCATTTATAAATCCTTGTTACCAAGTCCAGAGCTTTCATCGGATTTTCTTCAAACATTCACAGAATAATTGTACAATAATAATGATTGTTGATGTTTGCATTAGACCTGATCCGTCAAGTATTACAGGAAAAGGAGCATTATGAAATTTAATTTTAAAATCATTGTACCACAATAAAGTCAACAGTTTTCATCAGAATCTGTTAAAACTTTCACAGAATGATTATTCCATTATGAGGATTCTTTCTCTCCAAATTAAGCGTGATCTGTCTAGTATCATGGGAAAAGGGGCCTTTTTAGAATTTTATCTATAATCCTTGTAACCAAGTCCAGAGCTTTCATTGGATTTTATTCAAATCTTCACAGAATCATTGTACAATAATCACGATTGTTAATGCTGACATGAGACCTGATCCTTTAATTATCACAGGAAAAGGAGCCTTATGAAAATTTTATTTTGAAAATTTTACACCAAGATAAAGTCTGCAGTTTTCATCAGATTCTGTTCAAACTTTCACAGAATGTTTGTACCATTATAAGGATTGTTTCTTTCCAAAATGGGCCTGATCTGTCTAGTATCATAGGAAAAGGGGCTGTTTGAAAAATTATTACCAATTCTTCATAAAAACAACAATGCCCTTGGTCTTTAACAGAATCTCTTCAAACTTTAATAGAATGATTGTACCATCATTTGGATTGTTCCTTAGTAAATTAGGTCTGATTGCTTAAGTGACACAAGAAAAGGGACCTCATAAAAATTTCATTACAAAACATCATTATTACAATAAAGTCCTCAGTCTTTATCATTTTCTTCAAATTATCATTAGAATTGTTCCTTTGTACATTGGGTCTGATTTGTTAAGTTTCACGGAAAAGGGGCCTTATGAAAATTTTGTTACAAAGATTCTTGACACAATGCAGTCCACTGTTTTCATTGATTCTCTTTAATTTTTGAGGAATGATTCTACCTTCATGAGAATTGTTCCTTTTGAAATTTGGTTTGTTCTGTAAAGTATCATGAGAAAAGGGGCCCTCTGAACATTTCACTATAAACTCATTAACACAATTCCACAGATTAAATAGATTGATTGTACCATCATTCCAATTGTTGATTTTGACAGTGGATCTGACTATGGCAAGGGTAACATAAAAAGGGGCCTTATGAAAAACTCTCTTAAATATTCTGGTTAACTTAATGATGTCCCTTGATTTCACCGGATTCACTTCAAAATTTCACAGAATGATTGTACAAATACTTAAATGGTTTTTTTCAGAACTGGGTACAATCCATTAAGTATCATTTAAAAAGGGCCATATGATTTATTCTTTTAAATATTCTAGTAAACATAATGAATTCCCAATATTGCATTGGATTCACTTTCAACTTTCATGGAATGATAAAAACAACAGTAAAAAATCACTGGAAAATGGGCCTTATGAGAACTTGAATTTAATATCTTTGTTAACACAATAAAGTCAACAGTTTTATTGGATTCTCTTCAAAGATGCATTGAATAATTGTGGCATTCAAAACACAGGAAAAGGGGCCTTACAGATTATCACTCAAAACATTCTTGTGTATGTGATGAAGATCACAATCATAATCAAATTGTCTTTTAAAGTTCACAGGACAATTGTCGGGTTGTTAGGAAAGTCTCTTTTGGAAAGAAATTGATCCATCAGAAAACACAGGAAAAGGGGCCTTATTGATTTTCATTCAAAACAATCCTGTTTATGTGATAAAGTCCACAATTATTGTCAGATTCTGATGAAATATTCACAGAATGATTGTAGGGTCATAAGTAACTTTCTTTTGCAAATGGAGTGGATCCGTCATGAAACCTGGGAAAAGGGGCCTTGAGGATTGTTTCTTAAAATGATAAAGGGGATAAAGCCCCTTTTTTTCTTTATGCATTCTTCTTTGAGCAATTAACTTCCTTAAATATCAGATTTCTTTAACGGAAAACTTGATAACCAGTAGAGCGTCTCAGGCCCTCATGGGCCTCTTGTTTTTACTACCCGTAGAAACAGCTGTTCAGGGAGGGTCATCTCAAAAATGGGGTCCAAAGTCCTAGAAAAAAGGGATTATGCCATACTGAAATTTATTTTTTTGGATGTATGAATGGATGTTCTTTAATTTAAGGTAGGTCTGGTCATTCTCGCAAACTCTTGGACTGAGCCATAAGCGAATATGTTATGATGGTCGTCTATGGATAAAGATTTCTTCCCTAAGACCTAAAGTTGCATAAAAAAACTGTTTTCAAAAATATAGTCATTTTATTGTCAAGTAAACCTAACGAATAAGTAAACAAACCGTAGCAGTTCTTTTAAGAATTGAACTTTATTCCTTTACACATTTAGCGTTCAAATCTTTGACGTCAATGATTCGTGAATAAATGTCACGCATTGCCAAGGTGGCAGCCCGTCATTTTCCAATGACTTCCGGTTATATACAAGAGATCATTAGACAGAGTATATTTTGTCCGCGATTTTTACAACTATCGTCCAGAGATTCCTTTGCGTTCTTAAGAAGGTAAATTTAAAATAAGTTGACAAAAAATGTGAGATTTTATGAATCTATTGTATTAAACAAAAGATTAAATGATAAAGTTATCATGGTAGCACCCAGTATTTTTAATTCCTTCAATACTCTTTGTTCAAATATTTAACCCATTTCTAGACAACAATTTAGTTAAAACTGGGCTAAATTTAAAGATGTTGCAGAAGACAAATTTTAAAAATGTTGATTATTCATTTTATTTTTATGCATTTATTTATTCATTTGTCATTTGTGGTAGAAAATATCGTGGATAATGAAGACAATGTAACAAAGAATTTCTTAATTTCCACAATGTTTTTCAAACCTTTTATCTTTACGGGAGCATCAAAATGCCTGGCTGTGTAGGAATGGGTTAAGTCATGTTTCCTGATGGTAATCTTAAGTGATATAAACACAATGTACCCAAATTTAATTAGTATGTGTAGTCCACACCTAATCAATAGCAAAACAGCTGGATTAAACCATTCCCACGTGACAAAACTTTAGACTGGTCCAAATTCAAAGAGAACTTTAGTTGATGAAATGTCACAAATCTTAATACAGGGTGCAATTCGGATTTTGGATTTAAATATTTCAACAATAATGCTTTTAACTCTATCTTGTAGGAGCTCATTTGAAACGTTTTATCAAGACTATTCAAATATGTAACCACGACAGGATTTCGTTGAGAAATGAGTTTTTTTGTTACCCCTTATTATCTAGATCTCTTTTTAAGTCAAGCAAAATTAAATTCTTAAAGGATTCGTTATAAGAAAAGGTGTTGACATGTTGTTTTCATTCGGAATAACTTGCACCTTTGGATTCTTCCTCCTTTGGACTCTCTCAAGACCATCTGTGTGATCAATGGAGCTTCGTGACTACATACATGTACTTAAGTTTCCCGTATTCGAGCAGTCTCATGTATTCGATTGGTTTCATTTCTGCGGACTTGCAGTAGATAAGTGAATTAAAACAATATGCAAATTGTAAGAAATCAACATTAATCAGTGTCAGTGTATGAAATATAACAAAGAAATATAAATTATCCCCTAAAACTCTTGCATTACCTGGCTTATACTATTTTTTCTAATTCCTTAAAAATATTTTGGGGTTCATGCTTGATTATAGGAGACTGAATTTGCATCTCAATGTCCAGTGTATGGATAACTAAACGGAGTGTAATTTTTGTAACAAAATTTGTTACAAATATGATTTTCATTCGGACTATAATATTCCAATTGAGTTTATATAAGTGTCGGCTTAGTTCACAGAGTCTAATTATCATTTTGTAAGCGCGCATGTACAAATCTATAGCTTAAAATGATTGAATATGGGAGACTACAGGTTATTTGGAGAGACGCCTTCCATTGATCATATAATGATAATGTACAGTAGCTAGTCTCTTCTAATATAGTTCTTTACTGTCAAACCTGTCTCTTGCAATATGTTGAAATCATTTTTGTTGTTCTACTTAGACATTGTAACCTCTGCATTAAAGAGGACATTTCTGGTATGAACGTTAATTAGCATGAAACTATGGGATAAAGAATAACCTGAAGTAGGATTTGAATTCGGTGGAGGATGGAGAGGTGGCTAATGGCCAGAATTAAAATTAACCATGATTGCTCTTAACCTACGTTCAATATGCTATTCTTTTTCTTATCAATAGTTCGATTTCAATATAAAAACACCTATTTATAGATGAAGTGTTGCTTATATTGGTAATGGCTCTCTTAGATATGTAATATCCTTATTAAAAGGTACTAGATCTATCCTTATGAAAAAAATATGTACGGAAGGCATTGTGTTACAACGAGAAATTACTTTTTAGAATTAATTTCACCTTTTCTTATACAGTGTTTTTATTCAAAATGCACTTATAAATTCAAAATGCACCTATAAAGACAACTGCAAATATATTTCATTTGCTGCCTTTAACTCGGTAAAGCTGTTTTGAGAACTACTGAACTAAAATATTGATTACTAGTTCAGCTGTGACCATGGGTTTAAATTATGCTATGTTTCTATTCTAAGTGGTCTTTCATTGGACATAACATTTTTGTTACTTAGCAGAACACTGGCTAAAAGTAAGGAAACGTAAATTTTGAAGTGATATGCAAGTAACTGACAGGTTGTTCAAAGTTAAAATAACAATTATACAAACAAACTATAAAAACATTATTTGAATATCATTATCTATCTCCTTTCTCAAATTAAGAGTTCCATAAAATTTTTCTTTGCCTTTTCTTAAGCAAATTTGCACTGGGTGTCTCTGAACCACTAATCATCTTAAATAATAAAACCAGAGCAACAACTTTAACCTTTATCAGAAATATAGTCTTTAATTGCACATATCAGACATATACTTATGTAGTGTAGAGTCTGTTTTAAATGTCATCGAAGTGAATATTTTAATACTGTTCTTGTTCTTTTTGTCACCCGCTCACTGCTGCTGTGAAGAGATTTTATCTGATGTTAGAAAAGGAAAAGGTTGATAGGATAATTTGTTTGTTTTAAGGAGTTAGCGTCTCTTTGAACAATCTTTCGGTTATATCACGACAGAATGCATTTACTCATGTGCTGCCTGGGTATACCAAGTACTAGGCAGGTGCTCTGAAATGTGTTGCTACACGACATATCCATGTGACCAGCGGCATGGCTTGGAATCAAACCTCTCTCAGATTAAGAGCCATGGTGTCACAGAACCTGGACATGGGATAAAGTACTGGAGAACGTGCTGCACAGTCATAAAGTAAAACAATTTAAACCAAGAATATCATTATGATGTGATTTTTTAGCAAGGTTGCTTGTTGTAAGAGTTTGAATGTTCGCCCGTTTCTAGGCTTTGCCTAATTTCATATTTTGGAGAATGACCAGAGAGTTTCCATCGACTTTAATATTTATAGAGATTTTTGTTCCGCAATTGAACGCCGAAATAAGAAGTTTTTGTCGTAAAAATGAAGCAGACCTACGTTAAAAAAAAGATGAAAATGTTTGTGTAAAAAATCTCGACCGATAAAAGTTCGATTAAAATGTTTGTTTTGTCGTCATTAGATACGGTAATTTGTAACATTCACTTGGACGTGATTTTCACTTTGCTTTGATGACGTCATTCCTTCAGGGAAATACATGACGTCGCTTGGACTGAACTTTCTTAGGAGGTTGTCAAGGGTGTCCTCCTGTCAGTCCCGTTCACACTGGGTGGAAACGGGTCCCGTATATTGCTCCTCAAAATGGCCGCCATGTCAAAATATTAAGGAACCAGTGTAAGTATTTGTTTATTTTCTATTATTAAGTTATGTACTCACGCTAATTAAGTCTAGCCTTAAAGACAGTATGTGTCTAAAATTAAGTTTACATATTCGTTACGTCCTGTACTCGAGGGATTGTCGTCAAAACACATCATGAACCATTTGTTTACCACGAAGAGCCTTACCCTACTCGCATTTATTCAACCAAGATACAAAATAAGGAGTATCATTTAAAAAATTGAATAGAGCGATCGATTTAAATACAATCCACGAAACAATGCTGAAAATAGGCCACTGACATTAAAATTTGACAAAGATATGGCTATTTTTCGGTGGACTGTAGCAATTCTGTGGAAAAACACATTATGCAATCTGGAAAAATGATTAGCTTTTGTACGTTTTCAGCTCCTCCAAACTAAATCGTAAAATAGGACGTCTATTTGGCTGGGGATACGGTACCAGAGCTCATGTCGAAAAAACACGCCTATATAGAATTATAACAATATCATAACTCACAAAATTAGAGTGCGATTGGTATCTTTATTGAAATATGTATGCAAATTTGTTTACAAATAGTAAATGATTTTACATTTTATCCGAACCCTTAAGGATAAATCTCGATAATTTTACACCAAAACTACTATTTCAAAACGCTTAAACTAATTCTACAAAATGATGTTTCACAGAACGCTAGATTTCAGAGTGCTTTGTGGATTTTCAAAGAAGCTGGCAAAGACCACTTGTAATATATTTGACGATTCGTTTCAATCGTGACTCTAAATCATACTGAGCAAAAATGAAAAATTTAAGTTTAATATCTGGACCTAGTGCTTTATGTCAACGTGTAGTCCCCGAGAGCGGAAAATAATAATTTCCTTTTCATACAAAATAACAGGGATGTCTTGTTGAAATGAAAACGTTTCAATTGTCGAAATCACTTATTTGGCTTTATGTTTGCTCTGGAGTTCTATAAAGTGCACTGTTTGGGGGGGGGGGTTATGAAATATTGTTTGAAAGTAGCTCATCACAGTGTGATCATTGAAGCTCCCCTTGAGCACATCCTGCTCAGGTCAGCTAAAACATGGGTAACAGATGAGAAAACAAAGTCAATTCACATGCACCCCCCCCCCCCTTGAGTTTTGCTAAAATGGGTCTTTGGTGGTATAAGCGTTTTGTAATTTTACCATTTAGATGTTTCTTGATGACTCATACAAACTACATTGTAGCCAAAAATAAGCATTTTTACTGTATTTGAAATCGATTCTTGTTGCTTCAAAATGTGAATCATCTCAGTCCAAATTTAACTTATAATCCACGACTAAATGTTGTTAGATGAGACATGAAAGATACCAATAAAATGAACAGTACCGCTTTATTGAAGTTGTTTATCTATCTTGTTCGTATTTTTGTCGAGTCATCTGTTCTTTAAAGCGTCAAAACAAGTTTAAAGTTTTTGAATGATTGTCAATTCCCAGTACCCAAATATTTTGAAAAATGCAATCCACAGTACACATTTTTCAATTCCCAGTATCCCTACTCCTAAGTTCAAGACCGCAAGTTTACGACCATATCTCTTTCAATTTTGGAAGATGGGGCTGAAAATTTCAAGATATGAACTTGAATGATAAAAGTTGAAAATGTTAGCTTCAGATGACCATGATTTTATTGCTCATAGGTGTAAAATGATAGAGGTATGTATCATTTTTTTGTGTGAACATGCCCTACAAACAGTCGTTTTTTAAAGAGAGCGTGGAATTTAAGTCAGTATTACATACATTGAATGTAAAGTATTGGTATTGTGTCTCTTGTAATTGGTCAAATGAGCGTCAAAGAGAAAGAGAATAAAATAAATTAGGCATTTACTTACCAGTGTCGATGAGTCTGTAGATAAAAAATGGCGGATTTCGATTAAATTTTTAGCAATATCCGGGACCCGTTTCCACCCAGTGATTCAGTTACAGTGGAAAGTAGCTAATAAAAGAGTTTCAAAACAAAATGCATCAAAAGAAATCTTAACCAAAAGGACTATTATCACAAGATCTATTTTCTCTCGCACTCTCCCCTCTCCCTCTTTTTCTCCCTCCCTCTCTCTATCTTTCAATCAATCGTAATCTCTCTCTCCCTTTCATTTTATGTTTCATCTTTTTTTTTCTCCTTCTCTTTTTTTAAATTCCTGTTTTTATTCCTCGCAATTTCCTTCTCTCTGTCCATAGTCTCTCTTCTGCCCACCCCATCTCTCTCTCCCTCTCTATCTGCGCGTGTGTGTGTGTATGTGTCTGTGTGTATTAAATCTGTCGAGTAGCTTTTAAAGTTTTGAAAAACAAATGTATTTGTTCAGTTAACCTTTAGTTGACTTTCAGATTAAATGTAAATCTTATACACACACACGTTTATCTTGAGCTTATTAAAAATCATGTTAAAAACGTCATTAGATAGTCTGATACTAATGAAAAAAATTGCGCTTTCAGGGATTAAAAGAACTTAAAATGTACTCAATTGATAAAAATACTGTTTAGTTGTATTTGTTTGTTCCGTTTTGTTTGAAGCTCCACCGACAGAAAGTCAAAGAGCTATTGTGATGGTGTTGTGTCCGTCGACTGTACCTCCATCCATTCGTTTGTGCGTCCTTTTACTTATAATTTAAAACACTTGCTTCCCAGAAAGTATTGAGCAATCACAATCTGATGTCTGATTAGTTTTTCGTTTTAAACCTCCATGAAAAAAAACTATACTCCTTATTTCTTATACTTTACTGACATCATGCAAAACGAATAGATATTTTACAGATTTTGATACATTTTTATGGAACTATTTAGTGTACAAGCATTCAAAATAGCTGCTTGCTTAAAGTTTTGTACATGGAAGTTTAATTTTTGTTTCTGCCAATCAGAACGCTCGTTTTTGTTAGACGAAACTAACAATTAAGCAATTGATACTGAGGTACCAGATATCAAATTGTCTTTCTCTTTTTTGTGTATGTGTGCAAAATTAATGGCTAATAGCATGTAACAAAAAAGTAGAACGGTTGTTTGTCAACATGAACGTCGTAACTACAGCTTGCAAAAACTGTAGTTACGACGTTTAAGTTGCCAAACCAACAAAAATGATTCACAAAATGTCGGAGCCGCGATTTGTCAATAACACAAATTTGCCTGGATATTTTCTACTTTTCTCAATATCCTTCTGCTTTTTAACACAAAACTAACTTTTTTGTTTTGCCTTGAAACCTTAAGGCAGAGCTACTTGGTAAAAATCCAAATCGTTTGCATCTTACCCTTTGTTTTAACTTTTAACGTTTGACCAATTTCTTGTAACTCTTTAGCAGTTCTTTTATATTAATAGATGACGTACATACAGTAAACTGAACAAGTAGGCCTATTTACAGGAGTAAAGGTTCTTTGAAAAGTTTTTTTGAGTCCTTTTTCAAACAACCGGTACACTAATTAACCAATCGCAGCTGTCAATCAAATAATTGAGCTTTGAACTCCGACATTGGCCGCCATTTTAGTTAACTTTTTTTGTTGGTTTGGCGACTTGGTAGCTTTTTCAAGCTGTAGTTACAACGTTCAGATCGCCAACCAACTTTTCTACGTTTTTGTTAAATGCTATTCGCCATAGATTTGCAAAATAAAGCTGTTCAACCAATTCCCACACAAGCCCTCCTTTTTACGCCCCTCAAGAAAAAAGCTTTAGAAAACATTGTAGAAATAGAAGAAATTGCTTGTATCAAGCAATTTCTTCATTTTTCACATTGTTTTCTATCCCAAAAGACAAAAAAATTGAAATTCCATCAACTTCAAATCTGCAGCTTCTTTCAATTTGGACCAGTCTAAATTTGCTGTGTTAAAATCAAATTTTGACTTCCTGCCCGAGTCAGTGGGTTGGGCCAAGTTAGTAAGTGGGTGGGGCTAGCGATTGGTCAAATCTCTTCAAACCTAAAGAAGCTCCAAAATTGGTTGCATCTTTAAATCGAATTTGCATAAGATTCCGCCTTCATTTTTACAAGAATGCAGGATCAACAAATAAGGACGGCACATTTTTGTTATCAATTTTGTAGATTGCCCATACCGATTAGCCAAGTGATTTATGTTTAAGCAATTTAATCTTCAAACAATTTCCTATGTATAGGAGAATATCTAATCTTTATTAAAGTCATGCGGTGCTTTGATATTTGATTTTACTGGTATTGTATTCTTGCCAAACTGAATAACAATACGATCTACTAGTAACAAATTTATTTTTATTTGAAATATTAATATGTCGTCTCCACTTAATATGCACATAATTATAAAAACATAGTACACTACACTGTCGCATTAAAGGTGTTAACGAGTTTCTCTTTAATACTAAATCAGCTTCATGAAATATTCTTTAACTTCTAACAAAACAAAACATGGTTTCTTTTAAAAATGCAGATTTCGTTACACTGAAAATGCGCATGCGTGGTAAGATTAAGAAATATATCCTGGGATAGGTATACACATTACAGCCCATAACCAGCCACCAACATAGTCAGAATAAAAGGTGTGCAGTTCAATTGACAAACAATCAATCGTGTCTCTGATTTCTAGCATCTAATTACTGAAAGTAGGCCCAAAAACCCAATTTCTAGCTCAACAAATCACGAGATTAGCTATTTGACTTCCATTGTCCGGCATCAATGTTTAAAAATCTTCTACTCCAAAACAAGTTAAACTTAAACATCATGGTGAGAATGTTCCTCAGGTGAATTTGTACCACAGTCGATAAAAGAACTCCAATTGCCAGAAATTCCCACTTTTGTTGCCATAGCAATAGAAATGTATACACTATTTTACAAAGAAACAAAGAAGGAAATATGACAAACCTCAAGCCTAGTAATTAGATATTTTGCATGTGGTTATCTACTAATGAAGCCCGTCGTTTTAAATTGGCTTTAGCAATAGACATTTCAAAATAACTAATTTTAGAACGGAATAGGTCGTTTTCGCTCACGAGCAGGCAAAACATTTACATTGATTAACTGATAAGCCATTTACTACACAACTAAAATTAAGGAATGCGTTGCTATTTTTCTGAATTTTTTGTTTCGAATCCTTGTAAAAGAATAACAATTTTAGATTTCAACATTTGCACGGTATTTCGATGGTTCACTGTACATAGACTGCTTCACAATTGAAGTCTATGGGTCTATTTAATGGTTTGAAGAAGAGTTTAAAACGATTTTGTTTCGTTTTATTTTAGTTTGTTTTTAATTCTTTGACTACCTCCAGGTAAACTTATGCAATGAATCTTGGCTTTTTTTATCCATTACCAGACAGCAAAATGTTAGACTGGTCAAAATTGAAAGGAGTTGCAGAGGACGATTTGAATGTTATGAAATTTAGGATATTTCATCTTTTTGTAGTTACGACGTTTAAGTCACCAAACCAACAATAAAGATTAACAAAATGGCGGCCAATGTCGGAGTTGATAATCTCAGGTCCTGGCTGAATAAATTATTTGATTGGTCGGTTTATTCCTTGATTGCCAAATTCGATTGGTCAGAACTAGCAAAATATTTGCCTTGCTTAGTAGGATTAAATTATCAGATAATTGGTATGTAAAAACATGTTCTCTTCATTTCGTAGAACTATCTTCCTTGTGCGTTTATTGTTAAATGAGAAACACACCTGCTAAGAGCTATGATATCTCGCCGCTCATTCAATTTAAGTTTTTGTTGTTAACACAATAATTTAATTTTCAGTTTCGTGTATCAACGAGCGTTCTGAATGGCCGCTCGGCGGCGGCACATATTCTATCCGACATTTGCCTATCACTAATGAGTGGATTATCGTGAACCTAAGTGGAATAGCAGCTGGAGGCTAGGAAAGGATGTAGTGGTAATAGTGGTGTGAGAAATACCAGGAATACACTGTTAGGTGCTCCAGCCGTCGCGATATAACTGAAATACTGTTAAAAGCGGCGTTAAGCCCCATTCAATCGATCAATCAATCTGATTGGCCGAAAAAAGACTTGAGCACGCAGCTATTTCTTATACTTTCGCACAAATTAGTTCCATACAAAAAAGTATCAAAGTTAGTTAAATATTTGCTTTTTTCCTAAAAGTCATTGAATCATAAGAAACGAAGAGAATGTTTTTGTTTTAGTGTATATATATGAAACGAAAAAAACTAATCAAACTGTATGAATACGCGAAGTGGATTCATTCGTATGTGTGATTAGATTTTTTTCCTTTCATACCTACATCGCAAACTAACCATTTAACATTTCTGTTTCATGTTACCAGAACATTCATTTGGCAAATAACGCCGTTTAATATAAAAGCAGAACTTCATAGGGAAACTCGGTGGACCTGCGCATCGATCTGTCAAATGACCAACAGCGGCTGTAAATCAAATAACCTGTGAACCAGTAAAATCATTCAAGTACACCAGTATTGGTTTAAACATATTTTATTTGCATTTTAATCATATGTACATAACAATCTAGACAACATATGCTTATTTCATGCGAAAAGGATGAGAACGAAAGCAATGCTTATTATGTTCTTCTCCTTGTTGATCAGGCGGTGTACAATAACTTAAAAACTAAGTACAATGTATATTTTTGGTAAAACGAGAGAGAAAGAGAGAGAGGGCAAGAGCGAAGAGATTAACAATGGGCACAGAAAGGCTCTGTAGAAATAAGAAATATTTATAACATAAATAATTGAGACATAACGGTAATGGTAAGAAGAGGGGTGTTCCTTGAGTGCTGGTACCTGAGTATTTGGCGACTTTATAATAGACTCCATACATTATATACTGCTCTGCTCTAACGCATGGCGAATCTAGTCAGAATTAGACCCGAAAGCGCTTACTGTCCCTAATGTATTTCTGTACTTCAAGGAATTTTTTTCATTTTCTCTGTAAGTTAAATTATCTTTTCCATACAGAAGAGCATCGATATCAATATTACCAATACTTTGTAATGACCTAAGAAGTACATTTCTGATATCATCGTAATGACTACATTCAAGGAAATAATGTTCGCTCGTCTCAAAACTTCCACAAGCACAAATAGGGTCTTCACAAATATTCTTACTGAAGAGGTCATGATTGAGAGAACTACATTTATTCCTGATACGTGTATGTATAACCTGAAGCTTCCTTTCTCCAATAAAGTACAACTTATTAGGAACATGCTTGCTCCTATCTAAATAGTTGTTGAAACAAGATACGGAATTTTGGTTCCTTATTTCGATTGGTAATTCATTCCTATCTTCTATTATTGAAGGGACAAACGATCTCTTGTAAAGCTCGGTTCTGAGATCCCCTCAGGCTGTATGAAGATGTGCTTCCAATACTTTGAGGAACCAATGAACACAGGGTATTTGGACAAAGCCCTTTGACCATTTTGGAATATAGGATTTGTTTATTTTTTCTTCTTTCTTGAAGAGATTCCCATCCCGACTCTATGGAGAGATCTGAGATAGAAATTAATTTTGTACAGCCAGTAACAGCCCTAGCTGCCTGAATTTGGATCTTATCGATTTCATAGTTTAGATGTTTTGGACAATTATCCCAGACAATGTCTGCATATTCAATTAGCGATGTATAAAAGAGAAATAAATAGTCTGCAGGGTTTTTCTATCTAATCGAGATTTTACGGTACGCATTATGTTTAACCTAGTCCAAGCTTTGGCTGTAGAACTTTTGATATGGCAATCCCAGGAACCATCGTCAGAAATAAATATACCGAGAGGCTTGTGATTTTTAACACTTGGTATAATTGTGTTTGACATAAAAAGATCTGGATGAGATGGTTTATTTGCGCGATATAACTAATTCTTCTGATTTAAGAGGGTTAAATTTGACCAACCATTTTCGTGCCCAGTCAGAAATTTTATCAATATCTGACTGTAATTTCGCGCCACATATATCAGGAGTATCAATTTCTAAAGATAAACTAGTATCATCAGCAAAAGACTAATGTTTGACTCCAAATTATCAACTATGTAATATATTTATACTAAAAAAAGTAAGGGACCTAAAAAAGACCCCTTTGGTACTCCAGATTTTATAACCGACAATTCGGATATACTCCCATTGAGAACAACTCTTTGTTGTCTGTTTGTGTGATAATCAGAAAACCAGTCTAAAAGTCTACCAGTAATCCCTGCATGGTAGAGTTTGAATAAAAGCCCCTTGTGCCAAACCTTATCAAAGGCTTTACTAATGTCAAAGAAAATTATTCGGAATTCATTCACATTATCTAAAGCTCTGCAAATATTATGATAAAGAGACACAGTTTGATTTACTGTAGAGTCACGTGGTAAGAAACCGGACTGATATTGAGTGAAAATAATACACTGAGAGAGATGAGAAAACACGTGATTGTAAATAATTTTCTCGAAAACTTTTTAAACGGTCTTTAGAACCGAAACGGGTCTGTAGTTTGACGGCATTGATGGGTCACCGCTTTTAAAAATAGGACACACATTTGTTATTTTCCAGGATGAAGGCATTCTACATAGATTTAAAGATGTGTTAAAAAGGTCGCAGAGCGGTCTAGAAAGGTGAAAGTCCCCCCCCCTTCTCTTAAAATCCTGTTATGAATTCCGTCTGGACCAGACGCTTTACCTATATTCAAGTTCTTTAGGATATTGTAAACTTCGTCCACAGACACTTCAATAAAATCTAGGGTAGATTGGTTGGTTTGAAAATATTCTGATGGTTAAGATTGACCGGAGTCGTGATTGTTTGATTGGCTTGCAAAAAAAGAATTTAATAAATTTGCTTCATTATGACCTTCTGAGATTAAGGTATCGTTATTTTCATCAAAGAGAGGGGGTATGTCCGAATTAGGTGTTTGATTCACGTTGAAGAATTGTCTTATGGTTTTCCACCAATCACGAGATGATAAAGCTCTAGAATTTAAATTTGATGCCAATTTTTGAGAATGGTCCTCTTTTCTTTGACGTATGAGGCAGATAATTTCATTTCTCAACATTTTAAATCTGTTCCAGTGGTTTTCGTCGTACGTTTGTTTAGCCTTTTTATACAATCGTTTTATTTGTCTTATTTTTGTTTAATTTCATTCGAAATCCAAGGAGGTTCGTAAGGTTTTATGGTTACAACCTTGTTTGGGATAAAAAAAAAATATGCTTTTTGTAATAATATTTTTGTAAGATTACTGACATATGTATCAATATCGGCATTTACTACCGAGTCCCAATCAAAATTTAGCAAAGAAAGTCTTAGTTCATCGTATCGACCTTCATCATACCTCCAAATAGTTCGTTTGAAAGACTCATGTCTTGGTTTTATAAAATTGAATACAGCAAACACAGGGCAATGGTATCGAACAGAGTTTTCAAGATATGGTTCACCTACGCCTGATACAAGTACTGAATTTTTATTCGTCACTAATACAAGATCAATCAAGGATGAAGAACTTTCCGTAAAGTTAGTAGGTTCGTTTATGCACTGTGATAAGCTAAACTGTGTACAAATGGAATTTACTTTATTATAATAGCTTGGGATCATCTGGTTCCAATTAAAGTAGCCTGTTGTAACAACATCTGAGATATTCGTGTCAATTGCACTATGGATAGAATCTTCGATTAAGGTATTACATTCCGACAGCGAATTAGGTGGCCTATAGAAAGCATCGTACATTAAATTCTTGTTATTACTTAATTTAAGATGTATCCAAACACATTCTAATGCGTCAATTTCGAGGTCATGCCTTCTAACAAATGATAGATTGTTTTTTATATGGACCATAACCCACGATCATGACGTTCAGGACGATGAAAATTTGGGAAAAGAAGGTTTATTGTTGGACAATCTGTATTTAGCCACGGTTCAGAAAACGAAATTTCATCAAACTGAGAAAATTCTGTATATAAGACGTCAACTTTATGGATTGAACATTATAATGAACTGTCGATAAATGGTGCGGATAATTTAGAAAACTACGTAATTCATCTGAACGTGAAGAAGCTGATCCATCGCTGGGTAAAGGACCGGGGTTTGATGCACATCCCCGGTCATCAAAAGCAGTAACAGTATGAGTAAAGTTAGAGCAATATAATTCAACATTCTTTGTATTATTAGAAAACTAATGAGAACTCTCTTTTTATGGTAAAGAGGTAATATTTTCCATTGTAACACTTATTTTGACTTATATGTTGTGAATCCATACAAACATACAAAAATATAAATGCACTAGGAAAGTTCTTCAGAATTAGAACAGACATTAACGCAGTCAGTAGTTTTAAGCTGGAGTTCAGTCTAAATGTTGGCAACGGTAGGCTTTGAGCTTTATCTCTTAGCCTAGCCATGTTTTATGATAAATCATATTTGATATTTTACATCGCAAAACATGTAGACCATACAACCAGGTCATATTCTCATAACATCTAAAGTTAACGCACAAATACTTGTCCAGCAACAGTACACCAATATTGCGTTTTGTCCACCACTTTTTAAACCTTTTATTTGTTGGTTTGGCAGATAAAACTGTAGTTACGACATTTAGGTCGCCAAGGAACTATTCTACCTTTTTGTTGCAGGCTACTGGCCATACATTTTGCAAAAGAACACCGTTTACAATCGAAACGGGACTTCCTGTTGGAGTCAATCGGCGTGGCCATTGGACTAAATGGGTAGGGCCAGCGAATTGTCAAATATGTGTATTTGTAAATTCGAAATAGAGAAGACCTGTGGCTGAAACTCGCACACACGCACGCATACGCTTACCTGCTTGACAAAAGATAACTAAGTAATGGGAGTGGCGGGGGAAGCAATTGCGAAGAGTATATGGAGTGTACTTGGTAACCTAAGTATGTAAGTATTTTTGACGTCTACAACACTGTAACTCTCGATTTGAGAAAAGACTAAGTACATTTTTCTGCGGATGACTTAAGAGTTATTTCTTTCGAACAAATAATGAGAAAATGAATAGATAATCTAATATACATACGTGGTTATAAAATGTGTTTGAAAATTCACTTTCAATAACCGAAGGAAATTGTGCTCATAATAAATTAATGTTACGTTTCGGCTGCTTATGCATAAATTGCATTATAAGTTAATTCAGAATTGGTCAAGTTTAACCCTTGTCAAGCCGTTCTAAGAATATTTCTGCTTTTGTAGGAAGTATAAACTAAGATCAGCCAGCACGTAGTCTGATCTAAGTAAGTCTGATCTTACTTTAAACCACCTGTTCGACATTTTAAGCCACAGTTGTACAGAAAATGAATTAACAAAAAGCATTGGCCACAATTATTAGGGCTTTTCGGTGGATTTTAATGTAGTTCTGAAGGAGGGTTTTATTCAGTATGACATGATTTAGGGTAGAATGGTAAAACAAACATTAAAAACTCGAAAAAAAGGCGAAAGTTTCGATCCAAGCAATCCTATGCACATTCTAAACAGGGTCAGGACCTTCCTCATGTCTTCGATCCAAGCCATCCTATGCACATTCTAAACAAGGTCAGCACTTCCCTCATGTCTTCGACCCTGCGCGCCTGTAATTTCCCTCTCACCCCCGGGGAACCGAACCGCCTATCCGCCCGGGTCTTAATCCGGGTCCTTCGGCGGGTTGCTCGGTAGGGGGGGGGGGGGAGAGGTACTTTGTTTACACTCGTGGTTGGAATATACGAGCAGCTACACGATTTTTCTATATTATTCGAGCGATTCTTTCGCGTTGTTCAAATCACAAACCGACGGGTCCTTTTTGTTGTATGTCCTGGCCATATATATTTTGCAATTTAACGTCGTTTGATATTACGGTCAAACTACATTGCGGGAGCCGGTGTACGTGGCCGACGGTAGGGTGGCGATTTAGAGCTAATCTTACTCTATAAGTAAGCTTTACACATGCAAAGTCAACGAATCAGTGCAAGTGTTTCACCAAACGAGATGTTTTGAAATAAGTAGTAAGTACTATTCTTATTATTTCTAGTTGATATTCCTCTTGTGACTCCATTAAACGACCACTTTCGATAAGCGGCCATAATCAAAATTTAAATTTCAAAAACAATATAGAGCATTTGTTTTTTCCTAAAAAGATTGTAATCTAATCATGTGTTGATCGAACTGATTAGAGTCGTCTTATTGAGACAAACAACAAAGCATTAAGGTATGTTTTTGTGATAATTTGTGTTTACAATTGACCAATCGCGGCTGTCAATCAAGGAATCAACCGGCAAATAAATTCATTTATTCAGCCCGGATCTGAGCTTTCAACTCCGACATTTGCCGCCATTTTTGTTGACATTTTTTATGTGTTAAGCGACTTAAACGTCGAAACTACAGCTTATTCAAGCTGTAGGTACGACGTTTAGGTCACCAACCAACCATTTTACTTTTTATCACATACTACTGGCAATTAAACTCTGCAAAATAACGCCGTTAAAAATCAAAGCGGAACTTCCTGTTGGAGTTAATGGGCGGGGCCTAGGGAGTCAGAGAGCGGGGCCAGCGATTGGTCAATTGACGAGTTTCCTACAGGAAATTCTACAGCGATTTGCAATTTCTATGGTCATAAACGTGTAACAAAAGAGTAACGGTCGTAACTCTAGATTGAATAGTTACATCAATTAAGTCACCAAACCCGGAAATGCTTCCCACGAATATCGTCGAATATCGCAGATTAAAGTTAACCCTTGTCATGCTGAACCCGGATTATTCCGTTTTTGGCAGGAGATGAAGACGAAGATCAGCCTGCACATAAGTGCAGTCTGATCTTAGTCTACACCTCCTGCTTGTACTTTTGCTGGATTAGCTGATTTCTAAATTGATTTCTAAAAGAAATATTGATTTTTGAACAACATATTCTATCAGTGCTTTCAGTCCTTTGATTTTACAGCAATTCAGTAAGATAATTAATACAGCACGACAAGGATTAACTTACGGTCTAAGTGACTGATTTGATTGGTCAGTTGATTCTTTGATTGACAGCAGCGATCCGTCAATTGAATGGATCTTTACGTGTAATATACGTTACAAAAGTGTATTATGCCTCTGCGTAGCCGCTTCACCTATTACCACATAATGGCACACTGAAAAAAAATGTTATCATGGAAAAGTTTGTGGAAAAGGAGAAATTGCTCGTAACAATGTTTTCTACCCTATTTGACACTTTTTAAAAAAAATTGAAATGTCGCCTGGTCCTTCTTTTAATTTGGACCAGTCTAAAACATTGTGTAGTGGTAATGATTTACTACAAAGTTTACTGAATGAGGTCTCGATTTGCCTTGCACAACTTACTCCTAAAGGAATCTTTAAGGTCTATGTTGGTATAAGAACTTAAAAATGAGCAGTATGAAGCTTTAATCCATTATCAGACCACACCATTTTAGACTGGTCTGGATGATATTTTAAAGATTTCTAAGAAATTTTTGAATTTTTTAAAAATTTTGGATAGAAACATTTTGGAAATTGAAGAAATTGCTTGTTGTAAGCAATTTCTTTATTTTTCACAATGTTTTTCTCAGTTGTTTTTCTTGTGTGGTGCCAAAAGGCGTCATTGTGTGGTTATTGGTTAATAAAGCCCATCGATTTTCAAATATGATTTTAACTATATTGCACTTTGGAAGACAGCTTCTTCAGATAAAGTCACGTTTTCTTGAGCGAAGATTACGAAAATGTAAGTTAAAGTTTATCTATGCGTATCTTAATTCTTTCTCTCTCGCTTTATTTATTTATTTATATTTTAATTTATCATGAAAGTTTGAAGTTAGTTATTGCAATAACTTATATGTTTGATTTTATATATTTTATTATCTTATTTATTCAATTCTTTAATGTTTTTTTCGGTTGCTCAGCAAATTGTCTAAGGAATTTCTATATAACTTTTTTTATTCGACGCCAAATTGTATTCAAATATTCACCATCGCAACCGATATGTAATTCATAATATTCTGTCAAAAAATTACCTTGTACATTGAGATTTAATTTTCGATATCGCATTTCGAGCCTGTGGAAAGCCGTAAAGTCACCGGTGCCAGGCTATACAAAAACGGTCACATTTAAAAATGACGCTTTTCAAATCGTCAGAAATTAAAGCAAACTTAAAGACTAGATGGCATTGTTCAAGTTGTACGCGTAAGATACATATATAACAACACATTCTTGATGTGCGACATTAATGAACCACGGCTGTCATTAAGAAATTTGGTAGACAAAGTAAATCTCAAATTTAAATCTGAAGTGAAGTTTGATTTACGACACCGGTCGCCTTAAACGTCGTAATTACAGTTTACTCATGGTATAGTTAATTCACTTGGGTCGCCAACTGTTGCATTTTTCGAACTTTTTTACTGACTATAAAGTTTGCAAAATAACGCCGTTTAAAGTCTAAGTGGATTTTCATGTTGGAGCTCATTGGGTGTTACCAGGGATACGTCGAATGACCAATCGCTGGCCCCGCCTTCTGACTCACTAAGCTCCACCCATTAACTCCAACTGGAAGTTTCGCTTCGATTACTAACGGCGTTATTCTGCAAAGTTTATGGCCAGTAGCATGAAACAAAAAAGTAAAATAGTTGGTTTGTGACCTTAACGTTGTAACTACAGCTTGAATAAGCTGCAGTTACGACGTTTAAGTCACCAAACCAACAATAAAGGTAAAAAAATGGCGCCAATGACGGAGTTGATAAGCTCAGGTCCGGGCTAAATACATGATTTGATTGGTCGGTTGATTCCTTGATTTACAGCCGCGATTGGTCATTTTATGACGGTGTTATAATCTGTACTCTGATGTAAAACGTTGGCTCATTCGCATATTTCGTTCTCTTTGGCAGAAGAGAAACTGCTTTTCTTAAATTACGCTGAGTGCAACAAATCAGCTTACACTCAGGCCTGAAAGCAGACAAGCAGGTAACTTGATTTGTTTGTTTGTTGGAATGGGGTTTTACGCCGCTTTCAACAATCTTTCAGTTATATCGCGACGGCTGGAGCACCTAACAATGGAATCCTGGTATTTCTCACACCAGTACTACCATTACATCCTTTCCTAGCCTCAAGCTGCTATCCCACATAGGTCTACGATTATCAACCCATTGGTGAGAGACAAGAAGTCGGAAAGGATTAGTGCCGCCATAGGGATCGAACCCGAGACCTCTAGATTGACAGTCCGATGCGCTAAGCTGCCGACAAGAATTGTTAGTCTCCAAGCTAAGTTCAAATTAAATATTGATTTGAAATCCAGTCGCAGGAGCGTTACCATGAACATACAACATGCATAGAACAACAGAGATAACAATAATGATAATCTAATATGAATATGGCATCCAAGCAGTCATGTGCAAACAGATATCAACAATCAGTCATATATTTACCTCTGGTCTTTCTTAAATATTTTATGGTATCTATGACCAATTATAAAGGTAACAATGACCAATAGTATTATTGTTTAGGAGTGCATAACTTACATACATATTATTCGTGTGCTTCATGTTTGTATGTTTACCCAAAATAAGAAACAAAGAGGAGATGCAAAACAAACAATGGAAAATGAAATTTGTCTCTCTTTAACCCATTCCAAGACCAATAACATAGCCTTAGACTTGTCAAATCTAAAAGAAGCGTGGCTGCAGATGACAGTTTCATTTGACAAAATTTCACTTTTCCTGCTTGCTATTTTGGTCTACAATACGCTGTGAAACGGAGGCTGCTTGTTAAAGGAACCTCCCATTTTCTGAAGTTCCTACTCGAGGATTGTGAACATAGTTTAGCCATGATGTCATAGGCTAAATTGTGTGGAACGACATTTTCTTTTAGCAAAATAATGATAAACTAGGTACATACTAAGGCATACATAAGAAAGAACACTGTAATGTAAGACAACTGAACAACTGCAGTAAATCCGCTCTTTCCAGATATATTTTTGGCACATCACATTAATTGATTTGTAATATATCTAAATTTTTCATCATCACTCACGAATTTTTGAGTAGATGGGATACTTTCCTCCTCCGCACAAATATTTTTCAGTGATTAGATAACGACTGGTATTGTTATAAGAAGCGGACTCCAGTTTCAACAAAGAGGACATAATCTTTCCATTAAAGGTTTCATCTGGTGCCCTCCCTTTTCAATTTAATAATTTTATTTTCTTTTGCGAAGGATAGATGGAATTATTAGGCCTATAATGTGTTGAGTAAAAATTCTCAGAAGTAGAAAGCAATTTAGTTGCATCCAAAAATATTGACCATTTGTGGAGTTCGAATGTCACTTCCGGTCTAAATGTATGATTTCGTATACCGATATTTTAATGAACCACATGATCCTTCAATTTCTGTTTATGAAAAAAAAGTTCTGATTTAACCAATCTGTGGCCCCGACCACTCACTCCTTTAGTCACGCCCATTGATTGCGACAGAAAGTCCCGTTTCGATTTTTAACGGGGTTATTTGAAATTTGAAAAACTTATAGCCAGTAGCATGTAACATAAAAGTAAGATGGTTGGTTGGCAACCTAAAGTTGTAAACTACAGCTTGAATAAGCTGTAGTTACGACGCTTAAGCCGCCAAACCAACAAAAAGTTTAACGAAATGGCGAATAAGAAATTGTAATAGAAGTGACCACTTTCCCGGAAATATTTTACTATTTCTGTTATGTAACAGCAATGAATTGACCAATCGCGTCCGTCAATCATGGAATTAACCGACCAATCAAGTACTTTATTCAGCCTGACCTTAATTCAACTCTGACATTGGCCAATATTGGCCGCCATTTTAAGCGCTAGTGGCCTTCGGCGATTGCTTTTTCCCGTCCGGCGTCCGTGCGTCCGTCGTCCGTCCGTTAAACTTTTCCTTTTTTATGCGATAGAGTCCGCAGTTTTCATCGGATTCTCTTCAAACTTTCACAGAATGATTGTACCATCATAAGAATCGTTCCTTTCGAAATTGGGGCAGATCCGTCAAGAAACACGGGAAAAGGGGCCTAATTAAAACTAAATTAAAAAATCCTCGTTTACGCGATAAAGTCCACAGTTTTCATCAGATTCTCTTCAAACTTTCACAGAATGATTGTACAATCATAAGGATCGTTCCTTTCGATAGTGGGTATGATCCGTCAAGAAACACGGGAAAAGGGACCTTAAGGAAATTAAATTAAAAATTCAATTAAAAATCCTCGTTTACGCAATAGAGTCCACAGTTCTCATCGGATTCTCTTCAAACTTTCTCAGAATGATTGTACAATCATAAGGATCGTTCCTTTCAGAAATGGGTATGATCCTTCAAGAAACACGGGAAAAGGGGCCCTAATGAAAATTTAATTAAAAAATCCTCGTTTACGCGATAAAGTCCACAGTTTCACAGATTCTCTTCAAACTTTCACAGAATGATTGTACCAACATAAGGATCGTTCCTTTCGAAAATGGGTATGATCCGTCAAGATACACGGGAAAAGGGGCCTTATGAAAATCTAATTAAAAATGCCTTTAAAAATCCTCGTTTACGCGATAGTTTCCACAGTTATCACCGGATTCTCTTCAATCTTTCTCAGAATGATTGTACAATCATAAGGATCGTTCATTTCGAAATGAAAGGATCTTCAACATTTCTCAGAATGATTGGAAGGTCATAACTATCATTCTTTTCATAACAGGGTTTGAACTGTCAAGAAACACAGGAAAAGGGGCCTTATGAAAATTTCATTCATAAATCCTTGTTACCAAGTCCAGAGATTTCATCAGATTTTCTTCAAACATTCACAGAATAATTGTACATAATAATGATTGTTGATGTTTGCATTAGACCTGATCCGTCAAGTATCACAGGAAAAGGAGCATTATGAAATTTAATTTTAAAATCATTGTACCAAAATAAAGTCAACAGTTTTCATCAGATTCTGTTAAAACTTTCACAGAATGATTATTCCATCACGAGGATTCTTTCTTTTCAAATTAGGCGTGATCTGTCTAGTATCATGGGAAAAGGGGCCTTTTGAGAATTTTATCTATAATCCTTGTAACCAAGTCCAGAGCTTTCATTGGATTTTATTCAAACCTTCACAGAATCATTGTACAAGAATTACGATTGTTGATTCTGACATGAGACCTGATCCTTCAAGTATCACAGGAAAAGGAGCCTTATGAAAATTTTATTTTAAAAATTTTACACCAAGATAAAGTCTGCAGTTTTCATCAGATTCTGTTCAAACTTTCACAGAATGTTTGTTCCATCATAAGGAGTGTTTCTTTCCAAATTGGGCCTGATCTGTCTAGTATCATAGGAAAAGGGGCTGTATGAAAAATTATTACCAAATCCTCATAAACACAACAATGCCCTCAGTCTTTATCTGAATCTCTTCAAACTTTAATAGAATGATTGTACCATCATTTTGATTGTTCCTTTGTAAATTAGGTCTGATAGGTTAAGTGACACAAGAAAATGGACCTTATAAAATTTTATTACAAAACATCATTATTACAATTAAGGTGTCCTCAGTCTTTATCATTTTCTTCAAACTAACATTAGGACTGTTCCTTTGTACATTGGGTCTCATTTGTTAAGTTTCAAGGAAAAAGGGGCCTTATGAAAATTTTGTTACAAAAATTCTTGACACAATTCAGTCCACTGTTTTCATTGATTCTCTTTAACTTTTAAAGAATGATTGTACCTTCATTAGAATTGTTCCTTTTGAAATTTGGTTTGTTTTGTAAAGTATCATGAGAAAAGGGGCCCTCTGAAGATTTAATTATAAACTCATTAACACAATAAATTCCACAGATTAAACAGATTGATTGTACCATCATTCCAATTGTTGATTTTGACAGTGGATCTGACTACGGCAAGTGTCACATAAAAAAGGGCCTTATGAAAAACTCTCTTAAATATTCTGGTTAACACAATGATGTCCCTTGATTTCACCGGATTCACTTCAAAATTTCACAGAATGATTGTACAAATACTTAAATGGTTCTTTTCAGAACTGGGTACAATTCATCAAGTATCATGTAAAAAGGGGCCATATGATTTTTTTTAAATATTCTAGTAAACATAATGAATTCCCAATATTTCATCGGATTCACTTTTAACTTTTACAGAATGATAAAACCAACAGTAAATTATCACGGGAAAGGGGGCCTTATGAGAATTTGAATTTAATATCTTTGTTAACACAATAAAGTCAACAGTTTTATTGGATTCTCTTCAAAGATGCATGGAATAATTGTGGCATTCGAAACACAGGAAAATGGGGCCTTACAGATTATCATTCAAAACATTCTTGTGTATGTGATGAAGATCATAATCATTATCAAATT
Source organism: Fragum fragum (assembly GCA_946902895.1). Classification (NCBI taxonomy): domain Eukaryota; kingdom Metazoa; phylum Mollusca; class Bivalvia; order Cardiida; family Cardiidae; genus Fragum; species Fragum fragum. The sequence continues at coordinate 4,717,694 of OX336377.1, forward strand.
GTCTTTTAAATTTCACAGGACAATTGTCGGGTTGTAAGGAAAGTTCCTTTTGGAATGAAATTGATCCATCAGAAAACACAGGAAAAGGGGCCTTATTGATTTTCATTCAAAACAATCCTGTTTATGTGATAAAGTCCACAATTATTGTCAGATTCTGATGAAATATTCACAGAATGATTGTAGGGTCATAAGGTAACTTTCTTTTGGAAATGGAGTGGATCCGTCATGAAACATGGGAAAATGGGCCTTGAGGATTGTTGCTTAAAATGATAAAGGGGATAAAGCCTTTTTTTATGCATTCTTCTTTGAGCAATGAACTTCCTAAAATATCAGATTTCTTTAACGGAAAACTTGATAACCAGTAGAGCGTCTCAGGCCCTCATGGGCCTCTTGTTGTTAAACTTTTTGTTGGTTTGGCGAGTTAAACGTCGTAGCTACAGCTTATTCAAGCTATAGTTACGATGTTTATGTCGCCAACCAACTATTCTACTTATTTTTAACATGGTCTTGGCCGTGACTTTTGCAAAATAACGCCGTTCAAAATCAAAGCGGGACTTCCAGTTGGAGTCGATGGGCGTGGCTTTAAGGAGTAATTGGGCGGGCCCAGCGATTGGTCAATTGTGATTCAATGATGCCTGTAACAGCGATAAAATACTTCTTAATGAAAGTCCTTAAAGTAGGCAATGTTTTGGATATATATCTTTACTTGTTATATTGACGTCTGTTCTGCATGTCTTGTAAATTTCCTATAAGCGATAATATCGTCTCCTTTAAAAAGCGAAACTTGTGTAAAAGTTAGTTGTCATCAAAATAAAAAAAACCAGTTTATTCTCTCTTTTTTGAAATGTCTGGGGTGGTCTTCTTAGGCGACACAAAATGTCGATTTAAGTCGAACATTTAACCCTAATGGACAAATATCGGACTCAATCAAACCACCTACCAAGTACGTTTAGCTAACATCGGAATCTTAACGATGCAAATTCGAGTCAACCAACGCTCCGGTGAGAAAAAGACATGTCTTGGTGAAACCAGAGGTTCATCAAGTGAGTTGAATCGTTATCCGTTAGGATCCTGGCTTAAGTCGGGCTTAAACGTAGCCTGCAAGCGACCACTAGGCTAAAAGAGCTATAGCAATTGGGCATGAAGTCAGGATTGCTACGGGTTCGAGTTCGGCTTATTTGAAGTCAAATTCAACGATTTTGTTTACCGTTTTACCGATTTTTTTACCGTTTGAGACAAACAGTAGCCTACATGGCGTTCAGGACGATGAAAATTTGGGAAAAGAAGGTTTGTTGTTGGACAATCTGTATTAAGCCACGTTTCAGAAAACGAAATTACATCAAACTGAGAAAATTCTGTATATAAGACGTCAACTTTATTCTTTATATGGATTAAACATTATAATGAACTGTCGATAAATGGTGCGGATAATTTAGCACAACATGTAGACCATACAACCAGATCATTCTCTCATAACTTATATAGTTAACGCACAAATACTTGTCCAGCAACAGTACACCAGTACTGAGTTTTTAAACCGTTTATTTGTTGGTTTAGTAGCTCAAGCTACAGTAACGACATTTAGGTCGCCAAGGAACTATTCTACCTTTTTGTTGCATGCTACTGGCCATACATTTTGCAAAAGAACGCCGTTTACGATCGAAACGGGACTTCCTGTTGGAGTCAATCGGCGAGGCCATCGGACTAAATGGGTAGGGCCAGCGAATTGTCAATTATGTGTATTTGTAAATACGAAATAGAGACGACCTGTGGCTGAGACACGCGTACACACGCACGCACACGCTAACCTGCTTGCCAAAAGATAACTAAGTAATGGGAGTGGCGGGGGAAACTATTGTGAAGAGTGTATGGAGTGTACTTGGTAACCGAAGTATGTAAGTATTTTTGACGTCTACAACACTGTAACTCTCGATTTGAGAAAAGGCTAAGTACAATTTTTTATGCGGATGACTTTAGAGTTATTTCGTTCGAACAAATAATGAGAAAACGAATAGATAATCTAATATACATACGTGGTTATAAAATGTGTTTGAAAATTCACTTTCAATAAACCGAAGAAAATTGTGCTCATTATAAATTAATGTTACGTTTCGGCTGCTTATGCATAAATTGCACTATAAGTAAATTCAGAATTGGTCAAGTTAAATCCTTGTCAAGCCGTTCTCAGAATATTTCTGCTTTTGCAGAAGGTATAAACTAAGATCAACCAGCACGAAGTCTGATCTAAGTAATTCTGATCTTACTTTAAACCACCTGTTCGACATTTTAAGCAACATTTGTATAAAGTATAAATTAACAAAAAGTATTGGCCAACATTATTAGGGCTTTTCGGTGGATTTTAATGTAGTTCTGAGTGAGGGTTTTATTCAGTATGACATGATTTAGGGTAGAATGGTAAAACAAACTTTAAAAAACTCGAAAAAAAGTCGAAAGTTTCGATCATAGCCATCATATGCACATTCTAAACAGGGTCAGCACTTCCCTCGTGTCTTCGACCTCGGCCATCCTGTTAACAATCTAAACAGGGTCAGCACTTCCCTCATGTCTTTTACCCTGGCCATCCTGTGCACACTCTAAACAGGGTCAACACTTCTCTCGTGTCTTCGACTGCGGCCGTCCTGTTAACAATCTGAACAGGGTCAGCACCTCCCTCGTGTCTTCGACTTCTGCCGTCCTGTTAACAATCTGAACAGGGTCAGCTCTTTCCTCGTGTCTTCGACCCTGGCCACCCTGTGCACACTCTTACTTAGACTTTCAAATAATTTAATTTTTAGTTTCGTCTACCAAAAATGGACGTTCTGATTGGTCGAATAAAACATTCATACTTCCATGAACAATATTTTGAGCCCGCAGTTATTTTGTATGCTTCCGCACAACATAGTGCCATACAAAAAGCATCAACATTTTGTAAAGTTTTCGCTTTTTTCGCTCGATCCTATTTAATCACTCATTCAGTGTGATTAGTTTTCGGTTCATACCCCTATGGAAAAAATATATATTCTCTTCATTTCTTAACGTGTATATCGGTACCTACAACTAAAGTAGAATTTGATACACTCAGACAATCAGACAATCTTTTGATAATTTGAACTGAAATGTTCCTTGTGCGACCTTCTCTAAAACGTCCTATCCTTCCACTTGAAAGAATAACTTGCCACGAAATAGACGAGGTGTATCCGTTTTCGTCCGACCGTCGATTATGCACTCAATACTCCCCCCAGTTCTGGCACTCAGCACAATAAGGATCCCCTCTTAGCTGCCTTCCATTTCCTTTCTGGTGCCTATAGGTATTTTAACCCATTACCAGACTGCAAAATTATACATTGGTCTAAATTGAAAGGAGTTGCAGACAACAATTTAAAGTTTGTGAAATTTTAAATTTTCTTTAACTTTCTGGTTAGGAAACATTATGCATAATGACCAACAAGGAGCTTCGAAATGTTACTCTATGGTGCTCTGCCGACAAAAAATGGCCTGAATAACCACAATTTAAAGGCTCACTTAAATCAAAGTGTTGGATTTTACTGAATGCTGTCTCCTGCCCTTAATCAATGAAAATTCTCAGCACCCACACCTACAATCAGCCTAAATTGTTAGTGTAGGAAATGCAAATTCTCACTGAAATTCTACTGGTGGCAACATAATCAACAGGTAGCGGTTTAGACGCTACCAGTACGCCTCTTATGGCAAAAGAGCAAAACCTGATACCGAAAAATTACGTTCAACTGGTGTGTCGCCACGTTCAAGCTGTAATTCGCGTTATTCAGATCGTAAACCGACGGGTCATTTTTGTTGAATGTCCTGGCCATACATTTTGCAGTTCAACGTCGTTTGATATTACGGTCAAACTACATTGCGGGAGCCGGTGTACGTGGCCGACGGTAGGGTGGCGATTTAGAGGTAAACTTACTCTGTAAGTAAGCTTTAAACATGCATAGTCAACGAATCAGTGCAAGTGTTTCACCAAACGAGATGTTTTGAAATATGTAGTGAGTACTATTCTTACTATCTACAGTTGATATTCCTCAAGTGACTCTATTAAACGACCACTTTCGATAAGCGGCCATAATCAAAATTTCAATTTCAAAAACAATATTGAGCAATTGTTTTTGTCTAAAAAGATTGTAATCTAATCCTATGTTGATCGAACTGATTAGAATCGTCTTATTGGGACAAACAACAAAGCATTAAGGGATGTTTTTGTGATAATTTGTTTTTACGATTTACCAATCGCGCCTGTCAATCAAGGAATCAACCGGCAAATCAATTAATTTATTCAGCCCGGGATCTGAGCTTTCAACTCCGACATTTGCCGCCATTTTGTTGACATTTTTTTATGGGTTTAGCGACTTAAACGTCGTAACTACAGCTTATTCAAGCTGTAGTTACGACGTTAAGGTCACCAACCAACCATTTTACTTTTTCTCACATGCTACTGGCCATAACCTCTGCAAAATAACGCCGTTAAAAAACGAAGCGGAACTTCCTGTCGTAGTTAATTGGCGGGGCCTAGGGAGTCAGTGGGCGGGGCCAGCGATTGGTCAATTGACGAGTCTCCTACAGGAAGTTCTACAGCGATTTCAAACCACTTTATTTTGCAATATCTATGGTCATAAACGTGTAACAAAAGATTAACGGTTGATTGCCGACGTAAACGTCGTAACTGTAGATTGAATAGTTACGTCAATTAAGTCACGAAACCCGGAAATGCTTTCCACGAATGTCGTCGAATATCGCAGATTAAATTTAACTAACGGTCTAAGTGACTGATTTGATTGGTCAGTTGATTCTTTGATTGACAGCAGCGATCCGTCAGTTGAATGGATCTTTACGTGTAATATACGTTACAAAAAGTGTATTAAGCCTTTGCATAGCCGCTTAACCAATTACCACATAATGGCGATTTTAGACACACTGAAAAAAATGTTATCATGGCAAAGTTTGTGGAAATTGCTCGTAACAAGTAATTTCTTCTTTTCGTACAATGTTTTCTACCCTATTTTGCACTTTTAAAAAAAAATAATAGCGCGATTTGAAATGTCGCTTGGACCTTCTTTTAATTTGGACCAGTTTAAAACATTGTGTAGTGGTAATGATTTAATAAAAATTTTACTGAATGGGGTCTCGATTTGCCTTGCACAACTTACTCCTAAAGGAATCTTCAAGGTCTATGTTGGTATAAGTACTTAAAGATGAGCAGTATGTAGCTTTAATCCATTACCAGACCACACAATTTTAGACTGGTCTAAATTTAAAGGTGTTTCAGATGATATTTTAAAGATTTTTTAAGAAATTTTTGAATTTTTAAACAAATTTGGATAGAAAATATTTTGAAATTGAAGAAATTGCTTGTTGTAAGCAATTTCTTTATTTTTCACAATTATTTTCTCAGTTGTTCTTGTGTGGTGCCAAAAGGCGTCATTGTGTGGTTATTGGTTAATAAAGCCCATCGATTTTCAAATATGATTTTAACTATATTGCACTTTGGAAGACAGCTTCTTCGGATAAAGTCACGTTTTCTTGAGCGAAGATTACGAAAATGTAAGTTAAAATTTATCTATGCGTATCTTAATTCTTTCTCTCTCGCTTTATTTATTTATCTATATTTTAATTTATCATGAAATTTGGAAGTTAGTTATTGCAATAACATATATGTTTGTTTTTATAGTTTTTATTATCTTATTTATTCTACTATTCTTTTATGTTTTTTCGGTGGCTCAGCAAATTGTCTAAGGAATTTCTATATAACTTTTTTTATTCGACGCCAAATTGTATTCAAATATTCACCATTGCCACCGATATGTAATTCATAATATTCTGTCAATAAATTACCTTGTACATTGAGATTTAATTTTCGATATCGCATTTCGAGCCTGTGAAAAGCCGTAAAGTCACCGGTGCCAGGCTATACAAAAACGGTCACATTTAAAAATGACGCTTTTCAAATCGTCAGAAATTAAAGCAAACTTAAAGACTAGATGGCATTGTTCAAGTTGTATGCGTAAGATACATATATAACAAAAAATTCTTGATGTGCGACATTAATGAACTACTGCTGTCATTAAGAAATTTGGTAGACAAATTAAACCACAAATTTAAACCTGAAGTGAAGTTTGATTTACGACATTGGTCGACTTAAACGTCGTAATAACAGTTTACTCATGCTATATACGCTTGGATCGCCAACTGTTGCATTTTTCGGACTTTTTTACTGACTATAAAGTTTGCAAAATAACGCCGTTTAAAGTCTAAGTCGAATTTCATGTTGGAGCTCATTGGGTGTTACCAGCGATACGTCAATTGACCAATCGCTAGCCCCGTCTACTGACTCACTAAGCTCCGCCCATTTACTCCAACAGGAAGTTCCGCTTCAATTGCTAACGGCGTAATTTTGCAAAGGTTATGGCCAGTAGCATGTAACAAAAAAGTAAAACAGTTGGTTTGTGACCTTAACGTCGTAACTACAGCTTGAATAAGCTGCAGTTATGACGTTTAAGTCACCAAACCAACAATAAAGGTAAAAAAATGGCGCCAATGATAAGCTCAGGTCCGGGCTGAATACATGATTTGATTGGTCGGTTGATTCCTTGATTTACGGCCGCGATTGGTCAATTTATGACGGTGTTAGAATCTGTACTCTGATGTAAAACGTAGGCTCATTCGCATATTTCGTACTCGTTGGCAGAAGAGAAACTGCTTTTCTTAAATTACGCTGAGTGCAACAAATCAGCTTACACTCAGGCCTGAAAGCAGACAAGCAGGTAACTTGATTTGTTTGTTTGTTGGAATGGGGTTTTACGCCGCTTTCAACAATCTTTCAGTTATATCGCGGCGGCTGGAGCACTTAACAATAGAATCCTGGTACTTCTCACACCAGTACTACCATAACATCCTTTCTTAGCCTCAAGCTGCTATCCCACATAGGTCTACGATTATCAACCCATTGGTGAGAGACAAGAAGTCGGAAAGGATTAGTGCCGCCATAAGGATCGAACCCTAGACCTCTAGATTGACAGTCCGACGCGCTAAGCTGCCGACAAGAATTGTTAGTCTCCAAGCTAAGTTCAAATTAAATATTCATTTGAAATCCAGTCGTAGGAGCGTTACCATGAACATACAACATGCATAGAACAACAGATATAATAATAATGATAATCTAATATGAATATGGCAACCAAGCAGTCATGTGCAAACAGATATCAACAATCAGTCATATATTTACCTTTGGTCTTTCTTAAATATTTTATGGTATCTATGACCAATTATAAAGGTAACATTGACCCATAGTATTATTGTCTAGGAGTGAATAACTTACATACATATTATTCGTGTGCTTCATGTTTGTATGTTTATCCAAAATAAGAAACACAGAGGAGATGCAAAACAAACAATGGAAAATGAAATTTGTCTCTCTTTAACCCATTCCAAGTCCAATAACCAAGCCTTAGACTTGTCAAATCTAAAAGAAGCGTGGCTGCAGATGACAGTTTCATTTGACAAAATTTCACTTTTCCTGCTTGCTATTTTGGTCTACAATACGCTGTGAAACGGAGGCTGCTTGTTAAAGGAACCTCCCATTTTCTGAAGTTCCTACTCGAGGATTGTGAACATAGTTTAGCCATGATGTCATAGGCTAAATTGTGTGGAACGACATTTTCTTTTAGCAAAATGATGATAAACTAGGCACATACTAAGGCATACATAAGAAAGAACACTGTAATGTAAGACAACTGAACAACTGCAGTAAATCCGCTCTTTCCAGATATATTTTTGGCACATCACATTAATTGATTTGTGATATATCTAAATTTTTCATCATCACTCACGAATTTTTGAGTAGATGGGATACTTTCCTCCTCCGCACAAATATTTTTCAGTGGTCAGATAACGACTGGTATTGTTATAAGAAGCGGACTTCAGTTTCAACAAAGAGGACATAATCTTTCCATTAAAGGTTTCATCTGGTGCCCTCCCTTTTCAATTTAATAATTTTATTTTCTTTTGCGAAGGATAGATGGAATTATTAGGCCTATAATGTGTTGAGTAAAAATTCTCAGAAGTAGAAAGCAATTTAGTTGCATCCAAAAATATTGACCATTTGTGGAGTTCGAATGTCACTTCCGGTCTAAATGTATGATTTAGTATACAGATATTTTAATGAACCACATGATCCTTCAATTTCTGTTTATGAAAAAAAAAGTTCTGATTTAACCAATCGGTTGCCCCGACCACTCACTCCTTTAGTCACGCCCATTGATTGCGACAGAAAGTCCCGTTTCGATTTTTAATGGGGTTATTTTGAAATTTGAAAAACTTATGGCCAGTAGCATGTAACATAAAAGTAAGATGGTTGGTTTGCAACCTAAAGCTGTAAACTACAGATTGAATAAGTTGTAGTTTCGACGCTTAAGCGGCCAAACCAACAAAAAGTTTAACGAAATGGCGGCAACTGTAAGAGTTGAAAACTTAGGTCCGGGCTTGATAAATGTTTTGATTGGTCGGTTGATTCCCTGATTGACCATCGCGATCGGTCAATTGTAGGTAAGGTAAAACTAAATACAACTTTGATAGATAAAGGAACGAAGTTTTGATAAGATCTGCATGTATCTGTATCGGTTCGTTAGAGCGAATACATGCCGGACGGGAATTACACCAAACGTCTATTTTTATTGCGATTCGTGTATTAACACGCTAATATTAATAAGAAATTGCCGCCATTTTTAGCTCTAGTGGCCTTCGGCGATGGCTTTTTCCCGTCCGGCGTCCGTGCGTCCGTCGTCCGTCCGTTAAACTTTTCCTTGTTTACGCGATAGAGTCCACAGTTTTCATCGGATTCTCTTCAAACTTTCACAGAATGATTGTACCATCATAAGGATCGTTCCTTTCGAAATTGGGTCAGATCCGTCAAGAAACACGGGAAAAGGGGCCTAATTAAAACTAAATTAAAAAATCCTCGTTTACGTGATAAAGTCCACAGTTTTCATCAGATTCTCTTCAAACTTTCACAGAATGATTGTACCATCATAAGGATCGTTCCTTTCGAAAATGGGTATGATCCGTCAAGAAACACGGGAAAAGGGGCCTTAAGGAAATTTAATTAAAAATTCAATTAAAAATCCTCGTTTACGCGATAAAGTCCACAGTTTTCATCGGATTCTCTTCAAACTTTCACAGAATGATTGTACCATCATAAGGATCGTTCATTTCGAAAATGGGTATGATCCGTCAAGAAACACGGGGAAAGGGGCCTTATGAAAATTTGATTAATAAATCCTCGTTTACGAGATAGAGTCCACAGTTTTCATTGGAATCTCTTCAAACTTTCACAGAATTATTGTACCATCATAAGGATCGTTCCTTTCTAAATTGGTTATGGTCTGTCAAGAAACATGGGAAAAGGGGCCTTATGAAAATTCAATTTAAAACTGCATTTAAATTCCTCGTTTACGTGATAGAGTCCACAGTTTTCATCGGATTCTCTTCAAACTTTCTCAGAAAGATTGTACCATCATAAGGGTCGTTCCTTTCGAAATTAGCAATGATCTGTCAAGAAACATTGGAAAAGGGGCCTTTCAAAAAAATTATTTAAAAAATTCTCGTTATCACTCTGAGAGTCCAGAGTTTTCATCAGATTGTATTTTAACTTTCACAGAATGATTGTACCATCATAAGGATTGTTCCTTTGGGAATTTGGTTAGATCCATCAGGAAACACGGGAAAAGGGGCCTAATGAAAATTTAATCAAAAATCTTTTAAGCAAAACTCTTTAACACTCTGGAGTCAATAGTTTTCATAGGATTCCCTTCAAACTTTCACAGAATGATTGTACTATTATAAGGATTGTTCCTTTCGAAATTTGGTATGATCCGTCAAGAAACACAGGAAAAAGGGGCCTTATGAAAATTTCAATAAAAAATTCTCTTTAATAATCTAGAGCCAACAATTTTCAACGGATTCTCTTCAAACTTTCACAGAATGACTGTACCATCATAAGGATTGTTCCTTTCAGAATCGGATATGATTCCTCAAGAAACATAGGAAAAGGGGCCTTATTATAATTTAATTCAAAGATCTTTGTTAACACTCTAGAGTCCACAGTTTTCATATGATTGACTACAAACTTTCACAGAATGATTGTACCATCATAAGAATTGTTCCTTTCAAAATTTGGTATGATCAGTCAAGGACCACGGGAAAAAGGGGCCCGATAAAAACTGGATTGAAAAAGTCCTCGTAAACACAATAGAGTCCATAGTTTTCAACTAATTCTCTTCAAACATACCCAGAATAATTATAACATTAAATGGATTGTTCCTTTCGGAAGTAGGTTTGATCCATCAAGTTTCATGGGAAAAGGGGCCCTATGAAAATTTAATAAAAAATCTTAATTAACACACAATGGCCCTAGATTTCACCCGATTGACTTCAAACTTTCACATAATGATTGTACCATCATAAGTATTGTTCCTTTCAAATTGGGTCTGATCCATTGAGAAACATAGGAAAAGGGGCCTTAGGAAAATTCAATTAAAAAAACTTAATTAATGCTAGTAAGTCCACAGATGAGCTGGGGTTGTCTTTATACTCAAACAGAATAATTATACTTTTGTAAGAAGAGTTCCCTTTGCAATTGGTTCAGATCCACTAAGTAACATGGGAAAAGGGGCTATATGAAAATTCAATAAATAAAACCCTGTTAAGACAATGAAGCCCACAGCTTTGATCAGATTTTGTTTAAACTTTCACAGAATGATTGGAAGGTCATAACTATCATTCTTTTCATAACAGGGTTTGAACTGTCAAGAAACACAGGAAAAGGGGCCTTATGAAAATTTCATTCATAAATCCTTGTTACCAAGTCCAGAGATTTCATCAGATTTTCTTCAATCATTCACAGAATAATTGTACATAATAATGATTGTTGATGTTTGCATTAGACCTGATCCGTCAAGTATCACAGGAAAAGGAGCATTATGAAATTTAATTTTAAAATCATTGTACCACAATAAAGTCAACAGTTTTCATCAGATTCCGTTAAAACTTTCACAGAATGATTATTCCACCATGAGGATTCTTTCTTTTCAAATTAGGCGTGATCTGTCTAGTATCATGGGAAAAGGGGCCTTTTGAGAATTTTATCCATAATCCTTGTAACCAAGTACAGAGCTTTCATTGGATTTTATTCAAACCTTCACAGAATCATTGTACAATAATCACGATTGTTGACATGAGACCTGATCCTTCAAGTATCACAGGAAAAGGAGCCTTATGAAAATTTTATTTTAAAAATTTTACACCAAGATAAAGTCTGCAGTTTTCATCAGATTCTGTTCAAACTTTCACAGAATGTTTGTTCCATCATAAGGAGTGTTTCTTTCCAAATTGGGCCTGATCTGTCTAGTATCATAGGAAAAGGGGCTGTATGAAAAATTATTACCAAATCCTCATAAACACAAAAATGCCCTCAGTCTTTATCAGAATCTCTTCAAACTTTAAAAGAATGATTGTACCATCATTTTGATTGTTCCTTTGTAAATTAGGTCTGATAGGTTAAGTGACACAAGAAAAGGGACCTCATAAAATTTTATTACAAAACATCATTATTACAATAAAGTCCTCAGTCTTTATCATTTTCTTCAAACTATCATTAGGATTGTGCCCTTGTACATTGGGTCTGATTTGTTAAGTTTCAAGGAAAAAGGGGCCTTATGAAAATTTTGTTACAAAAATTCTTGACACAATTCAGTCCACTGTTTTCATTGATTCTCTTTAACTTTTAAAGAATGATTGTACCTTCATTAGAATTGTTCCTTTTGAAATTTGGTTTGTTTTGTAAAGTATCATGAGAAAAGGGGCCCTCTGAAGATTTAATTATAAACTCATTAACACAATATTATACACAGATTAAAGAGATTGATTGTACCATCATTCCAATTGTTGATTTTGACAGTGGATCTGACTATGGCAAGTGTCACATAAAAAGGGGCCTTATAAAAAACTCTCTTAAATATTCTGGTTAACACAATGATGTCCCTTGATTTCACCGGATTCACTTCAAAATTTCAAAGAATGATTGTACAAATACTTAAATGGTTCTTTTCAGAACTGGGTACAATCCATCAAGTATCATGTAAAAAGGGGCCATATGATTTTTTTTTAAATATTCTATTAAACATAATGAATTCCCAATATTTCATCGGATACACTTTTAACTTTCACAGAATGATAAAACCAACAGTAAATTATCACGGGAAAAGGGGCCTTGTGAGAACTTGAATTTAATATCTTTGTTAACACAATAAAGTCAACAGTTCTATTGGATTCTCTTCAAAGATGCATGGAATAATTGTGGCATTCGAAACACTGGAAAGGGGGCCTTACAGATTATCATTCAAAACATTCTTCATTATTATCAAATTGTCGGGTTGTAAGGAAAGTTCCTTTTGGAATGAAATTGATCCATCAGAAAACACAGGAAAAGGGGCCTTATTGATTTTCATTCAAAACAATCCTGTTTATGTGATAAAGTCCACAATTATTGTCAGATTCTGATGAAATATTCACAGAATGATTGTAGGGTCATAAGGTAACTTTCTTTTGGAAATGGAGTGGATCCGTCATGAAACATGGGAAAATGGGCCTTGAGGATTGTTGCTTAAAATGATAAAGGGGATAAGCCTTTTTTTTTTCTTTATGCATTCTTCTTTGAGCAATTAACTTCCTAAAATATTAGATTTCTTTAACGGAAAACTTGATAACCAGTAGAGTGTCTCAGGCCCTCATGCGCCTCTTGTTGTTAAACTTTTTGTTGGTTTGGCGAGTTAGACGTCGTAGCTTCAGCTTATTCAAGCTATAGTTACGATGTTTATGTCGCCAACCAACTATTCTACTTATCTTTAACATGGTCTTGGCCGTGACTTTTGCAAAATAACGCCGTTCAAAATCAAAGCCGGACTTCCAGTTGGAGTCGATGGGCGTGGCTTTAAGGAGTAATTGGGCGGGCCCAGCGATTGGTCAATGGTGTTGCAATGATGCCTGTAACAGCGATAAAATACTTCTTAATGAAAGTCCTTAAAGTAGGCAATGTTTTGGATATATATCTTTACTTGTTATATTGACGTCTGTTCTGCATGTCTTGTAAATTTCCTATAAGCGATAATATCGTCTCCTTTAAAAAGCGAAACTTGTGTAAAAGTTAGTTGTCATCAAAATAAAATAAAACAGTTTATTCTCTCTTTTGTGAAATGTCTGGGGTGGTCTTCTTAGGCAACACAAAATGTCGATTTAAGTCGAACATACATCCCTAATGGACAAATATCGGACTCAATCAAACCACCTACCAAGTACGTTTAGCTAACATCGGGATCTTAACGATGCAATGCAAGTCAACAAACGCTCCGGTGAGAAAAAGATATGTCTTGGTGAAACCAGAGGTTCATCAAGTGAGTTGAATCGTTATCCGTTAGTATCCTGGCTTAAGTCGGGCTTAAACGTAGCCTGCAAGCGACCACTAGGCTAAAAGCGCTATAGCAATTGGGCATGAAGTCAGGATTGCTACGGGTTCGAGTTCGGCTTATTTGAAATTGTAATGTATTAAACCACGTTTCAGAAAACGAAATTACATCAAACTGAGAAAATTCTGTATATAAGACGTCAACTTTATTCTTTATGGATTAAACATTATAATGTGCTGTCGATAAATGGTGCGGATAATTTAGAAAATTACATAATTCACCTGAACGTGAAGAAGCCGATCCATCGCTGGGTAAAGGACCTGGGTTTGGGTGCACAGGCCCGGTTATCAAAAGCAGTAACAGTATAAGTAAAGTTAGAGCAATATAATTCAACATTCTTTGTATTATTAGAAAACTAATGAGAACTCTCTTTTTTCTGATAACGAGGTAATATTTTCCATTGTAACACTTATTTTAACTTATATGTTTTGAATTCACACAATCTTACAAAAATATAAATGCACTAGGACAGTTCTTCAGAATTAGAACAGTCATTAACGCAGTCAGTTGTCTGAAGCTGGAGTTCAGTCTAAATGTTGGCAACGGTAGGGTTTGTGCTTTATTTAGTAGCCTAGCCATGTTTTATGATAAATCATATTTGATATTTTACATCGCACAACATGTAGACCATACAACCAGATCATACTCTCATAACATAAATAGTTAACGCACAAATACTTGTCCAGCAACAGTACACCAGTACTGAGTTTTGTCCACCACTTTTTAAACCGTTTATTTGTTGGTTTGGCAGCTCAAGCTATAGTAACGACATTTAGGTCGCCAAGGAACTATTCTACCTTTTTGTTGCATGCTACTGGCCATACATTTTGCAAAAGAACGCCGTTTACGATCGAAACGGGACTTCCTGTTGGAGTCAATCGGCGAGGCCATCGGACTAAATGGGTAGGGCCAGCGAATTGTCAATTATGTGTATTTGTAAATACGAAATAGAGACGACCTGTGGCTGAGACACGCGCACACACGCACGCACACGCTAACATGCTTGCCAAAAGATAACTAAGTAATGGGAGTGGCGGGGGAAATTATTGTGAAGAGTGTATGGAGTGTACTTGGTAACCGAAGTATGTAAGTATTTTTCACGTCTACAACACTGTAACTCTCGATTTGAGAAAAGGCTAAGTACAATTTTTTGCGGATGACTTTAGAGTTATTTCTTTCGAACAAATAATGAGAAAATGAATAGATAGTCTAATATACATACGTGGTTATAAAATGTGTTTGAAAATTCACTTTCAATAAACCGAAGAAAATTGTGCTCATTATAAATTAATGTTACGTTTCGGCTGCTTATGCATAAATTGAACTATAAGTAAATTCAGAATATGTCAAGTTAAATCCTTGTCAAGCCGTTCTCAGAATATTTCTGCTTTTGCAGGAGGTATAAACAAAGATCAACCAGCACGAAGTCTGATCTAAGTAATTCTGATCTTACTTTAAACCACCTGTTCGACATTTAAAGCAACAGTTGTATAGAGTATAAATTAACAAAAGTATTGGCCAACATTATTAGGGCTTTTCGGTGGATTTTAATGTAGTTCTGAGTGAGGGTTTTATTCAGTATGACATGATTTAGGGTAGAATGGTA
Source organism: Fragum fragum (assembly GCA_946902895.1). Taxonomy (NCBI): domain Eukaryota; kingdom Metazoa; phylum Mollusca; class Bivalvia; order Cardiida; family Cardiidae; genus Fragum; species Fragum fragum. The sequence goes on from OX336377.1 coordinate 4,732,835, forward strand.
AAACAAACTTTAAAAAACTCGAAAAAAAGTCGAAAGTTTCGATCATAGCCATCCTATGCACATTTTAAACAGGGTCAGCACTTCCCTCGTGTCTTCGACCTCGGCCATCCTGTTAACAATCTAAACAGGGTCAGCACTTCCCTCATGTCTTTTACCCTGGCCATCCTGTGCACACTCTAAACAGGGTCAACACTTCTCTCGTGTCTTCGACTGCGGCCGTCCTGTTAACAATCTGAACAGGGTCAGCACCTCCCTCGTGTCTTCGACTTCTGCCGTCCTGTTAACAATCTGAACAGGGTCAGCTCTTTCCTCGTGTCTTCGACCCTGGCCACCCTGTGCACACTCTTACTTAGACTTTCAAATAATTTAATTTTTAGTTTCGTCTACCAAAAATGGACGTTCTGATTTGTCGAATAAAACATTCATACTTCCATGAACAATACTTTGAGCCCGCAGTTATTTTGTATGCTTCCGCACAACATAGTGCCATACAAAAAGAATCAACATTTGTAAAGTTTTCGCTTTTTTCGCTCGATCCTATTTAATTACTCATTCAGTGTGATTAGTTTTCGGTTCATACCCCCATGGAAAAAAATATATATTCTCTTCATTTCTTAACGTGTATATCGGTACCTACAACTAAAGTAGAATTTGATACACTCAGACAATCTTTGATAATTTGAAGTAGATTTGACTGAAATGTTCCTTGTGCGACCTTCTCTAAAACGTCCTATCCTTCCACTTGAAAGAATAACTTGCCACGAAATAGACGAGGTGTATCCGTTTTCGTCCGACCGTCGATTATGCACTCAATACTCCCCCCAGTTCTCACACTCAGCACAATAAGGATCCCCTCTTAGGTGCCTTCCATTTCCTTTCTGGTGCCTAAAGGTATTTTAACCCATTACCAGTCTGCAAAATTATACACTGGTCTAAATTGAAAGGAGTTGCAGACAACAATTTAAAGTTTGTGAAATTTTAGATTTTCTTTAACTTTCTGGTTAGGAAACATTATGCATAATGACCAACAGGGAGCTACGAAATTTAACTCTATGGTGCTCTGCCGACAAAAAATGGCCTGAATAACCACAATTTAAAGGCTCACTTAAAATCAAAGTGTTGGATTTTACTGAATGCTGTCTCCTGCCTTTAATCAATGAAAATTCTCAGCACCTACACCTACAAACAGCCTAAATTGTTAGTGTAGGAAATGCAAATTCTCACTGAAATTCTACTGGTGGCAACATAATCAACAGGTAGCGGTTTAGACGCCACCAGTACGCCTCTTATGGCAAACGAGCAAAACCTGATACCGAAAAATTACGTTCAACTGGTGTGTCGCCACGTTCAAGCTGTAATTCGCGTTATTCAGATCGCAAACCGACGGGTCCTTTTTGTTGAATGTCCTGGCCATACATTTTGCAGTTCAACGTCGTTTGATATTACGGTCAAACTACATTGCGGGAGCCGGTGTACGTGGCCGACGGTAGGGTGGCGATTTAGAGGTAAACTTACTCTGTAAGTAAGCTTTACACATGCATAGTCAACGAATCAGTGCAAGTGTTTCACCAAACGAGATGTTTTGAAATATGTAGTGAGTACTATTCTTATTATCTACAGTTGATATTCCTCAAGTGACTCTATTCAACGACCACTTTCTATACGCGGCCATAATCAAAATTTCAATTTCAAAAACAATATTGAGCAATTGTTTTTGTCTAAAAAGATTGTAATCTAATCCTATGTTGATCGAACTGATTAGAATCGTCTTATTGGGACAAACAACAAAGCATTAAGGGATGTTTTTGTGATAATTTGTGTTTACAATTGACCAATCGCGGCTGTCAATCAAGGAATCAACCTGCAAATCAATTCATTTATTCAGCTCGGGTCTGAGCTTTCAACTCCAACATTTGCCGCCATTTTTGTTGACATTTTTTTATGAATTTAGCGACATAAACGTCGTAACTACAGCTTATTCAAGCTGTAGTTACGACGTTTAGGTCACCAACCAACCATTTTACTTTTTCTCACATGCTACTGGCCATAAACTCTGCAAAATAACGCCGTTAAAAATCGAAGCGGAACTTCCTGTCGTAGTTAATTGGCGGGGCCTAGGGAGTCAGTGTGCGGGGCCAGCGATTGGCCAATTGACGAGTCTCCTACAGGAAGTTTTACAGCGATTTCAAACCACTTTATTTTGCAATATATATGGTCATAAACGTGTAACAAAAGAGTAACGGTTGATTGCCGACGTAAACGTCGTAGCTGTAGATTGAATAGTTACGTCAATTAAGTCACCAAACCCGGAAATGCTTCCCATGAATATCGTCGAATATCGCAGATTAAAGTTAAGCATTGTCATGCTGAAACCGGAATATTCAGTTTTTGGCAGGAGATGAAGACGAAGATCAGCCTGCACATAAGTGCAGTCTGATCTTGGTCTACACCTCCTGCATGTTCTTTTCCTGGAATAGTTGATTTCTGAATTGATTTCTAAAAGAAATATTGATTTTTGAACAACACATTCTATTAGTGCTTTCAGTCCTTTTATTTTACAGTAATTCAGTAAGATAATTTATACAGCATGACAAGGGTTAACTTACGGTCTAAGTGACTGATTTGATTGGTCAGTTGATTCTTTGATTGACAGCAGCGATCCGTCAATTGAATGGATCTTTACGTGTAATATACGTTACAAAAGTGTATTATGCCTCTGCGTAGCCGCTTCACCTATTACCACATAATGGCACACTGAAAAAAAATGTTATCATGGAAAAGTTTGTGGAAAAGGAGAAATTGCTCGTAACAATGTTTTCTACCCTATTTGACACTTTTTAAAAAAAATTGAAATGTCGCCTGGTCCTTCTTTTAATTTGGACCAGTCTAAAACATTGTGTAGTGGTAATGATTTACTACAAATTTTACTGAATGAGGTCTCGATTTGCCTTGCACAACTTACTCCTAAACGAATCTTTAATGTATATGTTGGTATAAGTACTTAAAAACAAGAGGCCCATGAGGGCCTGAGACGCTCTACTGGTTATCAAGTTTTCCGTTAAAGAAATCTGATATTTAAGGAAGTTAATTACTCAAAGAAGAATGCATAAAGGAAAAAAAGGCTTTATCCCCTTTATCATTTTAAGCAACAATCCTCAAGGCCCCTTTTCCCATGTTTCATGATGGATCCACTCCATTTCCAAAAGAAGTTACCTTATGACCCTACAATCATTCTGTGAATATTTCATCAGAATCTGACAATAATTGTGGACTTTATCACATAAACAGGATTGTTTTGAATGAAAAACAAATAAGGCCCCTTTTCCTGTGTTTTCTGATGGATCAATTTCATTCCAAAAATTTTCATAGGGCCCCTTTTTCCGTGAAACTTAAAAAATCAGACCCAATGTACAAAGGAACAATCCTAGTGATAGTTTGAAGAAAATGATAAAGACCGGGGACTTTATTGTAACAATGATGTTTTGTAATAAAATCTTTATAAGGTCCCTTTTCTTGTGTCACTTAACCAATCAGGCTTTATTTACAAAGGAACAATCCAAATGATGGTACAATCATTCTATTAAAGTTTTAAGAGATTCTGATAAAGACTGAGGACATTGTTGTGTTTATGAGGATTTGGTAATAATTTTTCATACATCCCCCTTTCCTATGATACTAGACAGATCAGGCCGAATTTGGAAAGAAACAAACCTAATGATAGTACAAACCTTCTGTGAAAGTTTGAACATAATCTGATGAAAACTGCAGACTTTATCTTGGTGTAAAATTTTTAAAATAAAATTTTCATAAGGCTCCTTTTCCTGTGATACTTGAAGGATCAGGTATCATGTCAGCATCAACAATCGTGATTATTGTACAATGATTCTGTGACTTTATTGTGGTACAATGATTTTAAAATTAAATTTCATAATGCTTCTTTTCCTGTGATACTTGACGGATCAGGTCTAATGCAAACATCAACAATCATTATTCTTGTACAATTATTATGTGAATGTTTGAAGAAAATACGATGAAAGCTCTGGACTTGGTAACAAGGTTTATTAAATGAAATTTTCATAAGGCCCCTTTTCCTGTGTTTCTTGACAGTTCGAATCCTGTTATGAAAAGAATGATAGTTATGACTTTCCAATCAATCCGTGAAAGTTTAAACAAAATCTTATCAAAGCTGTGGGCTTCATTGTGTTAACAGGGTTTTATTAATTGAGTTTTCATTTAGCCCCTTTTCCCATGTTACTTGAAGGATCTGTACCAATTCCAAAGGGAACTCTTCTTACAAAAGTATAATAATTCTGCTTGAGTATAAAGACAACCCCATCTCATCTGTGGACTTACAAGCATTAATTAAGATTCTTTTAATTGAATTTTCCTAAGGCCCCTTTTCCTATGTTTCTCAATGGATCAGACCCAATTTGAAAGGAACAAGCCTTATGATGGTACAATCATTATGTGAAAGTTTGAAGTCAATCAGGTGAAATTTAGGGCCATGATGTGTTAACTAAATTTTTTTTATTAAATTTTCATAGGCCCCCTTTTCCCATGAAACTTGATGGATCAAACCTTCTTCCTAAAGGAACAATCCATCTAATGTAATAATCATTCTGGGAATGTTTGGAGAGAATTTTGAAAACTATGGACTCTATTGTGTTTACGAGGACTTTTTCAATCCAGTTTTAATCGGGCCCCTTTTTCCTGTGGTCCTTGACTGATCATACCAAATTTTGAAAGGAACAATTCGTATGATGGTACAATCAGTCTGTGAAAGTTTGAAGTCAATCAGATGAAAACTGTGGACTGTAGAGTGTTAACAAAGATCTTTGAATTAGATTTTAATAAGGCCCCTTTTCCTATGTTTCTTGAGGAATCATATCCGATTCCGAAAGGAGCAATCCTTATGCTGGTACAATCATTCTGTGAAAGTTTGAAGATAATCCGTTGAAAATTGTTGGCTCTGGATAATTTATGAGAATTTTTTATTAACATTTTCATAAGGCCCCTTTTTCCTGTGTTTCTTGACGGATCATACCCATTTTCGAAAGGAACAATCCTTATAACAGTACAATCATTCTGTGAAAGTTTGAAGGGAATCCGATGAAAACTGTTGACTCCAGGCTATTAAAGAGGATTTCTTAAAAGATTTTTCGAGTAGATTTTCTAAAGGCCCCTTTTCCCGTGTTTCCTGATGGATCTGACCAAATTCCCAAAGGAACAATCCTTATGATGGTACAATCATTCTGTGAAAGTTTAAATACAATCTGATGAAAACTGTGGACTCTAGGTTGTTAACAAGGATTTTTTTTAATTAAATTTCTTAAAAGGCCCCTTTTCCTATGTTTCTTGACAGATAAATCAATTTTCAAAAGGAACGATCCTTGTGATGGTACAATCATTCTGAGAAAGTTTGAAGAGAATCCGATGAAAACTGTGGACTCTATCGCGTAAACGAGGATTTTTTAATGGAATTTTTAATCAAATTTTCATAAGGCCCCTTTTCCCACGTTTCTTGATGGATCATACCCATTTTCGAAAGGAACGATCCTTATGATGGTCAAATCATTCTGTGAAAGTTTACAAGGGAATCCGATGAAAACTTCGGACTCTATCGCGTAAACGAGGATTTTTTAATTAAGTTTGAATAAGGCCCCTTTTCCGATGTCTCTTGACGGATCATACCCATTTTCGAAAGGAACGATCCTTATGTTGGTACAATCATTCTGTGAAAGTTTCAATTGAATCTGATGTAAACTCTGAACTCTAGAGTGGTAACGAGGTTTTTTTAATTAAATTTTGATAAGGCCCATTTTCCCGTGTTTCTTGACGGATCAAACCCATTTTCGAAAGGAACGATCCTTATGACGGTACAATCATCCTGAGAAAGTTTGAAGAGAATCCGATGAGAACTGTGGACTCTATCGCGTAAACGAGGGACTTTAATGGAATTTTCAATTAAATTTTCATGAGGCCCCTTTTCCCATGTTTCTTGAGGGATCATACCAAATTTCGAAAGGAACGATCCTTATGTTGGTACAATCATTCTGTGAAAGTTTAAATGCGATCTGATGAAAACTGTGGATTCTAGAGTGTTAACGAGGATTTTTTAATTAAATTTTCATAAGGCACCTTTTCCCGTGTTTCTTGACGGATCATACTCATTTTCGAAAGGAACGATCCTTATGATGGTACAATCATTCTGAGAAAGTTTGAAGAGAATCCGATGAAAACTGTGGACTTTATCGCGTAAACGAGGATTTTTTAATTAAGTTTTGATTAGGCCCCTTTTCCCGTGTTTCTTGACGGATCTGACCCAATTTCGAAAGGAACAATCCTTATGATGGTACAATCATTCTGAGAAAGTTTGAAGAGAATCTGATGAAAACTGTGGACTCTATCGCGTAAACAAGGAAAAGTTTAACGGACGGACGCCGGACGGGAAAAAGCCATCGATATAGCTCTAGTGGCCTTCGACCAGTAGAGCTAATGAGCAGTAAGAAGCTTCAATCCATTAACAGACCACACAATTTTAGACTGGTTTAAATTTAAAAGTGTTTCAGTCGATATTTTAAAGATTTCTAAGAAATTTTTGAATTTTAAAAAAAATTGGATAGAAAACATTTTGGAAATTGAAGAAAATGCTTGTTGTAAGCAATTTCTTTATTTTTCACAATGTTTTTCTCAGTTGTTTTTCTGTGTGGTACCAAAAGGCGTCATTGTGTGGTAATTGGTTAATAAAAGCCCATCGATTTTCAAATTGGATTTTAACTATATTGCACTTTGGAAGACAGCTTCTTCGGATAAAGTCACGTTTTCTTGAGCGAAGATTACGAAAATGTAAGTAAAAGTTTATCTATGCGTTTCTTAATTCTTTCTCTGTCGCTTTATTTATTTATTTATATTTTAATTTATCGTGAAAGTTGGTAGTTAGTTATTGCAATAACTTATATGTTTGATTTTATATAATTTATTATTTTATTTATTCTATTCTTTAATGTTTTTTTCGGTGACTCAGCAAATTCTATATAACTTTTTTTATTCGTCGCCAAATTGTATTCAAATATTCACCATTGCAACCGATATGTAATTCATAATTTTCTGTCTATAAATTACCTTTGTACATTCGATATCGAAATTGCACGGTTTTCGAGCCTGTGGAAAGCCGTAAAATCACCGGTGGCAGGCTATACAAAAACGGTCACATTCAAAAATGACGCTTTTCAAATCGTCAGAAATTAAAGCAAACTTAAAGACTAAACGGCATTGAACAAGTTGTACGCGTTAGATACTTATATAACAACAAATTTTTGATGAGCGACACTGATGAATCACGGCGGTCATTAAGAAATTTGATAGACAAATTAAATTTCAAATTTAAACCAGAAGAACAGAACAGAACAGAACATATCTTTTATTTACATTCAGGTACATTATTGTACAATATGGACAAATGTAATACAAATGCATATAATAAACAATGTAAACACTTCCGGATAGCCAAAATGAAAGGACTAATATATAATTAATAGTGGAAGGCGATGAAAAAATCTTATATAATTTTATTACTATCATACATATTTTATTATTATTATTATTATTATTAACGAGGGATAGAAGTTTTTTTTTTTTACTTATCTATTTATTATTCATTTATTTATTTTCTTTTTATGTAATATTTAATATTGCCTTTTTGCCTCCAGGAGCCAGCAACCACAGCTTGAGATAAGCTGTAGTTACAGGCTTCTAGGCATGATTGGTTTACCCGAGTTTCTACAATGAGGAAATTACCCCCTTTTACCCCCCTTATCCGAAACGAAAACAAAGATGGGATATGGGGGAACTAATGTTTTCGAGCGTGCGTTAACCCTTTTCTTACCTTGATTAACGAAATTTTAGACCTGACCCAACCCAAAGGTTATGCAGACAAAAAAGTAAATTTAATTTGAGAAATAATAATCACCAAGTACGTAATACTGTGTTGTGGAAAAAGAAGGTGTGCTTATTACAAGCAATCTCTTTCTCCCCCACAATGTCTGGACAATTATAGAAACATAGGAACATAAAACTAGGATTTGAATAGAAAAGGGTTAAGGGTTACGTAGATTTGCGCACGGTACTACGACCAGGTAATCATCCGCTTCGCATAGCGGTATCGTCTAGCATAAATTTGTGTGATGTCCAATCTGAAGTGAAGTTTTATTTACGACATTGGTCGACTTAAACGTCGTAATTACAGTTTACCCAAGCTATAGTTAATACGCTTGGGTCGCCAACTGTTGCATTTTTCGAACTTTTTTACTGACTATAAAGTTTGCAAAATAACGCCGTTTAAAGTCTAAGTCGAATTTCATGTTGGAGCCCATTGGGTGTTACCAGCGATACGTCAATTGACCAATCACTGGCCCCGCCTTCTGACTCACTGAGCTCCGTCCATTAACTCCAACAGGAAGTTTCGCTTCGATTGCTAACGGCGATATTTTGCAAAGTTTATGGCCAGTAGCATGTAACAAAAAAGTAAAATAGTTGGTTTATTGCCTGAACGTCGTAACTACAGCTTGAATAAGCTGCAGTTATGACGTTTAAGTCACCAAACCAACAATAAACGTAAACAAAAATGGCGCCAGTGACGGAGTTGATAAGCTCAGGTCCGGGCTGAATACATGATTTGATTGGTCGGTCGATTCCTTGATTTGGTCGCGATTGGTCAATTTATGACGGTGTTAGAATCTGTAATCTGATGTAAATCGTTGGCTCATTCGCATGTTTCGTACTTTTTGACAGAAGAGAAACTGCTTTCCTTTAATTACGCTGAGTGCAACAAATAAGCCTACACTCAGGCCTGAAAGCAGACAAGCAGATAACTTGAAGCTGCCGACAAGAATTTTTAGTCTCCAAGCTAAGTTCAAATCAAATATTGATTTGAAATCCAGTCTTAGGGGCGTTAACATGAACATACAACATGCATAGAACAACAAAGATGATAATCAAAGTACTGAAAGTACTGTAAGCTAGCAAAGCTTTGTTTTGTAATCTTCTTTGTCAAACGTTAGCATGACGAAGAAACGAGGTTAAAGTAGCCAAGAAGTTAACCCATTTCCACACAATCCCTCCTTTTTACGCCCATTAAGAAAATAGTTGTGAAAAACAATGTGGAAAATGAAGAAATTGCTCACAAGCAATTTCTTCATTTTCCACATTGTTTTCAACATTAAGAGATAAATATTTCAGAATTTTAAACAATTTGAAATTGTCGTCTGCAACTTCTTTAAGGACACTGATCAGAGTCAATTTTAACAGGATGTGCTCAAGTGAGCAAAAAAAACCTAGGACATAAACTTGCGGGCAGAGTTTACAATATTCCTTAATTACATAAGAATTAATTCTTAGGGCTTAGGCATTTAACGGCCCCAGTGGTTAAGCCTCTAGTGGCGGTTCGCACTCGTTGAATTTGAGACGACCTCAAATTTTGTCTATTAACTTAAGCTATCAAAGCTAACGCTTTGCTAGCTAATAATGATAATCCAATATGAATATGGCATCCAAGCAGTCACGGTGTTAGAATCTGTAATCTGATGTTAAACGTTGGCTCATTCGCATATTTCGTACTTTTTGACAGAAGAGAAACTGCTTTTCTTTAATTACGCTGAGTGCAACAAATCAGCTTACACCCAGGCCTGAAAGCAGACAAGCAGGTAACTTGAAGCTGCCGACAAGAATTGTTAATCTCCAAGCTAAGTTCAAATTAAATATTGATTTGAAATCCAGTCGTAGGAGCGTCACCATGAACATACAACATGCATAGAACAACAGAGATAATAATAATGATAATCAAATATGAATATGGCATCCAAGCAGTCATGTGCAAACAGATATCAACAATCAGTCATATATTTACCTTTGGTCTTTCTTAAATATTTTATGGTATCTATGACCAATTATAAAGGTAACAATGACCCATAGTATTATTGTCTAGGAGTGCATAACTTACATACATACTATTCGTGTGCTTCATGTTTGTATGTTTATCCAAAATAAGAAAGACAGAGGAGATGCAAAACAAACAATGGAAAATGAAATTTGTCTCTCTTTAACCCATTCCAAGACCAATAACCAAGCCTTAGACTTGTCAAATCTAAAAGAAGCGTGGCTGCAGATGACAGTTTCATTTGACAAAATTTCACAATTCCTTTTTGCTATTTTGGTCTACAATACGCTGTGAAACGGAGGCTGCTTGTAAAAGGAACCTCCCATTTTCTGAAGTTCCTACTCGAGGATTGTGAACATAGTTTAATCATGATGTCATAGGCTGAATTGTGTGGAACGACATTTTCTTTTAGCAAAATGATGATAAACTAGGCACATACTAAGGCATACATAAGAAAGAACACTGTAATGTAAGACAACTGAACAACTGCTGTAAATCCGCTCTTTCCAGATATATTTTTAGCACATCACATTAATTGATTTGTAATATATCTAAATTTTTTATCATCACTCACGAATTTTTGAGTAGATGGGATACTTTCCTCCTCCGCACAAATATTTTTCAGTGGTCAGATAACGACTGGTATTGTTATAAGAAGCGAACTTCAGTTTCAACAAAGAGGACACAATCTTTCCATTAAAGGTTTCATCTGGTGCCCTCCCTTTTCAATTTAATAATTTATTTTCTTTTGCGAAGGATAGATGGAATTTTTAGGCCTATAATGTGTTGAGTAAAAATTCTCAGAAGTAGAAAGCAATTTAGTTGCATCCAAAAATATTGACCATTTGTGGAGTTCGAATATCACTTCCGGTCTAAATGTATGATTTAGTATACCGATATTTTGATGAACCACATGATCCTTCAATTTCTGTTTATGAAAAAATAAAAGTTCTGAATTAACCAATCGGTGGCCCCGACCACTCACTCCTTTAGTCACGCCCATTGATTGCGACAGAAAGTCCCGTTTCGATTTTTAACGGGGTTATTTTGAAATTTGAAAAATTTATGGCCAGTAGCATGTAACATAAAAGTAAGATGGTTGGTTGGCAACCTAAAGTTGTAAACTACAGCTTGAATAAGTTGTAGTTACGACGCTTAAGCCGCCAAACCAACAAAAAGTTTAACGAAATGGCGGCAACTGTAAGAGTTGGAAACTTAGGTCCGGGCTTGATAAATGTTTTGATTGGTCGGTTGATTCCCTGATTGACCATCGCGATCGGTCAATTATAGGTAAGGTAAAACTAAATACAACTTTGATAGATAAAGGAACGAAGTTTTGATAAGATCTGCATGTATCTTTATCAGTTCTTTAGAGCGAATACATGCCGGACGGGAATTACACCAAACGTCTATTTTTATTGCGATTCGTGACCATTTTCCCGGAAATATTTTACTATTTCTGTTATGTAACAGCAATGAACTGACCAATCGCGTCTGTCAATCAAGGAATAAACCGACCAATCAAGTACTTTATTCAGCCCGGACCTTTATTCAACTCTGACATTGGCCGCCATTTTTGTTAAATTTTTGTTGGTTTGGTGAGTTACAGCTTATTCTAGCTGTCGTTACGATGTTTATGTCGCAAACCAACTATTCAACTTATTTTTAACATGGTCTTGGCCGTGACTTTTGCAAAATAACGCCGTTCAAAAGCGGGACTTCCAGTTGGAGTCGATGGGCGTGGCTAAAGGAGTAATTGGGCGGGCCCAGCGATTGGTCAATTGTGTTGCAATGATGTCTGTTACAACGATAAAATACTTCTTAATGAAAGTTCTTAAAGTAGGCAATGTTTGGGATAATATAACTTTACTTGTGATATTGACGTCTGTTCTGCATGTCTTGTAAATTTCCGATAAGCGATGATATCGTCTCCTTTAAAAAGCGAAACTTGTGTTAAAGTTAGTTGGCATCAAAATAAACAGTTAATTCTCTCTTTTGTGAAATGTCTGCGGTGGTCTTCTTAGGCAACACAACGATTTAAATGTCGATTTAACTCGAACATACAACCCTAATAGACAAATGTCGGGCTCAATCAAACCACCTACCAAGTACGTTTAGCTAATTTCGGGATCTTAACGGTGCAATGCAAGTCAACCAACGCTCCTGTGAGAAAAAGTTATGTCTTGTTGAAACCAGAGGTTCATCAAGTGAGTTGAACCGTTATCCGTTAGTATCCTGGCTAAAATCGGGCTTAAACGTAGCTTGCAAGCGGCCACTAGGCTAAAAGCGCTATAGCAATTTGGCATGAAGTCAGGATTGCTACGGGTTCGAGTCCGGCTTATTTGAAGTCTGATTCATCGATTTTTTACCGTTTGAGACAAACAGTAGACTACAAGCGTCCACAAAGAAATCTGTATTCATGTTTGTTTGATATTTTTAAAACGGATTCACTTATGTATATACAGGATATAAGGAAATATATATATAGGGAAAACTTTCAAATATTGATATTAACATTACAAATTACACAAGTACATAAATCTCGAAACATGTTACTATGGCATGGTTGCTTTTCAAGTACAGACGTTCAGGCAGCGCAGTTTGTAGTGTCTGATCTCTGCTGTTTCATCAGTAAGCCTATCATCTTCTATTGTATTATTCATATAATTACTAGAATTACAGCCAAAACTTGTTATCATACAATCCACTTTTGATTCGAGAAGACTTTTACTGAGGGAGCATTATGATGAAGGAAAAATCCCTTGCAACAAGCGATCTCTCCCTTGATCACCATTTTCTCTACCCTGCTATAATTGGCCAATCACTCGCCCTGCTTACTTACTCCGTTGGTACCGCCCGTTGACTCCAACAGGAAGTTCCACCTCGATTTCAAACGGCGTTATTTTTCCAACCAACTATTCTACTTATTTATTATCCGCTACTGGCCATGAATTTTGCAAAAGAACGATTAGTCAATTTGATAATAAAAAAAAGAAACAATTCGGTCCCCTATCAGTCCATCTTTTTCAAACTGGTTCGAAACGAAATAACAAGTTATGAATGTGGACTGATCAGGACAACAAGTAAATTTATCCATTACCTGTTCAATCCCTGTTTTTTACGTCCCTGTGATTTTAGTATTGAGAAAACATTGTAGAAAAAGAAGAAATTTCTTTTAACAAGTAATTTCTACTTTTTCCACAATATTTTCGAACCCTACTGAATGGTTATTTTTCAATCTAAATCCACTTTAAATTTGCTTTTGCAAAACCTTTGCATTTGGACAGTTCTAACATTTCCCCCAACCAGGAAAGCGTTAATCAAAATGGTCCTGACGGTATCTGATCAGAAATGGTCATTATTACGAAGAATATAACATCGTTATTTTTAAATAAAACATTTAATAGTATCTTTGAGAGTCGTAATTTTCGTTGTAAATGGAGCCACAGTTTAACTGTCCCTTTTCACAATAAACACCGGTATTAGATTCAGGAAACTATCGCGATGACTCCCTTATACACAATAAGCAAAGTCTTTATTTGTATCTGATCGAAACGTGTGACAAATTGGGCAGAACGTAATTGAATCATAGACGAATTACAGACAGGCTTTCGTAAAAATTACAGCGTAATTGATCAAAGGTTTACTTTATACTTAGTAATACAAAAATACTTATCAATTTCTACTGCTTATTTATTGATTTTTCAAAAACGTTCGATAGTATAGCTCATGATAAACTTTGGGACGCAGATGGTGTTTAAAAGGAAAATTTTTAAATATCTTTAAATTCATATATGGGAACTTATTTTCTTCTATTAAAGTTGAAAACGATAATAATTTCTTTTTATCAAACTCATTCAAATGCTCGATTGGTACCCGACAAGGCTTATCTTGTTAAACCACCATTTTTTCTCTCTTTCACTAATAAAATTAAAATCAAATCAAGGAATTTGTATTGACGACGAGATTAAAGAATCATTTTGTGCACTTTTTGCTGATGACGTCGCTTGCATTTCTGATACTATAAATTGAATACAGAAACAAATAAAAGCACGCGATTTATCTTTTGACTATATCGGAATGAATTTAAACATGGATAAAACTAAAATAATTGTCTTTCGAAACGGAGGCGTTCTGTGTAAGCATGAAAAATGGTATTTTAAAGGGAAAAGTATTGACACTGTGATCTATTATAAATATCTAGGAACTTTTTTGAACTCACTTTTTTCAGTAGCAGATTCCATTGGTCGAAATGTTAATCTTCACAGGCAGCCCAAGCCAAATAGTCATTTGTGTCAAATCTTAAATTTCAATACAGATTCGGTTTATTTTTTGCAGCTGATGCATTTAAAACTTTTGACTCTATGGTCCAACTAATTTTTTGTTTCTGTTCCGACATATGGGGTTATAAGTTTTATAATGTGATAGATTGATTGATTGATTGATTGAATGGGTTTAACGCCGCTTTTAACAGTATTTCAGTCATATCGCGGCGGCTGTAGCACTTAAAAATGGATCCTGGTATTTATTACACCAGTACTACCACTAGCCTCCAGCTGCTATCCCACTTAGTTTTACGTATCACCCATTGCTGAGAGACAAAAGTCGGTAAAAATATAAACCGCGGCCAGGGTTATAATGTGATAGAACGAATTCATATACAATTTTGTAAACGTGTATGTAATCTTAATAAGAACATCCCTGATTGTCTGGTTTTGGGAGAATGCGTCGATATCCATTAGCTGTGAACTATTCTACTCAATGCGTAAAGTACTGGACCAAACTTCTTATTATGCCAAATCAAATATATCCAAGGCATTGTTACATAATGTTAAAAAACTAGACGAAAATGGAAGAAAATCTTTGGCATCCCATATTAAATCCCTTTTATTTGAATACGGTTTTGGTTACGCCTGGATATCCCAAGAAGTTAGAGACGCAAACATTTTATTACTTATTCAAGCAATGAGTAAAAGATATATCCTTTCAAAGATCGATATCAAAACTTAACGAATGTCCAAAAACAAATTATTATAAAATCTTTAAAACTAAGTTAGAATTTGAAAAGTATCTAACAATTAATTTACCATATCCTTTGAACATTTTCCATGCTCTAATCATGCACTGGCTATTGAAAAGGGGCGTCACGAAAATATAGACCGCCAATTCAGAATATTCAAATACTGCTATAAACGGGATATCTACACAATAGAGGATGAGCTCCACTTCGTATTAATCTGTCCGATGTATAATAATTTAATTGTTAGTTTCGTCTTTCAAAAACGAGCGTTCTGATTGGTCGAAAAATTTAATTCATACCTCCATGAACACAATTTTGAGCACGCATCCATTTTGTATGCTTCCGCATATAATAGTTCAATACAAAAAGGTATCAAAATTTGTACAGTTTTTGTTTTTTTCGCTCGATGCTATTGAATTATAAGAAATGCAGAGATTTTTTTTTTATTTCATGGAGGTATGAACCGAAAAAACTAATCACACTATGTATGAATCCGCTTCGCGTATTCATACAGTGTGATTAGTTTTTTCGGTTCATACCTCCATGAAAACAAAAAATATTCTCTTCATCTCTTAAATGAAAATCGCAATACTTATTTTCCTAAAATATGGATCGACACATTACCTACAAAACATAATATATTTTCGATGATAATGAGTAGTAATAATTCCAATGATATTTTTCTCTTGCGCGATACCTTTCTTTTGCACTTAAAGAAAGTTAGTTATTTATGGAAACCAATTGAAATATGTTTTTCTTGATAACAACCATACAATTTTTATCTTTTCATTTCTTCATTAATTCGTATCATGATGATAATGATAATACTAGCAGCACCAGCCATTTTGCCTTTGTTATCTGCAATCCTGCAATCCTGATAGCTTTAGAAACGTGTCTCCTGTTCGCGAAAATGCCTGGTTTCTGTGTCAAAATAAAAATATTTAAATTTACTTTTTCCTTTTGCGAAAATACCTGTTATAACTATTGTGGTGCTATTTTGATGCTATTATCCTCATTTACAATATTTTTGTGCGAATATAAATTAACCGCATTAATCTGATTAA
Organism: Fragum fragum; assembly: GCA_946902895.1. Lineage (NCBI taxonomy): Eukaryota > Metazoa > Mollusca > Bivalvia > Cardiida > Cardiidae > Fragum > Fragum fragum. The sequence goes on from OX336377.1 coordinate 4,748,853, forward strand.
TTTGTCCTTTTATGAAAATGCTTTGCTAAACAATATCATTATGCTAAGAAAACATAGTCCTTATGCGAGTTAAGTAAGTGTTTGACGTTCTCTTCCTTAAATTACAGCAAACTCGTCTCAATTTAAATATTCTTACCAGACAGTGAACCTTTTTACTTTCGTTTCGTAAAAGGATTCAATTATATGGTCAGCAATATAACTCTTGAAAAAAATCTTCCGCTAATTCAATACAAATTAATAACAAGAGGCTCATTAGGGCTTGAGACGCTCTACTGGTTATTAAGTTGTTTTCCGTTAAAGAAATCTAATATCTAAGGAAGTTAATTACTCGAAGAAGAGTGCATAAAGAAAAAGGGGCTTTATTCCCTTTATTATTTTAAGCAACAATCCTCAAGGCCCCTTTTCCCGTGTTTCATGACGGATCCACTCCATTTCCAAAAGAAAGTTACCTTATGACCCTACAATCATTCTGTGAAATTTTAATCAAAATCTGACAATAATTGTGGACTTTATCAAATAAACAGGATCGTTTTGAACGAAAATCAATAAGGCCCCTTTTCCTGTGTTTTCTGATGTATCAATTTCATTCCAAAAGGAACTTTCCTTACAACCCTACAATTTTCCTGTTAAATTTAAGAGACAATTTGATAATGATTTTGATCTTCATCACATACACAAGAATGTTTTGAAGGATAATCTGTAAGGCCCCTTTTCCTGTGTTTCGAATGCCAAAATTATTCCATGCATCTTTGAAGAGAATCCGATAAAACTGTTGACTTTATTGTGTTAACAAAGATATTAAAATCAAGTTTTCATAAGGCCCCTTTTCCCGTGATATTTTACTATTGGTTTTATCATTCTGTGAAAGTTAAAGGTGAATCCGATGAAATACTGAGATTTCATTATGTTTACTAGAATATTTAAAAAAAATCATATGGCCCCGTTTTACATGATATTTGATGGATTGTACCCAGTTCTGAAAAGAACCATTTAAGTGATTGTACAATCATTCTGTGAATTTTGAAGTGAATCCGGTGAAATCAAGGGACATCATTGTGTTAACCAGAATATTTAAGAAAGCTTTTCATAAGTCCCCTTTTTATGTGACACTTGCCATAATCAGATCCACTGTCAAAATCAACAATTGGAATGAAGGTACAATCAATCTGTGTAATCTGTAGAATTTATTTTGTTAATGAGTTTATAGTGAAATCTTCATAGGGCCCCTTTTCTCATGATACTTTACAGAACAAACCAAATTTCGAAAGGAACAATTCTAATGAAGGCACAATCATTCTTTAAAAGTTAAAGAGAATCAATGAAAACAGTGGACTGAATTGTGTCAAGATTTTTTGTAACAAATTTTCATAAGGCCCCCTTTTCCGTGAAACTTAACAAATCAGACCCAATTTACAAAGGAACAATCCTAATGATAGTTTGAAGAAAATGATAAAGACTGAGGACTTTAATGTAATAATGATGTTTTGTAATAAAATTCTTATAAGGTCCCTTTTATTGTGTCATTTAGCCAATCAGATCTTATTTACAAAGGCTTTGTATGATCCGTCAAGAAACACAGGAAAAAAGGGAACTTATGAAATTTTTGATAAAAAATCCTCATTAATAATCTAGAGCCAACAAGCAATTTCTCCTTTTAACACATTCATTTATTCCAGATTATCTTTCGAAACAAAAGCAATTTGAATTGTCGTTTTAAACTTCCGTTTCAATTATGCCCAATGGACGATTACGTGGATGTTATTGGGTTAATGTGAAAGTGGAAGTGCAGGAACTTAGTGATGGGTGCCACCGATGGGTTAATTAACCAACCTATATTCTTCAGTTACCTTTAATAGCACCAACGATGAGTCTTGGTCCTGCAATCTACTACTTCCTGGCGACCATTCGGTACATTATATGAATAATACTTCATATTAGCTTTTTTTATTCTCAAATTGTTTGAATAAATACATGAAGCGTCTTTTTGTACCGGTGTCGTTGCACAGTTTCTTTAACTCACACCATTAAAAAAAATCAGTATTCAAACCGTTGAGCAAACGAATAAAGCTTAGAGCAAACGTTCAAAATTTTGGACTCCCTGTTTACAAAAGAGTTTTCCAATGTTTTGGGGCCAGTTTTTAGCTTTCCCAATTAGTTCTTGGATGTGTAACCATAGCAGAAAGCGTTTGCCTTTGGGGGCATATCACAAGAAAAAATACAATTATCCGAGAAATTCAATCCAAAACACACAAGTAAGTAAAGCATTTTTATTAAGAGAAATGCTCACAACTATTACCGTATGCAAACAATTCAGTTAAGTAAAAACATTGAAATTGCACACACTTCGCGAATTCATAATTTATTATTTTTTTTTTTTTTTTTTTTTTTTTTTTTTTGGTTCATACCTCTCTGAAAAAAGTCTCTCCATCTCTTAAAAGATTATGAAGCCATAGAAATAAAAGTTACAAGATCATCTAACCAATTTGTTTAAATGACACGCTATTCCAAATAAAAAGAACAGCCATTTTCTTCCCCACTTAGGTTCAATAACTTTGATAAAGTTGGCCTAAAAAATTAATTAATCTCTACATATGCAACCGAAATTCTGGAGTAACCTTAAAATTGATAGACATATAATCTATTCATCAAGTAATCTAGGCCTCTGGCCCATATTACAAACCATTGCATGTACATAAAACATAGTGAAGAGTAAGGCAATTTGTTACAATAGTTATTGCATACATTTGATGGCATCTATACAAGAAAAAACAAGTATCCATTCATTATGATAATTAGAGCGAGTTTCCGCCATTAACATTGTCAAACAGTGCCTATATCTTAGAGGGACTGTATTGCATGGTTTCTGCTTGGAAAAGAAGTTAATCGTTCAAATAGAAACACGGTAAACAGACATTCTTTGGTTTATTAGCTCTACTGGCCGACGGCCACTAGAGCTATAACGATGGCTTTTTCCCGTCTGGCGTCCGTGCATCCGTGCGTCCGTCCGTCCGTTAAACTTTTCCTTGTTTACGCGATAGAGTCCACAGTTTTCATCGGATTCCCTTCAAACTCTCACAGAATGATTGTACTATCATAAGGATCGTTCTTTTCGAAATTGGGTCAGATCCGTCAAGAAACATGGGATAAGGGGCCTTATTAATATTTAATAAGAAAGCCCTCGTTTACGCGATAGAGTCCACAGTTTTCATCGGATTCTCTTCAAACATTTACAGAATGATTGTACCATCATAAGGATCGTTCCTTTCGAAATTGGCTGTGATCCGTAAAGAAACATGGGAAAAGAGGCCTTATGAAATTTTTATTAAAATTTCCATTAAAAATCCTCGTTTACGCGATAGAGTCCACAGTTTTCATCGGTTTCTCTTCAATCTTTCTCAGAATGATTGTACCATCATAGGGATCGTTCCATTCGAAAATTAGTATGATATGTTAAGAAACACGAGAAAAGGGGCCTTATGAAAATTTAATAAAAAAATCCTCGTTAACACTCTAGAGTCCACAGTTTTCATCAGATTGTGTTTAAACTTTCACAGAATGATTGTACCATCATAAGGATTGTTCCTTTGGGAATTGGGTCAGATCCATCAGGAAACACGGGAAAAGGGGCCTTATGAAAATTTAATCGAAAAATATTTAAAGAAATCCTCGTTAACACTCTTGAGTCAACAGTTTTCTTCGGATTCCCTTCAAACTTTCACAAAATGATTGTACTATCATAAGGGTTGTTCCTTTCGAAATTCGAAACAGTTTTCATCGGTTTCTCTTCAATCTTTCTCAGAATGATTGTACCACCATAGGGATCGTTCCATTCGAAAATTAGTATGATCCGTCAAGAAACACAGGAAAAGGGGGCCTTATGAAAATGTTAATAAAAAATCCTCATTTATTATCTAGAGCCAACAATTTTCAACGGATTCTCTTCAAAATTCACAGAATGATTGTACCATCATAAGGATTGTTCCTTTCGGAATCGAATAGGATTCCTCAAGAAACATAGGAAATGGGGCCTTATTAAAATTTGATTTAAAGATCTTTGTTAACACTCTAGAGTCCATAGTTTTCATCTGATTGACTTCAAACTTTCACAGAATGATTGTACCATCATACGAATTGTTCCTTTCACAATTTGGTATGATCAGTCAAGGACCACGGGAAAAAGGGGCCCGATAAAAATTGGATTGAAAAAATCCTCATAAACACAATAGAGTCCATAGTTTTCAACAAATTCTCTTCAAACATTCACAGAATGAATATTACATTAAATGGATTGTTCCTTTTGGAAGTAGGTTTGATCCATCAAGTTTCATGGGAAAAGGGGCCCTACGAAAATTCAATAAAAAATCTTAGTTAACACATCATGGCCCTAGATTTCAATTGATCGACTTCAAACTTTCACATAATGATTGTACCATCATAAGGATTGTTCCTTTCAAATTGGGTTTGATCCATTGGGAAACATAGAAGAAGGGGCCTTAGGAAAATTCAATTAAAAAAATCTTAATTAATGCTTGTAAGTCCACAGATGAGATAGGGTTGTCTTTATACTCAAACAGAGTAATTATACTTTTGTAATAGAGTTCCCTTTGGAATTGGTTCAGATCCATCAAGTAACATGGGAAAAGGGGCTATATGAAAATTCAATTAATAAAACCCTGTTAACTCAATGAAGCCCACAGCTTTGATCAGATTTTGTTTAAACTTTCACAGAATGATTGGAAGGTCATAACTTTCATTATTTTCATAACAGGGTTTGAACTGTCAAGAAACATAGGGAAAGGGGGCCTTATGAAAATTTTATTTATAAATCCTTTTTACCAAGTACAGAGCTTTCATCGGATTTTCTTCAAACATTCTCAGAGTAATTGTACAACAGTTACCTAGGAGGAAATGCAAAAGTCTGATTGTCCAGAGTGTATTTATTCGGATGACTCCGTGTCTAATGCAAAAGAAACCATTTCAATTTTTCCATTATTAGACAACCAAAATAATTCTATTTCTAATTGGTTAGATAACTTAACGACAAATGAAATCAATCAGATGCAACAATCGGACATTAAGTTAAGAGTTAAAAGGAAATAGCTTATCTTTCCTCTTATGTATGTTGTGATCTCCTTTTAAAGCTTAGGAATGGATTTTCTTACGATAGGATTCAACTCAGGAATCGTAAGGACCGGTCTGAGAGGTCCAATAACTTACAATTTCTTCATTCTTCTCGATCCTTATCACTTCTGTTTCTGTTTCCTGATTCATTCAATCTTATTTAACAAGACCGGGATGTCAATTCAAGGTGTATGAGAAAGGGTCAAAGACGAAATCAACACCTTCACAAAGGATGAAAGGCCTATCTGGCCTGATGGTGAGGTTCCCTGCCCGGTTGTAGGATGTTTATGTGTGTACAACTCCTTCTCGAGTTTTTATCGACACTGGAGCAACAAGCATGGGGCCATGGTGAAGATGTTCAGCTGTCCTTGTTGTTCGGAGACGTCATTAAGAGCGGACAACTTTAGGCGACACATGATGATATAAGACTGCCTTAAGTCTACACAGGACCTAGTAGTATCGACAGTACCGAATCGCCACCAGGACCTGAAGGATGTTTACCCTTATCGACTCAACTTTCGGGAGAAGATCTCCAAGAAGATGTAATCACAAACACCAACTGCGGGTGTTCTAGTCAGGGGTGGCACGGTGTGTAGGGACCAGGAGTTTCAAGAGGATGGGACTATAGTTTTTAATCGATCCAAGAGACTGTAGACGTCATTTTTAGTGTTTAGTGTTTTCAGGGTTTTTTTTTTCTTGTTTTATCTTTGAAAACTGTTACTTCTGACGCCGTTTGTCATCTGCAGCATTTACTATGAAACAGTATATTTGCATGGACATCACTCCTCTGTCGACGCAGAAAAGGTCAAGATCTGGTTGGTTATATTGCAAGTGATGGTGTTGTCATCTGCATGTCGTACAATATACGTGGTTAATTCAAGTCATTTTCTGCTTGTTTCGACCCAGTGTTCCTAAGAACAATGGATCTTAAGGAGGGGGAATGTGGCGGAAACGACTTTACTCGGCTCAGAAAATCTGTAGTGGCGTCACAACATTAACTCTTCTTACAATGTTTTTCATTTTTCATTTTCTGATGACCCGTCACCTTTTTCCTATTACTATAGTACCAGTTTAACTCGGCATTGCGCACTTGTTTTTCCGATTTATTACTGCATTTCTGTGCCTATACTTTTTGCACGTATGCATGGCTGATATTCTCCACCTTTCGTACTTTCCTTTAATCGCTATATAATTCAGAAACTTAATTATTCCAACACTCCGACTTGCTCTACCGAATAATTGTCGTCGGATTATGTTTATATGCCATTTTACACATTGCACGTGCAACCAAGCCAAGTATGACTATATAAGGCGGTTTCTACCCTGTGTGCTTTCTTAGTTGAAAGAGCCATACAGGGATTGCCTACCTTCGGTCTGACTTCTCTGAGCAACTTTTCCTAAAATCTTCCTATCTTCTCTTTTTACTAGGATTTGACGTTTTTGGGATATTTTCTTTTTGGTTGAGATAATTTATTGTGCCATTATCGAATTATAAAAAATAATTTCTTTGTTATATGTGGAGATTTGGTTTATAACTTTTAACCTCATTACAGTCATTTTCTGTTTCAACTATTTCGATTTTGTTCATAATATTATCTTTAATATCCCGATTTTCTGAAATAATTTTGTTTTCTGCTTTATTGCGGAAAATGGTAAGCGTTTATGTTTATGACGTCGTATTTGTCTAGTCTAGTTTCCGTTACAAAAGAATATCGTTTTGATTTAGCATGGATTCAAATTCTGGATACATACAACTTCATTACCACAAACATTCAAACAGGATATCCAGTATTTGATTATTATCCTCCGCTGTTTCGGCGAAGGGGATATAGTAATGGTCTCCGTCTACCATTCCGTCATTCTGTCATTCAGTCACTAAGCTCGTCCGGAGCATATCTCCTTAAGTATAAATGCTATCAACGTGAAACGTCATAGGTGGATAGATCTCATTGGCGATAAGTGCAGTGCACAAGAACCACAACTCTTGCTTGTATAATTTTGGAGTTATTGTCTTTTATTGTTTTAAAGACTAAGATTTTGTCCGGAGCATATCTCTGAAAGTATAATAGCTATCATCGAACTCGTTGAGAAGAAATGCAGTGCACAAGAAGCTTAGATCTATCTGGCTTCAGTTTACCATCAAGCTTTTACGGCGGGAGATGGCCATATCCGACATGGCTCTCGTTGGTTCTTACATTGTGTTTTTATTCACATTTTTGTCGTTTCTGAGATTTTGTTGGTTGATGTTTAGTAATCTTTTTGGTTTCCCTAGCTTCTGTTGGTTTCGTTTTTCCTTGTTCATGAGTTGACTTTTCAGGTGTTTCTTTTTATAGTGACATAGGTTGAATCTGTTGTTTTTGTCTGTCTGTTGCAGTATATCCGTGCAGGATACTTTCGGTTCCATCTATACTTTTCAGGATGCCCATCTGTATCTTCAGTTTTGTCCTCCTGCATCATGCCGCCGTCATAGCGTAGTCGGCAGTGCGTCAGACTCTTAATCTTCAATTATGGGATAGCATGGGTTCGATCCCCGGCGGCGGCACATATTTTTTCCGATATTTGTCTCTCACCAATGGTTGGATAATAGTAAACCTAAGTGGGATAACAGTTGGAGACAAGGAAAGGATTTAGTGGTAGTACTGGTATGAGAAATACGAGGAATCCATTGTTAGGTTCTCCAGCCGCCGTTATATTACTAAAATACTGTTAAAAACGGCGTTAAACCCCTGTCAATCAATCAATCAACCTCATGCATCATAGTGGATTCACCGTAAGTTTCACTTTTGTTTGATACGTTTTCGGAGTCTATATCTGTCTTACTTGTTTTCTCTTCCATGTGATTTTTCAGGTGGGTGGTTTGACTTCATTTCAGTTCTATCAATATTTTCAAATTGATTACGAAGATGCTAAATTTAATCATTCCTTTCAGTGAATTAATCTGTTACAATTCTTGTGTTTACAATTACTTTAGCTGGATATGCTATTGACACTTTGTTTTTCTTGTCAGCGCTCCAAAGGATGGTACCGATGTCTCTGAAACCAGGATAAGAAAATTTGCCAATTGCCGAAAAAACGCTCAAACGATCATTTAATACTTAAATTTTAGTCAGTTAATTGTCTTTGCTGTAATCTAAGAGGCTTAAGGTGGCTTTTTGTATTTATACATGAAAAGTTAAGCGGAGTTCTAGGTTATTTTAAGTTATCACAGATTTCGGTTGTCGACACCAAATGACCTCATTTGCATATGACCAAAAGTAAACGCAGCTTAATCTAAAAATAGATTAACAACCTACGTAGGCTATTAGAGAAACGCCCCGCTTTATTCTAATAAACGATTTTAGCAGAACGACTTTTCAGAATATTTAATTGATATAGTTAATGAAAGGTAAAAAGATTAATCAAAATCTGTATCATGAAAAAAAAAACGATACCTACCTTTAATATCATTGTAAACAGCCATACTATACTATGCAAATGTAGCAACGAGTTTTGCAATAAAACGAGTTTTGCAATAAAGTATAGCGAAACACGTTGCCATGAATAAGCCTTATTACAATTCAGTGTACAACGAGATTTGCAATAAAAATCTGGAATCGCAATAAATTGTTTCCAGGTAAAATTATCAGTCAGGATACATCAAAATATCTCAAAAAATTGCTAAATACAACTTGATAACAATACAGAAATATGGATGCTACAAAATGAACAGTTATGGAATGACAATAAATGACAGAAAAGCTATATGAAAATGTTGTTGGAAAAAGAAAATCAAAGGAATGAAAATCCTGAAAATCGCAAATATTTTGAACATTTAGACTAGAAAAAAGGAGTTGAAGTATTACAAATCTTGAGACCTGTATAACATCTATCTTAAAACCCGTTAACAGACAGAAGATTTTATGAATAGTCCAAATGAAAGAATTCAATTTAGAGTTACAAGCATTGATTGTAGAGTTTGTACTTTCATTTTTAACCTTTTAACCAATTTCCACATAATAACGCTTTTTACGCCCCTGAACAAAAAGGCTCTGGAAAAAATTGTGGAAAACAAATAATTGATTTTACAAGCGATTTCTTCATTACCTAAATCATTTCTACCCTACATGGAAAAGATGTTCTAAATTCAACCATCTTTAGATTGTTGTCTGTAAGTGCATTTGGACCAGTTGTAATGGTTCCAGCGGAGGTAATTTGCAAATTTGGGAATCTTCAGTAAGTCAAGTGACTACTTGGAGTGATATATAGACAAGGTCGACCCATTTATGGTTGAGGATCCTTTTCTCTGAATGGATAGGCTTTGTCTACGTGCTCGGAACGTTACATTGGTGGCAGTGGTGGGATGATGACAACTGCCAGACCGGAGTTGCCTTACCCACGGATCTCCCAGGCCAAGACTCTGAAGAATCTTCTCGGAGGGGAGAGTAATGTAACGGTTCCAGGGGAGGTGATTTGCCGTGATATGCAAATTTGGGAACCTTCAGTAAGTCAAGTGACTACTTGGAGTGATATATATACAAGGTCGACCTATTTAGGGTTGAGGATCCTTTTCTCTGAATGGATAGGCTTTGTCTACGTGCTCGGAACGTTACACAGTCTTAAATTGTGTTGTCTAGTAATGGGTTAACTGACAGCCAAATTCTAGACTGGTCCAAATGGAAAGGAATTTCAGATGAAAATTTAAAGTTTATTTTTTTCAATTTTCTGGGTAAAAAAATAGTGGAAAAGGAAGAAATTGCTTCATTTTACACATCTATTTCCCATGCTGAAGGGGCAAGAAAAAGCCAAAAGCCTTAAGTATCACATTTGTTACAACGTTAGGTGTTATTGACAGGTTGACCCATTCCCACACAATAAAATTTTAGAGTAGTCAAAATTCAAAGAAATTGCAGAAAACAATTGTGATGCGATGTAATCTTTAAATGTTTTGTCTTTTAGGGTTGAAATAATTGTGGATGATGAAGAAATTGCTTTCAACAATCATATTCTTCATTTTCCACAATATTTTTCAAATTTCTTTTATGATGGGACGTTTCAAAGCGTCACTGAAAGGTAATGGGTTAAGGTACTTGAAAGTGCAAATTAAGTACAAGCATCTTCATGTTCATTTCATCCATTCCCACATATAGTCGCTTTTTGACGCTATTCAAGAAAAACCATCATCCACAATGTTTTCTACACTAAAGGACAAAGATTGTTAAAACTGCACCAAGTTTGGATTGTCGTCTGCAATTACTTTCAAATTTGGCCAGTCTTAATATTGGTAATATGGTAATGGGTCAACCCATTCGCACTTAATTTCACTTTATAAGCATCTCAAGAAAAAAAGTTTTGAAACATCGTGACAATGAAGAAATTACTTGCAACAAGCAACCCCTTTAATTTAATTTCTCCCTATAAGGCAAAGATTTTCTAAATTCAACCTTTCTCAATTTGAACATGTCTAGGATTTTGTCATGTTTTAATGGTTTTAACGGTCAGTTTTAATTTGTTACAAGTAATCTCTTACATTTTCCACAATGTTTTTTATCCTAATAGACAACGATTTTCTATTTTTCACCAACTTGAGATTGTTATCTGCAACTACTTTCAATTTCAACCTGTTGTGACATCTGGTAATGGGTAAAAACATATAATCCACAATTCACCTTGTTTACAATAAGCTATTATTTTCCAAGAGCTGTAAACAATAAGACAAAACCATACTTTCTACCACTTTCTAACATCCTTGCATCCCATTGATCTATTTTTAGAACTGCAAAGTAGAATACTTCCTAAGTGTATGAAGACATTAAAAATGTAATTCCACTTTACTGTAAATAAGTAAATGTTGTATTCTGAGGTACACAGTATTCCTTGGAAATTGAGTGTTAATATGTCGTACATGTTTACATGCACACAAACCGCGAAGTCTCAGAAACTAACTATCAACTTATTACCCCTTAACATTCTCCACTCTACTCAGACAATTGTAATAAATCGGCAATTTAAGAATGGAGATTTTTTAATGAAAACATTACTTTGGAATGAATGCTCATGGGGATATTTTGAAAAGGTAGAAATTGATTTTTATTAATCAAAGGATAAGCATAAAAACAAGTTAACAAGGACTTTTAGTGACAACTTGCTAATAGTCCTTCCCTATTTCTATAGGATGTAATGTAAATTGCGTGCAATTGTTGACTCATTTAGCCTTAGAGATTAAATGAGCTAATGAGAATTTCAGGAAGATGTTTTAGTAAAGCAAACAATTACTCCACATATTTTAGAAGTGGTATGGCTTACCAAAATATTTATAAATTATAAAGCTATATAACAATAAAACTTAAGAAATATGTACAGGATAGGGTGAACATTATATGAAATGATAGCATATTACAGGAAAGCTTTGTGAAAATGTTGCTGGAAAAGGAAAAAGATAAAATATGAAATCATTACATGGGATATGATGCTCATGAAAACAAAGTAAAGTGGCAGCATATACTGGATTTCCTTGATCTGCTCAGCTGTTTAACTTTATTGATTAAATCTAATTCGTTGAAGTTACGTATGCAAGATATAATCTAAGATGACCCAAAAAGTCAATCCAGGCCTTTTAGGATCACACCCCTGCAGGTATTAAACGCTTCTGAAAAGTACACTTCTATGTTTACGCATTTTAAAACTGTGCATTTTCTTTACATATATAATCATTTGTAACCTTAACTCATCTTATCACCGGAAACTTTATGGCTTTCCCAGCACATTTCTTGCATGAATACACTTCAATTTCGCTCATTTGTCGAGAAGTACCTTTACTTTTCATTAGTAAATAGAAAATACCAGATAAGTGACTCATTTCTATTTTGCACAGAGCAATAGTAAATTATAGATTAAATACATCTTTTTCCGATAAGTTGTAAATTCTGATGATTCCATAGCTCTCCTAAGCTTAAGAAGCAATAAATCCCTTTGAAAATTCAAAAGGCAGCCAATTTTAAAACATCCTTAAAGTAAAAAAGGTGCAAATTGGAGGGGGCGACAAGTGGGGACGCAAGTTGCAATAAAGGCCAGCGACGGAGATAGAGAATATTTGAAATGACAATTTATTATTTTTAACTCATTACCATATGATACGAAAATTGAATAAAATGTCCAATATGTATCAATAGCTTCCTAACCTGATACAAGACATCTTATTTCTGAATATTATCTGGGTTCTTCGTTTCAAGTAAGTTTTTGAGAACTCCCCTTTCATTTGTTAATTTAACACATTTCAAGAAGAATAGGAATTCTACGAAAGACCGGTGGTGACATCAAGAATTCACAGTTCACACTTCATACATAGTAACTCTGAAGTGTGAAGTCGGAAGTTTGAAGTTGGAAGTGAGAAGATGGAAGTATGAAGTCGGAAGTTTGAAGTATGAAGTTGGAAGTATGAAGTCGGGAGTTTGAAGTGAGAAGTTGGAAGTATGAAGTCGGAAATTTGAAGTGTGAAGTTGGAAGTATGAAGTTGGAAGTATGAAGTTTGAAGTGTGAAGTTGGAAGTATGAAGTGTGAAGTAGGAAGTGTGAAGTTGGAAGTATGAAGTCGGAAGTTTGAAGTTGGAAGTTTGAAGTGTGAAATATGAAGTCGGAAGTTTGAAGTTAGAAGTATGAAGTGTGAAGTTGGAAGTATGAAGTACGAAGTATGAAGTCGGAAGTTTGAAGTGTGAAGTTGGAAATATGAAGTTGGAAATCGGAAGTTTGAAGTGTGAAGTTGGAAGTATGAAGTTGGAAGTATGAAGTGTGAAGTTGGAAGTATGAAGTGTGAAGTTGGAAGTATGAAGTCGGAAGTTTGAAGTTGGAAGTATGAAGTGTGAAGTTGGAAGTATGAAGTCGGAAGTTTGAAGTGTGAAGTTGGAAGTATGAAGTGTTAAGTTGGAAGTATGAAGTCGGAAGTGTGACCTTCCAAGTTTACACTTTATACTTCCAACTTCATACTTCATACTTCCAACTTCACACTTCACCGTTCAAACTTCAAACTTCACACTTCATACTTCCAACTTCGCACTTCAAACTTCAAACTTCACACTTCATACTTCCAACTTCACTCTTAAAACTGCAAACTTCACACTTCAAACTTCCAACTTCACACTTCATACTTCAAACTTCACACTTCACACTTCCAACTTCCAACTTCACACTTCCAACTTCAAACTTCACACTTCATACTTCCAACTTCCGACTTCATACTTCCAACTTCACACTTCACACTTCAAACTTCCAACTTCACACTTCATACTTCCAACTTCACACTTCAAACTTCCAACTTTACACTTCAAACTTCAAACTTCACACTTCACACTTCAAACTTCAAACTTCACACTTCACACTTCCAACTTCCAACTTCACACTTCACACTTCCAACTTCCAACTTCACACTTCACACTTCATACTTCCAACTTCACACTTCATACTTCCAACTTCCGACTTCATACTTCCAACTTCCAACTTCACACTTCAAACTTCAAACTTCCAACTTCACACTTCAAACTTCCAACTTCACACTTCATACTTCCAACTTCACACTTCAAACTTCATATTTAATTTGGTTTGATGATGTACTGCGAATTAAAGAAGGCACCACGGGTCTAATCATTCATATTTCACACTTCCCACTTCAGGCTCAATATGTATGAAGTTTGAAGTGTGAACTGTGAATACATGATGTCACCACCGGTCTTTCGTAGAATTCCAACAAGGTGGCAAATTGTCACAAAATACGCCCGTCACACTGTTGGTTGTACACTGAGGAAGGGAACTTGTTGTCATGGGGTTTTGAAAAACATAGGCTGTAACACTGTAAGAGATTTGAAAAAAAAGATTTGTTCCTTGATGATATCTGTCCGTTCATATAGTTTCATGATGACAGCTGTTATACTTTCAGAGATTTGCTCCAGACAAAATCTAAGTATGAAAAACAACAAAGAGGAATCACCCAAAAAAGTAAGCAAAGAAGAGTGACGGTTCTTGTAAACTGAACTTCCCCTTAATGATAACTATCGACCCATAATGTTTAATAATCATACCTATTACACTTTCAGAAATATGCTCCATACAAAATCCAAATATGAAAAAAACATCAATGGAAAAAACTCAAACAACAGCACCACCCACGGTGCAACGCTCGGCTGCAGGTGCTGAATAAAGAAAAACTTTTAAGTCAAAGAAAGGGGAATTACTCTTAAAAAAATTCTTTTCGAGTTATCCCTCATGGGATGGTCAATACACATGCCAAGTTTCATGAGGATATCTTCAATAACAATAGAGATATGACCAAGGTTAAAGTTGTCACGCCAACGCCGTCGCACTCGACGCTCAGGTGATGACATACCTCGAGCTAAAAAAAGAGAATGTATAAAATACAAATTTGGTTGGGCAAAGTTCATAGACTGATAAAGTGAGTCACAATTTGACCTTGACCTTCTGCTGTGACCTTGACCTTCAGAATAAACGTCTGAATCAAGCCTAAATATCTTCCTCTTGTGAAGATGTGTATGTGTGTGAAATATTATGAAAATTGGAGCATAAACTTCAGAGATAAAGTCAAGGTCAAAATTTGACCTGTGATCTTTTACTGTGACCTTGACCTTCAGGATAGATGTGTGAATCCTGAAAAAATCACTTTTCTTGTAAAATGTGTATGTATGTGATCTTTGACCTTCAGCTGTGACCTTTACCTTCAGGACAGAAGTCTGAATCCAGGAAATATCACTTCTCGCTGTTAAATGTGTATGTGTGTGAAATATTATAAAAATTAGATTAAAGACTGCAGAGATATAGGCAAGGTCAAAATTTGACCATTGACCATCTGCTTTGATCTGACTTTCATAATAGACGTCTGAATCCTGGATAAATTATTTCCTCTTGTCAAATGTATTTTTGTGAAATATTTTTAAAATTGGATCATAGGCAGCAGAGATATAGGAAAGATCAAAATTTGAGCTTTGACTTCTGCTGTGTCCTTGACCTTCAGGTCAGAAGTCTGAATCCTGGATTAATCACTTCCTCTTGTCAAAATGTGTATATGTGTGAGATATTATGAAAATTGGATCATAAACTGCAGAGATATAGGCAAGGTTTTAGTTTGTCACGCAAACGCCAACGCCGACGCGAACGACGCTCAGGTGATGACCATACCTCGGGTTTTCTCCGAAAACAGCTGAGCTAAAATATGAGAGGTACAGTTACAGTTCTTGGGCACTGCATTTCCCCTTGATGACATCTACCCACCCTAAAGTTTCATGATGATAGCTATTATACTTTCAGAGATATACTCTAGACAAAATCCAAGTATGAAAAACAAAAAAGTGGATTTACTCAAAATATAGGCAAGGAGAGTCACGGTTCTTGTGCACTGCACTCCCCCTTGATGATATCTATCCACTCAATAAATTTCATGATCATAGCTATTTTACTTTCAAAGTTATGCTCCGTACAAAATCCAAGTATGAAAAAAAAACAAAGAGGAATAACTAAGCAAAGCGCTGAAAGCCTGAGATATGTATACAGGAGATATATAATCTGGGCAGAAAAAGGTTGATGTTCGGATTATGGGAGGTGCCACTTTCTACTCAAATCTGTCGATTATGCGCAGCTCTGCCAATTTGTGCGCTAGGGGACACAACCTGCCCGCAATAATTTTCATCCCGTTGAACTATTGTAACGGTATATTTACATGTATATATCGTTACATATTTTTCACTCGATCAAAATGTTTTGTAGGGATCTGATAAAGGTCACCGAAAGATCCTTCCTGTGAATTTTTTGGTTGAGTTTAGTTGAATTATGTTCAGTAGTTTCTGAGAAGAAGATTTTTAAGTAAAAGTTGATGGACGGACGGACGGACGACGGACACCTCATCAAGACAAAAGCTCGTTGGCTTTCAGCGGAGCTAGCGAGAAAGAGCTAGAGAGTGAGAGAGATGGGGGAAAGGAGCGTGAAGCCAGGTTCAAACAAGGAAACTCTTGCGTGCGATCTGAGTATTCTACTACACAGACAAATTTCGTTATGTAAATATGCGCTTTATAATCTCCAGATAAAGAGAGCGAGAGACGGCGGGCGGTCGTTTACCAAGTTAACATGACACAAAGTCCTAGCACGACCAAACTGTTTTCAGACAGTGCGAATGTGATCCTATGAATGACCAATTAATTTGTTAAACAAAAGATTCCAATCGTGCGTAAAACCTACAGCTTCGCTTATCAGCTTTATAAGCAACCTCGTCTAACCGGACCGTTTTAACATTGTTACTCTAGAATAAGTAATTTTATTTTTGTATGAAACTAACAACTTATTTTTTCTTAACAATATGATATAATTATATATGTTTAATAATTTCCAATATATTATAAATCTCCTTTCTTTATTTCCATTCACTCGCCAAGTTTTGATAATTTTGCCAAATTCAGAACACTCACACGAAAGTACTGTACATCAAGCCGACAGCTTTCAATGAGTCATATCTCGCCTTCGTCCTTCTCGCATCAATCGAGCGTATTAATTAATGGTAAGATCCGATTTACTTTCAAGCGAAAGAAGATCACATTGATTGCGGTAGATGTTTTTACATTATGTTTTCATATTAAACTCTGCATGGGTTTGAATTTTTAGCATAGTAACTTTAGCCTCAGATTGCTTACGCAATCTCAGGCTAAAAAATAAGCTAGGTAGAGTTACGTGTCTTGTTCTGCACAGAACAAGCTGCTGTTGGAGATAAGACGTACAAGTTCTAACCCCAAAATTGTCTGAGTAATATTGATTCAAGAGAACTGTATACATAGTTAAGCTGAATGAACTTATTTTCCTTCTAGTGGGTTGAAACATTTTCCCTTCTTTAAACGATCAGATTTTATATGCATATTTTAATAAGAACAATATTTAAAGTGAAATCCATTAGCGAGAAATGTAAAATAAAAGATAACAATCATTATTATAGTAGTTTTACAACAACACATACAGATTTTACTTTTTCTTACACGGGAACATTAACAAATTAAATTTGATACTACTTATGTATGGAAATATTACAAAAAGGAATTTAAAAATGTACTCCGTTTCTGGTGTAATTAACTTATTTATCGCTATCAGTTGGTGTTCTTTCGAATGATGACAAAGAATTACATAGAAAAAGAATCAAAATTACTTTGGATTACATAGAGGATAATCGTTTGTTTTAGTGTAAGATCGATTAATATTTCATTGAGTGAACAACAAAAGCTATATTTTCACGAGTGGCGATCTTACTCGAAAAACAAACGATTGTTCTATTTCTTTATTGCAAAAATTAGACAAAATGCGAAAATTATATGACAATTTTTCTTAAAGCGCGTCATTTTGCACGTAACTGCTATGCAACGCTTATGCTGACGTTACTTATTTGTCTCTGCTTAGATAACGTCAGATAGGGTGAAATGAACGAAAGCGGGGCATAATTTTTGGATAATTTCACTGGATAGGCGGTGAGTTTATCAAATGATAATCTACCATTATTTCTCGATAATCCAACTGAAAGCATTAAAGAAATGCAAATAAACAAGTTTTAACTACTACATGTGGTATTTAATGCTGTGAAACTTTAAACAAGAGGCTTTTAGAATATTCTACTGTGTGAAAGAATTCGTGTTTTCTAATTTTATTCTTGAAAATGGCTATCAACAAATAGCATATCATAACTTCTACACACTGAAAGTTAATTTTTCAATCCATTACCGGGAAAATCATTGTACTTTTTATCCATTACAAAAATCTAGATGCCTTTAATCTAAATGGTGGACCTTCATTGATTAAGAGAACTAGCTAATAACGATTCCATTAAAAGATGTGAAAGAATTTGTCTAGTGAAACAGAACTAATAGCATTAATTCAGGATTTCATATTATAATAAATTTGGCTAACAGACAATTATTATGATATTTGATTTGAGCAATGCACTCATTAGAGTCAACAAACTTAACTTTCTTTACAAAATGCGTTCCTCGGGGGGTAGCGATCTTAGGTCCTATCTTGTTTCCCCAGTTTGAAGCAAATTGAAAGGTTCAGAAAGCATAAACTAAATATAGCACAAAAAAAAATATCCTTACTAATGCTTTTAAAATTTACTTTGAAATACGTGCAAATCAATATATGAGATTCTGGTAAATGGTTAAAGAACCATTGATAAATAATGAACATTTTGATAAAACTAATTACTATAGAGTTATGAGTACTCAAAGATTTTCTCATTTCTTCTATTCTGAAATCCATTTGTTGACCTTTGGGAGGGGCATTTGCATCCCTCTTGTGCCTAGTAGTGCATCTGTTACCCTTATTTGCGCATTGTTTGCATACGTTTGTGATTTAAGCATACTTATCACAAACGACAAAATAGCTCTGGAAACATCAGAATTAACTTCTTAAATGTAAAATTGTATTTAATTCATAATTTAGCAATTCTCAATGCATAATAAAAATGAGTCGCTTATTTTGGATTTGCTATTTACTGATGAAAATTTATGGTGCTACTTCTACACTAACGAGCGAAACTGAGGTGCAATTCTGTAAGAAATGAGTCTGTACTCCGAAAGCCGTGTAGTTTAAGATGGGTCAAGGGTACAAATCCTATAAATTTGACGTATATATACAACTATAAGATGTGTAAACAAAAAGGTGTACTTTTTAGAATCATTTAAGCCTGCAGGGGTGTGATCTGAGGAATTCTGAGTAGTATCTCTTGCCTAAATATAGTGTTCCTAAAAGACCTGGTTTGACTTCTGGGTCACTTAGAATAATATCTAGCATACGTAAATGCTCCCTGTGGTTAAAGTATATGGCATGGTCTTGAAGATCAAAACATTGGAAGTAGGATAAATGTTTTATATTTCTATCGTTATTAATATTGGAGGACGATTCATTCATTGTATCTTCACTTTGTAGATCTTTATTATGGAGAAGAGGCAACATTCATCTATACGGAGCATATTCTTGGCTTTGGTAATGTCCGGTTTCTTTCCACATGCATTCGCGAATTTAGACTTAACTAATTTTGGAATCTACCCAGAAAAAAAGATCAAAAACGAATTCACGTTTATGGAAGTGGAGGCCATCACTTCAATGGAGTGTGCCGCTCGCTGTATGTTAAATCGGAAGTGTAGGTCCGCCTCATACAATGACAATAGTCGATTATGCGACCTTTCAGAATATCGCGTGGATATGTCCAATACTCAGCAATCGATTGAGCCGATGCTTACGTGGATAGTGTTGTATAGAAAAGGTAAGTGTTTTATTTGTCCAAAATTGAACTTTGGGTCTTTTTAATTGAACGTCGATTTACGAACAAAAGTTTCTTCACATATTTACGACTCCATATTTCAAGACGGTTTTTATCCTTATTTACATTCTTTTATAAGATAAGGGGGAAATCTTGATGATATAAGGAAAATGTAAAAACAATAAACATTTGAAATTTTAGTTCTGCATTAAGAATATCTACAGATTATGGTACTAGTCTAAAAAGTATCTGAGTCTTGATATAATACAGTGATAGGCTTTCTAGTTTAAATCTTAAATTGAATCTAATCAGCAGCAAAGATTCATCATACTAGCTTTCTCCAGACAAGAACAGCAGTTACAAACTTGTGCAATTCGATCAAACACAGCTACACCTAAAATGAACTGTTATCATGAAGGCGTGGATTCTGCATTGTTGTTGAAAGAATAAGGGAGCGTCAATATTTATTTGTTTTATCGCCTATCTCTCATTTATACTCTCTACTTGGAAAATACGGTCAACACATTTGTGAAAGAAGGAAATGGTTGAAAAATAGTTGCAATTTTATACTGTGTCATGAAAACAGGATTAATTGTAAAATAGAAAAAATCGTTTTTGAGGGCATAACCTTATAGTCACGTATCATGTTTTGTAGGTTGTTTTGATGGCTGGGTTCAAGTAGGGGAGACGTGTTACAAGTTTAATGGCACACAAATGAATTATTTGAAGGCCGAGGTGAGAATTTTACCTACGATACTATGATGTGCAAAACGGTTCATACGTATCTTTTATGTGTATACGTCTAAGATATACTACTTAGGACTAACTTATTCATTCAAATGTTTAATGTTTGATTTCTTTATTTTAATGGTAGCACCTAAGTGTTGATTTTTTACCACTAACTTCTCCGTGTGGCCTTACTCTCAAAATAACACCGAAATATACGACCTTTAACAAAATGCAATACCTAAAACACAAAAATTCTAGAAAACACAACAATGTTTGTCCGATTACCTAAAAGCTATATATTCTCGAAGAAAAGCTTTACTTAAAATCTGAGGAAGAATATGGGAAAGAATTTTCAGCATACCTAATCAAAAATTTGAAAAAGACTTTTGGACGACTGTGTTATTTTTTGGAAATTAAGCCGACTTGAACTTTATCAATTTCACAATAACTTAAAAAATCTTCATACAGATATAAAATTTACCTTAGAAGTCAACAAACATATTCTGCCATTTTTGGCCTGGCTTAGCGACCCTGTATCCTGGAAATTGCCTTGGAAAAAGATAATCGAGTCAAAAACCGAACAACGTGTGTACTACGTAGTTTTTTTGTGCTCACGCGCGCAAAAAAAATAGGTCTAGTATACGTCATCAACTTTTGTGCGACACAAAGTGCTTTGTGTGTTCAACGCAGTGCTACGCTGTGTTACGTAAAATTCCGGAAAAATACGCAGATTTTTTTAAATACCTACTTTTCAAACCGACTATATTTGCAATTATATCATTTTGAAATATTAAACGTTATGAATATGTTCCAGTGGAAAAGAAAACGTAAAATAGAAGAATGAAAGAAAGAGTAGACTGGTACTTTTTTACATTCTAGAAAACTTTAAGGATGTTCGCTCATGCGTATTTCGGTTCATATGACGTACCGCGCAATAGTTTACGACGAGTTGGAAAATTATTAAAAAACGGAATTTAATGCAGTTGAATATAACACTATATCACTAAAATTTTTATCAGGCATCCGAGTGAAAACATATTTCTGTAATGCAATCAATACAACCATTTATTGCGACGCCATAAGATTTTGTTTTCTACGTTTCCGCGCTAAATAAAACGAATAACGCTATGTGAAATTGAGCATCATTTACGCTGTACCGAAAGGTTTGTTGTACCGCCTGGAGATTTTTTTTATCCGTGACCACTCATAGTATGACACTCTTTTCTTTTTGTAAAGTAGAATACACATTTTTTACCTGTATCTTCAAGAATCGTAGTTCCTGCCATTTTTAAGTTAAAATTCAATATCTTTGCTCGTGAATTAGACGTACATCACTTACATTTCCGCCATTGTTCTATTTATTTGCGTCTCTGTCACTCTCATATATTCAAAGATTTCACATACCTAGCACATAATAGCGTTCACCACATTTCACTCTACTAACCACTACGAAAATGTGTCTAAATACAGTTTCGGGTATAGACGTTTCCTTTTTAAGTTATCTTAGCAAAATCTAATACAAGAAAACTCTGATTATTTGTGCAAATAAATTCAATTCGTTAAAAGTTTGTGTGATCACTGATTAACAAACTACCCGAATGGGTTGAAAAGAAATGACATTTTTCTCCTGAATATCCCCCGTTTAATGTACAAAAATCTAAAAATATTAAGAACTTCCATATTGGTACATATTTACGAAAATGCTTTTCACTTGAACGCCTGCATTTTATTCTTATATTTATGTGATAGCCGCGATTTTGATAAGTAGGTCACGATAGCATCATTACTCTGGCACTCAAAGTTTTGCAGATCATAAAACATGGGAAGCACTTGGTTTTAAATGTATATATTGTGCATGCTATACAACAGGGTACGATACTCTTTAGTTCAAACTTTGCATCTAAACTTTGTAGTTGGCATCGAAATGGTTCTATGCTACAGTTTGGCTTGGAAATCAATCTTTGTGTTCATTTAGACTTTGGAGATTAAAATACCAATGGATTTTCTTGTGTCTTGGAGGTAATGTTATGTAAAGTCAGCTGGTTTTTAGTAATTTTTCAATATAACTTGGAGGACAATCTTTGAAATTCATTTCAGCTTTGGAATTGAAATCTAAAGGAGAAGTTTGTTTCTTCGAAATGTACCATTTATTGTTTAATTACTTGAATTAATTCTTGCTCTTTCATTTGTATTTACAACAAAATCTAAGGAGACCAAATGAAGACTTTACTTCAAACTTCGGATTTACTTAGTTAATAGTGATAACAGATGGTTTGTACAGATTGAAATTTTGATGTAAGTGAAACTTGTGAGTTCAGATTACTCATTTTTGGGGAATCATTTAAACTCTGGATTTGAAAACCAATGGGAGTTACTAGGGGAAAATGTCAATTCGTTATGTCAGTTGTAAGCTGTCAGTTGACTTGTGTAATATTTCGGGTTGACTTGGTAGAATCTTCAGAAATTCATTCCATTTTGGGAATTGTAAACTAAAGGTCAATCTATTTAAAACTCCAACTTTTAAATGGCATATTATGTTATTGCTGATGATGTGCATCCTGTCAAGTAAGAGATGAGGTGACATTATCATATGAGAGGAAAATTATAGATTTCTTGTACTAGCACATTGTAGTTACCTGATTTAAAAAAAGGAATTTTTTCAGATTTTGAGTGCAGCTGATTTTAATCAATCTAATGAATGTTTACCAGATGACGCAAGGGGACTGCAGTGTATTCCAAATTGTCTGATGTTTTTTTTTATGTTTGTAAAAGCTAACAAAGATGTCAAAACCATACAGACAAAACAATTGAATGAAATATTGTTTGCTGGAAGTCTTTTGTATTGGGCTTGACGGAAAGATCGAGTGGATAAAATGACTGACTAGTGGCAAACCAATCAACTCAACTAAAATTATAAAAACGCGAGTTGCGCCTGTCTGCAAAGCGGTATCGGGTGTAGTAATCTATACCTTGGGAATTAGTTGTTTTTGGCGGACTCAGCTCTGTGTAGTGAGCATACCATTCGACATGTTTCCTTTGAAGTGAGTTCGGAATGTGGCTTACGATCCCTATAGGTAAATGGAACCCTTGGTTTCCCTCGCCTAAAAGAGCTTGCTAAAAAGATTCAAAAATTGGAGTGCATGCCTTCAATTGTCACCTTGCCTCTTTTTAAACCAGGCCTTCAGCGCTTTTAGCGCTTTGATTAGATATACTGATTATAAAACAAAACTCAGCCATTGATACTGATATTCATTTCAAAGACACAGACACTAAGCAGTACCTTAATTATTATTTATGTCATCCTTACCACACTAAAATAGTATCTAATATAATCTAGCCAGAAGAATATGCACAATAGTTGCGAGCTCGAAACACGAAATACTCGCTTAAGAGATTTGAAAAGAACCCTTCTATCAAGAAAATATCCCATCAATATAATAGATAATGGAATAATTAAAGCAACCAACATTCCAAGAGAAATTTTATTGGTAACCATCCAAGACAGTGTTAACAAAGTTATTCCATATGTCTCCACATTCAACTCAAATAACACTTAAATGTCTTGGGTTATAAAGAATAATTTGTATTGACTTTTTTTATAAAATTTTGAAAATTTTCAGGGAAATAGTTGTCTATTTCTATAAACACTTCCACCAAAAGTTAAAATTCCATAAAATATGACCGAATAGCTTAAAGGGAGGTAACGATGTTTTTCTCTTGTCAAAGATTTTAATTATTTCATTCCCTGTAATGTATCATTTGAATACAATAATCTTGAATGAACTAAAGCAGGTTATATCCCAACTAGCCTGCGTAGGCTAGGTAAATGAAACCGGAGGGGACGATGTCTGCCCGATGTCCGTCTGTCCGTCTTTCAGTCTGTCCGTCGGTCAGTCAGTCCGGTATATCAGTTTTCCGGACTCTTTATCTAAACGCTTGCAATTTTCTGGACTTCTTTTCGAATTGTTTGCAGGTTTTGATCTGATTTTCGGTATGTGAGACTGCTTTAATGAAAAAGTTCGAAATGTGTTCCTGTTCATTGATTTTTGAGGAAGATATGGGCCTTAGAGACTATTTACACCCTAGAGGCAACTGTTTTGGCTCAATCTCCATGAAAGTCGATATAATTATTTTGTTGCGGCTTCATTTTTTAACAACAGATTATGCAGGTGAGCGATATAGGACGATCATCCCGTGGGGTTTTTTACTACGCCTTTGACTAGACAGTTGAATATCAAATTGAATTATCTGTAGTCTTTATTAGCTCGACTGTTTTCGGAGAAAACCCGAGGTATTGTGATCACCTTGGCGTCGTTTGCATTAGCGTTGGCGTTGGCTTGACCTTGGTCATATCTCTGTTGTTATTGAAGATATCCTCATGACACTTGGCATGTGGATTGGCCATCACAAGAGCTATCTGGACTATCAAGGGGTAACTCAAAAATGTTATTTGTAAGAGTAATTTCCCTTTTCCGACTTTGAATTTTAGCGTTATCCAGCACCTGCAGCCGAGCGTTGGCACACGAAGGTGGTGCACTTGTTATACACCGTAACCACAAGTGTTGTTGGCAACTGACTTTGACGATCTATTTAGGTCTCACTTGTAGTAACCATTTTCGTACATGGTCGTTTTTGCTTTTAAGGCCTATTGTAAACAGAATGGTGGAATAATAACAGAGCCGAGGACGAACACTACGAACCAGCTCTTAAAGAACTACATGGCGGAAACATACGGATTAAAAGGTATCTTTAAATATTAGAGCTATAGATAAAAGAGAGTTTTAAACATCTTAATCTGTTTCATTCAAACCCCTGTTGTCCGAATCGACTCGTCATGAAGAGGCGATTCATAAGGGTACCCAAGACAATGGGTTCTACGGACAAGTATTGAAATATCCCATTTTGAAATAAACATCATATTATCAGCAGCTATGGTTAGTCCTTAGCCACAATCATATGCAGTTTTAAGCGATTTTTTTCCGTGGTAATGTAGAATCTAACTCTGAGAAATATACACCGTGTTCGTGGCTTAACAAAGGAATGAAATCGAGCGTAATACTTGCTATTACGTTGTATATCGTGATACTCCATATTTTACTTCTGTCTCATTAATACTTGCTAATTTAATTCCGCAACCTTTTCCTTTAAAAATTCCGTGCGAGTAAATATTTTGTGAAGTACTGGATATATCTTGGCATATAAATGGAGTATGCTCTAATATCATAAACTTTGATGATCGCAACTCGTTTTAAGGTATTGAATGTCAATACGGTTTCTAAAGTGAAAAACCCGAAGGATTGTTCTTTACATAGCCGACGATGGATAGTTCGTAAGTGGTTGTGATTAAGATTCCTTTTTTAAAAAAGTGCAACATACATACCCATCTAGCTTTGTCATTTCTATGAATGCTTATTTTTAAAGGCTAAGAAAGCGTAATACAAAATACGAAACCCTATATGATGCGAAATCCGTCAATTAAAAAACTCCTACAAATTCCTTAAAGCTACACCTCTTGTCTTTGTAAAGTTTTTTACAAAATGCATAACTTACAGACGGAACAATATTGTACATATTGACTATTTACAATAGAATCGTTCATATTTGTTTGTCGTAAGAAAAGAGCTGATTTCCGTCGGATTTCTTTGATGAGTCAACTTTTTTTGCATTAGTTTTTTTAAAATTATTCTAAGTTTTGAACCATATTTCTCTTGACGATTTTTAAATATCTATAAGTTGTCTTGGTGGTTTGGCTTGTTGCAATCTTTATGACATAAGTATAATATTTAGTAAATAAATTCTATTTGTTCATGCAAAATTGGCAAAAAAAATTGACCATAAATGCTAAATTAGATATAAAATTTCCTGAAATCATGTTTCAATTAAAACAGGAGCCGCCGTCATTAGGCAGTGGGAAGCGCGTCGGACTCCTAACCTTCATTCATGGGATGTCATGGGTTCGATCCCCTGCGGAGTCACATATTCTTTCCGACATTTATCTCGCACCAATTGGTGGATAATCGTAAACCTAAGTGGGATAGCAGCTGGAGGCTAGGAAAGGATCTAGTGTTAGTACTGGTGTAAGAAATACCATGAACACATTGTTAGGTGCTCCAGCCGCCGCGACATTACTGAAATAATGTTAAAAGTGTTGATATACATACTGGTATGATGAAGAGCTATTACAAAATGTCCCTAAAATTATATATTATCCATTGAAATCTCCGCTTGATATGTCAAATTTATATAAAAAATCAAAATTCTTTTCCTCCTGACCCAGCCTAGAGCCTTTGGTATTGTGCATGAAACATGAGTATACAGACCTCTGTCAAAAAGTTATAATCTCTGTTCTAGAGTGTATATAGTAACAAAAAAGGATTTTTTTACGACATCAACCAAACTATCGCGCCAATTAATACCAAATAGGCAGAAATGTTCCTGAGTTGTCCCTTTTTATAAACAGCTAAAAGAATTAAAATCCGGTAAAAACTCCATCTGCCATTGCAACAAAAGTGAAAATCAAAAAAGTCTAAGAGGCTTAGAGACATAATTGAAAATATTATAATTGGAATGATCTTTGTAACTTCTACTGTACTTAATGGTGACTTAAATGCCCGTACTGGAACATTAAACGACTTAGCTCTTTTGAAAATTTTGACAATGTAAACTTTGTTAATAGGAAAATCAGTGACACAAAATTTGATTAACAAGGTCGTGAACTTATTAAACTGTGCATATAATTTGATTGCATCAAAGTAAATGGACGATGCGGTGACGATGTTAGTAATGGAGATTTCACATTTATTAGCAAAATGGTGGCAGTATTATAGATTATTTTGTTTTTTCACATAAATTGGAGGACAAAATTGAGAATTTCAAAGTAGAACCATTACCAGGAAGTTCTCATCTTCCAATTATAGTAAAACTAAAGATTACGCAACCTCTTCGAGATGTAAATTAATCATTTGAAAAAGTAATTGTTTACTTTAAATTGGTCGATAAATATCAATTTGTTGTACAATTGATTTGTAGTTTTGAGACAATTACTTTCGACAAATTAGAAGAACTTATTAGAAGTTATGATTTTGACATTGATTTTCATTTAGACGAATTTGAAGATATTGTTCTTAGTAGTTTCAAGAAATATAGAAAGTTTCATAAGTCATTTCACACAAATAACAAGGATTGGTTCGATAATGAATGTAATTTGTTTAAAAAGAAAACTAGAAAATTACTGAGGATTTATCGGGCTGACCGTACTTTGATCAATCTGAATAAATACCTAGATGTCAAAAAAGAATACAAACTCTTATGTAAATGATAACAGTATTTACACCATAACAATTCTGTAGTAGACCTCGAACGCGCAACTGAAATTAGTAAATCCTTTTTGGGTAAATTTCGAAAATTGAGTAAAAAAGCACTCAAATAGTATTTCTATTAGTAATTGGTTTTCCTATTTTAGCTCATTATTGTGTGACAATGAAAGTAATACAAGAGTTGGCTAAAACATATATTCGAAGAACA
This sequence comes from Fragum fragum, assembly GCA_946902895.1. NCBI lineage: Eukaryota > Metazoa > Mollusca > Bivalvia > Cardiida > Cardiidae > Fragum > Fragum fragum. Next base: position 4,776,492 of record OX336377.1, read on the forward strand.
GGAATTTGGAAACAGAGAAAATGTAATCTGTAATGTGCCTGTAGATTATGAAGAAATTCAGTATGCAATAGATAACCTTAATGCAAGTAAAGCTTTTTCTGGTGATAGAAGTCCGAATCATCTAAAATATGGCTGCCATATTTTGCTACCATATATACGTTTGTTTTTCAAGGTTATTTAATACAGGCGAGTTCCCTTCAAGTTGGACAACAAATTTTACTGGCTCCATTACATAAAAAGGGCGATATAAATACACCTGGAAATTACAGAGGTATTGCTTTGATGCATGCTAACTTAAGCTTTCAGAATCACACGAGGTTTTCCGTAAAGGATATATCACAATTGATAACGCTTTTATTCTGTACTCTTTTATATCAAAATATCTAAATATGAAAAAAAGAAATATGTTTATGTAGCCTTCATGGACTTTGAAAAAGCCTTTAATTCGGTTAATAGAAATATTTTATCATCTTGCAAAAGAATATGTTAAGTGGAAAGTTATATAACTCTATATTATCTATTTATCCTTGTGTTAAGGCAAGCGTTAAAGGTAATAATGGAAAAAATGAAGAGTTCATATGTCCAGTTATCTAAGACAGGATTGTTCCTCGAGCCCTTCACTTTTATCTTTATTCATAAATGAGTTACATGGTTATATGGAATCAAGTATGATTAGAGCTAAAATGCTTAAAACTTTACTCTCGGGTCCTCGGGGGTGGAACCCCGGGTAATGTGTTTCTACATTAAAGTAAGGATTTTTAAAGGACATCCCCTCTCAAACAATTGACCCAATTTGACCCAAATAGGGCTGAAATGTTCATTGAGTGGTTCTCTTCACAATAGCTAAACGAGCAGAAATCTGTTGAAACTCTAGTTGCTTTGATGAATAAATTTAATCTTGTGGGTTTTTTTAAAAAAAATCTTTAATTATCTTTTCCTCTTAAGCAAGAAGATGTAGAGCGTTGGTATTTCTCATGAAGCATCAATATGTTGACCTCTTCGTAAATTGTTAACATCATTAGCGTCACATCTCCAGGGGTTGGGGCATCTAAAGACAGAAGACGGATTTCAAAACGACATCTCCATAACCACACGGCCAATTTTAACCAAATATGCCAAAAATGTTTCTTAGATGGTGCTCCTTCATAAAAGCTAGATGAACATTGCTTATGCTTTGACTTTTAGATCCCCAGGTACAAAGCAAATATATGTATGAAATTTGGTTCTGCCACGTGTATCATAATCCTAGCCTCAACATTAAATTTGACTATTCTAAGAAAGAGATCCTTTATCTCGGGGTGAGCGCACCAGTGTAATACAAGGAAACCTTATCCTAATTTTCAGAGCGTGAATGTTATGCTTTATGCTAATAAGGTCGGTATTATATGTTGAGAGATTAGTTTGTAAAAAAGGAGCATATTATATAAGTAAATGAAATTGGCCACTATGGTATATTTAAAAAAATATCCTCCTTATGAGGGCTGCACACTCACTGATTTTGGCTGTTCATTTTTAGTTCTGCTGACCAAAGGCCAGAGGAGTTACAGCGAAGGCATTTTTTCCGTCCGGCGCCTATGCGCCCGTCCGTCATTCAAATCATCCGTCCGTCTATCAATATTTGATTGTTAACACTCATAATTCCAGAGATTCATAGACTGTTTGTACCACCATAAAGGTTCGTACCTTTCAAAAATTGGTCTGATTGTCAAGAAACACGGGTAAAGGAGGATGTACCATTTTAAGAGTGGTTCCTTTTGAAATGAGGTCTCATATGCTAAGTTTCATTGGCGCGTTATGAAAATGTAATAAAAGAACTGTCGTTAATGCAATAAAGTTCAAAGATTGAAATCATCATTTTCTTTTCAAACACTCACAGAATGATTGAACTGTAATTTTGATCGTTCCTTCCCAATTCGGTCTAATCCATCGAGTAATATTGGAAAAGAGGTCTATCCTCGTTAAAGTCATAAATCCCGCAGCTATGATCGGATTTTGTTGAAACTTTCACAGACTGATTGTAAGGTCTTGAGGACTATTTTTCTGAACTGTCTAAAAACAGGGGACTTACAAAAATTACACTCAAAATTCCTGTCCACAGTTTTCATTGGAATCTCTACAATCCTTTACAGATCAATTGTCCATATTTATCATTGATACTGGTAACATTAGATCTGATCCGTTAAATATCACAAAAAAGGAGCCTTATGAATATTTCACACCACAATAAAGTCAACAGGGGGTATACTGGAATCAGCCTGTCTGTCCGTCTGTCCATATGTTCGTATGTCCGTCTGTCTGTGTACAAAATCTAACAATTTTGTGTCGCAAAATCCTCCTTCACTTTTGCTTCAATACCTTTGAAACTTTATACAAATATTTACCACATGATGAAGTTTTGAAAACACAATTTTAAAGTCTTAATTCCCCCTGGTTCAAGAATTATCTGCCCTTGAACTTAGACATTATTTATGCTTTGTAGACATATACAGTTAATTATACTACCAATTTTGTGTCGCGAACTCCTCCTTTCTTGAAAAGCAAAGTCAGTAGTTGAATAGTCCTTGTATTGTTAAAGCTTTCATTACACTGAAAGCACTTGCGGGGGTATTAAGTCACATACTGTAACAAGTTGTAATTACATAATATAAAAATCTCATAAACATAATTTAGTCTACAGTTTTCATCAACTTCTCTTCAAACTTAAATACAACTATTGTACCATTATCAGGATTGTTCCTTTTGAATTTTTGCAAGTTCCGTGAGGAATCGTGGGAAAGGGGATGTATAAGAAATTTTCACAGTTAAGTCCCAAGTTTGCAGCGGATTCTGTTCAAACTTTGTAGTATCATTAGAAATGTTCCTGACTAAATTTAATCTAATCTGTCAAGTCTCACTCGGAAAGAGCCTGTATGAAAAGATTATTACAGTATTCGCATTAGCGCAAGAATATTCTCAGTCTATATCATATTCTCTACAATCTTAAATAGGTTGGTTGAACCATCATTTGGATTGTTCCGTTCTAAATTTGGTCTAACTTGTTATGGTTCACATTAAAAGGGCCTTATGAAAATTTTATTACAAAATGGTCGTTAGCACAATAAAGACCTCAGAATTTATCGTTATTTTCAATTTTTTAGAATGATTGTTATGTCTTTAGGATTGTTCTTTGTAAATCGGGTCTATTTTGTAAAGTTTCACCGGAAAAGGGGCCGTATGAAAATTTTATTACAAATAGTTATTGGCACAATACAGTACACTGCTTTATTGACTCTCTTTAAAGTTTAACAGAATGATTTTACCTTCATAAGAATTATTCCTTAAAAATCTGGTTTTTGTTAGCTCTGTAAAATATTTCAGGAAACAGGGTCGTATAAAAATTTCACTGAAATAAGTCCTCATCAACACAATTAAGTCAATAGATTTCTTCACAGATTGATTGTTCCATCACAAAAATTGTTGATTTTGACGGTGGATCGATCCGTCAAGTACTACATGAAAGGGGCATTGAGGAAATGTATTCAGTTATTCCAGTTCACACAATGATGTTCCCAGATTACATCGTACTCACTTCATACTTTCACAGAATGATTTTACTATCCTAAGGATTGTTCTTTACGAATTAGAGTACACTCCGTCAAATGTCATGTAAAAAGCGGTCTTATGAAAACTGCATTTTATGTTCCAGTTAAAACAATGATGTCCCACCATGGATATTGTTTCTATGTAAGATTGGTCTGATCTGTTAAGTTTCATAAGACAAGGAAACAAAATTTTGACACACTTCAGTTCACTGTTTTCATTGATTTTCTTTAAACCTTCGCAGAATTATTGAACCTTTCGAACTGTGTTCATTAAGATTCGAAGGAAACTTTATAAACCAAAATACTAAAAACTACTGTTAGCTAGCAAAGTATTGTTTTGTTCAGTAATCTTCTCTGTCAAACGTTATCACTATAAAGAAAGGAGGTTAAAGTAACCAAGGAGATAATCCATTCCAACGCAATCCCTCCTTTTTACCCCCCCAAAATAGCTGTGGAAATACAATGTAAAAAATGAAAAAATTGCTTGTTACAAACAATTTCTTCATTTTCCACATTGTTTGCTCCCTAGAGAGATCAATATTTAAGAATTTTCAACAATTTGAAATTGATAAGAGCCATTTTGAACACGTCGTGATTAAGTGAGCTAAATTACTTAAGCAGATTAAATTGCAGACAGGGTTTTCAGAAGAACTACTTTTATGGCATAGGCATTTCACAGATTTAATGGTTAAGCCTTCAGTGGTTGGTTGCACTCGTTGAACTTTGAGACAACCTCAAAATTATGTCTGTTTACCTAAGCTGTCAAAGCTGACGCTTTCCTAGCTAAAAAGTTAGGTCAACATATTTCACAGATTGATTATACCATAATCACGATTGGTGATTTTGACAGTAAATTTGATATGTCAAGTATCACATGATAAGGGACCTTATCGACATTATCTGAAAACTCTAGTTAACCAAATGATGTTCCCAGATTTCATCTATTTTAAGCTCTATTTTCCACAGGCAAATATACTGATGGCTTTTTCCCGTCCGGCGTCAGTGCTTCCGTCCTCCGTCCGTTTACTTTTCCTTTTTAATACTCCAGAGTCCCAAGTTTTCATCGGATTCCCATCAAACGTTCTCAGAATGGTTGAAGCATCAATAAGGATCTTGCCTTTCTAAATTGGGCCATATCCGTCAAGAAGACGGGAAAAGGGGCCTAATTGAAATTTGATTGAAAAATCTTCGTTAACACTTTAGAGTCCATACTTTTCATCTGATTCTCTTCAAACTTTCACAGGATAAATGTACCGTTATAATTTTTCCTTTCGAAATTGGTATGATCCATCAAGAAACACGGGAAAAGGGCTCTTATGAAAATTTAAGTAAAAATCTATTTAAAATTCTCGTTAACCCCTTAGAGTTCACGTTTTCATCGGATTCTCTTCAAACTTTCGCCGCCGTCATAGCGCAGTTGGTAGCGCGTCGGACTGTCAATCTAGAGGTCCCGGGTTCGATCCCCGACGGCGTAACTCATCCTTTCCGACTATTTGTCTCTCACAAATGGGTCGATAATCGTAGACCTATGTGGGATAGCAGCTGGAGGCTAGGAAAGGATGTAATGGTAGTACTGGTGTGAGAAATACAAGGATTCCATTGTTAGGTGCTCCAGCCGCCGCGATATAACTGAAAGATTGTTGAAAGCGGCATAAAACCCCATTCAAACAAACAAATCTTCAAACTTTCTCAGTGAGATAGTATCATGATAAGGATCGTTCCTTTCGAAATTGGATATGATCCGTCAAACAAGAGGCCCATGAGGACCTGAGACGCTCTACTGGTTATCAAGTTTTCTGTTAAAAAAAATCTGATATTTAAGGAAGTTAATTGCTCAAAGAAGAATGCATAAAGAAAAAAAAGGGTCTTTATCCCCTTTACCATTTTAAGCAACAATCCTCAAGGCCCCTTTTCCCATGTTTCATAACGGATCCATTCCATTTCCAAAAGAAAGTTACCTTATGACCCTACAATCATTCTGTGAATATTTCATCAGAATCTGACAATAATTGTGGACTTAATCACATAAACAGGATTGTTTTGAATGAAAATCAATAAGGCCCCTTTTCCTGTGTTTTCTGATGGATCAATTTCATTCCAAAAGGAACTTTCCTTACAACCCGACAATTGTCCTGTGAAATTTAAAAGACAACTGGATAATGATTGTGATCTTCATCACATACACAAGAATGTTTTGAATGATAATCTGTAAGGCCCCTTTTCCTGTGTTTCAAATGCCACAATCATTCCATGCATCTTTGAAGAGAATCCAATAAAACTGTTGACTTTATTGTGTTAACAAAGATATTAAATTCAAGTTCTCATAGGGCCCCTTTTCCCGTGATATTTTACTGTTAGTTTTATCATTCTATGAAAGTTAAAAGTGAATCCGATGAAATATTGGAAATTCACTTTTTACATGATACTTGATGGATTGTACCCAGTTCTGAAAAGAACCAATCATTCTGTGAAATTTTGAAGTGAATCCGGTGAAATCAAGGGACATCATTGTGTTAACCAGAATATTTAAAAAAGTTTTTCATAAGGCCCCTTTTTATGTGACCCTTGCTATAGTCAGATCCACTGTCAAAATCAACAATTGGAATGATGGTACAATCAATCTGTTTAATCTGTGGAATTTATTGTGTTAATGAGTTTATAGTGAAATATTCATAGGGTCCCTTTTCTCATGATACTTTACAGAACAAACCAAATTTCAAAAGGAACAATTCTAATGAAGGTAGAATCATTCTTTAAAAGTTAAAGAGAATTAATGAAAACAGTGGACTGAATTGTGTCAAGAATTTTTGTAACTCAATTTTCATAAGGCCCCTTTTTCTGTGAAACTTAACAAATCAGACCCAATGTACAAAGGAACAATCCTAATGATAGTTTGAAGAAAATGATAAAGACTGAGGACTTTATTGTAATAATGATGTTTTGTAATAAAATTTTTATAAGGTCCCTTTTCTTGTGTCACTTAACCAATCAGACCTAATTTACAAAGGAACAATCCAAATGATGGTACAATCATTCTATTAAAGTTTGAAGAGATTCTGATAAAGACTGAGGGCATTGTTGTGTTTATGAGGATTTGGTAATACTTTTTCATACAGCCCCTTTTCCTATGATACTAGACAGATCAGGCCCAATTTGGAAAGAAACAATCCTTATGATGGTACAAACATTCTATGAAAGTTTGAACAGAATCTGATGAAAACTGCAGACTTTATCTTGGTGTCAAATTTTTGAAATAATTTTTTTTCCTTTTCCTGTGATACTTGAAGATCAGGTCTCATGTCAGCATCAACAATCGCGATTATTGTACAATGATTCTGTGAAGGTTTGAATAAAATCCAATGAAAGCTCTGGACTTGGTTACAAGGATTATAGATAAAATTCTCAAAAGGCCCCTTTTCCCATGATACTAGACAGATCACGCCTAATTTGAAAAGAAAGAATCCTTATGATGGTAAAATCATTCTGTGAAAGTTTTAACAGAATCTGATGAAAACTGTTGACCTTATTGTGGTACAATGATTTTAAAATTAAATTTCATAATGCTCCTTTTCCTGTGATACTTGACGGATCAGGTCTAATGCAAACATCAACAATCATTATTATTGTACAATTATTCTGTGACTGTTTGAAGAAAATCCGATGAAAGCTCTGGACTTGGTAACAAGGATTTATAAATGAAATTTTCATAAGGCCCCTTTCCTGTGCTTCTTGACAGTTCAAACCCTGTTATGAAAAGAATGATAGTTATGACCTTCCAATCATTCTGTGAAAGTTTCAACAAAATCTGATCAAAGCTGTGGGCTTTATTGTGTTAACAGGGTTTTATTGATTGAATTTTCATATAGCCCCTTTTCCCATCTTACTTGATGGATCTGAACCAATTCCAAAGGGAACTCTTCTTACAAAAGTATAATTATTCTGTTTGAGTATAAAGACAACCCCATCTCATCTGTGGACTTACAAGCATTAATTAAGATTTTTTTAATTGAATTTTCCTAAGGCCCCTTTTCCTATGTTTCTCAATGGATCAGACACAATTTGAAAGGAACAATCCTTATGATGGTACAATCATTATGTGAAAGTTTGAAGTCAATCAGGTGAAATCCAGGGCTATTACATGATAACTAAGATTTTTTTATTAAATTTTCATAGGGCCCCTTTTCCCATGAAACTTGATGGATCAAACCTACTTCCGAAAGGAACAATCCATTTAATGTAATAATCATTCTGGGAATGTTTGAAGAAAATTTGTTGAAAACTATGGACTCTATTGGGTTTTCGAGAACTTTTTAAATCCAGTTTTCATCCGGCCCCTTTTTCCCGTGGTCCTTGACTGATCATACCAAATTTTGAAAGGAACAATTCTTATGATGGTAAAATCATTCTGTGAAAGTTTGAAGTCAATCAGATGAAAACTGTGGACTCTAGAGTGTAAACGAGGATTTTTAATGGAATTTTTAATTGAATTTATAAGGCCCCTTTTTCCCATGTTTCTTGACGGATCATACCCAATTTGGAAAGGAACGATCCTTATGTTGGTACAATCCTTCTGTGAAAGTTTGAAAAGAATCCAATGAAAACTATGGACTCTATCGCATAAACGAGGATTTTTTATGGAATTTTTATTAAATATTCATAAGGCCCCCTTTCCCATGTTTCTTGACGGATCATACCCATTTTCGAAAGGAACGATCCTTATGTTGGTACAATCATTCTGAGAAAGTTTGAAGAGAATCCAATGAAAACTGTAGACACTATCTCGTAAACGAGGATTTTTAATTGAATTTTTAAAGAATTTTCATAAGGCCCCTTTTCCCGTGTTTCCCGTGAATCATACCCATTTTCGAAAGGAATGATCCTTATGTTAGTACAATCATCCTGTGAAAGTTTGAAGAGAATCTGATGAGAACTGTGGACTCTATCGCGTAAACGAGTTTTTTTTAATTAACATTTTCATAAGGCCCCTTTTCCCGTGTTTCTTAACGGATCATACCCATTTTCGAAAGGAACGATCCTTATGTTGGTACAATCATTCTGTGAAAGTTTGAAGAGAATCTGATGAGAACTGTGGACTCTATCGCGTAAACGAGGATTTTTAATTGAATTTTTAATTAAATTTTCATAAGGCCCCTTTCCCCGTGTTTCTTGACGGATCATACCCAATTTCGAAAGGAACGATCCTTATGATGGTACAATCATTCTGAGAATGTTTGAAGAGAATCCGATGAAAACTGTGGACTCTATCGCGTAACCGAGGATTTTTAATTGAATTTTTAATGAATTTTCATTAGGCCCCTTTTCCCATGTTTCTTGACGGATCATACCCATTTTCAAAAGGAACGATCCTTATGTTGGTACAATCATTCTGTGAAAGTTTGAAGAGAATCTGAAGAGAACTGTGGACTCTATCCCGTAAACGAGGGTTTTTTAATTAGATTTTCATTAGGCCCCTTTTCCCGTGTTTCTTGACGGATCATACCCATTTTCGAAAGGAACGATCCTTATGATGGTACAATCATTCTGAGAAAGTTTGAAGATAATCCGATGAAAACTGTGGACTTTATCGCGTAAACGAGGATTTTTAATTGAATTTTTAGTTAAATTTTCATAAGGCCCCTTTTCCCGTGTTTCTTGACGGATCATACCCATTTTCGAAAGGAACGATCCTTATACTGGTACAATCATTCTGTGAAAGTTTGAAGAGAATCCGATGAAAACTGTGGACTTTATCGCGTAAACGAGGGTTTTTTTATTAAATTTTCATTAGGCCCCTTTTCCCTTGTTTCTCGACGGATCTGACCCAATTTCGAAAGGAACGATCCTTATGATGGTACAATCATTCTGTGAAAGTTTGAAGACAATCTGATGAAAACTGTGGACTTTATCGCGTGAACGAGGTAAAGTTTAACGGACGGACGGACGGACGCACGGACGCCGGACGGGAAAAAGCCATCGCTATAGCTCTAGTGGCCTTCGGCCATTAGAGCTAAAAACACATGAAAGCCTCACTAAAATTCAATCAAAAATCCTCGTTAAGAGTAGAGTCCGGAGTTTTTATCAGATATGATCCGTCAAGAAACACGGGAAAAAGGGCCTTTTGAAAATTGAAAAAAATCTAATAAAATTCCTCGTTACACTCTAGAGTCCATAGTTTCATCAAATTCTCTTCAAGCTTTCCCTGAACGATTTTTTCTTCATAAGGACTGTTCCTTTCAAAAGTCAGTATGATTCGTCAATAACAGGGAAAGGGGGGCCCTATGAATTTTTTTTTAAAACAAATGCTAGAGTCCACAGTGGGTTAGATCCATCAAGTATCAAGTATCATGGTAACAGGGGCCTAATGAAAATTCAACAAAATAATCTTTCAAAATGATGTCCCAAGATACACTTCAAACTTCACAGAATGATTGTACCATCAAAAGGATTGTTCCTTTAAATTGGGTTTGATTCATTGAGAAAAGGGGCCTTATGAAAATCTAATTTGAAAAATCTTGATTCATGCTTTTAAGTCTACAGATCTCATTTGGTTGTCTACATACTTACACAGAATTATTGTACTTTTGTAAGTATAGTTCCCTTTGGAATAGGTTCAGATCCACCAAGTAACATGGGAAAGGGGGTTGTATGAAAATTAAATCAAAACATCTCTATTAACACAATGAAGCCAATAGCCTGATCAGTCAAATATCACAAGAAAAAGAGCCTTGTGATATTTAATGTAAGAAAACCTTGTACCAAAATAAAGTCCATAGTTTTCATCGGATTTCACAGAATGTTTGTACCATCATAAGGACTTTCCAAATGATCTGTCTGGTATCACGGGAAAAGGAGCTGTATAAAAAAATTATTACCAAATCCTCGTTAACAAAAGAATGCCCTAAGTCTTTAAAATTCTAATAGAATGATTGTAACATCATTTGGATGTTTCTTTGTACATTGGGTCTGATCTTAAAAGCGACACAAGAACATAAGATGTTGCTCAAATTTATAAAGGTGATAAAGTTAAATTTGTTATATTCACTTTATTAATTTTTCTTTAATCAATTTACTTCCTTAAATATTAGATTACTTTAACGAAAAACTTGTTATCCAGGAGAGCATCCAAGGCCCTCTTGGGCCTCTTGTTCTTCAAACTTTCACAGAATGATTGTACCATCATAATAATATTTCTTTGCGAAATTGGGTACAATCCGTCACGTATCATGTAAAACGGGGCCTTATGAAAATGTTTTGAAATATTTTGTTATCACAATGAAACCCCAACTTTTCATCGAATTCGCGGCATGATTGTACCATCATTAAGATGGCTACTTTTGAAATTCGGTCTGATCTGTCAAGAATCATGAGGAAATTTTATTACAAAGTCTTTGTTAACATCATGTATTCAAAAGTATTAATCGAATTTCCATTCAAATTTCCTCAGAATTATTGAATAATCCAAAGGATTTTTTCCTTTCAGAGACCGCCGTCACAGCGCAGTCGGTAGCGGATAAGACTCCAAATCTTCAATTATGGGATGTCATGGGTTCGATCCCCGGCGGCGGCATATATTCTTTCCGACATTTGTCTCTCACCAATAGGTGGACAGTCGTAGACCTAAGTGCGATAGCAGCTGGAGGCTAGGAAAGGATGTAGTGGTATTACTGGTGTAAGAAATACCAGGAACAAATTGTTAGGTGCTCCAGCCTCCGCGACATTACTTAAATACTGTTAAAAGTGGCGTTAAACTCCATTAAATCAAATGATTTCCTTGTAAAACTCGTAAGGTCAATAAGTATCTTGGGGGAAAAGGGCCTTATTAGAACTTAATTGAAATATCATTCTTTACCAAAACAAACTCAAAAGTTATTGTCGGTCTTCAAAGATGCATTGAATAATTGTGGCATTGGAAGCACAGGGAAACGGGGCCTTATAGATGATCGTTCAAAGCATTCTCGTTTTTTCAATGAAGTCCAAAATTATTATCAGACCCTTTATGAAATTTCACATGGCGATTGAAGGGTCATAAGGAAAGTTCCTTTCGGAATTGAAGTGGATCCATCAGAAAACTCAGGAAAAGGGCCTTATGGATTTTACTAATAAAATTCCGGTTTACGCAAGAAGTCCACAATTATCAACTAATTCTTAAAATTTCAAAGGATCATAGTATGGTCATACACTCTGCCACCAGACCATTACAAATGACAAAATTAGAGACTGTTATAATCATATAAAACTTTTTCAGTCCTTAATAATCGATGCAGCCAAAGAATCAATTTCTCAGACCTCGACAAATCGAAAGCGCCCTGGGGAGCCTTGTTTCAATGAAGCTTGTAAAGAGACTGTCAAAGACCGAAAACTTGCATTAAAGAGGCTCAATTTAAGACCAACCACTGAACACCAGGGACAATTTCGTATTTTCAGGTAAAAGGCTAGGCGACCCATAAAAATAAAAATGCAATTCTTGAAGTCAATATGTCCCTAAACTTTATTGTTGAACTTCTACACAGAAACACGGGTATAATCAGGCTGATCAATAGTAAAATCGCTTTCCAACCAAACATTTAAAGAATAGAAACACCTCATTAAAATCCCCTCGAGATATTGCAGATACACTTGCTGCACATTTTGCTCAAAAGTTTTCTTCAGGTAACTGAAGAAAGAAAGAAGTTGAATTTTAGTTCTTCTAAACAAATGCATTAAGAACAGAAACACCTCATTAAAATCCCCTCGAGATATTGCAGATACACTTGCTGCAATTTTTGCTCAAAAGTTTCTTCAGGTAACCAAAGAAAGGAAGAAGTTGAATTTCAATTCTTCTAAATCAGAGCATTGTAATAGACTATTTTCCTTAAAAGAACTCAAATTGGCTCTGAAAAAAGCCCGTGAATTTTTTCCTGGCCCGATTAGTACATTATCAGTTTTTTTTAACATTTACTTTTTTATTCTCTGTCGGTTTTACTAGATCTATTTTATGGTATCTGGCAGTCAGGGGAATTACAAAGCGTCATGCCTAGAAGCTCTTGCCATCCCAAAACCGGGAAAGGATACCACCTAACTACTAATATCTTCGACCAGCTGTCTCTGCAAGACTATTGAAAGAATGGTAAACACTTATGATACCACCTAGAAATACAAAATTTTGAAAACACTTGCATGGTTTTGGTCTTAGAGGCAGTCTACCTCTTTTTAATTCAGCCTGTTAAGATAAACGTATTTCTCGTGTTCGGGTAGGAAATACCCTTCCGGGGTCCACAGACAAGAGATGGGAATTCTTCAGGGTTATATCCTGTCTGCGTGAAAATAAATAACAATGTAAAAGCAGTATATTCAACTATAGTCTGCTCCCTCCGTATAGATGACTTTGCCATTTTTTCAGATGTCGTTTGCTTCAGATCTCGAAACATGAAAATTATAGAGAGACTGCTTCAGCAATGTCTTTATCAACTTCAAAAATGGTCTGAGGAAAATGGTTTTTAATTCTAAGACTAAAATAAAATGTATGGTTTTTAAGTTGGAATGCGGAGCAATTCCAACTTAGATTTAACAGAACCGCAAAATGAACACAAGGCAATTTCATTTCGGGTTTTTAGCTCTACTGGCTGAAGGCCGCTAGAGCTATTGCGATGGTTTTTCACGTCCGGCGTCCGAGCGTCAATCCTTCCGTCCGTTAAACTTTTCCTTGTAAACACTCTTGAGTCCACAGTTTTCATCGGATTCCCTTCAAACTTTCACAGAATGATTGTACTATCATAAGGGATCGTTCCTTTCGAAAGTGGGTTAGATCCGTCAAGAAAAATGGGAAAAGGGACCTTATGATCATTTGATTAATAAATCATCGTTAACACTCTAGAGGACACAGTTTTCACCAGATTCTATTCAAACTTTCACAGAATGATTGTACTATCGTAAGGATTGTTCCTTTCGCAATTGGGTATGATCCGTCAAGAAACATAGGGACTTATGGAACGTTGATTAAAAATTCCATTAAAAACCCTCGTTAATACTCTAGAGTCCACGGGCCCCAGCCGGCGGGGGGATAGAAATCGCATGCTGCCATCCTGTAGAGTGGTAAACCCAACCGAATGGGCCCGCCTGTTTGCCGTGGGTGGAGACTCGTACGACCGGAAAAGAGGGTCCTGGTAGTTGAGGGAAGCACAGGGATCTCCAGCCTCTCAACACGCTGCTTTTGCATCGGCTTCGGTTCAAACGGGAGCCTGGATGGGCCCGGTCTAGGCAATCGGCTGGTCGTTTAAGACTGGGGCATCTGTCTTTTGTCATATAAAATATTTTGTCATATTGCAAATGTTCCGTCATTAAAATTTTAATGACACATTTATTCACAACTTGTTGTACCAAGTGTCTTTGAAATTATTTTGGTATATTAGTTTATTGTACCTATTTGTAAGTGAATAAAAAATTGCCTGTGTCACACATTATTCTATATTTTAAATCGAATTTTAGTCCTTGTCTATATAGGCTCATGGGCTAATTGGGTTGAATGGATTTTCTGATTTGACACTATTTGCAAGGCATGATTCTATGTTAGGAGATTGTTCGTGCAATCTCAGTCGAGTCATTTTGTCAGTTCAGCTTGAGTATATTATCTGGGTAGCCCTGGCATGGGGGGCTGGAAACCCGCCTCTCCATGTCCCCTTGTAGGACTTGGTGGAGGGTGGGGCCCACGGATAATGAATACCTTAACAACAAATATGGATACAAACAACAAAAACGAAAACCCGACGACACCGAATCAATTGAAACAGGACCTCGTCTTTATAGTTCAACTACAGCACGCAAAACTCCACAAACTTTTCAGAGGTTTTTAGTAATAGACTCCTCTGACAAAAATAAATCTCTTTCAAAACTATCTCCTTTTGTAATTGAAAAAGTAATCAAATCTGTGATTGGTGAAGCTAAATCCTTTAAAAAATTGGAATCAGGTAGTTTTCTTCTAGAAGTAAGTAAACCGGCACAGGCTGACAACCTTTTTTTGGCATTCCGGTTACTTGTTCGCCGTACTCAACTCTAAATACATCCAGAGGAGTCATTAGATCAATAGATTGTGCAGACATAAAAGAAGAACAAATGTTAACAGAATTAAAGGATCAGGATATTATTGAGGTCAAGCGCATTTCTGTGTTTGAGATGGTGAAAAGAGGGAAAAAAACACATTCATTTTAACTTTTGACTCTGCAATATTACCAAAAACAATAAAAGTAGGCTATTTGAGATTAAACGTTGACCTGTATATACCAAATCCTTTACAACGCTATAAATGCTATCAATATGGTCATCATGAAAAGAAATGTCGTGTAGTCGCAGATGATTTATGTCGTCGCTGTGGAGAAGTAGAATACACACATCCATCAGTTGATTTTTTTTTTAAAGAAATGAAATGTATTAACTGTGGTGGTGAACACCTTTCAACATCAAGAAAATGTCCAGTATGGAAAAGGAAAGGAGATTGTTGCCATAAAATATAAAGAAGGATTGTCTTTCCCTGAAGCAAGAAAAGTAGTTGAAAATCGGGTTAATCTTACTAACTCTTATGCAAGTGCTGTGAAACCGACAACGGACAATAAAGAACCAAAAGGTTGCACAAACTGTAAAGATCTCTTTGGAAAAATGTCTTCTCTACCCCTTAGAGCCCCGCAGAGCTTTTCACATCTTTACTTTTTCGGCTGCTGAGGGATCTATCCCAAAAACTTCGCCTGACCCTACATTTCGAAACAGACCATTGTTTAACGTAGATTGCAAAAAGTCTATAGATGAGCGAAAATCTGCTCTAAGGTCATTTGATCTGAGACCTACAAAGGAAAACTTAAACAAGTTCAAAATTGCACGCGCGAAAGCTAGTCGAACTATTAAACAAAGCAAATGTTCGTCTTGGAGACAGTATGTTTCTGGATTGAATTCCAAATCATCAGTCAAAAAGACGTGGGATATGGTGAGAATAATCAGTGGGAAGAACGCGTCACTTGGTGTTTGTCATTTAAAAACTGATGATAATACCTCGGTTACTTCCAAACATGACATTGCTAATGTCTTGGCAGATACTTTTGCCAAGAAATCCTCTTCTTTCAATTACTCCTCCACATTTCAAAAATTTCGAGCTGAAAAGGAAAAGCCTGAGCTTAATTTCAGTCCTAAGAACTTAGAACACTACAATAGAGACTTTTCAGTTTAGGAATTGAAGAAGGCTTTAAAAAGTGTCATGACACTGCGGTAGGATCTGATAATATTCATTATCAATTCCTTAAACACTTGCCGTCCCGTTTGCTCAATTGTTTACTTCGAATCTTTAATCAGGTTTGGCAAACGGGAATACTTCCAGCATCTTGGCGGGAAGCCGTTGTCATTCCAATACCTAAACCAGGTAAAGATTCTACAAATCCTTCAAATTATCACCCTATGGCTTTAACTAGTTGTATTTGTAAAAGCATGGAAAGAATGGTTAACGACCGTCTTGTTTGGTTTCTTGAAAAGAACAACCTTATCACTTCAGTCCAAAGTGGCTTTCGTAAACTAACAAGCACTCTTGATCATCTTGTCCGCTTCGAGACTTTTATTCGAGAAGCTTTTATAAAGAAAGAACATGTTGTTTCTGTTTTTTTTTTTTTTTGTTTTGTTTTTTTTTCGATCTTGAAAGTGTTTATGATACCACTGTGATTTCGGTATTCGAGGTCGCCTTGCTTATTTCATTTCTGCATTTTTAGACGAACGACTGTTTAGAGTCAGGATGGGAGATACCTTTTCAGATCCCCATGAACAAGAAACGGGAGTCCTCCAGGGAAATATTTTGTCTGTTACACTATTTAGTGTCAAAATAAACAACATTATTAAAACTGTTTGTGCTGTCGTTGAATGCTTTCTTTATGTTGATGATTTCTGTATCTGTTACAGATAAAAACATATGTGTACCATTGAAAGGCATTGAAAGGCAATTACAACAGGTCTTAAATAACCTTTCTTAATGGTGTAATGAAAACGGCTTCAAGTTTTCCAAAGCCAAACAAGAGGCCATTTAAGGCCTGAGACGCTCTACTGGTTATCAAGTTTTCCGTTAAAGAAATCTGATATTTAAGGAAGTTAATCTGTAAGGCCCCTTTTCCTGTGTTTCGAATGCCACAATTATTCCATGCATCTTTAAAGAGAATCCAATAAAACTGTTGACTTTATTGCGTTAACAAAGATATTAAATTCAAGATCTCATAAGGCCCCTTATCCCGTGATATTTTACTGTTGTTTTTATCATTCTGTGAAAGTTAAAAGTGAATCCGATGAAATATTGGGAATTCATTATATTTACTAGAATATTTAAAAAAAATCATATGGCCCCTCTTTACATGAAACTTGATGGATTGTACCCAGTTCTGAAAAGAACCATTTAAGTGATTATACAATCATTCTGTGAAATTTTGAAGTGAATCCGATGAAATCAAGGGACATCATTGTGTTAACCAGAATATTTAAGAGAGTTTGCCATAAGGCCCCTTTTTATGTGACACTTGCCATAATCAGATCCACTGTCAAAATCAACAATTGGAATGATGGTACAATCAATCTGTGTAATTTGTGGAATTTATTGTGTTAATGAGTTTAAAGTGAAATCTTCATAGGGCCCCTTTTCTCATGTATACTTTACAGAACAAACAAATTTTCAAAAGGAACAATTCTAATGAAGGTACAATCATTCTTTAAAAGTTAAAGAGAATCAATGAAAACAGTGGATTGAATTGTGCCAAAAATTTTTGTTACAAAATTTTCATAAGGCCCCTTTTTCCGTGAAACTTCAAATCAGACCCAATGTACAAAGGAACAATCCTAATGATAGTTTGAAGAAAATGATAAAGACTGAGGACTTTATTGTAATAATGATGTTTTGTAATAAAATTTTTATGAGGTCGCTTTTCTTGTGTCACTTAACCAATCAGACCTTATTTACAAAGAAACAATCCAAATGATGGTACAATCATTCCATTAAAGTTTGAAGAGATTCTGATAAAGACTGGGGACATTGTTGTGTTTATGAGGATTTGGTAATATTTTTTATACAGCCCCTTTTCCTATGATACTAGACAGACCAGGCCAAATTTGGAAAGAAAAAAAATCCTTATGATGGTACAAACATTCTGTGAAAGTTTGAACAGAATCTGAAGAAAACTACAGACTTTATCTTGGTGTAAAATTTTCAAATCAAGTTTTCATAAGGCTCATTTTCCTGTGATACTTGAAGGATCAGGTCTCATGTCAGCATCAACTATCGTGATTATTATACAATGATTCTGTTAAGGTTTGAATAAAATCCAATGAAAGCTCTCGACTTGGTTACAAGAATTATAGATAAAATTCTCAAAGGCCCCTTTTCCCATGATACAAGACAGATCACGCCTAATTTGAAAAGAAAGAATCCTCATGATGGAATAATCATTCTGTGAAAGTTTTAACAGAATCTGATGAAAACTGTTGACTTTGTTGTGGTACAATGATTTTAAAATTAAATTTCAAATTACAAGGATTTATAAATGAAATTTTCATAAGGCCCCTTTTCCTGTGTTTCTTGACAGTTCAAACCCTGTTATGAAAAGAATGATAGTTATGACCTTCCAATCATTCTGTGAAAGTTTCAAGAAAATCTGATCAAAGCTGTGGGCTTCATTGTGTTAACAGGGTTTTATTAATTCAATTTTCATATAGCCCCTTTTCCCATGTTACTTGATGGATCTGAACCAATTCCAAAGGGAACTCTTCTAACAGTTTAATTATTCTGTTTGAGTATAAATACAACCTCATTTCATCTGTGGACTTACAAGCAATTATTAAGATTTTTTTAATTGACTTTTCTAAGGCCCCTTTTCCTATGTTTCTCAATGGATCAGACCCAATTTGAAAGGAACAATCTATATGATGGTACAATCATTATGTGAAAGTTTGAAGTCAATCAGGTGAAATCTAGGGCCATGATGTGTTAACTAAGATTTTTTTATTTAATTTTCATAGGGCTCCTTTTCCCATGAAACTTGATTGATCAAACCTACTTCCAAAAGGAACAATCTTTTTAATGTAATAATCATTCTGGGAATGTTTGAAGAGAAATTGTTGAAAACTATGGACTCTATTGTGTTTACGTGGACTTTTTCAATCCAGTTTTTATCGGGCCCCTTTTCCCGTGGTCCTGATCATTCCAAATTTTGAAAAGAACAATTCTTATGATCTGTGAAAGTTTGAAGTCAATCAGATGAAAACTGTGGTCTCTAGAGTATTAACAAAGATCTTTGAATTAAATTTTAATAAGGCCCCTTTTCCTATGTTTATTGAGGAATCATATCCGATTCCGAAAGGAACAATCCTTATGATGGTACAATCATTCTGTGAAAGTTTGTAGAGAATCCGTTGAAAATTATTGGCTTTAGTTTATTAATGAGATTTTTTTATTAAAATTTTCATAAGGCCCCTTTTTCCTGTGGTTCTTGACGGATCATACCCAATTTCAAAAGAAACAATCCATATGGCAGTACAATCATTCTGTGAAAGTTTGAAGGGAATCAGATGAAAATTGTTGACTCCAGAGTGTGAAAGAGGATTTCTTAAAGATTATTCGATTAAATTTTCATAAGGCCCTTTTTCCCGTGTTTCCTGGTGAAACTGACCAAATTCCTAAAGGAACAAACCTTATGATAGTACAATCATTCTGTGAAAGTTTAAATACAATCTGATGAAAACTGTGGACTCTAGAGTGTTACCGCGGATTTTTTAATTAAATTTTCATAAGGCCCCTTTTCTCATTATTCTTGACAGATCAGAACCATTTTCTAAAGGAACAAGCCAACTTTTCCCGTGTTTCTTGACGGCTCATACCCATTTTCGAAAGGAACAATCCTTATGATGATACAATCATTCTGAGAAAGTTTGAAGAGAATCCAATGAGAACAGTGGACTCTATCGCGTAAACGAGGATTTTTAATGGAATTTTTAATTAAATTGCATAAGGCCCCTTTTCCCATGTTTCTTGACGGATCATACCAAATTTCCAAAGGAACAATCCTTATGATAGTACAATCATTCTGTGAAAGTTTAAATACAATCTGATGAAAACTGTGGACTATAGAGTGTTAACGCGGATTTTTTAATTAAATTTTCATAAGGCCCCTTTTCCCGTGTTTCTTGACGGCTCATACCCATTTTCGAAAGGAATGATCCTTATGATGTTACAATCATTCTGAGAAAGTTTAAAGAAAATCTCGATGAAAACTGTGGACTCTATCGCGTAAACGAGGATTTTAAATGAAATTTATAATTAATTTTTCTTAAGGCCCCTTTTCCCGTGTTTCTTGACGGATCATACCGATTTACGAAAGGAACGATCCTTATGATGATACAATCATTCTGTGAAAGATTGAAGAGAATCCGATGAAAACTGTGGACTCTATCGCGTAAACGAGGATTTTTTAATTAAGTTTTATTAGGCCCCATTTCCCATGTTTCTTGACGGATCTGACCCTTTTTCGAAAGGAACGATCCTTATGATGGTACAATAATCCTGTGAAAGTTTGAATGGAATCCGATGAAAACTGTGGACACTATCGCGTAAACAAGGAATAGTTTAACGGACGACAGACGGATGCACGGACGTACGGACGCCGGACGGGAAAAAGCCATCGCTATAGCTCTAGTGGCATACGGCCAGTAGAGCTAAAAAAACAATGTATGCATTTTTGTCAATCAAGAAAATTGCACACTGATCCTGAACTAAAGTTAGACGGAGTGCCAATAGAAGTTGTTCCAGAGTTCAAGTTTTTAGGACTTCTCTTTGACTCTAAAATCTCGTTTCGTCCACATATTGATAACTCGAGCAATAAGTGCCAAAAGCTCTAAACCTTTTACGTGTCGTATCCAGTATGGACTAGGGAGCCGATAAAAAAGTTTTATTGCGACTTTACAGGTCGCTTTTTAGATCTAAGTTGGATTATGGCTGTGCTGTTTACGCCCTTCATACCTTCGTAAACTTGATTCTATTCATAATCAAGGATTGTGCCTGACATTAGGCGCTTTTAGAACATCACCAGTAAATAGTCTGTTACTGAAGCTAATGAACCATCTTTAAATCTACGTCGAAAGAAGCTGTCCTTGCAATACTATTTAAAACTAAAATCAAATCCTAATAATCCTACTCACAGAGTTGTGTTTGAACCCAAGCACAGACAAGACTTTGAAAAGAAAAGGAATCATATACTTCCATTTAGCTTACGTTGTGAAGCTGATGTAAACGCTCTGGATTTTGATCTAGAAAACGTGGCAGAACACATTGTTCCTTATGTTCCCTTGAGGAACTGCAAAAAGCCCCCACGTTTCTTTACGATCTCGCTTCCAGCAAAAGAATACAACAGATCGAACCGTTTTTAAAACTAAGCTTCTAGAAATTAAAGAGAGATACGCTTCGTACTAAGAGATTTACACTGATGGTTCCAAGATCGATGAAAAAGTTGCCTCAGCCACTATATTAGAGGGCGAAAAGTATCAAATCCGTTTACCAAAATACTCATCTACTTTTCAGCCGAGCTTAAGGCGATTGATCTCGCACTCGATCACGCACTCGATCACACAATCATAGAGCGCTTCTCTCGCTTCATTCTTTTCACTGACTCTATGTCAAGTATGCAAGCGATTGAACATGAGAAAACTGACAATCCCCTTATAGTTAGATTATTAGATAAAATGGCTGAACTTCATGCTGTTGATCTCTTTTTCTGCCGTACCATCATAAGGATTGTTCCTTTCGGCATCGGATATGATCCGTCAAGAAACACGGAAAAAGGGACCTTTTTAAAATTAAATGAAAAAATCTATAAAGAAATCCTCGTTAATCCTCTAGAGTTTTTATTGGATTCTCTTCAAACTTTCACAGATTGATTGTACTATCATCATAAGGTCTGTTCCTTTCGCAAATTGGGTATAAACCGTCAAGAAACACGGGAAAAGGGGACTTTGGAAAATGTAATAAAATATCCTCATTAATAATCTAGAGTAAACAGTTTTCATCGGATTCTCTTCAAACGTTCAAAGAATGATTGTATTATCTTAAGGATCGTTCCTTTAAAATTGGGTATGATCCGTCAAGAAACATGGGAAAAGCGACCCTTTTGAAAATCTAATGGAAAAATCCTCGTTTACCCTCTAGAGTCTGCAGCTTTCATCGGATTCTCTTCTAACTTTCACAGAATGATTGTTCCATCATAAGATTTGTTCCTTTCAAAATTGGGACCACGGGAAAAGAGGGCCTAATGAAAATCTGATTTAGAAAATCCTCGGAAACACAATAGTGTCCCCAGTTTTCAACAAATTCTCTTCAAACATACACAGAATGATTAGTTGGTTTGATCCATCAAGTTTCATGGCAAAAGGGGCCCTATGGAAATTTGGGGAAAAAAATCTAGTGAACACATCATGGCCCTAGATTTCACCTGATCGACTTCAAACTTTCACATAATGATTGTACCATCATATTGATTGTTCCTTTCAAATTTGGTCAAATCAAACGAGAAACATTGGAAAAGGGGCCTGAGGAAAATTCAATTAAAAAAATCTTATAGCTTTTAAGTCTACAGATTTCATAGGGTTGTCTTTATACTCAAACAGAATAATTATACTTTTGTAAGCATAGTTCCCTTTGGAATTGGTTCAGAGCCATCAAGTAACATAAGAAAAGGGGCTATATGGAAATTCAATTAGACAACCCTGTTAACACAATAAAGCCCACAGCTTTGATCAGATTTTGCTGAAACTTTCACAGAATGATTGTAAGGTCATAACGAAAAAGGGTTTGAACTGTCAAGAAACACGGGGAAAGGGGCCTTATGAAAATTTCATTTATAATCCTTGTTGCAAAGTCCAGAGCTTTCATTGGATTTTCTTCAAACATTCGCAGAATAACTGTACAAAAATAATGAGTGTTTATGTTGACATTAGACCTTATCCGTCAAGAATTTTATCTATAATCCTTGTAACCAAGTCCAGAGCTTTCGTTGGATTTTCTTCAAACCTTCACATAATTATTGTACAATAGTAACGATTGTTGATGCTGACATGAGACCTGATCCTTCAAGTATCACAGGAAAAGGAGTTTTATGAAAATTTTATTTTGAAAAATTTACAACAAGATTAAGTGCGCAGTTTTCATCGAATTCTGTTCAAAGTTTCGCCGAATGTTTGTACTATCATTAGGATTGTTTCTTTCCAAATTGGGCCTGATCTGTCTAGTATCATAGGAAAAGGGGCTGTATGAAAAATGATTACCAAATCTTCATTAACACAAGAATATCCTCAGTCTTTTTCAGAATCTCTTCAAACTTTAAAAGAATAGTTGTACCATCATTTGGGTAGTTCCTTTGTAAATAAGGTCTGATTTATTGTGTTATATAATGTTACAAGAAAAGGGGCCTAATGAAAATTTTATTACAAAAACATCATTATCACAATAAAGTCCTCAGTCTTAATCATTTTCTTCAAACTATCATTAGGATTATTCCTCTGATTAGTTAAGTTTCACGATATAAGGGGCCTTATGAAAATTTTATTACAAAAAATTCTTGACACAATTCAGTCCACTGTTTTCATTGATTCTCTTTAACTTTTAAAGAATTATTGTACCTTCATTAGAATCGTTCCTTTTGAAATTTTGTTTGCTCTGTAAAGTAAAATGGGAAAATGGGCCCTATGAAGATTTTTCTATAAACTCATAAACACAATTAATTACACCGCTTGATTGTACCATCATTACAGTTGTTTGTTTTGACAGTGGATCTGATAATGGCAAGTGTCACATAAAAAGGGGCCTAATAAAAACATTCTTAAATATTCTAGTTAACACAAAAATGTCCCTTGATTTCACCGGATTCACTTAAAAATTTCACAGAATGATTTTACAATTACTAAAATGTTTCTTTTTAGAACTAGATAAAATCCATCAAGTATCATGTAAAAATGGGCCTTATGATTTTTTAAACATTCTAGTAAACATAATGAAGCCCCATATTCCATCGAATTCACTTTTAACTTTCGAAGAATGATAAACCAACAGTAAAATATTACGGGAAAAGAGCCCTTATGAGAACTTGATTTTAATATCTTTGTTAACACAATAAAGTCGACAGTTTTATCAGATTCTCTTCAAATATGCATTGAATAATAGTGGCATTCGAAACACATGAAAAGGGCCTTCCAGATTATCATTCAAAACACTCTAGTGTATGTGATGAAGAGCACAATCATTATCAAATTGTCTTTTAAATTTCACATGATAATTGTAGGGTTGTAAGGAAAGTTCCTTTTGAAATGAAATTGATCCATCAGAAAACCCTGGAAAAGGGGCCTTATGGATATTCATTCAAAACAACCCTGTTTATGTGACAATTATTTTCAGATTCTGATGCAAATTTTACAGGATGATTGTAGGGTCATATGGTAACTTCCTTTTGGAAATGGAGTGGATCCGTCATGAAACACGGGAAAAGGGGCCTTGAGGATTGCTTCTCAAAATAATAAAAGGGGATAAAGTCCTGGGTTTTTTTTTTGGGGGGGGGGTTGTTTTGTTTTTTAATTTCTTGTTTTGTTTTTTGTTTTTTGGGGTTTTTTTGTTTTGTTTTTGTTTTTTGTTTGTTTGTTTGTTTTTGGGTGGTTTTTTTTTTGTTTGCTTTGTTTTGGTTTATTTTTGTTTTGTTTGTTTTGTTTGCTTATGCATTCTTCTTTGAGTAGTTAACTTCCTTAAATATCAGATTTCTTAAACGGAAAATTTGATAACCAGTAGAGCATTTCAGGCCCGTTGGTCTCTTGTTTGATAACACATATCAAGTGATCTCTGAGATATGAATACACCTTGGGTTACCTCGCATCTCAACTTGCCACGGACAATCAGTTAGTTGTAACCGAAGACAAAAATATAACACATGTAAAGGATGATATGAAAATTCGTTTAGAGACTTCTAAACATACTTTAGTTTGCTTTAAATTATTGAATTCTTTGAAACTTTCTCAGGAAGAATTTACTATCATAAGGATGGTTCCTTTCAGAATTAGGTCTGGCACCGTCATAACGCAGTTGGTAGCGCATCAAACTCCCAATCGTCAATAATTGGGTGTCATTGGTTCGATCCCCCACGGCGGCACATATCTTTTCCCATATTTGTCACTCAACAATGGGAGGATAATCGTAAACCAAAGTTGGATTGCTGCTGAAGGCTCATCATCGGATGCCCTAGGGTCTCCTTATTTGCTACGCTACATCGACGTCGATGTAGCGTAGCAAAAAAGGAGACCCCGGGGTAACCGAAGATGATTGAGGCTAGAAAATGATGAAATGGTGGTATTGGTGCGAGATATACCAGGAATCCATTGTCGCCGGGATATGACTGAAATAGTGTTAAAGATGGCGTTAATCCCTATTCAATCAATCAATAAATCAATCAAAATTTGGTATGATCGACATGAAACACAGGAAAAGGGGCCATGTGAAAGTTTGATTAAAAAATCTTCGTTCACACTCTAGAGTCCACAGTTTTCATCAAATTCCCTTCAAACTTTCTCAGAATGTTTGTAACATTATTAGGATTGTTCTTTTCATAAGCGGATCTGATCACTAAGTATCTTGGAAAAGGGCCTAATGTAGACTAAATTTTAAAAATCCTGGTTTATATGATTTACTTCGTAATTTAACAGAATTATTATACCATCACGAGGATTTTTCCTTTCATAATTGGGTTTGATCCGTCAAGAAATACAGGAAAAGGGGCCTCATGAAAATATACTCGAAAAAATCTTTATTAATGCTGCAAAGTCCACATCGGGTTGTCTTCATACTTTCACAGAATGATTATACTTTTGTAAGTATAGTTCCCTTCATAATTGGGTCAGATCCACCAAGTAACATTGGAAAAGGGGTTGTATAAAATTGAATCAAAAAATCCCTGTTGACGCAATAAAGCCCACAGCTTTGATCAGATTTTGTTGAAACATTCACAGAATGATAGTAAGGTCATAACGAAAATGGGTTTTCAACTGTCAAGAAACACGAGAAAGGGGGCCTTATAAAATTTCATTTAGAAATCCTTGTTACCAATTCCAGAGCTTTCATAGGATTTTTTTTTTTCAAACTTTCAAAGAATGATTGTACAATTATTAAGATCGTTAGTGTTGACATTAGATCTGATCCGTCAAATATCACAGAAAAAGGAGCCTTATGAAGTTTAATTTCAAAATCCTTGAAC
This sequence comes from Fragum fragum, assembly GCA_946902895.1. Classification (NCBI taxonomy): domain Eukaryota; kingdom Metazoa; phylum Mollusca; class Bivalvia; order Cardiida; family Cardiidae; genus Fragum; species Fragum fragum. The sequence goes on from OX336377.1 coordinate 4,802,335, forward strand.
CACAATTAAGTCCACAATTTTCATCAGATTCTTTTCACTCTTTCACAGAATGTTTGTACCATCATAAAGATTGTTTCTTTCCAATTTTAGCCTGATCTATCATCACAGGAAAAGTCTTTATTAGATTCTCTTCAAACTTTAATAGAATGATTTTACCAGCATTTAAATTGTACCTTTATAAATTGATTCTGATCTGTAATGTGAGACAAGAAAGCGGCCTTATGAGAATTTTATTGCCAAACATCATTATCACAAAAAGTCCTCAGTCTTTACCATTTTCTTCAAACTATATATCATTAGGATTGTTCCTTTGTAAATTGGTTCTGATTTGCTAAGTTTCACGAGAAAAGGGGCATTGTGAAAATTTTATTACAAATAATTCTTGACAAAATTCAGTCCACTGTTTTCATCGATTTTCTTTAAACTTTTACAGAATGATTGTACAATCATAAGAATTGTTCCTTTTGAAATATAGTTTGTTCTGAAAAGCACCATATGAAATTTTCACTTTTAAATCCTGATTAACGCAATAAGTTCCACATATTACACAAATTGATTGTACCATCAATACAATTGTTGATTTTGACAGTGGATCTGATACGACAAGTATCAAATGAAAAGGGGTATCATGGAAAACTTTCTTTTATATTCAAGCTAGCACAATGATATCCCTAGATTTCACCGGATTCATTTCAAAATATCACAAAATCACCAGGTGGTTTTTAAGTTGGAATGCGGAGCAATTCCAACTTGGATTTAACAAAACCGCAAAATGAACACAAGACAATTTCATTTCGGGTTTTTTGATAACACATATCACGTGATCTCTTAGATATGAATACCACTCGGGTTATTTCTCATCTCAGCTTGCCACGGACAATCAGTTAGTTATAGCCGAAGACAATAATATGGCTCATGTAAAGGGTGATATAAAAATTCGTTAAGAGACTTCTAAACATGCTTTAGTTTGCTTTAAATTATTGAAAAATAAGGTAATAATCAGCCCAGTAATTTGTTTTTTTGTGATTCGCCGTCCCGTGTTTTGTAATCACGTGATCTCAAGTGACACGTGGTAGTCATGTGACCATAGATAGGCAATGTTTACAAATATGGCTCAGGTCGCAAATGCATTTATACAATAATCACGCCGCCAAGTGCTTTAAAACATTAAATCATAGAGCGATTACGGGGGGATCGAAGGCATCAAGCAAACGAGATTATGGTGGGATTTACAGTTTTTCTCAATAAAAAACAAATAGATGCAAAACGAAAGAAGAAGATTTTGAAAATTAGAATGTAAACATATCAACTTCCGGTTTCTACTTATTTACTAAATAATTACGCTATATTATGTCGTTATTTACATGTTTAAATCAATAATACGCATCAAACTTTTAACATTTGTCATCTAGCTTTCAGCTTGGTCCTTCTTACTTAAAGATTTTACGATTCTAATGCCGAATAACGAATAAGGAAATCGCGCGACTACAGGGCGCCGAAGATAATTTGATACCATCTACATCATATTATAGGAACTTTTAGGAAAATGGCAAAACTACTATGTGCAAACAATAACGTTACAACAACGTTAACGTCTTTTTTTAGAATTGTACTCACAACGCTTTAAATAATCCTTTTACCTAAGTCTAAACCGGTGTTTCAAATCGATCACTCTGAAACAAGTTTCCGCGCATTTCCGCAAATTTCCACGTATACTCATAAACTTGAAGTGAAAATCTACGTGAGTTAAGTATGATCGTTGAATTGGCCGAGTTGAGGGTCAAACATTGATTTCCTACTGTAGAAGCTGTTATTCTCTGTTTTCAAGATTCTAAAAGGAGTTCACATATACAGTTGACCAAAAGGAGAATGTAATGCTTTGAATTTCTAATTTTGCTGTGCGTGACACAAGCTTATGACCCATTCCAAGACGATGAAATTTTAGACCAGTCCAAAGTCAAAGAAGTAGCAGACGACAATTGTAAGTTGAAGAAATCTTTAAAATCCTGGTCTTTAGACAGAAAACATTGTGGATAATGAAGAAATTGCTTGTAACAAGCAATTTCTTCATTTTCCACAATGTTTTCCAAAGCTTTCATAATGGGGGTCATTTAAAAGCGTCCCTGTCTGGGAATGGGTTAAGACAATGCTAGTTCTTGATTTTTGTATGTGGATTTATGTTTTTGTGCGTTATTCACGCACATATGTACACGAAAGGGAATGCTAGTTTAAGTTTAAAGGAGGGAGGCTTACTCGGAAAGAAATAATTGAATTTTGACCGAACTCCACGGTTATGACCCTTTCAGCACATTCCAACTTCTCAGTACTTCCAGTCCTTTGTTTTCTAATTTGGGTACAATCCGTCAAATATTATGTAAAAATAGCCATATCAATTTTTTCATTTCTTTTTTAATTATTCTAATTAAAATGATTAAGTCCCCATATTTCAACGAATTCGCTTTAAACTTTCACAGAATAATTAAACCAACAATACATCACGGGATATGGGGTTTATGAGAACTTGATTGAAATATCTTCGTTAACACAATACAGTCAACAGTTCTAATCGGATTTTCTTCAAAGATCCAAGGAATAATTGTGGCATTGGAGACACAGGAAAATGGGATTATCTTTTAAATATTCTTATTTATGTGTTGAAGTTCATAATTATTATCAGATTGTCTTAAAAAATTCACAGAGGACTATTTAAGGGTCGTAAGGAAAGTTCCTTTCAGAAATGAAATAGATCCATAAGAACACACAGGAAAAGGGGCCTTATGGAATTACACGTAAAACTGATTACGAGATAAAGTCCACAGTTATTATCGGATTCTGTTTAAAAATTTCGCAGTATGATTGTAGGGTCATAAGAAACATCCTTTTGGAAATGAAGTGGATCTGTCATGCTACACGGGGAGAGGGGCGTTTGATTATTGGAGGATTCTTTTGGAAAACACAGGAAAAGGGGCCTTAATGAAAATTTCTTTGTTAACACTCTAGAGGCCATCATTTTTGCTCAATCTTCATTAAACTTTGTCAGAATAATCGTTAGGTCATAAGGATGAACCCTGTCGATTATGGACATGTTCTATCGGACAACACAGGAAAAAGGGGCCTTAAGGACAATTTCTTTGTTTACATTCTAGAGGCCACAATTTCGGCTCAATCTTCATGAAAGAAGGCCAGAATAATTATTTTGGCATGAGGATGAAGCCTTTTGATTATGGGAAGGTTCTTCTGGAAAACACAGGAAAAGGGGCCATAATGACAATTTTTCGTTTACACTCTGGAGACCACAATTTTGGCTCAATGTTAATAAAAATTGGCCAGAATAATTGTTTAGCCACAAGGATGAACCCTATTGATTATAGGAAGGTACTTTCGAAAACACAGGAAAAGGGGCCTTAATGACAATTTCTTTGTTAATGCTCGAGGTCATCATTTTGGTTCTATCGTCATGTTACTCGGTCAGGGTACTTGTTAGGTCATAAAGATGAACCTTTTTAGAATATTGGAAGGTTTTATAGGATAACACGGGAAAAGGGGCCATAATGACAATTCTTTTGTTTACAATATAGAAGTCACAGTTTTTCCTCAATCTTCATGAAACTAATTATTGTTAATGTCTCCAGTTGCATTATTTTAACAGCAAACAGTTCAGGTGAGCGATCTAGGCCCATCATGGTCCTCTTTTTTTGTTTGCTTGTTTGTTGGGTATTTTTGTTGTTGTTGTTGTTGTTGTGCTTGTTTGTTTTGCTTGTTTGATTGTTTTGTTTGTTTTTATTTATTTATTGTTGTTGTTGTTTTGTATTTTTTTCTTTTTTGGTTATTATTTTGTTATTTTCATTATTTTTTTTATATCCTAGCTAATAAAATGAATTCCTCATTTATAAACAGACTTTTACAGAATGGTTAACTAACAATAAAGTATCACGGAAAAGGGGGACTTATGAAACTTTGGTTGACATATCCTCGTTAACACAAAAAAGTCCATAGTTTAATCAGATTCTCTTCAAAGATGTATTGAATAATTGTGGCATCGGAAACACAGGAAAATGGGCCTTACAGATTATTATTAAGAAACATTAGTCTTATGTGTCGAAGTTCACGAGTATTATCAGATTGTCAGGACGAATGCCTTGATGATGGCCGCCAATCGATCCTGTTTACGTGATACGGTCAACAATTATTATCGGATTCTTTCGGAAAATTTCACAGGATGATTGCAGGATCATAAGGAAACTTCCTTTTGGAGAGGGGTAGATCCGTCATATAACACGGGAAATTGGGCCTTAGGGATTGTTGCTAAAACAATAAGGGGATAAGGTCCAATTTGTTACTTTTCATTTTATGCACCCTTCTTTCAGCAATTTATTTCCTTAAAAATCAGATCACTTTAACGGAAACCTTGATAGCAAGTAGAGCTTCTCTTGCCCTCACGGGCCTCTTTTAGCTCACCTTAGCACTCTGGTAAGGCTATTGTGATCGGTCATCATCCAGCGTACGTCCGTCCATCTTTTCGCTCACCATTAACCAAAGAATTCTCCTAATTTCAGCAAAACTACACATAAATGATTCTTAGGTCATGCTCTTTCAAAATACGGCCGCCGTCATAGCGCAGTCGGTAGCGCATCAGAATCCTAATCTTCAATAATGGAATGTCATGGGTTCGATGCCCGGCGGCGACAAATATTCTTTCCGACATTTGTCTCTCCCCAATGGATAGATAATCGTGAACTTAATGGGGATAGCAGCTGGAGGCTAGAAAAGGTTGTATTGGTAGTACTGGTGTGAGGAATCCATTGTTAAGTGCTCCAGCCCCCGAGATATGAATGAAATACTGTTAAAAGAGGCGTTAAACCCCATCCAATCAATCAATCTTTCAAAATACTTAAAGATCCACGAAGAACTTTGGTTGCCATGGCAGGCACGTGAGAAAAAAAATCAAAGATCTTCTCCTGCCAAACTATAAAACCTTAAGCTTTTGTGTTTGGTATAAATCATCAGTTATTGACCCTCTACGAAAGTTCTGCAAAGGATAACCGTACTTTGAAAACTAATACCTTTCTGTGCTATCCCTTATTTTACATAGGACTAAAGAAGAAAATCTTTGAAAATCTTCTTCTCCCAAACCATAAGGCCTAGAGCTTTGATATGTGGTATAAATCATCATCTATTAACCCTCTACAAAAATGATTGGAGGAATTACCATTCTCTGTAAATTAGCCCTTTCCTGTTCGATCCCTGATTTTACATAGGAATAAAGAAGGAAATCTTTGAAATTCCTCATCTCCCAACCATAAGACCTAGAGTCTCGATATTTGGTATGTATCAAAACCTATTGGCCCTCTACCAAATTACTCAAAACAAATGCCCTAGTCAGAAAATTAGTCATTTTCTGCAATCCCTGATTTTAGATAGGAGTAAAGAAGAATATCTTTGAAATTCTTCGCCTTTAGAGCGTTGATATTTTGCAAGTATCAGTGACTATTGACCATCTACCAAAATACTGCAAAGAATTACCGTACTCTGTAATTTAGCTCTTTAATGTGGGATCAATTATATACCTCGGATATAAGGAGAAAATTTTTAAATCTTCTTCTCCAAAATGGTTAGGCGTAGAGCTTTGATATTTTGTATAAAGCATGAAGCCTTGACCATCATATTCAGGGGAGCGATATAGGACCATCATGATCCTCTTGTTTTTCTATTGTATGGTGTCACTTTATTAAAATTGATTATCTATTTAAATGTATTTGTTGTGAGTTTTTGCGTTATGTTTGTTTTAAACTATTTTCATCTTATCGAGTGAAGGGATGTCGAGATCATCGTTTTCTATAAGATGGACGTTCTCCCCCCCCCCTTGCTACGACAAGTTGTCTTGGGATAGAGCTGAACAAAATACAGTTTGTAAAAGACACGTTTATAGGTTTACCAATGCTCGCTTACTAGTTTAGACTCGAACATTACCGTCTTGTCTCACAGCTAATCACATGACATGTCTCATATTCTAGGCTTCAAAAAAGTATGGTTGGGAATGACTTTCGTTGAGGACGAAGAAACAAACGAAATAGGCAAGTACGTCTGGAACAGTGATAGCAGCCCTATCATTTTTAATGATTGGCTTGAAGGCGAACCATATGGATCAGGTGAAAATAAGTGCGCAAGGATTGATGTAAAAATCGGCCGGAAATGGAAATACCTAGGTTGCAGCCACGGTGCAAGCACGGTTTGTGAAAACTGACAATCTCACACGACCCGAGGCCCGTTATCATATATTAGAAATTCCATCACCAAGGGCCAGTCAGGACTAAAGAATCGACTTGACAAAATTAAAGCATTTAAAAACTCGATATAAGACATTTTATTCAAGTTGGGATAATCGATAGGAAACAATTAATTCTAATCACGAAGCGGGTTCATCCAGAAGTGTGATAAGATCTTCCGTTTCATCGCTCAATGAAAACAAACAGATATTACGTTCTTTCTTTTTAGCTCTAGTGACCAAAGGTCAGAGGTGATATAGCGATGGCTTTACCCGTCTGGCGTCCATGCGTCCGGAAGTCATTCCGTCCATCCATCAAGTCTTTCGTCCGTTGACTTTTCCTTTAAACACTCTAGAGTCCACAGTTTTCATCGGGTTCTCTGACATTGCTTAGAACATTTGTACTTCCGAAATTGGGTCTGATTCGTCAAGACGCGTGTGAAAAAAGTCCTTATGAAAATTTGAATTAAAAATCCTCTTTAACACTCGAAAGTCAACAGTTTGACATATATTCTGCAAAGATTCTCAGATTGATTGTACCATCATAAATACCGTTCCTTTCGAATTTAGGTCCGATCCGCCAAGAAATACAGGAAAAGGGGCCTTAAGAAAATTTATTTTAGAAATCCTCGTTTCCACTCTAGAGTGCAGTGTTAATCGGATTTTCTTCAAACTTTCACAAAATGATTGAACTATTAATTCTAGAGTCCAAAATTTTAATGAAATTCTCTTCAAACTTTTACAGCATGAAAATACTATCATCGAAAGTGTTTATCGAAAGTGGGTCTGATCCGTTAGCAAACATGGGAAAAGAGGCCTTACGAAAATTAAATAACAAAAACCTCGTTATCTCTCTAGAGTCCACAGTTTTCATCGGATTCACTTCTAACTTTCATAGAGTTATTGTACTATCATAAGAGTTGTTCCTTCCGACAGTGGGTCTGATCTGTCAAAAAACACGGGGAAAGGGGCCTTATAAAAATTGAATTTAAAAAATCCTCATTAACGCTCTAGAATCAACAGCTTTAATTGGATCCTCTTTAAATTTTCACAGAATGTTGTACCATTATGAGGATTGTTACTTTCGAAATTTAGTCCGATCCATCAAGAAATAAAGGAAAGGTGGGCTTTTGAAAATTTGATTTAAAAAATCCTCATAAACATTCTAGAGTCCACAGTAATTATCAGATTCTCTTCAACCTACAACAGAATGATTTTAATTAATGAAAAGAGGCCTCGTAAAAATTTGGTTTAAAAAATACTCATTAACACTCTACAATCTACAGTTTTCGACGGACTCGCTTCAAACTTTCATAGAATGATTTTGCCATCATAAGGATTGTTCCTTTCGAAAGTGGGTCTTATCCGTTAAGAAATTTGGATAAATGGGCTCTATGAAAATTCAATCAAAAACCCTTGCTTAAAGCAATCAAGTCCACAGATTCCCATCGGATTCTCTTCATTCCTGACAGAATGATTAATAAACTGCTAAAGGGGTCGTTATTTTGCAATTGGACCTGATCTATTGGAGCGTATGAAAATTTGATTAAAAATTTAAAAAAATCCTCGTTAACGATATAAAGCCCAAAGCTTTGATCGGGTTTTGTTTAAACCCTCACAGAATGATTATACGGTCATAAAGATCGTTCTTTTCGAAATGGAGTATGAACTGTCATGGAACATGGGAATAGAGGCCTTGTGAAAATAGTTGTTTACACTATTAGATGCACAGTATTTATCGGGTTTTGTTTAAACTTTCACATTATATTTGTATCATTATTAGGACTGCTCCTTTCCAAATTGGGTGTGATCTGTCTAGTATCACGGGAAGAGGTTCTGTATGAAAATTTTATTGCAAAATCTTCATTAACACAAGAACGTCCTCAGTCTTTGTCAGATTCTATTCAAACTTTTCTAGGACGATTGCACATTCCTTTGAATCTTTCCGTTCTATTGTTTGATCTGTTGAGTTTCTCCGGAAAAGGGCCTTACGAACATATATTACAAAATTGTCGTTAACACAATAAAGTCTTTAGTCTTTATCCATATCTTCAAATTTTTATAACGATTGTACCATCATTAGGATTGTTCCTTTGTTAGCTGGGTTGTTAATATTACATAACATATTGTCACAATTTAATCCATTGCTTTTATCGATTCTGTTTAAACTTTAACAGAATATTTGTACCATCATTAGAATTGTTCCTTTTGAAATTTTGTTTGTTCTGTAAAGTATCACATGAAAAGGAGCCTTATGAAAATGTATCTAAATATTTTAGTAAACACAATGATATTTGTAAAAACAACAATCTATTTAACTATTCTAGTAAACCCGAGATTTTACTGGCTTCAGCTCAATCGCACAGAATGATTTTACAATCATGACGATGGTTCTTTTTGAAATCAGGTACAATCCGTTAAGTAGCATGTAAACAAGGGCTTATTTTGTTTAAATATCTTAGTTAACAAATCGAAGTCCCCATTTTATCGGATTTACTTTAAACTTTCACAGAATTATTGTACAGTTATTATTATGGTACTTTTTAAATTGGGTCTGATCAGTCAAGAATCATTGGAAAAAGGACTTTAAGGAAATTTTATTACAAAATCTTTGTTAACAACATAAGGTCCATGGTTTCCATCGAATTCTCTTCAAACTTTCACAGAATGATTGTATATTCCTCAGGATTAATTCTTGTTAAAGTGTATAACATCAATAAAGTATCACGGGGGGAAAGGTGCCTTATGGGAACTTGATTGAAAAATCCTCTTCAAACACAATAAAGTTCACAGTTTTTATCGGATTCTCTTCAAAGACGCATGGAATAATTGAAGCATTTAAAGACTGGAAAAGGGGCCTTAAATATTATCATTCAACCCATTCTCGTTTATTTGTTGATGTCCACAATAATTAATTGTTTTAAAAGTGTTTTAAAAATATCTCCTCCTGACCTTAAAAGCGGAGAGCTTTGATATTTTTAATGAAGCATCAGTTTATTGACCTCTTTCAGAATAACTAAAATCATTACCCTCAGATTCCCTGGGGTCGGGCTTATATAGAAATAGAGAAAGATTTTTAAAACGATATCTCCTCCCATACCATTGGGCCAATTTAAACCAAATTTGGCAGAAATGTTCTCTTTGATAATTGCTTCAAAAATTGAAATCCATTAAAATCCATTGCAAACAAAACTTTAAAAAAAAATGAAATTATCTCCTCCTGACGCAAAAGTCTTAAAGCCTTGATATATTGCATGAAGAGGCAGTGAATTGGTTGTTACTGTTCGCCGAAAGAATTTCTGTAAGTTTTGGGGCTCAGACATGATCCAAAAGGATGGACGCTTGGGTTTTGAGAACAAGACCGTGTACATGTAACTTGTAAGTTGATCTATAGAAAATCCCTTTTATTTTCATTATAATGATTTAACAATGGATGAAAATAGATGTCAAATTTCAGTCTATCTATTCATTATCTTTTTCCGTCTAGGATCTGGTGGCTTAACGTCACCTTCTTTTCAATGAAATGATGCAATTTTACATTATATATTTCATCGTCGATCACGTGCTTTTGTCGTATTTGAGAAGATTCATAACCATTTGTCCAATTAGTATTAAAGTTTTAAGTTGATTCATTAGATTGTTTGTTTGTTTGAATGGGGTTTTACGCCACTTACAACAATTTTTCAGTTATATCGCGGTGGCTGGAGCACCTAACAATGGAATCCTGGTATTTCTCACACCAGTACTACCATTACATCCTTTCCTAGCCTCCAGCTGCTATCCCACATAGGTCTACGATTATCGACCCATTGGTGAGAGACAATTAGTCGGAAAGGATGAGTGTCGCCGTCGGGTGTTTCATTGATACTATACATGTTAAATGGCTGAAACAAAGACCTAATTACATTTCGAAGATAATCCGAAAACTTTTTAAATTTCGATAAATCTCTCAGCCTGTTGATAAGATCGATATGCCATTCCACGTTGTGATAATTGATCATCACAATGAGTGTTGACGATTAGGCATTAGATCCCAGACTGTAGAGGTATGTCTCAAATTTAAATTTCAGAGATTAGCGTGGAATGACACCAAAAGACTTGCCTATTGAATCTTGTAAGAAAAGTGGGTGATCCAAACGAAATAATGAGAACAGAACCTTTGCGTACAAACTCAGGCAGCGAAAATATAGTAAGTGCGATACAAGAATGATAAACATGGCTACATCACTGGCGGATCTCGTATGCATGTTGATTTGAATGTTAGCAAATAGAATTTTTAGAAAACAAAGACCAGCTGGATAACAAATATTGATCAAGGTTTCTTTCAATGAAGGTCATTCTTGAGTTTTCTCTCTTGAATACTCTCTAGAAATGCAATAGTCCACTTAGACTTTTTCTTTGCACTACCTTGTTTTAAGATCAGATATTTAATTCAAAATTTTGAGCTAAAATGTTCTTTCGATTTTAAAAATACATGTATCAGTTATTCCTCAAAAATACACATGGACTTGTCATGGTTGATTTTCTCATATTATATACGTAACTAGTGACCTATTTTATATATAAAAATCAATTGAGACAAAACCCTTTAGATTTATTGGTAACAGGAGAAACCGAAGTTAGCACAGGGACGGTCATCATTGAATATATCTGGTACCCGCTTGATTGAGACGACACGTTTTGATATGTTTCATTGAGTAGTTATGACACATAATCTTCTTGAAGCCTTATTTTCTGATCTCAGGTTGTCACTAGGATAATAAAAATATTTCTACGATTTGAAATTCTTGGGTAATTGGAAGTTCGCTTGCAGATTTCACAAACTGTGCGACAAATATTCGATTTGTAAGGGAAATATAGGTTTCAAGGAGGCGTATGCGTCCATGCATAGGGCACGTACGACATTATTCAGTGCCTGTAAAATTTTTAATGATTGGCTGTATTACAGAATTTCGATAAGGTCATAAATGGTGTGAAACTGTTTCTAAAACAATATCGCATACTTCAAATATCATCTCCAGGGTAAATTTCACTACCAAACACCCCTTACATGAAATCCTAAACAATTTGCTGTAGTTTGTTTCACAAATAACCTACAATATTTGTTTCGGGTTAACAGTTAATTCGCGGATCTAATATTCTGTTTGCACTAGCTTCATTCAAATATTTGGGTCATATGTCCGAAAACTGCTAATTTATGAAAAATAAGATAACATTCAAAGGATTGAGAAATTTTCTTTATAGAGAATATAATTGTCCGTACATTTTCTACTTTCTCGGTGAAATATATATTCTCTATGGCCGATATTATTTATTTTACAAGTTAAATATATATGAATTTTCCTGATAAGTTTAACTTTGTAGGAGAAATGAAACTTCATGTTATACATACCTTCCGGTTCCGGTTTAAAATGGCGGCACGGTGTTTTTTTTGGTTCTCGTTAAAATCATACATTTTTCAAGTTCGTAGTGCTTTGACATACTACAGACATGTAGACAGTTGTTAAGTTGCTTTTTATAACCGTTGGACAGGAAGAATTTTGTGAAAAAATGTTTAAATGTGACTTTTCTGGGATATTGTAGATTGAACTTTGTTTCCCTTTGTGTATATATTCACCGTATTCACCGTATGAGTAGTTTTCAACATGTTTAATGTTGGATAATATAACGGACTACCCCAATTATGGAGGAACAACCAAAATCACCTTCACCTGGACAATTAACCGGGATATACGACGCAAGTCAATACACCCAATTAACCCCCGCACAAAGGCCCAGGGTTTCTGATGACGATGTTTTTGAGATCGACAATTCACAGACGTGTCTGAAACACATCTGCGATTCAGGTCAAGATGAAACGGAAAATACTGTTGACTTGTACAATGGAAATTGTAGTATTAATTCACCACCGGATAATTCTTACTGGCCGCTTCTTGATAAAGTGCAGGACTTATTCCGAAAATGTACAAAGTTGGACTTTATCTCTCGTATTATTATTGAAGCAGATTCTCGCGAGGATCGTCTTGATGAAATTAGAGGTACGTTGTTTCACATTTGTCATGAACACCATGAATACCCTTTTCCAAAGGATTCTGAACTGAAACGTAGGAAAAATACAAGGAACGGTGACAGCGTAACCAATAAACTAGCTTGTGATATTTACACTCTTGTATCATCACTAGAGAATAAAACGTTCGATTGCCTCAAGGACTTGTTGAACTTACCAAAATCTTTCGGCAAAAGCGATATTAATACAGCGGATAATCAGTTGAGCATGTGTCTGCAGCAAATTAATATTCTCAAGTCTCTGTTAAATAAATGTCAATCTGATATAGTCGCCTTGCAACAAGATAAAGTCAAATCGAAAACGGTTTTTGACAGTGAAGTTATGGCAATTCGCTCAGAGATAAACAAACTTAAAAGAGAAACAAATGATGAAATTGCAAAACTAAAAATTGACATTCATAGAATTGAGGATGAAAAATCATCTGGACTTATAAGCACAAAAAATATGGTTAAACTCGTATCTAACGATGTCAAACAAAATAAGGACTATTTAGATGAACAAGTTCGTGATATTCATGCCAAAATTTCGAATGTTTCCAGAAATAATGATCGCCTATGTGGGAAATTGGATTCCAGGGTAAAAGAACTGAACAAAAACAATAAAAGTGTACAGAATCATAGCAATTCTATTGTTGATATAAATGGGTCTGTAAACTCAGCTTACTCAGCCAAAGGAGCACCGGCTGAACCGTCTTATCGTGATGTAGTTATAACTGGCCAGGAAGCCAGTCTACAGCAGATCCCCGTAAACATAGTTCATTCGGCCCAAGGTCCATCGACTGTTCCGCCCCATTGTGATGCAGTAACGACTGCTCAGATACCCAGTCTACAACAAATGCATGTTAACCCAGTTAATTCGACACAACGAATGCCGAATCCGTCTTATCGTGATGTAACTACGAATGATCAAATGGCTTGTCTACAACAGACGAATCTCGACAAATCAGCGCATCATTCTTCAAGGCAAATTATGCCACGTGCCGACCCAGCGACAACATCAAAGAATCATGGATCACTGAATCCGGGACAAAACAGTCTCGCCTCAACGCCAAACATAACAACTTGTAATAACATAGCGAGTGATCGATGTATGAACGATCGTGCTAGCGATCAAAGAACGTATACACAACCCGAGCAGAATAAAATTCCCGTAATCGTGTCAAAAGTTGATGAAATGAACAGGCATAAAAGGGATTATCGTGACAATGCGAATAAGCCAGTGCCGGTAGTGAATGATGACGTCATAAATGATGATGATGATGATGACTTTACCGAATGTGTTGTAAAAAAGACGAAAAGATTTTACCTTGGCGGATTTAAGTCGTCCGTCAAGACTTATAAACTAAGAAACTATGTAAAGAACAGGGGTTTAAGGGTTACAATGATTCGTGTATTTCCGCAGAGGAACACTAGATCTGTCGTGATCAGACTCAATGTTGAGGCACCAAACTCAAATAAATTGATTGAACCCGGGTTTTGGCCCGAGGGTGTTACATGTAGGCCATGGCTTACAAAGAGTGCATATGTGAAAACACTTCAAAATAAGCGTGGTGATGATTTTGATGAAAATTGCAATGATGATTTATATGATGATGTGGCGTATAGACACAGGAATAACAATTATCCAAATAGGAGACGCTACCCACGTAACGATTATGATAATCAATGGGGAGGTCGTTACGATAGTCGTAATAGCTACGAATATGTTGGCTATGGCGATGATTATAGCGATATACCCAGAGCATATGGTCAGTCAGAATCATATAAAGGTCACGGCTATACTGAGGGCGTAAACAATTATGTTGTTGATTAGTTATTTGCTATTCATTCTGGCAGGTGTTGTTGTTTTATTGTACTCTATGCTTAGATTAGTTATTTACCATTTTTCAATATTAATGTCAATTCAATCTAAATCCCTTAATCTCTGTACCTGGAATGCAACTGGTATAATGTCAAGCGCGTATTACTTGAGTAAATTGCTCGAAAATGAGTTAGTGGACATTTGCGGTATATCCGAGCATTGGCTCTTTGAATCTGAATGTCATTTTCTGAATAGCATACACCCTAACTACAACGGTGTGGGTGTATGCGATTCTGATCTAAGTACCTACAGTTATAGAAAAGTTGGTAAAGGAGGGGTGGCTCTTATTTGGAACAGGGAATTAAATCCATTTATATCCTCTTTACCAATCGATAGCGATAGAATTATCGGAGTACAATTACAGACGTCACGTGACACCTTTATTTACGTCATTCAAGTCTATTTACCTAGTCGTAATCACAGTATCGATAAGTTCAGAGAATATTTAGAACAACTGTATGATTTGATAAGTTTGTATACACCTTTAGGTGGAATTATACTGATGGGCGATTTTAATGCTCATTTAAATGGGAGAACATTTATTAAGCAACTTGATGGGAGGGGTAATGCTTTATGTGAACTTTCTTCTCTCTTTAATTTGTCTATTCTAACAACATCGGTCAAGTGCACCGGCGCAGAGACTAGCTACGTATCCCATGATGGTATATATCGCACATTTATAGATCACGTTATCATTAGTGAAGACATTTTTCAGATTGTAACCTATTGTCGTATTCTTGACGATGACTGTCTAAATGTTTCATCACATAGGCCGATAAAGATCAATATTACTTTATCAAATGTTATATATAGCAATGCAAATTCTGGTAGTATTAAACCAGTCAAATGGTCAAACGTATCTCCGAACCAATATTTAAACTATGAAAAACATGTACATTGTCGTCTGAAAGACGCTGCGGATCATTTAAGTGTGTGTGATGTTCGCTCGTTTATAGATGATCTCTATAATTGTATAGTTAACACTATAACCTCAGTTTCGGATCAGTATCTACCGAGCTCAAAATACCGCTCTTTCTTAAAGCCTTATTGGTCGTCTAGTCTCAGACGAAGTCATGCTACCATGCGATGTAAACGCAGGTCTTGGATTGAGGCTGGTAGACCTCGGGGCATGGATTTCACTGAGTATAGGGAATATAAAAAAGCGAAATCTGAATTTCGTAGACAACACAGAAGTGTATCTAAATCGTTTTTAGAACAGATAAATGCTGATATCGACAACGCCGCTGGTTTGGATTGTCCCCTTTTCTGGAGACTTTTTAACACAAAAAGGAACAATAGTCATCGTAATACGACCAATTCTATTATATTCAGAGAAACTGAAGTCCGCTGCCCAGAGGCAATTTGCTCTGAATGGGGTCGATACTTTTCGGATCTATACTCAGATACTGATCACATGTTGTACGATGTTTTTCATTATAATTATGTGACAGATTATGTTAATCGGCTAAGGGTCGAGTACATTCTACCCGTTGGTGATAATATTTCACAGAGTGAGGTAAATTCTGCGATTTCGTCTCTTAAAAAGGGTAAAATGTGTGGGGGCGATAACGTTTACAGCGAACACATATTGTTTGGTGGGTTAATGCTAGAGCATTACTTAACTTTATTGTTCGATTTAATGTACAGTTATAGCTATGTACCTGAAAAGCTGAAACAGGGTTTGATTATTACTCTATATAAGGGTGGTGGAAAGCCAAAAAATTCCCCTTCAAGCTATAGAGCTATTACTCTCTCGTCGACAATACTTAAACTTTATGAAAAAATATTACTTTCTCGCTTGAAACTTTCTATTAAACGCCCCCTTAGTCCACTTCAGGGAGGATTCATTGAGAATATGGGCAGTACGATGACTTCATTTATGTTGACGGAGAGCGTTAAATTTTGTCAGGAAAATTGCAGTAAATTATTTGTTTGCTTTCTAGACGCCCGACAAGCATTTGATCGAGTTTGGCACGATGGCCTTTTTTATAAACTCCATAACTTGGGAGTCGACTCTAAACTCTTACGCACTGTGATTGCAATGCATTCTAGTATGTATAGTCGTGTCTTGTATAATGGTCACATGTCACATTGGTTCCCTGTTCTACAAGGTACCAGACAGGGAGGGGTGTGGTCCCCTTTCTTGTACCTCATTTTTATAGATGATTTAATTGACCACTTAGTCAAAAGTAACTTGGGCTTTCAAATAGAAGGTATAAGCTTGTGTGCGCCTTCCTTTGCGGACGATATGGCACTACTTTCACTTTCTAACAAAGCACTACAGTCTATGCTAGACATTTGTTACAACTATTCTCGACTTTGGCGTTTTCAGTATAATTCTAGTAAATGCGCCGTTATTACCTTTAACGAATCGAAGCGATCATTTTTACGTAGCAGAAGATCTTGGTTTATTGGCAGCGAACGCATTGAGGAGCGGGAAGAGTTTGTTCATTTAGGGGTTCTTTGTAACAAGTACAATAATTCGTCTTCATTTGTTAAGTCTATAGACCGTAAATTAAGAGGTACATTTTTCGGTCTTATTAAAAACGGAATTTATCAAAATGGACTCAATCCCTTAACAAGCTTTAAAATTTACAAAAGTATTGTATTACCAAGGGCGCTTTTTGGGACAGAGCTTTTGCAGTCTCTCTCGACACGAGATATCTTGACCATCGAGCGGTCACATAGAGTTTGTTTAAAACAGATTCAAGGTCTCCAGATCAAATCTAGGTCCGATGTCGTTTTAGGCTCGCTAGGTGCACTACCTATTGAGTCTGAAATTGACAAGAAAAAGTTGATATTCTTTGGCCAGCTATGTCATTTGGGGAGAGACTGTTCTGTTAAAGCCATTTTCTTATTCAGGCTATGCTCCTTTCGTCTATTCCAAGGCCAGTCAGGCTTTATCAATGATGTCAATTTGTTGTTACGTAAATATCAATTAAAGAGATTTTCAGACGAGTTTGTATCTACAGGTACGTTTCCATCTAAAGGAAACTGGAAAAAACTAGTCAATAAAACTGTTGGACAATTTTACATTAATGAATGGCATTTACGTACTTCCGCAGAAGAGTTTAGATTATATAGACTTATACAACCGCGATTCTATGATAAGACAATTTGGCATTATGCAAAATATTACCCTCGTATGCTTAAAGCTTGTTTTTCTACTTCCCAGCTTATTGGGTATCTTGCCCTTACAAAATGGTTTTGCACCCGATGTAATTGCAATGACGATAGATCCAGCTTTACAGTACATATCATAGCTAATTGCTCTAGCGTTCAAGCTTGTAGATCCTATTTCGTGCTGCATGTTTTAGCGGTATTTGGTAGAAATGCGTATGAGTTTATAAGTGCATTAAGCAGCGATGAGTTTGTCGATGCCATTTTCGGACAGAACCCACAACTTTTAAATGTGTTAGGCGAAAACACTAGTCGCTTCCTTCAAGTATCAATCCTCTTTCTGCATCGTATTTGGTGTGAATATAGATACTATCCTGTTACCGGTGTGTAGAATACAGTGGGTCAGTCTGTATATGTGTATATACTCATGCTTGAATGTATGTGTTTGGTGTACATATGCACTTTTTCTTATACACATAATATATGATAGTGATTCCCTTTACATATTAACATAGAGTTAACAAATAAAAGCAAGTATTATATGCATGCACACATATATTTGTGTAGACCTAGGGTTCTTGATGTCAAATTGACAGGCATACGCCCTAGGGTACTTTCATTAGATGACATTCTAAATGTTAAGACATTACTATCCTTTCTCCTCTTTCCGTTTCGTTTCGAGAAAGTAAAGAATTTAAAGGATTTGTAATGGTTCGCTCTTTCTGTCTCTCTATGTCTTTCTCTGTCTCTCTTTCTTTCAGTCTGTCTCTTGTCTCTCTCTCTCTCTCTCTCCCTCTGACTGTTTCTTTTTATCTTTCTGTCTCTTTGTGTGTTTTTTTTTCTCACTCTCAATCCGTCTCTCTGTCGGTCTGTCTCTCTCTCTCTCGTATGTACAACCACTTGATTCTCTCGTCTCCGGTCTGTCTTGTCCATTTGACTATGTGCTCGTATTTTTGCTGCTTATTTCATTGTGATTTAGTTTGTTAAATTTGTGTTTCTAATTGTCTTGTATGTAAATCACGTTAGTACCTTCTACATGTATATCTGTTCTATGTTGTATTTGTAAATCTTCATCTATGGAGGAAATAAAGATATATATTATCATTCAACCCATTCTCGTTTATTTGTTGATGTCCACAATAATTAATAGAATGTCTTTAAAATTTCACAGGACGTTTAGAAGGTCGTTAAAAAATTCGGTTATTAAGTGGATCCTTCAGAAAACAGGAAAATGGGTCTTATGAAATGTTGCTAGTAACAATAGTAAAAGGATTAGAGTCCAATTTGTTATTATCATTTTATGCATTCTTCATTTAGCAATTAACTTCCTTAAATATCAAAATAATTTAAGGGAAAATTTGACAGCCAGTAGAGCGTCTCAGGCCCTCATGGGCCTCTAGTTTGTCGCTGTTGTTGCTGTTTTTAGCTCAACAAGTGCTCGTTGCGAGGTATTTGATCTTCCTCTGTCCGGCGTCCGGCGTTAGTCGTCCATGGTGTGCCAATTGTTCTTATACGACATCTCCCAAACCGCTTGGCTAATTCTAACCAAATTTGGCAGACATGTTCCTAAAGCGGTGTCCTTTAAAATTGCTTACGTAATTGACATCCGTTGAAAAAACCTGTTGCTATTGCAATGAAACTGAAAGTTTATAAAGTGTTTTTAAAAATATCTCCTCCTGACCTTAAAAGCGGAGAGCTTTGATATTTTTAATGAAGCATCAGTTTATTGACCTCTTTCAGAATAACTAAAATCATTACCCTCAGATTCCCTGGGGTCGGGCTTATATAGAAATAGAGAAAGATTTTTAAAACGATATCTCCTCCCATACCATTGGGCCAATTTAAACCAAATTTGGCAGAAATGTTCTCTTTAATAATTGCTTCAAAAATTGAAATCCATTAAAATCCATTGCAAACAAAACTTTAAAAAAAAATGAAATTATCTCCTCCTGACGCAAAAGTCTTAAAGCCTTGATATATTGCATGAAGAGGCAGTGAATTGGTTGTTACTGTTCGCCGAAAGAATTTCTGTAAGTTTTGGGGCTCAGACATGATCCAAAAGGATGGACGCTTGGGTTTTGAGAACAAGACCGTGTACATGTAACTTGTAAGTTGATCTATAGAAAATCCCTTTTATTTTCATTATAATGATTTAACAATGGATGAAAATAGATGTCAAATTTCAGTCTATCTATTCATTATCTTTTTCCGTCTAGGATCTGGTGGCTTAACGTCACCTTCTTTTCAATGAAATGATGCAATTTTACATTATATATTTCATCGTCGATCACGTGCTTTTGTCGTATTTGAGAAGATTCATAACCATTTGTCCAATTAGTATTAAAGTTTTAAGTTGATTCATTAGATTGTTTGTTTGTTTGAATGGGGTTTTACGCCACTTACAACAATTTTTCAGTTATATCGCGGTGGCTGGAGCACCTAACAATGGAATCCTGGTATTTCTCACACCAGTACTACCATTACATCCTTTCCTAGCCTCCAGCTGCTATCCCACATAGGTCTACGATTATCGACCCATTGGTGAGAGACAATTAGTCGGAAAGGATGAGTGTCGCCGTCGGGTGTTTCATTGATACTATACATGTTAAATGGCTGAAACAAAGACCTAATTACATTTCGAAGATAATCCGAAAACTTTTTAAATTTCGATAAATCTCTCAGCCTGTTGATAAGATCGATATGCCATTCCACGTTGTGATAATTGATCATCACAATGAGTGTTGACGATTAGGCATTAGATCCCAGACTGTAGAGGTATGTCTCAAATTTAAATTTCAGAGATTAGCGTGGAATGACACCAAAAGACTTGCCTATTGAATCTTGTAAGAAAAGTGGGTGATCCAAACGAAATAATGAGAACAGAACCTTTGCGTACAAACTCAGGCAGCGAAAATATAGTAAGTGCGATACAAGAATGATAAACATGGCTACATCACTGGCGGATCTCGTATGCATGTTGATTTGAATGTTAGCAAATAGAATTTTTAGAAAACAAAGACCAGCTGGATAACAAATATTGATCAAGGTTTCTTTCAATGAAGGTCATTCTTGAGTTTTCTCTCTTGAATACTCTCTAGAAATGCAATAGTCCACTTAGACTTTTTCTTTGCACTACCTTGTTTTAAGATCAGATATTTAATTCAAAATTTTGAGCTAAAATGTTCTTTCGATTTTAAAAATACATGTATCAGTTATTCCTCAAAAATACACATGGACTTGTCATGGTTGATTTTCTCATATTATATACGTAACTAGTGACCTATTTTATATATAAAAATCAATTGAGACAAAACCCTTTAGATTTATTGGTAACAGGAGAAACCGAAGTTAGCACAGGGACGGTCATCATTGAATATATCTGGTACCCGCTTGATTGAGACGACACGTTTTGATATGTTTCATTGAGTAGTTATGACACATAATCTTCTTGAAGCCTTATTTTCTGATCTCAGGTTGTCACTAGGATAATAAAAATATTTCTACGATTTGAAATTCTTGGGTAATTGGAAGTTCGCTTGCAGATTTCACAAACTGTGCGACAAATATTCGATTTGTAAGGGAAATATAGGTTTCAAGGAGGCGTATGCGTCCATGCATAGGGCACGTACGACATTATTCAGTGCCTGTAAAATTTTTAATGATTGGCTGTATTACAGAATTTCGATAAGGTCATAAATGGTGTGAAACTGTTTCTAAAACAATATCGCATACTTCAAATATCATCTCCAGGGTAAATTTCACTACCAAACACCCCTTACATGAAATCCTAAACAATTTGCTGTAGTTTGTTTCACAAATAACCTACAATATTTGTTTCGGGTTAACAGTTAATTCGCGGATCTAATATTCTGTTTGCACTAGCTTCATTCAAATATTTGGGTCATATGTCCGAAAACTGCTAATTTATGAAAAATAAGATAACATTCAAAGGATTGAGAAATTTTCTTTATAGAGAATATAATTGTCCGTACATTTTCTACTTTCTCGGTGAAATATATATTCTCTATGGCCGATATTATTTATTTTACAAGTTAAATATATATGAATTTTCCTGATAAGTTTAACTTTGTAGGAGAAATGAAACTTCATGTTATACATACCTGGATCAGATACAAAGGTAGCTCTCTGAAGAACCGTTTATTTCGTAAAAATATTGTAGCGTCACCTCTTTGTGTTTGTGGTGAAATCGAGGTATTGTAACGATATATTTACATGTTTATATCGTTACAATTTTTCACCCGATCATGCTTTGAAGGGATCTGAAAAAGCCCACCGAAGGATTCTTCCTGTGAATTTTGGTTGAGTTTGGTTGAATTATGTTCAGTTCTTTCTGAGAAGAAGATTTTTAAGGTAAAAGTTGACGGACGGACGACGGACACTACATCATGACAAAAGCTCGTTGGCTTTCAGCCAGTGGAGCTAGCGTGAGAGAGCTAGAGAGTGAGAGAGATAGCGAATGGGGCGTGTTCGAACTAGGAGGCTCTTGCGTTCGATGTGAGTATTCTACCACACAAACCAATTTCGTTATGTAAATATGCGCTTTATAATCTCCAGATAAAGAGGGCGAGAGAGGGCGGGCGGTCGTTAACCAGATTATGTACACCTCTCAAAAGCGGTATGTAGACGTTGCATCCTTTGGGTGGAATTCGGAGGTAAAAATATATAGACACAAAGTATGAGCACGACCAAACTGTTTTCAGACAGTGCGAATATGATCCTATGAATGACCAATTAATTTGTTAAACAAAACATTCCAATCGTGCGTAAAACCGACAGCTTCGCTTATCAGCTTTAGACAGCCACTTCGTGTAACCGGACCGTTTTATCATTGTTACTCTAGAATAAGAAATATTGTATTTTGGTATGAAACAAACAACTTTTTTTTCTTAGCAATATTATATATTATAATTATATTATATGTTAACAATTTCCAATATATTATATATCTCCTTTCTTTCTTTCCATTCACTCATCAAGTTTTGATAATTTTGCCAAATTCAGAAACTCACACGAAAGTACTGTACATCAAGCCGACAGCTTTCAATGAGTCATATCGCGCCTTCGTCCTTCTCGCCTCAATCGGGTGTATTGAAATTCGATATTTTTCATCTATAAAAAGTATTGAAACCTTTCTACCTCATTCTTGTAATTGTATAAGTTCCATCATGGTGAATTTATTTGAAAGCTTTATCACTTAAAAAGACATAATTATCATAAGTTGCCAAGAAAGTCGTGAACGGCTATTGTCATCTCGTTAGTGAAATAAGCGTACATTTTTACTCAGGGTTAAACTTGCAGATACGTTTATTCTAAAACAATGAGAAATTTCATAAGTCCATAAAGTAAATTATAATGTTTTTGTGTTGTATACATGCTTATTCCGTATAAGTAAAAGCCGTTTGTACGACATTGGCACTGACATGGACCGGGTAAGTACATCTGATTTTCAATGGTAAGAGTCTTTATTTTAGATTTACATATTTGTGCTAAACATATTACTTAGAACGTAATAATTTAACAAAGGTCCCACCATGCAGAATGTGACTTATTACACCACCGTTTACTTTACTAAAATATCGCCGATTGCGATCCAAAACCGTAACTACACCTTTTTATGTCGCCCGCCGACGAAATGCTTCTTCAAGTTTTCGAATCATTTTCATGTATCTAATCATTTGAGAAAAAAGTGATAAATAGGAGAAGTGGAAGTATAAAAGATGAACCGTAAGAAGTTTAAAGATCAAACTAAGACAATCTTTTTTAACGTTTAAATCCAATAAGCTGATACCATATACTTATTACTATATTGAGATATATATTATGCGATGATATATTTGATACAATTTATATATACTAAAAAATCAAAGTTATTTGTTGTAAAAAAGGGAGATTATTGTGAATGCTCTTAAACATGTTGGTCATTTTTTTTTGTTTTTTTTTTTTTTTTTTTTGGGGGGGGGGGGAGTCTTACTTGAACATTTTTTTCATATTTTTCTGAAGGAGAAAAGTTTTAAAACATATTTCCCTTGCCTCTTGCTTTTATAACCCTTTTTTTAAATTTTCAAACTCGTATATTCCTTAGAACTAGACGGATTAATAAACGACTTCCTTAGTTACTTGTAAAGAGGGGACATCTGGGCAGTCGTATGAAATTCAAAGCAAATAGCCGATCATTATGAGATATATATACTGTATATATCCAAAATACCACCCGTGGTTTATTACGCAATCAGAGGTGTGTAAGTTACTTGGATTAAAACAACACTTTATGGGAGGACATCGTTAACTTTAAAATTGATTTACCATTGAACCTTTTACAGTAAAAGAATCTCAGAAGGAAAGAGGATACAAACGAAACTTTAATAGCCATGTGTACCGAAAATAACAGATCTTTCAGATGTGGAGAAATATTATCGCAATACTTTTGTTCTTAGTTGTTGGTGTTTGGTTTCCTTGTTTTGATAAGTCTTTTCAAACCAAACAACTATACGCAATGATTTTCCAACAAAGGACGCCTTGACTAATTTTATTTCGAAAATGAGAAGTAAAATATGAAAACTGGACGAAAATGAAACTGGTCCCTAGGCCGGGAGAAAAAACGATTAAAACGTGCCAAGGTTTATATAAACTACCACAACAATTCCATATTCTAAGAGTATTATAAGAGTATTCAACACTTTTCTGTATGAAATCTTGAAAAAATGTCTGATTCCACACAAAAAAAGGGGCATTTAGACTCAGCCCTTATACACTCTTTGTAGCAAAGTTAAATCGGAACTACCCAGTCAAGTCAAGGGAGTTAATTATAGGGCAATTTTCGGGACAACTCCGTATATCGGTAGGGGCCCATTGGTGCTAAATTTTAATAGATAGTTAATTCCCCATGTGGATTTGAAGGATCAGACTCAGAACTCTTTATTACTGCTGACCAATCGCTTGCCCTTCCCCACTGACTCCTTTAGTCCCGCCCATTGACTACAACAGGAAATTCCTCATAGATTTTTGACGGCGTTATTTTTCAAATTTTATGGCCAGTAGCATGTATCAAAAAATAAAATGGTTGCTTGGAGGCCTAAACGTCGTAACTACAGTTAGAATAAGCTATAGCTACGACTTATATGTCGCTAAACCGACAAAAAAAATCACCAAAATAGCTGCACCTGTAGGAGTTCGAACTGAACTTCTGGTCTAAATTAATTATTGCCTTGGTGGCCTATTTAGTAGGCGTGGCCATCGAACTGCCAATTAGGGATTCCCACTCTTATTATTGTCAGGCCGCGGTCATGGCGCATGTGGTAGCACGTCGGACTCTCAATCATTAGGTCAAGGGTTTTATCTCCGGTCGCGGCAAATATCTTTTCTGGCTTTTGTCACCCACCAATGGGTGGATAATCGTAAACTGGAATGAGCAGCTGAAGGCTCGGAAATGATGTAGTGGTAGTACTGGTGTGAAATATTACCACTAAGACAGGGCTACAAATTCGTCTCGGTAAATCAGAACCCTCGTTACGGAAATTCACGGCTTTGGACTAGTTGGTAGACCAAAACGGACAAAACAGGACGTCCTGTAGTCTGGTCTTGGTCTTATTACATGTGTAACCTTCAAAATCTATTCTCATAAATTCTGTTGTAAGGTAAAGTCTATTGAGCGCATCCGTGACATTTCTAACCATTACACATGTGCGCCAAGTAAAGACTCAGATCAGCCTGTGCATCCGCACAGTCTGATCAGAGTCTTCACTTTGCGCTCTGTAGATAGATACTGACCCAAAGCTTCTTTAAACAATTAGCGAATATTCTAATTGCCCCGAATGGCTGCCCAGATTGCTTAATGTGTGCGAGTCACGCACATGCGAAATGGTTGGAAATGTCACGAATAGGCTCAATTCATTCCATAGTCTCTTGCATAAAGCGGATTTTCTACATAGGAAAAAAAGAATTTTAATCTGGAAGAAGACAGGAAGTTAAAAGTTAACCTAACAATGACAGAAAAGTGATATTACCAGATTATCAAATATTCCGTCGATTTATTTCACACATTTTTGAGGGGGGGGGGGATAAAATGAATATTTGAAGCCTTTTAACTCTACTAACAGAAGGTCAGCTGGACTATAGTCATGGCGTTATATCCATGGTCCGTCATACGCTCGTAAACATTTTCATAAAAGATAATCTCTTTCTACGCTACTGATCTATTTTGACCAAATTTATTGGAATGTCCCTCGGGTAACTGTCTTCAAGAACAGAACCTTAGCCTACATTCCTATATAAAAAATATTGAAAGTCCAAATGTCTTGAAGAACATGAAATTGTCTCGCCTTGCATGATTGAAGAATGAAATTGGGAAATATTACGAGTTTTACATCCAAACAAACTTATGAGGAAAACAACACAGTGAAAATCTGACCAATTCTAATATATCCCGATTTGTGAAAATTAAACCGGAGAGCAACCTCCATGTTATAATCATTTAAGGATAAAATACCATCCTTATCTGAATATGATCTGCAAAATAAATCTTATCTATAGGGACATTAAACACACTAATTTGTTGAATTTATTTAATGATTCTGCAAATGGACTTTTTATATTTAAAATCCATTCCCAGTTCCGATTATCATTTATACGTTACACATTGGATAATCTTCGCTTAAAATTGTTATGATACATATTCTGGAGTATGAAAAAAATATTTTGAAGGAAAAAAGTCCAACAAAGATTCTGCAATAGAACTCTTGATTTAAAAGATAAAGAAAATACTTTTACTATAGAAAATTTAAATGCTTATATCATTGAAAAATACCATTTGCTTATCACGGAAATCACCAAATACAGCCGATCCTTATTGACTCCGAGCTATAAAACCATGCCCAGTTAGGAAATAGTTGACCAATCGCGGGTGCCAATCAAAGAATCAACCTACCAATCAAATCACTTATTCAGTCCGGACCTGAGCTTTCAACTCCGACATTAGCTGCCATTTTTGCTAACTTATTTTGTTGGTTTAGTGACTTAAACGTCGTAACTTCAGCTTATTCAAGCTGTTGTTAGGACGTTTATGTCGCCAACCAACTATTCTTACCTTTTGTTAAAAGCTACTTGCCATAAATTTTGCAAAAATAACGTCGTTTATAATCGAAGTGGGACTTACTGTTGGAGTCGATGGGCGTGGCAAATTGAGTAAGTAGGCGGGACCAGCGATTGGCCAACTGTAAGTTAGTCGCATGTCTCTTGTCTCATAACATTCACTTTGATTATACGGTTAGTGTAATGAAAGGAAACTAAGAAAAAAGAAAACCTAAGCCAACTAAAATTATTTTAGTGAAATTGCACAAAGAATTTCCTATGGATTGTTCGGCATTTTCAGGACTTTGATGTTCTACACACGATTGTATATATTTGTAGTAGTGTTTATATTATCGGAACTGTGCCATTTTACATTATTATTGTTGATGGATAGAGCGTCGATTGGAATAATATGGTTTACCTAGGTGAACATGAATTCTTTACCACTTTATGTTTTGGTCGTGGAGTTATTCATATTTCTGCAAGGTGAGTTTCACGCCTCGGCCCTATACATGTACATATATACCTCTTATGACAGATAATTTACGAGAAAATGCTCATCCCACTTTACGATTATCCACCCATTGGTTGAAGACAAAAGCCGGAAAAGATTCTCATCGCGACCGGAGATTAAACCCTGGACCTCGTGATTGAGAGTCCGACATGCTAACTAATGACCAATCGCAGCTGTCAATCAAGGAATCAATAAACCAATCAAATCATTTTTTCAGCCCGGATCTGAACCTTTAACTCCAACATTTGCCGCGAGTTTTGTTAACCTTTTTGTTGGTTATGCGACTAAAACGTCGCAGCTACAGCTTATTCAAGCTGTAGTTACGACGTTTATGTCACCAACCAACGATTTTACTTTTATATTACATGATACTGACCATAGTTTTTTGCAAAATAACGTCATTTTAAAACGAATCGAGACTTCCTATTGCAGTCAATGGGCGGGGAGAAAGGCGTAAATGGGCGGGGCCATCGATTGGTCCAATGCGCCTACAATAATAAGAGTGTCAATCGCTAATTTACAGTTCGATAGCAACGCCCAGTGAACTCGGACTGGATATTGAACGGCGTTATTTTGTAAAAATGCCTTATAAGAATCATCTATCAAAAAATAAAATGGTGTGTTGGCGACATAAACGTCGTCTGCTGCTTCTTTCAATTTGGACCAGTCTTAACTTTGTTGTGTGGGAAAGGGTAAAACCGTTTGGTACATGATCGATAATAAACATACTGAATTTGCCTTTATCCCGTTACCAGATGACAGATTTTTGGACTGGTTCAAATTGAAAGGAGTTGCAGACGACAATTTACAATTAATGATTTTTTGGATTTTTTTAACTTTCGTGACAGAAAGCATTGTGTAAGAAATTTCTTCATTTTCCACAATGTTTTTCCATGTTATTTTTCTTGTTGGACGTCTAAAAGAGTCATTGTGTGGGATTGGCAAGTGGCTTTTATACAGAAATACTTCGAGATAAATGCAGACGTGTTAACCCTTAAACACACGACAAAATGTTTGTCTATTCCTAATTCAAAGAGGTTGAAGACGGCAATTTATCGATGATCAAATCTTATATTTCTTTGTCTTATGGGGAAGAAAACATTTTTGATAATGAAGAAATTGCTTGCGACGAGCAATTTCTTCATTTTAGAACACAATTTTCCGATGTTTTTTTTTTCTCAAGGGGAGTTAAAAAGTGTGATTGTGTGGGAATAGTTTAAGTTAAAGCCATTGGAATTTTACGTTGTTAAATATAGATAAAAATTCATTTATAGTTTTTTTTTGTATATAACCAGCAACTCATCACCATTGTTTAGAGGAAGCCGCCGTCATAGAGCAGTTAGTAGCGCATTAGACTCCCAATCTTCATTCATTTGGTGTCATTGGTTCGATCCCCGATGGCGGCACATATCCTCCCCAACATTTGCCTCTCATCAATGGGTGAATAATCTTAAACCAAAGTGGGATAGCAGCTTGAGGCTAGAAAAAAGATGCAATGGAGGTACTTGTGCGAGATATGCCATGAATCCATTGTTAGGTGCTCCAGCCGTCGAGATATTAATAAGATTGTTGAAAACTCCGTTAAATCCTATTCAAAAAAACAAAACTTTTTTTTTTTTTTTTTTTTGAAAAGAAGTCTTGTAAAGGGATTCAAGACATCTATATGGATGAACATTCGGTGTCTTCCCGATACTCCCAGAATCGACCAATCGCTGGCCCCGCCCACTTACCCAATTGCAAGACCCAATCCACTCCAACAGGAAATTTTGCTTCGATTTCAAACGGCGTTATTTTGCAAAATTTATGGCAAGTAGCATGTAACAAAAGGTAGAAATGTTGGTTGGCGACTTAAACGACGTAACTACAGCTTGAATAAGCTGTAGTTACAAAGTTTAGGTCGCCAAACTAACAACAATGTTTCTCATAAATGGCGACCAAAGGCGGAGTTTTTACTTCTTGTCTCCTCCCAGATCAGACTTCATTTTTTCCTACATAAGAAAAATCAGCTTTATGTAAGAGACTATGAAATGAATACACATTGCCTTACCACAGAAGTTAACTTTTTGTTAAGATTTGAAGATTACACATGTAACAAGACAAAGACAAGACTGCAGGACGTCAAGTTTTTTTCCGTTTTAGACTTTTACTCCGCTGGTCCCGTTAGCTTAGCTCCGAAATAAAGTCCTACTTCGATATCAAGTTTGCAACATTTTTGACCAATGACGTGTAACAAAACAGTTAAATGAATTGTTTGCAACCTAAAAGTTGTAACTACAGCCCACGTTTAAATCGCCAAACCAACAAAAACGCTTTGCATTAAATATAACTTCGGGGCTCAAACTTCTAAATGAGCAATTTGATCCGTCAATTGGTTCCATCAATAGCTATTTAACCCTTTCCCGTGTTTTAATATTTTAGACTGGTCAAAATCGAAACAAGTTACAGACGACAATCAAAAGTGAAATCAATTTGATATTAACCAGCCTACAGGTTAGAAAGTATTGTGGGAAAAGAAGAAATTGCTTGTAAAAAGAAATTTCTTCTTTTCCCACAATCTTTTCTAAAGTATAAAATCACTGGGTCATAAAAATCAAGGGATTGAGCAAGAAAGAGTTAATCAGTGCATGTTTGTCCTTTCACTTTAAAAGCACACATTTTGCATTTTGAGAACTAAATACGTCTTTAAATTCCTACCAGAGACTAAGTTTGCTTTTTAAAAAAAAAGGCAATAGGATATTGATACTATCCGATTAATTGTGGTCATGGTTGTTGTTGTTGTTGTTTTATCTAAATTCCAGGAAGTTTGGTCAAACTCCACTCCGCATTTTAGCTTAGACCCGTTGCATCCTAAAGTAGTTCCGTTCAAATTTCATGTTTCTCCTGTTGGCATGGTGTTTTCGGCGAGTCTTGGCGATAGCCAGAAGTCTAAAATCCTATTCTTTGGAATAGCAGACCACTGCTGCATTGTATGCATGTGTGCTAATGGACTTCTGTTGGGACTATTTGTTGCTTAGTGACGAGGTTTGAAATGAACACCCCCTCCCCTTCCCCCCCCCCCCCCCCCCAGCGTTAGGCCGTCCCGAATTAAGGAATTTTCGATGGTTGTTGTGTTCAATATAAATTTGTCGAAAAGTTTATCCTGATAGGTATCGTTTTACAAGCATGAATGTCAAGGCAAATGAACTTCCTTAAGATGAAATCAGGTTCGTTTCCAAACGAAACTTGTGAAAAGGGCTATACTCTGCCAAAACTGACCATTTTTACTCTATTTTTAATTTGTAAAAATTGGACAGGAGTGTAACCTTTTTTCCAACTCAAGCCGGTGTCATTCTTCTTAACTTTGCCATGAAACAGATAAAAATATAAAATTACTCTGGGTTTTATTCAGATTAAATGATTTACCTGGGCCGGGTTCAAGAGAACAATGCGTTTGTAAACCCGTTCCCCTTGATACCGGCCAACGTAAAGAAGCAAAGCTTCTTAACAGTTAGAAACCATTTTAAATCGTTCCATGACCCTGAAGGTTAGATGACATCTGTAACCTATCACGGGACCATCCGGGAGGTCTGTTTCCCCAATGTTTTCTCAAATATAAAAACACAGGTACGTATAACCAGGAATTGAAAAGTAAAGGGTTAAAAGGAGTTTTGATCCACTGGCAACCGGACAAAATCCCCTTCTGTGTGTTTTTCTTGTACTTTTTCGTAATATATTTTAGAAAGGGGCTTTGGCTGCACCAGTAAAACGACAGAGGGGATAGTGTCCGTCCTTTAAATATAAGAAGTGGATTTTGTCCACCCTATCAGAATAACGAAGGAGCTAATGTCCGCCCTGTTAAGTTTAGGAAGGGGTTACTTTCCGCCTTGTCAAAAAAAACAGAAGGAAATTTTATCCGGGGGGGGGGGGCTATTGTCCTAGATTCGGATCCAACAGAGGTTAAGCAGAGAAAACAAACATACACTAAGGTAGAAGGTGCTTGATTAAGATGTTAGGGGTTCGCGCAGACTGCCCAGGATCTATATTTTTCGCTCTTTAGAAAACATTTATCTGTGTAGTTTTTCTCAGTGAAGGGTGTTATTGTATGGAAATGGGTTAAAACAATATTTCCATAGACTAAATCTTAATCGTCCAATACATTGATCTTGTTTATTTAACATAGGTCATTTCTGTTTGTTTGTAATCTATCGTTTGTGGGTAATCAAAACATATTGATGTACAATTTATAGTGAGTGATCAAAGGTAAAAATTTGGCTTTACAATTATAAACAAAATTGACCCTTGACTTTGTCTCATCTCTGTGCGTGTGTGTGTATATGCGTGTGTGTGTGTTTAAGTTATAGTAATCACAACTTGGATAAGATGTGCTTCCACGATTTCCTTATCCAATTTCATCTGAATATACAGTTCGTTTCCGAACTTAAATGGAATGTCTCTTTTAAAATTCTTTTAAGTAAGTGCTTTGTCCGAACACTTACTAGTCATAGGGCATAGTTTATTAGATTTGTTTATGTCATTTTGATTGAATGTTGTTAACAACACGTAAAATATGAAGTATTTAGAGACTTATATTTTTCGAATTATAGTTATCATCATTATACAGTGTTACCGGGACTATGAAATAAACTAGAAGAAGGGGGACAAGTAGATATCTCCTCTTTAAATGCCTCGGAGGCATATTGTCCTAACGTTGCAGATGGTTCCGTTTTTGATATGTCCGTCTGCAAAACTTGACAAAGTCAAAGCACTGAAAATACTGATGATGGACGTCCGTGTTGGCATAGTAGAGTGATATGCCCGTGTTGATGTGCAATGGCAATTTTCATAGAGATAATCTCTTTTAAGCATAACCTCTCGCCTAGCCTGGTTTGTTTGATAGGTACATGTAATACAGGATGTTTCTATTCTAGAGTCCTGGGTACGATCAAATGTTCGGAAAAAATGCTTTTGTTACACGTCATTTGTCTTTCACCGGTGGAAATATGATACGTAATTTGCCTGTTAAGTTGGCTGAGCAGCTAAACATGTATTGGCCCAAATCTATTGTTGTAGTTGTACATGTACTAGTGTGAAAAAATACAGGAAACCATGGTTGGGTGCACCTACCAAAAACGGTTTTATTGAAATACTACTGAAAGTCACGATAAACTAAATTCATTTGATCGTATAGAAGCTTCACCCATTCCCACACAATCACGCTTTTTTAAGCCCCGAAGAATTGCATTGAAAAAACATTGTGAGAAAATGAGAAATTGCTAGTTTCACAATGCTTTCTATCCTATTTTAACCCATTCCCACTCAATCCCTCCTTTTTACGCCCCTCAACGAAAAGGCTTTGGAAAACATTGTGGAAAATGAAGAAATTGCTAGGATCAAGCAATTTCTTCATTATACTCAATATTTTCTATCCAAAAAGACGAAAAAAAATTAAATTCAATCAACTTGAAATTGTCTTCTGCAGCTCCTTTCAATTTGGACCGGTCTAAAATTCCACTGTGTTGGAATAGGTTAAAGCGATTTGAATTGTCGTCTGTAACTTGTCCAACATTGTGTCGTTTGGTAATTGGTTGAAAAAGCTAAGTCAAAATCATTATAAACATCTATAAATATGTGTAACTGTAAAGCTTATTGCTGCTGCTATGCTGAGTTAGGCAAATTACTCACTATATAATTGAAAGACTCCGCGTTATGGAAATCGTGACTGCGTCTACGCGAAGCGGATTATTGGTGGGTGTTTTAGTATTTTAGAGGATCATTTACGCATTCTACGAATTACGTATTACGCCATTTTCAAAATGTACAGTTGTTTGGGGAAGTCAGATTTTGAAAAATAATAAATCGAACCTAACTCGGCACTTCTTCTCTTCTAAGAGTAACATCGAACTGGATTTTCAAAATTGGGTAACACTGGTGGACTGGAAAATTTCTCCTATGGTATGTAACCCATTCCCACTCAATGCTGCTTAATGAAGCTCACAAGGAAAAGCAATTCGGAAAACATTGTGGAAAATGGAAAAATTGCTTGTTCCAAGCGATTACTTCATGTTCCCCAATGTTTTCTACGCAGAAGATTTAAAATGTTATGAACTTAAAATTCTCGTCTGCAACTTCTTTCAATTTAGACCAGACTAAATATTCACCGTATGGTAATGGATTAAGATACAAGGTTCGTATGTGGTATGTTAATATATGTCATTGATACGCATTTAAATGGAAATATTCGTCCGAGATCAAGGTCAAATTTCGACCTCAATTTCCCCTAAAATTCTGTCTAAAATAACCCAAAATTTAACATTTCTCATTACTCGAAGTGGATTTAAGGTTAATTGCTAAAACTTGACATGATGTGCCTTGTCGATATGATTCTGCTGATACCAAAGTCAAGGTCATCTGACAAGGTAAGGGTCATCGAGGCATGGTCAGATTCTGAACATTTTCTCTCATCTTCTCCTTTTCAAAGTCCATCAACAGCTTTTAGCATGAGATTGCATAAGCAAACTGAGGCTAAAGTTAACACAAAAAAGTTTCAACCCACGTGAATTGCAAATTATATTGTAAACCTGATAATTAACCAGATCACACTTCCCGAGAATCTGGCCCCAACTTGGGGCAGCGGTAAATACTTATCCATGACAGGTTATCAATGATATGATTTATGAAGGGCTATTAAATATTAGTGTCCGGCTTGAATCGAATTTTTGTCTTAGAGATATCAATGTTTTTGTTAGATTGACTGATAAGCCAGCCAGATAGAATTTTTTTTTTTTTTTTTTTTTTTTTTCGATTATTCAAATGATTGCCACTGCTTATCTTGGGTGAACGTTTAGTTAAAGCATATGGTTATTTATGAGATGCTTTAAATCGTTTGCATGACAACAGTACTACAAAGCTTCTGTCTAGCTTTTGGAGAATTTTCAGTCAACCTCGGGAAGCCTGATAGACTGAAATGACCCTTTTATTTAGGAAAGAGGCAATCTGCAAACTCCTCTGGCCAAATCAAATGGTTTAACCCATTTCCACACAAGAAATTTTTAGACTGGTCCAAGTTGAAAGAATTTGCAGACAACAATTTCAAATTGATGAAATTTTAAAGATCTTTGTCTTTTAGGGCAGAAAACATTGTGGATAATGGAGAAATTGCTTGTGACAAGCAAATTCTTCATTATCCACAATGTTTTCCCAAGCTTTTTTCTTTAGGGGCGTAAAAAGGAGGAATTGTGTGGGAATGGGTTAAAAAGAGATCGGAACACATAAATTATTGTTTTTAATTGAAAGTGTCTTTCATGACATGTTTATCCATACTCGTTTTATATCGGAGTCGATATTCGCTTCACGTGGATGTTGGGATAATAGGTACAGATCAAAAGGAATGGCACTGGAAGCGCCTAGGGCTACAAAGGTACTTTTAGTCCTGAAAGTAAACGTTCTTGTCATTTTTCTATATATGGAAAGAGGTCATTGAATTGGAGATTTCATATCAGAACTTTTCCTCTGTAATCACATAATGTATTCCTCCAGCTAAATCCTACAAGAAAATACATTCATGAGTTTTTCTAAAACCGATAATAATATCCCATTGTTTACCAAATAATAAGATACTTTAAAATAATACATGATTTGTGTATCTACATGAAACATTCATAACTGAAATGATTAGATTCTAACTCCATTTTACGAAATATTTGTCTGGTGTCTGACTTTAATCTTTAATTAAGACAAACATTTTTTTTATTAAAGTCATAATGGTGATTGTTATAATGGCATAATCTACAGGAGGTAAAATGATAGGAAAACAAGGGTTGTTTTCAAAATGGCCCTCTATTCATAAATTATTCAATACGCGTATACTAACAACGCAAACGCGCGCGTGAAAGTATATACAAATTTCGAAAAGGGTATACGCCGCGGCCGAGGATCGAACTTGGACTCCATCACCTGCAGCGCTATGACCACGATTTTGCCGAGTTAAGAAGTAAGGAAAACATGTTTGAATATTCCCTTTGAATCTAACTACATTCCCATACAACGCTTCTTCCCGGGCTGTCCATATACATTAACCCATTCCCACACAATTACGCTTCTTCGCGATCTTATCGTATACATCAACCCATTCCCACACAATAACCCTTCTTCACGATCTGTCGGTATACATTAACCCATTCCCACACAATCACGCTTCTTCGCGATCTGATCGTATACATCAACCCATTCCCACACAATAACCCTTCTTCGCGATCTGTCGGTATACATCAACCCATTCCCACACAATAACCCTTCTTCACGATCTGTCGGTATACATCAACCCATTCCCATTCAATAACCCTTCTTCATGATCTGTCGGTATACATCAACCCATTGCCACACAATCACGCTTCATCACGCGGGCTGTTGATATACTTTTACTCATTCTCACACATTCTCACACTTCTTCACTGGCTGTCGGTATACATTAACCCATTCCCACACAATCACACATCTTCACTGGCTGTCGGTATACATTAACCCATACCGACACAATCACACTTCTTCACATGCTGTCGGTATACATTAACCCATTCCCACACAATCACGCTTCTTCACTGGCTGTCGGTATACATTAACCTATTCCCACACAATCACGCTTCTTCACTGGCTGTCGGTATACATTAACCCATTCCCACACAATCACGCTTCTTCACTGGCTGTCGGTATACATTAACCCATTCCCACACAATCACGCTTCTTCACTGGCTGTCGGTATACATTAACCCATTCCCACGCAATCACGCTTCTTCACTGGCTGTCGGTATACATTAACCCATTCCGACACAAAGACGCTTCTTCACTGGCTGGCATTATACATTAACACATTCCAACAAAAACACACTTCTTCACGGTCTGTTGTGGAAATATTCTAATACAAAGTAGACAAAAAATCAGAATTTTGTGAAGTAAGATAAATATTCAGCAGGAAAGTATCACATGATCTATACCCGATATATTGACTTGGGGTGAGGCGAACCGAGTTTGATGAAACTAACTCTAAAACTGAAAGAGAACATCCTTTAAAATAAATTATCATTAAGACACAATAGTAATTTTCGTGTTAAAGTGCTATATTGGGTTAAATATTCCCACATAATTCCACTCTTTCGCCAAATCGAGAGACGCTTTAGAAACCATCGTGGATAATACAAAATTTAAGTATTTTTTGTTATACACAATGTCAGGCGATATTATTGGGTTTTTTTTTTTTTTTTTTGTTTTTGTTGTTTTTAATTTTCATCTACAAAAAATGTTATCTACAACTTCTTTGAATTAGGACCAGTCTAAAATTCTGTCGTCTGGTAATGGATAAAGCCATAGTCAGTGATATGAATTTGTTGAGGAGAGAATGTTTTACGAACATTGTTTCTTACGATTTAATACGATCAAGGCATTTAACATAAAAAGGTGTCAAATAAGCAAATAGTTTACCAACGTGCGAAAGTGTTCAACGGAACTACTTTTTTGCATAGGCATACAAAATAGTTCCATTGGTTTTTAGAGGGGGGAAAGAAAATTTTTTATTTTTTTCAGCAAATCAGAATGCACGAATCTTTACAGAAACAACTTGAGTTAAATCAGTAATACAGACAATCTTGTCTGAGTGGCAGCCTCTATGAAGCCACAAATTTCATTTGACCCTTTGATGTTAAGCAAAATCTAAGACCTGTCAAAATACAAAGGTTTTGCAGACAGAACATTAAAGTGGATTTGATTTGAAGAACAACCATTCATATGGTTAGAAAATATTATGGAAAAAGAAGAAATTGCTTATTACAAGCAATTTCTTCTTTTTCTACAATGTTTTCTCATTTCATAAAATCACGGGGAGGTAAATCAAGGGATTGAACAGGAAAGTGACTCCTAATAATGGGGTTCGATCCTCGGACGTAGTAAATATCCTTTCCGACATTTGGACATTTCAATGGGTGGATAATCGTAACTCTAAGTGGGATGAGCAGCTAGAGGCTCGGAGAGGATGGTGTGGTAGGTTTCTTTATTCCCGATTCTCCCACATTTGAAAATATCGATAAAAAGTCGGTGTGAGATAATCCCTGCCTTGGGCTAAATAACCGTTAGGTTCTATTACCCTATTCCAAGAGCGTTTAAAATAGAGTTTCAAGTTTCAAGTTTCTTTATTGTATGAGACAAAATTGTCCATAATACATATATAAACAAATTACATTTATCCAAATAAACTAATGTGTTCCGGTGATGATGGTATAGACAAAGAAAAAATATTATACAACAATGCTTTTCAATGAAAACCTCGTAACTGCAGTCTGTATTGAGCTGCAGTTACGAGGCTTTTGCTGAAAACGACAATAAATAATGTAATTAGTAGGTATATTAAATACCTGTGATACAAAAGTTTGGAGAAAAGCGGGAATATATCAATTATGAACGGGTGTTTTCTTTTCCCTTCTTTTATATTTACCTTGTTATTTTGCTTTGTTCTCGTTTATTAGTTCCATGCGCAATATCGCTCGCTTCGTTCGGAAAAGCTGCAACTACTTTTGAAACCAGCCATAGTTACGGCCTCTTCGAACGCAACTGACGATTCGAAAAGAGAAACTGATTTTTTTGTTTTATAACGAGAGTTGGAACAAAGCATCGTACACACTGTTTTGTTAAACCGTGTGTACGGTATTCTATTCACTCTTTCAAACTATTGCTCTAATTTAACTACTATGAAACTATGTATTATACAATGTATATTAACATTATCGATTCACGATGTATAAAATAAAATGTACCAGAAATCGCTGTCGCTTCGACGAAACGAAAATCGAAGCGTTTCGTAATTTCTGGATATATAGTTAACTGTATACACATTTTTTAAAACTATTTTAGCAATATTTCAACAAAATTGCCTCTTTTGAAGAATCGAAACGATAGAGGCAGAATATATAAGGTCACCTTTTGTCACTCTTTATAAAAACCAGACTGGTCAATTTTCTATGTAATAGCCGTAAAGGATTTTTTTTATAATTGATGTTTGGCAAATTTGTGGTATGTGGTATATTTCAAATTGGATCAGTCTGAAAGTGTTGTTTGGGAAGGAGTTATTTATTGGTATACATACAAATGTTAGATATACATGGTATTGTGTTACAGGCGTGTTTTCTAAGAGTTAAAATAGTGATAAGAATTTCTATAATATTTTCGAGGGATCAAATTTGTGTTTCTTGTAATTTTCTCTTTTCAAAACTCTTATAGACGTATATACTCAGTTTTCTGTTGATTTTCGTTT
The DNA here is from genome assembly GCA_946902895.1 of Fragum fragum. Taxonomy (NCBI): domain Eukaryota; kingdom Metazoa; phylum Mollusca; class Bivalvia; order Cardiida; family Cardiidae; genus Fragum; species Fragum fragum. The sequence goes on from OX336377.1 coordinate 4,840,523, forward strand.
CTTGACTTGTTAACAGTTCTATAAATTTTGGGATGTTGGGTCTTAACCAGAAGTGCTTTTTTATATATTTTGACCTAAATTCCTCATACATGGGGCATTCGAATAAAAAATGGAATTCGTCTTCGAGTATGTTGCATAAATTACATTTACGCTCAGATCTAGGAGTTTTATTAGGTTTTGTCCAGCGACCTTTTTCTATTTGCAAATCGTGGCTTGATAGTCGTAATTTTGTTAAGGCTATTCTATATTTTTTAACAGTTATAATATTAAGATATGTTTTAAACTCGAAAGAGCTGATTAAATTATAAGTGGTTGCTTTTGTTGATATGTTCAATTCTTGGTCCCAATTTTGGATGAAAATATCTTTAACCCTGTTTTTGAAAATTTTCATGAATGCGTTAATATTTTCGACACCTTGATTCATCCAAACATAACCAAAACCAGTGCTTTCTAAAAGATGTTTTACTTTTGAGGCCCAATTGTTAGTATTTTCGTTATCATTCATGTCGTGTAGCATTTGAAGGTATACGAGTTTTGCGTATTTTCTCTCGTTTAATCGGGTTAATTTTAACCAGTACTTGATAATGCATGACTTGCGTTTTACTTTTAAAGGTACTCTGCCAAGTTCTCCATAAATGAAATTATTTGGCGTCTGCATTTTGACACATAAAAGCTTTTTACAAAAACGTGTATGAATTCTTTCTAATTTTTCACAGTCTTGGAAACCGTGTACTTCTGCACCGTAATTTAAGATAGGAAGAATTAATTTATCAAATAGATCTAATATATGACTAATTGACAATCCTTTAAAAACTGTTAAGTATTGTTTTAACGCAAAAATTGCTTTCAGAGCTTGACCTTCCATAGACTCGAATGTGTGATAAAATGATCCACTAGAGGAAAATGTTATACCTAAGTAAGTGAATTTGTTAACTATTTCTAATTCTTTTTCGTTATATTTGAAAGATAAATTTCTTCGCAGTTTTCCACCTTTACGAAAGATCATTACTTTTGTTTTATCAACATTTACTGTTAATTTCCATTTGTCGCAGTAACTTTTTAATAGATCTAAACCGTTTTGGAGTTCGCTTTCGCTTTCCGAAAAGAGTACGATATCATCTGCATATAAGAGAAGGAATATTTGTAACATGTCTAATTCAATACCTTTAAATTCGTTTAATGTTAAGTATTGTTCAAGGTCATTCACGTACATTGCAAATACGAAAGGTGACAAACAGTCTCCTTGTGGCGCCCCAAGAAAACACTTGAAGCTGTTGCTTAAACTATTGTTAGACTTAACCCTTGACTTAATATTTAAATAAAGGGATTTTATGACCGATAGAATTTTGCCTGTGACACCGTATTGAATAAGCTTATAAAATATATGCTCTTTCACAAGTAAGTCGAATGCTTTCGTAAAGTCGATAAAACAGACGTAAAGTTTTTTATCTTCATTTAAGAATTTATTTATTAAACCATGTACGACAAAAATGTTATCAATAGTGCTCATGTTTTTTCGAAATCCTGCTTGTGCTTCTATGTAAACCTCATAATCTTCTGCCCATTTCGTTAATCTATTGTTAAGAATTCGCGTAAATAATTTTCCAAACGTGCTTAGTAAGGTAATTCCTCTATAATTTCCCGGCATAGTTGCGTCCCCTTTCTTAAATAGTGGCACTATATAACCTTCTGTCCATTGAGAAGGAAAACAACCCATGTCTAAAATTTTGTTAAAAATCAACTTTAGATAGGGCAAGAGGTAATTAAAACCATATTTAAAAAATTCATTTATGACCATATCGGGACCTCCACTGCGATTGTTTTTTAATTCTTTACAAGCTTTATGTATTTCTGAGGAAGTAATTTCAGTATTAAGTTCATTAAACATTATTTGTATTTCAGAATCAATAATTCGTGAATTGAATAAAAGTACATCTTCATCTGGCTGGTAAAAAGTTGAATCTGGGTTGTTGATTGCCTTGAAATATTGCTCAAAAGACGAGATATTAACTTTATTTTTTGGTTCTTTTTTCTTATGTGTGTACGCCGATTTAAGTAAATCCCAGTATTCTCTAGCATTTTTTGTCCGTAAAGATTCCAATTTTCTAGTTTGATTACTATTATAATCCGACTTTTTATCCTTTACAATTTTTTTGTGTTCTTTACGGGCCGAAACCATCGATTGTCTGTTCTCTGATGAATTAACACGATTAAACTTTTTTAATTCTGCATTAAATTTCGATCGCGAATTTCGACAATCGTTATCAAACCACGGTTGTTTAATTTTTTGAAAATCTTTTTTGTTTTTGTTTGAACTGGATTTCGTTTTTGTTTTCTTTTTACAAATTGGATCGCACATATTTTCAATAAATGAGTAAAAATCGTTTAGATTTGCATCAAGAGCTGATTGGGTAGATATTTCTCCTATTCCTTGAGTGATTTGTGACAATTTACGAATGTTTAAATCTGATCTAAGTTCATCGATAAATCGTTGTTCAATATTGTTATCCCAAACATATTTAAAATTCGGGCAATTTTCTTGTGAGCTATTTTCATCGTGTGGTTGATTGATATTTTGGCAAGTGTCCAATTCAATCGAAAAATTAACGACGCAATGATCCGTAAAAATATTTGGCTGTGCCACTTTGAACTGTGTAAACACTGTAAATAATTGTGGGTCACATAATACATAATCCACGACGCTACTACCTCTATGCGTTATACATGTAAATTGGCCTAAATTTTTATCTTCACAAATTCTACCATTTGCTATTCTTAAACCTGTAGCTTTACAAAAATTCAAAAGCATTTTCCCATTTTCATTAACAAAACCATCCATAGTACTTCGTTCTAAATCTGCATCATAAATATAGTCATCTGGCATCATGTTAAGTACATTCAAAAATTCATTTTCCACATAATCTTTTTTGTTACCAACTCTGCTATTCAAGTCACCACATATCATTATTTGACAATTTTCATGTAACGATTTCAAAGTTAATATGTCATCTAAAATGCAGTCATATGTATTTAAATCATTTTCATTTTCTCTACTACTTCCCGTTGGGGTAATATAAGTCAAGCAAAGCAATATATCAAAATCATTTTCCAATAATGCTTTGTCAATTTTGATCCACATAACATTACCCGAGTGTGTTTTGATCAGTGTAACTTTATGTGCAAGATGATCTGCAACATATATAATAATACCACCACTTTCCCTTTTTGCGTTCTTATGTTTTGACCTACGGTGAAGAGCATAATGTACAAATTCAGGTACACTATAATCGACCTCGTCATTAAGCCATGTTTCTGTCAACATAATAATATTATTTTGTTTAAACAATGTATCAAATTCATTACAATCAAATTTATTATAAGTTTTTCCCTTTAGTCCCTGTATGTTAAGTAAACAAAAATTTAGTTCGCTTTTCTCCGCGAAATCCTATTTCTGATTTGCATTTTTCGACTGCCGCGGTTCTGTTCCGCCATTATTTTGATCAGGGAGCAGCCCGGTCTGCATCGACGTCTCCGCTTGGGAGGGTTGAGCAGACGATCGGATTGCTCCAGGGTTCCCTGCTGCTGGGTCCCCGTCCTGCGGAGCCCGTCGCTCTTGTTGAGGACGACCTGCGCCGGACTGATTGTCGTGTTGTCTAGTGTTATACGGTCTCTCGTTCGTCTCAAACTCAGCCCCCACGTGCGGAGGTTGATTTTGCGACGAAGAAGATCCGGTTTTCTTCTTTTTATCAGACAGCTTTTTTTCTATTTTTAGAATTATTGGGTTTATCTGTGTTATTTTTAGCACTACTCGGTTTTTCGTTTCTATTTTTAGCACATTGGGTTTTTTCCACTTCGTGATTTACACTTGACCTTTCAGAATTATGCGATTTTTCACCGTCACTATTTGCTTTCGAGCTGTCATTTTCGACGAATACCTCTCGATTTTGGTATACTTTGTTTAGGTATGGCCTATTTTGTGGCTGATAAAATACATTTTCATTTGCTATTTTTGTAGGTTTAGCGTATGAGCGTTGATTTTGGTCTAGGGGCTCGTCGACGTGCGTTTCCTCTGAATATTCTCTCGATCGTGGTTCTACGCGCGTGTATCGTGCTAGCTGGTCCGTGTCGATTCGACTCTGGTTCAGAACCTCGAACCAGTCAGGGAAGGCGTCTATCGCTAATTTACCTTGAATATATAGTTTGGCAGGATATCTTAATTGGACCTTTTTATTATTTTCTCGTGCTTCCTTTGCTTCATTGCTTTTGAACAGTTCTTTCCTAGCTTTTGATATTTCTGACGGATAGTCCCTATCGATTCCGTATTTGGTACCCTTGAGTTGCTTTGTTTCTGATAGGATGGTTTCAGTATCACAGAAGTCCCTGAATCGGACAATGATTGGTCTATTTCTAGATTCACCAGTTTGCTTATTGAAAAGTTTCTTTCCTAGCCTATGGGCTCGATCGATGCACATTTCGCTCGTATCTAAATTCAGCATACCCTCAAGAAAAATAGAATATTTGGTGTTTACAGTCTATATCATCATTTTCTTTTAAACCCCAGAAGATCAGATTATTTCGTCTGCTTCTAGCTTCTGCGTCGATCGACTTATATGACAATAGTCTGATTTTCTCATCATTATCCTGCAGTTTTGCTTCTACTGATGATAATCGTGTACTTGCCAGTTTCAGGTTTTCTGTAATCCTTCCTATATCCTTAGAAAACTCATTTTGTTTCGACACCACCGATCCTAATAAATCCGTATTTTTGTGATAGAACTAAACATTGTCACAAGTTTATCCGACGTTGACAATTTTGAAAACTGTTCACTATCAATACTGTGTATACTGTCTGTACTATTACGTTTACGCTTTTTTCGTTGTTTAACGGTCTCCCAATTTTTGTCCTTCGACATGGCGCCCAATTCAAACCTATTGTTCGTTGTTACCGCCACCTCTTCAATTCCGCTTTTCTCGCTCGAATCTGATTCTGTCTCATCCCAATCCATCTCATCGCTCGATTCTTTCCAAACAGAAGCCATTTCTATCTATTAATTCTAAATTGCTGCTTGGATTAATCGTGGATTTGCTATTAATTTGAAAAATATCGACGAGAAATTTTTTTGCGTGCCCGCCATTCACCGGAACCGGAAACGAACTAGTGTACGAATAGAAATAGTGGTTTTCGAATTAGGAATCCATTTGAACCTATGTCGTACAATGTCCCTTTGTTGATTTCAGAAGAGACGGTAATAATTGTGATAAAAGTAACGGTTACTTATAACAATAATTTACCTCATTCTCACAACATTTAATATGCTATCTTGCAGTTACTCTTTTTTCCAGACAACCATTTTCTCTATTTTTCAAGAATTAACCAGGAATTGTATCGTTGGATGCCACCAAAACCTCTTAACTTCAGCTAAATTCAAATTAAAGTTACGAGATTTTGGTGATCATCCGACGATATGTTGTATGGATGCAATGTCTGTTGCGCAAAAGAAAATATTAGGAAATAGAAAACAGTTCAGAAAACAATTCAATGTTTCAACCCTTGTAATTCTGGAAAAGGGATTGGTGTGGAATTGTGTATGGCAGAGAAATTTAGCCTTTACCGATTTCATTGTTGTTTCTGAATCTGGGTCATTCTACATTACTATATCGCATTAAAGAATTCTTTTTTACGGACGAACAGCTTTAAAAATGGAAAGACGGACAAAATACCCCCGTTCTACAGATGTTTGGGTATAGATTTTTTGTAAAAAAAATCCGTATAAGTTTTGTTTTAATGTTTTTCATTCATTTGACTCGAAGCAAGGGGCATTTTATTATTTAACTACCCGTATACAGTTTATTCCAGTTCCTTTATATTCTGTAGATTTCATCGTCTAGATCTTGTTAGTTCAAGTACAGTAGTTTCGGTGGAAGTCTTATTAATGTCCGAATCTTTCAACACATGGACATACAAAGTTTGTAAGAAGGCAATTTTCTCTGTATCTACAAACGCAACAGATACGAAGCTACATCATCATACTGAACCAGCATCATAGTCTCTTCATGGATTCAGTCTTTCAGGGTAGCAAAGCGCCTGTCGATATGGCGATACTTCCTTCTCTTCAGATGTCTTGTTCCTCCGACATGGCGTCGGACCAACCTATGGAAATCTTCGTCTGTCTTTCTCCACGAGGAAGGTATCACCAGCGTCTGTATAAAAAAGAAAAAGTTTTCGGTGCCTAGTCATTTTCTACGCCTTGCGTAATCAAACGACTTTACACTTTAACCCCCGATCATTGAGATGTAAGTCTGCTGTCAACACACGGCGCCCATGGCAGCCACAGCGCATTGGCTTACAGCTCTCACAGGTACCCATTTATACACCTGGGTGGAGAGGAGCAATGTTGAGTAAGTTTTTGCTCAGAAAAATTCCCGGGGTGCTGGCGGATTTCAAACCCGGGACCCTCCGATCCCGAGTTCCTACCAGTAGACCACGGAGCTCCACGAAGTTGTCTGTGTAGTTTCTGTTCTGGTTCAGTATTAAGTTTAAGCTGTGGCCATGACTTGTCCGTGGTTCTAAAGATAGCTGATTTATGATTTATTTCAGGTTTCGTGTTTTATTTCACGCCAGAATTACAGATTTAAAACAAATACACGTTGAATTTAATTTGAACCTAACGATATTCACACATTTTCCCGTACCCACTTCTTCCCACCAGGTAAATGGTATCATTGGATTTTCAAATGTGGGAGAATCGGGAAGACACCGTGTGGTAGTCCTGGTGTAAGAATTACCGGGAATCCATGATAGTTACTCCAGCCGCCGCGATATGTCTAAAATACTGTTAAAAGTTGCGTTAAACCCTCATTCAATAAAACGATACACACCTCGAAATGTACGCATAGTCAAGTAAGATCCCAACTGTGCATCTTTGCCAATTAAACACTTTATATCATTATTGCATAAGGCTATTTTTGTATGAAGGTTACCTACGTTCTTCCTCCCTATTTTGTTTGGCTATTTTCGAAGAAATGTCGATATATCGATATACCAAGATCTTTGGACCTACGATTTCATACAGTTTTAGAGGACTTGTGCATGTACCTCTTTTTCGAATACATTTTTAAGTTGGAATGCGGAGCAAAATGAACACAAGACAATTTCATTTCGGGTTTTTTGATAACACATACCACGTGATCTCTTAGATATGAATACACCTCGGGCTACTTCTCATCTCAACTTGCCACGGAAAAACAGCTAGTTGTAGCCAAAACAATAATATGACACATGTAAAGGATGATATAATAATTCGTTTAGAGACTTCTAAACATGCTTTAGTTTGCTTTAAATTATTGAAAAATAAAGGTGATAATCAGCGCAGTAATTTGTTTTTTGTGATTCGCCGTCCCGTGTTTGGTAATCACGTGATCTCAACTGACATGTGATAGTCATGTGACCATAGAAAGGCAATGTTTACAAATATGGCTCAGGTCGCAAATGCATTTTTACAATAATCACACCGAACAGTGCTTTAAAACATTCTAGAACGAATAAGGGGGATCATAGGCATCAAGCAAACGCGAGTATTGTTGGATTTACAGCTCAATAAAAATTAAATAGATGCAAAACGAAAGTAGAAGATTTTGAAAATTAGAATGTAAACAGGTTAACTTCCGGTTTCTACTTATTTACTAAATAATTACGCTTTATTATGTCGTTATTTACAAGTTTAAATCAATAATAACACATCAAACCTTTAACAAGTATCATCTAGCTTTCAGCTTGGTCCCTTTTACTTAAGATTTTTTACGGTTCTAATAACGAATGAGGAAATCGGGCGATAACAGGGCGCCGAAGATAAGTTGATACTATCTTCATCATATTATAGGAAATTTTAGGAAAAAGGCAAAACTACCATGTGCATACAATAACGTTACGTCTTTTTTTTTTTTTTTTTTTTTTTCCTCTTTTGAATGTTACTCACAACTCACAACGCTTTAAATATTTTTTTTTCTTAAGTCTTAACCGGTATTTCAAATCGATCACCCTGAAACAAGTTTCCGCGCATTTCCGCGAATTTCTACGTATACTCATAAACTTGAAGTGAAAATCTGCGTGATTTTAGTATGATCGTTCCAGAATTGGCCGAGTTGGGGGTCAAATAATCATCTAGGTCATTAATTTCTTACTGTAGAAGCTGTTATTCTCTGTTTTCAAGATTTTAAAAGGGGTTCACGTATTACAGATGATCAAATGAGAATGTTATGCTTGATAATTCTAATTTTGCTGTGCGTGACACGAGCTTATAACCCATTTTAACACGGTAATGTTTTCAAGACCAGTCCAAATTCAAAGAAGTAACAGACGACAATTGTAAGTTGATGAAATCTTTAAAATCCTGGTCTTTTTTTAACAGAAAACATTGTGGATAATGAAGAAATTGCTTGTAACTAGCAATTTCTTCTTTTTCCACAATGTTTTCCAAACCTTTCATAATGAGGGTCATTTAAAAGCGTCACTGTCTCGGAATGGTTTAAGACAATGCTAGTTTTTGATTTCTGTATGTTGGTTTATGTTTCTGTGCGTTATTTACGTACATATGTACACGAATGGGAATGCTGTTTTAAGTTTAAAGGAGGGAGGCTTACTCGGAAAGTAATAAATGAATTTGAACCGAATACCACAGTTATGACCCTTTCAGCGCATTCCAACTTCTCAGTACTTTCAGTCCTTTGATTGCATCTGCTACCAAGCACCTGAGACCGAACGCTAAGTACCAAGGGGTAGGGCTCTTGTTACAGATAAATTGCAAGTGGATGGTCGAAATTTTAATTAGTTTCTAAACATATAAATACATTCGTACAGTTAGAACAGCAAATATATCCGTCGGTGTAAAACGTCATTTCGCCGGATATTGTTTTCTGTTGGAAATCGCCTTTCAAACGTAGTTCATAAGTTCATACGTCACTCTAACTGCGGAATCAACACGTTTGTCTAACTGGAGATTTGAAGGATGCGCCTGCCAAAATAGGACATTTTAGACTTGATATTAGTGCTTATTCGCTTTTGCTAGTGGCTTTAGGGATCTTTTTTGTAAACTGAATATGGGCGGCTTATCAGAAAACCATTACAAAAACACAGGTTTAAAACTGGTCTAGTTCAAGAAAGTTACAGACGAGGATGAAAAGTGCGTTTTAACTAAAGAATAAGTGTTCGACGGAATATCAAGCATTGTTATAAAAAGACAATCTCTTGTTATTCTCATTTTTTATTTGTTTATTTCCTTTTTTTTAGTATTATTATTATTTGTTTATTTTTCCACAATTTATTCCAAAGCTTATTTCACAGAGTAATTAGGATAGAGGTATATAGATGACCAGAAATTAATTCTTGGACAAGAGACCTTTAAATACCACCGATTTAAGAATTGATCCATCACAGTAATCAAAAAATAAATCGATCAATCAAATCTTTCATCTGGACTGGAAGTGAAATTTGGATTCAAACGTTGGTCGACATTTTTCTTTTTCTTTAAAAATCTTCTCTTCCAAAACCAGCGGGCCAATCAAGCTGTAAATGTGCAGAAATTTTACTTGTGAAGCTCTACAAAAATTTCATTCCGTGGAAAACTGTGGTATTTGAAAATTTGAAACTTTAGTAAATCTTTTGGATTTCTTTTTTTAGAAACTACCTGGCTAAGGGAATTCATATTTCATTTATATCAAAATCGCATTGTTCTCTAGCAAGTTTTCAAAAATTCAACAGTATAACCAGATTATACTCTACCATGTTTGTTAAAATTAAAGCCCTGGGATAAAACGTGGCCCTGCCCCAGACGTCCAAATTTTAGAAAACCGCTCAGTTAGAGAAAATTCATAAGTCTTTCTCCTTCTGAAATATAAGGTGTAGGACATCATAGTAGGCCTGTAGCATTACTAAATGTTTTTTTGCTATGTACTTAAAACTATGTCTTTTGGGTCCGAAATAGATCTTTCCCGGGGGTCCAATATTTGGAAGATTACTCAATTTGAGCAAGATAGAAAATGTTTTCTTTTTAACTACAAGTCATATGGAATGATACATAACCCGCTATTCATCTTCAAGTTTCGTTTGAATTACTTCCGAATTACAACCTAAGGGGCTAAAAGAACATTGCCTAGGGGGCTCATGTTTGGAAAAACGCTATACATTGAAGCAAGCTTAAAAGTCATCTAAACTATGCGGCCTAGGGCATTCATATTTGATATTCACCGTAACCAGACAGTTTTGTATTATAAATTATACGCATGGGATGAGAAACAGTTTAAAATCTTGTTGTTAAAATAACTTGGCTCCAGTTGCAAATTCTTTATAATACCAAAAAGCACTTTAACTAACAGATAATTCATTAGAACAATTTAGGACCGTCATGGTCTTCTTGTTTGATGTAGCGAACGATATGTAATTACCCCCTTTATCCCATTACCAGAGGAGAAAACTTTACACCCATCCAAATTGAAAGGGATTCAGACGACAATTTCAATTTTACGAAAATCTTATTTATTCATTTATATATTGTCGTTTTGTTTCGTTTTTCAACTTTCTTGGTAGAAAACATTTTGTAATATGAAGAAATTGCTTGTTTCAAACAATTTCTTCATTTTATACAATGTTATCCAAAATGTGTTTCTTGAGGGGCGTCAAAAAGCGTGTTTATTTGGAAATGTTCTTTCAATAGATTTTCTTTTTACTAAGAGTTTTTAGGTGTTTCGTATTTCGGGTCAGACAATGTTAATGAAGTTGTAGAATATTTTGAATGATTTGAGTAAGTGATTTAAGAAATGAAGAGATAGATAGATATTCTTTATTACCTCCAGAATGAAGATAATACAACTAATTACACGTACAAACAAACAATTAACATAAACCTAGATCAAAGGGATTAAATGTAACACACACACTATACACGCACAAACAATTAACATGTTAACAAAGAACGTAAATATACAAATATACTATTGATGGATGGATGGATGGATGGATGGATGGATGGATGGATGGATGGATGGGTGGGTGGGTGGATGGATGGATGGATGGATGGATGGATGGATGGATGGATGGATGGATGGATGGATGGATGGATGGATGGATGGATGGATGGATGGATGGATGGATGGATGGATGGATGGATGGATGGATGCTTATGAATATATATTTGTGATTAGGTTTTCGTTTCATAGCTGTATGGAAACAAAAAATCTTTCCATCTCATAGACCATGATTTAATGGCATGGGGCGAAAATAGCAAATATTCAACAAACATTGGTTAATTTTATAATGGAACTTTTTTGAGGGCAAGTATACAAAATAGCTGGGTGCTCAAAACTTCGTTCATGGAAGTATGAATTTGATAGACGAAACCAAAAAATAAATTATTTGAATATTAATGGGATGGTGTATGGTGATTTTGAATGAAATATCGTGTGGTGAGCGTCATTTCATGATGTTCTTGTCTGTACTCAACGAGGACTGGAGTATAAAAATATAGCATGTAATTCTGACATTCTGCTTATTTAGTTCTACTCTGTCCTGTTATCCAACTTACCCCATTCTGCTATTCTACAAATCCGCTAACTTCATTCTGCTAATCTACAATTCTCTCCTTCTGCTAACTTCATTCTGCTAATCTACTATTCTCTCCTTTGGCTAACTTCATTCTGCTAATCTACTATTCTCTCCTTCGGCTAACTTCATTCTGCTAATCTACTATTCTCTCCTTCGGCTTACTTCATTCTGCTAATCTACTATTCTCTCCTTTGGCTATCTTTATTCTCCTAATCTACTATTCTCTCCTTCGGCTAACTTCATTCTGCTAATCTACTATTCTCTCCTTCGGCTAACTTCATTCTGCTAATCTACTATTCTCTCCTTCGGCTAACTTCATTCTGCTAATCTACTTTTCTCTCCTTTGGCTAACTTCATTCTGCTAATCTACTATTTTCTCCTTCGGCTAACTTTATTCTGCTAATCTACTATTCTCTCCTTCGGCTTATTTCATTCTGCTAATCTACTTTTCTGCTTGTCTTTTATCTGTTCATTCCATTCTTTTGGTCTGCTATTCAGGTAATTATGTTCACTATCACTGCCATTTGCTAGTCTGTAATCCTGCGAGAGTGCTAGCGTCAAATTTTTCAGCTGTTCACAGTTTCATTCTGCTATCCTTTCATTCCGCTAAATTCCTCCCGTAATTTTGTCTTTCTGCTAACTTCTGTATGCCTTCCTGTCATTTTGCTATCTAAGTGGACATTTATTCCTCCATATTTTTTTTCACGTGCATAAATGGTATTTCATAGCCTCAAACAAATATGGCAAGTCAAATTTGATGTTGTCTGATAAAGGACTAAAACCTGCTTCATATTTGATCTAGTCATCATGTCATGGTTTGTCGACCTACAATTTAACCCTTTCCTTTACAAACCCGGGATTTGACGTAGCTGTACTTTTGTATTTTAGAAAAGATTGTGGAAAAAGAAGAAATTGCTTGTAACAATCAATTTCTTCTTTTCCCACAATATGTTCTACCACATCGAATGGGTTCATTTCAAATTGTGTCCACTTATAATTGTCCTTCTGCAACCTCTCTCAATTTTGACGCATATCGGCGTTATAGTTACATTTATATGATGAAATTTAACTCCCATTGTTGTTGTTGTCGTGGTTGTTGTTAGTTGAGTTATCGTTGTTATCGCCAACCAACCGTACATGTTTTACATTAAGAAATGTGTAGAAAAGAGAACTTGCTTGTTGTTAGATAAATTTCATTTTAAAGTGTATTCTATTTTAGGTATGCCCATTTTTGCCATTTGTATCCATCTGCAACCGTTTAGAATCTGGAAAAGGGTTTAAACGTGACAGATACCGAACCTAGTCATTAATGTCCAGTATTTGATCTATTATTCCTCCAGAACTAATGCCAGATGATGCCCTGGAAATAAGCACGTTCTCGTCTTATTAGAGAATAGTCCATAATGTCACATAATCATTGAAATTATCAAATAGAAGACAGCATTTTAGACTGATCCAAATTGAAAGACAATGCGGAGAAAAATTCAAGTTGGTAATATCTTTAAAATCTTTGTCTTTTTGTGTAGAAAACATAGTAGGAAAGGAAGGAGATGCTTATTACGGGCAGTTTCTTTATTTTCAATTATTTTCCCAAACTTTTTTCCAGAGGGCCGTAAAACGCATGTTTTGTGTTGAAATAATTAATACGCCTGATCATTTTGTCAGTTATTTTCCATACTTTCCTTACTTGCCATATCGTTCCATAAAGAGTATATAACCTTTATTTCCTCCGAAATTCAAAGATTGATACAAAGAATATACCGATAACTACACAATTGACCAATCGCTGGCCCCGCCAACTGACTTGCAGAAGCTGCAGTAGTGACGTTTAACCCATTCCCACACAAGCCCTCTTTTTTACGCCCTCGAGAAAAAAGCTTTGGAAAGCATTGTGGAAAATAAAGAAATTGCTTGTATCAAGCAATTTCTTCATTTTCCACAATGTTTTCTATCCAAAAAGACGAAACAATTCAAAATTCCATCAACTTGAAATTGTCGCCTGCAGCTTCTTTCAATTTGGACCAGTCTAAAATTTGGTTGTGTGGGAATGGGTTAAGTCGCCAAACCAGCAAAAGCGTTAACAAAAATGGAGGTCAATGTCGGAGTTTTAAACTCATTTCTAGTCTAAACGGGTGATTTCATTTGTCGACTTGTTTGTTGATTGACAGTCACGATTGGTCAATTTAGACTTAATCCTCTTTATTACGACAATTTCTAAAACAAAAAAATCAGTACTATAAGGCAATTACTGGCATTTGTGTAAGGTTAACCCATTCTCAAACGACAAAGAAGCTGTTGATGGCAATTTCAGTTTGATGGAATTTTGAATTTTGTCGACTTGTTGATTAAAAAACATTGTGAATAATGAAGAAATTGTTTTACAATGTTTTCCAAAGCTTTTTTCTTAGTGGACGTAAAAAAGGAGACTAGTATGGGATTGTGTTAAGTATGATCAACATTTGATAAAAAGAGTACCGCATGTTCAAGTGCTAGACCGGTACCGCCGTCGACTTTACCAAAGCCGACAGGTAGATCCCAAACGACTGCATATAGAGATTGGCTGATGGGCATTTGATGACGTATACCCAAACATCGAATCTGATTGGCTGGTTCATTGTTTGTAAACAATATGGCTGAAGCGGAACGCGGAGTACCTTATATATTTTACATGAAAAGGATAACATTCAATGGTTTTTCTCGCACACAAGTTCGATTGATCATGTGAAGATCTTTTAACATTATAACTGAATGCTTTAAAACTACAAAAGTAGGATTTTTATCGTACTGGATAGAAAGCCCGCGGCGTGTCAAAATTTTTCAACAAAATTAGCTGCGCATGCGTAAGCCTCGTTTTCGAATCTATTAAGGAAAAAAACCTAATGGGCCAGGCTTTCCGTGTATGTACCGAAAATCGGTGTATACCTGTCGGCTTTTTTGTTAAAGTCGACAGTGGTACCAGTCTAGTTCAAGTGCTTGATACTGGGTCGAAAAAGGGGCATAATTCGTTCGAAAATGTATTTAGAGCTATCCCCCATTTTACATATTCATCGAATTTGAAGGTGAACGTATATTCCCAGTTTCAAGTATATGTGTTCAGTAGCAATACCTCGGTTTTTCTCAAAAAACAGCCGAGCTAAAATTACATCAAGAACGTAATCGATCTTTGTTTAGAAAAAATATTCGGCCGAGCTAAATATGAAAAAATAAAGAAAAGAAAGTCCGAAATAAATTATGATTACTTGGCGCAATCCATTTTAGAGATGTAGAGAATATTTTATATTTATATTTGATGTATGAAACGAAAAACCTTATCAACCTGTATGAATATCATTATTATAGTTTTGTCGTGTGTATTAAACCCTCTTACATTACAGTTGAATATGAAAAAAAGATAACTTACCAATTCCAACACAATAACGCCTTTTGATGCCCGTCAAGAAAAGCAATTAGGAAAACATTGTGTAATATGAAGAAATTGCTTGTAACAAGCAATTTCTTCATTTTCCATGATGTTTTCTACCTAAAAAGTTAACAAAATCAAACTTTCATCAGCATTAAATTGTCGTCTGCAACTACTTTCAATTTAGACCAATCTAAGATTTTGCCGTCTGGTAAAACGTTAATAGCTTTATTGCCTGCGAATGTTTGTAGCATCAAATACTTGAATTATATAACTATCACCTTTGTAAACATTGCTTTCATACCACTTACTCATCGACATTTGACACCAAAACCTCGTATCTACAGATTTATTCAAGCTGTAGTTACGAGGTTTGAGTCGCCCTCTACAATAAAACATGGATGTGTAACTAGGGACGTCATGTGTTTGTATTTTCAAGAATTGTGTCTCCAACAAAGTGCTAATAACTAACGCCTAGTAACGGTTCCCTAGTGTTTTTCTTCGACAAGTTTGAATGAAACTAAGCGCTTAAGTTCTGTGAAAATTCTCTTCGCTTCGAAAATCGTGTTTGATTCTTCTTGTGCACCAGAACATTAATGAAGTAAAACGCTGTCGTTTGATTTTCATATTGACCGACGATGGAAGAAGCGTTACAAAGGTTGTTAAATTACATCAAAAGGGTCAAAAATGGCCCCGCCCGAGAGCCCCAAGTTTGGAAAACGCTAAACAAAAGCAATTTGAAAAGTAGTTTCCTCTTAACCGATTACCGGAAGCCAAGATTTTAAACTGAACTCAGTAATCCAAATTCGATTGAAATTGTAGCTTTTAGGGTAGAAAAATGTTGAAAAAGGAGAAATCGCTTGTAATAAGCAAGTGGTCTTTTTTTACACAATATTTTTCAAACCTACTTTTCTTTACGGTAGTAAAATACGGGATTGTTTGGTAATGGATTCAACTATAAAGCCTAAGGCATTGCCAAGTAGCAATGCTCTATGGTTTTGTACCAGGCACAAAATCTCATATTTGTTCTATTAATTTCGCTCCAATAGCATCTATTTTTTTACAAGAAAAAGTTTATCAGAAGTTGTCTCAGGTTAGCGATTTAGGTTTATTATGGTCCCCTTGTTTATTTTTTGCGATCCGTTAGAAGGTCTTACGCTGAAAAAAAATCTTATACGTATTCACATGTTAAATGAAAACTAATGGATATATTGGAGAAAAGATAAGATTATCAGTGATTCCATGTTAAACTTTTTTTCACAAATTGTGAAAGAATGTGTTTTTCCGAATGAGATAAAGCAAGAGATAATATCATGAAAGGATTCAAAAAGGAGAATTTCAAAAAATCTCGCTGGTATATAAACAATCTCCTTGGAAATAATATAGGCTGCGACTCGATATCGAAGGAACCATCGAGTTATTACTGACAAAGAAAATTCAATGAGATATGTATCTAACATACACAATAAATCACACAATAAAACGACCTTATTTTGACATTGTTTGTGTTTATATATATGATCTATATATATCCCTTGAAGAGAACTGCAAACTTCGGCACTTGTCGCCTGGTGTTTTGTTAGTATAAGTGGAAACATTAAGGACAATGTATAATTGAGGGGTTACGACTGTCAATCAAAGAATCAATCGACTAATGAAATCATTCATTTAGATCGTAAACGAACTTTAAATCCAACTTTGGGCGACATTTATGTGAAGTATTATATCTAGTTTGGTGACTTAAACGTCGTAACTACAGCTTTTTCAAGCTGTAGTTTCGGCGTTTAGAACGCCAACCAAATATTGTATTTTTGTAACATATTCCTGTCCAAAGATTTAGCAAAATATCACTGTTACAGCGGCTTTTGGACAGATAGTTAAATTTCTCTTCTTTCTCCCCTCCCTCCCTCCCTCCCTCTCTCTCTCTCTCTCTCTCTCTTTCGCTCGCTCTCTTTTGCTCTCTTTCGCTCTCTCTCTCTCTCTCTCTCTCTCTCTCTCTCTCTCTCTCTCTCTCTCTCTCTCTCTCTCTCTCTCTCTCCCCTCTCTTTCTCTTCTGTCTCCCTCTTTCGCTCTCGCTCTCTTTCGACCTCTCTCTCTCTCTCTCTTTCGCTCTCTCTCTCTTTATCTCTTTCGCTCTCCCTCTCTCTCTCTCTCTCTCTCTCTCTCTCTCTCTCTCTCTCTCTCTCTCTCTCTCTCTCTCTCTCTCTCTCTCTCTCTCTCTCTCTCTCTCTCACCCCCTCTCTCTCTCTCACTTTAAAAAAATGTTTCGCCAAATTAGTCAAGGAATTAAACCCATCGGTCAAACACGTTACCTGTCCGCTGTCCGTTGCAGCAAATTGCCTTATTTGTGGTTTCCATGAAGTACCAATTACACCAAAGGTTTCGCTAGCAAGTCAGTCGTTATCGACATTGCCGAAAGACTAACGGCCTCTTCCGATGGATTACGATGTACTGCATTAATTTGAATTCAGAGTGAATTTAGTACATTTAGCACGAAGAAAGACATTCATTGTGAACGTAACATTAATAACTATCTGAAAAGCAGATATCTTTGCTATATCAAATTTTCATGAAATTCTGTTGAAGAGCCGCTTTAATATCGAAGTGAAACTTTGTGTCGGAGTCAGTGGGTTCGGCCAGCGGAGTCAATTGGTGGTGCCAGGGATCCGATAACTTGAACCAGTGCGTGATATTACCAGTAGTTTCACGTGGGAGTCAAGTAAACAATCAGATAGGCCCGTGTAATCTCACAGCCTGATAAGACTCTTCAATATAAGGTCTGTGAATAAGCACCGTCTCAAAATGTCTTTTTGTGCGATCGGCGAATGTTCAAAATAGTACATGTAATGTCCAGTGTACACAAATGTCTAACGAGTATATAACAGAATTTCAAGTTCTTTTTCGATCCTTTTTGAATGAATAAGTACTTTTGATTATAAAAGAGGTTAAAACCGAAGACCAGAGGGCTGTTGACATGACATTGTATCCATCATGCGTCCGTTCGTCAGTAAATTTTTATTTACAGATCCTCTCCCTAGAAACGGCTGGCAGGAATTTAAAAAATTCACATGAATTATCATTTGTTGATACTGAATCATTTTCAGAAATATTCGGATAGATCTAAGGTGAAGGTCAAACTCAACGTTAAACATCAAAATTGAGTATGTCCGGAGCATAGCTCCTAAAGTTATGAATAAAGATGAATTTCTAAAATAACTTTATTCAACTATTCTCTATAATGAGTAAATTTGCAATCTAAAACAAATTTTCAGATAGACCCAAGGTTAAGGTCACAGTTCGAGGTCAAGCGTTAATTATGGCATATCCAGAGCATAGCTCCTTCAATTATGGATGGATCACGGATTAACTTTGCACAAGAATCATGAGTCGATGTGCTATTTTAAAGAAATATTCAGATAGCTGCAAGGTCAAGACACAGCTGAAGGTCGAACGTTAAAATTAAGCATGCAAAAAAATAGCTCTTTCAATTATGGATGGTTTTAGAAATAACCTTACACAATTGTTCACTATCATGATCAGATGTAACATTTGAAACGTATTTTCAGATAGCTTTAAGGTCAAGGTCACAGCTAAAGGTCGATCGTTAAAATAAAGCATTCTGGAGAAGGCCGAGCATTTCTGCCAGTCCGTCCGTCGGAACCCTTTTCTGCGTTTGTTTTATATTTTTCCTTTTGAGTCAGGGCCATATTCGGGAGTATAATCCGTCTTTGAATGCTCTTTTTTTCTGTTTTGTTTTGTTTTGTTGTTGTTGTTGTTGTTGCTGTTGTATGTGATATAAAGACGCTTTTCTCGGCGTTTACTTTTTGTTTAAATTTGACGATATATCCTAGATAAACAATTTCAAAAGATCCGAAAACCTGCCAAAATGACAACAGAAAAGAATAACCATATTTTTGATTTACAGAATTCTAAAAAAAAAAGACATTTATCTTAAAACATGGCAAAGTATGAACTGATATTTTTGTTGTTGTGTGTTTGTTGTTGTTGTTTGAGTTTTGTTACATTAATTCATTCACAGACGACAAAGTTTTAAGCAATGCTTTAGACCAGTACAAATCCAAAGAAGTAGCAGATTGTAATTTATAGTTGACGATTTTATTAAATCTGTAAAATTGGGCACGATATCATCGCGGATAATCAAGAAAATGCTGGTGACATGCAATTTCTTCATTTTACACAATGTTTTCCAAAGAAAGGTAATGCTTTAGAGAATACTGCTAGGTAATATGCATTCTTTAACAGTCTTTACAGTCTTCGATTTAAAGATCCCTACGGTTTATTCCGAACAATCTTTATCATACACACAGCACAGTGTCATAGTGAAATCCTTTCATTCTTTCTCTAATAACCCATTCCATCACTATCAGCTTCTTTCAAATTGGACCAGTCTAAAATTTTGTAATCTGACAATGAATTAATGAATAATGATATAGACACTCCTCTTTTACTTACCTTGCAGACCATTTTCTGTCTCTGGAAGTAAGTACCTCCCAATCTTAAACTTTTTAATACCAAATAGAAAAAGGTCCCAGGTCCTGCAAGAAATGAGATAACTGCTCAGTCACTAACCTGCCCACTTACTTCATTGGCCCCGCCCATTGACAGTCGTGTTGGAATAGGTTGACCATTTAGGCAGATTTTCCTGGATAGGGGATAAACAGGCGTACAGATTGACGCACGAACATATATACCATAAGCGGGCTTGACAAGATTGATTGATTGGGATTTAACGCCACTTTCAACAGTATTTCAGTCATATCGCGGCGGCTGGCGCACCTGATAATGGAGTCTTTGTATTTCTCACACCAGTAATACCATTACACCCTTTCCTAGCCTCCAGCTGCTATTCTACTTAGGCTTTACGATTATCAACCAATTGGTGAAAGACAAATGTCGGAAAGAATATGAGCCGTGGCCGGGGATCGAACAAATGATATACCATGATTAAAGATTGGGAGTCTGGTGCGCTACCGACAGCGATATGACGGGGGCTAGACAAGAAGAGACCAGTTTGTTCTGACTCAGTGAAGAAACTTCAGCGAAATCACTCTCAATGCAGTATCTGGTGATTCTTGTACCTCATTCGATAAACATTCTACTTAACTAATGCCAGATGATGCCAGAAAAATAAACAAGTTCTCTTTTCATTGGAGATTTGCCTATAACGCCACGATTATATTTCTAATTAAGAAATACTTATACCTAATTTCTACAAAATAGTCATTTCTTTTAGTTTTTAATTCATGGGTCGAAAAAACACGTCTTTGAAGCGAAACGATTTTCAGGTAGCTTTACAACATTTACACATCCTATTAAATGCACAATATTAAGTGAATTCCCGACTTATGGTTGTATAACTAGAAACGAAACTGAGCCAACCGACATATCGTATTTCTTGTCATGGTTGTAGAACAATATTATTTCATTTAAAATTGGACTCCCTTAACCCTTTCCTACTTTGAAAATTTTTAGTTCTGTCCAAATTCAAAGGATTTGCAGACAAAAATTGGATTTTATTTGAATAATAACATTTCAGCAGGCCAGAAAATATTGTGGAAATAGAAGACATTGCCTGTAACATGAAATTTCTTCTTTTTCTGCAATGTTTTCTCACTTATAAAATCACAGGGACGTAAAAACCAGGGATTGAACAGGAAAAGCAACCCTGATTACATATTTTCAGAATCACTGAATGATCGCTTTTTTTTGTCGCAATCCTGGAGTCGAGAGTTCGGTACCAACTAAGCCAATGTTTTCCCTGGCATTTGACAAAAGTTCACGCGACATTTGCCTCTCAGTTAACCACGTGTGACAAGTAGCGCGCCTAAATTTGAAGAGCAGCCCGAGTCTTGGATAAAATGTTTGTGGTTGCATTGATGTGATAAATGACACAAGGCCATGGCTAGGTTCACCAGTCTACGGGATAACACTGAAACACCGTTGAAAGTGGAGATAAATCCATTAACAGACGGCAAATTTTTTGACTGGTCAAATTGAAAGAAGTTGCAGACGACAATTCTTAATTGATTAACTTCTAGATTTTTCAATTTCTGGGTAAAAAACATTGCAAACAATTTCTTCATTTTCAACAATGTTTTCCCATTTTTTTTTTTTTTTTTTTTTTTCTTGTGGCGTCAAAAAATGGAAATGGATTAATCCACATGATGAATTGATCAACCATTTTCGCTTGACGAAATGTGTTTCTAGAAAATAATTTCGTTCTGTAAATCAACAAAATCTTGCACATTAGAACTATCAAGGGGATAGAACTAAACACGAATGAAAATTGAAGAGAAGTTTCTAATTTTGTTTCTAAGGAACATATATAGAATATTTCTTTGGCTGCGTTCTACCAAAGTTGTTTGAATAATTAACTCCGACTAAAGCAAGGCTCTAGTTTCCATAGAAACAGAGATTGACTCATCAACACTGTTCTAGCAAATCATAAGGTCAAGAGACAGGATATTTCCCATCTGGTGACCCTCTACACTAGCTATTAAAAGTATGCTTTTTGGTGTCATTCGGGCTCACCTCTGACACACTATATTTTACATTGAAACAAAGAAGAAACACTTTAAAGACTCATCTTGGCATGGTTGCGTATGGGCGTATAGATTTGAAAGTTTTCATGGTCCATCACCTGATAGTCTTATACTAAAATGTTAAAAACAAAGCAATGCTGGGATTGTTTTGGCCCTGTCCGGAAACAAATTAATGTACTTAGTAACAAAGGAGATGTGTAACCTATTCACAGACAATTTTATTTTAGTCCAGTCCAAATTCATAGAAGATGCAGACGACCAATCCAAATTGATTTAATCTTTAAAAGTCTTTGTCTTTTGGGTTTGAAAACATTGTGGATAATGAAGAAATTGCTTTTAATAAGCAATTTCTTCATTTTCCACAATGTTTTCCAAAGGTTTCATATTTAGGGGCGTTTAAAATGCGCCATTATCTACTGACAAACTATAAAGGTTTAAAGGTTTGATATCTTGCATGTGATACCACCTGCTGATCCCCCTAGGGAAGATGTTAAAATAAAGCTCCTATGTTTTCAATTTACCAATCGCGGCTGCCGATCAAGGAATAAACCGACCAATCAAATCATCTATTCAGCCCGACCCTGAGCTTATCAACTCCTGAATTGGCCGCCATTTTTGTTTACCATTATTGTTGGTTTGACGACTTAAACGTCGTAACTACAGCCTATTCAAGTTGTAATAACGATGTTTATGTCACCAACCAACAATTTTACTTTTTTGTTACATGCTACTGGCCATTAACTTTGCAAAACAACGCTGTTAAAAATCGAAGTCGAACTTCCTGTTGGAGTTAATGGGTGGGGCCTAGGTAGTCAGTGGGCGGGGCCAGCGATTGGTCAATTTCATCTCTACTCGGGCGCATTCTATTCTCCATAGGAACGAAGAAGGAGATCCTGACAGGTACAACTTCTGAACAGTTAGGCCAAACGAGCATACCCAACTGACCTACAGCTTGAAGGGCTCGATTGGTTTCAGGGTAAAATATCCGTTTAACCAAAGATACCCTTTTCTCAGTAGTTTACCGAAATTTTGTCGTAACTTCAAGCTGTAGTCATGTTATTTTGGTCTAAAGCTGACGAAATATCAGTGTTTAAATACCAATTGCCTCTTCTTCAATTGACCAGCTGACCAATTGACCAATTGACCCCGCCTACTTACTCCATTTGCCACGCCTATCGACTCCAACAGGAAGTCTAGATTCGATTTTAAACGGCGTTTTTTTTTACAATTTATGGCAAGTAGTGTGTAATAAAAGGTAAAGTAGTTGGTTGGCGACCTAAATGTCGTAACTACAGCTTGAAAAAGTTGTAGTTACGATGTTTAAGTCACTTAACCAACAAAATGGGTTACAAAATGGCGGCAGATATTAGAGTCCAAAATCATTTCTGGTTTAAATGAATGATTTCATTGGTCGGTTGTTTATTTGATTGACAGCCGCGATTGATCAATTAAGACCAGTTTAAAACATTGTCGTCTGGTTAAAAATACAATGCAAGAAAATGGACTGAGCATCTATGTATTTGTAGAAGAAAATTATCACATTAGCCCTTAACTTTTCAATCCCTGGCTTTATGTCCCTGTGATTTTATAACTGAGAAAATATTGTGAAAAAGAAGAAATTGCTAGAGACAAGCAATTTCTTCTTTTTTTTTTTCAATGTTTTCTACCCTGCTATATGGTTATATTTCAAATTAAATCTATTTTAAATTTTCGTCTGCATATCCCTTGAATTTGGACAGGTCTTAATTTTGAAAAAAAAAACATGAAAGTGATAAATCTAGATTAGGGATCGAATGTTAATTCCAGAACATTGCGCAGAACAGTCTATAAGCACATTAATGCATGACTCGATAACTATGACATTATTTGTCCTATCATCACTGCTGTGATTCGACCTACATAATATCTATATATTGCAGTCTATCACATGAAGTACAATATAGCTAATAACCGACATAGTTCGAGATAGATATTCTAGACATTACTTTGCCGTTTATCTTCCTTAGCCTTACTCGCGAGTTGTGAATGCAATATTGTTCTAAATGTCAATACGTTGTATAGATATTTAGGATAATATTGCATTCACAGGGTATCGTGGTGTTGGTTCACCTCCTCGAGACGATTCTAATATGTACCAACAACACAGAGTTGGTAAAAGAATTATACACTTCTTATATTAGTTCTTATGCAGTGCTTATTTTAACACATTCCCACAAAATCCTCCCTTTTACGCCCCTCAAGAGAAAAACTTTGGAAAACGTTGTGGAAGATGAAGAAATTGCTTGTATAAACCAATTTCGTCATTATCCAAAATGTTTCCTACCCATAAAGATGAGAGAAATTAAAATTCCGTTTACTAGAAATTGTCGTCTGTAGCTTTTTCGAATTTGGACCAGTCTAATATTCTATCTTGTGGGAATGGGTTAATGGAAACTGGCCTCTGTATCCGGACTATCTACCGCCCAGTGTTAGCAATGCTATGGAAGATGATAACTGATAAAGCGTTCTACTAGAGGCGGCAGTGTTGATGTTATTATTGATGTTGTTAGCATGATATATCGCTAGGAAATGTGTCCATTCTTTATATATTATGGCGTTATTTGGGGATTAATATTTTCATTAGGTAAGTAATGGGTTAAACGACATTTTTCGTTCCTAACAAGTCTTTTATTATTATTCTTATCATGATTATGGATTTCTATTCTATTCTAATAACTCAACACGCTCCCTTCCTTCCTATTTGTTTGTTTGTTTTTGTTTGTTTGTTGATGTTGCTGCTACTGTTAATCTTTGACGGCAGTTGTTTGCTCTCTTTTTTTAAGAGGGGGGGGTCAGAACTTCTTTTTTAATTTTTTTTTTCCATTTTACTTTTTATATATTTGTTTCTAAGGGGGAGGGGGTTAAAAAATATTGTTTTTTATTCTATTTTATTCTAGCTTTTGGGTTTGAAATTATTGGTCTGCTGTGTCATGATATACAATACAACTAAATACGCCTTTCATCAGTTTTAACACCGGTTGTCATTTTCTCACAATGCAATTTACCCGTTCCTCCTTTTTACGTCCCTCGAAAAAAATGCTTTGGAAAACATTGTTGACATAGAAGAAATCGCTTGATTCAAGCAATTTCTTAAATGTCCGCCCACAATGATTTCTAACCCAAGAGTTAAAATACTTTAGAATTTCATCAAACTAGAATTGTTGTCTGCATTTTCTTTTTATTTGGACTAGTCTTAAAATGTTGTCATGGGGGAGTGGGTTAAATCATGCATATCTTACCTACGTGTGTACATTAGCATACGTTTTGTACTTCTCATGGACTACTCGACCTATGTTTAATTGCTTGTTACCTCGGATGTTTGTGGTTTGGCGACTTAAACATCGTAACTACAGCTTCATCAAGCTGTAGTCACGGCGTTTATATCGCCAACCATCAATTCTACTTTTTTGTTCCATGGTACCGGCCATAGATTTTGCGAAATAACGCCGTTTAAAATCAAAGCGAGATTTCCTGTCGGAATCAGCGGGTGAAGCCAAATGTGTAAGTGGGCTGGTCCAGCTGGCAGACGACCAAAATTTTAGACTTGTCCAAATTGAAAAAAATTGCAATCGACAATTTTTTATTGATAAAATTTCAAATATTATTTATTTGCAGTGTTAAAAACATTGTGGAAAATGAATAATGTTTTCCTGACATTTCTGTGGCTGACCGTCGAAAAGCGTTATTGTATGGGAATGGATTAAATGAAGACTAAAGTAATGTCTCTTATTCTTATTTTGTGTTGTTTTTTTGTTGTTGTTGTTGTTGTTGTTGTTTTATTTTTTTTTTAATTACGGAAAAAAAAACAAGCAAATCTAAGCAAGCACAATGTACCCATTATGTTCAGGTGAATTTTCAGACAAGAGGCTGTCTGTATCTTTCCTTATTAGAAGAAATGTGTCTAGTCGATACTAAAGACCACCTGCGTCAATGTAATAGAAAGTATTTAAGGATTCTGAAATTTCTGTATTTTTACATTCGTAGACAACTAACGGATCGCTAGCCCCGCCCACTGACTCTGATGGACACGTATCTAATTAAGAGATGAAGAGAATATTTTTTGTTTTCATGGAGGTATGAACCGAAAAAACTAATATCACTGTATGAATACGCGAAGCGTGTGTGATTAGGTTTTTCGGTTCATCCCTCCATGAAAACAAAAAATATTCTCTTCATTTCTTATAATTTAATAGCATCGAGGGAAAAAAGCAAAATCTTTACAAATTTTGATACCTTTCTGTATGGGACTATTTTGTGCGGATGCAGACAAAATCGTTGAGTGCTCAAAATTTTGTTCATGGAGGTATGAATAATTTTTTCGACCAATCAGAACGCTCGTTTTGGATAGACGAAACTAGAAATAAAATTATATAAGCTTGAATAATCTGTTGAATTCACCAAACCGACAAAAATGCATCATCAAAATGCCTGTTAATGTCGGAGTTCGAATTCAAAATCGATGAATTTATTGACCGAACTTTCTTTGATTGAGATCGCCGCCATAGCGCAGTCGGTAGCGCACCAGACTCCAAATCTTCAATCACGTGATGTCATGGGTTCGATCCCCGGCGGCGGCACATATCCTTTCCACCATTGGTCTCTCACTAATGGGTGGATAATAATAAACCTAAGTGGGATAGCAGCTGGAGGCTAGGAAAGAATGTAGTGATATAAGTAGTGTGAGAAATACCAGGAATCCATTGTTAGGTACTCCAACCGCCGCGATATGACTGAAAGAGGCGTTAACACCCCCACCCCATTTCATCAATCAATTAATCAATCAATCATTTTCTTTGGTTGACAGTCATGATTGGCCAGTTAACCAACGGCTCATTCGTGTGATTTTGTAACCATTGTACGTCCGTTGCGTATCGTATAATTTAATTGTTAGTTTTGTCTATCAAAAACGAGCGATGTGATTGGTCGAAAAGTTCATACCTCCATGAACAAAATTTTGAGTACGCAGCCCTTTTGAATGCTTCCGCACAAATAGTTCACTACAATAAGGTATCAAAATTTGTTAAGTTGTTGAATTTTTCGCTCGATGCTATTAAATTATAAGAAATGAAGATAAAAATTTTTGTTTTCATGGAGGTAATAACCGAAAAACCTAATCACACAATGTATGAATCCGCTTCGCCCGTGCCCGTCAAATTTCTTAACTCATTACCACACAGTCTCATATCCTCACGCGACAAAAATGTGAGCATTGAAAACATTGTAAGAAAAGAGAAAATTGTGAGAAAGACAATTTCTTCTCTTCTAATTATGTTTTTACATCATATGGTCCTTATCTTTCAATTTAAACAAACTTTTTTTATCATCTGCATCCTCTTTCAATTCCGACCAGTCTAAAATTGTGTTGTTGGGGAATGTATTAAATACTGTGCTCTTAAACTTGGCCAATTGAGATAAAATTTTACAAAATTTGTCTAATGGTTGAATACCTACGAATGTTATTAAAAGAATCCTACTCTATCTTGTCTTGCTGAATATAACCTTCATCTTAATTTTCATAAAAATCAAAGGCCTGAAAATGCTTGGAGAACTAGTTAAGGATTGAAATTTATTTGCAACTTAATTTTGTAAACAACTCTGGGTTGAAGGAGACAGACAGGAGGTGTAGACTAAGACCCGACTGCACATATGTGCAGGCTGGTCTTTGCCTATCCCTCCTGCAAAAATAGGAATATTTTGAGTTCAGCATGACAAGGGTTAAAAAGGAAAGAAAGAAAGACAGAAAGAAAGCTTTTGTTGCAATTGCAACAGAAATGGAATTTCTTGCCAAAAAATAAAAATTCACTTTATTGTCGTAAATGGTAAAGTAGAATGCATTGATTATTGGGGTAAAAAAAAGGTTATTCTTTCCAATTTTTGTTGGTAGGGTTATCGGGTCCAAAAATACTTCTTCCCGGGGTACTAAGTATGAAACTTCACAAAATGAGCAACCAACAGCAGAAGACATATGACTTTCATATTTGTTAATAGCATTACATAATAATTACGCTCTTTGGCCAGAAATTAGTCCTACCAAATGTAAAGGTTTGAACCTATTTATTTTACATGGATTGGGAAACAATGTCTTCCAACTTAGATTAATCCATCTCGATTCTGCTCTCTGGAAAACACACCAGTAGTCAAGTCGAAAGTGTGGGCCACTGACAGAGCCAAGATCGATAGCCGCTTGCGGGAATCGAACTCGGCACACCTTAACCTGTCTACCATAGACACTAAGCTACAGGAACGAAATGTCAGATAAAAGATAAAGGACAAAAGACCGCATTAAATATATGTTTTGTTTATGTTTATTTTTAAATCTGCAATTAGACATATGTTCAGATTTCAACAAAATTCAACATAGGAAGTAGTATACCAATCTCCCACTCAGTTTTTTCATTGTTCTAAATACTCGCAACAAAATTTTAGACTGGTCCCAATTCAAAGATTAAGCAGACGACGAATTTCACTCATAAGGAAATTTTGAATGATTTTTTTTTTTAAGAAAACATTGTTGATAATGAAGAAATTGCTGATAACAGGCAATTTCTTCATTTACCACAATGTTTCCCACAGCCTTTTTTCTTGGGGACGTCAAATAGGGTCATTGTGGGAATGGGTTAATAAGAGAGGAGAAAAAGGTACCAATCAAGTTGTCAGTAAAAACCAATTCATCACGTGATAATTACCAACCTACAATCCTTTCAGGCGGAAACGGAAATGGAATAGCCGGAAATTGATGGCTTTATAGCTTATTATCGGATTATGGGGGTTGTTTTATAACATTAAAGCCCCTGGCTTACAATGAGCAATATAATTTTAGGTTGATTGATTGAATGGAGCTTAACGTCACTTTTAACAGTATTTCAGTCATATCGCGGCGGCGGCTAGAACACTTAACAATGGATTCCTAGTATTTCTGACACCAGTACTACCACTACGTCCTTTCCTTGCCTCCAGCTGCTATCCCACTTAGGTTTACGATAATCCACCCTTTGGTGAGAGACAAATGCCGGAAAGATAATGTGCCGCAGCCGGGGATCGAACCCATGACATCCCATGATTGAAGGTTGGGAGTCTGGCGCTCCGACTGCCTTAAAGCAGCGGCTTATAATTCTAAGATATACAGGAAATACACAAATGTTATTTTTTTTATATATTTTTGTATATTTTTATATATTTTGCATGTTGTTTTGTTTTCTTGGCATTTTTGTTGTTGTTGTTGGTGGTGGTGAGGGATTATATTTTGGGGTGTCTTCAGAATCCTTAATGGTTTGGTCTATACTGCGTTTTTAGATATAGAAATGAAACTCTGAATTCTCCCCGGTACCATAGGCACTTGGATTCTGAATTTGTAACAACAAATATATCTAAATCTTAAGGTAAACATTAACAAGGTAGTGCAGCTGGCTTTTTTTTAAAGGGAACGGATGTTTTGACAAGCATCACTGGTACCGTCATGGTAAATGTTTTACTCATTCGAATACGGAATCACTAATGTTTATCAAACCATCTGTTCCCTTAAAAGATGACAGCTGCAGTACCTTGTTTATAATATATTATAGAGTGAGATATTTTTGTAAGTTGTTATTAATTCCTGAATCCAAGTGCCTATGCCCACAACGAGTATTTCTATGTACCAAAAGGGTCAGTGGAAAGAGAAAATGAGAAGATGCTTAATTCTCTAATATACCTCCGATATTCCTCAACATTCAGGAACTTACGTAAATAGCATGAGACAAACGAAAAACTTAAATTACTTAACCCATTCCCTCACAACGAAATTGCACTGGTGACACTAGGCGGTAAATAGTCCGGATACAGAGGGCAATATCCATCAACTCATTCCCACACGACAGAATTTTAGACTGGTTAGAAGCTGCAAACGTCAATTTGAAGTTGATGGAATTTAAATTTGTTCGTCCTTTTGGACAGAAAACATTGTGGCTAAAGAAGGAATTGCTTGATACAAGCAATTTCTTCATTTTCCACAATGTATCCAAAAGTTTTTGGGTTTCTTTTTATGTTTTTTGTTTTGTTTTTTCTTTGATTTGTTTTGTTGTTGTTGTTGTTGTTTGTTTGTTTTTTTGGAGGGGGGGTTCTTGACGGTCGTAAAAAGTAGGATAGTATTGGAAAATATTAAGCAGCATTCTTGTAGTTGAATCGTTTCATTTTCAATTTCGTTTCTTAAACGGTACTAATTTTGTTTCGTAAAACATAAATATAGAATTCACGTTCACAGGACATTTGAAAATATATACTATATACTGAAAATGTGCTAAGAACCCATTATTTCTAGTTATATATTAATGTATATTGAGGGAATTACACAAGTATTTTTGTTTTTCCTAGAACTTTGGTGTTTAAGACATTGAGATTTTGTTAAAGAATGAATGTTTGGTGTTATTTTGAGAGTAAGGCTAACACAAACGAAGTAGTGGTAAAAATTCAACATTTTCGGTGCTACCATGAAGTTAAGAAACCGACTTGTCCAAAAGATTTAGAAGTTTTATGCAATTAAATAGCGTGAGTGATGTTCCAATGCTTCAATTACCGCCTGAAAACGTATCCGCATAATGCTGATAAGCCTTCTGATCTTATATTGTGGAATTTGATCCCATTCTTCAAGTACAGCGTGTCTGAGCTCTTGTACAGATTCTGGTTGCACGGGTTGAATGAAACACCTGTCTGTCACGTATCCCAAGTATGCTCTATTGGAATTAGGTCTTGGGATTCAGCTGGCCATTTCATACCGACGATTGCGCTTTGTTCGAGATGCGGGCTCTATGTGCACGCACATTGTCATCCATTAGAATGAAACTTTCACCGACAACACCTGCATATAGATGACGTAAACATCCAAAATCTCGTTTACGTACCTGAAAACCGTCAACGTGTCAATGACGTGGAGGTCCGTTTTCCCCTGAGCACTTATTCCCGCCCAAACCTATTGTTTTCTGCTTCACAAATTGGACTAAAAAGCTCATTTGGCATACTCCACACCCTAGCACGTCTATCGGTAAAGTCCACACAAAACCAGGACTCGTGTGTAAGCAGGACTGGAGCCCAGTAACTTTGTTCTAAGTGACATGATCTCGTGCCCATGCTCAACGCATTTGCACGTGATATTGGGTCAACGGAACCTTGATTACAGGTCGTCTTGACCTCAGACCAGCATCATGTAACCGATTTCTGATTGTTTGGATACTTATGCGCACATCGGTAGCTTTCTAGGGAATCCCTATGTAACCACAAGAAATCGGTCTCGAATCTCATTGGTTGCATGGAAATGCCTAACATATCCGATCGTAATAAACCGATTTCACATGCTGGAAACATCACTCTGGGACACATTAGGACTTTGGCAACATGCCTTTAGTACATCACAATGCCTCTATTCATCTCATCTTGGCTAAATTGGCGTCTTAAACTAAGACTAAGAATGTTCAAACGCACGAAGGCAAAATGAAAACACGTTTAGGGGGTATGTCTATTCCTAAAATTGTTTGTGTAGTATACATGCCGAGTCGACATTTTGCTGCAGGGTCATCCAGTCTGAATATTAACCCGTCTTTATTTAAAACAAGATGCCCATGACGGCCTGAGACGCTCTACTGGTTATCAAGTTTTCCGTTGAAGAAATCTGATATTTAAGGAAGTTAATTGCTCAAAGAAGAATGCATAAAGAAAAAAAGGGGCTTTATCTCCTTTATCATTTTAAGCAACAATCCTCAAGGCCCATTTTCCCATGTTTCATGACGGATCCACTCCATTTCCAAAAGAAAGTTACCTTATGACCCTACAATTATTCTGTGAATATTTCATCAGAATCTGACAATAATTGTGGACTTAATCACATAAACAGGATTGTTTTGAATGAAAATCAATAAGGCCCCTTTTCCTGTGTTTTCTGATGGATCAATTTCATTTCAAAAGGAACTTTCCTTACAACCCGACAATTGTCCAGTGAAATTTAAAAGACAACTTGATAATGATTGTGATCTTCATCACATACACAAGAATATTTTGAATGATAATCTGTAAGGCCGCTTTTCCTGTGTTTCAAATGCCACAATTATTCCATGCATCTTTGAAGGGAATCCAATAAAACTGTTGACTTTATTGTGTTAACATAGATATTAAATTCAAGTTCTCATAGGGCCCCTTTTCCCGTGATATTTTACTGTTGGTTTTATCATTCTATGAAAGTTAAAAGTGAATCCGATGAAATATTGGAAATTCATTATGTTTACTAGAATATTTAAAAAAAAAATCATATGGCCCCTTTTTACATGATACTTGATGGATTGTACCCAGTTCTGAAAAGAACCATCTAAGTATTTGTACAATCATTCTGTGAAATTTTGAAGTGAATCCGGTGAAATCAAGGGACATCATTGTGTTAACCAGAATATTTAAGAGAGTTTTTCATAAGGCCCCTTTTTATGTGACCCTTGCTATAGTCACATCCACTGTCAAAATCAACAATTTGGAATGAAGGTACAATCAATCTGTTTAATCTGTGGAATTTATTGTGTTAATGAGTTTATAGTGAAATATTAATAGGGCCCCTTTTCTCATGATACTTTATAGAACAAACAAAATTTCAAAAGGAACAATTCTAATGAAGGTAGAATCATTCTTTAAAAGTTAAAGAGAATCAATGAAGACAGTGGACTGAATTGTGTCAAGAATTTTTGTAACTAAATTTTCATAAGGCCCCTTTTTCTGTGAAACTTAACAAATCAGACCCAATGTACAAAGGAACAATCCTCATGATAGTTTGAAGAAAATGATAAAGACTGAGGACTTTATTGTAATAATGATGTTTTGTAATAAAATTTTTATAAGGTCCCTTTTCTTGTGTCACTTAACCAATCAGACCTAATTTACAAAGGAACAATCCAAATGATGGTACAATCATTCTATTAAAGTTTGAAGAGATTCTGATAAAGACTGAGGGCATTGTTGTGTTTATGAGGATTTGGTAATACTTTTTCATACAGCCCCTTTTCCTATGATACTAGACAGATCAGGCCCAATTTGGAAAGAAACAATCCTTATGATGGTACAAACATTCTGTGAAAGTTTGAACAGAATCTGATGAAAACTGCAGACTTTATCTTGGTGTCAAATGTTTAAAATAAAATTTTCATAAGGCTCCTTTTCCTGTGATACTTGAAGGATCAGGTCTCATGTCAGCATCAACATTCGTGATTATTGTACAATGATTCTGTGAAGGTTTGAATAAAATCCAATGAAAGCTCTGGACTTGGTTACAAGGATTATAGATAAAATTCTCAAAAGGCCCCTTTTCCCATGATACTAGACAGATCACGCCTTATTTGAAAAGAAAGAATCCTTATGATGGAATAATCATTCTGTGAAAGTTTTAACAGAATCTGATGAAAACTGTTGATCTTATTGTGGTACAATGATTTTAAAATTAAATTTCATAATGCTCCTTTTCCTGTGATACTTGACGGATCAGGTCTAATGCAAACATCAACAATCATTATTATTGTACAATTATTCTGTGAATGTTTGAAGAAAATCCGATGAAAGCTCTGGACTTGGTAACAAGGATTTATAAGTGAAATTTTCATAAGGCCCCTTTTCCTGTGTTTCCTGACAGTTCAAACCCTGTTATGAAAAGAATGATAGTTATGACTTCCAATCATTCTGTGAAAGTTTCAACAAAATCTGATCAAAGCTGTGGGCTTTATTGTGTTAACAGGGTTATATTAATTGAATTTTCATATAGCCCCTTTTCCCATGTTACTTGATGGATCTGACCCAATTCCAAAGGGAACTCTTCTTACAAAAGTATAATTATTCTGTTTGAGTATAAGGCAACCCCATCTCATCTGTGGACTTACAAGCATTAATTAAGATTTTTTTAATTGAATTTTCCTAAGGCCCCTTTTCCTATGTTTCTCAATGGATCAGACCCAATTTGAAAGGAACAATCCTTATGATGGTACAATCATTATGTGAAAGTTTGAAGTCAATCAGGTGAAATCTAGGGCCATTACATGTTAACTAAGATTTTTTTTATTAAATTTTCATAGGGCCCCTTTTCCCATGAAACTTGATGGATCAAACCTACTTTCGAAAGGAACAATCCATTTAATGAAATAATTATTCTGGGAATGTTTGAAGAGAATTTGTTGAAAACTATGGACTCTATTGTGTTTACGAGGACTTTTTCAATCCAGTTTTTATCGGGCCCCTTTTTCCCGTGGTCCTTGACTGATCATACCAAATTTTGAAAGGAACAATTCTAATGATGGTACACTCATTCTGTGAAAGTTTAAAGTCAATCAGATGAAAACTGTGGACTCTAGAGTGTTAACAAAGATTTTTGAATTAAATTTTAATAAGGCCTCTTTTCCTATGTTTCTTGAGGAATCATATCCGATTCCAAAAGGTACAATCCTTATGATGGTACAATCATTCTGTGGAAGTTTGAAGAGAATCCGTTGTAAATTGTTGGCTCTAGATTATTAATGAGATTTTTTTATTGAACATTTCATAAGGCCCCTTTTCCTGTGTTTCTTGAAGGATCATAACAAATTTCAAAAGAAATAATCCTTATGATAGTACAATCACTCTGTCAAAGTTTGAAGGGAATCCGATGAAAACTATTGACTCCAGAGTGTTAACAAGAATTTTTTAATTAGATTTTCATAAGGCCCCTTTTCCCCTGTTTCATGACAGATCAGACCCATTTTCGAAAGGAACGATCCTTAAGATTGTACAATCATTCTGAGAAATTTTGAAGAGAATCCAAAGAAAAAACTGTGGACTCTATCGTGTAAACGAGGATTTTTAATGGAGTTTTTAATTGAATTTTCATAAGGCCCCTTTTCTAATGTTTCTTGACGGATCAAACCCAATTTCGAAAGAAACGATCCTTATGTTGGTACAATCATTCTGTGAAAGTTTGAAGAGAATCCAATGAAAACTGTGGACTCTATCGCGTAAACGAGGATTTTTAATGGAATTTTTATTAAATTTTCATAAGGCCCCTTTTCCCATGTTTCTTGACGGATCATACCAAATTTCGAAAGGAACGACCCTTATGTTGGTACAATCATTCTGTGAAAGATTGAAGAGAATATGATGAAAACTGTGGACTCTATCTCGTTAACTATGATTTTTTAATTAAATTTTCATAAGGCCCCTTTTCCCGTGTATCTTGACGGATCATATCCATTTCCGAAAGGAACGATCCTTATGATGGTGCAATCATTCTGAGAAAGTTTGAAGAGAATCTGATGAGAACTGTGGACTCTATCGCGTAAACGAGGACATTTTAATTAAATTTTCATAAGGCCCCCTTTCCCGTGTTTCTTGACGGATCATACACATTTTCGAAAGGAACGATCCTTATGTTGGTACAATCATTCTGAGAAAGTCTGAAGAGAATCCGATGAAAACTGTGGACTTTATCGCGTAAACGAGGATTTTTAATAGAATTTTTAATGAATTTTCATAAGGCCCCTTTTCTAATGTTTCTTGACGGATCAAACCCAATTTCGAAAGAAACGATCCTTATGTTGGTACAATCATTCTGTGAAAGTTTGAAGAGAATCCAATGAAAACTGTTGTCTCTATCGCGTAAATGAGGATTTTTTAATTAAATTTTCATAAGGCCCCTTTTCCCGTGTTTCTTGACGGATCTGACCCATTTTCGAAAGGAACGATGCTTATGATGGTACAATCATTCCGAGAAAGTTTGAAGAGAATCCGATGAAAACTGTGGACTTTATCGCGTAAACGAGGATTTTTAATAGATTTTTTTATTAAATTTTCATAAGGCCCCTTTTCCCGTGTTTCTTGACGGATCATACCCATTTTCGAAAGGAACGATCCTTATGATGGTACAATCATTCTGTGAAAGTTTGAAGAGAATCCAATGAAAACTGTGGACTTTATCGCGTAAACGAAGATTTTTTAATTAAGTTTTAATTAGGCCCCTTTTCCCGTGTTTCTGGACGGATCTGACCCATTTTCGAAAGGAATGATCCTTATGATGGTACAATCATTCTGAGAAAGTTTGAAGAGAATCCGATGAAAACTGTGGAATTTATCGCGTAAACGAGGATTTTTAATTAAATTTTTTATTAAATTTTCATAAGGCCCCTTTTCCCGTGTTTCTTGACGGATTATACCCATTTTCGAAAGGAATGATCCTTATGATGGTACAATCATTCTGTGAAAGTTTGAAGAGAATCCGATGAAAACTGTGGAATTAATCGCGTAAACGAGGATATTTTAATTAAGTTTTAATTAGGCCCCTTTTCCCGTGTTTCTTGACGGATCTGACCCAATTTCGAAAGGAACGATCCTTATGATGGTACAATCATTCTGTGGAAATTTGAAGAGAATCCGATGAAAACTGTGGACTTTATCGCGTAAACAAGGAAAAGTTTAACGGACGGACGACGGACGGACGGACGCACGGACGCACGGACGCCGGACGGGAAAAAGCCATCGCTATAGCTCTAGTGGCCTTCGGCCAGTAGAGTTAAAAATCTTTTTGGGTCGATATCTGAGCATTAAATCCCCGAACGAAAAAGCGATCTCTAACTGATTTTGAGTAGTTTATTCAGTAAGACTCTAACTTGTGTAACACAATTTTGTTATATTGTTCTTTTCATGGAGCCCGGTTAACTCGGTGGATAGCGCGCTGTGCTGTTAACTCTGGCTTACCCACAATCTTCCCGACATTTGACAAATTACATTGCGACTTTAATGCATGAATGACAAGTAATGTGCAAAAGTGAGATGGGCGGCTGGTTCCACGGTTTAAAATATTGTGGTTGCATTGAAAGCATAGAAAGCTCAGCCACGTAATATAATTGAAATAGGGTTGAAATTGGCATTTAATTCATTCCCACACAACACAAATTTAAGACTGGTCCAAATTGAAAGAAGTTGCAGACGACACTGTCTAGATGACGAAATTGTAAAAAATCTTTGTCTTTTTTGGTAGTGAAGAAATCACTTGCAAAAATCAAATTCTTCATTTTATACAATGTTTTCCAATACTATTTTTGATGGTGCGTAAAAAAGCGGTTTTGTCTGGGAATGGGTTAAATCCATACATACAAACTTTCAAATCGGATTTTTCGGGAAATAAAAAAAATCTTGTACCAAGCAATTTCCTCATTATCCATAATGTTTTCTATCCAAAATATGAAAAAAGCATCAATTTAAAATGTTCGTCCGCAGCTTCTTTTAATTTGAAACAGTCTAAATTTTGGTGTGTGGAAATAGGTAGAAATATTTATGTCAACCCAATTTTCAAGATGTTACATATAACTTTCGCACATATTTTATTCCAAATTTTCTAGTGTTTTACATGAAAGTGACAGTTGACCAATCCTGGCCACGCCCACTTACTTCGTTGGTCACGCCCATCGACTCCGACAGAAAGTTCTGCGTCGATTCTGCTTCCGCTTCGGCGTTATTTTGAAAAATCTATGACCAGCAGCATGCAACAAAAGAGTAGAATATTTGGTGGGCGATATTAACGTCGTAACTACAGCTTGAATAAGTTGTAGTTTGGACGTTTAAGTCGCCAAAGAAACAATTAAGGTCAACCAAAATGACGGTCATTGACGGAGTTGATAAGCTCAGGTCCGAACTGAATAAATTATTTGATTGGTCGGTTTAATCCTTGGTTGACAGTTGCGATTTGTCAATTCTAAGAAGGATTTAATCCGTTTAGGTCATCGTCTCAATAGCCACCTTACTGACCTATATTCTACAAAAAGGAATCTTTGTAAGCAGTCTCAGATGTCAGATTAACAATATCTGATCCCGACAAACCGATATAACAAAATAGACTTCGATCTAATGCCAACGGCCTCGTGGACGAAAAGATTGTTGTCTATATAAGTTTCGTTCTATTGTTTTTGTAAGAACTAGAAAGGCAGTTTATTGACCGTTAATTCGTAAGCAAATAAAGTTATGTTGCATGCATGTTGTTTTGTTGTTGTTGTTGTTGTTGTTGTTGTTGTTGTTGTTTGGGGGGGTGTTTTTTGTTTGTTTTTTTTTTTTTGTATTTATTTACAGTTTATATGTTTTAGCTAGCAAAGCGTCAGCTTTGATAGCTTAAGTAAACAGACAATATTTTGATACGAAAGACTGGTGGTGACATCATCTATTCACAGTTCACACTTCAAACTTCATACATATTAAGTCTGAAATTGGAAGTGTGAAATGTGAATTATGAGACCAGTGGTGACTTCTTAAATTCACAGTACATAATCAAACCAAATTAAATATGAAGTTTGAAGTGTGAAGTTGGAAGTATGAAGTGTGAAGTTTGAAGTTTGCAGTGTGAAGTTGGAAGTATGAAGACGGAAGTTTGAAGTTGGAAGTTGGAAGTGTGAAGCTGGAAGTTGGAAGTATGAAGTGTGAAGTTGGAAGTATGAAGTGTGAAGTTGGAAGTATGAAGTGTGAAGTCGGAAGTTTGAAGTGTGAAGTTGGAAGTTTGAAATGTGAAGTGTGAAGTTGGAAGTGTGAAGTTGGAAGTTGGAAGTATGAAGTGTGAAGTCGGAAGTTTGAAATGTGAAGTTGGAAGTTTGAAGTGTGAAGTGTGAAGTTGGAAGTGTGAAGTTGGAAGTATGAAGTGTGAAGTGTGAAGTTGGAAGTTTGAAGTGTGAAGTTGGAAGTTTGAAGTGTGAAGTGTGAAGTTGGAAGTATGAAGTCGGAAGTTTGAAGTGTGAAGTTGGAAGTATGAAGTTGGAAGTTTGAAGTCGGAAGTTTGAAGTGTGAAGTTGGAAGTATGAAGTGTGAAGTTGGAAGTATGAAGTGTGAAGTTGGAAGTTTGAAGTGTGAAGTGTGAAGTTGGAAGTTGGAAGTGTGAAGTTTGAAGTTTGAAGTGTGAAGTGTGAAGTTGGAAGATATACATCCAACTTCCATCTTCCAACTTCACACTTCACACTTCAAACTTCCGACTTCATACTTCCAACTTCACACTTCACACTTCAAACTTCCAACTTCACATTTCAAACTTCCGACTTCACACTTCATACTTCCAACTTCACACTTCATACTTCCAACTGCACACTTCACACTTCAAACTTCCAACTTCACACTTCAAACTTCCGACTTCACACTTCATACTTCCAACTTCACACTTCAAACTTCCAACTTCACACTTCATACTTCCAACTTTCAACTTCACACTTCATACTTCCAACTTCACACTTCAAACTTCCAACTTCACACTTCATACTTCCAACTTCACACTTCATACTTCCAACTTCCAACTTCACACTTCACACTTCATACTTCCAACTTCACACTTCAAACGTCCGACTTCATACTTCCAACTTCTTACTTCCAACTTCACACTTCCGACTTCATACTTTCAACTTCTCACTTCACACTTCCGACTTCATACTTCCAACTTCTCACTTCCAACTTCAAACTTCCGACTTCACACTTCAGAGTTACTATGTATGAAGTGTGAACTGTGAATTCTTGATGTCACCACCGGTCTTTCGTATTTTGAGGTCGTCTCAAATTTGAACGAGAGCAAATGTATGCAAGGTGTATTTCAGGATTATTGCAAGTTCATCTCATATTTAAGCTCACTTGACCACATTGATCTTCAAAGATCAATTTCAAATTGTTGAAAATTATAAAATATGTTTCTCTTTGGGTAGAAAACAATGCGGAAAATAAAGAAATTGCTTGTAACAATCAATTTCTTCATTTTCCACATTGTTTTCGAACACTATTTTCTTGGGGGCGTAAAAGTAGGGATTGTGTGGGAATGGGTTAACTCCTTGGTTACTTTAACCTCGTTTCATTATTATGATAACGCTTTACAATAAGGTTATTTAAGGAAACAATACTTTGCTAGCTTACAGTACTTTTCAGTACTTAGATTTAGTTAAAGCTCTTATCCCTCGTATAATCTGTATTGTTATATTTCTTAATGATTATAGATAGATAACCTCATTTTAATGATCTTCAATTGATAAGATGAGTGAAAGCTTTTTTTTTTCTCTCTCTCTCTCTCTCTAATATGTGAAGGATTAACGTTTGTTTCAGTGTAAGATTTTTCTGTCGTTGAGAATACAATAACAAATATAATTTTCACGAAATTATACAATTTCGTTAATGCAGAAAAAAGAGACATGTAAGTAATAGTATGGAATGGTTCGTCCAAAATCTTTAAAAGGGCGTCAATTACATGGCAACATCCTAATGTTAACCCATTCCAACACAGTTGGATTTTAGACTGGTCCAAATTTAAAGAATCTGCAGACGATCATTTCAAGTTGATGGAATTTTAGATTTGTTCCTCTTTTTTGATAGAAAACATTGTGGATAGTGAAGAAATTGCTTGAAACAAGCAATTTCTTCATTTTCCACAGTGTTTTCCAAAGCTTTTTTTCTTGGGGGCGTAAAAAGGAGGGATTGAGTTGGAATGGGTTAAGTCCCTTTTAAAGGACGAACAGTAGCTCATAATGGACAAAAAAGCGGCTAAGTCTTCAAAAAAAATGGGTTTATCATTTGATAATTTCACTGGCTTTTTTTCTCATCATGAAATAAAATCATCAGAGAAATCTCGTTTTACAAAGAATTAATCCATTCCCACACAATTCCTCCTGTGGAAAACATTTTGGAAAATGAAGAAATTGCCTGTATCAAGCAATTTCTTCATTTTCCACAATGCTTTCTGTCCAAAAAGACGAATAAAAATAAGATTCCATCAACTTGAAATTGTCGTCTGCAACTTCATTCTATTTGGACCAGTCCAAATTTGTGTTGTATTGGAATGGGTTAAGTAAGAGAAAAGATATCTGAATTGCTAAACCACTCTTACCATATCAGTTTGTCTCTCTGGAGTCAGAGCATCAAAATACGAAATGATAAATAAAGATGTAGGATTCTCTTGTCGAGGCTTGCTAGAGTCTCAGATATGTTGACCTTTGACCTGGTATCAGCCGACGTCATAGCGCAGTTGGTAGCGCGTCGGACTGACAATCTAGAGGTCCCGGGTTCGATCCCCGACGGCGGCACTCATCCTTTCCGACTATTTGTCTCCCACCAATGGGTTGATAATCGTAGACCTATGTGGGATAGCAGATGGGGGCTAGGAAAGGATGTGATGGCGGTACTGGTGTGAGAAATACCAGGAATACATTGTTAGGTGCTCCAGCCGCCGCGATATAACTGAAAGATTGTTGAAAGCGGCGTAAAACCCCATCAAAATCAAATTGACCTGGTATCAAATTCGATCTATTCCTATGCGGTCTCTTGTTGTTTCATGAGTAGACTTAATGTTTATTGGATATGATTTCTTATTTCCTTGCTTAAGTTTCTTATTTAAGAGATGAATAGAATGGTTTTTGTTTTCCTGGAGGTATAAACGAAAAACCTAATCACACTGTATGGATTCATACATAAGTGTGATTCAGTTTTTCGTTTCATACCTCCGTGTAATCAAAAAACATTATCTTTATTTCTTATAATTTGATAACATCGAGCGAAAAAAGCATTTTTGATACCTATTTGTATGGAACTATTATGTGCGGGAGCATACAAAAAAGCTGCGTGCTCAAAAATTTGTTCATGGCGGTATAAATATTTTTTCGACCAATCAGAACTAGACAAAACTAGAAATTAAATTATTGGTCATTATCACTCTCTTTTTTGGGGGGAGGGGGAGCACATAAAAAAGATACGTGAAAGATAAAAGAAAATCTTTGACCCTTGTCATGCTGACCCCGAATAACTCTCTTTTTTTGGCTGAAGGTATAAACAAAGATCAGACTGCATATATGTGCAGTTTGATCTTAGTCTACACCACCCGTTTGTCCATTTCAAGTCATAATTATTCATAATATAAATTTTGGAAAAAATGTCGATCTACAACTATAAACTTGCTTGTATCAAGCAATTTCTTCATTTTCCACAATGCTTTCTATCCAAAAAGACGAATAAAAATAAGATTCCATCAACTTGAAATTGTCGTCTGCAACTTCATTCTATTTGAACCAGTCCAAATTTGTGTTGTATTGGAATGGGTTAAGTAAGAGAAAAGATATCTGAATTGCTAAACCACTCTTACCATATCAGTTTGTCTCTCTGGAGTCAGAGCATCAAAATACGAAATGATAAATAAAGATGTAGGATTCTCTTGTCGAGGCTTGCTAGAGTCTCAGATATGTTGACCTTTGACCTGGTATCAGCCGACGTCATAGCGCAGTTGGTAGCGCGTCGGACTGACAATCTAGAGGTCCCGGGTTCGATCCCCGACGGCGGCACTCATCCTTTCCGACTATTTGTCACCCACCAATGGGTTGATAATCGTAGACCTATGTGGGATAGCAGATGGGGGCTAGGAAAGGATGTGATGGCGGTACTGGTGTGAGAAATACCAGGAATACATTGTTAGGTGCTCCAGCCGCCGCGATATAACTGAAAGATTGTTGAAAGTGGCGTAAAACCTCATCAAAATCAAATTGACCTGGTATCAAATTCGATCTATTCCTATGCGGTCTCTTGTTGTTTCATGAGTAGACTTAATGTTTATTGGATATGATTTCTTATTTCCTTGCTTAAGTTTCTTATTTAAGAGATGAATAGAATGGTTTTTGTTTTCCTGGAGGTATAAACGAAAAACCTAATCACACTGTATGGTTTCATACATAAGTGTGATTCGGGTTTTCGTTTCATACCTCCGTGTAATCAAAAAACATTCTCTTTATTTCTTATAATTTGATAACATCGAGCGAAAAAAGCATTTTTGATACCTTTTTGTATGGAACTATTATGTGCGGGAGCATACAAAATAGCTGCGTGCTCAAAAATTTGTTCATGCGGTATAAATATTTTTTCGACCAATCAGAACTAGACAAAACTAGAAATTAAATTATTGGTCATTATCACTCTCCTTTTTGGGGGAAGGGGGAGCACATAAAAAAGAAAATCTTTGACCCTTGTCATGCTGACCCCGATCACTCTCTTGTTTTTTTTGGCTGATGGTATAAACAAAGATCAGACTGCATATATGTGCAGTCTGATCTTAGTCTACACCACCTGTTTGTCCATTTCAAGTGATAATTATTCATAATATAAATTTTGGAAAAAATGTCGATCTACAACTAGTTCTTCCAGTGCTTTCAGCCCTTTGATTTGATTGCAATGCTGGCAAGATTTTGAT
Organism: Fragum fragum; assembly: GCA_946902895.1. Lineage (NCBI taxonomy): Eukaryota > Metazoa > Mollusca > Bivalvia > Cardiida > Cardiidae > Fragum > Fragum fragum. Next base: position 4,883,317 of record OX336377.1, read on the forward strand.
TCAGCATGACTCGGGTTAAGTATCAGCCCGATCGAAAGGCTTTCACTTCATACCGTTTACTATCCTTACCATCCTTAACCCATACCCACACACTTCCACTTTTAAACACCCCTCAATATAAAGCAGCCGCCGTCATAGCGCAGATGGTAGCGCGTCGGGGTGTCAATCTAGAGGTCCCGGGCTGACCCCGACGACGGCACTCATCCTTTCCGACTGTTTGTCTTCCACCAAGGGGTCGGTAATCGTAGACCTATGTTGGATAGCAGCTGGAGGCTAGGAAAGGATGTGATGGCGGTACTGGTGTGAGAAATACCAGGAATACATTGTTAGGCGCTCCAGCCGCCGCGATATAACTGATAGATTGTTGAAAGCGGTGTAAAGCCCCATTCAAACAAACAAACTCAATATAAAAAAATGTTATAAACATTGTGAAAAATGAAGAGTTTGCTGGTTGCAAGCAATTTCTTCATTATCGGCAATATTTCCTACCCCCAAAAGATGTTAAAGATTTCATTAACAAAAAATTGTTGTCTTTAACTTCTTTGAATTTTGACTGGTCTAAAATTTTATCGTGAAGTAATGAGTTAAACCAGCTGCACTTCCAACCTTAGACAAACCTTCTCGGTTTTATGATAAAGACGCAAAAAGAAGATGGAGACCTATTTCATAACAATAGGCTCTCAGCACGGTTATGAGAATATTTCCGTGTTTGAAGCACATTAATCAATATTTGTTATATTTTCTGAGGATATTATAGAATGGAATTACACTACTTATTGCGATGATGTGTGCCCTTTATGGCATCTTTTATTACTATTGCATAACATACCATTCTTACACGTTCAGCAAAATATACTCTATAAAAAATCTTGTTTACTTCTTTAAATCTGCTTGTCCTCATTTTTGACTCCCCTCAAGAAAAGAAGCTTAAGAAAGCATTCTGGCAAAAGCAGAAATTGTTTGAAACAACCGAGGTCTTCATTTCCCACAATGTTTCCACACAGAAATATAAAGGAGTTTTAAAATTAAATCAACTTTAGATTGTCCTTTGTAGTATCTTTCCGTTTGGACCAGTCGTCTGGTGATGGATTAAAGATAGCATTTTTTTTTAAATGATGTCTTTTTTGTGTAATTGGGATATACCTTTAGAATTTGTTCAGGGGACGAATTTGGAGAATCGACGCTGTACATTACAGGGATCGATTAATCAATCAAATCATTTATTTATGAACTTGGAAATTCGACATTTATGTAAAGTGTTAATGTTGGTTTTGCGACTTTAACGTCGTCTACAGCTTATTCCAGCTGTAGTTACACCGTCGCCAACTAACCAATTTTTTTTTTTGTTACTTGTCCTTTTTTGTAAAAATGTTTGTTTGTTTGCTAGGTTTGGTTTGGTTTGTCTTGTCTTGTCTTGCTTTTTATGTTCGCCGGTGCACTTTACTTCCCATTATTACTTTGTTACTTTATAAAGGATATGTGGGCGTTCTTCTTGTGATGCTACTTGAGTAAATGGGCTTTAACCTCTATGATGAATAGTCGTATGTTTTAGGCCTATGGGCATTACGTCGAATTTGTATAGGCATTCCTATATGCATTGTGCGGTGTTTTGGTCGCCTATTAACAAATATCAGTCATCGGGCATGAATAATTATGTAACTGAAATGCAATTGAAATGCATTTATTGACCCACCCACTTTCCCGTAGAAAACTCCTAATGACTCCGACATGAAGTCCCTCTTTGGGATGTTTAAAGGTGTTATTTTGCAAAATTAATGGCTAGTAGCATGCAAGTAGCAAAAAAATACGGTTACGTAAACGTCGTTACTACAGCTTGCGGTTTAAGTCGCAAGACCAACAAAAAAAACTCATCAAAAATGGTGGCAAATTCCGGAGTTTAAAAGTCTTTTCTGGTCTAAATGAACGAATTCGATTGGTCGACTGATTATTTGATTGACAGCCGCGTTGGCCAATTGAAATGCATTAATTGAAAGGCATTAAGAACATCAAAAAATTGAGGATCAACCCAACCTTTTTTCATTGAAAATCGCTCATTTATAATCCATTTCATATCAGTCAAAAATTCCGTATCTTTCCTGTCTAACCTAGTTTTGGAAGTATCTGATTGAACCTAGTTAATAAACAGATAAATATTTAGAACAATAAACACATTCTAATAAACCGGAGTTTATCATGACAACATTCATTTCATGATAATCGCCCATTTGTTAAAAGAATCACCTTTTCCGCTTCATCCATTTCATTCTAAAATCATTCAACCATTTATAAAATCAGCATGTGGATTTAAGCACATCGATGTGCTTAAATCTACATGCTTATCTTATAAATTATCGAATAATTTACAATTAATAATAATTGAAAAATGTCTCTATCACTAATTACATTTAACTCCTTCAACAGAGGCAATAGATTACAGCTATACACGTAAATAATATTACATTAATCTATTGCCAAAGGTCTGTTTAATGGTACTTCTACGGAACCTGGTCATTATATTGATCAAGAAAGGTCTAAAACAACTTTCAGCATCCTAATGTTGAGTCTAAAGTACTAAATTTAAATTATCCGTCCTCTTTAGGAATTTTTTCCGCTTTATTTTGGTGAATATCTGTTCCTTTAGACAATCGTCTCCGTTAGATTTCCCTGACGTACACTGTAGAGAAGATAATGTGTTCAATTACTTTGGTCGGTTTTCCCGTAATGTTAATGTCATTATCAATTACGATTATTTGCCGTCAAATAGTCTTTAGAATTGCTCTTAAGTAATTAAGGAAAAATAGAAAAGTAACTTGCGTCACTTCTTGGCTATTCTTGTAGAAATAACATAACTTAACCTTTGAAAAGACTTACGATTTAAAAGATAGAAATAATCAACAGATGATATTGCAATTTGAGTCTCGGGGCAATTTTGTAGCAATCCAAATATTCTGCTAAGAAAACATCAAATGGCATTAAAAAAACACTGAGAAACGACAGCTAATTTCTAGCATATAATTGTAATGATTTCAGCACACTACGGCATGTTCAGTCGGGACGCGTTTATACGAACGTCGTTAAACCGGATTATTCGCAATCCGGAAATTTTTTGATGGGAACAGATTTTTTGTTCATAAATTGTACCTTATGATCCGGAAATTCGCGTTTCGGAACCGGACAGAGATGATCGGGGACGAAATATTAAAAATCTCAATAAATATGATTCAGTTATCCGGATCGAACCTATCCGCACGGATTGTTTTGATGACACGTGTGAATAAACAAGGTTGTCGGCTGGTCAAAGTTGATAGCAGTATATCATTTGTTGTTGTTGTTGTTGATGATGATGATGGTGATTATGATGATTCAGGAATATGAGAATAAAACGTAGTATAAACAGTTTGGACAGACCCGGTTGACCTTGTCTACGAATCTCATTAAAATCATATCTACAAAACCACCACACTATCTCTCCATTACGCAGAAGTTCATATCCGTTGTACTTAATCCATTACTACACAATCACGGTTTTTGACGCCCCTCGGGAAAAAGGCTTTGGAAAACATTCTGGAAAAAATGAAGAAATTGCTTGAAACAAGCAATTTCTTCATTATCCACTATGTTTTCTGCCCCAAAATTCAAAGAATTTTAAATTTCACCAACTCGAAATTGTCTTCTGCATCTTCTAAGGACCAGTCTAAAATTTTGTTGTTTTGGAATGGGTTAAGTTCTCCCAGAAATCGTCATCTCTTCCACAAAACAATTTGAGACGTGTTTGAGTTTCTTGATTCATTGGCTAAATGAATATAGAATTTAATATATCTGAAAAAATACTTCTTTACCCATTTCCCGAAAAACACTTTTTTACGCCCCTGAAGAAAACATTATAGAAAAAGGAGAAATTGGTTGTATCAAGCAATTTCTTCATTACCCACAATGAATTCAAATTTGAAATTGTCGTCTGTAACTTCTTTGAATTCGGATCAGTCTACAATTTTGTCGTGTGCGGTTTGGTAAAATAAATCCCCTCTGAGATTTATTGTAAAGGTATAATACGATTGCGAACTTATTAACCTTCGGTTAAATCGACGAACCGCTAATCAAGCCTACTGATCTCCCGAGAAGGTGACGGAGATACCATACGTTTGTTAAATACAAGGCATTTGTCATGGAACGTACGGCAAATCGAAGGAAGGCGACGGCAACTTAAATGTTGTAACTACAGCTTAGTCATTACTGCAGAGGCTTGAGTAAGATAGAGGAACGATATTAATGTTGAAAACCAACAAATAAGCTTAACAAAAATGATGAACTAAAATGATGAACGCTTCCATTCACTTCCATTTTGAATGAGCGGTTAGACTTGCCAAATGTATTGTTGTTGAGGGTGTTGTTCTTGTTGTTTTTGGTTTGTTTGTTGGTTTGTTTTCTCTTAATGAGAGCAGTCATTCGTTAATTCAAGAAAAATCCTTCTTTTGATCTTATTGAAAGCACCGAACTGAATGTACCCAAACAGACCAAGATTTTTTAAAATCTAATCAACTGAAAAATCTAATTTGCAAAACCGTTCAATTTGGAAATGTCAATTTTTTTGTCGCTTGGTAATGGGTAGCCTGTCTCCCAGGCTATCAGTAAGTGTAGGTTTTGAAAATAACTAGGGCATATGCATTTCATTACTTGACATAACCTCTTTTACGTCTCCCAAATTGACAGAACTTTCAAATAAGATATAGATATCAGTGAAACTGGCAGCAAGTCTAGGTAATGGGTTAAATTGTGCCGGCATAAACGGGTCAACTCAACTCCGGAATTACTTCCGGGTACAACCCGTCAACACCACTTCAGAATTCATTCCACCTTCCGGTTGGTTGTAGCCTAAAGTAGTCAATTAAGAAAATTTGTTATCCTCATTTTGTCATACTGTATTAACTTTTAAACAACAGTATGATGCTTGATATTAGGTTCTGCAGAGTAAGTGATAACTGTTGCATGTCATGCATGAGATACAAAGAATTTATCTAGGAACTATTTATTGTAGAAACTGACATTTAAAGGTGGTACTCTACAAGACTTTCAATTCCGAACCTAAAGAATTTTATGGGTGGAAGTGTTCAATGAAGATTTGCAAAAGATTTTGTCCATAATGATACCATTTTCCCGGCCTGTAATTCACTACCATAGACTGCTCTTTAAGACAGACTAGGGTTTAAGGCCATACAAAACTTTCGGGGGGAGCTACAGAATGCGAAAATGGACCCATTTTGCCCTTTACTTCATGAGGCAAAAACGGACAGGAGTTTCTCATAGTAATGGAATCAGTGATTCTCCCTAACGGGGAGGAGGAAAGTATGTGATAAGAAAAATAACCGACTCCCACAGAAATAATCAACCATGCAGACAACGTCTAAAGGTCGTGATATAGAATCAGAATTTGGACTGGTATCGCAATTATCTGCTGTAATAAGAAAACTTGTCTCAAATTGGAATTAGCATAGACTGGTTATCGTGTTTTATAGATCACCTATATATATACATAAACCATTTTCAGCTGTCAACGTTTAAGAAATGAAGCGAACAGTTTTTGTTTCAATTGAGGTATAATTAATTAGGTCACTTGTTGGAAAATGTGCTTTCATAAAAAGTTTTAGGTGTCTATATAGATGACCATCTAAAATGACATTCACAAATCTATTAGAGGATTTAAGAAGGAAATTGCTCTTTTCTAAGAAAATAACATATTACTTATCAAAAAAAGCAAAATTCCTATTTCTTACCCATTTTTTATTACTTCTGTGTTATTTGAGGGAAAATAACGACGCCTATATAAATCTAATATCTGCACTACAGCGACGAATAGCTAGGTTAATACTTGGCAAGTCTGTAAAAATCACAAGTACATGAATTATTCAAAGAACTGGAATGTAACCCTTTTTCTGAAAGATGTAAATATTACGCTGCCTTTTTAACTTATAAAACAATGAAAATTTAAGATCAAAAATGCATGACTAATATCATTCATGTTTCCAGAAGTAAAAGCTTTACATTAAGTTTCGAAACAATAAATCATTTTTGTTGTGAAAACATCAAATGTTTTTAAGAACCGTTTCAGTTTTTACAAAGTAAGTGTAATGAATGAAATTCCACTTGAAATAAGAAGTGAAGTTATATTCAAACCCCTCAAGAGCAAGTTAAATGAGTTTTATTTAACCCTTTTATGTAGAACATATAAATATTAATACAATTGCATTATATATGCGCGCGCAATCGTGTGTGTTTACATGTTCATCAGAGGTATATATGACAAACACTAATATTAACTTATTCTTGAATAAGTTACTTTTGTTTAACAGCGAGAGAGAGAGGGGTGGAGAGAGAGGGGAGAGAGTGGGAGAAGGAGAGAGGGGGGAAAGGTTCATAATTCAACGAAAACAAAGAAATCTCTTCATTTCTTACAATTAAATGTCATCGGGCAAAACAAAGGAACTATTTTACTAGTTTTGGGGCAAAGTTTTATGGATCTACTTTGTGCCCATATCAAACAAAATAGTTGAGTGTGTTTTTTGGATGTAATTAGGACAAAAAAAATCAGCTAAACAAAGCGCTTCAATCTTGACAGACGACACAAATATTGAATAAGTTAACCCTTGTCATGCTGAACCCGGAATATTCCGGTTTTGGCAGGAGGTGTAGACTAAGATCAGACTGCACTTATGTGCAGGCTGATCTTAGTCTACACCTCCTGCTTATAGTTTTCCTGCCAGAGTTGTTCATGAAGTTGATTTCTAAAAAAAATATTGATTTTTGATCAATCATTTCTATCAGTGCTTTCAGCCCTTTGATTTGACAGCAATTAAGTAAGGTTATTTATACAGCACGACAAGGGTTAATAAGTAATTGTTGATCTAATTTAAAAATATTTCTTTAAAAAAATATCATCTGAATCCTTTGCTGTTGGTGCTCAGTAGAAAAGTTCCGCCAATAAAGAGGTTTATAAGGAGTACCAATATTATATCATCTCATTAGGAAAATAATTAGAATCAATCAATTAGAGGATGGCTGACCTTGCCTTCTGACTCCAACTGGAAGTTTGAGATATCAAAAGGCTATTTTTTCGCAAAACTCCTTGAATAAAACATGGAACAAAATATACAAGCTGTAGTTACAACGTCTAATTCACCAAACCAGCGATAATGCTTTACTTAAATGCAGGTGTTCAAAGATCGCTTCCGATGTAGAGAACGATTTGATCGAACAATCCACTTTTGTTAACGTGCTCCGTCTCTTCCGCTGGAAGACGGAGTTTCCTTTTTTAAAAAGAAATTTCACCCTGGTTTCTTAGCAGAGGTAATCGCTCTAACCCATTCCCACACAATGACGCCTTTAAACACCTCTTCTACGGAAAACATTGTGGAGAATGAAGGAATTGCTTGTTACAAGCAATTTCTTCCTTATCCACAATGTTTTCTACCCTGTAAGACAAAGATTTTGAACATTTCGTCACCTTAAAATTGTCGTCTGCAACTTCTTTGAATATGGACTGGTCTAGAATTTTATCGTGTGGGAATGGGTTAAAGGAAATTCAAATGTATATGACCCGTCGATCAAAAAAGCGATCCACCAAGACTACCATAAAACAAACATTTGATAAAGCGATAGATCCAGCAGAGGTCAATCCTACAAAGTATTTTGATACTTAACCTGTAGTGAGATAAAATTAATATTCTTGGTTCAGGAAATTTGTATAGAGCTGAAAATATCAACTCTGGTCAGACTACACAGCGTGACAAGGGTCGACACTTTATACACTTCCCGGGAAGTAGTTGTTTGCTAGGCAGGACACATTTCAGCGTGTATATTGAAATGCTTCCATATAAAGATACTAATAATCATTCAATTTTTAGTTTCGTCATTCAAAATCAGGCGTTCTGATTCGTCGAAAAAATTATTACTAACTCCATGAACAAAATTTTGAGCACGCAGCGAATTTTAATGCTTCCGCACAAAAAATAGTCCACTACAAAAAGGTAATCAAAATTTGTAAAATATTTGCTTTTTTCGATCGATGCTATTGAATTATAAGAAGTGAAGGGAATATTCTTTATTTCATGGTGGTATGAACCGAAAAATCTAATCACAAATATGTATGAATCCGCTTCGCATATTCATACAGTGTGATTAGTTTTTTCGGTTCATACCTCCATGAAAACAAAAATCATTCTCTTCAATTCTTGAATGTACCACAGACACAGATACCTGCTGTGACCTTGACCTTGGTCGTATCCAGCTGTTTGCCAATAGTACTTACCAAGAGAATCAACCGTACCAAATTATTTTGAGATTCACCATTTAAGAATTGGACACACACGCTTACCCACGCATGGACAGGGGTAAATGTGTATGCCCGTCGCTGTTACATGGCGGGAAATAAAAACGTATCAGACCAGCAATTTGACTTGCATGATTAGTTTGAATATTCTCCATTTATGCAGATATCACTAGATATAGAACTGAAACTAATCAGCTTGTGTTCTTTTTTTTGGGAGGGGGGGGCATTTTAATGGAGGCGTACAATATTATTGTAGGTAAAAAAAACAAATTTAAGGTTACTAGAAAAAGAGGTTTTGATAAAAAATGAGGTAATTACTAAATACAAATGTGATATGTCATGAGACTTTCTTTGAAACAAGCTGATATTAAACGAGGCAAAGCTGAATAACTGACCTATTCTAGACGAGGTTAAGATTAACTGGTTTGAAAGGAAAATGAATGTTAGATTCTTCTTTCCAACAAAAACATTCAAAAGGATTCGTTCTAATGCCAGGAAATAGCATCACCGTGGGATAGTATGGGGTCAGTTGACGGCATATAAAATGTGTTCTACACTTGACTAAAATGACGAATGTTCGTCATACAAAACAACTATGTAAGAAAAACAATTTCTTATTTTACCATGACGTTTATTTGATTTTCGCTTGTTTGATTGGATATCCGAGGGAAATGTTTTGGGTTTTTTGTTGTTGTTTTGTTTTTGGGGTTTTTTTGTTGTTTTTTTCGAAGCGTTGCATCACAATCCGCAAAAAAATGATAACCAAATTTTAGCTGTACTGCTTTTTACCTCAACTGCGACAATTTGTTAACATTTTAGTAGTGCTCCTCTTTACTTCAACTGCAAGAATTTGAATGTATTTTTAGTAATATTGTTCTTTGTTTCATGTTCATGAATTTGTGCGTAATTTCAGTTGTGCTTTTCTCAACCTCAACTTCACGAATTTATATGCAAAATTTAGTTGCACTCTTCTCTGACCAAAATTGCGAATTTCAGTTGAAATATTCTTGGCCGCCAACCACAGAAAATTCACCAGAAATTAAATCCAGTTTTATGTTGTCCTATGTCGTTTGTTCACATTTGTGCATGAAATGATGACGTTTGTCAGTGATAACGTTTCGCTTTCGCTAGTCAACAAAACAACTAGCGTACAATTCCTTTCGATCACGGAGATTATCGAAATAGTCCGTAGAGTTTTGTCATTATAGTCATCAGCGCATGTGTATAGAACGGACAAAGTCTAAGGTTAGCGATGTTCCGATGAAGAATCGGGTGCGTTCGACGCGATCTCAAAATGTTGACAAACGTGAGTTGAAACCGATAAGAAAACAGCAAAGTACGCTTTCAGAAGACCCTCATTCATACCCATATGCAGATTGATAAGAACGCTCTTGCTTGCTTTTATTGTAGGACGTTTTGGCCAGGACGTTTTGACCACGGACGTTTTGGCCAGGACGTTTTGGCCACGAACGTTTCGGCCACGGACGTTTTGGCCACGGACGTTTTGGCCACGGACGTTTTGGCCAGGATGTTTTGGCCAGGACGTTTTGGCCACGGACGCTTCGGCCTCAATATTTTTCCAGGTAGGACCTTTTGGTCAATTATTAATTAAACGGAAATATTAATAAATGTGACCATTATTTTTTTTTTCTTCTTCTTCTTCAATATCAATTCTATCAAGTTTAGAAGTGAAATTACAAGGTAATAATATTATGAAATGAACAAAATTGTGTGAGAAAAGGGTGCATTAAACTTTTGGTCAAATATTTTATTGATTTTTATATATAGCTTCAATTCTCTCTCTTACTAAAAGATTTATTCTTTTTAGCTCCACTGGCTGAAAGCCAGAGAGCTATTGTCATGGCGTTGTGTCCGTCGTGCGAGCGTCCATCCGTCCGTCCGTCCGGTCGTCCGTAAACTTTTACTTTGAAAATCTTCTCCTCAGAAAGTACTGAACAGATTTCAACCAAATTTAACAGTTATGATCCTTGGGTGACCCTCTATCAGATTCATTAAAAGATTTTTGATCGGATGAAAAACATGGCTTAAATGGGCGGGGCTTATTTCCATATATGCTGAAAGCTTTGAAAATCTTTTCAAAAACCGTCGGATGGATTTCAACCAAATTTCACAGAAATGATCCTTGGGTGAACCTTTATCAGATTCCTTCAAAGAATTTTGGTCGGATGGAAAACATGGCTTTAATTGGCAGGGCTAATTTCAATATATGGTGAAAGCTTTGAAAATCTTCTTTTCAGAAACCGGTGGATGGATTTCAACAAATTTCACAGAAATGATCATTTGGTGAACCTTTATCAGATGCCTTCAAAGATTTTTGGTCGGATAGAAAACATGGCTTTAATTGGCTTGGCTAATTTCCATATATGCTAAAGGCTTTGAAATTCTTCTTCTCAGAAACCAGTGGATGGATTTCAACCAAATTTGACCAGATTGATCCTTGGATGACCTTTTATCAGATTATGAAAGAATTTTGATCGGATGAAAAATATGGTTTAATGGGCGGGGCTATTTCCATATATGGTAAAATCTTTGATAATCATCTTCTCAGAAACCAGTGGATTGATTTCAACCAGATTGAATTTGACCAGATTGATCCTTTGATGATCTTTTTTCAGAATATGAAAAGAATTTTGATTGTATAAAAAATATGGCTTTAACGGGCTGGGCTTATTTCTATATATGGTATATACTGAAAACTTTGTAAATTTCTCAGAAACCTGTTGATCGATTTCAACCAAATTTCACAGGGATGATAACCAAGTGACTGATTGTCATATTTCTTCTTATAATGTTTATTGGTTGAAAAACATGGCTTTTGTGGTGGGTTATGTCCATAGATGGTATACAGTGAAAATTTTACATAATGAATTTTACATAACTTGACTTGTTTTCTGTAAAAACAAGAAAAGTTAGAAATGGTTATCTAGAACTATTTCAAGCATTTCAATGATTTAGATTTATTTTCATTATATTCAGTTTATTCAATATTAATGAGTAATTTAATTAATCAGTACATTCATGCCTGTGGAGCGATACATGGGATCAAGCGTTTCTCGTTTATCATGATTAATATTTGAATTGGATATTTTTCACTGATTTTTTTTTTTTTTTTTTTTTTTTTTTCTTCTTTTTGCTACCAGGATAGAGTATAGGGGGACTCGGTAATCCTCTTTTGATTAATATGTTGGGGTTTTTTTATTATCAATAAAAGGATAAATCATTAATTTTACAAACTAACTTTGATCATTTTTAAAGACTTTGAAGATTCTCTTTTCATTTTCTAGTAAAAGGTTCATATATTATCCTATTCTTTATACATAACTATGAATAAATTTTGTTGGCCGAAACGAAAGGTCTTTTTGAATGGGGTGAACAAAAGTATCAAATAAAAAATGATAATAAGAAAATACCAATATTATTATTAAAATGACTAAAATTACAACTATGAAATGATTTGATTTGATTCAATGTCTTTGTTCCTTACAATGTTTGTTTTGGGGGTTTGGGGGGAGGCCGAAAGGTCCTATATTGTAAAATATTGGAGCCAAAGCGTCCGTGGCCAAAACCTCCTGACCAAAACGTCCTGGCTAATAGGTCCGTGGCCAAAACGTCCTGGCCAAACCGTCCGTGGCTTAAACGTCCTGGCCTAAACATCCGTGGCCAAAACGGCCTTACCATAACGTCAATGGCCCAAACGGCCGTGGCCAAAACGGCCTGGCCAAAACGTCCTGGCCAAAACGTCCTGGCCAAAACGGTCGTGGCTTAAACGTCCTGGCCAAAACGTCCGTGGCCAAAACGGCGTTACCATAACGTCAATGGCCCAAACGGCCGTGGCCAAAACGGCCTGGCCAAAACGTCCTGGCCAAAACGTCCTGGCCAAAACGTCCGTGGCTTAAACGTCCTGGCCAAAACGTCCGCGGCCAAAACGTCCGTGGCCAAAACGTCCGTCCACCGGTTGCTTTAGTGACCAAATTAACGACACGTTGTTTAAAATATTTTTCCCTTCCTCGAAGGGAAGTCCTGAATTAAAGACTTGGTTTAAATGATATTTCGCTATATTATATCCAAGACAAAATATTTGTACTGTGTTATTGTATTATATTGTGCTCATTTTGGCCATTTGTTGCCACTGACTTTGGTGATTGCTTCAGGTAAAACTAGAATTTGCCTTAAAGGGGACTTATAACCCCCAACAGCGCTTGTCCATATACGAGTGCTATCTGCCAAATGCTTTTAACAGGAAAATGGAAAATTAAAAGGCCATTATTCAGTCAAAAATCAATGGACCATTACCAAAATAGGATATGCACATGTCTGACTTATACCAGGTCTTTCTGTGAAATTTGGATCAAATCCATCCAATGGTTGCTGAGAAATTGAGCGGACACAATTTTTCACCAAAGGGCCGTAACTCCGTCAAAAATCAATGGACCATAACCAAAATACAATATGCACATCTCTGCTGGATACTGATTATATCAGTGAAGTTTGAATAAAATCCGTCCAATAGTTTGTGAGAAATCGAGCGGACAAGAAAAAGCTGCGGACAGACGGACCGAAGGACCGACGGACCGACAAGCTGACTCCTATATACCCCCCAAACATAGTTTTGCGGAGGTATAATGGCCCAACTATCATAACATTATAAACATGTTGAATAGCTGACAACTTTGAAACAGTCATATGTGATTTAATATTTTGCCCTTCAGTTATGATTGGTTTACTACCACTACTCTTGCTACTACTAAATTATCTGGAATCATTTATTCTTAATTTCTTTTTAATAAACTTAAACACTGAAAGAAATTACATTTTAATCCACCATTCTGTTTTCAATAGGAGCGTTCAATTTACGAAGTTGGCTTTGTATATCGGACGATTGTGACAACTTCAACAAATTACATTTTAATCGACCGTTCTATTTTATATGGGAGCGTTCAGTTTACGATGTTGGCATCGTATATCGGACGATTGTGATAACTTTAACACGTTACATTTTAATCGATCGTTCTATTTTCGGAGGGAGCGTTCAGTTTACAATGTTGGCATTGTATATCGTACAATTCTGGCTACTTAAATAAGTTACATCTTAATCGACCGTTCTATTTTCAGAGGGAGCGTTCAGTTCACAATGTTGGCATTGTATATCGTACGATCGTAACAACTTAAACACGTTACATCTTAATCGACCGTTCATTTTTCAGAGGGAGCGTTCAGTTTACGATGTTGGCACTGTATATATTGGACGATAGTGACAACTTAAACAAGTTACTATTTTATTGACTGTTCTATTTTCAGAGGGAGCGTTCAGTTTACGATGTTGGCATTGTATATCGGACGATTGTGATACTGATCCTATAGAGAACTATAAAGCGTCTGAACGATCTTGTCAGCCTGGGCAGGCTTGTCAGGTGAGTCTATCAGAAGTTTTTAACAGAAGCTGGCCCTGCCCCCTTTTCTTTGTAAGCCCCGCCCATTGACTCTAACAGGAAGTACTGTTTCGTCTATAAACGGCGTTATTTTGAAAAATATATGGCCAGTAACTTGTAACAAAATAGAAGTACATAAGTTGGTTTTTGATAGATTTAATTAAGCTTTCTTTAATGCTTTCCAACAGATTTACGTGGTTTCTCGGTAGATTATCACTCGATAATTTCACCGAATAAACAGATAAATTAACATAATGATAAACCAACTGATTTTAGTAGATTTAGGCCTGCTTTCGATCTTTGCGCGCGACCATACGTCATCTACGCCGGACCAAAGACACTGGTGACGTAATCAGGTTGCAATGTAATTCAAGTGCGAAATGATACGCTGTTATAAATTTTCAAAAAAATTCGTCTGATTTTGTCTTATTTATTCAAGAAACAGAATGAACTTTCAAATCGTGAACAACTAAAACATATAGCTTTTGTTTTTTCACTCAATGTAATATACATCGATCTTGCACCGGAAAAAAACAATTATCCTCTATTTCATTTATTTACAGTGCGTCATATCAGAGGGACCAACCATACCGTGTAGTTTGTCTGAGAAATGACGCGCTTTTTTGAGATTTTGTAAAAAAAAAAATGTTTTGTTTTTATAATGCGATGAATAAATGGAAAATTCTTATCGTTTCCTTGTAAGACCAATGCATCTTTCATTTCGTGAACAACAAAGACAATATTTTCACTGGTGAAATTGTTCACATTTTTGTTCAATAATTGACAGATAAATTGATCTAATACTGAAACAAATAGGTCTATTATATGTATTCCACGTCGTTTGGTAATTAACTCATTAACAGACGGCTAAAATCGAAGGGACTTGCAGACGACAATAAAAAGTTTGTGAAATTTTGGAATCTTTTTTACCTTTCGCAAAGAAAACATTGTGGATAATGAAGAAATTGATTATAGCAGGCAATTTCTTTATTTTCTAGAATGGTTTCTATACAATATGAAAGTTTTCGATTCTGCTTTCTGAGAAATTCTGCAATACACATGCCCAGTATGAAGCCCACAGTTTTACAGCTTCTAAAAGAAATCGAACTTGGAATGTCTTTATCGCGAACCCGATGCTTTATCTCTGACCAAGAGCAGAATATTTTTTAATTCAGAAAATGGTTAAACTGCAGTTGCATAAAAATAGGTTATCCGACTTTTTGCAGTTGAGTAGCCGAATTCGAAATATTCAATGATGAAGTTATATGATTTCATAGCTTTTTATTTCCTACTAAAGGATGATTTTTTGGCCTATCTGATCCTAGAATAAAAAAAGTCCACCGTGATGCCCTTAAACAAAAATCGTACTCATTGGAATCCTTTAACCCATACTACACATTCCCACACATTCCAGATTTTACAGCCATCAAGAAAAGACTTCGGGAAAACAAAGTTGAAAATGAAGAAATTGCTTGTAACAAGCAATTTCTCCATTTTCAACCTTGTTTTCTATCCAAAGAGACAGAGATTCCTTGAATTCTATCAACTGTATATCGTCATCTGTAACTTCTTTGAATAAGGACCCGTCTAAACATGGTTTAACCCATTCCCACTCAATCCCTCCTTTTTACGCCCCCCAACGAAAAAGCTTGGGAAAACATTGTGGAAAATGAAGAAATTGCTTGGATCAAGCAATTTCTGAATTATCCACAATGTTTTCTATCCAAAAAGACGAAAACATTTAAAATTCCATCAACTTGAAATTGTCGTCTGCAGCTCCTTTCAATTTTGACCGGTCTAAAATTCCACTGTGTTGGAATGGGTTAATACATCACGGAAGTATTCTGTTATAAATTTGAAAATCTGCAGTGAGATATTATATGCAACATATTTGTTTTGATCAGTTTAGGTTGATAGAATCGTTTGATACATATTTTTTCTATCCAATAAACAAGGGATAATTTCTTCTTGGGAACGAAATTGATTTCAATTACTTGTATGAATAGGGCAATCAATTTCTCATTTATCATCCCGTTTATCATTCTATTTATGCAAATTATGTTCTCCTGTTAAAGTTATAAATTCTGATCTAAAGCTAACATAACGTATTATTATCATTTTTATAATTGTTGTTGGAATTTGTCATAACAGAATGAGGAAACAATTTTAGAACATTCTCATTTTAGTTGCGTCTATCCTGAAAAGTTTTTCTTGTGATTGGCTTATTATACGGTGTGTCAACAAAGTCATGACTTTGTAGGCACTCAATCGCCTTCAATTATTGGACAATAATTCCCCGTTTCATAATTTCAGCTTAATAAAGGGAGACACTTAAAGGCCGTTTCCCTCACAATGGCGATGACGCTTTTTGACGCCAGTAACAAAACCAATTGAGAAAACATTGTAAACAATTAAGAAATTGCTTGCAAGAAGCATTTTTTTCATTTTACACAATGTTTTTACCAAGACAGTTGAAAGAATCCAGAATTTCATGAACTTTAAATTGTTGTCTGCAACTTCTTTCAAATTGAAACAGTCTAAAATTTTGCCGTCTGGTAATAAGTTAAGTTAGTATGCTTACTGTTCGTATAGTTTCAGGAATTTATTGCAGGTAAGGGACAACTAGTGTTACCAGTGGATGATTACCTAAAAATATTTTAATACATTATATACTTTGGGTTAGTCCTAAAGAATTATGGAACGTTTTGAACAGCTTTATCCATGAAGACTAATTGTAATATAATACCTCAGTATTGTTACAGCAGTGATTTCACAGACAGGGGTAAAGATAACAATGTAAATTACCTGTCTTTCGGTCATTCTAGCTCTGTCACTCAAAATTGATCACTTCTGCTTGTTCGTCTTCTACATTTTCACTAGCAATTTCCTATCCTTGAGCAATGTCAGTGATTTGATTATTTATTTTTCTTTCTTTTTTTTTGGATAGCTTAAGTTAACAGACAAATTTTTTAGGTCTTTTAAAAGTTCAACGAGTGCAATCTACCAGTGATGGCTTAACCACTAAGTCCATTGCATACCTTCGCCATAAAAAGTAGATCTTACGTATTTCAGGAATATTTCAAACTCTATTCAAATTGTAGAGAACTCTTTCATTATCCAGCCATTAAACCCATTTCCACTCAATTTCGCTTTTTCGGCATCTCAAGAAAAAATGGTTTGGAAAGCATTGTTGACAATGGACAAATTGCTTGTAACAACCAATTTCTTCAATGCCCACAATGTTTTCTACTAATAAAATGGACAAATTTTCTAAAATTCAACTGAATTCAACAATAAAACTTGAAGCTGTCGTCTGCAGCTCCTTTCAATTTGAACAAGTCTAAGATTTTGTCTTGTTGTAATGGGTTAACTCCTGGGTTACTTAAACCTCGTTTATTTGTTATGATATTCTTTGGCTCTGCAGATTACTTACAAAACTTTACTTTGCTAGCTTACAGAACTTTCAGTACTTTGATTTTTTTTCTACCGCGTCATTCTAAAAGTGGTATACTTCATAATCAATAACCACTCGTCTATTTATTTTTTTCTTTTTAGCCCATTACCTAAAGACAAAATTTTAGACTGGTCGAAATTGAATGGAAGAAAGAAGACGATTTAACGTTCAGGAAATTTTAGATTTTTTCAACTCTCTGGCAAGAAAACATTGTGTAAATGAAGAAATTACTTATAGCAAGCAATTTCTTCATTTTACACAGTGTTATCCCGATTGTATTTTTGTCGGGCGTCAAAAAGCATCATTGTGTGGGAATTGATTAATTATTTATTCATTTATATTTTTGTGCACTTATTCATTTTTCAGAAAGTATATTTCGAGATGTACAGTGACACAGACCATAAACGCTACCAAAGTACGGTCCGAGGCTGTTCAACAGCATGTGAACCTAGAGACGATTTTATCAACTGTACACACGAACTTAAAACATCACGTGGTTGTATCAGGAAAGACTGTTGCCATGACAATGATCTGTGTAACAATGGAAATAGTGTGTCAATTTCAACGATAAATCTTGTTTTTCTGTGCCTTAGTTTGACAATTGCGTCGAAAATGTTGTCTTGATGTACAATTTTACTTTAATATAGATATATTTTTTCTCACTGGAATGCATGTTATCCAGTTCGTTGAAACATCATTTTCAGCTCGTTTCATTTAATTGTCCTGCATATATAAGATATAATTACACGGGTTAAAAAGAATACCAAAGTATTGCATGGCAAAATCAAATCTCCTATCAATTCCCCACTGACCTTGTAATAGTTTTCTGTGAATCTGTCCACCACCCTTATTTTCTATTAAAAATGAATGAATAAAAAAATATATAAAAATGTATGTGTATCTCATATATATTAAAAAAAATGGAAACCTGAAGTCCTCTTCGACTGAACTTATCTCTAGTAATACAGGTATAAGTTTTATTCTACTAATGTAATGAAAACGCAGTTGTATTCACGCTGAAAGACTGTATTTTTTAGCCAGCAAAGCGTCAGCTTTGATAGATTAAATTAACAGACAACATTTTGAGGTCTTCTCAGAGTTCAACGGGTGTAAACTGCCACTGGAGGCTTATCCACTAAGTCCATTGAATGCCTTCGCTATAAAAAGTAGTTCTTATTTCAGGAATATTACAAACTCTGCCACTGCTTTTTTCTCAATCCCACTGAATCGCGTTTTTTTAAACATCCAAAGAAAATAGCTTTGAAAAACATCGTGGACAAAGAAGAAATTTCTTGTAACAAGCAATTTCTTCATTGTCCACACTGTTTTCTAACCTACAAGACAAAGATTTTCTAGTTCAACTAATCATGATTACCTTTGACAAAGAATTTACTTAATAAAAGCATGCTTTTCTAGCTTACAGAACTTTCGATACTTTGATATATCTGTAGTGTTTGTGTATGAGAAACCATTAGATGCTTCTTTTTCAAAACTAAATCTCCCAGTCCAATGGCCCCATGTAGCTTAAGTTCAAATAACTTTTAACATTGAATAACATTGAATGTCGCACTCGGTCCCAACTATAACAAGGCGTAGTACAAACGGTGTTAGTATTTGCACTTTTAACATGATATTTCGCATATTAAGTATTTTTTGTTGATTATGTTTGTTTCGGAATGGATTTCAATTATTTTCAAGGCTTTATAAAACTGGGAGTACAAGTTCACGATCTAGTTAAACGCTTTCGACGATTTATATCCATAAGATCTTCGCAACAACGCAAGCCTATTCCCTGAGGGTTATGTGCTTCCTGGATATCATAGTTAGCTTGAATAAGCTGCAGTTACGACGATTAAATCACAAACCAACAAAAAAGCTTCACAGAAATGGCGGTCGGTCTAAATGAATTACCTGACTGGCCGATTTTTTTTTTATTTTTTTTTATTGATCCGTCTGTTTCATGTGCCAAACGGATTTTGTCACACAATGCTTACATATTTATACGCCCGCAGGGTTGTATTTTATAATTGCCTCGGTCCGTCACTCCGTCTGCATGTATGTCTGACTGTCCGTTATTTTTTTTTTTTTTATGTGCGCAACTCCTCTCATATTTTCATTAAGAGATGAAGAGAGTACTTTTTGATTTCATGGAGGTGTGAACCGAAAATTCTAATTACTCTGTACGAATACGCGAAGCATCGAGTAGCATCCAGCGAAGGTGCAAAAACTTTACAAATTTTTTGTATGGAACTCTTTTGTGGGAGCATAAAAAAGCTGCGTTCTCAAAATTTTCTTCAAGGAGTTATGGATATTTTTGACCAATAAGAATGCCAGTTTTTGATAGACGAAACTGAAAAATAAATTATTTTGGAAAGAAATGTAACGTCCCAATGTAACGTCTCGGTGGTTTCTAGAAGGGCATGAGATAAAAATTATTTTGATCCCTCAAGTCTATTAACTTTAAATCCCCACTACATGCCACTCCAGAAGTGTATGCACTGCTCTGTGAAGCTGTAGTTTTAATGTTTCTTAAGTTTTTCTTGCAACATTCACTTTAAAGTAACATCAGCAACTTCTTTGAATTTGGACCATTCTAGATTTTTATCTCCTTGTAACGGGTAAAACATTTGCAGGCTATTTTCCTAGAACGCAAATTGAATTGTTTTGTTTTCTAGACGCATTATCCTGTTAGCTATTGAGCCGGATTACTAGTGGTACGTGAGCTTTATTTTCTAATTCGCCGTAATGAAAAAGAGGAAAATAAAATCACCGGAAATTAAAATATATCCCATTTTCTTGATCTCGTCTTTTTCCACATACCAATATTAGATCTGGCCTTGTCTTTATTTAACTTCGTAGGACGACACACTATATCGGGTACTCCCGACCCGATTATACCAAACCGCCTAACTAGCATACAATTGTCATCTTAAATAGTCATAAGGGTTTATTGTAGAAGAAATAATGCATTTTATAAGTTTAATATTCTACCAATACAGTTTGTCTTTAGTGAACCAACAGAAAAGAATTTAATAAAGAACACGAGATAGCAATTCGGGGTTTGTTGTTGTTGTTCTTGTTGTTTCGTGTGAGGTAGGGGTGGGGTGTGTGGGTGGGTGGATGTATTTATAAAAAAGAAAAGAAATTGCTTTCTCGTAGGAACGAGATGAACAGTCATTCAAAGTCGGCCTTTTTATCGCACGCATGAAATAGGCGTCCAACCAGTTCTCTAGGCCGACTTCTCTAATACGGCATCAAAGGGTAAGTTCACAGCAATTATAGCTCAAATAGATACAGACCGACTTTGATTGACCGTGTATATCGTTCCAAAGAGAAAGTCGTTTGTTTTCGCTCTTTTTCTTTTACTAAGAACATAATTAAATAAAAAGATATTCAATTGAGTGTATTTATGGTTTCTCGTGGAAACGAGTTAACTATATAAAAAAACGCACGTATACCAACTTGTAAATTGACTTGCAGTTGTTAAACACGATTTTCTTATCTCTGCTTTTTTCGGACAAAACCCGAGACATTGCTATTTCCTTCGTGTCTTCGTCGTTGTCGTCCTCGACGTCGTGCGAAAACTTTTACATTTTGTGATATCTCTGGTTCTACTAAAGGTATTTACTTGAAACTTGGCACACTTGTTCACTATCAAAAAAGCACCTATACTATCAAGGGGAATAACTCTAGATGCATTTTGTCCACTATCCATCACCCAACAGCCTAGCGTAGGCAACCGTAGGCGGTGCTCTTGTTTTTATTGCAGTGGCCCAGCCAGTAAAAGAATATGAAGCCATGTCGGAACCTTTACGGTTCCAATATGCCCACGGCGTATTTGAGACCAAGATATGGTGTGCAACTTAGTTTATATGGGCTCGGGTAAGCCTTAAGCTCAACTCGATCCTGATCACAGATTATAGTTTTTGAGTTTTCTTCATACGTGTTAGCGCTAGTCAAATAGTTAGAGCACATGCTTACCCTCGAGGTTGCTGATTCGCTCGTCGGACCATAACCTAGGGCACTTACATTCCAGAACTTAACCTTTGTCATGCTGAATAAAATCAAAAGCACTGAAAGTACTAGTTAATGGTCGTAATTCATTTTGTTAATTAAGTTCATAAACAACTCTAGGTTGAAGGAGACAAGCAGGTGGTGTAGACTAAGATCAGACTGCATTAATGTGCAGGCTGATCTTTGTCTATATCTCCTGCCAAAACAGGAAAACTGGTTCCGGGATCAGCATGACAAGGGTTAACATTTTTCAAAATCTGCCTGCATATAACAAAATGAGATTCTTTCACGGCCGCCATGCTTCAAGCAAGTGGATGTTATTATGATGGTTAAAGCATGTTCTTTGGCAGATACATATTTCCCTAATATTCTACATCATTTCAAATATTAAATGAAAAGACAAAGGTATTCAAATGTTGCTTGGTAATAAGATACATCTCCACATGCATCATTAGAATGTAAGACTTTTTTGTTATCATAACATAATTTTAAGTTTCGTCTATCAAAAATGGGCGTTCTGATTGGTCAAAAAATTATTCACAACTCCATGAACAAAAATTTTGAGCACGCAGCGATTTTGTATGCTTCCGCACAAAATAGTCCCATACAAAAAGGTATCACAATTTGTAAAGTTTTTTTGCTTTTTTCGCTCGATGCTATTAAACTATAAGAAATGAAGATAATATTTTTTTGTTTTCATGGAGGTATGGACCGAAAAACCTAATCACACTTATGTATGAATCCGCTTCGCGTATTCATAAATGGAGGTATGAACCGAAAAACCTAATAACACTTATGTATGAACCCGCTCTGCATATTCATACAGTGTATACTGTTTTTTCCGGTTCATACCTCCATGAAATCAAAGATTATTCTCTTCATCTCTTAAATAACATAGCATAGCTTTATTCAGAGAATCGACTTGGACACATTAGTTTCATTGTCGAACATGCATACATACATAATAACTAATATACATGAGTCATAGGGTATGCGAGGAGAGAGGTCAAGCATGAAAGCCATACTTTCAAACTTGGCAAACATTCTTTAACTCATTACCACACGACAATTTTTAAGATTAGTCCAATTTAAAAGATGTTGCAGACGACAATTTTCAAACGATGAAATTTTAAAAATCTTTGTCTTTTGGGAAAGAAAACATTGTGGATATTTTTGCTTGTAACAAGCAATTTCTTCATTCCCCACAAAGTTTTCAAAAGGTTTTTTTTTTTTGTTTTTTTGTTTTTTTGTTTTTTTTTTTTTTTTTTGAGGGGGCGTCCAAAAGCGCCATTGTGCGGGAATGGGTTAAACTCGGAATTATGCTTACATGGTGTGATGATTGTAAAGTGTGATTGCAATCCTAGAATGTCGAGTTAATATTCTTTCCTTAAAATATTCTATATGTCCGATGGGCCCTCTAGTACGTCAGATTATTGCACACCACATTTCTCTCCCCACGAAATCTCAGAAAATACACACAAAGAGCTAATCAAATCAGAAAATTGTTTGTGGCCATAACATTTACCATTTGGCCAAGGGGAATCAATTTAGTATTCTTCTTGCCTTGCTATGTGATTCCATTATCAGGTTCCGTGGATCTTATTGAATCCATTTTTTTCTGTAAGTGAATTGAGACATATATGTAACAGCTCTGACGAAAGAAAACCTATGGTAACCGTAGAACTCTTGGTCAACAATTCCTCCAAGATTGGGTATTTACTGTCCGAATTTCACTGCAAATTATTTATTAAATTCTTTTCTGATGGTTATCTAGATTTCACTTAATGATTTTGCTAAAAACAAATGAAATAATCAAAACGATAAACTCATCGGGTTTTTTTTTGTTGTTGGTGGTGGGTTTTTTTTGTTGTTGTTGTTGTTTTTTGTTTGTTTGTTTGTTTGTTTGTTGGGTTTTTGTTTTGTTTTTTGCGGGGGGGGTTGTTTTTGTTTTTGTTGTTGTTGTTTAGATTAAGCCCCGTTTTCATTTATCCCGTACTAATGAATGGCATCTCAACGTGACCAAAAAATTGACGTCATCAAGTTTCCAAGTCAATAAAGCGCGAATTGAGCTTAAGGTTATAATTCATCTCTTGGCTTCAGCATTAGAGGAAAAAATAGCTTTAGGTGTTCACTCCATGAAAAAATCGTTCTTAACCCTTTCCTATTTTGAAGACGACATTTTTTTTTATTTTTTTTTTTTTTTTTGGGGGGGGGGAATAATCATTCAAAAGGGTAAAAAATATTGTGGAAAAAGAAGAAATTGCTTGATGCAAGCAATTTCTTTCTCTTTTTTTCTTTTTTTCCACGATGTTTTCTTAAGTGTAAAAACACTAGGACGTAAAAACCACAGGAATTAAAGAGGATAGGGTTAATAACTAGTTATCCTGTATGTAGGTTGTATAAAAATCATTATTGGTGATTTTTGGATGGTAGACGAGCTGTAGAATTCCGTTCAGCTGAATCAAGGCGGCCAACAAAAAATATCACCGCAGTCGTTTAAACACAAGTCCTCCTTTTTACGCCCCTCAAGGAAAAGGTTTTGTAAAACATTGTGGAAAATGAAGAAATTGCTTGTAACAAACAATTTCTTCATTTTACACAATGTTTTCTATTCAGAAAGTTGAACAAATAAAAAATTTCATAAGCTTTAGATTGTCGTCTGCAACTCCTTTCAATTTGGACTATTCTAAAATTTCTCGTATGGTAATGGGTTAAATGATGAAGAATTACCCGATTGTAAGCGGTGATACATATCCTTCCGATATTTGTTTCTCACCAAAGGGTGGATAATCTTAAACCTACATGGAATAGCAGCTGGAGGCAAGGAAAGGATGAAATGATAGTACTGGTGCGAGGTATACCAGGAAACCATTGATAGGTGCTCCAGTCGCCGAGATATGACTGAAAAAAGTTGTTAAAAGTTGCGTTTAAGCACATTCAAACAATAAACAAACAAACAAAAGAACTAAAGAAAGTCCTATGAACATACATAAAAGGTAAACGAATCTCTCAACTCCCCAAGGTTGATCAATTCAAAGGTTTCTAAGAAAAATAAGGGAACGAGAATTATTTGAATATATGTAGCGTTATTATATTGTGACTGACGCCTGTCTTTTTTTGACAGCCAGACAAATTAATTAAATTTTTGAAAGTTCAGCGCCATTACATAGATTTTCTAGAAAAATAACTACAAGAAAATAAAGTTGTAACTATTTTCAAGAAACCCATAGCCGCAACTCACGACAAGGAGAACGAATTCTGTCTTTCCCGTAATTTTAAGCAGTTTTACTGTTGCCATTTTGTCACTTTTATTTTATTGTAATGATTGTTGTTGTTTTGGAGGAAACTAGGCACTGTTAACCCAATGTCACTTTAGGCCTTTACGCCCTTAAGAAAAACTAGTCTTGGAAAGCAATGTGGATAATAAAGAAATTGCTTGTTATTTCCTTATTATCCATAATGTTTTCTGTCTCTCAAGTAAAAAACAAGAAATTGTCATTAATGCCCCTTTTCCTGTGTTTTCCAATAGAACCTTCGAAGAATGATTAGGGTTCATTATTATGAACGTACAGTTATTCTAGGCAAGTTTCATGACGATTGGGCCAAAATTGTGGCCTAAAGAGTGTAAACAAAGAAATTATTATTAAGGACCCTTTTCCTGTGTTTTCCAATAGAACCCTCCCAATATCAATAAGTTGCATTTTTGTGACCTAACAATTATTCTGGACAAGTTTCATGGGGATTAAGCCAAAAGTGTGGCCTCTAGAGTGTAAACAAAGAAACTGTCTCTAAGGCCCATCTTCCTGTTTTCCAATAGAATCCTCCAAAATCAATAGGGTTCGTTCTCATGATCTAATAACTATTCTGACTAAGTTTCAAAAAGATTGGGTGAAAACTGTGGCCTCTAGAGTGTAAACACTTCAATTGTTGACGCCGCACGACGGGCGTTCAACGATCACAAAAGCTCACCATGCGCAGTTTGTGTTTAAGTGAGCTAAAAATCCAAAATTTCATAAACTAAAATTTGTTGACAGCAATTTCTTTGATTTTGGACCAATCTGATGGGTAATAGGTCAATACAATCTAGGATATCAGCAGAGTGACAATTCTTCATTCAAAGTTTTTATTTTGATAATTAGTCCATATAAAGTCAAAACAAATGAATTGGCCAACACCTCACCCGTGTTTTGGATAATAAATGTTCATGTTTTATTTGCTGTGCAATAAACATCCTCAGAAAGATAACGCCCATAAAACTACACGAAAAGGATATCTTGCAATCATGGTACGTCAGTATCTATAATATTAACCAATTGATGGAAATTAATCTGAGACCATCCATGTCGGAAATATTCTATTTCTTGTTTCCGTAAAGTATTCTTACAGGGCCAAACTCATCTAATTATAGACGGTAATGACTTTTATTGTGAATCACGCTGTTATAATCGCGATGGACCAATAGATGACCTTTCTCTTAGGTGTGTAAAATGGCCGCAGCCATAGTGCAGTTGGTAGCCTGTAGGATGCACCCAATTATTGGTCTCGGGTTCGCTCCCCGACTGCGGCGAATGTCTCTTCCGACATTTGTCTTCCACCATTGGATGGACAATGGTAAAGTGTGGTGAGCAGCTGGGGTCTCGGAAAGATTACTTCGGTTGTTCTGGTTTGGGAAATACAAAAATCCAGGTGCTCTTTACGCCTTATAAAGTCTCAAAAAGTTAAACTCGTCGAATTAAACGCATATGGTTGTCGATCCTGGTCAGGCTGTGCGCACTTAACAAGTTGACCAAAGTCGATTTATCGTAATTTTTGTAGATCGAATCTTGATTTATCATTTTACCTTACTGCTAAGTAATTTCAAAATTGCAGCCCCCAATTGATTTATTCTGTTTCTAGTCTCTTTTTTCAAACATTTGCTCTGCTTTAACCCCCAGATTGAGCCGTTACGCTTGATTGTTCATGTATAGAACCCGTGTACTTATTACACTTGGGCATTATAAGGCGAAGGAGGTTGAACAAAAACAGCAGTATGTGTGTTTTGGGGGAGCTAGTAGAATCAACATAAATTTGTTGATTGATTGCTGAATTGATTGAATGGGGTTTAACGCCGCTTTTAATAGTATTTCATATCGCGGCGATTGGAGCACCTAACATTGATTTCCTGGTATTTCTCACACCAGTACTACCAATACATCCTTTCCGAGCCTCCAGCTGCTATCCCACTTAGGTTTACGATTATCCACCCAATATGTGCCGCCGCCGGGGATCGAACCCGTGACATCCCATGATTGCTTAAATTTGTCTTAAATTTGTCTTAAATTTGTCTGGCATTTTGAATTATCAAGGAATACATGCCTGAATGAAAAAAACTGGTGATGGTTTCGGTGGCGGTGGTGTTTTGTTGTGTAATATTTGTTTGTGTAGGAGGGTTTTTTTGTGTGTAATTTTGTTGTTGTTGTTGTTGTTTTCTTCTTCAAAGTTACAATGTACTTTCTATCTGATTCACAAAAATTTAAAAAATGTCATTATTTTAAATACTGGCAAAGTCACAAATGTCTTGAACATTAACCAATTTCGAGACGACAAAATTTCAGACTGGTCCAAATTCTAAGAAGTTGCAGATGACAATTATAAATTCATGATCTTTTTTAAATCTGCTTTTTTGTAGTTAGAAAATATTATGGATAATGAAGCAATTGTTTGTAACACACTATTACTCGGCTTTCCACGATGAAATCCAATTCTTTCTTTTCTTGGGGGAGTTGCAATAATCAGACAAATGTAACGTCGTCAATACATTGGAATTTTCAAACGACATTTTAGTTATACGGTTTCTTTCCTGGGTTTGACGTCTTTAAGAAAAAAGCTTTGGAAAATATTATTAAAAACAAAGAAATTGCTTGTAACAAGCAATTTCTTCGTTTTTCATAAAGTTTTCTATGCAGAAAATTGGAAAAAAACACTAAATTTCAACAAGTTTGAATTGTCGTCTGCAACTTCTTTCAGTTTGGATCAGTCTATCTTTTCTCATGTGGCAATAGGTTAAGTAGGTCTTCCTCGATAACGGATCAAAAACAAACTGCTTGAATTCGAAAGCGATTACGAGAATGTTTCACCAGATTTACAACAACAAACAAATTAAATCAAAACATGTATAAATTCCGTTTGGGATGAAAATTTCCACAAGTATTCGGCTAATATTTGATATTTGTTGACATGGTGCAAGAGTTTAAAAAAAATCGACAGCATCCACGAAAGTTCAGAAATTTTTACGACTCTTTCACTGGATTATCAAACAAGAGGACCATGGTTGTCCTAAAGCGCTCCTTTGAGTAAGATGGTTCGTGGCTTTATGATATATACAAAATAGCAAAGCCCTCTGTCTAATTATATTGGAGGAGATGTTCAAGAATTTTCTCTTTTAATCCTAGGTATTGATGATCCCACCATATAGCGCTAATTTCCTGAATATGTTAATGCTTTGAAGTATAGACATCAATACATACCAAAATATCAAAGCTCTAGGCCTAATGGTTTAGGAGAAGATGGTTTTCAAAGATTTCCTTTGTAAAATCAGGAAAGGCACAAAAAAGGGTTAATCTTCAGAGTACAGTAATTCTTTAAAGCATTTTGGTAGAGGGTCAATAGGTGGTCTAGGCTTTAGGCCTTATCATTTTGGAGAAGAAGACTTTAAAAAATTTATTTCTGAATTTCTTTGTAAAATCGGGAATCGCACAGAAAAGGGCTTATTTTCAGAGTACGATAATTCTTTGAAGTATTATTGTAAAGAGTCAAAAGGTAACGATTTGTACCAAATATCAAAGCTCTTGGCCTTATGGTTTAGGAGGAGAAAATTTTAAAAGATTTTTCTTTTGTAAAATCAGGAAGGGCTGATTTTCAAAGAGTGCAGTCATTCTTTAAAGTATTTTGGTAGAAGATCAATAGGTGATGATATGTACCAAATATCAAAGCCTTAGGCCTTCTGGTTTAGGAGAAAAAGATTTTTTTAAATAATTGTTTACGGACGGACGCACGTATAGATGGACAGACGGACGCCGGACAATTAACGATCACAATAGCTCACCTTGAGCACGTAGTGCTGAGGTGAACTGAAATACGACACACCAATCAATTGAAGTATTTTGGTAAAGGGTCAATAGGTAATGACACATACCAAATATAAAAGCTACTAGGCCTTATCATTTGGGAGAAGGGGGGTTTAAAAGATTTCATTCTTAATTCCTTTGTAAAATCGGGGATCGCACAGAAAAGGGCTAATTTTCAGAGTACGATAATTCTTTAAAACATTTTGGTAGAGGGTCAATAGATGATGATATGTACCAAATATCAAAGCTCTTGGCCTAATGGTTTAGGTGGAGAAGATTTTTAAAGGTTTCCTTGGTAAAATCAGGAATCGCACAGAAAAGGGCTATTTTAAAGAGTACAGTAATTCTTTAAAGTATTTTGGTAGAGGGTCAATAGGTTATGATATGTACCAAATATCAAAGCTCTAGGCCTTCTGTTTTAGGAGAAGAAGATTTTTTAATAATTGTTTACGGACAGACGGACAGATAGACAGACGGACGCCGGACAATTATGGATCACAATGTTGTGCTCAGGTGAGCTGAAAATCGACAAATCAATCAATTCTTTCATTTAGTCCGGAAGTGAACTTTGAACTCCGATATCTATGTCAGGCGTTTTTGTTTTGCGACTTCAAGCTGTAGTTAAGACGTTTTAGTCACCAACTTACCAGTTCATATTTTTGTTACATGTAACTGGCCATAAGTAGCAATATAGCACCAATTGCTATCTTAGTCGCACTTACTGTCGGAGAAGGATGAACGTTGGTATCGACCTGTTGATTGAAAGCTGCAATAGATATATGCGGCAGTTTGGTAAACTTAATTTGAGATCGGCGACCAAAAAGTCGTAAAAATGTTAAAAACCCTTTCCTGTTAAATCCCTTATTTTAACATCCCTGTGATTTTATAATTGAAAAAACATTGTAGAAAAAGAAGAAATTGCTCGTAACAAGCAATTTCTTCTTTTTCTACAATATCTTCTACCCTACGGAATGTTTATTTTTCAATTTAAATTTACTTTAAATGTTCGTCTACAAAACCTTTCATTTTGGACAGGTCTAAAATTTTCAAAACAGGAAAACGTTATCGCTGTAGTTTCAACCGCTAGTTAACGCACAAACTAAAAGCCTTTTTTTTTATTTCATTTCAAAAAGGTATCTAACCACAAATGACAGAATAATGCCATCCAGTAACTCAGACAATATGACTTGTCGGAGAGTTTTAGATCTCTCAGAGTATCGATCCATTAATTATACGAGTTCATATGTTATTAAGCCGTTATAGAAGGTGGTGGGTTAGATAAGTAGAACGTATGCTGCCCTTGGTACGACAACATGACAATTATCAAATCCGTATGAATGATCTCTGGACATAATGAGGCGTATTCCATTATTCTGCATTCAAACGACACAAAAGAGCAATAGCACGATATCTGGAAATGTGAGAACTTAATTAGGTCTGTTACCAGGAAACCTATGAAATACCTTATTTCCCCCCTTCCTTTGAAATTGACTGTTCGCTTATGTCAATCAAAGAATCAATACCAATCAAATCATTCATTTAGGCTGTAAGTGAACTTTGAACTCCGATATGGGATACAGCAAAGAGAAAAATTATTTTAAAAAATCGACTAATTAAACTATCTAGACAGGAAGTGAACTTTGACTCCAACATTGGCCGACGTTTATGTGAAACCTTTTAATTTAGTACGCGACTTAAACGTCGGAACTACAGCTTATTTATACTGTAATTGCGACGATTAGGTATCCAACCAACCGTTCTATCTTTACTTACATGTTACTAACCAAAAAAAAATTCAATATAACACCGTTTAGTATCGAAGTGAGACTTTCTGACGAAGCTCGGTGGGGGTCGCCAGGGATCCGCCAATTTAACGACCTATACATTAAATATCACATTGCTCTAGACTTGAACAATAAAAGTTTGATTTTAGTTATCGATACTAATCATCAGCAGTGGTCGAAAATGTTAATTTAATCCATAGGCTAACAATACAGAGGGACATGGAGATGTTTGCTCGGTATTATTGTTATAGTTGTACATACGTGAAAAAACTTCAGAAGTTGCATAGCCTTCATAGCGACGAAAAACGATTTTTACCCTTTCCTGTTCAATACCTGAATTTTACGTCCCTGTGACTTTTATAACTGAGAAAACATTGTGGAAAAAGAAGAAATTGCTTGTACCAAGCAATTTGTTCTTTTTTCCACAATATTTTCTACCCTACGAATTAGTTATTTTTCAAATTAAATCCACTTTAAATTGTCATCTGCAAAACTTTTGAATTTGGACAGTCCTAAACAATGTGCAATTTTACTTTTGTTTATCAAATAGCAAATTGTTGTTGCCCGCCGCTGAAACTAATCTTAATTCTTAATGAATTCTAAGACATTGTTTCATAATTAAAGACATTTAATTATACTCGGCGAAGAGGGAAAGATACAACCAGATACAGTCAATGTCTGTTTAGTCTTCGATATACACATATATTTTTCTTTAACGTTTCTATGTCGTTTAAGTTCCTTAGATTGAGCTTTTTTTTAAAAAAAAAAACTCAAGCCGGTTACCAGGACAACCTTTTTAATAAAATGCGTTTAATCTAATCATTCAGAAGGAAATGAAATATTTTGAAATGCTGATTAACACTATCTAGATTCCTGTCTAATAAAATGGATTGCCAACTGATTATCGGTAACAAGACTGATTTTGTGAAGAAATAGAGGATGCGTGTTTCAATTTAAGATCGAATTCACGGGTGACGGTGTCAAAATTTTGTTTTATTTTACAAGGAGAAAGATTTATCGATCTTGCACTTAAAAAACAAAAACAAAAAAATCTATTTCAAAGCATAAAAGAGACAAATTATGTTTTAACCCTTTCCCGTTCAATCCCTGGTTTTTACGTCCCTGTGATTTCTATAAATGAGAAAATATTGTAGAAAAAGAATAAATTGCTTGTAACGAGCAATTTCTTCTTTTTCCACAATGTTTTCTACCCTACCGAATGGTTCTTTTTCAAATAAAAATCCACTTTAAATTTTCGTCTGCAAAACCTTTCAATTTAGACAGGTCTAAAATTTTGCAAAAAAGGGAAAGGGTTAAATAATCGGACAAAAGATTCGAATCGCATTATTATGTACGTAACTACATGGAATCGTGACGTCATCGTATCTTCGCCTCGCTCAGATGTCGTTTAGTAGCGAGATAAAATATCTTACACAGCAGAATGTTTATCATTCTGACAACTTCAGTGGTTTGTCGATGATTCTGTCCAATCGTTGGCCCCTTTAACTTACTCGTTTTGGCCACGCCCACTGACTCCAACTTGAAGTCCTGCTTCAATTTTAAACGGCGTAATTTTACAAAATTTATGGCCAGTAGCATGCTTTAAAAAGTAGGATGGTTGGTTGGTGACTTAAACGTCGTAATTACAGTTTGAATAAGTCGCCAACAAACAAAAAATATTTTACACAATGGCGGCCAATGATCGATGTTCCAATCTCAATTCTTGGCTGAATGAATGATTTGATTGGTCGATATATCCATTCATTGACAATTTCGATTGGTCAATATTCAGGTGATAATCCATCCAGAAATGCAGACAATAAATAATAAAGCCTTAACGAAAATTGTGAGGAAATGTGAGTAATGAAGACTTTACGGTCAATGAATTGCCAATCGTAGGCTATATCTCTATGTCTGAAGTTGAATTTCCTGATCTTTTTTTTTTATCTTTTTCTTCATCTTTCCATCTTAATTCATCGATATATTTATTCGTTCAATTGAAAGGTCACTCGCCCTACCTACTGACTCTACCGGGAAGTTCAAAGCATAATTTCTCAGAATTTGTAGTTAATGAATATGAAAAAAAAGGGAGTAAAACGGTATATTGGAGACCCTTACAACTACAGCTCAAATAGCTGTATCTGCGACGTTTAAGTCGCCAAACCAATCAAAATGACTAACCTAAATATTGGAGTTCAAAGTTCACTTCCGTAATAAATGAATGGTTTGATTGGTCAATCCATGTTTTGATTGACGGTCGCGATCTGTCAGCTGATTTTATGTTCATGATTTACTGTGTAAACGGCATTCTTTGACAATGAAATGGTATCTGCTAAAAGGTATTCAAGCATCAATAAATGGATCCTTCAGGATGTTTCGGTTTTAATGTCAATACTCGAGACAAGATAATAAATAACCTCTTCACCGACAGACAAACACATTGTCTTCCTAGAAACCAAATAACAGATCATCCGTCATTTTCTCCATGTTTGACCTGGAATAAACCTTCTTAGAACGATGACCGAACGAGATAAACAGTACTTGAGGGACGTTCCAAAAGTTTGTTAGTTTTTCCTACGCCTTGTACATATAACCAGATAAAAAGATGATAATAATACTGCATATAGATTGTTCGAAAGGGTTGTTATCATAAGCTGCGCTTCTCGCATCGAAATAAACTTTTCAGAACGATAAGAAAATTGAAAGAAAAATTTTGAACCAGGTGTCAAATCTGAATGTTTGTTGGTATTACTATTGTATCAGCCGTAGAGATTTTTTTCCCGGAACAATTAATAATATATGATAAAACGAAACTTTTTGAAGAGAAGCTATTCTAATGAGTACCAAACAATTTGGAAGTTTGTTGAGCCATGTGCAATTCCCGTCAATCGGAATAAAGATTTGGGTTTTTTTTGTTTTTTTTTTTCGTCCTTTGCACATATCATGAAATACACCAAGATTCCTGTAGAAAACACGTCAGTAGCCCCTGTGATGGTTTCGGTGTTCACTTGTTAGCTAGCGAACCGCCAGCTTTGATAGCTTTAGTTAACAGACAATATTTTGAGGTCGTTTCAAAGTTCAACAAGTGCAAACTGCTACTGGAGACTTAACCACTTAATCCATTGAATAACTACGCCACAAATGTAGTTCTTATGTATTTCAGGATTATTGCAAACTCTATTCAAATTGTAGAGAAATTTTACAAAAAGTTGCTATTTAACCCATTTCTACTCAATTCCTCCTGTAAAGCATCCCAAGAAAGAAGCCTGGAAAACATTGTGGACAATGAAGAAATTGCTTTAAAACAAGCAATTTGTTCATTGTCCACAAAAATTTCTACCCAACAGGGGAAATATTTTCTAAATTCAAACTAACTTGAAATTGGTTGTCTGCAACTTCTTTCAATTTGAACTAGTCCAATATTTTATCATGTTATCTCGGGTTAACTTAAACCTCGTTGATTTATCATGGAACCTTTGAAAAACAAGATTAGTTATCAAAACTACGCTTTGCTAGCTTACAGTAATTTCAGTACTTTGATTCTAAACTGCTGTATTCAATTCTGGTCTTTGGTCGAATTTCGTCAATGATAGTTTCAATACCGGTCTGTAAACAAAAAGAAAAATCGGGAAATAGCATCCGTTGAAAACAAAAGCATTGCATCAACAAAAGTTGGACTAGCATATCGCTGGTCCCACCCCCTTACTCCTTTTATTGTGAGAAATGGAGAACTTACTAGTTGAAAGCAATCTCTCCATTTCTCACAATGTTTTCTACCCTAAAAATGCCTTGTATTTAAATTTTAATCAAACTTTAATTACGGCCTGCAACTTCTTTTAATATGGAATAATATGTTAAGAGGAGAAGAATTTAATATTGCTCTAACTGAGCATTTTACCAAACTTGGGGCCTCTGGGGCGGGGCCATTTCGACCCAACGGGTATAGTTTAAGCAAAATTTGGTAGAGAACAATCTGGATATACTATAAACAATGTATGAATGCATTACAAAGTCTACATTCGGAGAGAAAGATATTTGAACACGGTCTTATTGAGCGTTTTTCATAACTTTGGATGCCTTCGGAAGGGCCATTTTTGTACAAAGGCTAAAACATGGTCGATAACAATAACGTTATGCTATGTTTTAAGATAGATGCACTGGACCCTATGTTTAAGAAGAAGAATTCGTCCAAATTAAGCAATTCCCAGGAACAGAGACGGTTTTTTTTTTATCCTAAGGGCATATTTTCCAGTAACATAGTACAAAATTATTTAGTAAAGTTACATACCAAATATTAATGTCCTCCACCTTATATTTCAGAAGTAGAAGACTTTTGAAGTTGCTCTGATTGGGCATTTTCCAAATTTTGGACCTCTGGAGCAGGGCCATGTTTTATTCCAGGGCTATGATTTTAGCAAAAACAAGGTAGAGAACCATCTGGTTATGCTATATACCATACATGAATGTCTTAGATTGGGAGTAGACGACTGTCGAACATGGTCTAATTTAGCGAACTTTGGACACCCGGGGAAGGGGCGTTTTTTAACCTACAGACATAATTTAATCAAAAGTAATAGATGACAGTCGGGCTATGCTACAGTCAAAATATAAATGCATTCGGATTTTTTTTTAACTTATTCAAATTCTGAGTTTTCCGAATTTCGAACCCCCAGCGCAGGGCCGTTTTTAACTCTAGGAGCACAACTTTAAGTGATATAGAACAAAACAATACAGTAATAGTACATACCAGATATGAATATCCTAGACTATATGGTTAACGAGGAGAACTCTTTCGAACTTGCTCGAATTAAGCATTTTTCAAAACTTCGAACCTCACTGACCGGTCAATTTTTGACCCGTGAGATTAGATTTTTGAAACTCGACAGAAAACCATGTGATGAAGCTACATATGAAATTTAAATGCCTTTGGCCTTGTAGTTTCTGAGAAAAAATAAAAAATTTACAAAATTTTCCCATTTTCAAATGCCATGGCAACCAGTTTTTCAAGGAATAAAGTTATTTAACAGCTTAACTAGAACTTCACTCAAGGAACATCCCTGCAAAGTTTCAGCTTGATTGGCCTACTGGTTCTTGAGGAGAAGATTTTTTAAAGATTTACTAATATTTCATATTTTCAAATGCCGGGGCAACCAGAGTTTCAGCTTGATTGGCCTACTGGTTTTGGAGGAGAAGATTTTGAAAGAAACTGTCGAAGGACGGACAGACAATGACCGACCACAAAAGCTGACCTCACACTTTGTGTTCAGGTAAGCTAAAAACGGCGGCAAAAGTTGGTGTTCAAAATTCAGCTCTAGTCAAAATGAATGATTTAATTGGCCGACTGGATATTTGATTGACAGCCGCGATTAGTCGATTACCTCAAGTGACGAGATTTTGGTCGCTAATCGTCAATAGCGTGATTAGTAAAAAATAACATTTTCGTAAATAACAATCGGAATCGTATTGCTACCTATTTCATCCAAACAACGTAGAGACAAAGCAGTCAAAAATGTTATGACTGATTATGTATATTCCAAACATGGGTATCTATACATGGGGTGTCATCCCCGGCGGCGGCACATATCCTTTCCGACATTTGTCTCTCAATAATGAGTGAATAACTGTAAACCTGAGTGGGTTAGCAGCTGGATGCTAGGAAAGGATGTAATGGTAGTACTGGTGCAAGATATACCAGAAATGCATTGTGAGGAGCTCAGGCCGCCGCGATATGGCTGAAAATTGTTAAAAGCAACGTTAATCTCGATTCAAACAAAGAAAAACAAATTCATACCAGCATGAAAAGAACGGATCACATTCAGACTATGTGGGACAGATAGAATTGGAAATCCAAACTGCGTGAAATCGGTTCTTCTTTATCGAGTGAGTTTAGGGAACGTAATCATTCAGATTTTAAAGAACTATGTGTACATGTCCAAACGAGGTGAAACTCATACGGGTAGAAAATATGTATCCGTGGATCATATTAAGACTATGATGGACCACACACCAAGTATTCATACTTGTGTTGTTCCTGCCTAAGAGTACTTATTCATCGGAAATCAACTGACCCCAGAGAGAACGATTCTCGCGGTTTCGTTTTAAACGAGATTTCGGGATGTCAAAGAGGTCACATTGACCTCTTTGACATCCCGAAATCTCGATTAAAACGAGACTGCGAGAATTGACCTCTTTGACATCCCGAAATCTCGCTTAAAACGAGACCGTGAGAATTGACCACTTTGACATTCCGAAATCTCGCTTAAAACGATGGCTTGCATACTTTCCATTGAGACAAATGACTGATCGCACCTATTAATCAAAGATTGAATCAACCAATAAAATCATTCGCTTAGACAAGGGCTTTGATCGCTCGTATTAATGTCATGCACTTTTGCTGGTTAAGCAATTTAAACGTCGTAACTACAGTTAATTCAAGCAGTTGTTACATCGTTTAGGTCGCTTATCTATTCTAATGCAGTCAGGAAACTGAATGTAATCTAGGAATCGGCATAATTCGCTCTCTTGCTATTAGAAACCTGACGACGATGTAAAAAACAAACTTATCCTTCCCCGAGAATTGATTCATAATTTCTAGTAATACTAATAGAAAATTTAAGCCCACTCATGAACAAGAGGCCTAAGAGGGCCTGCATTGCTCCACTGGCTTTAACATCTCCAGATTTTCACCTATAGAAAAATTTACTTTCTTACACTTTTTTTACCCCAAATTACTAGGCAGAAGACCTTATACAATTTTAAACATCGTTCTCTCCCTTGTTTCTATTGGTTACACGCCTGACTATTTTCCACTAATTTGGTAGTACAAGGGTTAACTTTTGACCAAGCCTAGTCCCACCATGCATTTATTTGTTGTCCAATCAAAATTTCTACATAAGTTAAAGTAAAGGGTCAGCAAGCAAATATTCATGCAAAGTTTAATATAAAATGGCTCAGTGGCCAAGGAGGATAAATTCATAAAGTGAAAATAAGCCCTGCACAGCCTTGCCTATATATTAGGGTCAATCATATTTTTTAATCAATTTAAATAATAGGTCACCCAAGAAATATTCATGCCAAATTCCATTGAAATTGAACCATTGGTTTAGGAGAAGGAGATTCTTTAAGATTTTAAAGTGAAAATAAGCCCCGACCTGCCACACCGGAATTAATGGACCAATGAAAATGTCTTGAACAATTTAAAAGAAGGGTTACCCAAGAAACATATCTAACAAGTTTGGTTGAATTCGGTACATTGGTTTGGCAGAAGAAGATGTTTAAAGAAAAAGTATACGCACGGACAGGCAGACGCAAGCACTGACGAAACACGCGGGACAGACAACGCTATGACAATAGCACTCTCATACTTATTTAACTCAAAATCTTCCATAACCTGAAAATTTTGGTCTTGTTTAATCTGAATTCCACCAAATTATGGCATACTGATTTTAGCTACAATGTTTTTCATAACTTATTGTCAGTACATCAAAATGATTTTGTTAGGTATTTGGAATATACAAATCTGTAAGGGAAGTAATAAGAAATGATTCTATAGCTTCATAAGATGTATTTATCTCCCTTTGGTCAATGTTCTAGAAAATGTACCTATTCAATTATTCCTACACATGTAAGCTTACTCAATATTTACATCTCTTTGCATTTAAATTTTAAAAGTGATAAATCAATATTTCTACTAAATAAAGCTTACTCT
The DNA here is from genome assembly GCA_946902895.1 of Fragum fragum. Classification (NCBI taxonomy): domain Eukaryota; kingdom Metazoa; phylum Mollusca; class Bivalvia; order Cardiida; family Cardiidae; genus Fragum; species Fragum fragum. Next base: position 4,921,156 of record OX336377.1, read on the forward strand.
GACTGAAAACAGCATTTTGGGGTCTCTTAACAACTATTTTGAGATGATTTACTGGGTCTAGCCCGAATTCTACCAAAATATTTAATTACCCCTAACCCGCATACCCTTCACCAACAATACCAACATTTAGGTGATTACAACAACTAAACTATTCTAAACACATTCCCAGGAACAATTTAAGTAAAGGGTCATTCATGGAACATTCATACCAAGATTCATTGAAATTAGTCCAATCGATAGGAAGTAGAAGATTTTTGGGCCCATCAAAATTCCATGAACAAAGGGTCACCTAAGGACTATTGATACTAAGTTTCATTGAAATTTGGTAAAATGAGCTGGAAGAAGAATCTATTTAGATTTTAGAGTAAAAAATGCCCCGCCCTGCCATGCCCAAATTTAGGGTGCAATCAAAATTTCATGAACAATTCAAGTAAAGGGTCTCTCGAGGAACATTCATGTCAAGCTGCCATGCCCATATTTGGGGGTCAAACATAATGTCTTGAACAATTTAAGTAAAATGCCACTCAAGGAATATTCAACCCAAGTTTCAACGAAATCGGCTAAAAGGTTTGAGAAGATTTTTAAAGATTTTGAAGCAAAAATAAGCCCCAACCTGCTACGCCCATATTTGGGGTCAAACCAAATTTCTTTAACAATTTAAGTAGATAACTCAAGGAACATCAATGCCAAGTTCTGTTGTAGTTGGTCAAATGGTTTTGGAGGAGAAGATTTGTAAAGATTTTAAAGTGAAAATAAGCCCCGCCCTGCAAAGCCCATATTCGGGAGTCAATCAAAATTTCTTGAACAATTAAAGTAGAGGGTCACTCAAGGAACATCCATGCTAAGTTTCATTTAAATCGGCCAAATGGTTTGAGAGGAGAAGATTTTTAAAGATTTTAACATATTTGGGGGTTAATCAAAATTTCCTTAACTATTTAAAAATAGGGCGGCCCAAAGAACATTTCTGCCAAGTCTCATTAAAATCCGCCTATTGATTTAGGAGGAGAAGATGTTTAACGAAAAGTTTACGCACGGACGGATGGACGCACGCACAACGGATATTGCCATGACAATAGCTCCCTGGCCTTCGGCCAGTGGAGCTAAAAAATGACCGCGAAAAGCTGCATCAGTGATGTGCGCAGTAGTTAAGGTCATGAACCCGAGTACTTTTATTTTTGCCATTCTAGCCGATATCCTAGACAGGTATCGCTATTCCTACTAGATTTTGACCGGTCAATTGTCACAAGTGAGCTACAGATAAGATGCATTTCCGGTAAAAACGTATTGCAAATCACTGAAAGCGCATTTTGAAAATAATCATTGAGTTAAAACTGATTTAAAATCACTGATCAGCATTTCAAATATTTTAAATGCAGATTTTTATAGGTCCGCTGATATTATTCCAATTTCGAAAAAGTCGAGAACCCGACACGTGCATTTGTTCCCGGTCTTTCAGATTCCAACAATCAATTTGTTTTAAACAGGTCGAAAGATTCACGAATAAAATATTGAGAAATAAATGGCTTCTTAACTTGCTCAAATTCCGAAGCGAACACCTTACTCAGAAATCTCTATTCGTCTGAAATCTTTAAAAGATCAGTGGCTACCCTAGGTGTATTTAATCCAAAATTGACCAAGACGCCATTTATCAAGCCAGTTATTGGCGAGGAAACATGGTGGGTATTCTGTCTGCGAAATTTCGTAAAGGCGGTTGGTAGATGGAAAATACGATTTCCGTGACTTCGTATTGTCGGCGAAGGAAAATAAATGTTATTGAAATGCTGTGTTTGTGGAGAGAAAGAAATATAAAGAAATATCTAGGCTGACGAGGGGTCGTCAAAATTCCGAAATAATTGTTTCAAACATAACAACGAGTCAAAGAAACACCAGCTAGCAAAGTGTGAGTTCCCAAACAATTGTAAAAAAAAATCATCTGAAAACTTACAATCCGGTGTTGGTATGAGCAGCTCCAAATGTCAATTTGTTCAATTATGGTAGGAAATTATTCGAATTTGCCCCATCTCAAAATACATAATTGAAAACGCTCGATGTTTTAAAAGCGTGTACTTCATTGTGGAGAGTATTTTACTGTTTTTTCTCCTGTTTATTTTGGATAAATTCTAAGGTACCATCATGAGCTCTATTAACCAGATAATGAGATCAAAGACAGTAGTCTTTAGATGTGATTTCATAAAAAGGAAGCTTAAGCCTTTCCCGTACAAACACGGGATTTTACGTGACTTTGATTTTATACCCGAGAAAACATTGTGGAAAAAGAAGAAATTGCTTGTAACAAGCAATTTCTTCTTTTTCCACAATATTTTCTACCACATAGGATGGTTTCATTTCAAATTGCATGAAACTTTCGTTGTCGTTTGCAAACTCTTTCAATTTGGACCAGTCTGAAAATTTCCAAAAACAGGAAAGGGTTTACAGACCAATCAGAGAATGGCTTAATATTATATTATTCTAATTGTAAATATACAGTCCTGACAGCATTTGGTGCTTTTCAGGCCTTTGATTTACGAGTTACTGATCAAACATTTGGCAAAATATCGAAGTAGAACTTCATGTCGAGCTCAGGGGGCGGGGCCAGCAATCCATCAAATTGAAACACTGTTAACATTTGTTAGGCTGTATAAATTACCTTAGTGAATTGTTGTAAAATCAAAGGACTGAAAGCACTGATAGAACTTGTAAAATAATCAACATTTCCTTAAGAAATCATTTTCATAAATTACTCTGGAAGGAAGAGAACAAGCAGAATGTGTAGACCAAGATCAGACTGCACTTATGTGCAGCCTGATCTTGGTCTATATCTCCTGCCAAAACAGGAATATTCGAGGTTCAGCATGACAAGGGTTAAGAGGAAAAAATGCTTTGATTTTGGAAGAGTAAAATTTCAATAACATTTGATGGCACAAAAAGAATCAAATATAACAACAAATAACAAATTGGTTTTAGTAATGAATATATTTCTTTATACTAACATGATAATTTCTAAGCACTAGAATTTGAAAAATCTATGTTTACAAAATGTACATATTATCATTTTGAAAATACAGTGAAAAACAGCAAGAAATGCCTTTTTTGCCAAGCATTTGCTGATGATCTAAATTATCTTCAAATAAACAATTTGAATAGTTTCTATGTTAAACAGGGATTCCCCTGGCATAGCCCAAATATGACCAAAAAAGTAACACATGAACAAACTGTGTAAATGTTCACTTGGATATAACAGGCTGTCTGGTTAAGTTTCTCTTCTTTGTTTCTATGAAAAATAGGCCTGGGAGGCGCCAAAATATGACCCAAGGGTCATCATATGAACCAAAATGCAATCCTCTAGGCTTTATTATTTCATAGAAGAAGACTTTTCATGTTTTCCTTCTTTTTTCAATCTAATTTAGGGTGCGCCTGGATGGAATCGAAATATGACCAAAAGGGTATCACATGGACAAACTCTGTATATGATCACTTAGAGATTCTAGATAACAAATATCTATACTCTAGGCTCTCTGATTTCAGTGAGGAAGATTTTCAAAGTTTTCCGTCTGTGTTTCTATTTCTACTTGTCAGGATTGATCCCAAAATGACCCAAGGTTCATCATATGAACAAACTTGATAAAGGTCCCCTATGAAACACTGCATACCAAACAGTAATGTTTTAGGCTTTCTCATATCAAAGAAAAAGATTTTTATTGTTTCAATAATAAATGGGATGAGACAAGGGGCATCACTTAAACAACCTTGATAGATGTCCTCTAGGAGATGCTGCTTACAAAATTTCCAAGCTCTCGATCCTCTGGTTTCAGAAAAGATTCTTAAAGATTTCATTATTTTTCCCCTTTTTGGCAACCAGAGATAAGGGTTGATTTCATTTATTTGAACAGTTTTTGAAGAGCTTCATCCAAGGAACATCCTGCCAAGTTTCATCAAAATTGGCTCCTTGATACAGGAGGAGAAAATGTTTAAAGAAATTGTTGACAGATGCAGGAGGACACCGGACGCCGGACACTGGGCGATCATGATAGCTTGCCACGAGCACTTGGTACTTGGGCAAGCTAAAACACACTGTCATAATAGTCCAATATATTTATAATCACTTACAATAGTTCTAAACTAACCAAAGGCTTTGATTCCATTGCTGTGTTTATATGGCCCTATATTGAGTTCACCAGATAAAGGGAATTAATTTTGCTGTGTTCTTTACATATTCTTTATAGGCAGGGTTATCTCCCCATCTTTTCAATGCTTGTCTTTCTTGCAGTGGAATACCACTGACCCGTAACAATAAGAAAGCAACAAATAATGGTGATATGGCAGTTGCGTATTCTGCTGGTTTTGTCATGACGGATGAACACGATACAAAGAGTCCTAGCCACATACAGATTTCTCCAAAATAATTAGGATAACGGGAAATACTCCATAACCCAACATTGATGAACTGTCCCTGAAATGTAAGATGATATTTATAGTCAACTCCAGTTAATCAACATCCAGTTCATTGACATTTCACTTACTGACAAAAATTGTTGCAGATTTGCAGTCTGTTTTTCATCTTTTACAAGATTTCCTCTTTAATGACACTAAAACAATTTCATTCGGAGACGAAAAAATCCTAAATGTTCTTATTCAATGCATCAACTCAACTTTTGGCAACTTCCTAGTGGCTATATTAAGAACCTAAGATAAGGTTTTAATGAATACTGTGTGGGTGTTTACTAGTATGCTAATGCACAATAAGGGATTTTGTGTAGCTAATTGTTAACACAATACCGAAATACAATTACACTTTATAGGTTAAGCATTATAATGTTGTAACTATTTGCATAACATCAATTATTTACGGCAGTATTTAACCCATTCCCAAAAGGTTAGGGAGAAGATGTAGTTTAACAAAAGCTTTCAGAGGACAGCAAGGCTCGACTATTCTGAGTGCTGGATAGTAAGAGCAATTCAATGTCAACATTATTCATAATATCCAAGTAATAATAGAGATAAAAAATCTTTCAATCAAAATTTTAAGTCAAACAAGAATTGCTAAGCCCAAAAAGGGTAAACATTCCATTGAAATGAATGTTTGAGTATCAAATCTTTGCCTAGAAGATTGTACAAAGTTTCAAAGCAAAAACATTGGTAGAAAGAGAGTAATTAATGATATATGAAATTTGCATGTAAAGTTTAACCAAGAATTATAAAATCCAAAAAGTGTTAAAATTCCACTGAAATGAATGTCAGCTTAAAGAATCTGTGTCAAGAGGCTGATATTTTTGTCTCATAAACATATTCAAAGTATCAAAGCATAAGCACTGGTAGAAAGAAGGTTATTGAAGTTATATGACAGTTGCACGCAAGGTTTAACCAAATATTTTTAAGTCTGAAAATCTCCAGTGTATGAATCTTGGCCTAGAAGATGATATGATGGTCAAAAAAGCATGTGCAAAGTTTCATGCATTAGTAGAAAAAGATTTATTAAATATATATGAAAGTTGCACGTAAGTTTTAACCAAGAAATTGCACATTAGGTTTCACAAAGAATTCCTAAGTCTGAAAAGTGTTAAATTCCACTAATATGAATGGCAGAGTATTGAATCTGTGTCTAGAGGCTGATTTTAGTACCATAAAGGCATGTGCAAAGATTCAGTGCAATAGCACTAGTAGAAACAGATATGACACCTGCACGTAAGGTTAAACCAAAACATAACGCCAATGCATTCATAGACTGGATTACCCTATTATTCCAATAGTTAACTCATTCCAACACAGCAAAATTTTACACTGGACCAAATTGAAAGAAGCTGCAGACGACAATTTCAAGTTGATGGAATTTTGAATTTTTTCTTATTTGGAATGAAACATTGTGGATAATGAAAAAATTGCTTGATACAAGCAATTTCTTCTTTTCCAAAATGTTTTCCAAAGCTTTTTTCTCTAGGGGCGTAAAAAGGAGGGATTGAGTTGGAATGGGTTAAGCTAACAAGAGCTAGTCACACTCATGAGACAAATGCCCCCAAAGGACAGGGTCAAGTATGTTGCACATTGATTTGTTTTGTAAACACATCCACAAACATTTGTGATCTATATGTCTGGGTTTTTAATAAATGAAATTTTAATAATTTCTATAAATACAGAATGAAATCAGATTTTTCTGAGGTTAAAAGTAGGTCAAGGTCAAAGTCACTGGGTCAAGGTCAAGGTCATGTAAAGTGGTCCACCCAATTGAGCATCTGTCCAAATATGGAAGCAATCCATTGAAGAATAAAATAGTAAATACAATTTAACCATTCTGGACGCAAATTAACCATTCTGGTTGCCCCTTTGACCTCAGATTGTGACCTTGACCTTTGAGATAGGAACCTGGGTCTTTTTCGCGACATGTCGTCTGAAGGTGGTTAAGACTTGTGGGAAAAAAATTTGTACCTGCGTGTATGATTATAGAAGTTACAGAGCGGACACAGCAAAAAGTGCCGATTTTTAACCTTTGACCCCAGATTGTGACCTTGAAGAAATATTGAGTCTCTTGTGCTTTTTCGGCCGTTGGTTACCACCAACTCAGATGAGCACTTCAGAGCTAATTGCCCTTTTGTTTACACTCTAGGGAAAGAACACACACAAAAGTGTTTATGACCTAGTGACATACTCTTGACCAAAAATAACCAAATTTAAGCTTGTCATAAATATCAAAGAGACAAACATTTCAAGGTATTTAAGCCTTGAGAAAAGCTTCTAGGAGGCAAACAAAGTATTCTGAGATTTGACCTAGTGACTTATCTTTTTTACCCCATGTGACCAAAAATCAAACTTGACCCAAGATATAAGATTTTATTAAAACAAACATACTGACAAAATTTTAATTTATTTTTGGCAAAAATGTGTCCTTTGGAGTGCACACATGTTTTGTTGTTCTTATTTTAAGATTTGACCTAAGTGACCTACTTTTTGACCCACATGACACAATATCAAAATTGACCGAAATATTAGAAAGACAAACTTTCTGACCAATCTGACTACTGACCTACCTTTTTGACCCTACGTGACCTAATAATGAACTTGACCTAAATATAATGAATACAAACTTTCTGACCAAACATTAAGACATTTGAAGCAAAAATGTGACCTCTAGAGTGTGCACAAGGTTTTTCTCAAATGTGGCCTAGTGACCTAGTTTTTGACCCCTAATGACCCATTATTTTATGGAGACCAAATTATGACCAAACATGTATGACATTTGAGGCAAAATTGTGGCCTCTGGAGTGCCCATAAGTTGTTGACATACGACAGATGATGGACACCGGACACAGCTAGATCACAAAAGCTCATCTTGAACACTTCATGTTCAGGTGAGCTAAAAGAAATTGTTGTTTAGGCCCCTTTTCTTGGGTTTCAAACCTTTCCATCCTTATTACCTAATAATTATTCAGACAAAATTTCGTCAATATTGAGATAAAACTAAGGCCTCCAGAGTGTAAACACTAAAATTATTGAAGCATATTGATGAACCACAGACTTTTAAGTATTACAAAACCTCACCATGAGCTTGTTGTGCTCAGGTGGGCTAAAAAAAATCCCCCTGAAGACAGCTCAAAATGTAATGTGCTTCTCAGGGAGTGGCTACTAATTTGACTCAATGCCGTAAAACAAAAACTTAGACTGGAGAAATATGAAAGAAATTGCAGATAATTCAAAGTGCAAAGCAAATAGCAAGTTCATGTTCTACTTAGGTTATAAAATATTTCAAAAAAAGGAAAAGATGTTTTTACAAGTGATTTTACCTGTTCTCACAATTTTTTTATCAATGTTGTTCTTCAGAGGCATCAAAATACCCAACTGTGTTGTAATCGGTTAACCTGTTCCCACACACTGACACTTTTTATGTCCCTTAAGTAGATAGGCTTTGGAAAGCAAAGCAATTTCTTGAATTTTCACAACGTTTTCAAAAGCTTAATTCTTTGGGTGCGCCTAAAAGAGTCACTGAGTGGGAATGGGCTAAGAAACTGACACACTACCCAATAAATATGGACAAAGCATAGTGTCCACTAAAAAAGTGAAATCTTACAGCATTGTCAGGGTTTCCCTTGAAGGCTGATTTCTGGTAGTCTGCCACAACTTCAAAGAAAAAGCCAAGAGCCCACAGACCCCATCCTATATAGTCCTGGGTGGTCAGAGGTTTATCTTCCTTCTTGTTGTTCAACACAAGGATTGGAGATAAAGTCAGGAACACCCAAAAGGCTGAAAGGATAAAAGAAATCTGTATTCAAATAGCCATATGCTCTGCTTTTGGATGCTTTAAAGTATATACATGTATAGAATTTAACCATTTCAAGTAGAGTCCCTGTATTTTATTGTCCCTGTGATTTTATGCAGGAGAAAAATGTGGAAAAAGAAATAACTTATAACAAGCAACCTCTTCATTCTCCATAATATTTTTTTACCACAGGATTGTTACTTTTTTAACTGTAAAGACATTTTCTAGATGGGGTAAATAGAGAAATTGTGTGGGAATGTGTTAATTTGTGGGAATTTGTGACCAAACTCAGTGTGTGAAAAGTAAAAAAATGAAAAAAAATGTTTTGTGCATCTCTTATAAGTATTAAATTTCTCAATAGCAGCTCTTTATCTATGTCAAATGATCAGCTCTATTTCTCTTTGTCATCAATATGAAAAGGAAATGATAAATGTGATCAATGTGATGAGGAAATGATACAAGCTCTACATTGAGAAATGTTTTCATGACTTTCAAAAGCAGACTTCTCGTATTTATGATAATTTTTTCATCTGCTTGTAATGATATTGAAACATAATACTTGTTTGAACCAGACATTGGTTAATCCTTGTTTGAATGTATATAATGTTTGATAATATGTAATGCTTGTAAATTGTTTGTATTCTTATTTAGAGGCCCACATGGAAGATTGGGAAACCAAATGTGTAGCCTCATTAAATAAAGTCGTTATTATAATTCAACCACATACTAACCACAAAGTTCCTTAACACAAATAACAGATGGCAAAATATTTGACGGTGTTGCAGACAATAGTTCAAAGTTTATGAAATTTTAGATTTTTCAACTTTCTGGGTAGAAAAGATTGCAGAGAATGAAGAAATTGCTTTGACAAGCAATTTCTTTGTTTTTCACAATGTTTTACCAATTGTTTTTCTTGAGGGGTGTCAAAAAGCATCATTGTATGGGAATGTGTTGACTCCCAGAAGTAGTTTATCACTCTAAACACATCACTATAAAAGCCAGTTTTCAAAACAACGATAAAGAACCTGTTTTTAAACAAGTCATCAACATATCCATTACACAAGGGCTATAACAATACTTTGCAGTTTCTTTGAAAACAACTGAGCTAAAATGAAGGATTAGTTTAATAGTCTGAAGAGCTTAACCAATTCCCACACAATGACGCTTTTGAACACCCCTCAAGAACAAGAGGGTCGTTAGCCCTGGGGCGCTCACCTGAGATAAAGGCTCTTTTTCTTTCAACAGTCTAATTTCATGTTAAGGTTAGGATTATGAAACAAGTGGGCCACAATTACATATAAAGACTATGAACCTGGGGATCTAAATTAAAGTATAAATTACAAATTCAAAGGCTTTAGTGCTGATTTGAGAGAAAAAATTTTTTTGGGGGTTATAATTTCAGAAATAAGAAAGAAGTCTGTGACCCCCCCCCCCCCCCACCTTGGGTCTGCCCCTGGAGACCCAAGGATCATGATTTTAGCTATTTTGTAAGAGATCAATATACTGATGCTTCATCCAAAATATCAAGGCTCTACTCCTTCTGGGTCAGGAGTAGAAGATTCTTAAAGATTATTTTGAAATTTCACTTTTGTTGCCATGGCAACTCTAGTTTTAAACAGATTTTAATTCTTTTAGGTAATTTTAAGGGGGACCACCTAAAGAATATTTCTGCCAAATTTGGTTCAATTTGACCCAGTGCTTTGGGAGGAGATGTCATTTAAAAAATCGTTCTTTATTTCTATATACCCCCTCCCCCCCTTGGGCTCTGCCCCTGAGGACCCGAGGATTATGATTTTAGCTACTTTGAAAAAGGTCAATATACTGATGCTTCATGCAAAATATCAAGGCTCTACACCTTCTGGGTCAGGAGGAGAAGATTTTAAAAGATTATTTTAAAATTTTACTTTTATTGCCATGGCAACCAGAGTTTTAAACGGATTTCAATTCTTTTAGCTATTTTTTAAGGGGACAACCTAAGCAACATTTCTGCCAAATTTGGTTCAAATCGGCCAAGTGGTTTTGAAGGAGATGTCATTTAAAAAAATCGTTCTTTATTTCTATATAAACCCCAACCCCCTGGGGCTCTGCCCCTTGGGACCCGAGGATCATGATTTTAGCTATTTTGAAAGAGGTCAATATACTGATGCTTCATGCAAAATATCAAGGCTCTACGTCTTCTGGGTCAGGAGGAGAACATTTTTAAAGATTATTTTAAAATTTGACTTTTGTTGCCATGGCAACCAGAGTTTTTATAAATTTCAATTCTTTTAGCTCTTTTTGAAGGGGACGACCTAAGCAACATTTCTGCCAAATTTGGTTCAAATTGGCCCAGTGATTTGGGAGGAGATGTCGTTTAAAGAAATTGTTGACGCACGATGCTCGACAGACGGATGCTGGACAAAAGGGGATCACAATAGCCCACTTGAGCACTATGTGCTCTGGTGAGCTAAATCAAAGGACTGAAAGTCCTGAGAGCGTTTTTGCTGGTTTATCAGTAACCGCGCCCAATAATGCGAGCATGTTTCATCAATATGAGTGAGTTAATCGTACACCTAAGAAGGAGGAGCAGCTAGAGGCTCGATAAGGATGTAGTGGTAGTACTGGTGAGTGAACTACCAAGAATCCATGGTTAGGAGCTCCAGCCGCCCGATATAACTGAAATACTATTAAAAGTTGTGTTAAAGCCTATTCAATCAACCATGACCCATTACTGTTAACCGAAATCGCTATTTTGAATCAATCGCAATGTTTTCTTCTTAAGTGAGTGAAAATTTGTGGTTGTGTGGTAAAAGGTTAAATGATAAAATGTAAAGATATCAAAGCTAACATTCAATTCTTTTTTCGTTGAGCATATTGTTATCACAATTGAAGTAGTTACATGTCCGTTTCAAAGATTTAGTCAAATTCGAGAGGTAAGAGGTGTTTTTTTTTCGATGGGGTTAATAGGCGCTTCAATCTACAACAGGGTTGTAGCGTGTCACATATACTGTGTATGAGGGGTGTAAATTTGCCCAGCCCTGCCAGGTCAATACACCAGCACACAGTTTACATGTATTCACTAACTCTACTAACCACTGGCCTAGATGCTATCTTAAAACGCGAGGAAATTATTTCTCTCATTTGACAATTCATTAGACAATTTACCAAGGATATTCTAAGTTTTAAACCATTTTCCTGGATATTCATGACTAAAAGGAGGCTGTTGGCATTCAGCAAGTAAGTTATTTTCTTCATCAGCAATGAAACAAGATGGAGGCGATCACATAGATTTTCACTTCACGTTTATGAGCATGCGTGGAAATGAGCGGAAATGTGTGAGAACTTGTTTCCGGTTGATCAATATGAAATACCGGTTTTTCCTAAAAAAACGCTAAAAAGATCTGGGAAAACATTTAGTCAGTGAAGTAACTAACAGCCTAAAGAAAAAAACTCCGATGTTTCAAAAACAAGAGGCCCATGACGGCCTGAGACGCTCTACTGGTTATCAAGTTTTCCGTTAAAGAAATCTGATATTTAAGGAAATTAATTGCTCAAAGAAGAATGCATAAAGAAAAAAAAAAGGGCTTTATCCCCTTTATCATTTTAAGCAACAATCCTCAAGGCCCCTTTTCCCATGTTTCATGACAGATCCACTCTATTTCCAAAGTAAAGTTACCTTATGACCCTACAATCATTCTGTGAATATTTCATCAGAATCTGACAATAATTGTGGACTTTATCACATAAACAGGATTGTTTTGAATGAAAATCAATAAGGCCCCTTTTCCTGTGTTATCTGATGGATCAATTTCATTCCAAAAGGAACTTTCCTTACAACCCGGCAATTGTCCTGTGAAATTCAAAAGACAATTTGATAATGATTGTGATCTTCATTACATACACAAGAATGTTTTGAATGATAATCTGTAAGGCCCCTTTTCCTGTGTTTCGAATGCAACAATTATTATTCAATGCATCTTTGAAGAGAATCAAATAAAACTGTTGACTTTATTGTGTTAACAAAGATATTAAAATCAAGTTCTCATAAGGCCCCTTTTCCTGTGATATTTTACTGTTGGTTTTATCATTCTGTGAAAGTTAAAAGTGAATCCTATGAAATACTGGGAATTTATTATGTTTACTAGAATATGAAAAAAAAAAAATCATATGGCCCCTTTTTACATGATACTTGATGGATTGTACCCAGTTCTGAAAAGAACCATCTAAGTATTTGTACAATCATTCTGAAATTTTGAAATGAATCCGGTGAAATCAAGGGACATCATTGTGTTAACCAAAATATTTAAGAGAGTTTTTCATAAGGCCCCATTTTATGTGACCCTTGTCATAGTCAGATCCACTGTCAAAATCAACAATTGGAATGATGGTACAATCAATCTGTTTAATCTGTGGAATTTATTGTGTTAATGAGTTTATAGTGAAATCTTCAGAGGGCCCCTTTTCTCATGATACTTTACAGAACAAACCAAATTTCAAAAGGAACAATTCTAATGAAGGTACAATCATTCTTGAAAAGTTAAAGATAGTTTGAAGAAAATGATAAAGACTGAGAGCTTAATTGTAATAATGATGTTTTGTAATAAATTTTTTATAAGTTCCCTTTTCTTGTGTCACTTAAGCAATCAGACCTAATTTACAAAGGAACAATCCAAATGATGGTACAATCAGGATTTGGTTATAATTTGTCATACGGCCCCTTTTTCTATGATACTAGACAGATCAGGCCCAATTTGGAAAGAAACAATCCTTATGATGGTACAAACATTCTGTGAAAGTTTGAACAGAATCTGATGAAAACTGCAGACTTTATCTTGGTGTAAAATTTTTAGAATAAAATTTTCATAAGGCTCCTTTTCCTGTGATACTTGAAGGATCAGGTCTCATGTCAGCATCAACCATCATAATTATTGTACAATGATTCTGTGAAGGTTTGAATAAAATCCATTGAAAGCTCTGGACTTGGTTACAAGGATTATAGATAAAATTCTCAAAAGGCCCCTTTTCCCATGATACTAGACAGATCATGCCTAATTTGAAAAGAAAGAATCCTCATGATGGAATAATCATTCTGTGAAAGTTTAAACAGAATCTGATGAAAACTGTTGACTTTATTGTGGTACAATGATTTTAAAATTAAATTTCATAATACTCCTTTTCCTGTGATACTTGACAGATCAGGTCTAATGCAAACATCAACAATCATTATCATTGTACAATTATTCTGTGAATGTTTGAAGAAAATCCGATGAAAGCTCTGGACTTGGTAACAAGGATTTATAAATGAAATTTTCATAAAGCCCCTTTTCCTGTGTTTCTTGACAGTTCAAACCCTGTTATGAAAAGAATGATAGTTATGACCTTCCAATCATTCTGTGAAAGTTTCAACAAAATCTGATCAAAGCTGTGGGTTTCATTGTGTTAACAGGGCTTTATTAATTGAATTTTCATATAGCCCCTTTTCCCATGTTACTTGATGGATCTGAACCAATTCCAAAGGGAACTCTTCTTACAAAAGTATATCTATTCTGTTTGAGTATAAAGACAACCCCATCTCATCTGTGGACTTACAAGCATTAATTAAGATTTTTTTAATTGAACTTTACTAAGGCCCCTTTTCCTATGTTTCTCAATCGATTAGACCCAATTTGAAAGGAACAATCCTTATGATGGTACAATCATTATGTGAAAGTTTGAAGTCAATCAAGTGAAATCTAGGGCCATGATATAAGACTTTTTTATCAGAATTTTCATAGGGCCCTTTTTCCCATGAAACTTGATGGATCAAACCTACTTCCTAAAAGAACAATCCATTTAATGAAATAATTATTCTGAAAATGTTTGAAGAGGATTTCTTGAAAACTATGGACTCTATTGTGTTTACGAGGACTTTTTCAATCCAGTTTTTATTGGGCCCCTTTTTCCCTTGGTCCTTGACTGATCTTTCCAAATTTTGATAGGAACAATTCTTATGATGATACAATCATTCTGTGAAAGTTTGAAGTCAATCAGATGAAAACTGTGGACTCTAGAGTGTTAACAAAGATCTTTGAATTAAATTTTAATAAGGCCCCTTTTCCTATGTTTCTTGAGGAATCATATCCGAATCCGAAAGGAACAATCCTTATGATGGTACAATCATTCTGTGAAAGTTTGAAGAGAATCCGTTGAAATTTATTGGCTCTAGATTATTAATGAGAATTTTTTATCAGAATTTTCATAAGGCCCCTTTTTCCTGTGTTCCTTGACGGATCATACCCAATTTCAAAAGGAACAATCCTTATGATAGTATAATCATTCTGTGAAAGTTTGAAGGGAATCCGATGAAAACTGTTGACTCCAGAGTGTTAAAGAGGATTTCTTAAAAGATTTTTCGATTAAATTTTCAAAAGGCCCCTTTTCCTATGTTTCCTGATGGATCTGACCAAATTACAAAAGGAACAATCCTTATGATTGTACAATCATTCTGTGAAAGTTTAAATACAATCTCATGAAAACTGTAGATTCTAGAGTGTTAACGAGGATTTTTTAATAAAATTTTCACAAGGCCCATTTTCCCATGTTTCTTGACGGATCATACCCATTTTCGAAAGGAACAATCCTTATGATGGTACAATCATTCTGAGAAAGTTTGAAGAGAATCCGATGAAAACTGTAAACTCTATCGTGTAAACGAAATTTTTTAATGGAATTTTTAATTGATTTTCATAAGGCCCCTTTTCCTATGTTTCTTGACGGATCAAATCCATTTTAAAAAGGAACAATCCTTATGCTGGTACAATTATTCTGTGAAAGTTTGAATTGAATCTGATGTTAGCTCTGGACTCTAGAGTGTTTAGGAGGATTTTTTAATTAAATTTTCATAAGGCCCCTTTTCCCCGTGTTTCTTGACGGATCATACCCATTTTTGAAAGGAATGATCCTTATGATGGTATAATCATTCTGAGAAAGTTTGAAGAGAATCTGATGAGAACTGTAGTCTCTATCACGAAAACGAGGATTTTTTAATTAAGTTTTTATAAGGCCCCTTTTCCCATGTTTCTTGATGGATCTGACCCAATTTCAAAAGGAATGATCCTTATGTTGGTACAATCATTCTGTGAGAGTTTAAATACAATCTGATAAAAAGTGTGGACTCTGAAGTGTTAACGAGGATATTTTAATTAAATTTTCTTAAGGCCCCTTTTCCAGTGTTTCTTTAGGAATCATACCCATTTTGAAAGGAACAATCCTTTTGATGGTACAATCATTCTGAGAAAGTTTGAAGAGAATATGATGAAAACTGTGGACTCTATCGCTTAAACAAGGATTTTTAATGGAATTTCTAATAAGTTTGAAGTAGGCTCCTTTTCCCGTGTTTCTTGACGGATCTGACCCAATTTCGAAAGGAATGATCCTTATGATGGTACAATCATCCTGTGAAAGTTTGATGGGATTTCGATGAAAACTGTGGACTCTATCGCATAAACAAGGAAAAGTTTAACAGATGCCGGATGGGAAAAAGCCATCGCTATAGCTCTAGTGGCCTTCGGCCAGTAGAGCTAAAAACCATATGGAATACATCATGTATATCAGATTACATGAAATTCGAAATGAATTTAGTAGATTTAACACAAAAAAGAATATTTATCCTGGAGATGGTATCAATAGCTATTAGAAAAGCAGACAATTTTCCTCCATCCCATTTTTATGAAAATCTGTTCAAGAGCTACTTTAAGACGGGATCCTTATTGAAAAAAAGTTGAGGATCAAAAAAGATGAAGTCCAAAATTCAAGTTGGCAGAAAATTTAAAATCTCTGTCTTTCAGGGAAGAAAAATTGGGAGGAATGATGGAATTGCTTTTCTGAACTTTCTTCTTAAGGGTTTATAAAAAGCGGTATGGTTTGGTAAAGGATAAAGTTAGAACACTTGATCTTTAAAAATTCTGTCTGGAAAAGAACTGTTAACAAATTAACGATTTACCTTGAAAGGTCAACTAAATCAACAGTATCCTAGGTTTTGTCCTCACTTTATCAAATCTGCTATCCTTCCCTTCCTTCATAATTCAATGATTTACCTTTAATGGTCCAGTAGATCCACAGAATCCAAGGTTTGGTCCTCACATTATCAAATCTGCTATCCTTCCCTTCCTTCATAATTCAATGATTTACCTTGAATGGTCCAGTATATCCACAGTATCCCAGGTTTGGTCCTCACTTTATTAAATCTGCTAACCTTTACTTCCTTCATAATTCAATGATTTACCTTTAATGGTCCAGTAGATCCACAGAATACCAGGTTTGGTCCTTACTTTATCAAATCTGCTATCCTTTTCTCATTTATAATTCAATTATTTACCTTGAATGGTCCAGTAGATCCACAGTATCCCAGGTTTGGTCCTCACTTCATCAAACCTGCTATCCTTCCATTCTTTCATAATTCAATGATTTACCTTGAATGGTCCAGTATATCCACAGTATCCCAGGTTTGGTCCTCACTTTATCAAATCTGCTATCCTTTCCTTCCTTCATAACTCGTGTAAACAGAAATAGACCCAGTCTATAAAAAATAAAACAAATATGCTCCACTTTAACCCATTACCAGATGACATATTTTTAATGAGTTTCAGATAAAAAGAAGTAACAGATGACAATTTCAAGTTGTAAGAATTTTAAAACACTGTCTCTCTTGGTGTAAACAGGTTGGAGGAATTAGAGAAATTGCTTGTTTTAATTGTTTTTCGTAACATCTTTCTTGTGGGTCATAAAAAGCAGGATTTAGTGGGAATCAAATATACATGTATCACATGAAAATGGACCATCTGGAGTGTTGTAAGGAAAAAAACACATACATGTTTTTGTAACAAGGTGGATCCAGCATAAGCCAATAAGAGATGATATTACGAAAATAAACATAATGATAGTGAGGTAGATTGACCATAGAAAAATTCTATGGGGCTGATGGCCACTTTTAAACATAGTCATATTGTGTAGGTGGAGCACATAACCATGTAACCGTGGCTTCCTGTAATTTCTTACATCAGTACAACCACAACTGCCTTTCCAAGTCACCAGCTGCTCATCCTGTATAGGCATACAAAATCTTTCGTACCTTGGCCATGCATGTTACGAAGACTTTTTGTCAGTATAGTGATTTGACCCACTCAACAAAAATTTAGAATGGTCCAAATTGAAAGGAATGGCAGATGCCATTTTAAAGTTGATGAGATTTTAGATTTTTTCATTTTCTAGATAGAAAACATTGTGTAAAGTGAAGAAATTGCTTGTTACAAGCAATTTATTCATTTTACACAATGTTTTCCCATGTTTTTTCCTGAGGGGCATTCAAAAGCATCACTATGTGAAGAAAATCATTGTACACAGTTTCATCTTGTCATACTATCTAGGTGGTCATAATTCCTATGATAACATTTTTGTTATTATATAGTCTTTGAGATTTCTTAATTATAGCTTGGTGTTCAGTGTTAATGTAACTACAGCCTCTTGAATGCACGGATTGCCTGAATTTACTTTATTAAACAGATATTTTTTCAACCAGAAAACACATTTCATGAAGTAATAATCTTTTCCAATTTAGTCATAAGGAGACACCTTTCTTTTATTCAACTCAGTCCAGCAGTTTTAATTACCTACCTTACTGCAATATGTGATCTTTGATTTAGGGCCATTCTCAAAAGCAATTTAATGTAACCTATTAAATTTTCTCCTGTAAAATCTGATAACATGTCACCAAAGGATCATTCCTGCAAAATTTGGATAAACTCCAAAGCTACAGATAGGAGGTTTAACTCTTATTTTACATTTAGATATTTCACCAACACTGCCACAAACCCAGTGTTGTAGGTAATCATTAGAATCGTCTCATTGAGACAATTCAAATGATTACCCACAACAAATGGTGTCATTGAGAAATAAGGAATTTAGAACGTTGTTACACCCACTTATCTAGACCTCTGAACTCAAAGCAGTTACAGTTTTCGAGGAGATGACTTTCAGTTTTTACTATGTAACATAATTGAGTTCTGTCTTTAATAAAAACAATGCTTTCAATTGGTCAAAAACCTACTGAAAAAACTTAAAAAAGGGTCATTCTAGGATCTGTGAACTCAGTAGGAATCCATTAAGTTGCCACAATATAACATATATTATGGAAGTTAGCCCTTCCAATAAGTGCCATCTTTTTCATCAGATCAAAATTTCTTGCAGGCGTCTCAAATATTGTCACTCAAAAGCTATTCAAGTGAGTTAGCTTGAAATCCATTCTCAAGTTACTGGGAAGGGAAATCAGCCCATCTCTAAAAAAATGTCTGATACAATAATTTCTGAGAAGATTTTAAAAGTAAAAGATTTCGGATGAAAAATCAACTAGTGAAGGAGATAATGCCAAGACAATATCCTTCTGACCTGAAGCCAGTGGAACATCTTCATCGACAGCCTTTGGCTTAACTGCTTAACCCTTTCCTGTACAATCCCTGGATTTTATGTCGCTGTGATTTTATACTTTAGAGAACATTTTGGTAAAAGAAGAAATTGCTTGTAACAAGCAATTTCTTCTTTTTCCACAACATTTTCTACCACATAGGATGGTTTTATTTCAAATTGCATCCAAGTTTCATTGTTGTCTGCAACCTCTTTTAATTTGGACTAGTCTAAAATTTCAAAAAACGTGAAAGGCTTAAATGATGCTGAATTATGATTAACTTCCAAAATTTTCTTTTGTTTTGTCACACTAATCATTAGATTCAATCTACCTGCTCATCACACTTGTCATTCACTCCTTTATGAGAGATAGCAAAAGCATGTTGCCTCGACTTCTGTCAGGTTTTGAAAAATGTCTGCAGAATTGATTAAATTTATGACCCCAGTGTTGGCAGTGTGATGTCTTTACTTATCATTAGACGGCAAAAAGGTTAGACTGGTCAAAATTCAAAGAAGGTACAGACAAAAATATAATTTAATACCCCTGTCTATATAGTCAAATATATCAAATTTTAATTGTGGTCTGGAAACTCTTTAAAGTAGCACCAGTCTCAAATTTTGTTGTCTGACAATGACTTAATCCATTCCCCCACAGTGACACTTTTGAACAACCCTCAGGAAAACAATCTGGAATACATTGAGTAAAATGAAGAAATTGCTTGTCTAAATCTAAAATTTCATAAACTTAAAATTGTCGTCTGCAACCCCTTGCAATTTAGACAAGTCTAAAATTTTGCAATCTGACCATCAATTAATGAATAATGATATAGACATTCCGCTTCTACTTACCTTGCAGACCAAGCCATTACCATACCAGTGTTTATTTTCTGTCTCTGGAAGTAAGTACCACCCCATCTCAAACTTTGTAATGCCAAATAGAAAAAGGTCCCAGATCCTGCAAGACACGAGATAATTGCTCAATCACTTACCTTCCCAGTTACTTCATATTGACAGTCAGACTCCGAACAAAAGTTCCACTTTGATTTTAAACTGTGTTATTATGCAAAAATTATGGCCATTGGAATGCAACAAAATAGAAGAATGGTTGGTCAGTGGCAACTAGCTTGAATAAGCTGTAGTTACGATGTTTAAGTTGCCAAACTAACAAAAATGCTTCACATAAATGGTGGCCAATATTGAATTTTAAAGTTAACTTCCAGCCTAATGAATGATTTCATTGATTGACTGACTATTTAACATGCAGTCATGATTGGTCAATTGTGATTGTGTGTAAACTTAAACCTGTTCTTACTGAATAAAATTAATTCTTTAGAACAACATGAAAATCAATGCTAAAAGCACCGGTGACAAACAGGCAATGTGGACTAAGATCTGACTTCACATATGTGTCTTTCTGTACAACTCCTAGCAAAACAGGAATATTTTGATTTAGTATTACATTAGGATTAAATACAACAGAAATCCTAAATGACCAAACACTGCAATAGTACAAAGTTCCTGATAAGTTGACACTTGCATTTATGATATCATTGAAAACGTACTTCACCCTTGTCATGATGATCCAAAATGTTTTGTTTTTTTTTTTGGTAGGAGGTTTAGACAAAGACAAGCCTGCACATAAGTGCAGTCTGATCTTAGTCTACACCACCTGTTTGAATATTAACCCACAACTAGTGATTCCAGTACTTACAGCCCTTTATCATGCTGAATAAATCTGTTTTCAGAATTGCAGAGTTTATTCAGCATGACAAAGGTTACCAGTAATCATAAACTATGAGCTAGCCTTCTACTAGACTCTTCTGTCATAATATCTGTAACTTTCTGCTTTGTGACAGTTAGCTATGTTATACAAAAATATGGTTGATGGTGTGATGCATGTCTATAGGAATCATAACCTGGCCTTGGTAGAATCTATTCCCAACCTGGGGGTTCCAAGTAGTAAAAGAAAACTAAATAAGACTGCATTCTGACCCTTTTCTGAACCTCAGATGAACACGTGACACTGACCAGTCCAAATGCAAAGCTGTAGATGATTAATATGAGGTTAGGAAATAGATAAATGGACTGAAATCATCGAGGGAAAAAAGAAAGTATTTCCAGGAAGTACTTCCTTATTCTTCAACAACGATATCTCAAGTATTAAATCAGTGCAGTATTAAAACAAAACTATGCACGGAAGGGGTTATAAGGTTATTGAACCATGGCAAATAATCAAAAAGCCTCAATTATAAATGCACTCATTTTAGAAGGCCTAAGTTTAATTTATATTCATTGATTTAAGTCTGATTGTGACAAAAGCTTTAAGTTTAAAGAGTTGCATTGACCAACCAATCCAAACATTTTAACATTCCTAAGCGTGAGGCAGTGGCTGAAAGTCACTGATACCCACTTTTTCACAGCTGGGCTGCCTATTAAGTCTTGCACATGAATACACCCTGGTGCTTGTGGGGCTCAAACCTATGACCTCCATATCACTGGTAAAGCACCTTTACCACTCTGTCATCGAGGCAGAAATAAGCTGACTGGGGTAGCTTTAAAATCTACATGGAGCAAGTTAAAAATGAAATTCTGAAAGATCATCACTCTAATTCTGTTGAAGAAATTTGGTTAAAATTTTCAGATGCAATCTCCACAGGTATCGAGAAATATGTTCCAACAAAACGACTTGGTCACAAGAGATCTCTTCCATGGATTACACAGCCTATAAAACGCCTTATCAGAAAAAGGGATCAACTCTTTTTCAGATTGAAGAAAGAAGGAAACAACAAGATGAAGACTGCTCTTAAGGCTCTAAAAAGAAACATCAAAAATCAAATAAAGTTTCCTATATTAATTATATTGAATATATTTTAGGCCTACATGGAACCACTGAAGACAAATAGAAAGCCACAAGATTTAACAATACTTTTCAGTCTGATAAAGAATGCCTAGCAAGACGCAACCGGAGTAGCCCCTCTTCTCGATAAAATTTCAGGTTCCATCAAATTGGACAACACAGAAAAGGCAAATATCCTAAATCAACAGTTCCAGTCAGTCTTCACTCCAATGACACCAATTTCTTTGGCTCAGTCCTGCCTTTCATCTATAAGACAAAATGTATTTTCTTCCTCTTTCAGCAAATACCCAGTTATGCCGAACATTACTATTTGCACCAGTGGAGTACAAAAACTTATTTCCAACCTGAAACCAGGCAAAGCAGCAGGACCAGACAACATCAAACCTCTTGAACTAAAAAACTTATGTTCTAGAACATATTGTAGCCTCAAATCTAACTGAACATTTTGACAAAAATAATATCCTTTATGACTTGCAGCATGGTTTTAGAGAAAGGCGTTCATGCGAAACCCAGCTACCTCAACTGACTGACCATCTTGCCAGAAACCTGACTGAAGGAAAACAAACTGATCTAGTTTTATTAGACTTCAGCAAGGCTTTTGACAAAGTTAGCCACTTAAAACTTTTGTATAAATTGCAGGAACATGGTGTTAACAATGCTACCCTTTTATGGATTAAATCTAATAGGCAGAACACAAAAAGTAGTCTTAGAAGGTGGATGCTCAGCAGAAGTACCAGTCACGCCTGGAGTACCTCAGGGATCTGTACTTGGCCCTCTTTTGTTTCTTTTGTATATAAATGACCTTCCAAATAACATAACATCCCAAGTTTGTTTGTTTGCAGATGACACTGCCTTTTACTTAGCTATAAACAACAGAAAAGACTGTTTGACCCTTCAAGAAGATCTAGACAAGTTAATGCAGTGGGAGAAAAAGTGGGAAATGGAGTTTAACCCCAGCTAATGCATTGTCCTAAATATTACTAAAAAGAAGAAAAAGATTTCCTTTGATTACAGGTTACATGGACAAGTACTAGAGACTGTGGACAATGCCAAATACCTAGGAGTTACAATATCTGGAGATCTTTCCTGGAACAAACACATTGACAATATAACATCAAATGCTAATAAAACTTTAGGTTTTCTCTGCAGAAACATCCAGACCAAAAATAAGAAGATCAGAGAAATAGCTTATAAAACTTTAGTGAGACCCCAGGATGAATAAGCATCAACAGTTTGGAGCCCCTACACAAAGTGGAAAAAGTACAACGTAGAGCGGCAAGATGGGTTCAAAATAATTTCTCTTATTATGACAGTGTTACCTGCATGCAGAAGAAACTTGGTTGGGAAACTCTCCAATACAGACGAGACATCTCCAGAGTCACCATGTTTAATAAAATTGTTAATAATTTTGATGCAGTGCCAGTACCAGCTTATCTTGAAAGACCAGTGAGGACCACCCGACATATGCACACAGCATCCTTCAGACAGATCCACACAAGTGCAGCCTACTTCAAATATTCTTTTTTCTCTACACAGTGATACTATGGAAAAGCCTTCCAGAAACAATTGTACAGCAACCTGATATTGCAGCGTTCAAAAAGAGTCTCAATTCTTTTCAGATAGTGAGCCGTCCCTGAATGACCAAAATATGTTTTATCAGCTCTTTTAATCTAACACTCACAATACTTTTAAAATTTTGCACCCTAACAAATGTCTAACAGTTTTTATTCCAGCACAGACGCCCTGTAGTAATACCCAAAAGGGGAGTTGGTCAGTGTGTGTATATATATATATATATATATATATATATATATTGATAGATAGATAGATAGATAGATAGATAGATAGATAGATAGATAGATAGATAGATAGATAGATAGATAGATAGATAGATAGTAGATAGATAGATAGATAGATAGATAGATAGATAGATAGATAGATAGATAAGGCTTAGAAAGATATATCAATAACAATAATTCATTTAAACAAGTTTTTTTTAGATTCATATGAAAGCAAACAATACAATACATGTTAACTAACTTAAATATACCAAAATATGGAAAATACGGTATATAAAGACTGGTACCCAGTTCAAACCGAAAATCAATTTTTCAAAGTGACAATCAATATTTGGAATTGGGAGCCAACTAGCACGTCATCTGTACACAACTAAAAGAATGCAAACTTTGCTTTAGATGGTGCAAAGATAAACCCAAACATACAAACTCTCTCTGGAGAGAGCATGCAAGGATGCATTCCTAGGTTTTTGTTGTCACAAACTTCACTCCGGAGAGAGCATGCAAGCATGCATTCCTAGATTTTTGTTGTTGTTTAGTTTTTGATGGGCTAGAGAAAAGCATTTTTAGATAAAATTGTTGTCTGCAGTTTGTTTCAGATTTAACATCTATTCAAACACGAATTTTGTCGTCCACCGATGACATAAGAAATTTCCAAAGTAAAATAAGTTGTCATTCATGTAAATTATGCATTGTTACTGGTTACACAACGATGATTGTTACCTGCTAAATCGTAAAATTTCTCTGTTTTAAGAGCTGCAGACAGAAGCCAGCCGGTCCATTGGATGCCAAGGTCGATGGCAGCCACTTTAGCATAAGAGTTTCCCATGACAAAGTCAGTATCTATCATAATATACGAACTTTGCCCTCTTGTCCCAGATTAAGCCCTTATGTTTACAAAATTTGATAATAGTCGAATGTATCCGATTGGTAATCTTTCGAGAAATTGCGATTAGTTTGTAGTTAAATTATGGCGGGAAATATACGAAATTACAAACGCTGTACACTCTGAACCAATCTTGACATAAACCTATTGACTACATGCCGTTCTGAAATATTCTAAGAAATAATAATAGATCTAATAAACAACAAAAACAACAAAAAACAGATTCTTATCTAGGTATATTCGAAAAATAGACATATCTGTAGACTCGAGATAGATCTAGCACAAAGATTTCAAAGTGATTAGGTTGTCAGGTCTGTAAGAATAGGAATGGGCGTATTCTAGCTGCGATATCGTAGCTCTCTTTCTGATAATCTGCTGGCGATAATCCTCGCCAGCAGATTATCAGAAAGAGGGCTACGATATCGCAGCTAGGCGTATTCCCCCTCCACACATGTACTCCCTTATAGGCCTATGGTTGATATTCCGCCGCCGGGACCTGAAATTGGAAGGACCGCCACGTTTTTAGACTTTAACCGTTTACTTTATTAGTCATTCCATGAACCGTGTGTCGGCGACTGTCACCTATCAGCCCTTAGGCTATGGGTAACTTGACTTAAACCCCTCTGCATCTAGATCTACACATATTATCCATGAGCGATAAAGCACGAGGTTTGACAAAAAAGGGGAGACCGGGAATTTGGGACCGGTAGCCGGATTTTGAAGACCGCGACTCCATTTATATGAATCCGTAACTCTTTAAATACACAACAAACACCACGACACATATGATTTCATTTAAATTGGCTCAATTACCCATTTGATTGATTGTATGCGGTTTAACGCCACTTTTAACAGTATTTCTGCTTTATCCCGGCGGCTGGAGCACCTAACAATGGGTTCCTGGTATTTCTCACACCAGCACTACCACTAGTACATCCTGTCCTAGCCTCCAGCTGCTAATCCACTTAGGTTTACGATTATCCACCCATTTGTGTCAATTGAATTTCCCAAAATCATGAATACGCGGACAAAATAAAGCAAGGAAACAGGGCCGTAAACTCATTCCAAATAGTGATGCTATCTGTGACGAAGGTTGAATTCGACTCCTCCAATACTTCGTCATATACTTTGCAATTATCACGCATGTGCAGATCTCAAAATTGGTGAGATTTGTTGAATTTCATTGGTGATCACTGCTAACAGACGTGTTGTGTAAAACCCTGGAGAAAGTTTTGCTGTATTTACAATGATTTATCATTTTATCGCCGAAGAGAAACCGTCATTAAAAGCATGAATTCTCAGGATTGTCGTAATTCAAAAAAGGCTCGGAACTAATAAATGTTACTTTTTGAAATATTTCTCATGGAATTTCTTGCGGAATTTTGCAAATCCTGATCGATTCGAACGTGTAATTCATGCCTATTTGGAAGTCACCGCCTTTTATTTGTAATTAGTTAAATGGATCTTAAGGTAGAGCAACGATTGAAAATATGCCTACTGTTGTCACCGGAAGAAATACAATTCGATCTTTCACGATGAACAAACGAATGTTCTATTTCTTTTATACCAAAAATATTTTTATGCTTGTTACATCTAAAATCTCTAAAAGCGCGTCATTACACGTGTACGTGTGAATTTCATGGCAACATGATGACGTCTTTAATTGTTAAATATTCCGCTAAATTAGATTTTTGAGACGTTTTCAAGAACGAATTATGTCATTTTGAGTGAAAAAATTCGACGTCGTCAAGGCTACTCGTTTAAGCCAATACCGAGTACACTTAAAGTCCTCATTACATCCATCATCATGCCATATATGGGCATTGCATCTGGCATTTAAAGGCATGAGTAATTGTAAATTAAAATGCTGAGTTTTGCAGACAGACAAACAATATGTTCCGATGTGGGTGTATAAAAACATAATCCATTGCTAGTCCTGGATATATGTATTTTTAGGGAAGGTTCAACACCTATTCAAAACATTGCGTGTGGCTCATGAACTTGTCAATCATGTGAAGGCGTGGATACAAATAATTGTGATGCATTATTATGAAACGCTATGACTGTCTATATTGTTATAAAACAATACTTCAACATGTTCAACCGATATTTTAGATTGCTCTGTCGTTAGTCCTTTTAAGACATGAAGAGATTATTTTTTTGTTTTCATGTAGGTATGAACCGAAAAAAACTAATCACACTGTATGAATTCGCGAAGCGGATTCATACATAAGTGTGATAAGGGATTTCGGTTCATACCTCCATGAAAACAAAAAAATATTCTCTTCATTTCTTATAATTTAATAGTATCGAGTGAAAAAAAGCAAAAACTTAACACATTTGATACCTTTTTGTGTGGGACTATTTTGTGAAGAAGCATACAAAATTGCTGCTTGCTCAAAATTTTGTTCATGGAGTTTTAATTCAATTTCTAGTTTCGTCTATCAAAAACGGGCGTTCGGATTGGTCGAAAAAAAATATTCATAACTCTATGAACAAAGTTTTGAGCACACAGCGATTTTGTATGCTTCCGCACAAAAAGGCATCAAATTTGTAAAATATTTGCTATTTTCGCTCAATGTTATTAAATTTTAAGAAATGAAGAGAATATTTTTTGTTTTCATGGAGGTATGAACCGGAAAACCTAATTACACTAATGTATACGCGAAGCGTATTCATACAGTGTGGTTAGCTGTTTCGGTTCATACCTCCATGAAAACAAAAAAATATTCTCTTCATCTCTTAAATGAATAAAATTTTTCGACCATTCAGAACGCCCGAATTTGATAGACGAAACTTAAGATTAAATTATCCCGTTATGTGTCCATCTTATTATGGTATTGTAGCATCGATGAAATGTTGCACAGTTCTTTTATAGTTTTATGCTTCTTTATAAGAGTATCATTCAGTTTCTGTATTACGTTATGTTGTTATATTAATGCTTAATATTGAATTTTGACCAATAGCGACTGTCAATCAAATAATCAGTCGAACAATGAAATCTTCCATTACGACTGGAAGTTCAATTTAAACTCCGACATTGGCACACATTTTCGTGAACCTTTTTTGTTGGTTTGGCGACTTAAACGTCTTAACTTTAGGTTATTCACCAACCAAGCATTCTACTCATTTGTTACATGCTGCTGGCCATAGCACCTTTAAAAAGCGGAACGTTCGGGCGAAGTCGATTGGTCAGTTGATAATAAGTGATGCGGTTCTTTGTGTTAAATTACTCTATAACTATATTATTTGGTCTCCACATCATGTTATCGTGTTTGTAGTATCGATAACATGTTTTGCCCTTCTTTTATTGTGTTATACAGCGTTACAAGGAAATCATTCGCTTTCTTTATTACGTTATGTTTTAATCTTATTACGAAATGATATATTTATACGTGATGCAGCTCTTTAATTTTGATATGTAGCTTTATAACGCTATTATCTGGTTTCCACATCATGTTATCCAGTTATCTTAGTACGTTATGCCGCACTGTTAATACATAAGGTAGTTCGATTATTGTGTTTTGTGGCTTTAAAACGATATCATTTGGTCTTTATATTACATATTCCTTTTATCTTATTATGTTATGCCGCACTGTTAATACATTGGGCAGTTCGTTTATTGTGTAATGTACTTTTATAACGATACCTTTTGGTCTCTATCTTACATGTACATTATCGTGCTATCTTATTACGTTATGCTGTATGGCAATGGATTAGGCAGTTTTGTATTGTGTTATGTAGCCTTAAAATGATGTAATTTGGTCTCTATATCATGTATTCCTGTTATCTGACTTATTACGTTTTGTATCATTGGTAATACTTTAGGCTGTTTGTTTATTTGTGTAATGTATCTTTATAACAATATCATTTGGTCTCTATCTTGCGTTATCCTTCACATCGATATCAATCGGTCACTATATTACCTGACCCTGTTCTCTTATTACGTTTAGCAGTATTGGTAATACAATTATTTAACTGTGCCATCTACTCACTAAATGCTTGCAAAAAGAGAGCACATCGTTCTGGCCTGCTGCGCAATATGCGGGATAGATACTTTTACAAGAGGCCCATAGGGCCTCATCGGTCACCTGAGTCCAAAGAGCACAAAACAAATAAAAGTCCACCGGATTATATTACATACTAAATATCAAAGCTCTAAGGCTTTTAGTTTGGGAGAAGAGTTTTAAAAGTTTCCACTAAACAAGCCTATGTTAAACTCTGGACATCTTGGAACGGACTAATTCTGACCCTGGGGCCATAATTTTTACAAAGATGATGGAGGTCCACCAGGTGATGCTACATACAAAATATTAAAGCTCTAGGACCTCCTGTTTGGGAGAAGAGTTTTGAATTTCACTATATAAGCCCTATGTAAAATTCGTGACATCCGGGAATGGGCTAATTATGACCCTAGGGCCATAGTTCATACAATATTGATAGAGATCCACCAGATGATTCTACATACCAAATATCAAAGCAATAGACCTATCTGTTTGAGAGAAGAACATTTTTAAAGTTTTCACTATATAAGCCTATGTTAGATTTGTGACATCCAGGAATAGGCTAATCTTAATCCCGAGGCAATAATTTGTACAATCTTGATAGAGGTCCACAAGACGATGCTGTATACCAAATATCAAAGCTCTAGGCCTATCTGTTTGAGAGAAGAACATTTTTAAAGTTTTCACTATATAAGCCTATGTTAAATTTGTGACATCCAGGAATGGGCTTATGTTAATCCCGAGGCAATAATTTGTACAATCTTGATAGAGGTCCACCAGATGAATCTGTATACCAAATATCAAAGCTCTAGGCCTCCTGTTTGAGAGAAGATTTTAAAACAAGAGGCCCATGAGGGCCTGAGACGCTCTACTGGTTATCAAGTTTTCCATTTAAGAAATCTGATATTTAAGGAAATTAATTGCTCAAAGAAGAATGCATAAAGAAAAAAAAAGGGCTTTATCCCCTTTATCATTTTAAGCAACAGTCCTCAAGGCCCCTTTTCCCATGTTTCATGACGGATCCACTCCATTTCCAAAAGAAAGTTACCATATGACCCTACAATCATTCTGTGAATATTTCACCAGAATCTGACAATAATTGTGGACTTTATCACATAAACAGGATTGTTTTGAATGAAAATCAATAAGGCCCATTTTCCTGTGTTTTCTGATGGATCAATTTCATTCCAAAAGGAACTTTCCTTACAACCCGACAATTGTCCTGTGAAATTTAAAAGACAATTTGATAATGATTGTGATCTTCATCACATACACAAGAATGTTTTGAATGATAATCTGTAAGGCCCCTTTTCCTGTGTTTCGAATGCCATAATTATTCCATGCATCTTTGCAGAGAATCCAATAAAACTGTTGACTTTATTGTGTTAACAAAGATATTCAATTCAAGTTCTCATAAGGTCCCTTTTCCCGTGATATTTTACTGTTGGTTTTTATCATTCTGTGAAAGTTAAAGGTGAATCCGATGAAATATTGGGAATTCATTATGTTTACTAGAATATTAAAAAAAAAAAATTCATATGGCCCCTTTTTACATGATACTTGATGGATTGTACCCAGTTCTGAAAAGAACCATTTAAGTATTTGTACAATCATTCTGTGAAATTTTGAAGTGAATCCGGTGAAATCAAGGGAGATCATTGTGTTAACCAGAATATTTAAGAGAGTTTTTCATAAGGCCCCTTTTTATGTGACCCTTGCCATAGTCAGATCCACTGTCAAAATCAACAATTGGAATGATGGTACAATCAATCTGTTTAATCTGTGGAATTTATTGTGTTAATGAGTTTATAGTGAAATCTTCAGAGGGCCCCTTTTCTCATGATACTTTACAGAACAAACCAAATTTCAAAAGGAACAATTCTAATGAAGGTACAATCATTCTTTAAAAGTTAAAGAGAATCAATGAAAACAGTGGACTGAATTGTGTCAAGAATTTTTGTAACTAAATTTTCATAAGGCCCCTTTTTCCGTGAAACTTAACATCAGACCCAATGTACAAAGGAACAATCCTAATGATAGTTTGAAGAAAATGATAAAGACTGAGGACTTTATTGTAATAATGATGTTTTGTAATAAAATTTTTATAAGGTCCCTTTTCTTGTGTGACTTAAGCAATCAGTCCTAATTTACAAAGGAACAATCCAAATGATGGTACAATCATTCTATCAAAGTTTGAAGAGATTCTGATAAAGACTGAGGGCATTGTTGTGTTTATGAGAATTTGGTAATAATTTTTCATACAGCCCCTTTTCCTATGATACTAGACAGATCAGGCCCAATTTGGAAATAAAAAATCCTTATGATGGTACAAACATTCTGTGAAAGTTTGAACAGAATCTGATGAAAACTGCAGACTTTATCTTGGTGTAAAATTTTTAGAATAAAATTTTCATAAGGATCCTTTTCCTGTGATACTTGAAGGATCAGGTCTCATGTCAGCATCAACAATCGTGATTATTGTACAATGATTCTGTGAAGGTTAGAATACAATCCATTGAAAGCTCTGGACTTGGTTACAAGGATTATAGATAAAATTCTCAAAAGGCCCCTTTTCCCATGATACTAGACGGATCACGCCTAATTTGAAAAGAAAGAATCCTCATGATGGAATAATCATTCTGTGAAAGTTTTAACAGAATCTGATGAAAACTGTTGACTTTATTGTGGTACAATGATTTTAAAATTAAATTTCATAATGCTCCTTTTCCTGTAATACTTGACGGATCAGGTCTAATGCAAGCATTAATAATCATTATTATAGTACAATTATTCTGTGAATGTTTGAAGAAAATCCGATGAAAGCTCTGGACTTGGTAACAAGGATTTATAAATGAAATTTTCATAAGGCCCCTTTTTCTGTGTTTCTTGACAGTTCAAACCCTGCTATGAAAAGAATGATAGTTATGACCTTCCAATCATTCTGTGAATGTTTCAACAAAATCTGATCAAAGCTGTGTGCTTCATTGTGCTGACAGGGTTTTATTAATTGAATTTTCATATAGCCCCTTTTTCCATGTTACTTGATTGATCTGAACCAATTCCAAAGGGAACTCTTCTTACAAAAGTATAATTATTCTGTGTGAGTATAAAGACAACCCCATCTCATCTGTGGACTTACAAGCATTAATTAAGATTTTTTTAATTGAATTTTCCTAAGGCCCCTTTTCCTATGTTTCTCAATGGATCAGGCCCAATTTGAAAGGAACAATTCTTATGATGGTACAATCATTATGTGAAATTTTGAAGTCAATCAGGTGAAATCTAGGGCCATTATGTGTTAACTAAGATTTTTTATTAAATTTTCATAGGGCCCCTTTTTCCATGAAACTTGATGGATCAAACCAACTTCCGAAGGAACAATCCATTTAATGTAATATTCATTCTGGGAGTGTTTGAAGAGAATTTGTTGAAAACTATGGACTCTATTGTGTTAGCGAGGACTTTTTCAATACAGTTTTTATCGTGCCCCTTTTTCCCGTGGTCCTTGACTGATCATACCAAATTTTGAAAGGAACAATTCTTATGATAGTACAATCATTCTGTGAAACTTTGAAGTCAATCAGATGAAAACTGTGGACTCTAGAGTGTTAACAAAGATCTTTGAATTAAATTTTAATAAGGCCCCTTTTCCTATGTTTCTTGAGGAATCATATCCGATTCAGAAAGGAACAATCCTTATTATGATACAATCATTCTGTGAAAGTTTGAAGAGAATCCGTTGAAAATTGTTGGCTCTAGATAATTAATGAGAATTTTTTATTAAAATTTTCATAAGGCCCCTTTTTCCTGTGATGGATCTGACCCAATTTCGAAAGAAACAAACCTTTTGATAGTACAATCATTCTGTGAAAGTTTAAATACAATCTGATGAAAACTGTGGACCCTAAAGTGTGAACGAGGATTTTTCAAAAGGCCCCTTTTCCCGTGTCTCTTGACAGATCAGACCCATTTTTGAAAGGAATGATCCTTATGTTGGTACAATCATTCTGAGAAAGTTTGAAGAGAATCCGATGAAAATTGTGGAATCTATCGCGTAAACGAGGATTTTAAATGGAGTTTTCAATTGAATTTTCATAAGACCCCTTTTCCCATGTTTCTTGACGGATCATACCCAATTTCGAAAGGAACAATCCTTATGTTGGTACAATCATTCTGTGAAAGTTTGAAGAGAATCTGATGAGAACTGTGGACTCAATTGCGTAAACGAGTATCTTTTAATTAAGTTTAAATAAGGCCCCTTTTCCAATTTTTCTTGACTGATCTGACCCAATTTCGAAAGGAATAATCCTTATGATGGTACAATCATTCTGTGAAAGTTTGAATTGAATCTGATGTAAACTCTGGACTCTAGAGTGTGAACGAGGATTTTTTAATTAAATTTTCATAAGGCCCCTTTTCCCGTGTTTCTTGACAGATCATACCCATTTTCAAAAGGAATGATCCTTATGATGGTACAATCATTCTTAATAAGTTTGAAGAGAATCCGATGAAAACTGTGCACTATATCGCGTAAATGAGGATTTTTAATTGAATTTTTAATTAAATTTTCAATAGGCCCCTTTTCCCATGTTTCTTGACGGATCATACCCAATTTCAAAAGGAACAATCCTTATGTTGGTACAATCACTCTGAGAAAGTTTGAAAAGAAACTGATGAGAACTGTGGACGCCATTGCATAAACAAGGATTTTTTAATTAAATTTTCAGAAGGCCCCTTTTCCCGTGTTTCTTGACAGATCATACCCATTTTCGAAAGGAACAATCCTTGTGATGGTTCAATCTTTCTGAGAAAGTTGGAAAAGAATCCAATGAAAACTGTGAACTTTATTGCGTAAACGAGGATTTTTAATTGAATTTTTAATTAAATTTTCATAAGGCCCATTTTCCCATGTTTCTTGATGGATCATACCCATTTTCGAAAGGAACGATCCTTATGATGGTACAATCACTCTGAGAAAGTTTGAAGAGAATCTGATGGGAACTGTGGACTTTATTGTGTAAACGAGGATTTTTTAATTAAGTTTAAATAAGGCCCCTTTTCCCATGTTTCTTGACGGATCTGACTCAATTTCGAAAGGAACGATCCTTATGATGGTTCAATCATTCTGAGAAAGTTTGAAAAGAATCCGATGAAAACTGTGGACTTTATTGCATAAACAAGGATTTTTAATTGAATTTTTAATTAAATTTTCATAAGGCCCCTTTTTCCGTGAAACTTAACATCAGACCCAATGTACAAAGGAACAATCCTAATGATAGTTTGAAGAAAATGATAAAGACTGAGGACTTTATTGTAATAATGATGTTTTGTAATAAAATTTTTATAAGGTCCCTTTTCTTGTGTGACTTAAGCAATCAGTCCTAATTTACAAAGGAACAATCCAAATGATGGTACAATCATTCTATCAAAGTTTGAAGAGATTCTGATAAAGACTGAGGGCATTGTTGTGTTTATGAGAATTTGGTAATAATTTTTCATACAGCCCCTTTTCCTATGATACTAGACAGATCAGGCCCAATTTGGAAATAAAAAATCCTTATGATGGTACAAACATTCTGTGAAAGTTTGAACAGAATCTGATGAAAACTGCAGACTTTATCTTGGTGTAAAATTTTTAGAATAAAATTTTCATAAGGATCCTTTTCCTGTGATACTTGAAGGATCAGGTCTCATGTCAGCATCAACAATCGTGATTATTGTACAATGATTCTGTGAAGGTTAGAATACAATCCATTGAAAGCTCTGGACTTGGTTACAAGGATTATAGATAAAATTCTCAAAAGGCCCCTTTTCCCATGATACTAGACGGATCACGCCTAATTTGAAAAGAAAGAATCCTCATGATGGAATAATCATTCTGTGAAAGTTTTAACAGAATCTGATGAAAACTGTTGACTTTATTGTGGTACAATGATTTTAAAATTAAATTTCATAATGCTCCTTTTCCTGTAATACTTGACGGATCAGGTCTAATGCAAACATCAACAATCATTATTATAGTACAATTATTCTGTGAATGTTTGAAGAAAATCCGATGAAAGCTCTGGACTTGGTAACAAGGATTTATAAATGAAATTTTCATAAGGCCCCTTTTTCTGTGTTTCTTGACAGTTCAAACCCTGCTATGAAAAGAATGATAGTTATGACCTTCCAATCATTCTGTGAATGTTTCAACAAAATCTGATCAAAGCTGTGTGCTTCATTGTGCTGACAGGGTTTTATTAATTGAATTTTCATATAGCCCCTTTTTCCATGTTACTTGATTGATCTGAACCAATTCCAAAGGGAACTCTTCTTACAAAAGTATAATTATTCTGTGTGAGTATAAAGACAACCCCATCTCATCTGTGGACTTACAAGCATTAATTAAGATTTTTTTAATTGAATTTTCCTAAGGCCCCTTTTCCTATGTTTCTCAATGGATCAGGCCCAATTTGAAAGGAACAATTCTTATGATGGTACAATCATTATGTGAAATTTTGAAGTCAATCAGGTGAAATCTAGGGCCATTATGTGTTAACTAAGATTTTTTATTAAATTTTCATAGGGCCCCTTTTTCCATGAAACTTGATGGATCAAACCAACTTCCGAAGGAACAATCCATTTAATGTAATATTCATTCTGGGAGTGTTTGAAGAGAATTTGTTGAAAACTATGGACTCTATTGTGTTAACGAGGACTTTTTCAATACAGTTTTTATCGTGCCCCTTTTTCCCGTGGTCCTTGACTGATCATACCAAATTTTGAAAGGAACAATTCTTATGATAGTACAATCATTCTGTGAAACTTTGAAGTCAATCAGATGAAAACTGTGGACTCTAGAGTGTTAACAAAGATCTTTGAATTAAATTTTAATAAGGCCCCTTTTCCTATGTTTCTTGAGGAATCATATCCGATTCAGAAAGGAACAATCCTTATTATGATACAATCATTCTGTGAAAGTTTGAAGAGAATCCGTTGAAAATTGTTGGCTCTAGATAATTAATGAGAATTTTTTATTAAAATTTTCATAAGGCCCCTTTTTCCTGTGATGGATCTGACCCAATTTCGAAAGAAACAAACCTTTTGATAGTACAATCATTCTGTGAAAGTTTAAATACAATCTGATGAAAACTGTGGACCCTAAAGTGTGAACGAGGATTTTTCAAAAGGCCCCTTTTCCCGTGTCTCTTGACAGATCAGACCCATTTTTGAAAGGAATGATCCTTATGTTGGTACAATCATTCTGAGAAAGTTTGAAGAGAATCCGATGAAAATTGTGGAATCTATCGCGTAAACGAGGATTTTAAATGGAGTTTTCAATTGAATTTTCATAAGACCCCTTTTCCCATGTTTCTTGACGGATCATACCCAATTTCGAAAGGAACAATCCTTATGTTGGTACAATCATTCTGTGAAAGTTTGAAGAGAATCTGATGAGAACTGTGGACTCAATTGCGTAAACGAGTATCTTTTAATTAAGTTTAAATAAGGCCCCTTTTCCAATTTTTCTTGACTGATCTGACCCAATTTCGAAAGGAATAATCCTTATGATGGTACAATCATTCTGTGAAAGTTTGAATTGAATCTGATGTAAACTCTGGACTCTAGAGTGTGAACGAGGATTTTTTAATTAAATTTTCATAAGGCCCCTTTTCCCGTGTTTCTTGACAGATCATACCCATTTTCAAAAGGAATGATCCTTATGATGGTACAATCATTCTTAATAAGTTTGAAGAGAATCCGATGAAAACTGTGCACTATATCGCGTAAATGAGGATTTTTAATTGAATTTTTAATTAAATTTTCAATAGGCCCCTTTTCCCATGTTTCTTGACGGATCATTCCCAATTTCAAAAGGAACAATCCTTATGATGGTACAATCACTCTGAGAAAGTTTGAAAAGAAACTGATGAGAACTGTGGACTCCATTGCATAAACAAGGATTTTTTAATTAAATTTTCAGAAGGCCCCTTTTCCCGTGTTTCTTGACAGATCATACCCATTTTCGAAAGGAACAATCCTTGTGATGGTTCAATCACTCTGAGAAAGTTGGAAAAGAATCCAATGAAAACTGTGAACTTTATTGCGTAAACGAGGATTTTTAATTGAATTTTTAATTAAATTTTCATAAGGCCCATTTTCCCATGTTTCTTGATGGATCATACCCATTTTCGAAAGGAACGATCCTTATGATGGTACAATCACTCTGAGAAAGTTTGAAGAGAATCTGATGGGAACTGTGGACTTTATTGTGTAAACGAGGATTTTTTAATTAAGTTTAAATAAGGCCCCTTTTCCCATGTTTCTTGACGGATCTGACTCAATTTCGAAAGGAACGATCCTTATGATGGTTCAATCATTCTGAGAAAGTTTGAAAAGAATCCGATGAAAACTGTGGACTTTATTGCATAAACAAGGATTTTTAATTGAATTTTTAATTAAATTTTCATAAGGCCCCTTTTCTCATGTTTATTGATGGATCATATCAATTTTCGAAAGGAACGATCCTTATGATGGTACAATCATTCTGTGAAAGTTTGAAGAGAATCTGATGAGAACTGTGGACTTTATTGCGTTAACGAGGATTTTTAAATCAAGTTTTAATTAGGCCCCTTTTCCCGTGTTTCTTGACGGATCTGACCCAATTTCGAAAGGAACGATCCTTATGATAGTACAATCATTCTGTGAAAGTTTGAAGAGAATACCATGAAAACTGTGGACTTTATCGTGTAAAAGAGGAAAAGTTTAACGGACGGACGACGGAAGGACTACGGACAGACGAACGCCGGACGGGAAAAGTCATCGCTATAGCTCTAGTGGCCTTCGGCCAGTAGAGCTAAAAATCACTATATAAGCCTATGTTAAACTTGTGACGTCCGGGCATGGTCTAATTTTGACCCTGGGGTTAAAACTTATACAATCTTGGTAGAAATCCACCAGATGATGCTACATACCAAATATAAAAGCTCTAGGCCCCTAGTTTGGGAGAAGATTTCTGAAATTTTCACTATATAAGCCTATGTTAAACTTGTGACGTCTGGGAACGGGCTAATTTTGACCCTGATGTTGTAATTCATACAATATTGATAGAGGTCCACTAGATGATGCCACATACCAAATATCAGAGCTGTAGGTCTTTTGGTAGAAATTGATTTGAAGTTGTCACTATGTAAGCTTGTGTACCCCCCCCCTTCCATGGCCATTTCTTGACAGATTTTTTTTCTTGTACAAACTTGAAAGTCCTTGCCCTAAAGACTCTAAAAGACAAATGTGAATCTAAACTGACAGCCGGTTCATGACAAGATGATTTTTAAAGATGTACGCTTTTGGCCCCTTATGGAGCCCCAAGGGGAGATAACTCCATGACTTGTACAAATCTGATACGCCTTCTCATAAGGATGCTCCCTGCCAAGTTTGGTTGAAATCCATCTAAGGGTTCTTAAGAAGAAGTCGAAAATGTTAAAAGTTAATGCACGACACCGGACAAAACACGATTGCAATAGGTCACCATGACCTTCTGTTTTGAAATTATAGCCAAAAGATTGATCTAGGACTACTGGAACCGCGTGTCTTATGCCATATAACCGCTTAATTAAATTGTCACTTTGAATGATTGGTCGAAAATCCAAAATATATTTTACAAAATTACGATTTCCAGGTATCTTTAAAAGAATATTGGGATTTAATACGACAAAGTAGAAGAATAAATTCCTAAATAATCAAAGTACCTAAAGTACCGTATGCTAGCAAAGCATGGATTTGTTGAATAATCTTCTTGGTCAAAGGTTTGAATATATGTAGGAGTTAACCAATTACAACATGACAAAAGATTCGTTCACATTGAAAGAAATTGCAGACAACAACTTCAAGTTGGTGTAATTTAGAAAATCTTTGCCTCGTAGGGAAGAAAACCTTGTGGCCAAGCGATTTCTTCATTGTCCACAATGTTTTCCAAAGCTTTTTTTCTTGAGATGTGTTAAGAAGCAGGATTGAGTGAGAATAGGTTAAATGGCATGCTTTTAAAGCAGTTCTCTACAATTTGAATAAAGTTCATTCATCGGGCCCTATTTAAGACTCTGATCAGACTCATTTTGAAAATGATATGCTCAATTGAGATAGATTACAAAATCATTATTTTCTGAAAACAAAGGGCTTAATATTTGGTATGGAGCATCTGATGGTCTCCGTTTCATATTTTGGCTCCGACAAATGTGAATCTAATCTGAGATAACTCCATGACGTGTACAAATCTTAAGCGCCTTCCCATAAGGATGCTTCCTGCCAGGTTTGGTTGAAATCCATCCAAGGGTTCTTAAGGAGTCGAAAATGTAAAAAGTTAACGCACGACACACAACATACGACGCACGAACAAAACACAATCACAAACACCTTTGGTCAGGTGACCTAAAAATCTTCTTGTAGCATCCGATATTAGATCTCACCAATTGGACATGAAATTGGCCCAGTGGTTTAGGAAAGTTTTTTCACCCATTCCCTCACAATATTTCAGATCAGTCCAAATTCAAAGACGTTGCAGACTTCAATTTTAAATTGATGAAATCTTTAAAACTTGTTCTTTTTGATGGAAGCATTGTGGAGAATGAAGAAATTGCTTGTAACAAGCAATTTCTTCATTCTCCTCAAAGTTTTCCAACGTTTTATATTGAGGGGGCGTTTAAAAGCGTCACTGTGTTTTAATGGGTTAAATAATTATTTCATGATTTCACTAAGCCTGATAAGCACGGCCCTACTATGCACATATTCTCTTGCAAATCAAAGTACATGTGTATATCACTAACAAATTTTGAAAAGGGTCACCCAAGCAACATTCCTAACCAAGTTTTTAATATAAAATTAGCCAAATAGTTACAGAGGAGCAGATTTTCCAAGAATTTTTGATGACTTTCAAAGTACGATGCACAATGCACACTGGGAGATCGCTTAAGCTCACCTTGTGCTTGCTGTGCCCAGGTGAGCCAAAATAGGTACAAGTAATTCTTTCGAAAATGAGTTGCCTCCTATGTTTAACCCATTCCCACACAATCCCTCAATTTTACACTTTCAAAATAAGAGCTTTGGAAAATAATGAGGAAAATGAAAAAATTGCTCCTTTAAATTTGGACCAGTCTTAAGTTTTGCCGTCTGGGAATGGGTTAAAGACTACAAATGTGTAACAGACATGGAAGATCCCTCTTAAGTTTATGTCGCATGAGGTTCAGTTGTGACCTTGACCTTGGAACGAAGTATCTAACTTTATGCATGACATTAGTATGCATCAAAGGAAACAACAGTGCCAAATTATTTCAAAATCCATCATGGAAGCGGGAGGATAAAAAGCAAACCATTATATGTACATTTAAACTGAGATTGAAAGAAAGAGCTAACAACTTTGAACCACAGTATAAATCTTTTAATATATTCTAACAAATTTGTACATCTTTTTCAAACATTCACATTTTATTTTCTCAATCTTTTTTATCCCCCAGGCTATGAAATACTAAATATTGTAGTAGCTGGGAATTTTTAAAAATTGCCAGATCAGCTAATTTTAGCTTGGTCTTAGCTGAAAAGACAGATGACATGTCAAAGTGTGCTAAAATAAAAAAAATATATACCAATTATGATAGAAAACACCGTGAGAAAAGGTGAAATTGCTTTTTAATAGTCATTTCTCCTCTCCAAGCAAAGCTTTCTGAAACCGTATTTCTTGAGGGGCTTCAAAGTGAAGGATTTTGGGGTATTTGGTTAACCCATTCGCACTCAATGTTACCTTTTGATGTCTCTCAAGAAAATAATTGGGAAAACATTGTGTAAAATGAAGAAATTG
Organism: Fragum fragum; assembly: GCA_946902895.1. Classification (NCBI taxonomy): domain Eukaryota; kingdom Metazoa; phylum Mollusca; class Bivalvia; order Cardiida; family Cardiidae; genus Fragum; species Fragum fragum. The sequence goes on from OX336377.1 coordinate 4,961,190, forward strand.
CTTGACTCAAGCAATTTCTCCATTTTCCTCAATGTTATCTATATTGAAACTTTATATTTGAAAAAGACTAAGACTTGGGTAGTTGTAACAGAGTAAAAGTTGCAGCACAATCTATCACCCACGATGAAGGCACGGAACTAATATACTTAGTCCTTATCGGGTTAAATTTACTTCCTGTGACAAACACAACAAATATACAACAGTCTTTGATCTCCGAGTCTTGATCCGCATGATATGGCACTGTTATCGTGTTTTGATCAAGATGTCCTGGTTTAGGTTCTCTCGTTAGAATTTTTCCTCCTCCTAATTTAATTGTTTCAACCAAATCAGCTTTTGGTGGAACAGAAAATTCAAAATCTCCATTGAAGTAGAACCAACAACCATCAAACAAACCTGGTAACTGAAATGAGGATTATGTTTATGAAGAATTCAAATCTAAGTGAAATTTTGGTTCTTATCCTTTTTTTTTGTATAACAATATACTCATTCTAAAGAATAATAAAAGAAGAAATGCAAGTAGCATGTGTCTAGTAACTTTTCCTATCACTGACAATTTCAATTCATTTTGAACATTTGTATAACCTTTTTTTTGCTTTACAATCTAAACAGTATTGAAATTTGTTTTCTATCAGTTTAAAGTTTGTTTGAATGGGGTTTAACGCCGCTCTTAACAATCTTTCAGTTATATCGCAGCGGCTGGTGCACCTAACAATGGATTCCTGGTATTTCTCGCACCAGTACTACCACTACACCCTTTCCTAGCCTCCAGCTGCTATCCCACATAGGCTTACGATTATCTGCCCATTGGTGGTAGACAAATGTCGGAAAGAGTATTGCCGCCGTCGGGGATCGAACCCGGGACCCTTTGAATGATAGTCCGACGCGCTACCAACTGCGCTATGACGGCAGCAACGCTATCAGTTTAAAGGAAAACTTAAAAGTTTCAATCTATCTTAAGCCATTACATATATAATTTGATAACCCAACCATAAGAGAATATCTGCCAGTAATACCCGAAAGGGGAGTTAGGCATTATATATAGACAGATAGATAAAATATCTTAATCCATTCCCAGATGACAAAATTCATACAAGTAAAATTCAAAGATGCTGGAAACAACCATTCTTAATTCATGGATTTTTGAAATTCTTTGTCTTTTGGGGTGGGAAACATGGTGGGGAAGGAAACATTGCTTAAATGAATAACTTGCTTGTAAAAAGCAATTTATTCATTTTCCACAATGTTTTCCAAAGGAGGCATAAAAAGTGAGTTTGTGTGGGAATTGGTTGATGAAAGATTTCCTAGGTAACCAAACCTTTGATATCTCACCTGCTGTTTTCTGTTCATTCTTCCCTTATATGGTGATTTACAATCAGGAAACATACTTAAACCTAGGATCTCAAATGCTTCCTCACAAACTAGACTGTTCATTTCCTTACACATGGCTAACCCTGGAAATATCAAAACAAAGTATAAAGGGTAATTTCACTTAACCCATTCCAGTCCAATCCTACATGTGAATTTATAATTGAGAAAATATTGTAAAAAAGTAATTTCTTTTTTTTCCCAATAATTTTCCCACCCTACTAAATGGTTATTTTTTTCAAATTAAATCCAAATTAAATTTTCATCTGCAAAACCTTTTAATTTTGACAGGTCTTAAATTTTGCAATACAGGAAAGGGTTAACAATGAATAAATTTATTCACTCTAAATGATTAAAAAACATGTACATTCGGACATGACATAAATTTTAAAAGACGCTACCTGAAAGGAAAACGCATCTACCGATACCCCTTTTCTAACAATATATTATAACTTTTCCGAAACAAATTATGATCGGCACAATTATTGTCATCTGTTTTAGGGTCATTTTATATATTTTTTTCGAGGGGTGAGGGTTGGAGGGAATAACTAAAACAGATAGAGGATAATTGTTGGTTTCACTGTAAAGACTGATTTATCTTTCAATGAGTTTAAAGCCATTTCTTCCCTCTGAGGAAGGAAAAATAGTTTGAATGGTCCATTATTAATTTGGTCACTAAAGCAAACAAGGGCCTTCTTAATATTAATATACAAAAGGAGAGCGATGTTCTCTAGAAAGAGTATTTTGTGTTTTGGCTTATCAATTTCAACTCAAGTTTGTTTACATTTTGAGACTGATACACACGCACCTGATTCTTTGCCAAAATCGTTTGCTTATCTTCGGCATTGTTCGTTATATGCACAGTGCTCTGTGACAGCGTTGGTTGTTTGAATGACTAAGGAATTTTAAAACGTCATCAACAACATCATAAAGCTTAAATTGGGGTGGATCACAATTTAAAAAATAGAAACTTCTTTCGTGAATTGTACAGGCTTACCGTGTAGAATTATTTTGATCTTGTAATTCCAATCATCTTACTTATTTATGCTTTTGAACCTGGAGTATTGTTTTCTTACGAATTTTGTTGCATGTTTGGAGGGAAGATATAGCTTAGAGTGAACAATAAAATGTTTTCATTAGTGTCAGAGTGATCTTACACAAAAAACAAATGATCATTTTATTTCTTAAATGCAAAAGACAGGAGAGATTTTTTATTTTTTTTTTGAAAGCTAGACTATTACTAAATGAGATTAATACCCGTCCAAAGGGTCCTTCTCACAGAAAAAACATTTTGTTTCTAGAATGAAGCCTTTTTTCCACAAAAGGCCAAATCTCCAAGAAAAGTACACCATAATAGCAAGTTCACAAAAATCTTTTCTTGATACAGCTTTTGTGAAATTTTAATCCTATCTAACCAGAAGTTAAATATAAGATTTCTAGCTGCTGAGAAAATGAGTGTACAGGATTTTTCATCGAAATGCCAAAAGTTTTTAACAAGAGGACCATGATGGTCCTAAATCGCTCCCCTGAGTATGATGGTTCATGGCTTTATGATATAATCAAAATAGCAAAGCCCTCTGTCTAATTATTTTGGAGAAGATGTTTAAGGATTTCTCTTTTAATCCTAGGTATTGATGATCCCATCATAGAGCACTAATTTCCTGAATATGGTAATGCTTTGAAGTATAGACATCAATACATACCAAGTATAAAAGCTCTAGGCCTAGAAAGTTTTCAAAGATATCATTATTTATTCCTAACTAAAATTAGGGATTGCACAGAAAAGGGCTAATTTCTTTAAGTAATTTGGTAGAGGGTCAATGGATGATGGTATGTACCAAATATCATAGCTCTCGGCTTTATGGTTTGGGAGAAGAAGATTTTCAAAGATTTCCTTCTTTATTCCTTTGTAAAATCAGGGATTGCCCAGAAAAGGGCTAATTTTCAGAATAGGGTTAATCTTTGAAGTATTTTGGTAGAGGGTCTTTATATGATGATATGTACCAAATATCAAAGCTCTAGGCCTTATGGTTTGGGAGAAGAAGATTTTTAAAGTTTTCCTTCTATTATTCTATGTAAAATCAGGGATCACAAAGAAAAGGGCTAATTTTCAGAATACGGTAATTCTTTGAAGTATTTTGGTGAAGGATCAAAAGATGATGATTTGTACCAAATATCAAAGCTCTAGGCCTTATGGTTTGGGAGAAGAAGAATTTTAAAGTTTTCCTTCTTTTATTCTATGTAAATTCAGGGATCACAAAGAACAGGGCTATTTTCAGAATACAGTAATTCTTTGAGTATTTTGGTAGAGGATCAAAAGATGATGATTTGTACCAAATATCAAAGCTCTAGGCCTTATGGTTTGGGAGAAGAAGATTTTTTAAGATTTCCTTCTTTTATTTATGTAAAATCAGGGATTGCCAAGAAGAGGGCTTATTTTCAGAATACAGTAATTCTTTGAAGTTTTTTGGTAGAGGATCAATAGATCATGATTTATACCAAATATCAAACCTCGAGGCCTCATTGTTTGGGAGATGAAGACTTTTAAAGATTTCCTTCTTTATTTCTATGTAAAACAGGGATCACAAAGAAAAGGTCTAGTTTTCAGAATACGGTAATTCTTTGAAGTATTTTGATAGAGGGTCAGTAATTGATGATTTGTACCATATATCAAAGCTCTAGGCCTTATGGTTTGGGAGAAGAAGATTTTTAAAGATTTCCTTCTATATTTCTATGTTAAATCAGGGATTGCCCAGAAAAGGGCTAATTTTCAGAATAGGGTTAATCTTTGAAGTATTTTGGTAGAGGGTCAATAGATGATGATTTGTACCAAATATCTAAGCTCTAGGCTTTACCGCTTGGGAGGAGAAGATTTTTTAAGTTTTTTCACTCCATTGCCATGGCAACCAGAGTTCTTCGTGGATTTCAATTCTTTGAAGTATTTTGAAAGAGCATGACCTAAGGATCATTTCTGTAAAGTTTTGTTGAAATTCCATGGTTAGTTTAGGAGGAGAAGATTTTATTGTAATTGTGAATGGATGGATGGACAGACGGACGATGACAGATCACAATAGCTCCCCCAGAGCACTTCGTGCTAAGGTGAGCTAATAAAGAAAAAGGGCCAACCAAACATAGGTCAATTTAACGCTTTCTTGTTTTTCAAAATTTTAGACCAGTCCAAATTCAAATGTTTTGCAGATGAAAATTTAAAGTGGATTTAATTTGAAAAATAACCAGAGAGTAGGGTAGTAAACATTGTGGAAAAGAAAAGATCGCTTGTTGCAAGCATTTTCTTCTTTTTTTACATACAAATGTATTTCCTTAATCATAAAATAACAGAGGCATAAAAACCAGGGATTGAACAGGAAAGGGTTAAGCAATGATAACCTTATAAATTTTAAAATAAATTGCAAACTCACATTCCATGCCAAGGATCCATTTTCCGGACAAAATTCCCTGAACAACCTTTGTAGTTCTGGGTCCCATACCTGCACTGTTACACTTGGTCACTATATGAGTAACTGGAATTAGAACAAGAGGATCATGATGTTCCTAGATCACTCACCTGAATTGTCTGCTATTTCAAAAATGCAACTAGAGACAAATAACTATAACCAGTTTCAAGATTGAGTAAAAAATGTGACTTCTATATTGTAAACATAGAATTTTTCATTACGGCTCCTTTTCCTGTGTTTTCCTAAAAGAACTTTCCCATAATCAATAGGGTTCATCCTTATGACCTAATTATCATTCTGGCCTAGTTTCATGAAGATTGAGCCTAAATTGTGGCCTCTAGAGTGTAAACAAAGAAATTGTCATTAAGGCTCCTTTTCCTGTGTTTTCAGATAAAATCTTCCAATAATCGATAGGGTTCATCCTCATGACCAAACAATTATTCTGATCAAGTTTCATGAAGATTAAGCCCAAATTATGAACTCTACATTGTAAACAAAGAAATTGTCAATAGGACCTCTTTTCCTGTTTCGGAAAGACCCTTCCAATAATTGATAAGGTTTATCTTTATGACCTTATAATCATTCTGGAAGAGTTTCATGAAGATTGAGCCAAATTTGTGGCCTCTAGAGTGTAAAATTTTTTATTAAAGCCCCTTTTGCTGTGTTTTCAAATAGAACCTGCCCATAATCAATAGGGTTCATCCTAATGACCTAACAATTATTCTGACCTAGTTTCATGAAGATTGGGTCAAAAACTGTGGCCTCTAGAGTGTAAACACTTCATTTGGTGATACCGCACGCCGGACGGCAGACATTCAACAATCACAAAAGCTCACCATGAGCACTTTGTACTCAGGTGAGCTAAAAATCAAATTATTTGTGTTAGCATAAAACTGCAAGTTACTGTTTGTTACTTTATGTATATACTGTACTAAACCACAAATTATACATAACCCTTTCCTGTTTAATCCCTGGTTTTTACTTTCCTTCATTTTATACCCGAGAAAAAATTGAGGAAAAAGAAGAAAATGCTTGTAACAAGCAATTTCTTCTTTTCCACAATATTTTCTACCCAAATTAATCATTTTTTTCCAAATACTTTAAACTTTAAATAGTTGTCTTGGTTTCTCAAGGGCCCAACCTTCAATTTCAAACCATTTCCAGACAACATAACTTTAGACTGATCCAAATCAAAAAAAGTCACATGCAACCATTTTCACTTAATTCTATAAATCTGCCTTTTTGTGTTAATATTGAGGGAAATGAAGAAATCGCTTGATAAGCAATTTCTTCTTTTCCCCTAATGTTTTCCCCAGCCTTTTTCTTCGGCTACAAAAAAAGGTAATTTTGTGAGAATGGGCTAATTAACCCCTTACCAAACAACAAAATTCAAGACTGGTCTAAACTGAAGGGACTTTGGACAACCTTTTAAAGTTAATGAAATTCTAAATTTTTTCAACTTTCGAAGTGGAAAACATTGTTACAAGCAATTTCTTCAGTTTACACAATGTTTCCCCAATTGTTTTCTTGGGGGGGGGGGGGTCATCCAAAAGAGTCAATGTGTGGGAATGGGTTAATCAGGTACACATGTAGGAAGCTGTTTCCCTCAATTACTTCTCCAAACATATTCTTATCATTTTGTTTTATATGTAGAAGATGACCTTGACCTTCACTTGTGAGATTGACCTTGGGAGTACCCAACTGAACTTTAAGCGTGTCATAAGTAATTATAAAGTGGAACAAAAATGCCAAGTTATTTTGAAATCCATCAACAAATGTAGAAGATGTACCCCCGACAAGAACGAGACACACAATAACCCTTTGAATCATACACCCACACACATATTAGAAGTAACTTTATATGCTTGTTGCTTATAAATGGTTGTTTGGCAACATAAATGTCCTACAACATTTTCACACAACAAAATTTTAGACTGGTCCAAGCTGAAAGAAGCTACAGACGACAATTTCAAGTCAATAGAATTCTGAATTGTCTGGATTTTTTTTGATAGAAAACATTGTGGATAATGAAATAATTGCTTAATTCTTGCTGGGTGTAAAAAGGAGATCTTGTTTGGGGGTTGGTTGATTCAAATCTGCCAAATTATAAAGGAAAAATGCTTCTCAAACATGTCAGCTAATGTCAGAGTTCAAAGTTCAATTTAGGTCTTAATATATGGTTTGGTTGGACATGGATTTTTTTATTGTCAGCTGCAATCCGTTTATTACACTAGCATTGTAAATTTTTCAAATCAGACCTTCAGGTGTGACCTCTTCACTCAGTTTGATCTTCAGCTGGTTTGCAGTTTTCTGTAGTTGACTCTTCTCTTCCCGTGACAAACCAGTTCCAAGCAGACAAGGTTGTTGGTACTCGAGAATATCAATTACCTGAAAAATATGTTTTATTTGTTATCATGTGACAAAATCTGGTAGGCAATTTAAAGCAAGTATTTATTTAGGAACAAGTACAGTCAAAACTGTGTTAGCAGTCTACCGAGTTTAGCGGCCAATCTGCGTGTAACACCCATCCAAGGTCCATCCGTGCAATTTGTTCTTTGAAATTACTTTTAATAGCATAATCTGTTGTATGTGGCTAGTGGTCATCTATAAATGTCAAGTTTGCACTTTATGTATATCTCTTTAAACAGTCACGCCAAGTTATGTTGATAGAAATTAATCCAATTTGATGGATTTAATATAAAGCCTTAAAACGTTTCCAGTTTGTAAGTTTGCTAAGATAGGTACAGTCGAACCTGCCTTAAGCAAGCAGTCAAGGGATTTGCCAAAATCACTTGCTTAAGACAGGTGCTTGCTTAATACAGGTCGGCCTGTCAAGGTGATGGCCGGATATTTGTATAACAAAAAGGTTGGGGGGGCTAGAAAGTATTCATTTTTAAAGTAAATAATAAAAAGAAAACAGCTCATAGAAACATTATTTTTTTATTTTGGTAAGAATACTATAAGGCCTTTATGCTCATGAAATCGATTAGATTATCAATCGAAATTGAAAGGTTCAAATCAGATTAAATTACATGAACAGTCGTGATTTTTTTTTTTTTTTTTTTGAAAGATCGAACATTTGAAATAATATCAGCAGTTGAGTATCAGTCTGCTCGATGATTTTGATGATTGCGTAAAATATATATTTCAATAAAAATCAAATCTAGAATCTAGTCAGAATTAGTCATTAAGCGAGATTGTTTACTCAGTTCTCACCTATAAAACTGCAAACAAACTCTGCACTCTTTCCGAGAACAGTAATTTCGATCGTCATACTCGATTAAACTTTATTGATAAAGTTTGAATATCATATGCATGAAATTCAATCACTGAATAATAGCAATATAGCAAAACTAGGAATTTGGGGGACTTCGAAGTGATCTACAAAACACCTGTTAATTGGCGACGCGAGTGAATGTTTATCCGATTTTGACACTTGAATAGATAATCCGAAAACAATTATGCGCCGTGATAATTACCGATCCGTGAAAATTGCCATTGGCCCGAAAATTGACCGTAAACTCAGGTTATTTTAAAGAATGGGACACGATTTGGATGGCCGTTGACCATGTTTTAGAGGTGCTTGTTGAATACAGGTAAAATTTAGTGTAAATTAGATCGGGGGGACATTGAACTGGCCGTTTAAGACAGGTGAACGCTGAATGGAGGTGACCGGATCACCAGGTTTGACTGTAGTTTTACCGCACAGCAAAAATTTTGACTGGTCGAAATTGAAAGAAGTTGTAGACAGGAATTTTTATTCACACAATTACTTCACTTTCCACAAAGCTTTCCAAAGCTTTTATTTTGAGGGGCATTTTAAAGAGTCATTCTGTTTGAACAGGTTTCATCTTTTTGTTAATCAAGTGAAATTCTTTTTCATGCTTTTCAATCGGTTATTGAGTTTTCTCTTTGGATCACCAGTCAAAAAAAAAAAAAAAAATACAAGCAATTTCTTCTTCCCCCTTTTTTCCCATAGGCCCTATTCTGAGGGGGGGTGGGTGTGTCTGCCTCCCAGCATCTACTGTCTAAAGGACTTCTGCATGCTTTGTAAATGCCTCTCATTTTTATAAATCTCATTATACCCTCGTAAGCAAACTATTATCCTATTCAATATCTCATACCTCCTTTGTTTGAAGAGTTTCTGCCACTATTGTCTGTAATGCTTCTTTCATTTCCTGAGATTTTGCATAATCACCAGGGGTCAGACCATGCAGATTCCTGGAATGAAAACACTATGTAGAATTCCTGGACTCAGATATAAAAGAAATGTGACTTAACCCATTACCAAACGGCAAAATTTTAGAGAGGCCAAAATTGAAGGAAGGTGCAGAAGACAATTTAAAGTTTATGAAATTTTAGATTTTTTTTTCAATTTTCTGGGTAGAAAACATGGTGGAAAATGGGGCATCTAAAAGCGTCAATGAGTGGGAATGGGTTAACCTATTCCCACACAATAAAATTTAACTGAAAGAACCTGCAGATGACATATTCAAGTTGAAGGAATTTTTTATTTTTTTGTCCTTTTTGATAGAAAACATAACAGATGATGAAGAAGTTGCTTGTTTGTTGCTTGAAGCAATGTCTTCATTATCAACAATGTTTTCCAAAAGGGGCTAAAAGAGGGGTGGTGTGGGAATGGGTTAATTCAAACAAGGAAGCCCCTGGTACACCTACATAAAGCTCTCTAAATACTTCAAGGTCCATTTCTATGTATGTTCAAAGGAAATATTACAAACAAGAGGAGCAGGATGGTCCTAAATTGCTCCTCAGCGTATGATACCTCTTGGCAGGAGAAAAATATACATTTACCTGGCTGTGACTGAAGCTCCCCTAGATACCAATAGTCTTACACAATCTATTCTGTTATTACTGACAGCATCATGGAGTGGACTGTCATTTTCAAATCCTGGAACATTCATCATGGCACCATGATCTAGCAGTAACCTAGCAACCTCTGTGTAACCATGGTTACAGGCTTCATGCTGCAATTAAATATAATTTGACAAATATTAAAGTCTATTATTTTGTTACTGAGAACATCATAGAGGGAACTGTCATTCTCAAACCCTAGTACATTCTTCTTTGTATCATAATCTAAGAGTAACCTACCAACCTCTGCATAACCATGGTTACAGGCTTCATACTTCAATCAAATAAAACTTGACACATTCTTAGTCAATTCTGTAGACTGTCATTCTGTAACTTAGGTAAATTCATCATGACAACATGGTCTTACAGTTACTTAAGACCAATATTGATGTAAGCATTGTTAAAGCTCTCATGCTGCAATTAAATACAATTTCACACATCGATATAGTCAATTCTGCCGTTATTGACAGCATTATGGGGGAGACTACTATTCTCAAACCCAACAATATTCATCATACCAGCATGATCTAACTTTTAGCCCTTGTCATACTCAATTAAAATCCTATTTAGAATTCCTTTTAGAAAAACAAAGAACTGACAGCACTGGAAGGCCTTATTGAGGGTCAATATTTCTTAAGAAAATTGATTATCTAAACAACTGTGGCAACAAAATGGGACAAACAGGAGGTGTAGACCAAGATCAGAGAGCAATTATGTGCAGGCTGATCTTTGTCTATACCTCCTGCAAAAACAGGCATATTCCAGGTTCAATATGACAAGGGTTAATATGGCAACCTCACTTGTATCTATGGCTTCAAAATTGAAAGTGGCATCACACAACAAGAGCCATAGGAGACAGATTAGGCTTTTTTCACAGAACTATATGCCATTAATGGACAAAAAACTTCTTATTGAATGCAATATAGATTGAGAGTTCAGTTCACAAGAAATTTGGAAGTTTGACAAACATTGAAGGAATCTGTTTGGCTTCACAGGCATGATTCTAATAAAACTCATTATTATATGGTAAAGGGTTAAATATTTTACCTTAACCATCAAAGTTATCATTGAAAAATGTCTATACTAAAAAATGAAGACTCTAACTTGATTAGTCTTACAGAAACAATAGACTGATTTATTTTAGAGTAAGAAATATATACAAAATGTAAAGCTACATGGCATTAAGCCCCCTTTTAGCATGGTAAGGCTCACTGAGTCAAATATTGAAAAAAAAAATTACCTAGGGCACTTAATAAGCAACATTTATGTAAAGTAAGAAGAAATTTTGGCAACTGGTAAAAAAAGTATATTTGAAATTTAATGACCATGACAATTTGACCTTGACCAATGACCTTGATTTTGGTATCAGCTGAAAAGTCTTGCCACAAGTAATAAACATTTAAAATATGAAGGCTGTATCACTTACCATTTCAAAATTATGGACAATGTTAAAGTTAAATTTTACCAAATTTTGACCTTGACAAATGACCTTTACATTAGCCGATGACCTTGAAATAAGTACCAACAGAAAGGTCATGTCATAAACAATGCACATGTTAAATATGAAGGCTATATCACTTACCTATGTATACTTATTGGCTATGTTAAAGTTAAAATTATCAAAATTTGACCTTGAAAAATGACCTTGACCCCAACAGATGACCTTGAACTTAATATCAACAGAAAGGTCATGTCATAAGCAATGTGCATGTGAAATATGAAGGGTATATCACTAGCAATTGTTAACTCAAGACAATTTTAATGTTAAGATTTTTGAAATTTTGACCTTGAGATATGACCTTGATCTTGACAGATGACCTTGAACCTAGTACCAACAGAAAAGTCATGTCATATGCAATGCACATGTGAAATTCTAAGGCTATATCGCTTACCATTGTAAACTCGTGGACAATGTAAAAGTTAAAATTTTTGAAATTTTGACCTTGAGAAATGACCCTGACCTTAACGGATGACCTTGACCTTAGTACCAACAGAAAGATTTTGGTATAAACAATTCACATGCGAAATATGAAGACTATATCTCTTATTAATCAAAAGTTATGGCCAATGTTATTTTGTTACGGAGAAATGAAGAGCTATCGTAAGGCATACAAACATTAAGCCCTCTTTTTCCATGAGGCATCTTATTTCTGCAAATTTCAAATTGTTTATGGTCAAGGATATCTGTTTTGCTACTCACATATGAAATTTCATTAAATTCAGACCATTAGACTAGGAGAAATTTGAGGAAAACATATTTTACCCTAAGTCCCCTTTTTCCATGACAGGGCCTCAAATCCAAAAACCAGGAAAAAAACATCCGCATTATGTCATAGGTAGTTCACATGGTAAGTTTCATTTGATGGAGAAATCAATCTGGACGGACAGACCAAGCGGCGGCTATACGCTTTACCTTCTGGGAGTATAAAAATGTGTAAATACCTTGAATCTAATAATCATAATATTTACTTTTCTGGCTTTAACCCTTTCCTATACAAATCCAGGATTTTACATTGCAGTAATTTTTTACTTGAAAAAATATTGTAGAAAAAGAAATTTCTTGTACAAGCAATTTCTTCTTTTTCCACAATATTTTCTATCTAATAGGACCATTTCATATCAAACTGTATCTAGTTTCATATTGTCTGCAACCTCTTTCAAATTGAACCAAACTAAAATTTAACAAGAGGACCATGATGGTCCTAAATCGCTCCCCTGAGTATGATGGTTCATGGCTTTATGATATAAACAAAATGGCAAAGCCCTCTGTCTAATTATTATGGAGAAGATATTTTCAGATTTCTCTTTTAATCCTAGGTATATTAATGATCCCACCATATAGAACTTATTTCCTGAATATGGTAGTGCTTTGAAGTATAGACATCAATACATACCAAGTATAAAAGCTGTAAGCCTAATGGTCAAAGGAGAAGAAGGTTTTCAAAAATATCATTATTTCTTCCTAACTAAAATTAGGGATTGCACAGAAAAGGGACAATTTTTTAAGTAATTTGGTAGAGGGTCAATAGATGATGATTTGTTCCAAATATCAAAGCTCTAGGCTTTATGGTTTGGGAGTAGAAGATTTTCAAAGATTTCCTTCTTTATTCATTTGTAAAATCAGGAATCGCACAGAAAAGGGCTAATTTTCAGAGTATGATAATTCTTTGAAGTATTTTGGTAGAGGGTCAATATATTATGATATTTGCAAAATATCAAAGCTCTAGGCCTTACGGTTTGGGAGAAGAAGATTTTTAAAGTTTTCCTTCTTTAATTCTATGTAAAATCAGGGATTGCCCAGAAGAGGGCTAATTTTCAGGATACGGTAATTCTTTGAAGTATTTTGGAAGAGGGTCAATATATGATGATATATACCAAATATCAAAGCTCCAGGCCTTATGGATGGGAGAAGAAGATTTTTAACGATTTCCTCCTTTATTTCTATGTAAAATCAGGGATCATTAAGAAAAGGGCTAATTTTCAAAATACGGTAATTCTTTGAAGTATTTTGGTAGAGGGTCAATAGATGATGATGTATACCAAATATCAAAGCTCTGGGCTTCATGGTGCGGGAGAAGAAGATTTTTAAAAATTTCCTTCTTTATTTCTATGTAAAATCAGGAATCGCACAGAAAAGGGCTAATTTTCAGAGTATGATAATTCTTTGAAGTATTTTGGTAGAGGGTCAATATATTATGATATTTGCAAAATATCAAAGCTCTAGGCCTTACGGTTTGGGAGAAGAAGATTTTTAAAGATTTCCATCTTTATTTCTATGTAAAATCAGGGATCACAAAGAAAAGGGCTAATTTTCAGAATACAGTTATTCTTTGAAGTATTTTGGTAGAGGGTCAATAGATGATGATATATACCAAATATCGAAGCTCTAGGCCTTACCGATTGGGATGAGAAGATTTTTTAAGATTTTTCATTCCATTGCCATGGCAACCAGAGTACTTCATGGATTTCAATTCTTTGAAGTATTTTGAAAGAGCATGACCTAAGGATCATTTCTGTGAAGTTTTGTTGAAATTCCATGGTTAGTTTAGGAGGAGAAGATTTCTTTGTAATTGTGAACAGACGGACGGACGGACAGACGGACAATGACCGATCACAATAGCTCCCCCAGAGCACTTAGTGCTCAGGTGAGCTAAAAATTATCCAACTGCATCTAGTTTTCATATTGTCTGCAACCTCTTTCAAATTGAACCAATCTAAAATTTAAAACAAGAGGACCATGATGGTCCTAAATTTCTACCCTGAGTATGATGGTTCATGGCTTTAAGATATAAACAAAATGGCAAAGCCCTCTGTCTAATTATTTTGGATAAGATGTTTACAGATTTCTCTTTTAATCCTAGGAATATTGATGATCCCACCATATAGCACTAATTCCCTAAATATGGTAATGCTTTGAAGTAAAGACATCAATATATACCAAGTATAAAAGCTGTAAGCCTAATGGTTTAGGAGAAGAAGATTTTCAAAGATATCATTATTTATTCCTAACTAAAATTAGGGATTGCACAGAAAAGGGACAATTTTTTAAGTAATTTGGTAGAGGGTCAATGGCTGATGATATGTACCAAATATCAAACTTCTAGGCTTTATGGTTTGGGAGAAGCAGCTCAGGGGAGCTAACAAGCTGTGTTTGTGAAACACTATGCCTCTGAAACAGGAATTCTTTGGAAACTGGTGATTTTTATTGGGTTTTTTTTCTTTCTTCTAGGGAAAAGGGTTAAAATTTTGACCTTGACCTTGATGAAATGACCTTTCCCAGTTGCGCCTTGTTGAGACCTATCTACACACCAAATATTAGCATTGTAACTTAATCAGGGTTGAAGTTATAGGAAAATGTTTAGTTGGCAGGTTAAGTTTTGCAGACAGACAGACACCGGTAAAACAATATGTCCCTGATCTATCAATGCGGGGGCATAAAAAGCGGGAAAGGGTTAAGCAATTATCCTTAGATGTTTCTTTTAAATGGTTTTTGCCCATTAACACAAAATCCCTAATTCTTACCCTATGAAAGAATCTTAAGGAGAAACTACTTGTTGCTCTTTTCATCACTTTAAGGATGACTTGATCGATATAAGTAGTAATTCATAAACACTATTGTAACATTCTAGATTTACTCCACTGCTTTATTTTCAAATTTGGCTAGTCTTTAATCTTGTAATCAGATAATGTGTTTACTAATCTCTTTGCTGAACAGAGACTAGACTTCCAAGACAGACAAATAATGAAAACATGATCAGCAGATTAGCAGAAAATCAGATATGATTACAAACTGAAACTGGATGGGATTCCCAGAGATTGACAGACCAGAAAGAAATAGTTATTAACCCTTTCCTGTACAATCACTGGTTTTTACGTCCCTGTGATTTTATACTTGAGAAAACATTGTGGGAAAAGAAGAAATTGCTTGTCACAAGCAATTTCTTCTTTTCTCACAATATTTTCTACCCTACTGATAGGTTATTTTTCAAATAAAATAGACTTTAAATTGTTGTCTTCAAAACCTTTGAATTTGGACAGGTCTAAAATTTTGTAAAACAGGAAAGGGTTAAGGCCTTTTTCCTTTGTTCTTCAGTGGAACCTTCTCCTTTTCAAAAGGGTTTATCCTTATGACCCAACATTCATTCTGACCAAGTTTCATCAAGATATGGACCAAAATTGTGGCCTCTAGAGTGTAAACAAAGAAATTGTTGATGTTGAACAATGCATGAAGGATAGTCAAGGATCATAAAAGCTAAGATGTACTCAGGTGAGCTAAAAAACCCCAACTTGTGTTTCTCAGTAGAGATTGAATGATAGAACGATATGTTATCCAGGAAACTTAATGTTATGATGACATCACAAATGTCTGATTATTGCTACCAAAGTGTTTTTTTGTGACACAACCTAAATTGACTTTGAAATACAAATTTCGTATGATGTACTTGATGGATTTGAAGGATCGTTATGCTCAACTATATAAAACAAATTCATTCTACTGCCATTCAACCTAAATTGACTTTGAAATACAAATTTCGTATGATGTACTTGATGGATTTGAAGGATCTTTATGCTCAACAAATTCATTCTACTGCCAGGGAATGACATAAATTGAGTTTTGCGGAAATCTGTCAACCTCGTTGTTGTTCTATTTATTTTCGAGCTTCCTGAGCTCAAAATAATTATATGTAGATATTCCCAGAAAACAAACTTTTGGACGGGTAACCTGGACGCTTTTGAAAACAGACAACAAAAGTACATAATTGGCAGACAAATCAAAACTAAAGTAGCAGATTTATTTGCTGTCCCCAAATCTAATGAGTCATAGCCATTGCTGTTTTAGAAAAGTATAATGATTATTTCTTTTATTCCAAATCATTCTGTTCATAGATAAATCATAATGTAACTCTTTCAGAAAAAACCTTTAAAAGTTTGATTTAGTCATTTACAATATTATTTCCTCTAAAATTCTAAATGACCCCCAGAAATGAAGACAGGGAGTCACAAATGACCCTCAAAAAAATTGCTCCAGGTAGAAAAATTGTGAATGAATGATTGCAGGGAAGACTAGCAGGGGCCCAGTAGCCCATGGCCCCTAGATTTTGGGCTGGGCCCCTAGACCTTTAGAGAAAATGCCTAAACCTCTAATATTAAATATTGGATTTTAGCAGGCTGGACCCCTAGGTTGAAATTAATAGTCTTTTTCCCTGTGAATGTATGTTTTCCATCTGAGTGGATCAAACACTTTCTGGGCCAAAGGGCTATTGTTCAAATAAATGAAACCTGATTGCTATGACATTGTAGATAAAATCAAACAAACTCTTCAATCTATTCTCTAATAGGGCCATCTTGTGCTCAGCTAGCAAAAACACATCAAAGTTGTGTTTGTTATTTCTCTTATACCAGTCAGGAAATAGACGATCAATATGGTTGAATGCCTTTGATTGAATGATGTAAAGATTGATTGCTGGGAAATTTATGAAATAAAACTAAATGCGATTAAATGAAATGATTGTCGATTTAACCCATTCCCACTCAATCCCACTTTTTTACATATCTCAAGAACAAAGCTTTGTAAAACTGAGTGGATGATGAAGAGGTTGCTTTTAACAAGCAATCTTCAATGTCCACAATGTTTTCTACCCTACAAAGCAAAAATTTCTAAATTCTTTCACCTTGAAATTGTTGTCTAAAACTTCTTTCAATTAGAACCAGTCTGGACTTCAATGTGTGGTAATGGGTTAACTATATTCTGTAATACACAAATCAATTACTTACCAAAGGAGTCCATCCAGCATTATCTCTCACATTTGGATTAGCTCCATCTCTAAGTAACTGTTGAACTTTTGACACTTCATTCTGAAACCAAACAACAATAACTTAATTTTACTTAGGTCTACCAAGATTCAAGTGTTTTGACTGGCTGAGTTTTTTTCATATATTTCCACGAACAAAATTTTGAGCACACAACTATTTTTTATGATTGCATGCTAAGTAGAGCATGAAATTTTACTCAAAACCAGTAAAACATTTGGTTTGATACGTTTAATGGTATTAAGTATAAAACTACACATGACCCATCCTGAAAATGAGTTAATCCTAAAAACCTATACATCAAATTGGGTAAAGAAGTCAATATGATAATTGAAATAGGCTTTGTTATTTTGTAAATTCACTCATTACAAAACAGTTACCTAAAGACTTAAGTCGATATTTTACCATCATGAAAACTAGAATTTGACAAAAGAAAACTTATACCCACAACCAGCATTTTGTCACTAAATTAGTACAGTTGACCTTTGACCCATGATATCAGAAAGCAATAGGGTACCTCATTCGGTCTTGGACAAAATTTGTTAAAAGTTTAAAGGTCCCAGGTCAAATGGCTTATGAGTTGGAGCACAGAAACTGTTTTCAATCAAAATTCAATTTTGACCTTGACTTTTGACCTATAGGACAAAAAAACCAGGAGGAAAATTTATTGGATGATTGTATAAAGTTGATAAAGACGATTGTATGGTCATAGGTGAATTGGTTCTAGAGTTAGAGCAAAGTCTATGGATGGTTAAAGAAATGAATGGATGAATGGATAGACAGACATGGTGAAACCTATATACTCCCCTCTACTTTGTAGGTGGGGGTATAATAATTTCAAGTCAATATACAATTACTAACCTTTATAGCAGCAACATGAAGCAATGTTTCTCCTTTGACATTCTTTTTGTTTAACCCAGGGGAGGTAATATCTTTGATACTGGTTTTCAGCTTTGGGGTTTTCATCTCTCCTGAAACAAAGCAACAGCAAACTCAATTTTTTATCAAGCACTTACCCAGATGAATCTCCATTCTACAAATAACTCATAAACATATTTAGAAACAAGAGGGCCATTGGCCCTGGTGGTGCTCACCAAAGATGAATGCTCTTTTTCTTTCATTAATTGCTTAATTCTTTAACCTTCCCCCCCATTTGGGGGGGTCTACCCATGGGGACTTGTTGGCAATGATTTTAGCAATTTTGAAGCAAGCCCGATTGGGGATCTGTTCTTGAAGACCTTAGGGTCATGCTTTTAGAGGTCAATATACTTATTTTTCTTGCAAAATAGCAAGGCCCTAAACCTGCAATTTGAAAAGGGGAAAATGTTTAACCTGTGCCCTCACAGCAAAATTATAGACTGGTCTGAGTTGAAACAAATACAAATGACAATTTGAAGTTAGGGAATTTGAAAATTTTCAGCTTTTAGGGTAGAAAACATTGTGCACATTGAAAAATTTCTTGTAACAAGCAATTTCTTCATTGCTCACAATGTTTCCAAAAGCATTTTTCTTGAGGGTCATCAAAAAGCATCATTGTAGGGGAATTGGTTATAGAAATTGTTTA
Organism: Fragum fragum; assembly: GCA_946902895.1. Taxonomy (NCBI): domain Eukaryota; kingdom Metazoa; phylum Mollusca; class Bivalvia; order Cardiida; family Cardiidae; genus Fragum; species Fragum fragum. The sequence continues at coordinate 4,979,757 of OX336377.1, forward strand.
CAGACAACACATGACAGCCAGATGACAGACATAGGGTGAGCTAAAAAAAATAATTGTTGGCTGGCGACCTAAATGTTATATTACAGCTTGAATAAGTTGTTATATGACATTTAAGTCATCAAACAAACAAAGATTTTTAGTACAGGGTCATGTGATGATGATTTATACCAAATATGAAAGCTCTAGGCCTTACAGTTTTGGAGAAGATTTCCCTCTACATTTCTAGGTAAAATCAGGGATCACACAGAAAATGGCTAATTTTCAGAGTTTGTTAATTCTTTGAATTAGTTTGGTAATGGTAAATAGATGATGATTTATACCAAATATGAAAGCCTTATGGTTTGTGAGAAGAAGATTTTTAAGATTTCCTTCTATATTTCTATGTTAAATCAGGGATGGCACAGAAAAGGGAGTAATTTTCAGAGTACAGTAATTCTTTGAAGTATTTTGAAAAAAGGTCAATAGATGATGATTTATACCCAATATGAAAGCTCTAGGCCTTATAGTTTGGGAGAAGATGATCTTTAAAGATTTCCTTCTATATCCTCTTGATAGTATGGATCTCTCTAGTGATACTGACCACATAATATGCCAGTTTCAAGAATGTATCTTCCACAATGCTAGATATATGACTAGGGTCAGAGTTTGTCACACAAATAATGTCTACACTGTTGTATATATGAAAGTGAAAAAGGATGACACCAAGATGACGACAATGTCTCAATTCCTTATTCTAAAACTTCTGAATTAAAGCAATAAATAGATAAATGGCAACACCCAGTGAACTCTGACAATGGAGTTCAACTGAGGTAAAAATAGACATTTTATAAATATATGGTCAGTGTCAAAATATGAAATGTAAATTGTTGTTTTGAGAACTAAATATAGATAAGCCCTGACTTACCTTTCAGAAGTTTCTTATTTGATGTTGGAGTACTTTTTTCACAACCAGCACTTGCTTCTTTCAGTACTGTCAGTTTCCTCTTGCCATTAGGAGTTTGAAGTTTTTGAGTTTCAGAAACATTAGTTGTATCAGGCAGAATGGATGTGTTGATATCAGCTGTCTCATCATTCACTACAGCTTTAACTTCAGTTACTGTCTTGCCTTTTTTAGTTTTTTTTCTAACCGGACCAGATTTGGAAACCATCTTGTTAGATGTATCTTGAGCTTCATAACTTGTTTCTGCATTCTCATCACATGCAGTAGATTTTGGTTGTTTGTATCCTGGTTTGACTTTGCTCTTACAACCAGACTCTTTCATAGTATCTGTTGTTCCGGTACTTTTTCTTTGTCTTGTTGTTCTTATAGGAACCTTTTTAGAATTCGCTAATTCAGAACTTTTATTTAACTTTTGAACAATGTCCTCGGATGTTGAATTTTCCTCATTTGAATTATTAACTAGTGAGCTAGTTGATTCAATTTTTGTTTCAGAACTGATATTGTTGACTTGTTTAGGTTTTGTTTCTGGCAAACTAGATCTCCTACTATTTGTCCTTGATTGTCTAGTCACAGAGTCAGAACTCACTTCTTCTGTCTCCACTTTTTCAACATTTTTTTCATTCTTGTTGATTAACTCCTTATCTTTAGGCGTCAAGGTTTTGTCACTGCCTTTACTAGCAGGTGTCAGTGTAGACCGCCTTCTCCCTTTACAATTTTTTGTGCTTTCTGATTCATTTTCTTTGGCTTTTTTAGGTTCTGGTACAGGGTGATTGTGTTTGCTAGTGTCTATATGTAGGTTAGAGGTACCTTGATTTGGAGTACAATAAATATCAACTGCTGCGTCTGAAAGAAGACAAGCTACTTCATATTTAACCCTTTCCCATTTTTAAGATTTTAGACTGGTCCAAATAGAAGGAAGTTGCAGACGACAATGACAATTGGATGCAATTTAAAATGAAACCATCCTATGTGGTAGAAAATATTGTGGGAAAAGAAGAAATTGCTTGTTGCAAGCAATTTCTTCTTTTTCCACAATGTTTTCTCAAGTATAAAATCACAAAGACGTAAAATCCTGTGTTTGAACAGGGAAGGGTTAACACTTATTGGGTACTGGAAATTCTTTCAACTTTTAAGCTAACCAGAGCACATTCTGTGCAAGGTTAACTATTGTGATCACTTGGCATCCTTGTCTGTCCATTCATGATTTCTTGAACAAGAGGGTCAAGATGGCCATAAATCACTAACCTGATTTCAAATTCTGTTGCCAATCCATCTCCAATTTACCATAATCAACCTGTTCCCACATAATCCCACTTTTTGATGTCTCTTAAGAGAAAGGTTTTGGGAAAACATTATGGAAAAAAAGGTATGATGTTACAAGCAGTTTTTTCATCATCTACAATGTTTTAAACCCAAAATGATTAAAATCTGCAACTTCTTTCAATTTGGACCAGACTAAAATTTTGGTAATGGGTTAAGGGATGATTCTGATTACCTTTTTATACATTCAGTAAATAAAATAAATAAAAGTGCTAAAGTGTGAATTAACCCATTCCTAAATAATAATACTTTATGACACCCCAGAGGAAAAAAAGCTTTGAAAAAACATTGTGGAAAATGAAGAAATTGCTTGTAATATTTTTTTGCCCAGAAAGCACTGAATAAATTTGAATGGCCAAGCTCTTAACCCATTCCAACTCAACAAAATTTTAGACCGGTCCAAATTGAAAGTAGCTGCAGATGATATTTTCAAGTTGGTGGAATTTAAATTTTCTTTGATTTTTTGGATAGAAAACATTGGGGATAATGAAGAAATTGCTTGATCCAAGCAATTTCTTCATTTTCCACAATGTTTTCCAAAGCATTTTCGTTGAGGGGCGTAAAAAGGAGGGATTGAGTGGGAATGTGTTAAACAAAGCTAAAAAGCATACAGAACAACTAAAGCAAGTTTTTATCAGTTGTACAAAAAACACTGCAAAAACAAGTAATTCCCTTAGCCAAGCGCAAATAATTTTAAATAGATTATGGACAGATCACAGGTTAAAGGTCTTGGGGACTAGTTAGTATATTTCATGGCAGTGTTTTCTGTGTTTTTGACGTCGGCGATGCAACAAAATTCACCAAATGTGTTTTTTGTGACGCAACCTAAATTGTTTTTGAAATACAAATTATGTATGATGTGTTTGATGGCACTGAACGATCTTTGAGCTAAACTGTACAAAACAAGTTCTTTCTACTGCCAGGGAACAGCTTAAATTGAGTTTCGCGGAAATCTGTCAACTGTTTTGTTGTTGTTCTATTTATACGACTGGTTTATTTTCCGGCTTCATGAGCCTAGTGTAATTATATGTAGAAAACCCCGGAAAAAGAACTTTTAATGGGATTATATTTTTTTTTTTTTAAACTCGTTTTAATGGAAGCAATAATTTTTAATTACATTTCGAGTCAAGTTGAATTTAACGTTAAAACTGCGCCATCAATACTTTTCCTTCTACAGGTAATCCTTTGACTAAACATTTTTGTATGGGTAACCTGGACGCTTTTGTAAACAGACGAAATTACGTGATCATGGCAGAAGAAATGAAACCAAAATAGGCTAGCAGATTTTTTTTCTTGCTGTCCCCAAATCTAATGGAAGTTCTAGCACTAGTAAAGATTTCTTTTAATTAAAGTGATTTGATCATTCTGTCCCTAGATACTCTTTTAGAACAATTGATTTAGTCACTTAAAAATTGACCCTCTAAAATTCTAAATGACCCCTAGAAATGAAGACAGGGGGTCACAAATGACGCTCAAAAAATCAATTTTGGCAGCAACACTGTCATGGAGAGTCAATATTCAAATTCCTGAAGGAAACTTTAAAAATCTTCTCTAGAAAAACCATTTGGCAAATGGATTTTCTTATTATGCATATGGCATCACCATCTACAAAAGTTGATGAAATAATGTTCTTGGTGACCCATAAGGGCTTCACCAAGGCACAACTATATCTATTTAGGTCACTAGGTCAACTTTGGAGATGGCTACTCTGGTGAGGGATTTAGGAATTGTAATTGTCTTGATAAAACAAACCAAAGTCTCTTTGTTTGTACCAGGTCTTACACCACTGTTTTTCTGTTATATTGTGGAGCCTGGTGCACGTAACCATGGTGTTCTATCATTTCTCACACCAGTACAACAACACAATTCTATTTGAGCCACCAGCTGTTCATTAAAACTCGGAAATTATTTTATGAAGTACAAACCTTTGTTACCATTGTTACCATTCACTTCATCCAAAATGTCCCGTAATCTTCCACACAATGTGGCCATATTGAACAACTGTCTATCAACCTCTGCATCTTTAACATGGGCTGGCAGATCACATACAGGGCAACAGCGGCCTAGGTAATTCTCACAACAAACACTGCAACACGAGAAATCATCAAATTATCTTTGTTTTGCTCAAACTCATTTTTCTATAATTTAATGTTTAGTTTTTTCTATCAAAACCAATATTTTTTTGATTGGTCGAAAAAAATAATTCATTACTCCATGAACAAAATTTTGAGCACGCAGCTATTTTGTATGCTTCCGCACAAAATAGTCCAATAAAAAAGGTATCAAAAGATGTAGGGTTTTTTCTTTTTTCGATCCAAACTATCAAATTATAAGAAATGAAAAGAATATTTTTTGATTTCATGGAGGTATGAACCGAAAAACCTAATCACACACTGTATGAATCTGCTCAGCATATTCATACAGTGTGATTAGGTTTTTTGGTTCATACCTCAATGAAAACAAAAAAAATTCTCATCATTTCTTAAATACATTATTTACCAGGTATGTGGGTCCTACATTTTATACAAACATGAAAATATTGCTACTAAACCAACTGTTTAACCCTTGTCATGCTGAACCTGGAATATTCCAGTTTTCGCAGTAGCTATAGTCTAAGATCAGCCTGCACATGATTAGTGCAGTCTGATCTTAGTACCCCTCCTGTCTGTCTCCTTCATCCCTGAGTTGTATATAAAAAATAATTTTCAAAATAAATTTTGACCCTTAACTAGTACTCCCGGTGCTATCAGGCCTTTGATATTAATACAAATTCAGATAAGGATTTTATTCAGCACGACAAGGGTTAAATATGAGGCATTCAGAGGCCTTATATTGAAACTATGTTTGTCCAAAGATGACCGGTGTCAAGCATACAAAACTTTGACCTTGAACTTACCAAAGGGTATGGGATTCCCATCATGCCAGACTTATCTGACATTTGTTTTTTTTACCTTCAGACAAATATATACCAGGGCAATTTGGAATGGCACATAATAGATCTCTAAGATGTCATCAAATAGTGAAAAATTATCATGATGCTGAAGTGTAGAAATTATTGTGGTTAAAGAAGAAATGGCGGCCGCCGTCATAGCACAGTCGGTAGGGCGTTGTACTCCTAATCTTTAATCATGGGATGTCATGTGTTTGATCCCCGGGGCGGCACCACATATCCTTTCTTACATTTGTCTCTCACAAATGGGTGGATAATCGTAAGCCTAAGTGGGATAGCAGCTGGAGGCTAGGAAAGGATGTAGTGGAAGTACTGGTGTGAGAAATACCAGGAATCCATTGTTAGGTGCTCCAGCCGCCACCATATGACTGAAATACTGTTAAGAGTGGCGTTAAACCCCGTTCAATCAATCAATCAATAAATAAAGAAGAAATGCTGGGTTCCAGCATTTTCTTCATTAACAACGATGCTTTCTCAAAATTTCACTATTTTTCATGCAAGTCTGGACAAGTAGAAAATCTGGACTAGTTTAAAATTTTGTTGTCTAGTAAAGCATATGATGTTAAGAAAGTAAACACAAGAATCAAATTTTTCTGTCATGATAGTATTATTAATCCTTTCCTGTACATACCCGGGTTTTTAAGTTGCTCTGATTTTATACTTTTAATAGAAAACAATGTGGAAAAAGAAGAAATTGCTTGTAACAAGCAGTTTCTTGTTTTCTCACAATATTTTCTACCACAAACAATGGTTTCATTACAAATTGCATCCAATTTTCATTTTAGTAAATTTTAACCAGTTTAAAATTTCAAAAAGAGGAAAGAGTTAATAGACCTAGGTCGCATGGGTAACACTACATTATGACTTGTATATAATGTAATTACCTGCAAAAAATATGTTCACATCCTCCTAATGTGACAGGACTGGTGGCCAGGGAGTGACTGAAACAAGATGAGAAAACCTTACTATACATGTACATTTATAAAGTCCGTGGTGCTTAGTTGCTTACAATGGAAAAGTGGACTTATATCTATTACCACATAACAGCACTCTCTGATGCGCTGAAGAAAACAATCAAAGAAAACATTTTGGGAAAGAGGAGAAATTGTTGGTATAAAGTAATATCTTTTTTCGCACAATTTTCTACCCCATTTGGCTTTTATTTTCCTTTTTTTTTCTTCACAATTTTCAATATCATCTGCAACTTTTTTCCATTTGGATCAGTCTAAAATTCTCTCCTCCTCCCTCCCCTCCCCCAACCCACCTTTTTTCAACAGGAGGACCATGATGTTCCTATATCATACCCCTGATTATGAAGGCTCAAGGCTTTATGATATATATAAAATATAAAAACTATACTCCTAATTCTTTTGGAGAAGAAGATTTTTAAAGATTTTCTCCATTAATCCAAGGTATTTATTTGATCCCAGAATCTAGCCATAAATTCCAGAGTATGGTTAAACTTTGAAGTATTTTGGTAGAGGGACAGTAGGCATTGATACATGTCAAATATCAGCAATCTAGGCCCAATGATTTAGGAGGAAAAGGTTTTCAAAGAAAATCTTCTTTATTTCTTTGTAAAATCAGGGATTGCACAGAAAAGGGTTAACTTTCAGAGTAAAGTATTTCTTTGAAGTATTTTGTTAGAGGGTCAACAGATGATGTTTTATACTAAATATCAAAGCCTTATTGATCATGAGAAGATTTTAAATTATTTCCATATTCATTCCTATGTAAAAATCAGGGATTGTACAGACAAGGGCTAATTTTCAAAGTACAGTATTTCTTTGAGATTTTGGTAGAGGATCAATAGATGATGATTTAATTTATACTAAATATCAAAGCTCTAGGCCTAATGATTTGGGAGAAGAAAATTTTCAAAGATTTCCTTCTTTAATTCTATGTAAAATCAGGGATTGTACAGAAAAATCATTTAGAAATGTTAATTGACTCTTTTTTTTGTATTACATTTTTAATAATTGATGAGTAAGCAAATGACTACAGTCTACTGGAATTTACCGATAATCTGATCCCGGGAAATGATGTCGTATCTAGACTTCCTGTTTAGGAAAAAATGTTAACAAAACAAGATCCAAAGGAAAATAATAAACCACGATACTCAATAATCATAATGCAAAAACAGAATGAAAAAAATAATGACATCTTTTTCTGCTGATTTATTTCACTCGCAAAAAAAATCGAGTTGCAGAAAAAATCACTTGCATTCTTTATCTTTAACTCGCAAATTGCGAGTATGCGAGCTGAAATTCGAGCCCTGCTGACGCATGGGAACCCTGGTCGTGATAGACTTGAAATTGAAACCAATGCGAGAAAAAAAATGTTTTTGTTTATTCTTTATATAAAGTTGTTTATTCTTCACATAAAGAATATTTGAAACGCAATATTCATTGAAAAATATGAATAAATATGAAAGTGAAATGTGTTTGTCTTGTATCGAACATTTTACCTTTACTGTATTTGATGAAAATATTTTACTAGCACATAGTCATTTGTAATTGTTAATTCCCATTATGTAATTTACTTTAAAGCATGCCTATTTCAGCCTTTAATTATAATGATTTTTGGCAATTATGAATTGAACTTTCAAACTTGTGGAGATATAAATGAGTTGAAAGCATTATTCAAAGATGCTTTATAAATCCTCTAGGCAGTGTTTGTCAGCCTATTAGCTGATTTGGTGCACTTCACTTCAAACCCCAAATTAATGGGTTCGAGCTCTGGACTGACCTACTCAACTAACTAAATGTTTTTTGAGTGAGACGTTAACCCAGGTCAGTGTTTCACATTTGTAGCGATGATCAATAAATGTAAATACACTTTAAGCAGTGCACTTTAACGTATATTAGGGGGCATATTGTTTTATCAGTGTCAGTCTGTCTTTTTGTTTGTCTGTCCTCCCAATGCTAAACCTGTGAACTTAACTTGTACAATGTTCATGTTAAGCATGATGGTACATCTCATCACTTAACCCATTCCCACACAATGACACTTTTAAGCCCCCATCAATATAAAAGCTTTGGAAAACATTGTGGAAAATGAAGAAATTGCTTGTGACAAGCAATTTCATCTTTATCCACAATGTTTTCTTTCCAAAAAGACGAAGAAATTTAAAATTCCATCAACTTGAAATTGTCGTCTGCAGCTTCTTTCCATTTGGACCAGTCTAGAATTTCACCATGTGGGAATGGGTTAAATAAGTCATGGGTAAAGGTCAATCTTATATTGATAAAATTGTTATTGCTATGTTGTTTGATGAAATTGGTTTGATTTTTTTTAAAGTTTACAAAAGAACAGTGCAAGAGGTGCTGTCGGTTCTTAACTTTCTGTCAAGCAAACGTAATCAAACAGTTTCCAATTTGTCCTTTCCCCACAATGTTTCTGTACATTCATTTCTACAATTTATTCAATTATGACATTGTTAGGTGATGAAATTTTGACTTAATCAAGAGCTTTACATCTGCATGTGTTTCTTCTTAAATCATTTAACGTGTTAAAATTGTACATATAAAGGAAACCCCCAATATGATTATATATATACATGTAAATGATTTAAAAAAATATATATATCACAAATGTTAAGAGTGTTGTTACTTCAAAATCAAAGTGTAGTATGGTAAATAATCATTATGATAGCAGAATAAGGAAAAATGCATACTGGTACTTACTTTTTCAATATTTTTCACAATATCTATAAAAAAATTCTCTACTTGTGACAAGGTAGGTACATGTTCTTGTCTTTTATAATTTGTTTTGCTTGACAAATTGATCCAATTACATTAGGATAAAAAAAAGTCTTATAAATATAATCTTGAAATATAAAAGAAACAAAAAACGAGAAAGAAAATGTAAACCTGGGATCTGCCAAGCAATGAAATTCATTGGGACAAATGGCCCACTGGGATTGAGGCCCGTGAGGGCCTGTGACGCTCTACTGGTTATCAAGTTTTCTGTTAAAGAAATCTGATATTTAAGGAAGTTAATTGCTCAAAGAAGAATGCAGAAAGAAAAGCAACAATCTTCAAGGCCCCTTTTCCCGTGTTTCATGACGGATCCACTCCATTTCCAAAAGATAGTTACCTTATGACCCTACAATCATTCTGTGAAATTTTCATCAGAATCTGACAATAATTGTGGACTTTATCACATAAACAGGATTGTTTTGAATGAAAATCAATACAGCCCCTTTTCCTGTGTTTTCAGATGGATCAATTTCATTCCAAAAGGAACTTTCCTTACAACCCTTCAATTTTCCTGTGAAATTTTAAAGACAATTTGATAATGATTGTAATCTCCATCACATACACAAGAATGTTTTGAATAATAATCTTTAAGGCCCCTTTTCCTGTGTTTCGAATGCCACAATTATTCCATGCATCTTTGAAGAGAATCCAATAAAACTGTTGACTCTATTGTGTTAACAAAGATATTAAAATCAAGTTCTCATAAGGCCCCTTTTCCCGTGATATTTTACTGTTGGTTTTATCATTCTGTGAAAATTAAAACTGAATCTGATGAAATATTGGGACTTCATTATGTTTACTAGAATATTTAAAAAAAAATTATATGGCCCCTTTTTACATGATACTTGATGGATTGTACCCAGTTCTGAAAAGAACCCTTTAAGTAATTGTACAATCATTCTGTGAAATTTTGAAGTGAATACGGTGAAATCAAGGGACATCATTGTGTTAACCAGAATATTTAAAATAGTTTTTCATAAGGCCCCATTTTATGCGACACTTGCCATAATCAGATCCACTGTCAAAATCAACAATTGGAATGATGGTATAATCAATCTGTGTAATCTGTGGAATTTATTGTGTTAATGAGTTTATAGTGAAATCTTCATAGGGCCCCTTTTCTCATGATACTTTACAGAACAAACGAAATTTCAAGAGGAACAATTCTAATGAAGGTAGAATCATTCTTTAAAAGTTAAAGAGAATCAATGAAAACAGTGGACTGAATTGTGTCAAGAATTTTTGTAACAAAATTTTCATAAGGCCCCTTTTTCCGTGAAACTTAACAAATCAGAACAAATGTACAAAGGAACAATCCTAATGATAGTTTGGAGAAAATGATAAAGACTAAGGACTTTATTGTAATAATGATGTTTTGTAATAAAATTTTTATAAGGTCCCTTTTATTGTGTCACTTAACAAATCAGACCTAATTTACAAAGGAACAATCCAAATGATGGTACAATCATTCTATTAAAGTTTGAAGAGATTCTGATAAAGACTGAGGACATTGTTGTGTTTATGAGGATTTGGTAATAATTTTTCATACAGCCCCTTTTCCTATGATACTAGACAGATCAGGCCCAATTTGGAAAGAAACAATCCTTATGATGGTACAAACAGACTTTATCTTGGTGTAAAATTTTTGAAATAAAATTTTCATAAGGCTCCTTTTCCTGTGATACTTGAAGGATCAGGTCTCATGTAAGCATCAACAATCGTGATTATTGTACAATGATTCTGTGAAGGTATGAATAAAATCCAATGAAAGCTCTGGACTTGGTTACAAGGATTATAGATAAAATTCTCAAAAGGCCCCTTTTCCCATGATACTAGACAGATCATGCCTAATTTGAAAAGAAAGAATCCTCATGATGGAATAATCATTCTGTGAAAGTTTTAACAATCTGATGAAAACTGTTGACTTTATTGTGGTACAATAATTTTAAAATTAAATTTCATAATGCTCCTTTTCCTGAGAAACTTGACGGATCAGGTCTAATGCAAACATCAACAATCATTATTATTGTACAATTATTCTGTGAATGTTTGAAGAAAATACGATGAAAGCTCTGGACTTGGTAGCAAGGATTTATAAATGAAATTTTCATAAGGCCCCTGTTCCTGTGTTTCTCGACAGTTCAAACCCTGTTATGAAAAGAATGATAGTTATGACCTTCCACTCATTCTGTGAAAGTTTCAACAAAATCTGATCAAAGCTGTGGGCTTCATTGAGTTAACAGGGTTTTATTAATTGAATTTTCATATAGCCCCTTTTCCCATGTTTCTTGATGGATCTGAACCAATTCCAAACGGAACTCTTCTTACAAAAGTATAATTATTCTGTTTGAGTATAAAGACAACCCCATCTCATCTGTGGACTTACAAGCATTAATTAAGATTTTTTTAATTGAATTTTCCTAAGGCCCCTTTTCCTATGTTTCTCAGTGGATCAGACCCAATTTGAAAGGAACAATCCTTATGATGATACAATCATTATGTGAAAGTTTGAAGTCAATCAGGTGAAATCTAGGGCCATTACGTGTTAACTAAGATTCTTTTTATTGAATTTTCATAGGGCCCCTTTTCCCATGAAACTTGATAGTTCAAACCTACTTCCGAAAGGAACAATCCATTTCATGTAATAATCATTCTGGGAATGTTTGAAGAGAATTTGTTGAAAACTATGGACTCTATTGTGTTTACGAGGACTTTTTCAATCTAGTTTTTATCGGACCCCTTTTTCCCGTGGTCCTTGACTGATTATACCAAATTTTGAAAGGAACAATTCTTATGATGGTAAAATCATTCTGTGAAAGTTTGAAGTCAATCAGATGAAAACTGTTGACTCTAGAGTGTTAACAAAGATCTTTGAATTAAATTTTAATAAGGCCCCTTTTCCTATGTTTCTTGAGGAATCATATCCTATTCCAAAAGGATCAATCCTTATGATGGCACAATCATTCTGTGAAAGTTTGAAGAGAATTCGTTGAAAATTGTTGGTTCTAGATTATTAATGCAGATTTCTTATTAAAATTTTCATAACGCCCCTTTTTCCTGTGTTTCTTTAAGGATCATAACCAATTTCCAAAGGAACAATCCTTATGATAGTACAATCATTCTGTGATAGTTTGAAGGGAATCCAATGAAAACTGTTGACTCCAGAGTGTTAAAGAGGATTTCTTAAAAGATTTTTCGATTAAATTTTCATAGGGCACCTTTGCCCGTGTTTCCAGATGGATCTGACCAAACTCCCAAAGGAACAATCCTTATGATGGTACAATCATTCTGTGAAAGTTTAAATACAATCTGATGAAAACTGTGGACTCTATCGCATTAACGAGGATTTTAATAAGGCCCCTTTTGCCAGTGTTTCTTGACGGATCTGACCCAATTTTGAAAGGAATGATCCTTATGTTGGTACAATCATTCTGTGAAAGTTTGAATTGAATCTGATGTAAACTTTTGACTCTAGAGTGTTAACGAGGATTTTTTAATGAAGTTTTCATAAGGCACCTTTTCCCGGGTTTCTTGAGGAATCATATCCTATTCCGAATCCTTATGATGGTACAATCATTCTGAGAAAGATTGAAGAGAATCCAATGAAAACTGTGGACTCTATTGCGTAAACGAGGATTTGTAATTGAATTTTTAATTAAATTTTCATAAGGCCCCTTTTCCCGTATTTCTTGACGGATCTTACCCTTTTCGAAAGGAATAATTCTTATGACAGTACAATCATTCTGTGAAAGTTTGATGAGAATCTGATTAAAACTGTTGACTCTATCACGTAAACGAGGATTTTTTAATTAAGTTTTAATTAGGCCCCTTTTCCTGTGTTTCTTGACGGATTTGACCCAATTTTGAAAGGAACGATCCTTATGATGGTACAATCATTCTGTGAAAGTTTGAAGGGAATCCAATGAAAACTGTTGACTCCATCGCGTAAACAAGGAAAAGTTTAATGGACGGACGACAGACGGACGGGAAAAAGCCATCGCTATAGCTCTAGTGGCCTTCGGCCAGTAGAGGTAAAAAGTGGGTCATCTCATAAAATATGAGACCCTACTAACAAACTTTCAATATTCTAAATAGTCATAGGATTTCCAGTTAGCATTGCCAGTATTCAAGAATCAGTTAGTCTTTTGGACTACTAGACTCTTGTGTGTTACTTTCTAACTACTAGATCTAAAATTCAAAGATGTAGATAGTGAATTCACTCATTCACAATCTACCTGTTCACTATCAACACATTTTTTTGTTTTATTTCAAGGGTAATCTTCAAACGGTGCTCAATTGTTCTAAGTCGGGGATGAAGGTTTAAATTTCTCGTCAAACTGCAACCATTTATATTTGATAAGTGGGTATTAAAACTGGGTTTTTCTTCAATTTTCTGATCTGCTTTATTTCGGGTGTTTCGTTTGATGAAAATACACAAGAACAGATTTCCTGAGAATCTGCCACTACAGGGGGTGATGAAGCCGTATAAGAGCAAATTAGAACTTGGCCCTGGCTCAGGAGAATATATGTCATCAATTACCTATGCTTTTATTGCCGATGACACAGAAAAAGCATTGCAAGTAGTCTAAGTTTGTTACGTTCACTCATAAACATGTACACTTAATGGCATCCTATGCATTTAATTTCCAATAATTCAACACCGATTTACATAGTATAATGAGGGGATAATATTGATTTTATTTTGGATTAGGCTAAATCAGGACTCTGGAAAAACTGAAAAATTGCCAGACCGATTGGAAACCCCAAAATAACACCAAAAATCGGTCCGAAATTTTTATCAAATTCATGTTGCATTATTTATAAACTTGCCCATGATCTGTAGAAATCCGCATGAAACCCTAAGAATTCAAGGGTTTCACATTTAACCTGCAGATTAAAGGATTAACGAAAGTGCCAAAAATCAATAATTAGCTGTACCAGCGGCCAGTCAGGTGCCCATCCAAATGTGGACCTAATTTGCAGTTAGTCAATGTTTCACGCTTGACCGAACTTCGGGTATCGAGTTCTATAAACTATTTGCATCAGCGCATCTGTTTGACTAACACATGTTGGAAGTCATTTCAGAATGGACATGTAATACTGGGTTATTTTGAATTGCCGTTACCCGTGAAACAAATTTCCTTTACTCTAATATGGGATAAGAATATATTTTATTAAATTGAGACATGAACAGGCTTCAGTTGTAGATCATATAAAATGGGAGTAGCTCAACACAACAATTTTATGAAACTTATTTATCACAAGACCAGGCTTGAAATTTGTATAAAACAAGAGAAATGTTGGCCCTGGGGCGCTCACCTGAGATAAAGGCTCTCTTTCTTTAAACAGTCTAACTTTTTATTAAGGATAGGATGATGATACAAATGGGCCATATTTCACACCAGGGCTCCAGAAATTTTGAAAATTAAATTGGTCCTGGACACCCCCCCCCTCAAAAACAAATACCCCGCCTTTATCACCTTCCCTGTACGTAAAAGGGTTCATTATTCATTCAGTAGTTGCCTTCTTTTTCAAATTTTCCATAGATGATTATAATCTTCAAGGAATGGAAGATAGATGAATACAGCTGACAGATCCTACTTGAAAATTCGAATGTGTATAAAGTGCTATTCCGGCGATGTACGGCAGTTCAGGAAGTTCTAAAATATTGTAAAATAAGATAGACAAATAAATTATATTATTAAAATTTCCAGGTTTTACAGAATAATTCAGTGACGTATGTCCCCCCCAAACACACACACCAACAAACCCCCCGATTTAATTATGTGTACAGCAGTGCTCCAGATAAATTCAAGAGGCATCAGTACTGTACTGTTCCAAATAATTTTAAATCAGTACTTGATATATGGATCAGTACCAGCTTACTTTTAGTATCAAATAAACAGAGGGAATATCAAATTTCGTTTATAAGTACTTTTTATCAAAACTGAGCTCTTTAACCCAACACAGAGTTGGTCAACGTTTACACCATAATGTTAGAATATAGCAAGAACGCTAGAACTTTTCTATGTAACCAATTGATCACTATCAAAGCAATTGTCCTGATTATATATTACACTAAAAGTAATTTATATAAACAGGTCAGTTGCTCATCAAACATTGAATTACAGTCAGTAACTCAAAATCTGAGCTAAAGCTATAGCTCTGTTTGAAAAAAATTAGACAATATGACATTTTATAAATACGAGTTCCTACCGTAGAAGACACCCGAACTCTTCCTTAACTTCTATGAATCGTTCGAAATTGATTTTACATTCTACTCAGCAACAAAACTTTCAATTTATTTTCATTTCGTTTTTGTATCACAAATTCTATTTAATTAAACAAGAAACCATTTCTATTCAGAATCATCACTGATTTCTCGTTTCAAACAGATTTCCAAACCGGCGAGAACGAAACTGCTGTGAGTGAATCAATATATACGTATAACGCCCTAGACTTACCATGCCTTAGAAAATGTTTCCCCACGATGGAGCAAACACTTTCCTCTATTATTTATCTTATGATTTCTTCTGGATTTGTCCGTAGACGACTGAAAAAAACTTGTCAAAGTTTTCTTTCTCGACATTTTGCGATTTAGTCAGTCGGAACGCCTGGTTTCACATCGCTGACAACATTAAATTAGAAAGAGATTAAATGCCATGACTGACCTTGTTGACAAGAATTTTTCCACGGTCTGCATTCCAATGTCACGGAAAGAGATGGAAAATCGATCGGTAATTAGGGTAGGCAATAACAAAGTAACGGGCGATTTTCGGCAATATCGGAAATAGCCGAGTGATTACATGAAATGCTACAAGAGTAAGTTTCCTTTTGTTTACGCGTTCGTACCTAATAATGTCTGTACACGTGATTAACGGTCCGTAACTTGTTCGGCAATTCACTGAAAAATATGCGTAACCAGCCAATTTACGTCCGTAAATTACGGAAAAACGGACCTTATCTGGAGCACTGGTACAGTAATGATATACTTTTTCATAAGCTAGTTATCAAAAGTTCTGTTTATTTAACTCATCAATAGCGATTTTCTCTCAACGCGAGGCTCTGTTGATGGAAAAACATCAAGTCAGTCCATTAAACTCCATGGGATTGCAGAGTCATGAAGTACATCAAAAAGACCGACGAGACAAACTCCAGTGGGTTGCCCACGTGTTGCATTATTTTTCCAGAGTAGAATTTGTGCACAAATCTTTTGAAGTTGATTTGTGATTTATTATTTGGACGTTTTCCATCCCTGAAGTAGGATATTATGATTCGTTGTTTAATTAATTTTATTGACGGAACTAGCGATAATTTTAAGCAGTTGTTTTCGTTATATTCTAATTATCAGCATTCTGCAGATTTCCACTTCTTGTTTCAAATCCATCAGCTACATTTCTTACCATGAATGTTTGTTTGTTTGTTTGAATGGGGTTTTACGCTGCTTTCAACAATCTTTCAGTTATATCGCGGCGGCTGGAGCACCTAAAAATGGAATCCTGGTATTTCTCACACCAGTACTACCATTACATCCCTTCCTAACCTCCAGCTGCTATCCCACATAGGTCTACGATTATCGACCCATTGGTGAGAGACAAATAGTCAGAAAGGATGAGTGCCGCCGTCAAGGATCGAACCCGGGACCTCTTACCATGAATGAAAAACATAAAAGGAGTGAGCTTTTCATACAAATTTCAAACTGGTCTCACACACTAACTTGTGATAAATTAATTTCATAAAAGCATTGTGCTGAGCTATTCCAACTTTATACGAACGGCATCTGAAGTCTGTTCACTTCTAGATTTATATACACATCTCATATTAGAGTAAAAGAGATTTGTTTCACGAGTAACGGCAATCTGAATTAACGTAGTATTAGATATCAATTTGGATAGGACCTAGAACGTGTGTGAGTCAAACCGATTCTCTATTGCAAATAGTTTACGAAACACGATACCGAAGTTCAGTCAAGCAGGTGAAACCCTTGAATTATTTCGGTTTCAAGTGGATTTTGAAACATGGTTGGCCAGTTTATCATTAGATGTGAAATTTAATGAAGATTTTGGTGTTATTTTTGGGATTCTAATTGGTCTGGCAATTCAAAATTTCGGTCCAGACCGGCAATTCATTGGATTTCAAGAGCCCTGCCTTACACATATATACGCTCTGTACATGGTGATCCCATAGTCCTAAATTCCAAGGATGAAAGGAGAACATTTTTCCTCCCTCTTGATCCATGGATTATAATTTTAAAAATAAGGAAGAAGTCAATATACTGATGCTTCATGCAAAATATCAAGGCTCTACGCCTTTAGGGTCAAGAGGAGAAGATTTTTAAGATAATTTCAAAATTTCACTTTGTCATGGCAACCAGAGTTTTCAACTAATTTCAATTCTTTTAGCAATTGCATAAGGGGACAACCTAAGGAACATTTCTGCCAAATTTGGTTAAAATTGGCACAATGGTTTTGGAGGAGATGTCATATCAAATTCATTCTTTAATTCTTTATAAACCCCACCTCCCTGGGGCTCTGCCACCAGGGACCTTAGGTTCATGCGATATCTTCCGATAGGTGCCATTTTTCAAATACTGACATATCTAATTTGAGCATTCTGGGTAGTGTTATTCGTGACAATTCGGCCGATTCCGGCGAACTACAATCAAAATGTCAGCGCCCATGAAATGCACACTTCGAATTTTTGCTGTCTCTTCTTGGAGCACAGGTAGGACATGAGTGCTTTCGCAATTCAAAATCATTATTTTTCTAATTACACTGCAGCTCCACTGAATCGGAACCATCACCCGATAATTAGTGATAAAATTCCTGTAACAAGTTTAATTCTATACAAGTTACTAGTCGGGAAATGAAAAACAACAACTGTAGTTATGAGATTTTAGCAGAAACCGACGAAATTCAGCGTGCGGAAAATTAATTTCTAACCTTACCTTCCCGGTCTATCAGGATTACATAATCCGTAAATTTCTACAGGTCTATAAATTGTGGTTCTCTTTCTCCCAATATTAAGAAGCTAGAACTTTTACCCGAGACATGTTTTATTATTATGATAGTCGTCGGCATTAATCTAATTGAATTTAGTTTTACACGGACGTAAATATTTCCATCCTTAGACAAAGGGATAAAACCTAAGTATTCCGCATAGCGACGTCTCCTTGGAGACTGACGAGTTGTTGAACACCTGGGGTTACTGAAGCATTGAGAAAAGGTCGCGTGGATCGACCTTCGAACCTCTTTCGCGGTAATGGACTTGGTCTAATTTCTTTACCATTGTTAAAAATGCGGTAACAATAAACCGACAAAGAACTCTATCTGAACCTAGTCATTTAAGAATCGGGAATTTAAACCGACCAGTCGCACGTATAAAAAACTGGATTAAACTTTTAGTCGCTAACCTTTTATCGTAAAAATGAAGGTCATAATAATCGAAAAAAATCCTAGACGGCGGAATGCCTGGTTTCATAACGACAAGAGTAAAAAATTCGGTCAGCAAGAATTCTCATGGAGTACGCATCTGGCACGTGTCAACTCCGGAAACTCTCCCATAAATAGCTGAACATCTGGCGGCGGCACCTTTGATCACCATTCCTCCCTCAGAATAAAATAAACTGTACCCGAAAAACCTTGACTTCAAATTTGTCGCCGAGCTTTTTGCCGTGTGTTTGATCATACAGAATGGCAATAAATTTTCGGATTATTGAAAGAAATGCGGAAAAATAACGGTATTTTATTTTAATCTACTTGTATTATCCATCCCGTTTCGGATGAGAATCTTCAGATATCGTGACATTTACAATTAAAATTCACGTATTTTCTGTATTTAGCAAAAACGTCGCAACTACAACTGATTGTTTTCAAAGCACATTGTTGCCTTTTTATCTTGAATCCACTATCCTCTACGAGCTCCAGATACCAGCAAGCTATGAAGTGAAATAAATAGTAGGCTCAAGTCAATTTGTCTAATTTCACGCTTGCGCATTACTTTAAGAACATGTCCTACCCGGGACTGAAGAAAATTAAGAACGCCGAGAGAGAAACAGTCCTATATTTTAATCGCACCACCTTCAATGTTTGTAACTGAAGGATACCGAGGTGCGTGCCTATTCTTTATTGAATTAAAAAAATATAAAAGACCTAAGGCATTGATCATCTCAATGTTGAACAGAAAGACCAAACAATCAAACTGATTTTGTAAATTGAAACACTACGACTGTCATCAATCAGTAAAGCAATTACCTCTGAAGTAATGCATTAATGACCAGGACCGTCCACGTAAGGTGTTAAAAACTTACCTGGCTTCGGGTAATTATCGATTTTTATGTGCAACCCTTTTTCATCGAGCGGGCCGAAGACGGGATGAAAAAATCGCGGCCAAATCAGCATTAATGTCGTATCTCAGCATCTGCAAATGCCCGAAATGCCCCCCCCCTCCAAAATTTTGGGAGCCAAGCGGACCCCGCGTTATAATGGAGTCAGAGCTGTGCCCGGTAGCGTTATAGAGGAGTTGCAGTGTAATTTGGGGTGACAGTTAAGTATGAATTCCCCACTATTGTAGGTTTTATTGCAATTATCCACTTGCTACCTTTTGGCGATATTTTATGGAGCTATGCGTACGACACAGTAATATTTATCCAAATCTGGAAAAATGATACGGTCCCGAAGACTGGTCAATTTTCGGAGAATATGATAGCGCAGACAACGTAGGTTCATGATTTACTGATGTTTCATGCAAAATATCAAGGCTCTGCGCCAATTTTGGTCAGGAGAAGAAGATTTTTAAGGTACTTTTAAAATTTCACATTAATTTGTTACTATGGCAACCAGAGTTATTAACATATTTCAATTCTTTAGCTATTTTTAAAGGGGATCACCTAAGGAATATTTCTGCCAAAATTGCTTAAAATTGGCCGAGTAGTTTGGAAAGAGATGTCATTTAAAATCATTCTTTTTACTATATAAACACCCACCCACCCACCTTGGACTGTGCCTTTTTGGACGGATCATACTAAAACAAGCCCTACAGAGATTTATAGCCCTACAGACGCCCTACGGAATTTGTACAAACCCTATGAGTATATGAGCGATAATGGTATATAATTTTTAGTTAATATGATTGAAATTAACATTTTTCTTTATATTTCAAAATATTTTCTGTGAATTTATCTTATCTATTATGATTTTGATATTTACAAATGCCGAATCCTGACCGGAAGTAACTTGAGGAAATCTCAGACCGTTAAATGAGATACCCCTCAAATCTAGTCAAATTTCAATTAAAATACTTATCCCCTCCATAAGAAAAGGAATAGGTTTATTGTATAAAAAAAATTCAGAACTTATCTTCAGGTTGTATATGATATTTCGAGTCGAAATTGTAAAGATAAGGGAGGCAACTCAATTTAGCATAGGCTAGAAGCCTATAGGATGGGAGATTTAGTTACCATACGACAAAATTGGAAAGATGTTGCCTTGCCGGAGAAAGCTTGTTCAAATATCAAGTGCCTGATAATGTAGACATTGTGAGAAAAACAGAAATTATTTTCCCCTTTTCTCGCATTATTTTCAAATGTAAACCCCCTTAAAATGGTTTTAAAACTAGTCCATATCGAAAGAGGTTGTTGATGACAATGAAAATTGGATGCTATTCATAACAATAAGACAGCATAATAACCCATTACTAATCAACAGGTCTTATGGGGTGCAGAGAATCTAGAAAAAACTACCGTTTCTACATTTTATCCATTCTTAAAACATTTTAAACGAACAAAAATAACAAAGCGATAAATAAGAGACTTTCTGGTTACTTTTTGGCCCTGTAAAAATGTATAAGTCACGGAAATTTAACACTGAGGAAGACCGGTCGTATCCAAGAAATACTTCCGTATACCACATGTTGCTTTGGCCTCAGTAGGGTAGGACAGATGCACTAAATCTTTATCTCTTGGCAAATGAATGTCGTCAAACTTGACCACGTTTTAGCTGTATTTCTCACTGAGCATTTCATTGATTCTCTTCCTGTCTCTGTTGAATTTTGATATTGTAAGCCCGGGTGGATCACTCTTTGAAAAGTCAGCTCTCGACAGAATCTCAGAAATGAATACATGTGTACACCCCATTCTTCGAACTCTGTTACCAATGTGCATATTCTGTCAAATATTGCTTCCGGAATCAAATTGGGATTTATGTCATTACCGCTGATAGAGAGGAATATGATGTCAGGTTCTGCTGCTTTCATATTAGCTGTGAGTCTATCAAGTTGCAAACCCCTTGATGTATTTATCGAATGAGACGGACAAAATGACAAGCCAAAAAATGAAAGTAAACATGTTCCCATTAAGTTTGTCGCAAGTTGAAACCAATTTTGCCTTTTTCTATTCTGTCTTGTGTCGAAAATTTATCTATCTATCTATCTATATATACTGCCCAACTCCCCTTTCGGGTATTACTGGCAGGTGATTTATTAGTCGCCTTCAAATCCTTGTTTGATGTTCTGGTGAAACCTTTAACCAATTCTGCTAATTACGATCCCGAAAGGATTAGGCTTTAGAAAAGATTGTGGGAAATAAAGGAAAAGCTTGTAACTAGATTTTTCTTCTATTCCCTTAATGTTTACCATCCAGATTTGATTTTTAAATTCCACAAATAAGCAAAATTCAAATAAGTCTTTTTGAAGTTAGAAGAATTTTTTTTATTTTTTAAACCCATTAACTAACAATTATTCACTATTATAGGTCCTATAGTTGTAGTGCGTGTACAATTTCCATGGGGCATCTCTAGGGCTATAAATCTCTGTAGGGCTTG
This sequence comes from Fragum fragum, assembly GCA_946902895.1. Lineage (NCBI taxonomy): Eukaryota > Metazoa > Mollusca > Bivalvia > Cardiida > Cardiidae > Fragum > Fragum fragum. Next base: position 5,001,546 of record OX336377.1, read on the forward strand.
TTTTAGTGTGACCGTTTTGGACCGGGCCTTTTTGTCTCTGGACCTTTTTGACCCCAATTCAGGGGATATTGTCCAGAGGGCTATCGCCCTAGATTCTAAAACATTAGTTGGTCACATAGAATTGAAAATAAGCAACATTGTTGGAAAAAGACCAAATAACACCATAGGCCACAGTCTGGACACTAAAAAATCGGTCACACTAAAACAAGCCCTACAGAGATTTATAGCCCTACAGACGCCCTACGGAATTTGTACACGCCCTACGAGTATTTGGGCGATAATTGGGTATAATTTTTAGTTAATATGATTGAAATTAACATATTTTTTCCAACTTGAAAAAGAAATCTGTGAATTTTGCTTATTTATGATGATATTGATGTTTATAATATCGCATATTTTGACCGGAAGTACTTGACGAAACGCCCTATCGTTTAATTGATCGCCCAACAAATTCATAAGCAAATACCTGTCTACGTATTAGTATTTTTGAGAGAAAAATTATTCATGTTCTGATTTTTATCTTTATTTTGGCATAATTTAATGTTAGAAAAGACTTTTTAGACTTTTTAGATACAAAATGATCTCAATGCAATGCAAGGGAAGCAACTCTTTATTTGCAATCAAAATAGACTGGAAAGTCCTTTTTATGAAATATAGTATGGGGCATTTAGCTTAATGAGACTCTTTTTGTTGCAAGGATTTTTTTCGCAATGTTTACCAACATTTTTCAGTGTCGCAAAAAAAAAAGAGGTTGTGTGGCTGGGTTCAATGTTTATTCTCAAAAGACAGAAGTTATTTGTAGTCTTTCTAAACACATCAATATGATTTAACTCAGACTTTAATGCAAGCGATATTGTTAATTCTTTTCTTATAGTACGGCAGCAATTGTTTAAGGGGAATAAAAGTTCGTTATTATGATGGTAATTGAATTTTATTGCATTTCGGAACTGGCAGCAAAATAAATTTGTTTTTGGCAAGTGGTGAAAGAAATGCTGATATTACGTGCACCTTAGCCCAGTACTATACAAACTTGTATATCATATATCCAAGTTTATAAATAAAGGTAGTTACAACTGTTTCGGGCTGTCCCAGAGATATATCATTTATATTAGTAGTAGTAGTAATACTACTGATATTGTTGTTGTAATTAAGATCATTATTTTTTCTATCTTTGTCGTCGCGATTTGTTAATTAGTTACCTTATAAAGTTATGATAATAAGTGAAATGAAAAAAATAAATATATAAATGATATACGACATTTTTAAATTGTGGAATTTAAAAATTAAATCTTGGTGGTAAACATTAAGGGAAACGAAGCAAAATCTAGTCACAAGCTTTTCCTTACTTTCCCACAATCTTTCCTAAAGCATATTCTTTTCGGGATCGTAATTAGCAGAATTTGTTAACGGTTTTACCAGAACATCAAACAAGGATTTTGGAGGCAACTAATTAATTTCCGACACAAGACACAATAGAAGAAGGCAAAATCGATGTTAACTTGCGACAAACTTAATGGGAACATGTTTACTTAAATTTTTCGGCTCGTCATTTTGTCCGTCTCATTCGACAAATTAATTCATGCGATATGGCTAGATTTGGCTTATTTGGCGATTCCTACATTAAGAAACTGGACAATTTCTTTAATGGCGATCTTTGTATCCCAGGAAATTGCTTTTTTGTACACCAAGGGGGTTTGCGACTTGACAGACTCACAGCTAATATGAAATATAAGATGAAAGCAGCAGAACCCGACATCATATTCCTCTCTATCGGCGGTAATGACATAAATCCAACCTCGATTCTGGAAGCAATATTTGACAGAATATGCACATTGGTAACAGAGTTTGAAGAATGGGGTGTACGCAAAGTATTCATTTCTGAGATTCTGCCGAGAGCTGACTTTTCCAAAAGTGACCCACCCGGGCTTACGATATCCAAATTCAACAGAGACAGGAAGAGAATCAATCAACTGCTCATTGAGAAATACGGTAAAAACGTGGTCAAGTTTGACGACATACGTTTGCCAAGAGACTATCATAAAGATTTGGTGCATCTGTCCTACCCAACTGAGGCCAAAGCAACATGTGGTATACGGAAGTATTTCTTTCGGATACGATTGATCTTCCTCAGTGTTTAATTTCCCATGGCCAATAAGTTACTTATATATTTTTACAGGGACCAATTGTAACCAGAAAGTCTCTTATTTATCGCTTTGTTATTTTTGTTCGTTTAAAATGTTTTAAGAAAGGATAAAATGTAGAAACGTTAGTTTGTTCTCGATTCTCTGCACCCCACAAGACCGGTTGATTAGTAACGGGTTATTATGCTGTCTTTTTGTTATGAATAGCACAGTTTGGTGAATACAAAGGCGTAACTTAACATTGTTTGGCTAACGAGAATTAAAAGTGGTTTTATTTTGAAAAATAAACGTACAGTAGGGTAGAAAGTATCGTGGAAAAGAGTGAATTGCTAATAACAAGTAATTTCTTCTTTGTCAACAATGCTTTCTAAATTATAAAATTACAAGGACGTAAAAAACAGGGACTGAACAAGAAAGAGTTGAGAGGACAGATATCACCGGTGTTTGCCCAAAGCATCGATTCTTTGTTAAGCTGCAGTCACGAGGTTTTGGTCTTCCACCGACGATATGGTCATTTCATGTCCTCCGTTTAATTAATTCTCAATCTTTCCCGCGTAACATTAGAAAGCCATATCTACATATCGATAGAATTTGAAAACAGTTAATCGGTTTCATATTAACCCATTCCAACCCAATCCCTCCTTTTTACGCCCCTCAAGAAAAAAACTTTGGAAAACATTGTGGATAATGAAGAAATTGCTTGTATCAAGCAATTTCTTCATTATCCACAATGTTTTCTATCCAAAAAGACCAAACAATTCAAAATTCCATCAACTTGCAATTGTCGTCTGCAGCTTCTTTCAATTTAGACCAGTCTAAAATTTTGCTGTGTTGGAATGGGTTAAATGATGAATATTACTCACAAAAATCTCGCCCATTGTCACCCCCCGAAATTGAAGATTGGTCCAAATTCATAATTGCTGAAGACAACAATTTCAACCCATGGAATGTAAAACATTTGTTATTCGGTAAGGAGCTATTATTGGGAAGGAAACACTGTGGACAATGAAGAAATTGCTTGACAATAAGCAATTTCTTCATTTTCCACATTGTTTTTAACAACTTTTTCTTTAGGAGCGTAAATAGGCAACATAGTCTAGGAATGGGTTAAACAAGCACTAGGCAAAACGGGATCGAATGAAGCTTGGCTCGGCACATAGTCGTTTTTGTCCAAGACATCGTAACCACGTATTCTTTGATAGCCCCACTGCAGATGTAATCGATAACGGGGAAAACAATGGATTGACAGTGTTTATAATTGTACTCACATGATTTTCGCATTAGATTTAGACAGTAGTTGACCCCCGTCACTACAGACTGTTTAACCCTTTCCTGTTTCTCGAAATTTTAGACTGGCCAAATTTGAAAAATGCTGCAGACGACAATGAAAAGTGAATGTAATCTGAAACGAAACTATTGTATATGGTAGAAAATATTGTGATAAAAGAAGATTAAGCAATTTCTTTTTTATCACAATGTTTTCTTAAGTATAAAATTGCATGAACGTAAAAACCCGTGATTATACAGTAAAGAGTTAATATCCTCTAGCGGACGATATTCAATATGCACACTCTGTCGGTTTGGTCTGACGAACATCACATATACATTATACAAAGATGTAGGCAGTATACAAAGATGTAGTCACAAGGTTTTATAATTTCCAGCAGACGATTTAACCCATTCAAACAAAATTTTAGAATAATGCAAATCCAAATAAGTTACAAGCGACAATTGAGAAGGTGGAATTTAAAAAATATATGTCTGTTATGGTTAAAAACATTGTGGATAATGAAGAAATTGCTTCTAAGGCTTTTTTTCCATGGTGCGTCAGAAAGCGTCAATGTCTGGAAAAAGGTTAAGCTTTCGGGAATTTTTTTTTATCTTTCCTGTTTTGCAAAAAAAACCCTTTCCAAAATCAAAGGATTTGCAGACGACAATATAACATTTGTTTTCATTTGAAAAATAATCATTCAATAGAGTCGTAAAATGTTGTGGAAAATGAAGAAATCGCTTGTTACAAGCAATTTCTACTTTTGCCATAAATTGTCAGTTATGAATAAAGGAGAGCGCCAAACTAGGGATCAAACGGGAAAGGGTTAAGTTATGCAAAACAAATGACGGAATTTACTAGGTTATCAATCGCCTTAATTTATATCAATATAATTAAATACTTAAAACCGAAGTGCTCAATCAATTGTCAGTAGAGTTAATGATTTTTATTTTTCAATTAAAGGCGATTATTCTTAAGAGATGTTCAATTAAAGGCAATTATTTTTCTGAGATGTTCCGATTAATTAATTTATGTTTATAACATGAAAGCGTAATTGAGCAAATCCGGTCACAATAAAGTTTGTCCAGTAAGCCTTACAAGGGCTATAAAAATCCTATCCATTCCATACCAACCACACTGCTCTGACGTTCGCCCGGCACGGATCAACCTACCTACAAGATAAGTTCATTTGTTCATTCATTCATATACTTACTATCCCTACATAAATTTTACCCTAGGAAATATAAAGAATACTGCTATTACTACCCAGAAGTTAGCTATTGACATTTCTTTTGAAAATTATTTACCATATACTGTCCAGATTTGTAAGTAACAGTCAATAATGGCAAAATACCCATGCGGAGTGTGCCTCTCTAACTGCAATGGGAAAGGAGAAATTGCATGTGACGTATGTGATAGATGGTTTCATAAGAAATGTGAAAAGTTAACCAATATCCATTTTAACATTCTTGTCGAGTCTTCTTTCGAATATGTCTGCTCAGCTTGTTGTGCTCTACCAAACAAGGCATTCAATTTCAGTATGTCGCTCGAGAGATTATCAAAGGCGGTTAGAGCTGGGAATTTATTAGATTGCGTGAAAATCAAGAAGGTTCTACTAAGAAAGCACAAATTAAGTCTTTCTAAATTTACTCATCCGACTGTAAAGAAATGTGGGTTGTTTGAAGACATGGTCGCTAAGTCACTTCTCGGCCCAAATAAGGATTTCGTGCCAATCACAACAACTGGAGATGGTAATTGCTTGTTCAATGCCATATCCATTGCTTTAATTGGTAATGAATCTCTAACCGAGGAACTAAGAGTCCGAACGTGCATCGAATTAGCGGAAAATAAGCATTTCTACCTCAGAGCTCATATAGCAGACGATTTATGGAAAGTGTCTGGGCAAATTGAAGAAGCAATACTTTCATGTGCTACCAATAATGCTTACTCGAGTGCTTGGACTATGCATGCCGCAGCAAGCGTTATTGATAGAACAATACGGTCTGTTTTTCCAGCGCACACCTTAGTCCAAGACAGGGAAAAAAGTCCACTGACAGCGACATTGTTCGAATTATGTGGTCCGGGTCTGGAAAACAATTGGATCATTTTGTGCCTCTTTTGAAAAGGGATGATGAAATGATCATTGATTTGACTAGTCCAATTGATTTCCCCCCTTTACGTAAGTGTCCTCAATTAAATTCAAGTAGTGGTTTTGAAGAACCGTTGATGGATTTAAATATGTCTGAATTTAGAGATATCGATTATACTGAGAATAATGCATTGCCCGAAATGTCTCCGACTGAAGTTAGCAATCTTTTCAATAGTCTATCACCGGAAAAAAAATATTCGACAGAAAGTGTCGAAACAGATTTGGAAGAATCATTGACTATATCCGAAATCGATATGTTTTCGGTTAATGCCAGTGAGAAATCTAATGATATGGGACAGAAAAACGAAAAAATGTCATGTGAAGATCTTGGAGAAACAATGACTCCGTCCGAATGGGAACTGTTTTCGAACCTTTCTCAAAAAAGTATAAATACGCCTAGACCGGAAATTGATAATGAATCTGCAAATCATTCATATGCTGAACATATCACCTCCGACAACAAATCTGAGTTTGGTTCCATTGAAACAATTACAAATGATAACCAAGAAAGGGATTCCCAAAATGATAGTAATGAGAATGAGTATTCAATACATTCAGAAAATTTCAATAATGGTAAGTTTATGGAAGTAAAAAAAATCTTAGATATTTTGAGAAATAAAAACGAAGATGCTCTTGATACAATCCCTAAAGGTTTAAAGGAGAATCAATACTACATAACAAAGCGCCATGATGGTGCAAATTTTATTGATGATTGTGGAACATGGGTGAAGTCTTCTTTGAAGAAACACGAATATATCGTTAATGAAAATGGTATCTTAGTTGGTATATATAAAAAGAATGGTTTGTATTGTACATGCTTGAAAAAAAAGTATTTGCCCATGGAAAATCAACAGATAACCGATGAAATAATAATTCTAAAAAGGTACTATTCAAAGCTTAAAAAAAACGAAGCATATCAAAGAAGAGTGTCTTGGATCGAACACAAATGTGTCGAAAATATTCAGATAGCTGAATATATAGGCGTATTTCCTGGTCATATGCCTCATGGAAATGCGATTCACAAAAATAATGAATACTTAAGGGTAACTCAAGAACAAAAACAGGTAATCGATCAGGGAATAGCAAACAACTTAAAACCGATTCAAATTAAAAAGAACGTAAACGCAGTAGATCCCGAAAACCCATTAAGTTGTAAAACGATTCAAAATGCTAAGTATAAAATAATAAAAAAGGAAAGGCCTTATTCCTATATCAAAAACACAGCTGATGAAATACAAATTGTTCTTAACCAACTTCTCTCAAATAAGTTCATAAGATCAGTGATAGCTAATGATAACAATAAACCACCTGGAATATTGTGTGTTACTGACGAACAAATAGAGCTTATGAAAAATGCAATACACTCTGGATCAGTAATTGGCATAGATAGGACTTTTAATTTAGGAGCCTGTTATGTTACGTCACTGGTATTCCAGAACAGAAAATTGTTAAGAGCTGGTACCGACACAAATCCAATAATATTAGGCCCTGCTTTCCTTCACTGGGATGGGACTTTTCAAACTTATTGTGATTTTCTATTTAAAGTGAGATCTTTTCTGGGTGTTTCCTTTCCAACTGAAAAAATTATATTTGGGTCTGATGAGGAACAAGCATTGCTTAACGCAATTAAGGTGGCATTTCCAGAAGCAAAACAAATTTTAAGCACCAGGCATCTTGAGGAAAACATGAAAAGGCATTTACAAAAAAATAAGATTTCGGAACATCACCAAAAAATTTTGTCACATCATTTATTTGGCATTCAGGGTATTCTTACATCTGCTAATAGAGTAGTTTTTATTGAGAAAAAAAATGAGATATTAGATCAGTTTGAAAACATTGACAACGGGTACATAAAAGACAAATTGATCCCAACGTTTTTTTTTACCATGGATTGAAAATCAAAATATTCCCCTTTTTTGGAAAAACAATAACTGTGAAAGTATGAATCATAAAATTAAACTACTGGGAGATTGGCATGTTTCTAAGTTGCCCGTACTTATTGATAGGCTACAAGAAATAGACACCTCACAACTGCTAGATATTCGCGGCGCACTGCATGGTAGAGGAACTTTCCAACTTTCCCCTAATGCCTTATGTCTTAAAACATCTCATTCGATTTGGATCGCAATGAATGATCAAATGAGAAAAAGAGCCGTTGATCGTTTTTTCAAATATGTACCAAATAACTTGTGTTATGTGACCTCAACAGACCAATCTTTAAATATTCCTGTCACTGCCAAGATTGCGAAAAAACCTGGTCAAATAAAGAGAGTACGGGCAACAAAAACAACATCAATTCAAAGTAAAAAGGTTAAATACCTCCCTGCATGAGGTATTTCTCTCAGTCAAGTGAAAATAAATTCCCACACAATAAGACGTCCCTCTAAATAAACAAATGGGAAAATATTGTTGGAAAAGAAGAAATTGCTTGCAAAAAAAATCTAATATTTCTAAGTTTCATAAAAGTATTCATTAAAATGTCGCCTGCAACTTTTTTGAATTTGGACCAGTCTAAAACTTAGCCGTCTTAAATGGTTAAATAAGTAGATTAAATATTTAAGACCAATCAAAATCATATAAATAAGTAAAATTATTTCAAATTCAGGACTAATTGTGATATGTACTCTCTATGTAAATTACAGAAAAAGTTCAAATTATAATAATTCTTAACTTCTAGATTAATTATTTAAAACAAATCAAATACAATACATAAAAAGCAGTATAGTAACAATTCATTTTGTTCAAACAGTGTAGTTTGTACTGCTTAAAATCAAGTAAAATTTAATCATATAAATAAGTATAATTATTTCAAATTCAGGACTAATTGTGATATGTACTCTCATTCTTCAAGTAAATTACAGAATAAGTTCAAATTATAATAATTTTTAACTTTTAGATTAATTATTTAAAACCAATCAAAACATTACATAAAAAGCAGTATAGTAACAATTCATTTTGTTCAAACAGTGTAGTTTGTACTGCTTAAAATCAAGTAATATTATAATTATTTAATTTTCCATATAATGATGCAAAAATCCAAAAACAACAACAACAACTGATGAGTTGATTTTATAAACGCATTTACAGTATTATTCCATTTCGTAAACCAGATAAATAAAAAAATAATAAAAAAAATCAAGTGAAAATTATAATAATAAATTATAATAATTTTTCAGTTAAATGATGCAATATCCAAAAAACTACAACAACAACTGAGGAGTTGATTTTATAAACGCAATTATATATCATTATTCCTTTTCGTAAAACCGTAAAACAGATATAACAGATAAATAAGAAAAAATACAAAATAATAAAAAAAAAAATAAATAAAATAAAAAAAATAAAAAAATAAAAAAGGGCTCAGAGTAGAACCACGTCCACGTCGTTGAGTCTGGGAACATTTCCTACCTAATTGAAATTCTGAAAAACAGAAATATAAACAGATGGGTGATGGCTAAGAGTTCTACAGGAAAAATATTTCCATTATATTTTTCACAGTTTTACTTCAATTGCAAATATTGTCCAAATGTATAGCCACAATCCCATATTGAACAATCCAAGGACTTGACCCTTTCCTGTACAAACCTGGGTTTTAACATCGCGTTAATACTTCTGAAAACATTGAGAAAAGGAGAAATAGCTTGAGACATTTTTTTTCCAAAATATTTTCTACCACATAGGATTATTTCATTGCAAAATTGCAACCAATTTTCATCAACAATCTCTTTCGATTTGGACTTTAAAACATTTAAAAGGGGCTACATTTTAAAATAATGTGAGAAAAGGTGAAAATTTCTTTTCTAACAATGTCTTGAAATTAGAACAAGCTTTCTCCGGCAAGGCAACATCTTTCCAATTTGTCATTGGTATCCATCCTATAAGCTTCTAGTCTATGCTAAAATGAGTTGCCTCCCTTATCTTCACGATTTTCGGCTCGAAAAATCATTTAAAACCTATAAATAAGTTCTGATTTTTTTTCATATCAAAAACATTTTACTTTTATAACTGAGGGGATAAGTATGACAGTGTTACCTGCATGCAGAAGGAGCTTGGTTGGGAAACTCTCCAATACAGACGAGACATCTCCAGAGTCACCATGTTTTATAAAATCGTTAACAATTTTGTTGCAGTGCCAGTACCAGCTTATCTTGAAAGACCAATGAGGACCACCCGACATATGCACACAGCATCTTTCAGACAGATCCACACAAATGCAGCCTACTTTAAATATTCTTTTTTTCCCTACACAGTGATACTATGGAACAGCCTCCCAGAAACAATAGTACAGCAACCTGATATTGCAGCATTCAAAAAGAGTCTTGATTCTTTTCAGTTAGTGAGCCGTCCCTGAATGACCAAAATATGTTTTATCAGCTCTTTTAATCTAACACTCACAATACTTTTAAAATTTTGCACCCTAACAAATGTCTAACAGTTTTTATTCCAGCACAGACGCGCACCTGCCAGTAATACCCGAAAGGGGAGTTGGGCAGTATATATAGATAGATAGATAGATAGATAGTACTTTAATAGAAATTTGACTGTAGATTTGAGGGCACACCTCATTTAATGGTCTGAGGTTTCCTCAATTTACTTCCGGTCAGGTTTCGGCAATTGTAAACATCAAAATCATCATAAATAAGATAATTTCACAGAAAATAGTTTGAAATATGCAGAAAATATATTAATTTCGATCATATTAACTTAAAATTATAACCCATTACCGCTCAAATACTCGTAGGGCGTGTACAAATTCCGTAGGGCGTCTGTAGGGCTATAAATCTCTGTAGGGCTTGTTTTAGTATGACCCCTAAAAAATGCTACTCTAGGTTTCGAAGATTTTCGGGCGCGAGTGTCAAGTAAGTAAGGCCAGAAATTTTGCCCAACAAGTTCTTGATTTTACATACCAAACTACGCAGTTCAAACGACTTTCTAATGACAATAGTGCATTCCTTGTATTGGTGAATGGATTTGACTGTGATGACTGCATTTCTTCAACTTTGACATTTAGCGCAAATTGTAAACATCGGATTTCCCGCCAAATTTAGTTCTCACGGAAGTTCCCAGAGTTCCGTTTTATCAATGGAGGTTTATTCATTAAACTGTAAGTCAACTTACAGAAAAAACAACTACTGTTAATACTGGTAGCAGCAATAGCTTTAAAAGGTAAGCTAAATGATCGGAAGAGTTACTCCTTTTTCAGTAAACTACCGTTTGGTCACCAAGTTATTACGTCTAAACAAAGGCGTTCTCAAAATTTGTTCCACTCGTAAAATAGCAGCAGGTGTAATGAGTGGGTGGGGAAATTAATATATGGTAGCTTTGTCGGTTTCATTTGTTATAAAGAACCATACCTTACTTTTGAATGTCTCATTCATAGCTTAGTCAAATTCAACTAATGTGAACTCTGCTATGATTGATTATATCGTATGAATTGGGGTCAAAAAAGGCCCTGTGACAAAAAGCCCAGTGTACAAAACGACCCCGTGTCAAAAAGGCCCGGTCCAAGAAGGCCTAATTTCAAAACTGACCAGAATGGCCTAGTCCAAAAAGGCCTGCATATGTACAAGTATAGCATGTCAGTTACCAGACTAAAATGATATATACTCTTCAATGTAAAAAAAGAATTGCTAATATTTTACAATATTTGACTGTCTCAAATATTTTACAATATTTGATTGCCTCAATGGCCGAGTGGTAAAGGTGCTTGACTCGTGATCTGAAGGTCACGGGTTCGAGCCCCAACGTCACTGGGGTGTGTTCACAGGCAAGACACTTAATAGCCAGCCCCAGTTTACCCAGCTGTAAAAGTGGGTAGCAGTGAGATTCAGCCACTGCCTCTCTTTCAGGGACGTGAAAACATCTGGATTGTGAGTGTATCACCTGCCAGTAATACCCGAAATAGGAGTTAGGCAGTATAAATAGATAGAGATATTTCAATAATAAAACCTTGCTTTTTCAAAACACTGCTATAGTGGCAGAAAAACATTTTTTGGAAATTGAGGAAATGCTTTTCAGGAGCAATCATACATTATATGTATTATACTTAGTTCTTTATGCAAACACCTTTCAATACACTTAATAAACATGATTAACAAATTAACATAAAAATTGTCATTTTCTAATCAATTAGTGAAAAGTGTTTGATTATGTACAATCACCTTTAAGCCTGTTTATTAATAATATCATTAGGAAAAATTACAAATTGTCATGATGAAAATAATATCAGATGTTAAGATTGTTTTTTTGAATGGGGTTTTATGCCGCTTTCAACAATCTTTCAGTTATATCGCGGCGACTGGAGCACCTAACAAGGTATATAAGCTTAATTGGTATGGCTATGGACTTTAAAAAGCTAACAGGTATTACCCTTTTTAATCCATTACCAGACAGCAAAATTTTAGAATGGTCCAAATTGAAAGGAGTTGCAGATAACAATACAAAAGTTATGAAATTTGGATTTTTTTACTTTTGGAGTAGAAAACGTTGGTAATAAAGAAATGTTGTGTACAGAGAATGTAAATTATTCCTTGTTTTGGTGGCTATTTGAATCCAATTAAAATGTAATTTGATAGTTTCAAGAATGCTTTACGCAATGTTTTGGTCAAATAAATATCATGGAAAAAATATGTCTGATTGACTGATCTATTCTCAGAATTGATAATTAATTCAGTACCAAGTGACTAAAAACAATCCAAGGGAATTCCAAATTTTGACAAATGGCATCTCGAATATTCATAGCTAAAAATATTTTATGAGCTGATATGATGGGATTTCCTTCAATGTAAGGAAATTAAGATAGCAACTTTTGTCATTGGGTCCAATCCCTCCCATCCAAACAAAAAAAACAAACAAAAAATGCTTAACATATGGGACATCCATAAATTTTACACGATAATATCACAGAATTGTGGCCTTGGAAAAATACAGCTTGAGCCATCATACTCGGAGAGATATAGGGCTGTCATGGTCCTCTTGTTTCATATGCCACAATTCATTTACCCCACATGACAAAGATTTTCTTAATATTTCATCAAAATAAATTGGTGGTCAGCAACTTCTTTAAATTTCATATCCGTCAAAAATTCTGTTGTCTGGTAATAGGTTAATTGCCACATAGATCAAAAGATAAAGGTAAATGTTAAGATGGCTACTCTGCTTTGCTGCTTTCAAAATCACCAACATCACAAAAATCTGTTCAAAACTAGCTGTTGGTAAGTTAAATATCGAATACCCAAGACATACGTCTGTTTTGAATCTATAAAAGGTCATGAATGGAGTATTCTGTTATTACGGCTTCATCTTTGATTTGAGCTACACTGGTTATGATTCTTAGTTTTACATTAGTGTGTGTGTGTATGCCTTAACTGGCTTACCTTGATGATACATGTTGTCATGTAGACATTATTATTGAGCGCGGTATAAGCCAGCAAAACTACTCTCAGGACTTTCGGTCCTTTGATTAAAGCTTGCTTCCATACATGCTGACTTTGTTGTCTTTGACAAACTAATGTATAGAATGTTATTTCTTTCATAACAGGACCCTTTGTCATTTTTGTTGTGCTTTAACCAATTTAACATATATCATCTGAAAATGTATATTTTGAAATTCTTATGGAATTTTTTCACACTGACTCCCTTGATAAAAGGCTGTAACAACTTGGGTCCCCTTAAATCTAGATAGAACACTGCACTGCACTGATAATGTGCAGAAAAAACAAAAGCAAAAATTCTGGACTCTTGGTAAGCGTCCTTGGATTTTAATGATTTGACATAACCATTTTACTTTAAAATGAATGTGTTTAATAGGACACACAAGTCATTATGATTTTGATTTATTAGTCTTGAAAGAAAATATTTAGTCTTAGTTCAGCATGGCAAGGGTTAAGTTCCCTAAATGGTTGTAAGTGAGTGACTTTTAGTTATTTGAACTCCAATTTAATTAGGTCACTAGTCGCTTGCCCACTTATGAGTGACAGGAAGCTTACTGATTTAGTTTAGAATGCTTGTCATAATTGGGCATTTCTTTACAACTTGAAGCCTAACCACGATTGTAAAGCCTCTAGTACTTGCCCTTAATATTTGCTCTTACCAGACCATACTGCCCTTGTGACTTCCATATTTTCAATTAATCCATTTCTACACAATCCCGCTTTTTCACAACCAAAGAAGCTTTGGAAAACACTGTGAATTATGAAGAAATTGCTTGTCACAAGCACTTTATTAATTTTACAAAATTTCATACCTTAAAAGACTAAAAAATTTAGAATTTCATCAACTTGAATTGTTGTCTTATCAGACTGAAGAGAAGTAATGAAATATTTCTCAAAAAGTCTTCTCTTCCTATACCACTAGACCAATTTCTACTAAAATTAGCAGGAATCCTTCTTTGGAGATCTTTTCAAAACTTTTTCATGAAATTTTCATTCACAAAATAATTGGATGTGGCAGGGCGCACTTTTCAGACTTACAGAAATCATAAGATAATTCTAAAGAAATCTTCTCCAAAACCAGTAGATCGATTTGAACCAAATATGGCAAAAATGTCCCTTAGGTGGTCCTCTTTCACAATAGCGAAATGAACATTACTAAAATTTTACTTTTGGATCCCTTGGTATAAAGCCCATATATGTATCAGGGGTTGAACACTGGCTAACTCGCAAAATGTGAGTGAAAATTGGAAATCCAAAGTTCAAACACTAACCTGCGGCATTTTTTTGCAAGTTGAAAAATATCATTGTAGATGGTCATGATCAGGAAATCTTATGCATAAGGGAAATCTACTTGCACTTGTTCTTTGAAAGACACTTGCGGTCATCAGTTTTGTTTATAATGCAAGCTTCGAGAAATCAAAAGGGATTCAACTAATTTCATGGAAGATTTCACCCCAAATAAAAATTATTTATGGAGAAAAAACCCCAAAAATTTTTGGTAAAATGGCATCTAAACGGGTCAAGTCTGCCTCCGAAGAATTAACTAACCAGTAACCAGATGCAAAAAAATCCTTCCCTACCAATCCCGAGGCTAGTTATTCGTTGACAAAATCTGCTGAACACCTATCTTTTAGCCAAGAAAAAATAGTGTTAGTCAAAACAGTCAGGAAGAGGGAGAAAGACATATTAATTCAATCACCAGTAAAATGACAATTAACATTACAATTTCCTAATGACAACTTGCATTTAGCAAGTAGGAAATGTAGGGCTCTTACCATTTTTTGCAAGTAGCGAAAAAAGTAAATTTCAAACCCTGTGTATAAAGTATGGTTATGCCTACTTCTATCATAATCCTAACCTTAACATAAAATTAGACTGTTGAAAGAAAAAGAGCCTTTATCTCAGGTGAGCACACCAGGTCCAACGGCCCTCTTGTTTAGGCTAAGTTATCAGATACAGTAATCTGCCAAGGCTGCATTTTTGCACCATGTCTCCAAAAATGTCCCCAGTTTTTTAAGGCCATTCCCACTCAGTGATGCTTTTAGATGCCCCCAGGGAAAAAGCTTTGGAAAACAATGTGGAAAATGAAGAAATTGCTTGTTACAAGCAATTTCTTCATTTTTCACGTTGTTTTCTACCCAAAATTTTGAAAAAATCCAAAATTTCATAAACCTTGAATTGTCTTCTACAACTCCTTTCAATTTGGACCAGTCTAGAATTTTGCTTTTGTTAATGGCTTAAGGCCATTGGGACTGTGAGTGTCTCTTTGGTTCCATAGCCCTGGTAGCTAGATTGTTATTGCAATCACAATTTTAGACCATTGGGACATGGACTTGCTTCCAAAACCTTAGCAGATCATTACAGAGGTGCATTCTTTTCATAAAGATAAAAAATCCTGAACAAATAAGTTTCTTTAGCTGTCCTTATGATTGATATTAATTTTGGTATCCTCATTGAAAACATTGATTTCGATTTTATCAAGGCTACTTATTTATGCCATTGTTGAGTACCCTTTCATTACTAAAGGATTCTTAAATTTTTATTTAGAGGCTTTATCTAAAGGATGCTTAACAATATATCCCTGAAGCAAAAGGCCAAGAGCCATGATATTTTTGTATGAATCCTATTTTGACCCCTTTGATAGATATTTGTAAGAGTCAAAACTGAGTTTTATCATTCAAAGTTTCATTGATGCATCATCATACAATTGAAAATAAAATTCTACAAATTAATTGCTTACTTAATATTTTTACAGGAAAAGGCCAGTTAAAACTTGAACCTTAAATTTCTTTTCTTTATACACTAATTTTTTGCTTTAACCAGTGCACTCAATAAGCACCAATTTCAGGAATTTTTTATATTCCAAGTCTCAATTTCAGAAAGATTTTAGAATTTCAAGCACCCTTGACCATACTCCCCCCCCCCAAAAGAAAAGAAAAAAAAAATGAAATAAAAATAGATACATAAAGCCTACAGTTCATCTTTTTTGAAATTGGTATTTGCAAATCTCCCAGATTTGAACAGATTTCTGATTGTAGAATGGAAGAAAATGATTCGAAAGTTAGGGGTATGAAAAAATCAAGATTTGATTATTCTGAAACTGTCCCTTGTCACATCATTGATATCGAAGAAAATACGCCATGATAACCACTTAGGTAAATAAAAGTAATAGAATAAACAGAAATGAAACTTATAGCAGAGTTGCATCTTGTAAGAAATTCCCTGTTTCATTTCTACTAGACAACACATGTGATGTTATTGAAAAGGGAGATAACTATCAGAAACTAGTTAAATCAAACGGGTAACTTTGATGTTTCTACAACGGACGTCATGTCAAGTTACGAAAAAGAATGCCCATATCATAAACATATTTAGAATGTAAAATATTGCATTTTTGAAGCTCCTTTCTGTACTTGCAACAAACTTGAAGACAGTAATTTACATTTCTGGCAAATTCTGGCCCAAATTTAGTTTAAAAAATATTGATCGGAAGGCAATATGTGGCAAAATCTAGTCTGATGTCTGAAGGTCTTCTTGATTTTGGCCCGGCAAGTTATCAATTGAGTGACTTCCAATGAAATGGGCTAAGATGCTGCGATGGCTTGGTTAGCAAACCGGCTGTAATTGAGTTCGCCCTATGTAAATTGGTCGTCATGGAGAGATTTTGACAAACTGCTTGTGGATTCAATTTTACCTGATGGTATTCATCAACTTTTGGCCAGAATATATATTCTTTTGTTGGACAAACTCTTAAACTTGAGACTTTAGATGCGTATGCATGATGAATTCAGGACGTTTTTCTCGAATCTCAGACATTAGTTTAGGTTTGGGTCTGAATTTCCTAATTTTTTTTTCTGATTTTTTATGCAGTGGCTTAGAAAGACTGTTGAGGTTGTATTGGAGGAAACCATAGTTAGGTGCACCAGCTATAACTGAAATATTGTTTAATGCCATTCAATCAGACAATCTCTCTCATTTCAATGGATGAAAGCAACTTCACAAGTACATGACTACTACCAGATCTCAATGCAGGGTTTGTCCAAAAGTATACAAGTTTGTAAATTTACAGCCCACACTGTCTAGACTTAGTGAGTATAAGTACTATGGTGTTAGTGCAATTTTCACAAGTTTAATAGAATATGTCTTTTAGAATTGGATATATAGTGGCCTAATAGTTTAAATTATACAGGATTGCCTTCATAGCATTGCATCATTCATAGGATGTTAAGTACTTTATAAGTGGGAGCAAATTTAAGTATAAGGTTGGTAGCTTTTCGTTAGCTTGGCTGTTTTCGCAGAATACCCTTAGTATTGATATCTACGTCGCTGTCATAGTCGCCAAAACCTTTGATATTTTGTAATATCTCTGGTACTACTGATCACCTTGTCTTGAAACTCAGTATGTTTTCACAAGCAATCTATACTAAAAAGGGAGATGTTAAATGCCTTTTTGAATAAATACACCTTTCTCTACTTAGATGTTTTACTAAATATTAAACTCTTGAACAGCCAATTGTTGGCTTCCGCAAGAACTCAGGTGCTCTAGTTTTATGAGAATAGATTACATATAGTCAGAGGTGCAGAGCAGAGGAGGGTGACGATAATCTTAATCTTTCTTTCTCGTTATAACATAAGTTGTGGGTACTCATCAGATCTGTGTGGATGAGACTATTGATGGATTGTTGGCCCGACCATTGGCTCCAACAAGAAGTTCCACCTCCTTAACGCATTCTCACACAATGACGTTTTTTGAAGCCCCTGAAGAAAAAGGCTTTGGAAAACATTGTTCAAAATGAAGAAATTGCTTGTATTAACCAATTTCTTCATTATCCACAATATTTTCTACCCAAAGAAATAAATATTTTTTAAAATCCGTCAATTGTAAATTGCAAACTCTAGGGCAAGTAGCAAGCGGTAAAAATTATAAAAATGTTACCTACGCGTAACTACAGCAGGAACAAGTTATAGATACAATATCAACCCTTGTCAAGCTGTATAAATTACCTAACTGTAAAATCAAAGGGCTGAAAGCACTGATAGAACTTGTTTTTTAAAGATCAACATTTCTTTTAAAAATCAATTTCATAAACAACTTTGGCAGGAAAAGTACAAGCAGGAGGTGTAGACTAAGATCAGTCTGCACATAAGTGCAGTCTGATCTTAGTCTACACCTCCTGCCAAAACCGGAATATTCCGGGTTCAGCATGACAAGGGTTAAAGTCTCCAAGTCAACATAAATGCTTTGCATAAATATTGGCAAACATCAGAGTTCAAAGTGAATGACTTGGTTGATTTCTTGATTGACAGCTTCGATCCATCAATTCCAATGAGTACTAAAATTTAGTTTGGATAGAATTTTACAATCAAACATTTACTCCTATATGGATTTTCATACAACTTTTTGAGAAGGAGAGAGAGAGAGCTCTGTAATTGATGACATGTCAAGCTCTTTTTAGTTGTTCAAAATGAATATATGGTGAATTTATTTATTCATTTAATCCTTATTTTTATCAGCCTTCAACTTAACAGGCCCAAAAAATAAATGAATGAGATTTTTGTGTTTAAATATTGTACTACGTTATGTATCTTTCAGTCTTTTGTTCTTTGCAACAATTCAACAAAAGATGGGTGTAATGTATCCGTAGTTTTAGGTTTTGAAAAACAACGTCAGTCTAAAGTCTTGTCATGCTGAATAAAATTTGTATTGAGAATTTCATTAAAATTAAAGCATTCCCACTCAGTAACGCTTTTAGAAGCCACCATGGAAAAAAGCTTTGGAAAACATTGTGGAAAATGAAGAAATTGCTTGTTACAAGCAATTTCTTCATTTTCTACAATGTTTTCTACCCAGAGAGTTGAAAAATCCAAAATTTGATTGTCGCCTGTCTAAGATTTTGCCATTTGGTAATGGGTTAACCCATTCCCACTTAAGAGACTCTTTTAGATGCCCCCAAGAAAAAAGCTTAGGAAAACATTGTGGAAAATGAAGAAATTGCTTGTCACAAGCAATTTCTTCATTTTCCACAACATTTTCTACCCAGAAAGTTGAAAAAAATCTAAAATTTCATAAACTTTAAATTGTCGTCTGCAACGTCTTTCAATTTGGGCCAGTCTAAAATTTTGCCATCTCGTTATGGGTTAAAGGACTGAAAGCACTGTTAGGCTCTAGATGTGGGTCAATATTTAGTTTGACATTTGATCTTACAAAAAAGTCGAGCTTGAAAAGAGTAACAGGTGGTGTATACAAAGATCAGACTGCACATATGTGCAGTTAGATCTTTGTATATAATACCTCCTGCCAAAACAGGAATATTTCGGGTTTAGCATGACAAGAGTGAAAACACATCTGTTTTGTCACTAGTTTCGTATATTTGCTGGGTAGAGGTTGTAGTTCAGTTTGTAGTGTGATAGACTGGCAACCATGGGTCACAGGTTCAATCTCTTAGGTCAGCAATTATTCTATCCATTATTTTCTCACTGCCATTTGTACCTTGCACATGGATAAATGATAGCTTAGATGAGGTAAGCAGCTGGAGGCCAGGACTGCATATTGTTGTGATACTGTTGTGAGAAGTATTGGAAACTTTTAGTTGCTTCAGCCTCTGCAATATGATTGAAATAAATTTAAAAGCAATGTTAAATCATAAATGAAATAAGTATTTCTTACTCTTAAGAGATTTTGAGAGACCATCTATATTGACCAGTCTGACTAATCAATCATTCCATCAAGGCTATTTGTATCATATGACTGAAATCAATTATTCTGAATCATTCAATAAGTTTATTGACCATCCATCCACCAACCTGGCCTAAACTTTAGTCCATCTATTTGTCCAACCATTGATCATACCAAACCCATCCATTCATTGTCCAATAAATCCATCCATAGACTAATTAAATTCTTACTGTCAAATTCTAATACGTTAGCTGTTTGCTGATTCTCTGTATAAATTTTGTAAATTTAACTCATTTCCAGAGGACAAAGTTTTAGACTGGTCAAAATTGAAAGAAGTTGCAGATGACATTTCAAATTGCTTTAAAATTAGCAAATAAGAGACAAATAGGGAAGGAAACATTGTCAGTGAAGGAGAAATTGCTTGTTACCAGCAATTGCTCCTTTTCCCGTGAGGTTTTCCATGATCGTAGTTCTTTAGGGCGTCTTAAAGTGTCATTGTGTGGTAATGGGTTGAAATATAAAACTTCCATAGATTTTTTCCAAGCAGGGTTTTTACAGATTTTTTTTCAAAAATCTTTTCAACCCAGAAAGTTGAAAAAATTCTAAAATTTCAATAACTTTAAATTGTTGTCTACAACTCCCTTCAGTTTGTCCTAGTCTACAATTTTTCTATCTGGTAATGTTATAATGGTTTCTTTTTGCCTGGGTCATAATTTTTGTAGGTCAGATTTTGTACTAAATGAAAACTTGAGGAGTGCACAACATCTGTATTGGCAATTGAACATTAGATCTAGGTTGAGGGGGTGTTGCTGTATACAGTTTGTGTATTATTGATAAAGCCTATCCTATCAGAAAACAGTAGAATAATGTCTTATATAACAGGGCTGTGTGGTTTATATGTGGTTAATGTTACTTTAACCCATACTGCCACGATATGACTGAAATACTGTTAAAAATGGTGTTAAACCCCATTCAATCAATCTTTAACCCATTACCAAACAACAACATTTTTGGCTGGTCAGAAATCAAAGAAGTTGCAGAAGAGGAACAGATTACAATTTCAAGTTGAATTCAAACAACTTTGTCTGCCTTAGTTTAATGAAGAACATGAAGAAACTACTTTTAACCATAATGTCATGCTGAATAAATTCTTCTTCAGAATTGCATTGAAATAAAAAGACTGAAAGCAATGGAAGCCCCCACTAAAATTCACACAACTCTGACTTAAAAAAGACAACCAGGACGAGTAGACCAAGACCAGACTGCACTCATGTGCAGTCTGGTCTTGGTCTACACAGCCTGCCAAAACATGAATATTCTGAATTTAGCATGACAAGGATTAACAAGATGCTGTTGTTTTTTTTTCATTTTCCTCATTTTTTAACAAGCAGTAGCCTTCAGCAGTTGAGAAAAACATTTCCCTCTGATCAACCTGGAGGTATTGGAAACTTGCTAGATTTTAACCCTTACCTGTTCAATACCTGTTTTTTTACATCCCTGTGATTTTATTAATGAAAAAAATGTAGAAAAGAAGAAATTGCTTTGTAACAAGAAACACCTATTTTCCACCCTAATGAATGTTTTTTCTTGTTTTTTTTTTCAAATTGAACTCAATTTAAATTTTCGTCTGCAAAACCTTTGAATTTGGAAAGGTCTTAAATTTTGAAAAACAGGAAAGGGTTAAAAGAAATTACTATGCTAGGTATCTATAGATTGGAGGTATCTTAATTTAAATCTGTTGACCGTCATTCCATGTCTGTCTTAAAACTTAACCCTAGTCATGCTGTACAAAATCTATTTCGAAATTGTATTAAAATCAAAGGACTGAAAGCACTGGTAGTACTTGTTGTTAAATCATAAATATGTATTTTGAAAATTAATTCATAAATAACTGTGGCAGGAAAAGTACAAACAGGAGGTGTAGACTAAGGTCAGTTACAGAGTTGCTCTCAAACACTCACAATGCAGATGTTTCATTTCTGAAAGAGAGACGGTGGCTGAATCCCACTGCTACCTGCTTTTACAGCTAGGTAGACTGGGGCTAGCTTTTAAGTGTCTTGCCCATGAACACACATGG
This sequence comes from Fragum fragum, assembly GCA_946902895.1. NCBI lineage: Eukaryota > Metazoa > Mollusca > Bivalvia > Cardiida > Cardiidae > Fragum > Fragum fragum. The sequence goes on from OX336377.1 coordinate 5,023,292, forward strand.
CGATAGTGGGTCTCGACACCATGACCTTCAGATTATGTGTCTAGCACCTTTATCACTTGGCCATGGAGGCAATCTTTGTGACCTTAAGATTTGTTTTTGAAAATTAGGAGAATATTTTGAGAAAAGTAAAACCTTGCTTTAATTTAATTACAATGATTTTCCAAATGCATGTTTTTATCAGGAATTTTACCGAAGAATACCTTAACCCTTGTCATGCTGAACCTAGAATATTCTGGTTTGGGCAGGAGGTATAGACAAAGATCACCCTGCACAAAAGTCCACTCTGAACTTGGTCTACACCTCCTGCTTGTACTTTTCCTGCCAGAGAAGTTATGAAATTAGTTTTCAAAAGAAATATTGATTATTGAACAAGATGTTCTTTCAGTTCTGAGTCCTTTGATTTTAATGCAATTCCATAAGGGAAATTATACAGCATTACAATTGTTAACCACCTCTTATATTTATTTTCTAGGCAAAAGAAAAAAAAGAAACTTTGGTGTATTTGAAGCTGGAATAATGGGATAGGTCAACAGAAATGTGGAAGCCTTAACCTAAGTGTACATTTTCACCCACAATTGGGAATTAGTAAAAGCTTCCTGATATAGGTCTTAATACGTTGGCTAATGGAGTTTTAAAATTCAAGTGCTACAGTCATTGATGACATTGGAATTAAACACACAAAGGGATAAAATCGACTTCAAAGGAGGGAACTAACTTGTTTTCAAGTATGTGTAGCAGTAATATGAGAATGCAGAAATTGAAGCTGACGCCATGACCGAGGGAGAAGGTTTCATTCGACGAACTAGTTCTAAATCAAGTCAAAACTCGACTGTCGATGATCTCTCCCTTCCATCTCCAAGGACTCCAATTTTCGATGATAATCAAGCGTTTGAGATTCCAGAGCGCTCCAACAGTGACTCTGATCTAGCTGCTCTTGCCGAGTGCCCAGCAAAACTTAATGTTTGTGGACGACAGTTTGTCCTTGGAAATTGTAGTAAGGTCAAGGTCACATGGACAGTGAAGGAGAATTTTAGTGCAGATGACTGGATCGGTCTCTTTCCGATAGGTTAGTTGTTTCTTTTGTCTAAGTACCCAATTACAACTTTTACTAATTCTCACACAACCCTGCCTTTGATGACCCTCTAGGAAAAAATTGTAACAAGCAGTTTCTTCATTATCAACAAGATTTTCATGCCAAGAAAGTCAGATTTTAGAAATTTCATCAATGAATATTCTTCATCTGTAGAGTTCATTTTGGGGTGAGATATTGAGAGATTCTCTCATTTTTCTGCCAGAAATCTCATTGAAACAGGCTTAATACGAGAAAATTTTCAAAGCAAAATGAAATTTAGTGAAGGATTTGGTAAAATTTATCACAAAAAAATTCTTATTTCTCATTAGGTTTGGCTAAATGAGATATTTTTGCACATGATATTTTTAGCCAGAATTATCCCTGCATCTGCAACCTTTTGGGAATTGGACTAGTCTAAAATTTTATCACCTGGAAACAAAAGAAAATGTGAGTCAATATTTAGTATATTACCCTTTTCCATACAATCATTCTCCCCCTTTTTATGACCCCAAGAGAAAATCCATGAAAAACCTTTGTTGAAAATGAAGGATTTGCTTGTTAAAGGCAAATTCTTGATTTTTCACGCCTCTTTTACGCTATAAAGAGAAAATGTGTTTTGAAATTTCATCAAATGGAAGTTGTCATAAAATTTTTACCCTTTGAATTTGAATTACTTATTGAAATTTCATCTTAGGTAACAAAGTGTTTGACTTTTTCTTGACTTTACTTTGAACATGTCTGAGACTCTTACTCAAATACGACAGTACAGACTGGTACTCAAATCATGAGCGGGATATTAGAATGAGCCAATTTTAATCAATTCCTGCACAATTTTCTTACTACCCTACAAAAAACAGTCCAGGAAAACAAGGTTACAAGCAATTTCTTTATTTTCCTCCTTGTTTTCTACCAAAAAAAGACAGAGGTATTCAAAATTTTGTAAACTCGTAATTGTTGTCTGCAACTCTTTTGAATTTGGACCAGTCTAAAATTCAGCAAGTGGAACAACCAATTTCAAAGAAAATTTCGCTGCAGATGAAAATTATTTATAGAGAAAAAATAACATATTTTGGTAAAACGGCATCTAAATGGGCCCAGTCTGCCTCCAAGGAATTACCTAGCCAGTCATCGGATGCATAAAATTCCTGCCCTACCAATCTCAAGGCCTGTTGTTCTTTGAAAAAATCTGCTGAATGCCCATCATCTGGCAAAGACAAAAAAGCATCCATCCAAACAGTCAAAAAGTTGGAGAAAGACATCAACATTGAACTCTAGCAAAATAAAGATTAATATTTTCTTTGTATTGAATTATAAAGAAAAGTATACCGTTTTATTTTGCTAGGAGCAACTTGCATTTAGCTAGTTGGAAATGTAGGCACTCACATTTTTTTGCAAGTAGCAAAAAATTTAATTTCGACCCCAGTCTTTTGTGTAAAAGACAATGTGGAAAATGAAGAAATAGCTTCTGTCACAATGTTACTAGGACCCTTTTCTTTAAGATTGTAAAAAATGGGATTGTGTGAAATCTGTTTGGCTTCTGCCTGGCTGAACTATGAAAATAAAAAAATTGAACTATTTTAGTATCATTGTTCACAATCTATTTCCACGGGAAACTGTTTCAAACAGGTAAAATGCTGGTGTCTTGATAGATATGTCTTGGTATACATCTTTTTGTGACATATTAGTTACACCATTATAATATGTAACTGTGTAAAACAAGGAGATTCAATTGAATTTGCAGTTTTTTACCGTTCGAAAAAAAATCTCCTCATTTCTTGAAACATTGATTTATTTATTTTTTTGAGATTTGTTATAATTTACAGGTGAGGATAACAGCTCAGCATTCTGGGATAGTAAGACCAAGGGAGCTAATGGGGGACAGATTGGTGAATTGTTATGGGACTTGGATGCAGTGAGCCATTGCTTTACTGATGGTGAGTTAGCATGTCTTAACCCATCTCCACACACATGATGCTTTCCAACACCCCTCAAGAAAAACATTTGGGAAAACATTGTGTAAAAATGAAGAAATTGCTTCAAGTAACAAGCAATTTCTTCATTTTCCACAATATTTTCTTCCCAGAAGTTTGAAAAAATCTAAAATTTCATAAACTTTAATTTGATGTTTGCAGCTGCTTTCAATTTGGATCAGTCTAAAATTTGTCTAGAAATAGGTAAATTCTGGCAACAATTTTTCTTGCAAAGAGTGCCTATGGGAGCATAATAAAACACATACAGGGAGATCTTACTTTGAACCTAATTTTCTATCATAGTAAAAAATAAGATTTTGAGGTTTTTAAAATCTCTAATTCCCATCATTAAGCGCATGAATACCATGCCATCACAAAGACGTCATCAGCAGTGCTCTCAATAAGCGTATGTCAAAGTATATTACGTCCAGAAAATCAGACTCGGACATAAATCAACGTCCTTGATTCGAGAAAAAAAACGTCCTGAATTCATCACTTGGACGTTTTCTACTTTACTATACAGTTGGTTCGCTAACCATAGCATCACAACATCTTAGACCATTCCTTTGGAAGTCACTCGATTGATAACGCGCCATGCAAAATATCAAGTAGGCCTGTGGACAAAGGATTATATTTCATCAAATATTGCTGTCCACTCCATTTTTTATAAACTAAGTTTGGGCATGAATTCCAGGGTTTTCTAGAGTTTTCCTTTGACCCGAGACCAGGATGTTTTGATGCACAGGAATTCAAAAAGAAACATTTTTTTACATTCGAAAATTTGTCACTGTGTCTTATTGACTCTTGAAACATTACAGCCATGTGTTAAGGGTCATTATATCAAAAACCTCACAAAATATAATCAGGAAGGTAAATGAAATCAAAGAAAATTTTGCTCAAGAAATGTCATGGGTTTTTCGTGAATAAAATCGACACTTCTTTTGACAATAAATGAAAATAATTTTTTCCTTTAAATACTCTGAAGATTTTCTTAAACTGATTCCAACTTATAATATATGCACAAATACTTACTTTGGTCCCACTTAGTTCACAAAAAACAAATGAGGGGCAAAATCTTTCAAAACTAAGTTTATCATTTTGACAATTTTACTGTATTTAGCTCACCTGAACACCTGGAATTTCAACCAAACTTCAGAGAAGTGATCTTTAGGTCATGCTCTTTCAAAATTCTTTAAAGAATTGAAATCCATGGCAACCAAGTGAAAAAACTTAAAAAATCTTCTCCTCCAAAACCATTAGGCCCAGGGCTTTGACATCTATTTGGTATAAATCATCATCTATTGACCCTCTACTAAAATACTTCAAAGAATTACCGTCCTGAAAATAAGCCCTTTTCTGTGCAATCCCTAATTTCACATAGGAATAAAGAAGGAAATCTTTGAAAATCTTCTCCTCTCAAACTATAAGTCCTAGAGCTTTGATATTTGGTATATATTATCATCTAATGACCCAATACCAAAATACTTCAAAAAAATACCATTCTCTGAAAATTAGCCCTTTTCTGTCCGATCCCTGATTTTACGTAGGAATAAAGAAGGAAATCTTTGAAAATCTTCTTCTCACAAACTATAAGGCCTAGAGCTTTGATATTTAGAATAAATCATCAGCTATTGACCCTCCAGGAAAATACTTCAAAGAATTACAATACTGTGAAAATAAGCCCTTTTTTGTATGATCCGTAACTTTTCATAGGATTAATGAAAATCTTCTCCTCCCAGACCATTAGGCCTAGAGCTTTGATATTTGGTATAAATCATCATCTATTGATCCTCTACCAAAATACTTCAAAGAATTACTGTACTTTGAAAATTAGCCCTTTTCTGAGCGATCCCTGATTTTACAATTGAATGAATAAGAAAATCTTTTAAGATATTCTTCTCCCGATCAATAAGGCCTAATGCGTTGATATTCGGCATAAATCATCATCTATAGACCCTCTATGAAAATGCTTTGAGGAATTACCATACTCTGAAAATTAGCACTTCCCTGTGCTATCCCTGATTTTATAAATGAATAAAGAAGAATATCTTTGAAAATCTCCTAAACCATTAGGCCTAGAGTGCTGATATTTGGCATGTATCAATGCCTATTGATCCTCTAGCAAAATACTTCAAAGAATTACTGTACTCTTGAATTCAGTCCTATATTCTTGGGTCAAATAAATACTTCTTATTAAATGAGAAAATCTTTAAAAATCGTCTTCTCCAAAACAATTAGGATTATAGCTTTCATATTTTGTATAAATCATAAAGTCTTGAGCCATCATACTCAAGGGAGTGATATAGGACCATCATGGTCCTCTTGTTTAATGAAATTATCAAGTGTTAATGCATATTGAAATCTCTTGCATTGAAGAAGTAAATCTTTAAAATTGACTGGTTTTATTGCAACATTTAAATTGAAATGCCTCAAACTTATTGTTCATGTCCCCAAAAACCTCTGTTTGGAGGATATATAGGGGTCAACTTGTTGGTTGGTTGGTTGGTCCGTTTGAAGTTTCTTCTTGTCCGCCAATTTTTCTCAAAAACGTCTCCAAAGAAAAGGATTCAGATTTCGCATGCACAATCAGTATCAAGCAAAGACATGCGCATTTTATTTTGGCGACGTTCCATTTATTTTTCTAAGTGAATAATGGCCCAGTGCTTAACCTATTCCCACACAATGATGCTTTTAAAGGCCCCTCAATATAAAAGCTTTGGAAAACATTGTGGAAAATGAAGAAATTGCTTGTAACAAGCAATTTCTTCATTATCCACAATGTTTTCTATCCAAAAAGACGAAGAAATTTACAATTCCATCAACTTGAAATTGTCATCTGCAGCTTCTTTCAATTTGGACCTGTCTAAAATCTTTCTGGATGTTAAAAGCAATTTCTTTATTTCACACAACGTTTTCCCAATTGTTTTTTCTTCACGATGTCAAAATGTATGACATTTTAGGAATGGGTAAAGTCACTTCAGTGATGGCATCCAGTTGAATTCAAAACATGAAAAATCACATGATCATCTATTCCTAAATGATTAATAGTCACAAGCATCTGAGCTGAAAAATTAATTGAATTTAGAAAGCAGAGACATTCCACTCAAATATACATTCAGTTTCAGACTACAGATAGTTTTTGTCGAGTCTGCATGTGATGAGCAAGACATAATTGTCACAATTTTACTTCTGTGTTAATGGGTGCGTTAGTGGGTGCTTAATTGCATTAGTGTCCGTTGAGAATTTTGTCCGGAGTATAACTTCTACATTTGTGGATAGATTTGAAAATAACTTGGCACTGTTGTTCTTCTCTGATGAATGCAAGTGTGTCATGCGACACATCTGTTATGATACCGTCAAGGTCACAGATGAAGGTCAAATGGCAAAATTGACCTTGTCTGAAGCATAACTTCTACATTTATGGATGGATTTGAAAATAATGTGGCACAGTTGTTCTACTTGATGAGTGCTAGTGTCATATAATTTGTGGAAACGTTTGTTGTGATACCTCCAAGGTCAAGGTCATAGTTTGACAAAACATTCTGTGCACCACATTCTCTGTACAAATCAGTGGGCTGAACATGTTGTCCCAGGACATCCTATTTCTTGTTGTGTTAAATTGTGTATGTGTTTCTGAGACTTAAAAGTCATAGTAATACTTTTGAGAAATTTGCTGTTACTTAAAGATTTGTGTTTCAAAAGCACATCTTATTATCAAATGAATTCAGTTTTGTCAAACTTAATGAAAGATATTGAAAGGTCTTTGGGAAAAATTCAATGCAAGGTAAAACACCCATAATGCGCCATTAGGAACATGCGAATTCACCCGAGAAATCCTGATGTGCAGATTTCAAAAATACCCATTACAAGTATTCTACCTTGACCCATTCCCTTCCAACGCTTTTGGACGCCCCCTAGGGAAAACAATCGGAAAAACATAGTGTGAAAAGAAGAAATTGCTTGTTTCTTCATTTTGCACAATGTTTTCTAACTTAAATATTGATGTTTGGGAATGGGGTAAGAATGCCAAACTTTTCTATTTCTTTTCTGGATTCTATAAAACCTTGACATGGTAAACCCAGGATATTTCTGATCTTGCAGGAGGTGTTTCTAAGGTCAGTCTGCTCATAATGTGCAGTGTGATTTTAGGGTACAGCAAATGCTTGACACTTCAAGCAAGAGTTGTTTATAAAGTTAATCCTTGTCATGCTGAATATTCCGGTTTGAGCAGGAGGTATAGACAAGGATCAGCCTGCACATAAGTGCACTCTAATCTTGGTCTACATCTCCTGCTTGTACTTTTCCTGCCATAAAAGTAATGAAATTGGTTTTAAAAAGAAATATTGATTATTGAATAACAAGTACTATCAGTGTCCTCAACCAGGGTTTTCCCTGACCCCCTCCTTCTTTGAATTTGGACCCCCATTTTCCAGAAATGACCCCCCAAAATAGCTAGATATCTTCTTTATCTTATTTGATAGGGGTCATGATGTGGGAAAATGACCCCCTGTTTTGAGAGTCGAGGGAAAACCCTGCCTCAACCCTTTGATTTTAATCAAATTCAATAGGGGATTTTATACAGCAAGACAAGGGTTAAATGTTAACCCTTGTCATGCTGTATAAATTACCATACTGAATTGTTGTAAAATCAACGGGCTGAAAGCACATAAACAACTCTGGCAGGAAGAGTACAAGCAGGAGGTGTATACCAAGATCAGACTGCACTTATGTGCAGGCTGATCTTGGTCTATACCTTCTGCCAAAACCAGAATATTCCGGGTTCAGCATGACAAGGGTTAAAAGAAATTTTGACCCATAGATAGAGTCATCCTGTGCTTTCAGCCCTTTAACCCATTACCAGGCAGCAAAAATTAATAGACCAGTCTAAATTGAAAGAAGCTGCAGATGACAATTTCAAGTCAATACAATTGAAAATTTTTTGTTTGATACAAGAATTCTTCATTGTCCACAATGTTATCCAAAGCTTTTTTCCTTTGGGCATAAATAGGAGGGATTATGTGGGTCCACACTTCAATTCATTAAAGACAAATTGATCTTCGTCCTTCCATAGGCCTAAACATTCAGAGCGGTTGCTGGTTTGTTCTCCAGGAAGAAAGAATTGAGAGGGATTAATCTAAAGTGGAAGATCTTGTTTCCCAATCCATGTAAAAATTAATTCAGATTTAAACAAATTGAAAGAAGTTCCAGCTATCATTTTAACCCATTCCCACACAATGACGGTTTTTGACGCTCTCAAGAAAAACTATCTATAAAACATTGTGGATAGTTCAGAAATTGCTTGTTAAATGAAGAAATTGCTTGTGACAAGCAATTTCTTCATTATCCACTATGTTTTCTACCCCAAAAGACAAAGATTTTTTAAAATTGTTGTCTGCAACATCTTTCAATTATAGACCAATCTTAAATGTTCTCATATGGTAACGGGTTAAGTGTATTGAAGCTGAAATATAAGTGCTAAAACTGGTAGAAAACATATAACTTTTTTTAGGGCTGAAATTGCTCATTACAAGCAATTGTCATTTTCAAACAATGCTTTACAGAGATATTTATCTTCAGGATGTCAAATAGAGAATAGGGTGGTAGCTGGTTAACCCATTATGAGCCAACAAAATTGTAGACTGGTCCAAATTGAAGGAAGTTGCAGATTATATTCTAATGTTGATTGAATTTAAAAAGGAATTGTCTTTTTTTGTAGAAAACATGTGGATAATTAAGAAAAATGCTTTTAACAAGCAATTTCTTCATTTTCCACTATATTTTCCAAAGCTTTTTTACAGAGGAGCATCAAAGAGCAGGATTGTGTGGGAATCTTCTAAAGCCTGTTCATTACACAAAGTATTGGATAAACTAAATCATGAATGACTCAGCATGAGGCTAACAAAGGGAAATAATAATTCATCTTAACAATATTTAGTATTACCTCCCTTGGACTATGTTAATTTCACTGTAACTATTTGGTGCCTACTTATTAGAGAATTACCCATTAATACATGCTTATCTTCATTACATGCAGTGTTTTTGCCCCCAAATGACAGAAAATTTTTAAGATTACAACCCTAAAATCTCTAAATTTGGACCTGTATGAAATTTGTCTTTTGTTATAGTTTAACCCTGGTCATGCTGAGTAAAATCATTACAAAACAACAAATTTTTAGACTGGTTGAAATTGAAAGAAGTTTCATGACAATTTTAGTTGATAACATCATTTCTTTTTGTCTTTTACAGTCGCAAAGAATGAGGATGATAAAGAAACTGCTTGTTACCAGCAATTTCCTTATTGTCCACAATATTTTTCAAAGCTTTTTCTCGGGGTTTGGGGCACATATTCTTTCCGACATTTGTCTCTCACCAAAGGGTGGATAAACCTTAGGGATAGCATCTGGAGGTTAGGAAAGGATGAAGTGGTAGTGCTGGTGTGAGATATACCAGGAATCCATTGTAAGGTGCTCCAGCCGACTGAAATTTTGTTGAAAATGGCATTAAACCCCATTCAATCAATCCTAGTCTATAGATGCCACCTGCAAAAGCAGAATCATTCCAGGTTTAGCATGACACAGGTTTAAGACAATGAATATCTTAGTCACCTTGTAAAGAAGTTACAAATTCTGACATCATTGAATATTTCAGAGAAAACCAAGGTGTGTTTCAAATACTTCAACGGCAATACTGGAGATCTGATAGCAACAAGTCCCACAATTGTGATATCTAACCCACAGACTAATCAGAATAATGAGGTAAGGTATTAGCTGTGTTTCTGGCACAAACCAAAGCTTTGTTGACCCGTAAGAGTTACAAAAAGAGTTACTTGTAACTTGGATATTGGATTCAACCTGTTACCTGACGATGAAATCATAACCCTTGTCATTTTGATTACGGAATATTCCTATCTTATGCATGGTTTTGGCAGATGTATAGGCTTGGATCAGCCTGCACAGACATGCAGTCTGAAATTAGCATACACTACCTAATTATTGTTGTTATTGTGAGAGAATTCTTTGAACACAAGATCGATCTAATTATGTCAAAGTTTTGAAATATAGTGAAATTTGGCCAGGATAATTGTTAGGTCATAAAGATGATAGATTATAGGAAGGTTCTATAGGAAAACACAGGAAAGGGGGCCATAATGACAATTTTTTTGTTTACAATATAGAAGTCACAGTTTTGGCTCATTCTGCATGAAACTGGTTATAGTTATTTGTCTCTAGATGCATTTTTTTAACAGCAGACAATTCATGTGAGCAATGTAGGACCATCATGGTCCTCTTGTTTAAGCACCTTACTAAAGAGCCACTGAAATGAAGTTGAAATGAAGAAAATTTTAGTACATTTCACCCATCACTAAGCAGCAAAAATTTTAGACTGGTCCACTCAAAGAAGTTACAATTTAAATTTTAGGAAGTGTTGTTTCAACTTTCTAGGTTGAAAAATTGAGGAAAATGAAGAAATTGCTTGGTTCAAGCAATTTCTTCATTTTACAAAATATTTTCCCAATTGCTTTTCACGAGGGGTTTCATAAAGGGTCATTGGGAGGGAATGGGTTAAAAAGCAATTTCTTTATTTCCATTAATGTTATCTAACCAGAAAGACAAATATTTTTTTAACATTCATTAACCTTATATTGCTGCCTGAAACTTATTTAAATTTGGACCAGTCTAAAATTTTGTCATCTGTTTAATTTGTAATTTCAGTTCATTCAAATTTCATAATTTTGCCATCTGGCAAAAGTCAAAAGCAACAACAACAAAAAAGGTTCTCTTTGACATTCTAGAAAAGTGTTTACATTGTCCAATAACTGGTGTGAAAAATCAAAACCATCATAAAAATGTCCAAAGGTTGTACATTTATAACAATGTTTATCAAGACAACTGGAAAATATGGACAGGAAATATGTCAACTAATTTGTCAGGACTGTTAATTGGATGTCATCTCATTATATCACTGGTACATGAAGAGAAGTTTTTACCAGGCTTTATGTTTTGTAAATATTTCATATAAATCCCCAAGGCATTTCATACATATTCCCACACAGTCCCACTTTTTCAACCACATGTTATAAAGTTTTGGAAGACATAGTATAAAAGGAAGATAATGATTGTAAAAAGTCATTTCTTCCGTTGCAAAACATTGCTTCATTTCCCATTATATTCTCCTCCATGATAGACAGGAGAAAATTAATTTCATGAAGTCAAAATTGTTGTCTGCAACTCTTTTCAATTTAGACCAATCAAATATTTAGCGCTGTACTGTTTCCTACAGACAGTTGACAATAATCAGTTTCATTGATAACGTTTCTCTGTTACAAGTCATAATTCAAGATATTTTCCTCGATGTGCAATGAAAAAGAAAAGATAACATTAGAAAATTAAGCAGATTATAGAATTCAAAGTTAAAATTTGAAAGTTACATTTCACAAGTCAATGAGAAAATTTTAGGGAAACAAAATATGATTGTAACAATCATCAATTTGCTAAAAGAGCAATCAGCCTTCTGAATTAGTACTCAAGTATTCGAAAGAATATGATTTTGCAGAAAGGGTAGGGTCAGCTTGAAAACATAACAGTCTGTATAACTGGAAAAAGAAAAATGCTTAACCCTTTCCTACACAATACAGTTTTTGCACAATCCAACAAATGGAAAAAAAAAAACCCCTTTTTGAACTGGCATCTGCAATGTCTTAGAATTTGGATTAGTCTAAAACTTTATCATGAGGGAATAGGTTAAAGCAATAACTGTCTTACTTTAGTGGATTACAGAAATGACTACTTGTCTCTGAGACTTAAAATTTGGGCCCTCAATGGAATACCTTTGCCCATCCCTAAAATAAACTCAATCGATAAATAAGAAAAAAATAAAATTCTATCTTAATCCATTCCCACTGAAAGATACTTTATGACGAAAAACGTTTTGGAAAACACTGTGGAACAAGCAACTTCTTCATATTCCACATTGTGTTCTACCCAGAGAGGTAAAAAAGTTTTAAGATTTCATAAACTTCAAATTATCATCTGCAACTTCTTTCTTTTGGACCAGTCTAAAATTCTTTTGTCTGGTAATTGGTTAACACAATCCCACAAAATCCCTCCTAATTACACCCCTGAATAAAATGGCTTTAGAAAGCATTCTGAAAATGAAGAAATTCCTTGTAATGAAGCAATTTCTTCATTACCGACAATGTTTTCTATGCAAAAGATGACAATTTTAAATTTCATCAACTTGAAATTGTCATCTGCAGCTTCTTTCAATTTTGATGAGTCTAAAATTTTGCCGTCTGGTTATGCGACTGGATTACAAAGTAAAACAATATCCTTCTTTATTTCAACATCTTTTGTGAAGCCTTCTCACTGATTTTGGGGTAAGATTGAGATATTATCACTAACAAGATAAAGTTTTCTCTTAACTAAGTAGAATGTATTTAATTTGTGACAAATTAGATTTGCCTGTGCAATACCTCGAGGGGTTTTATTGCTTTTTACCCTTATATATTGTATATATTTAACCCATTACCACAATGCAAAATTTTAGACTAGTCCAGATTGATAGGAGTTACAGAGGACAATTAAAGTGTATGAAATTTTAGATTTTTTAAAACTTTCTCGATAAAAGCATTGTGGAAAATAAAGAAATTACTTGTTGCAAAAAAAAAGCGTCATTGTGTGAGAATGGGTAAACAAAGGGAATTGTTTTGCACTATCATTAAATCAGCTGCTCGTTTTATAATGAAAAGAAAAAAACACAATTTTGTACTATATCCGCTATCATAGCGCAGTATCCTTTCCGACATTTGTCTCTCACCAATGGGTGGATAATCATACACTTAAGTGGGATAGCAGCTGGAGGCTCGGAAAGGATGTAATGGTGGTACTGGTGCAAGATATGCCAGGAATCCATTGTAAGGTGCTCCAGCCATTATGACTAAAAAATTGTAAAAAGCGGCATAACACCTCCTTCCAACAAACAAAAAAATAATTTTATATTTTAGAGCTATGTACAGATAATTGGGAATTTGGAGAATAGTGAAAATTGCTTGTTACAAGTAATTTCTCCTTTCCCCACAATACTTTCTAACCTCTTTTGTATGTAAATTTCAATCATGATATATTGTATCACATGCAACTCCTTTCAATTTGAAACCGGTTTAAATTTTGTAGTATGATAGCAATTTCAATTTCCTTTCAATTTGGACAGGTCCAATATTTTGTTGTCTGGTAGAAGGTTAACAAATTCCAAGACAATCCCTCTTTTTTATGCTCCTAAAGAAAAGAGTTTGAGAAAACAATGTGGAAAATGATGAATTAGCTTATTATAAGCTTCTTCATTATCCTCATTGTTTTCTACCCAGAAAGACAGAGACATTTGAAATTTTCAGCAACTCCTACAATTAGACAAGCAAAATTTTTAGTGTACGTTAGTTAACCCTTGATATGCTGATCCTGAAATATTCCTGTTTTGGCAGGAGGTATAGATAAAGATCAGACTGCACATAAGTGCAGTCTGATCTTAGTCTACACCACCTGTTTGTGCCCTACACCACCTGTTTGTGCCAATTAAACCATGTTGTTTTTCAAAAGAAATCTTCACCCACAATCAAGCCATCAGGTTCTTTCAGTCCTTTGATATTTAATGCAATTTTGAGACAGATATTTATTCAGCATGACAAGAGTTAAGGTTGAAGGGTGTTTGTTACCTGTAGACTGTGGTTGACAGGAGTAAAGTAAAATGATGATCAGTTTAGATTGGGATATGTGATCATTTGCAACTGTTCAAGGTTTACCTGAGTGTGTGTGTGTACCTTATTGGGATAGTTTATGATTTAACCGGGTCTTTTGTGTGGAAAATAGTTGAGATTTGTGTGGAACATAGTTGAGATTCGCTGGTAAGTGAAATAATTATATTCTTTAACCAATTTCCAGATGAAAAAATTGTAGACTGGTCCAAGTTGCAGATGACAATTTTAAGTTATTTTTTTTTTTCAATTTTCTGGTTAGAAAACATCGTGTTAAATGAAGAAGTTGCTTGTCACAAGCACAATGTTTTCCCAATGACTTATCCAGAAGCGTCAATGTGTGGGAATGGGTTGAAAATTTAAGAATAAAATTTGGCTGGTGCATTGTTGAATTTTGTTGACAGCTTAATCCTTTCAGAATATTAGTTTTGTCCAAGTTGAAAGGAGATGCAGATGGCAAGAAGCTTAATCTTCATTTTTATACGCCCCTTGAAGACGGGACGTTTTATGGGATCACCCGTGGTGTCCGGGCGTCCGGATGTCCGGGTGGTGTCCACTTCTTTGTCCGGAGCATAACTCTGTCACCGTAAGTCCAATTGACTTTAAACTTGGCAGTTATATACTTCTCATCAATACGGAGTGCAGTGCTCAATAACACTAGCTGGCCTATTTTTTGAGTTATTGCCCTTTGTTGTTTTTCATACTTGAATCTTGTCCGGAGTATATCTCTAAAAGTATAATAGCTAGGATCATGAAACTTCATGGGTGTATAGATCTCACCAAGGGTGAGTGCAGTGCACAAGAATCATAACTCTACCTGGCCTATTTTTGAGTTATTGCCCTTTGTTGTTTTTCATACTTGAATCTTGTCCGGAGTTTATCTCTAAAAGTATAATACCTAGAATCATGAAATTTCATGGATGGATAGAGCTCACCAAGTGGGAGTGCAGTGTACAAGAACCATAACTCTGCCTAGCCTATTTTTTTGAGTTATTGCCCTTTGTTGTTTTTCATACTTGAATCTTGTCCAGAGTATATCTCTAAAAGTATAATAGCTAGAATCATGAAATTTCATGGGTATAGATCTCACCAAGGGGGAGTGCAGTGCACAAGAACCATAACTCTACCTAGCGTATATTTTGAGTTATTGTCCTTTGTTGTTTTTCCTACTTGAATCTTGTCCGGAGTATATCTCTAAAAGTTTAATAGCTAGAATCATGAAATTTCATGGATGGATAGAGCTCAGCAAGTGGGAGTGCAGTGTACAAGAACCATAACTCTACCTGGCCTATTTTTTGAGTTATTGCCCTTTGTTGTTTTTCATACTTGAATCTTGTCCGGAGTATATCTCTAAAAGTATAATAGCTAGGATCATGAAATTTCATGGGTGTATAGATCTCACCAAGGAGGAGTGCAGTGCACAAGACTGATAACTCTACCTGGCCTATTTTTGAGTTATTGCCCTTTGTTGTTTTTCATACTTGAATCTTGTCCAGAGAATATCTCTAAAAGTTTAATAGCTAGAATCATGAAATTTCATGGATGGATAGAGCTCACCAAGTGGGAGTGCAGTTTACAAGAACCATAACTCTACCTAGCCTATTTTTTGAGTAATTGCCCTTTGTTGTTTTTTACACTTGATGTCCGGAGTATATCTCTAAAAGTATAATAGCTAGAATCATGAAACTTCATGGACTGATAGAGCTCACAAAGTGGGAGTGCAGTGTACAAGAACCATAACTCTACCTAGCGTATATTTTGAGTTATTGTCCTTTGTTGTTTTCATACTGTGTTTGACAAAAAATATTCATTCAAAATAACCTCAGTTCTATTCAAACCCCCAGTTAATATGAAGCAGTGTGACAGGGGTATCTTGTGACAATTTGGCACCTTGTTCACAATGTTTTCTACGCAGAAAATGGAAAAAAAAATAGGGTCATTACTTAAAGATAGAGTTTTTGTCTGCAACTTCTTTTGATTTTGACTAGTCTAAAAAATTCTCTCATGGTAATTCAGGTTACTAAATCAATTTATTTAAAAGCTATGCCCCTTGTTTGACTTCTTAACTGTTCTTATCCACTACACCGCTGTCATAACGCAGTTGGTAGGGCATCAGACTCATAATCTTCAATAATGGGAAGTCATGGGTTCAATCCCTGGAGGCGGCACATATTCTTTCCGACATTTGTCTCTCACGAATGGTTGGATATTCATACACCTAAGTGGGATAGCAGCTGGAGGCTAAGAAAGCATGTAGTGGTAGTACTGGTTTGAGAAATACCAGGAATCCATTGTTAGGTGATCCAGCCGCTGCAATATGACTGAAATACTGCTTTAAAAGTGGCGTTAAACCTGATTCAATCAATCAATCTTATCTGCTACCCAGATGCCGAACTACGAACTACAGGCAACAGAAGGCTTTGCTCTTGTCACCATAATATGCGGATTAACCCATTCCCACACAATCCCTCCTTTATATGCTCCTGAAGAAAAAAGCTATGGAAAACATTGTAGAAAATGAAGAAATTGCTTGAATTATGTGATTTCTTCATTATCCACAATGTTTTCTTTCCAAAATGACAAAAAAAAAAAAAAGAAATTCCATCAACTTGAAATTGCCTGCAGCTTCTCTCAGTTTGGATAAGTCTAAAATTTTGTTTTCTGGTAACGGGTTGAGAGGTCAGGAGCACACTATTGTTCGATGAAAAGACAGTGATATAATGAGGAATATTTGACACCGGATGGCCACATGCAATTACTGTCACATTAAACCTGTTGTCATTTAACCCTTTCCTGTACAAACCTGGGATTTTACTACACTATGATTTCATACTTGAGAAAACATTGTGGAAAAAGAAGAAATTGCTTGTAACAAGCAATTTCTCCTTTTCCCACGATATTTTCTACCACATTGGATGGGTTAATTTCAAATTGAATCTAATTTTCATCGTCATCTGCAACCTCTTTCGATTTGGACCTGTCTAAATTTTGAGAAACAGGAAAGGGTTAATCTAAACAGAAAATAAGCGTTTCCTCAATGACTGTACCTGACAATAACCCTTGTCGTGCTGAACTAGGAATATTTCTTGTCCTTTGACAAACCATTTCAGACGCCCAACCTAGTACTGATGATACACAGGAAACATGTTAATAAGTGACTACCATGTGATAGATTATTTCAAAAGATAGTTTAAAAGGTGGTTAAACCCTAACCCATTACAACACGACTAAATCTTAGACTGGTTTAGCCATTCCCACACTATCCCTCCTTTTTATGCCTCTCAAGAAAAAAGCTTTGGAAAAAAATGTAGAAATTTCTTGTATCATGCAAAATTATTCATTATTCACAATGTTTTCTTTCCAAAATAGACAACAACAAAAAAATTCTATCAACTTGAAATTGTTGTCTGCAGCTGTTTTAAATTTGGACCAGTCTAAAATTTACTTGTGTGAGAATGAGTTAAATTGAATGAGGTTGAAGATTGCAAATTCAAGTTAGTGGAATTTACAAAATCTTTGCAAGGGTAAAAAATTATTGTGGACTTTGAAGAAATTGCTTTTTACAAGCAATTTCTTCATTGTCCATAATGTTTTCCAAAGCTTTTTTCTTTATGTTAAAAAAACGTTGCATTGAGTGGGAATGGTATAAATGATAAATAAAATAATTATAATCTAACAGGGCTCTCACTAGGATTTTGAAAGTAGGATTCCAGGAATCCAATTTAGAAAAAAGTTGGATTCCAAGCAGAAAAGTTGGATTCCATCCTGATCAGGCAGGATTTTCATACTAAATGCGATTTCCACAGATTCCTTTTTTAGAACACTTTCTTTGTTGAAAATAATGTGGAAAAGGGAGATTAATTTTGGTTTTAAGAATTATTTTTATTTTCAAGCCTATATTATGTTGTTTACATGTCTGATCATGTTCATTTGATCGTCAGGAAATTCTCTTAATTAGGATTATTTGTAAATCTAATTAAGAAGTAAAGAATTAATGAATTAATGTCAAAAAAGGGCAAATGGTGGAATTATCCAACATGTGTAATTTTTCTTTTCTTTTTTTCTAAGCACTCATGGTAATTGAGTTAACCCTTGTCACAGTAAAAATGTAGTATTTCTCCTTTAGCAAGGAGTAAAGACAAAGATGTACAGGGAAAAAGACTTAATTTCAACCTAGGGGCCCAGCCTGCCAAAATTCAATATCTAATATTAGAGGTATAGGCATTTTCTCAAAAGGTCTAGGGGCCTAGTCCAAAATCTAGGGGCCATGGGCAACTGGGCTCATGCTAGTCTTTTTCCCTGATGTACAGTAAGATCTTAGTCTTTACCACCTTAAATTGAACCATTATGATAAATGTATTTCAAAATAAAAACTGACTAACAATAAGTCAATCCCTTCTTTTACCACTATGATTTTGATGATAATTTGCAACGATCTTTATTCAACTTGATAAGGGTTAATTTTTTGTTGAAATTTGGACAAAATAATGGCATATATTGACAGTCAACTTGACTCTTTTTTAACCTAAAAATGACAGTAAATTTATGTTTCAAGCTCAGCTCTAGAATTCTAAGAGCCCAAAAAGTTTATCTAATAATTTTCATTTTCAATTGAATTGCCTTTTGTACCCACGAAAACCCATGACAATTTAACATTGCAATATAAGTTGACTTCTTTATTAAGTTTTGGATACTTTTTCACTAAATTGTTCAATAATAATTTGATTCCAGTGAGATAAGAGTGCTAGTAAAATAATTTTACCCAAGTTACACAGGTTTCTAACACCTGTCACTTACGATCGTCAATGCATGACCGGTCACCGCAAAGTGGTAATTGTCAATCAAGCTAGGTGTTATCAATGATTGTGGTGTATGTAAGGATAATCAATTAACATTTTCCAATAATCTATTTACCATTTTAATGACCCTTGAGCCTTGACAGATGATTTTACAGAGTCACTTTGACATAAAGACTGCTAACGTCGGACGCATGTCATTGAAAAAAATTGTCGTCCGTCGGAATCCTTTGATAGGATTTTTTGTCGTCCCTTGCGGAAAATTGTCGTCTCAGACGACAGTACTGTCGTTTCCGAGAGCCCTGATCTAACATTCAGACCAGCTTCAAAAGTTAGATTTCTTCTGAGGCCTGGCTGAGCAAGCTGTGCTGTCTTACCAAGGTTAATACTTTTCATGATTCCTAAAGAGTCCCAAAGGGTCATATTGATGGGTCAGTGCAAAACAGTTGTAACTACGTATAAACATAAAGGCAGTTACAACTGTTTTGTGCTGACTCATCTATATATTGAATTTTGCATGGCCTATATTATCTAAGTTTTCAAACAATAATGTCTGGTCAAATATTCAACAGGAAATGGTCAATTTGGCCATTGACACTGTAGGATGTCATTGTAGGGCGGAAGTGTTGAAGAGTTATATGAATGGATGAATATGGTGGACTCAAGTTCTTGATTGAATCATTTGATTTGCAATCTTTTATATGAGAAGTTATGGGTTGGGTCAACTCTTGGCTATTTTCCTCTGGATTTTCCACTCAAGGATCAGTTAACCTGACAGTCAGACAAAAAATGGGAAGGGCAAAAAGTATTCACTTCTGCTGGATTCAACATCTTTTTCAAATACTGTTTTACTGAATTCCCTTATCACTGTCCTGTTTTGCAAAATTTTGACCTGTCTAATTTTTTGCTGTCTGATAATGGGTAAAGAACAGGTCCTAGCTATATGGTCATTTGCTTTATTTTTGCTCTGCTGTTTTCAAAGAAAAACTAAGGTGTTTCAAAAGTCATGTTGTTGTTTGTGCCTTTTTTGTTATCTGAATTTTTTTTTTTCAGAGAAAAGGGTTTAGAAATAATGTTGAAAATAAGGAAATTGCATGTTACAAGCAATGGCTTTATTTTTTACACTGTTTTCTACCAAGAAAGACAGAGATATTTAACATCCCATCAATTTTAAATTGTTGTCTGCAACTTCCTTGAATTTTTCCCAGACTAAAACTTAGTGGTCTAGAAATGAGTTAACTTAACGCATGTCATGCTGAACCCGGAATATTCCTTGCTGGGCAGGAGTAATAGACAAAGATCAGCCTGCACCTAAGTGCAGTCTAATCTTGGTCTACACCTCCTGCTGGTACTTTTTCTATCAGAGTTGTTTATGAAATTGATTTTCAAAAGATGTATTGAGTAATGAACAAGTACTATCAGTGCTTACAGCCCTTTGTTTTAAATGCAATTTCTTAAGGGATTTTATACTGCATGACAAGGGTTAACAAAGGACAATTTGGGGTATGAGGTTGAATTGTTTTAGATCACTCTAGCCTAGGGACATGTTACACCTCATGGATTCACCAAATCACCCGGTATTGACAACAATCGGTCCACGGACACATCTTTTGATTGCCTTGTAGCAATTTAAGTATCAGTTTTCCTTGTCATTCTAACAATTTTTTACAAGTCATTGAATATTCTATTTCGAAAGCAATTCTTGCCCCTATTGATTAAACCTTTTGCTGGTCTTTGCTTATACCATTCCCACATGACAAAATTTTAGACTGCTCATAATTGAAAGGAGTTGCAGATGACAAATTTAAAGTTAGGAAATTTTAGATTTTTTTCTACTTTCAGGATTGAAAAACGGTGGAAAATGAAGAAATTGCTTGTCACAAGATATTCCTTCAATTTTCCGCAATGTTTTCTGAATTCTTTTTCTTCAGGGACATCAAAAATTGTCATTGTGTAGGAATGTGTTAAAAGGTCTACTTTTGGAAATAGCATTGACATAGCTCAGGCTGCATGTACTACTTGAAATCTTAGCTCATCTTTACACCACTTTGTAAAACACATTGAGACAGAAAATGTCGGCTGTACACTCGGTATCAAGGTCACGGCCATAGCTCAGTGGTAGCGTGTAGGACTCCTAGTCATGGGATCCCCAACCTCGGTGAATATCCTTTCCATTTGTCTCTCACCAATGGGTGGGTAATTGTAAAATTAAGCGGGATGTGTAGTTGTAAGCTCGGGTTGTACAGGGCTGAGTCCATGGTCCATGGTTAGCTTCTCCATCTGCTGTGATATGACTTTGATACTGGTAAAGATTGTGTGTGATATGACTTCGATATTGTTAAAGGTGGTGTTAAACCCCATTCAATCAATCAGCGTTCAGTATCATGCAAAGATGCACATTTTGTTTTGGTTATGTTCCATTCACTTTTCTTGGGAGTTATGACCCATTATAACACCAAAGGATTCCAATTTGTGAAAAAAATTATTATCACTTTTCCTCTTCCTAACTCTTTCTTCATCTAATTTCTGTATCAAATTGAGGATACAAATTATATTAATGTGGGGAAAAAAAAGAATGCTTACTCTAAAAGTGTGATTTGAAATAAAGTTCACGGTTTTCACATGGTACCATAGGAGATGGACTACAAAACAATTACTGTGGACGATTGCCACTGATGGTTTGCTAGATTGTGATGTCTTTAATTGGCCCATTATACGTCCCCAATTGTCAAATAAATTTGAAAGGGAGACGAGTGACAATTTTTACACTGAAGGACTTTTTTTATGATTTTTTTTGTAAGATTTAGATCAATTGTTAAGTTGGCATGGTGATATTTGTGTAAAAAAGTTCAACCCCTGTATTGACCCTTAAAAAGTTGTTTGTTCCAGACTGACCACTAAACTCATTCCCACAAAAATAAAATTTAAACTGGTCCAAATTCACTGTTGTAGACAACAATTTAAAGTTGAGTAAATTTTAGTTTTGTTCACCTGTCTGGATAGAAAACATTGTGGAAAATGAAAATTGCTTGTTGCAAGCAATATCTAAACTTTTCACAATGTTTTCAAGACTGTTTTTCTCAAGGAGCATTAAAAAAGTGTCATTGTATGGGAATGGGTTAAGCAATCAGACAACGAAATCATAGACTGGTCCAATTTGAAAGAAATTGCTCAATTTAATTCCAAGTTTATGAAATTTGTAAATCTTTTTGAGTAGAAATGTCAAAGGAAATAAAAGAAAATGCTTGGTGTAAGCTGTTTCTTCATAGTCCACAATGTTTTACTTAGTATTTTTCTAGAAAAAAGTCCGTATTCTCTAACCCTTGTCATGCTGAACCAGGAATATTCCTGCTTTGGCTGGAGGTATGCACAAAGATCAGCCTGCACATAAGTGCAGTCTGATCTTGGTCTACACCTCCTGTTATCTCCTTTAAGCCAGAATTGTTTCAACAATCAATTTTTAAAAGAAATATTGACCCTCACTAAGACCTTCCAGTTCTGTCAGTCCTTTGATTTTAAAGCAATTCTGTATAGGATTTTAACCCTTGTCATGCTGTAAAAATTACCTCACTGAAATGCTGTCAAATCAAAGGGCTGAAAGCACTGATAGAAGTTGTTGTTCAAAAATCAATATTTCTTTTAGAAATCAACTTCATAAACAACTCTGGCAGGTAAAGTACAAGCAGGAGGTGTAGACTAAGATCAGCCTGCACATAAGTGCAGTCTGATCTTAGTCTACACCTCCTGCCAAAACCGGAATATTCCGGGTTCAGCATGACAAGGGTTAATTCAGCATGACAAGGGTAACAATTTAATCCATTACCACTCAATCCTGCATTTTTACGCATCATGGACATATGCCTATTTATAACATTGTGAAAAAAGATGAAATTGATCGTAACAAGCAATTTCTTCTTTTCTCTCAATGTTTTCCTCCTCTTTTGGCTCTTATTTTTTTTTTTTTTTTCAATTAAATCTATTTTTATTTTGACATCTGCAAAGTCTGATTTTGGCCAGACTAAATTTTGTCTTTTAGGAATGGGTTAAGTAGGGCATTGGTAACTTGAGAGTAAATGGCTTAATGCAAAGATCAATTTTACAACATACTAAATGACATAATCAATTGTAATACTGTAAGTTCATTGAACTTTTTGTTTACAGGGAGAAGTGGCTTACACCTATTTTGTCAATCATTATGGTTATTGATATCTATTAATCTTTTCCCACACAATACCACTTTTTGACGAACCTCACGAAAAAAGCTTTGGAAAACATTAAGAAGAATGAAATTGCTCGTCACCTAGATACTTGAAACTGTTGCCTGCAGTCTGTTTCACTTAGGATTAATATAAAATTTGTTGTGTAGTAATGGGTTAAACAGTTCTTAGGGACTGCTAGAGCAAAGTTTTACTCATCGGTGAATAAAGGTCTTAACCCATTCCCACACAATGATGCTTTTTAAAGCCCCAAAGTACGAAGATCTTTAGGAAAGAAATTGTTTGGTACAAGCAACTTCTTTATCATCCACAATGTTGTCTTCCAAAAAAAGCAACACAATTAAACCCTTTCCTGTTTTTCAAAATTTCAGTCTTGGCCAATTTGAAAGAATTTACAGACAAATAAAAGTGAGAGAAATTTTAAGTAACCCATCTACAGGGCAGAAAATAATGTGGAAAAATAAGCAATTGCTTTTTACATTAGCATTTTCTTCTTAAAGTATTAAATCACAGAGGCATAGAAATAGGGATTGTGCAGGAAAGGGTAAAAATTTTATCAACTTGATGTTATTGTCTGCAACATCTTTGAAACTGGATCAGTCCAAAATTCTCTTGTCTGGTAAGTGGTTTATATGTATGCGCCTGAGCTATATACCCGGGAAATGCCCGAACAAAGAAATGAGGATTTAACACATAGGGTTTCTTTATACAATTACATAGTTGAGTAAACGGATACTTTAATTGTGATACAAGTTTTGAATTTTTTCCATTAACCCTTTCCTGTTCATTGTTTTCTGGTTTTTATGTCCCTGTGATTATATACTTGAGAAAATATTGTGGGGGAAAAAAAAAGAGATTGCTTGTATTAAAGAATTTCTTCTTTTCCCACAATATTTTCTATCCTGTAGATTAGATATCTTTAAAATTGAACTCACTTAAAGTTGTCTTCTGCAACTTCTTTCAAATTGGACAAGTCTAAGATTTTGAAAAACAGGAAAGGGTTAGATAAACCCATTCCATCACAGTACGCCCTTATTGTGACTCTCAAGAGAAAAGCTAAACCCTTGTCAAGCTGAACCCAGAATATTCCTGTTTGGACAGGAGATATAGACAAAGATCAGTCTGCACATATGTGCAGACTGATCTTAGTCATCACCTCCTGTCTGTCCCTCTGAAGCCTAAATTGTTTTTAAAATCAGTTTTCAAATGAAATATTGACCTGCAACTAGTGCTTCCAGTGATTTCAGTCCTTTGTTTTTAGTGCAATTCTAAACATAAATTTTATTCAGCATGACAAGGGTTAAGAAAACATAGTGGAAAACAAAGAAATTTCTTGTAAAGCAATTCATTTCTAACAATGTTTTCTTCCTTGAGAGATAAAACAATTCAATGTCACCCATTAAGAGTTGAAACTGGTAGATATGGAGAAAGAGTTGAAAAATCACAATGCACCTGTTTCATATGTAATAACAATGTTATAGAAGATGAATTTCATTTCTTTTTTTTTTTTTTTTTTTTGACAAAAATATTGTTGGAACAATAATATGTGGATAGGACTTTTTACACTCGCCTAAATAAGCAGAAATTTGTTCACCTCTTTTAAACGAATAATTGCAAGACTCTTTTAGATCTAGCCAAGTGTAACAAATTTGCACAAGAGCTAAGACCCTACAGTTTAAACTTAATTTCGAACACATAAAGTTGCTGAAATATCTTATTTCTAAATTGTTGTCCTAACCCTTGTCATGCTGAACCTGGAATATTACTGTTTTGGCAGGAGGTATAGACAAAGATCATCCTGCACATAAGCACAATCTGATCTTGGTTTACACCTCCTGCTTGTCCCCTTTCAGCCAGAGTTGTTTAGATCATCAGTTTTCAAAAGAAATATTGACCCTTATTAAGACTTTTCAGTGCTGTCAGTCCTTTGATTTTAGAGCAATTCTGTGTAGGATTTTTAATTCAGCATGACAAGGGTTAATATATGGTACCTCAACTTTCCAGTAACACTTTACGTATATTGTGTACATGTATCTTGTCTGTATGTATTAGGTCTATGTTTTGTATGACGGGACATTGGAATCAGCTTATGTCAACTAAAATGTCCTTGTCTAGAATTGAAAATATTGCAGCTGTCAACACACTGAACATAGATTAACCCATTACCACAAAACAAAAATTTAAACCGGTCGAAATTCAGAGAAGTTGCAGACAACAATTTTCAGTTTCTGAAATTTCCAAAGATGTCTTTGGGGTTGAAAACATTGTGGATAATGCAGAAATTGCTTGTAACAAGCAATTTCTTCATTTTTCCCAATGTTTTCCTAAAGGTTTTATTCTTAGGGGTGTCAAAAGGGGTCATTGTCTTGGAATGGGTAAATAGTGCCATATCTATCGATGAGCTGTATCAGCTGATAGAAATCAATATAGGAAATAGAGAAAATATTGGATAAACTAATTGGCAGATGACTAAAAATTGAGTCTGTTTCAGTAATACCGGAAATGGGAGTTGGGCAGTATATATAGATACATAGAATTCAAAGAACTTTCATATTACAGATTTTAGTTGATTAAATAAAAAAAATGTTTTGTCTCTTAGGTGGGAAACATTATAGGAAATGAAACAAATTGATACAATCAATTTCTTCATTTTCCGAAATATGGGATTTTGCTACCAGCACCTTCTCCTTTTCTTACATTGTTTTATTAAGGTACATTTCCCATAAGTGCAGTCTGATCTTGGTCTACACAACCTGCTTGTACTTTTCCTTCAAGATTTGTTTATGAAATCGATTACTAAAAGAAATATTGATTATCGAACTACAAGTTCTATCAGTGCTTTCGACCCTTTGATTTTCGGCAATTCAGTAAGGTAATTTATACAGCATGACAAGGGTTTAGAAATAGACTGGATTTTATTGCTCCCACCTTTGCTAGACTGAAAAATACCAATCTTTGATGTCCATAACAAAAAATACAATGTTGACAAAAATCATTTTAGCGTATCAAGTCTTTTTTAGAACCCATACAATTTAGATTGCATTCAAATTTTTAGATATACATCATTTTTATTAGCGGTTGGTTGAAGGGTTTGTAGTTGGCCCTTTGAAATAAAATCAGATGGAGATATTGTATTTCAAATAATATATAGAGTGTATAGTTCTAGATCTTGAGATTAACCCATTACCAGATGACAAAAATAAAAGACTGATCCAAATTCAAACGTGTTGAAGACAACAGTTTGTAGTTGTTGAAATGTTTATAGTTCACCTTCTCATGGGGAGCTTTTAGGATCACTCAATGTCTGTCGTCCATAGTCAACATTTTCTCTAAACATGTTAACTTGTAAACTTTTGACTTGTAAAACTAATTCGGGTGTGGCAAGACCGGGCTTATCAGAAATCCTTTAAAAAAATTCTCCTAAATCACAGTGCAAATTTGGACAAAACTTTGCTTGAATATTCAGTGGTTCACCCGTTTCATAAATTGTTAAATTTTGATTCACAAAAAAATGCGGGTGTAGCAGGGCTGGGCTTATTAGACTAAAGGAAATCATGGAATGATTTTTAAAAAATATTCACCTAAATCATTAGGCATATTTTGACCAAACTTGGCAAGAACAGTCCTTAGGTGACTCTTTTCAAAACGTGTTCATGAAATTTTGATTTATAAAAAAATAGAGGTGTGGCAGGGCTGGCTAATAAGACTATAGAAATCTTAAAAAGAGCCAATCTGGAATAAACTTGTTTTTAAATTTTGATTCTCGAAAAAATTGGGTGTGACAGGGCTAGGTTTGTCAGACTTAAAAGAAATCATGAAACAGTTCTTTAAAAATCTTCTTCTCCTGAACCACTAGGCCAATTCGGACCAAACTTGATAAAAGTGTACCTTTGGTGACTCTTGTTCATGAAACTTGTTCACGAAATTTTAATTTGAAAAAATGGGTGTGTAGCAGGGTTGAGCTTATAAAACTTATAATTTAGTCATGATTTTAATCTTAAAAAATCTTCTTTTCATAAACCACAAGGCAAATTTGGACCTTACTTGGCAAAAGTGTACATTTTGTGTACTTTTTCAAAACTAAAAAAATGGGGGGGGGGCCTTGTGGGAGATTGGGCTCAATCAGACTTAAGATCATTCTTTAGAAATCTTCTGGTAAACAACAAGGACATTTTAGACTAAAATTGGCACGAATGTTCCTTTGTTGACTCTTTTCAAAACTTGTGCATGATATTTTGAAATTTGGGCGTCCCAGGATTGAGCTTATCAGAAAACATTAATTTTTTTTGTCCTAAACCTTTTGGTCAATTTTGTCTTAACTTGGTAGGAATACTCTTTGTGTGACCCTTTTCAAATCTTGTTTGTGAAATCTCGTTTTCTAAAAATGTGGGCTTTGGGAGGGCTGAGCTTATCAGATCAAATCATTCTCAGATGAGTAAGTTAGGGCCATTTCTGCCCTCTTGTTTGTCTTATGAGGTTATGAAATTGTGGACAATAGAGAAATTGCTTATTATAACCGATTTGGTATCAAGAGCATTATTGGGTGGGAATGGGTTAAATTTGCTAGGATATAGTTATATCTAATTAACCCTTAACATGTTGAATAAATAGGCTTCTCAGAATTGCAATGAAACCAAAGGACTGAACGCACTGGATTACTTGATTATGGGTCAATATTTCTTTTGCAAACTAATTTCTTTAAACCTTTGCTTCATTGGGATAGACAGCTGGTGTAGGCTATTCATCCATTCCCACCCAATGACGCCTTTTGACACCTCTGAAAAAAATTGATTTTAAAAAAACATTGTGGGAAATGAAGAAAGTTGAAGAAATCTAAAATTTCATAAACTTTTAAGTTGTAGTCTGCAACTACTTTCAATTTGGACCAGTCTAAAGTTTTGCCATCTGGTAATGGGTTAATATATTTAATGTTTACAGTTTTATTGTGTTGAGTCATGGATTACTATACAGGTGAGAGGTTGACATGACAGGGTGATTTTGTAATGCAATCTAGATCAAAAAGCCAATATGATAGTCCAATTTCCACCTGTAATAAATTATTTATACGCTGTATGGTCAAATCCTGTCTATTCAATATATTTGAGTCATTAAACAATTCATGATAATATAGTATTTGGAAATTTGTATAATAAAACAGTTCCTTAACCCATTACCACACAATTCCACATTTTTTATGCCACTGCATCAATAGATCAGGGGCATATTGTTTTACCTCTGCTCGTCTGTCTGTCTGTCTGTCTGCAAAACTTAGCCTGCCAACTATACATTTTTCTAGAACTTCAACCCTGATTAAGTTACAATGCTAATATTTGGTATGTAGATAGGTCTCAATAAGGCGCAACTGGGGAAGGTCATTTCATCAAGGTCAAGGTAAAAATTTTAACCCTTTTCCCTAAAACAAAGAATTCCTGTTTCAGGGGCATAGAGTTTCACTTACACATCTTGTTACACACGATAGCTGAGGAAAATATTGTGAGAAAAGGATTTATTAATTGTAACAAGCATTTTCTTATTTCTCACAATGCTTTCTACCTCTTATGATCCTTGTTACACAATGTTTTGTCGTCTGCAACCTTTTTCAATTTTGACCTGCCTAGAGTTGTGTCGTTTTGGAAATGGATTATGCCCATTTGTGGGAAACTTTGAATTGTCTTACTCTATTACCAGCAGCGTTTTCCCTTGGAGTAGAATTTTAGGGGTTATCTCTGCTTGGTACTGTAGTAAATAATAAAATCTTGGTTCAAATTTTATGTTGATAAATTTTAAGTACAAATTTGAATGAGATGATAGTGGACTGATCTTGAATTCAAGTAGTTGCAGATGACAAAGTAAGTTATGTTGTTGTCTTTCCTGGTAGAAAACTTTGTAGGAAATTTTCAACAGTTTCATCTCAAGCTTTTTTCTTGAGCATCATAGAATAGGTAATGAAGTAATAATGGGTAAAAGAGGCTAATACACACAATAGCGCTTTTTGAAAAACAAATGAGCAAATATTATGTAAAATGAAGAGATTGCTAGTAACCAGCAATTTCTTCATTTTACACAATGTTTTCAAACAAAAATGTTGAAAGAATCTAAAATTAGATAAACTATAACTTTTCAGTCTAAACTTTTGCTGTAGCACACAACAATTTTAAGTAGAAAAAATGTGGATAATAAATAAATTGCTTGGTTTAAAGTATTCCTATATTTTTCACAAAGCTTTTTTGTAGAGGGGCTTTGAAAAGTGTCATTGCGTGGGAATGGTTTGAACCACTACCACACAATGACACTTTTTGACGCCCCTTTTTTGATGCCTCAAAGAAAAAAGACTTTAAAAAAACATGGTGGAAAGTGAAGAAGTTGTTTTTAGCTAGCAAAGCATCAGCTTTGATAGCTTATTATAACAGACAAAATTTTGAGGCCTTCTCAAAGTTAAACGGGTGCAAACTGCCACTAGAGGCTTAATCACTAAATGGATTGAATGCATACGCCATAAAATGTAGTTCTTATCTATTTTAAGAATATTGCAAACTCTAATCAAATTGCAGAGAACTCTTTCAAAAGCATGCTATGTAACCCATTACCACGCAATCCCACTTTTTAAGCATCCCAAGCAAAAAGCTTTAAAAACATTGTTGACAATGAAGAAATTGCTTGTAACAAGCAATTATTTAATTGTCCACAATGTTTGCTATCCTATAAGGGAGAGTTTTTCTAACTTCCACCAACTTAAAACTGTCCTGCATTTTTTTTTTCAATTTGAACTAGTCTTTTGTCATGTTGTAATGGGTTAACTCCTGGGTTACTTTTACCTTGTTAATTTATCATTATAACCTTTGACAATGAAGACTTGTTAACAAAACCATGCTTTGCTAGCTTAAAGTATTTTCAGTACTTTGATTTACAAGAAACCAGTGGATGGTGACAACCGAATTTCACAGGAATGATTCTATTGTGACCCTTAAATACAGATCTCTCCGAAGAATTTAGACATGAATTTTTAT
Organism: Fragum fragum; assembly: GCA_946902895.1. Taxonomy (NCBI): domain Eukaryota; kingdom Metazoa; phylum Mollusca; class Bivalvia; order Cardiida; family Cardiidae; genus Fragum; species Fragum fragum. Next base: position 5,053,101 of record OX336377.1, read on the forward strand.
CTTGTCTGTTTTTGGAGAAAACCTGAGGTATTGTGATAGCCTTGGTGTTGTTGTTGTTGTTGTCATTGTTGTCATGCCAAAACTTTGACATTTTGTGATATCTCTTGTTCTTGAAACTTGGCAAACTTGTTCACTATCAAAAGAGTGACCTATACTGTCAAGGGGGATAACTCTAGATGCATTTTGTCCACTATCCAGCACCCAACAGCCGAGCATAGGCACCCGTAGGCGGTGCTCTTATTTTTAATTTTGGGATGTGGGGGTTAATTTTCATATATGGTACATAGTAAAAACTAAAAATCTTCTCAGAAACCAGTATATGAATTTCAACAAAATTTCACATGAATATAGCTACACCTTGGGTGTATCAGGGCCACAGAATAATGGTGGTGTCATTGATTTCAAAATGATAAAAACTGACAAACACCATTTGTTCATCAAACCCTATGTTGTGGGTATTCATCAGAATTGTCTTGAGACGATCCTATTGAGTATCCACAACATAGAATTTGGTAGAAAAGTCACTGATTTAGATTGACATCAATATCTCCTGCTCCCTGATAGGTGGTAGATACTGGTAGATACTGCTGAAAAATCAAATTTTACCAAATAAGGGTGAAACAAGGATCAAACACTAGCTTCATTATTATGTAAAATGGCTAATTGATACTCGGCAGTCTTTTAGTCTGGAAGGTTTAACCACAGATGCAATAAACATGAAATATACCTATTCATTGAAAATTACCTGTGGTAATATCGTTTTATCAATGATTCAATTAAATACATATCAAATTGTAATGGGTTTATGAGCAGAATTAAATGGGTATGTCGCTTGAATAGAACAGAAGACACTTGGCGTCATGATACAGTTTAACCCATTCCCACACAGTAACCTTTCTAGACGCCCCTAAGAAAAAAGCTTTGGAAAACATAGTGGAAAATGAAGAAATTCATTGTTACAAGCAATTTCTTCATTATCCACAATGTTTTCTATCCTGAAGGTAAAAAAGCCCAACATCTTAAGCTGTAAATTATTGGGTGTAACTTCTTTCAATTTGCTTAATTCCCTTGTTATCCTGCTTTTTGGGAAAATAAAGTCTAAAATGAAAAAAAAAAAAAAAAAGCTTGTTACAAGCAATTTCTTCATTTTCAACATAATTTTCTGTCCAGAAAGATGGAGATCCTTCAAAAGCTCTATCAACTTGAAATTTTCTTCTGCAACTTTTCTGAATTTGGATAAGTCTATTTTTTATTCTGGTAATGGTCTGTGAAAGAAGTCAGTCACACCAAATAATTGTATTTTGATTACACCTAACCAGGCTGTGTGCTTAATCCTTTGGTAGTAAATTTGAACCTTGGCTCAGCATTAATTTTGTCCAACATAAAAGTACTTGTGATTTTTTTTTTATTATCACACCAGTATGCTATAGATTATATAGAGTGCAACTATTAACTGGGATCAACAGCTGGTGTTGATGAATGTGGTTGTAGTACTTTTGTCAGAAATCACTAGAAGCCATAGTTAGTTGCACTAGTCGCCACAATTGATGGGTTGCTGGCTCCTCTGGGCAGGCTCGCTGATTCCAACAGGAAGTTCTACTTCGGTATCAATCGGTGTTAGTTTTCCAAATTTGTGGCTAGGAGCATGGAACAAAAAAGTAAAATAGTTGGTTGGCAACTTAAATGTCGTAACTACAGCTTGAATAAGCTGTGGTTGCGCCATTTAAGTTTCCAAACCAACAAAAATGATGTATACATCAGCCAATGTTGGAGTCCAAATTTCTAAATGTCTAAATGAATGTTTTGATTGTTCCATTAATTATTTGATTGATAGCAGCAATTGCTCAATTTGACAGATGTTGTGTTGTTAAATCGAACCCAGAACGATCAATAAAGAAAGAAATTATTACCATTGTCATGCTGAACCTGGAATATTCCTTTTTGCAGGCAGTTTAGACAAAGATCAACCTGCATATAAGTGCAGTCTGATCTTGGTCTACACCTCCTGCTTGTCCCCTTTCAGCCTAAGATGTTTGACCCATTACCAGATGACAAAATTTTAGACAGGCCCAAGTTGAATGAAGTTGCAGACAATAATTTAGAGTGAGTGGAATTATTGATCTTTTTCAACTTTCTGGGTAGAAAACATTTTGGAAAATGAAGAAATTGCAATTTATTGATTTTTCACAATGTTTTCTAAAGTCTTTTTTCTTGGGCCGTCTAAAAGCGTTGCTGAGTGGGAATGGTTGAAATAATCATTTTTTAAAAGGAATATTGACCCTCATTAAGTGCCATCATTCCTTTGAATTTAAAGCAATTCTGTATAGGATGTTTATTCAGCATGAAAAGAGTTAAGTAAACTTATAAGTTTGACTCATCTTAATTCTGAATCATTTTCAACATTATTTGAAAAAAAAAACGAATTGCTCATCAATATTTTGTAATTGGTAAAAAAGAAGGATTTGAAGTGATTATCTTAGTTATTGATCAGTTAATAAATATCCCATTAGTTGATCGATAAAAATCAAAGGGGGGTGGGGGGGACAAGACTCTTTCCTTTCAAAGTTTACATAGACCCTTGTCAAGCTGAACCTGGAATAATTCCTGTCTTGGTAGGAGGTACTGGCAGAAATCTAAGTCTACACCACTTAATTGTTTGATCCTTTCAAGTTGACGTTGAGTTTGTTAAACAGTAATCTGGTCACAGGTTTGTGTTAACCCATTCCCACTAAGTGACGCCTTTAAACGCCTCCAAGGAAAAAAGCTATGGAAAACATTATGGAAAATGAAGAAATTACTTGTGACAAGCAATTGTGATAAGCAATTTCTCCTTTTTCCACAATGTTTTCTCAAGTATAAAATCACAGTGATGTAATATCCCGGGTTTATCCAGGTAAGGGTTAACCCATTACCAAATAGCAACATTTAAGAATGGCTGAAATTGAAAGGTGCTGCAGAAGAAAAGATTTTGATTTTTTTCAAATTTAAGGTAGAAAACAGGGAAGTAAATGAAAGAAATAGCTTGTTTCAACAATATTTTCCTAATTGTTTTTTCTTGAGGGGTGACAAAAATGTCATTGTGTGGGAATGGGTTAAAGGGTAATGAATTAATGTGCAGTTTGTGAAAATGTTATGATAGATGCTCAATTGTATTTTTAATGACCTCTTAGTATTTTAATTGTTTATTTGCAATATTTGTACCAAAAATCTTAGAATACAATTTCATTTTTGGAATCTGAATATTACGATGACATCAGGTAAAATTACTGTTTAAGGTCATATCATTCAAGTTTTCATTTTAAGATCATCAGACAGTTGCATTTTCTTCATAGACACATTGGTAATATTGAAGATATCTTCTTTAACCCATTCCCACATGATACAATTTTAGACTGGTCCAAATTAAAAGAAGTTGCAGTCTTCAATTTTAAGTCGGTGAAATCTTTTAAGTATTTGTCTTGTGGGGTAGAAAACAATGTGGATAATGAAGAAATTTCTTATAACCAGCATTTTTTTCATTTTCCACAATGTTTTCCAAAGCTTTCATACTGAGAGGCGTTTTAAGAGTCATTGTGTGGGAATGGGTTAACCCATTATCAAAGAATTTTTTTTAGAAAGGTCCAAATAAAAAAAAAAAGCTGCAGACTACAATTCAAACTCCTTTCAAAGTGCACAATATTTGTCAAACAGGAAAAAAAAAATTTGTGGAAAAAAAGAGCATTTCCTCGAAATAAGTAATTTCTCCTTTTCCAACAATAATTTCCACAGGTTATTTTCATCAGCACATCAAAATAAAGAGTTGTGTGGAAATAATTGGTACCAGTAGCAAGGAAAATTGGAGACCTGAACCAGCAAATAAGTAATCTGACAGAACCCTTTGAAGTTGTAATCCCATGTTTACCTATTTTTGATCCGTCAGCAAGTGTTTCTAGATGGATCAGCTGTTAACCTTTTACCAGACGACATAGTTTTAGACTGGTCCAAATTGAAAGGACTTGCAGACGACAATTAAAAGGTTATGAAATTTTAGATTTTTTCAACTTTCTGGGTAGAAAACATTGAGTAAAATGAAGAAATTGCTTGTTACAAGCAATTTCTCCATTTTACTCATTGTTTTCCCATTTTTTTTATTGAGGGGCGTCCAAAATCGTCACTATGTGGGAATGGGGTAACCCTTTCCACACAATCCCTCCTTTTTACGCCCCTCAAGAAGAAAGCTTTGGAAAAAATTGTGGACAAAAAAAGACCCCAAAAGACAGAATTTTAGAATTTCATTAACCAAAAATCAATTTGGAATCATAATTGTAGGTTGAAACATATTGCAGATGGCATTTTAAAGCATGTTTTTACCCATTCCCAAACAGTGACACTCTTGGACGCCCCTCAAGAAAAACGATTGGGAAAATATTATGTTAAATGAGGAAATTGCTTTTACAAAGCAATTTCTTCATTTTACACATATTTTCTATCCAGAGAGTTGGAAAAATCTAAATTTCACAAACATTAAATTGTCGTCTGCAACTCCTTTCAATTTGGACCAGTCTTGAGCTTTGCAATTTCTTCTTTTTCTACAATGTTTTGTAAAGTATAAAATCACAAGGACATAAAACTCAAGGGAAAAGATAAACTGCAAACATAATGACAAGTGTTTCGATTTAGTAGCTGAGATTGTTAAGGATTGAATTGTGTCAACACGATTAGGTAGATATATGATACAAAGTGTTGAGGAGAAAAGACGGGTTACAGGGATAAAATAAACGAGGAAGGTTTGAATAGGGCGGTGAGCTCCAATATCGGCTAAAACAACGAGACCATTGTGACTGAGCAAGGTGGGAAAGAGTGGTCACTTGATACAAGTGCATAGTTAGTGTTTCGTATAACAATTTTGTCGTTATTTGAAGCGGTTTTAAGTGTTCATTGATATATGACTGTCATTGCTGGGATACTGAACTATTTTTCATATGGATTACTAGATTTATAAATATTTGAAATTGTTAATATTTTTCTTTTGAAATCAAGAATAATTTGTACAGTGTGTTATATTGGATTTAATATGAATTTATGTTTGGATTTATGCAAAAAAGGTAAGGAAAACTTCAAACATCACATTTTAACTCATTTCCATGCAATCCTGCTTTTTCATGCCACTCAAGTACGATGTTTTGGAAAGCATCGTGGAAACGTTTTCTGTCCCCAAAAGACAAATATTTTTGAAATTTCATCAACTTAAACTTCCTTGAATTTAGACTGGTCGTGCATGTTATCATTTTGGTCAAGGGTTAACCCTTTCCTGGTTGAACCCTGGATTTTACGACCCTGTGATTTTTTACTTGAGAAAATATTGTGGAAAAAGAAGAAATTGCTTGTGAAAAGCAATTTCTCCTTTTCCCACAATATTCTCTACCACATAGGATGGTTTCGTTTCAAATTGAATCCCATATTTATTGTCTTCTGCAACTTCTTTGAATTTGGACCAGTCTAAAATTTAGAAAAAATGGGAAAGGGTTAAGCACCAAAGTACAACCAAAACTGAACATGATTGTTTGATGACAAAAAACTTATAATTTCAACTGATTAGAATTGCATTAAATGGGTTTTGGTTGCGCACCATGAAATGATAAAATGCTCTTTGAAAAGAAAGTCGAAAAATGAAGAATTACAAGCAACGTCTTCTTTAGGATCAGTCTAAACTTTTGTTGTCTGGTAATGGTTTAACCTAGACCCGTTGTACCCAAAAGTGATTCAGTTTCTTGTCTTTATTTTGGAGGGTGGGGTGGCGCATGATGTTCTTGACTTGTGTTGATGGTAGTGTAAAAGATATTGTGGAAAAAGAAGAAATTTCTTTGTTACAAGCAATTTCTTCTTTTTTACAATGTTTTCTACCCAGATTTTTTTTCGTTTTTAATTTCATCATGTAATTGTTGTCTGCAACTCCTTTCAATTTGGACCAGTGTAACATTTTGTTGTCTTGTTATTGGTTAACCCTTTCCTGGTTAATCCCTGGATTTTATGTCCCTGTGATTTTATAATTGAGAAAAAATCGTGGAAAAAGAAGAAATTGCTTGTAACAAGCAATTTCTTCTTTTTTCCACAATATTTTCTACCCAAGTAAATGGTAATTTTTCAAATAAAATCAACTTTATATTTTTGTCTTCAAAACCTTTGAATTTGGGCAGGTCTAAAATTTTGCAAAACAGGAAAGGGTTAAGAAGAGCCTGGTAGCCAGACCAGGAGAACAAGTCAAGACAATGCTTGTGACAATCTAACTCTCCTTAATCCACATCATTCTCATCTAAAGATGTCTTGAAAATCTTTTTTTCTAAGGAAGAAAAGGTACACTTCAACCCATTCCCACGCAATGACAGTTTTTGACGCCCCTCAAGAAAAGCTTTTGGGGAAACATTATGGAAAATGAAGAAATTGCTTGTCTCATTTCCAACTTTGTTTTCTACAAAGAGAGTTGAAAAATTTTGATTTCATAATATTTTAATTGTTGTATGCAACTCCTTTCAATTTAGACCACTCTGAAACTTTGTTGTTTGGGAATGGGTTTACTAAATAACTCTCTGACAAAAGGAATGAAAATATACTCCAAGTCGTGCTGAACCCAGAGTATTCAAGTTTTAACATAATTTTTGTGCTGTCTGTTCTTAGTCTATATCACTTGATTGTCTCTTTCTATTCTAGGAAATTTTTTATAATAAATATTAATTTATGATTAGTGCTTGCAGAGTTTTTAGCCCTTTGATTTTAATGCAGTTCTATAAACGATTTTACTCAGCACCTGCTTTATTTACTGATAGGATTTAAACCATTCCCACACAACAAAATTTTAGACTTGCCCAAATTGAATGAAACTGCAGACGACTATTTCAAGTTGATGGAATTTTAAATTTTTTGTCTTTTGGGTTAGAAAACATTGTTGATAATGAAGAAATTGCTTGATACAAGCAATTTCTTCATTTTCCAAAATGTTTTCCAAAGGTTTTTTCTTTAAGGGTGTAAAAAGGAGGGATTGTGTGGAAATGGGTTAATGGTACTAATAAGTTTGGAAAACATAGAGGGAAGAGAATGAATTGCTTGTGACAAGCAATTTCTACTTTTTCTTCTAGATAATATTAATAATAATCTTGTAAATCTTTGGATTTTGGACCCTTGATTCTTAAGCACAAGACCAAGTTTTCTTCAGTGTAATATGTGAGAAAATTTGGATAGCGACTGGCTGTCAAATTTGTTAGGTTTGTCAATATTTGCCCATCCTCCTGCATCTAACTAAATTATTCAGACGCACACTGTTGTAATGTGGTTTGTGGGAGGAAGGCTTAGAAATAGTGTACAATGAATCTCTGTTTACATTTGTAGTACTCGTAAATTATTCACACAATTTTAATAAGTTTTTGTGTCCCTATTTACCTAAAGTCATATCCCAAATATTTCTAATCCCTTTCCTTTTTTGTAATTCCTTTTCCTTTGGGATAAGAATTGTTAACCCTTTCTTGTTCAAACCCTGGTTTTTACGCCCCAGTGTATTTATAGTTATAGAAACATTGTAGAAAAAGAAGAAATTGCTTGTCACAAGCAATTTCTTCTTTTTCAACAATATTTTCTACCCTATTGAATGGTTACTTTTCAAAATAAATCCACTCTAATTTTTTTTCCACTGAAAATTAACTCTTTCTTGTTTTACAAAATTTAGAACTGTCCAAATTAAAAGGTTTTGAACAGGAAAATATAAATTGGATTTAATTTGAAAAATAACCATTCAGTGGGGTAGAAAATATTGTGGAAAAAGAACAAGTTGCCACAATATCATGCAGATATAAAATCAGGGATTAATTGGAAAGGGTTTAAAAATGTTTCAGTTAACAATTTCAAGTTGGTGAGATTTTTAAATCATTCTCATACAATCCTTCTTATCATGTCCTTCATGAAGACAGCTTTGAAAACATTGTAGTAAATGAAGAAAATGTTTGCATTATTGTGTGGGAATGGGTAAAACTTCTGCCTCAATCACTTTCTATAGCTTAAGACCTTCCTTTTGTGTAAAGCAGATAGGATATTATCAACCCTTTCTTGTACAAACCAAGGATTTTATGTTGCTGTGATTTTATACTTGAGAAAATATAGTGGAAAAAAAAAGAAATTGCTTTTTTCAATGTCATCAGCAACCACTTTGAATTTGGACCAGTCTAAAATTTCATTAACGGGAAAAGGTTAACCCCATCCTGTTCAAATACGGGATATTACGTTCCTGTGATTTTATACTTGAGAAAACATTGTGAAAAAAGAAGAAATTGCTTGTAACAAGCAATTTCTCCTTTTTCCACAATATTTTCTTCCACCTAGGATGGTTTAATTTCAAATAGCATCCAGTTGTCATTGTCGTCTGCAACCTCTTTGAATTTGGACCAGTCTAAATTTCCAAAAACGGGAAAGGGTTAAGACAAAAGCTCAGGAGATGTTGTCACCCTATCCATTACTCATTCACGGATTTTTGAGTCATGAAGCAACAGATGTGACATTACCGACTTAATTTAGACCAGAATATCAGGATTTTTTGCCTCTCACTGCATGAAGAAAGCACTATGATTTTCTAAGTGAATTATGGATTCTTGGAGTTAAACATGCAGATATTTAGAGGGGTATTGTTTCCACATCACATTAACTAGTTACCAGACAAATTTCAAAAATATAGTTATGAGTTCATAGCCTTATTATGTTATAATCAATTGACTTCACACATTTCCACACAATGACTTTTTTTGACGCCCAGAAAAACTATAAGAAAGCATTGTGTAAAATGATTAATTGCTTGTACCAAGTTATTTCTTCATTTTCCGCTGTTTTTTACCCTGAAAGTTGAAAAAATTTAAATTTCAAAAAACTTGGTCTGCAACTTCTGTGAAATTGGGCCAGTCTGAAAATTGCTGTCTGGTAATGGGTTAATTCGCAGTTGTAGAGATAATAATAGACTGTTTATAACTTGTCCCTTTGTACCCAGCACACTCAAAACCAAGTTTTAGCTCAATCGTGTCATAGTGGCGGAGCAAAGACCAAACCCCCACCAAAATCTAATTCATTAATGTTTGTATATTCGCTTCCGGAAGTATCTCGGGTTCATCAGTATCACAGTATTGGGAATTCCCAATGTTGTCGTAACAATATATCATCACTTGCTTGTTCAGTTTGATAGACTCATAATCCAAAAACAAAGTCTGATATAAATTTTTCCCCATGAGCAAATTCAACATTTGAAAAATCTGTGATGTTTACTCCTGCAATTAATTTTCTTATCCCTTCCTCATTATACAGGAATATTCCTGGTTTATCATAACAAGAGTTTGAACTTCAAAAATATCAATTTACTTCAGTTTTGAAATCAAAATTTTGTTAAGTGATTCAGTATGAGTTCTGTTCAATGGGGCGACTTCTGCTGTCATGTGATGACGCTTGTTTTTGTGCACACATCAGTCTAAAGTAAGTCATAATTTAAGGCTGCTAGATTTGTCACTGTTTTTACGCGGCAAAAATAACTATGTTAATTGGTGGAGATTTCGATCGTTTTCCACAATTTTTCTATACATGTTTTATTTAAATGTGTAGATCAGTTGCAGCAACAGAATATAAATGAGCCTATGCGTGACATTTCCAACAATTTCGCATGTGCGTGACGCGCACATATTGAGCACCCTGGACAGCCATTTGGGGCAATTAGAATATTCGCTGATTGTTTAAAGAAGCTTTGGGTCAGTATCTATCTCATTGTGCAGAGTGAAGACTCTGATCAGACTGTGCGGATGCACAGGCTGATCTGAGTCTTTACTTGACGCACATGTGTAATTGCTTGAAATGTCACGCATGGGCTCATTTCTTTATTTCCAGATGATAAACAGAAAGTGTTTGGAGTTTAAGTAAATGAAATGCAAGGTTAAATAATTTAGAATGAACAAAGCCTTACACTTATGTTGAATACGAGTTTTCTCCAGCTAGCGTTTGAATTATCATAGTTACATCTGAAAAGTGTAACTTGTCTGATTAGTTCAGTTTTAAATATTCATAAAACATAATGCTCCAATTTTAGTGCTTATATCTTACAGCAGCAGTAATATTTGTATCCCTTTGAAGGCCCGCTCTGATTGCTGCTATACTTAGATTATCTCCTTTAACCCATTCCCACTCAATCCCTCCTTTTTACGCCCCTCAACAAAAAAGCTTTGGAAAACATTGTGGAAAATGAAGAAATTGCTTGGATCAGGCAATTTCTTCACTATCCACAATGTTTTCTATCCCAAAAGACGAAAATATTTAAAATTCTATCAACATGAAATTGTCGTCTGCAGCTCCTTTCAATTTGGACCGGTCTAAAATTCCACTGTGTTTGAATGGGTTAAGTCCTGTTTCCACTGAGAATTGATTGTTTTACCAGCATGATGATATTTGATATTACAGGTTTTACAAATGCCGCCAAATTAGGATAACTCAGGCTACCTGTTGAAAATTGTTGAAGGTGCAATTAACTCTTTCCTGTTTTTCCAAATCTTAGACTGGTCCAAATTGATAGAAGTTGCAGACAACAATAAAAATTGTCTGCAATTTGAAAAGAAACCATCCTATGTGGTAGAAAATATTGTGGAAAAAGGAGAAATTGCTTGTAATAAGCAATTTCTCCTTTTTAGGTCACCTGACCGAATGGTCATGGTGACCTATTGCAATCATCGTTTGTCCGTCGTCGTGCGTCGTCCGTCGTCCGTCGTCCTTCGTCCGTTAACTTTTAAACATTTTCATCTTCTTCTCAAGAACTACTGGGCGGATTTCAACCAAACTTGGTAGAAAGCATCATTGGGGGATGCCAATTCAAGTTTGTGAAAATAGGGGTTCTGGGGGTCATAGGGGCCCAAATAGGGGCCAAAAAGGGGTAATTTTTGGTACTTCTTTAAAAATCTTCTTCTAATAAACCGTTAATGCCAGAGCTTAAATATTTTGTGTGCATGACAACTAGGACAGGTATATTATAAATTGTGAAATTCATGCCCCTGGGGTCATGTATGGGGCCACACCCAAAGGTCAAAGTTCATCGTGTTAAAAAATTCACATTTTCATCTTCTTCTGATGAAGTACAAAGCCATTTTCAAACAAACTTGGTGAAAAGCATCATTTGGTAATGGTTATTCAGATTTGTGAAAATAAAAAGGCTAGGGGGTCAGGGGGCCCTAAAAAGGGGACCAAAAGGGGGTCATTTTTGGTAACTTTTAAATATTTCATCTTCTTCTCAAGAACTACTGGGCGGATTTCAACCAAACTTGGTAGAAAGCATCATTGGGGGATGCCAATTCAAGTTTGTGAAAATAGGGGTTCTGGGGGTCATAGGGGCCCAAATAGGGGCCAAAAAGGGGTAATTTTTGGTACTTCTTTAAAAATCTTCTTCTAATAAACCATTAATGCCAGAGCTTACATATTTTGTGTGCATGACAACTAGGACAGGTATATTATAAATTGTGAAATTCATGCCCCTGGGGTCATGTATGGGGCCACACCCAGAGGTCAAAGTTCATCGTGTTAAAAAATTCACATTTTCATCTTCTTCTGATGAAGTCCAAAGCCAATTTCAAACAAACTTGGTGAAAAGCATCATTTGGTAATGGTTATTCAGATTTGTGAAAATAAAAAGGCTAGGGGTCAGGGGGCTCTAAAAAGGGGACCAAAAGGGGGTAATTTTTGGTAACTTTTAAATATTTCATCTTCTTCTCAAGAACTACTGGGCGGATTTCAACCAAACTTGGTAGAAAGCATCATTGGGGGATGCCAATTCAAGTTTGTGAAAATAGGGGTTCTGGGGGTCATAGGGGCCCAAATAGGGGCCAAAAAGGGGTAATTTTTGGTACTTCTTTAAAAATCTTCTTCTAATAAACCGTTAATACCAGAGCTTAAATATTTTGTGTGCATGACAACTAGGACAGGTATATTATAAATTGTGAAATTCATGCCCCTGGGGTCATGTATGGGGCCACACCCAGAGGTCAAAGTTCATCATGTAAAAAATTCACATTTTCATCTTCTTCTGATGAAGTACAAAGCCAATTTCAAACAAACTTGGTGAAAAGCATCATTTGGTAATGGTTATTCAGATTTGTGAAAATAAAAAGGCTGTGGGGTCAGGGGGCCCTAAAAAGGGGACCAAAAGGGGGTCATTTTTGGTAACTTTTGAATATTTCATCTTCTTCTCAAGAACTACTGGGTGGATTTCAACCAAACTTGGTAGAAAGCATCATTGGGGGATGCCAATTCAAGTTTGTGAAAATAGGGGTTCTGGGGGTCATAGGGGCCCAAATAGGGGCCAAAAGGGGTAATTTTTGGTACTTCTTTAAAAATCTTCTTCTAATAAACCATTAATGCCAGAGCTTAAATATTTTGTGTGCATGACAACTAGGACAGGTATATTATAAATTGTGAAATTCATGCCCCTGGGGTCATGTATGGGGCGACACCCAGAGGTCAAAGTTCATCATGTTAAAAAATTCACATTTTCATCTTCTTCTGATGAAGTACAAAGCCATTTTCAAACAAACTTGGTGAAAAGCATCATTTGGTAATGGTTATTCGGATTTGTGAAAATAAAAAGGCTAGGGGGTCAGGGGGCCCTAAAATAGGGACCAAAAGGGGGTCATTTTTGGTAACTTTTAAACATTTTCATCTTCTTCTCAAGAACTACTGAGGGGATTTCAACCAAACCTTTTTCTAATTCTTTCAAACAAAATCACTTGTCTTGGTGCTCTTTTACTCAGGTGACCGTTAAGGCCCACTGGGCCTCTTGTTCCACAATATTTTCTCAAGTATAAAATCACAAAAACGTAAAATCTCGGGTTTAAACAGGAAAGGGTTAAATACTATGACCAACCTTCCATTATACTTCAATGATAATGCTTAGGTTTATTGAGGTACAAGATGATGAGAAAACTACATGAAAACTTAGTAGGAGTGTTTAATGCCCGTGTATAATTTACATATATGATGAAAATGTTGAAAGTGCTACAAACTTAGTACAAGATCTAACCTTCCATGGTACTTCAATGATGATGCTGATTTATTGAGAGACCAGATGTTGAGAAAGCTCTAAGATGTAGTGGGAGTGTTTATTGCCCTGTATAATACTCTCATAGATAAGTTTGTTTGCTGTAATGTTGTAAAGTTTACCCTTCAATTTCAGGTTGTTTTGACCTTGAAAATTCTTATGATGGAAATCATTGTTGCAAAAGAAATCATTTAAATAGCTGTTTAATTCATTTCCACAGTTAGGCTTTTTTATGCCCCCCCCCCCAGGAAAAAAGTTTTTGAAAACATTGTGGACTATGAAGAAATTGCCTGTAATAAGCAATTTCTTCACTATCCCTGTTTTCTACCAAAAAAGACAGAAAAATGAGAAACTCTATCATCTTGTCACTTGCATTTTTTTTTTCAATTTGGACTAATCTAAAATTTTGTTATTTGATAATTGGTTAATCCATTCCTACTCGATCACCCATTTTGATGCATTGCAGATAATGAAGAAATCACAAGCAAATATTAATGTTTTCTAACCTAATGGCAAAGATTTACTAAATTTCATCATTTCAAATTGTTGTCTGCAACCACTTTCAATTTGGACCAGTCTTAAATTTTGTTGTTTGATAATGTGTTAAGCCTAACAATAGCCTCATATAGTAAGGGAAAAAAGAGGCCAACCCCGCAAAATATATTTTGTAAGGATAAATTCCACCATAAAAACTTATTTATACATAAAAGGTAATCAAAGTTCGCTAGACCTATTTCTTAGAGAGTGAGTTGAATGTTGTTGTTCCTAATCCTTACTCTTTTTTTGACAAAGACAAAACTTTTGTCAAATGGACATAGTGTACAATTGCTAAAAAGATATGTTAGAAAATTCAGACTAACAGTGGGATAAGTGTTCATGGACAAGTGGAGGGGGGTGAATGATCTACCTAAGTGATGAAACAATTTTATATCTGATAGGCCTATTAACACAAGGATATATATTGTTTACTGTGAAATAAAGGAGGGTTTTCCCTCTTTAATAACACTCCTTTTCTTAGGATAATATATGGCCTTGTTCTAATTTTGATGAATTGATTAAGACTGTTTTATCAACCAATCCCATCTTTTATACACTTCTCAGGTAAAAAACTTGGAAAGGATACTGTTGGTCCCCAGAGGAAATGTGAATAGTATGTGTTGAAATTAAAATGTGTATAGTGGAATACAGTGCATGTGTGACTTAACCCTTTCCCGTACAAATACAGGATTTTACGTGGCTGTGATTTTATGTCTTAGAAAGCATTGTGGAAAAAGAAGAAATTGCTTGTAACAAATAGGATGGTTTCATTTCAAATTGCATCAAATTTACGTTGTCGTCTGCAACCTCTTTCAATTTGGACCAGTCTAAAATTTTGAAAAACAGGAAAGGGTTAAGGTGTGTAAAGATGACATGAATATTCTAAAAAATGTGCTTATTAATTGCCTTAACCCATTACCAGATGGCAAAGTCTTAGATTGGTCCAAGTTCAAATTGAAGGAAAGTTGCCATCAAAGCGCAGTCTGTAGTAATTTTCAATTATTGGATGTCATGGGTTCGATACCTGTCACATATTCATAGTACGTACAGATTTAGAATTGGGGAGAAAGAAATTGAAACAGTCACAGAATACAAATATTTGGGCGTTATCTTTAATGAAAAGGGTAACTTCTCCTCTCATTGTGAATCGATTGCAAACGCCGTTGGAAGAGCCCTAGGAGGTGTTATCTCAAAAATACACGGCCTCAAACAACTAAGATTTAATTCCTTTGAGAAACTCTATTATAATTGCGTAGTTCCTATTTTAGACTACTGTGCGTCAAGTTGGGGATTTAAACAGTACCAATCAATAGACAATGTTCAACATCGCGCTATGAGATATTTCATGGGTGTACATAGATTCGCACCTGTAGCTGCACTCATCGGAGATACAGGATGGCTCCCAAGCCTGTATAGAAGATGGATTATCGTGATCAGATACTGGAACAGACTTGTAACACTTAGAGAAGATAGACTCACAAGGCGGGTTTTTGAACATGATTACAACATTTGTAACAATAACTGGTGTAGTGAAGTGAAACATATAATGACCAAATTGAATCTTTTAACTCACTATGAAAATAAGTCGGCGGTGGATATGTCGATCGTAGAAAACAAAATAAAAGTGTTTTATAAGGACATTTGGACAACAATGGTTACAAACAACAATAAACTGAGATGCTACAGACTCTATAAAACAGATTTTAACGCAGAGAGATACCTACAATTCAACCTAGAAAAACACGAAAGATCTCTAATGGCACAATTGCGTTGTGGGATCTTACCCCTAAGAGGCGAATCTTGTCGGTACTTCGGCGAACCATATCAAAATAGACTGTGTACTTTATGTGACTCGGGCGAGGTTGAAAATGAGGCCCATTTCGTTATTGACTGTGGAATTTTTTCAAATGAGAGAAATAAATTTATGTCACAATGTGTGACGGACACTAACTTCGATCAGCTAAATTCATTAGAAAAACTGTCATTTTTAATTAAAAATGAAACCCGTAAACTTGCAAGATATGTTGTAAAAACGTATATGATGAGGCGTGCCCTTTTGTACTCAAAAATCTAATAGACTGTTGATTACAATAAGGATTATTAAAATGATTCATAAGGTTATCAATCGTCATACACAATTACTTCTATCGGGAGAAGTTATAGATCTACACTTCATAATATACCTTGCAGGCTTACTTTTGTACTTATATAAATATTTTAATCATCCATCCATCCATCCGCACGCACTCACGCACGCACCCACGCAAGCACGTGCACAGACACACACACACACGCACACACACATACCCTTATCATTTTAATTTAATTGTAACTATATTATATTATCTTATACATTATGTTCGACTGAAATGATATCACAAATATACTGTAGATCATCACAGATATGATTTCGATCCGAATTGGTCTGTAGATCGTACAGACGTTCAGGAAGAGCAGTATTACCCCTTTCAATTTCGTTTCGGGTAAAGGACTGCTGCTCCTTGTTGAACAGTTAGTCATAGGCTTCCGAGGCGGGTGACCAACAGTGTCCTTTCAATAAAGGATCCAGCGTGGCCTCTGGACTCGCAACCCTAAATCAGTCTGCTTACTTGATGATACTAGCACACTCACATTGATTTACTTCAGAAAAGTCAAGGTGACATATAGGTCCATGGGGCCGGGTGTTTCCATTATTCTATATATAAATATATATGTGTAAATGATCTCATTGTAAACAAATTATGTTTATGTTATAACACATGTCACTATAATAATAAAATTTACTTACTTACTTACTTATTCTTTCCGAAATTTGTCTCTCACCAATGGGTGGATAATCGTAAACTTAAGTGAGATAGCAGCTGGAGGCTAGGAAAGAATGTAGTGGTATTACTGTTGTGAGAAATACCAGGAATCCATTGTTTGGTTCTCCAGCCCCCGCGATATGACTGAAATACTGTTAAAAGTGGCGTTAAACCCCATTCAATCAAAACCAAATTGAAGGACTTTCAGACAACAATCAATAGTGTGTGAAATTTATTTGTTTTCAACTTTCTGGGTAGAAAACATTGTGGAAATGAAGAAAAAGCAATTTCTTCATTTGACACAATATTTTCCCAATTTGTTTTGAGGAGCATCAAAAAGCGTCATTGTGAGGTAATGGGTTAAGTGTGGAAGTGGGTTTGTACTGACACTGTTTGAGGTATTACCGGTACTTTAACTGATAGGGACAATGCAGACATCTTAATGCATTCCTAAATAAGACCGCTTTTTGAAATCCCTTAAGAAAAATTGTGGAAAATGAAGAAATTGCTTGATCCAAGCTTTTTCATTACCCTCATTGAATTTTCCTGTCCAAAAACACAAACAATTGTAAAAATTCATAAACTTTAAATTGCCATCTGTAACTTCTCGTTAATTGGACCAGTCTGAAATTATGTTGTCTGGTAATGGGTTAAATAGTGATTAGTTGATATTTTGAGAGAAAACATTTAATATTGTCAAAACTATACATGTTCTTGTTTAAACCATAGCAGAGCAAGATTAGTTTAACCCTTTCCTGTACAATCCCTTGTTTTCACGTCCCTGTGAATTTATATTTGAGAAACATTGTGGGAAAAGAATAAATTGCTTGTCACAAGCAATTTCTTCTTTTTCCATAATATTTTCTAACCTGTAGGTTTGTTACTTTTCAAATTGCACTCACTTTTAATTGTTGTCTGCAACTCCTTTCAAATTGGACTGGTCTAAAATTTTAAAAACGGGAAAGGGTTAAACTGGTCCCACTTGTGAGGAAGTGTAGATGACAAAGATAATTATAATTGTTATTTTTCTTGGTTAAAAATCATTGTTGGAAATTAGTCCATTCCCACACACCAAAATTTTAGACTGATCCGAATTGAAAGTAGCTGCAGTCGACAATTTAAAGATAATGAAATTTTGAACTTTTTTTACATTTGGGATAGAAACTTTGTGGATAATGAAGAATTTCTTCATTTTCCACAATGTTTTCCAAAGCTTATTTTTCTTTTGGGGCATCTAAAAGCATCACTGTGTGGGAATGGGTTAAGAAATTGCCTGTCACAAGCAATTTCTTCATTTTCCTCTATGATTTTCTTAGTTTAATTCTACACAATCTGAAAAAGCAAAATTGAGCGAGAACAGGTTGAATCAGTGATGAGTGAGCTTATTTTGGTCAAGAATACTTATTAAAATTATCATTTAGTTGCATAAAAGAATGCCGTCTTTTAACCCATTCCCCACCAATGGGTCGATAATCGTAGACCTATGTGGGATAGCAGCTGGAGGCTAGGAAAGGATGTAATGGTAGTACTGGTGTGAGAAATACCAGGATTCCATTGTTAGGTGCTCCAGCCGCCGCGATATAACTGAAAGATTGTTGAAAGTGGCGTAAAACCCCATTTAAACAAACAAACAAATTTAACCCATTCCCACACAAGGACACCTTGAAGAAAAACTGTAGAGAAAAAATGTGGAAAATGAAGAAATTGTTTGAACTAAGTTAACTTTTCATTGTCGACTGCAACTCCTTTCAATTTTGACCAGTCTACAATTTTGTTGAATTGGAATGGGTTAAAACTCAAGAATAGATTGGTTCTTTGAGTTAATTTTTTTTATTCTTTATTTTCAGAATGGTGCTTGTACAGAGTCCAACAAAACTTCAGCTTCAGGAAATAATCAGGAGTATCTGCATTTACAATTTACAGGTATTATCAACATTTAGATTTTATGCCAAACCATCTTAAAATCTATACAAAATCACTCTAATTTTCAATATTTCGGCAAAAATGCCTTTATCAAGAAAAAGAAAATAAATCTTATATCTAGAACATAATTATTATGATACTACATCTTAAAATCAATTAATCAAATACCAGATGACAAAATTTTAGATTGGTCCAAATTCAAAAAAGTGGCAGACAACAATTTCCGGTTTGCAGACTTTAGAAGACCTTTGCCCTTTAGGGTAGAAATACTTGTGGACACTGAAGAAATTGAATGTTAAAGTAATTTCTTCACCTAAAATGTTTTCCAATGCTATGTTCTTGAGGTGCATTAAAAACCTGATTATATGATAATGTGTTAAGGAGTCAAAGTGAATTTGAAAATTCACGTAGGTTATTTTAACCCATTCCAGCACAAGCCCTCCTTTTTACGCCCCTCAAGAAAGTGGCTTTAGAAAACATTGTGGAAAATGAAGAAATTGCTTGTATCAAGCAATTTCTTCATTATCCACAATGTTTTCTATCCAAAAGGACGGAAAGAATTGAAATTCCATCAACTTGATATTGTCGTCTGCAGCTTCTTTCAATTTGGAGAAGTCTAAAATTTGTTGTGTGGGAATGGGTTAAATGATATATTTCTTTGCTAGGATAAGGGGTATTTTTAGACAATCAGGTGAATTTACAGTCGTGTACTTCAAAGAGTTTTTAGATTGAATCAAGGATTTTAAGTATATTTGTCTTTACTTTACCAGATTAAATAAAGTGTCCAAATGAAAACTGTCTGATCTTTAACCCTTGTCATGCTGTACAAATAGCCTTACTGATTTGCTGTAAAATCAAAGGGCTGAAATCACTGATAGGACTTGTTGTTAAAAATTAGATATTTCTTTAGAAATCAATTTCATAAACTCTAGCAGGAAAAGTACAAGTAGGAGGTGTAGACCAAGATCAGACTGCATTTATGTGTAGGCTGATTTTGGTCTACATCTACATCTCCTGTCAAAACCAGAACATTCCAGGTTCAGCATGAGAACACTGTGTATAATGAAGAAATTGTTTGTAACAAGCAATTTCTTCATTTTCCACAATGTTTTTCTAAAGCTTTAGTATAGAGAGGTGTTTAAAAGCGTTATTGTATCAGAATGCATAGATGAAAAAAATTTATATCCCTGTCATACATAAAAGACCTTCAGTACCTAATTTCTTTAACCCACTAACACATTTTTACTCACTTAAGAAATAAAGCTCTGAAAAACATTGTGAGAAAAAGGAGAAATTGCTTGTAATTTTTTCCACAAAATGTTACTTACTTCCCTGTAGAAAAACGCTTTGTAAAGTAATGTAACAAGCAATTTCTTCATTATCCATGATATTTTCTAACCCTCCCCCCCATAAAAAAGCCCAACAACTTTATCAATCAAAATTTTGTCACCTGGAACTTCATTTTATCAAAGGCCAGTCAATAATTCTGTCACCTGGTAATTGGTTACAATATATTGATGGTTCAGCGCCAAACAGTTGTAACTGCCTATCATAATTATATAGACAATTACAACTGTTTTACACTGGACCATCAATATACAATGTTGTATAGATAGATAGATAGTTTACTTTTTTACAGTTTCTTGACATTCTTGTCATATACAAGTATACATATACAATTTAACAAAACAAAACACAACACATGACATTTACACGAGCACCTTACAATTTCTTTTCTTGTTTATCCTGGAAGAGATGCAGGTAAAAAATGAAATTAAAAAATGAAAAAACACGAGCAACAACTATTACCAAATTAAGTATTGAATGCTATACCATTTCTACGTAAAAAACCTTCTTTTAAAAATTTACAAAGGTTTAGGAGAGTAGATTTATCATTAGATTTCATTAATTTAATAAAGTTCACCATATTTGGGCGAGAGTAAAATTGTTTTTTCAGGAAAGCTTTTCTAATATCAGAAAAATAGGGACATTCTAATAAAATGTATAGACCAATTTGTGTTAAAACGCACTAATACTTGTCCATTTACAGATATAGAGTCCTACAACCTCAAAAAGGGGATATTTTTCAACCCAGACCCCTACCTAAAGTTATCAGTACAACCGGGTAAGCTGTGTGGTCCTGCATCACACCACAGACATGAACTGCGTACAGCCATAGCAGAAAATACCACTTGTCCAAAATGGTCAGACGAGGTTCGTATATGCTACTGTGCCATAATTGACGGATCGCTGGTCCTGCCTACTGGCTCCGTACCAAAGCTTGATCTAGATACTAAACAGCTTCATTTTGCATGAATTATGGTCAATAGCAAGCTCTCTTTTCATAGTCAATGGTTAATTCATTCCCACTCAACAAAATTTTAGACTGGTCCAAATTGAGAAGAGTTGCAGATGACAATTTAAAACTGATGGGGTTTAAGAATTTTTCAACTCTGGGTAGAAAAATTTGTGGAAAATGAAGAAATTGCTTGGTTCAAGCAATTTCTTCATTTTTCACAATGTTTTTTCAATTGTTTGTCTTGAGGGCCATGAACAAACATCACTGTGTAAGAATGGGTTACCAGACAAAAAATTAAGACTGGTCCAAATTCAAAGAAATTGTAAACACCAAATTAACTTTGATATTACTATAAAAATCGGTCCTTATAGGTTAGAATAAATGGCTTGTATCAAGGCATTTGTGCATTTGCCACATTATTTTCTTAACCCATTCCAACTTGACAAAATTTTAGGCTGGTCAAAATTGAAAGAAAATGCAGACAAACAATTTTAGGTTGATGAAATTCTCTGAACACAATTCATGCTTCTCAGAAATGCTTATTCATACATATTACATATTTATAATGCTTATTTATTTATGAGGATCGTAACTTGATCAGTGTTTGCTCATTTCAGTGTTTGGCTATGGACGTGCTTCCCTCTGATGTTGTTGAATTTGAAATCAAAGACAAATTTGCAAAGAGTAGACCGACATTTAGTCGGTTCCTTGGGAAGGCCAGTGTGGCAGTTAAACGCATCCTGGATAAAGCAGGAGGGAATGATGGGTAGGTGTAGAGATTTTTCTATGATGCTTTGGAACTTAATCCTTGTCATGCTGAATTATAAATTCTCTACAGAAGTGCATTAAAATCAAAGGGCTGAAAGTGCTCGAAGCACTCATTGTAGGTGAACATTTATATTTAAATTTATCTTGCAGCTGAATATTGCTTAAACCATTCCCACTCAGTGACGCCTTTAGACGCCCCAAGGAAAAAAAGTTTTGTAAAACAATGTAGAAAATGAAGAAATTGCTTGTTATAAGCAATTTCTTAATTTTTCCAAAATGTTTTCTGCCCAGAAAGTTGAAAAATCCAAAATTTCATCAACTTTGAATTGTCCTCTGCAACTTCTTTCAATTTGGGCCAGTCTAAAATTTTGCCGTCTTGTTATGGGTTAAAAGGAACAAGTAGGAGGTGTAGACTAAGATCTCTGCAAATATGTGCTGAACTTGGTCTATACCTCATGCAAAAGCAGGAATATTTTGAGTTCAGCATGACAAGGATTAAGTTTTTCCTGTTCAATCCTTAGTTTTTACATCCCTGTGATTTTATACTTCGAATTGGGCTAGTCTAAAATTTTGATACACATGAAAGGCTTAAAAGGAGTCCTGCCTTGGTCCAGGAGGCTGACTTGAAATGTGAGAGGTGATGAGGTTTGTTGGTTCAAGTTTTGGCCCTTCCACTGGTCATGAGAGTATGGTTTGTTGAGAGGCATTCAGAGCCAAAGCCTAAAACTGGTATTACAGTGGAACCCTTAACCCAGTCCCACACAACAAAATTTTAGACTGGTCAAAATTGAAAGAAGTTGCAGATGCCAATTTAAAGTTTATGAAATTTTACATTTTTTCAACTTTTTGAGTAGAAAACATTGTGACAAACAATTTCTTCATTTTCAACAATGTTTTCATAATTGTTTTTCTTGAGGGGCATCCAAAAGCGCCACTGTATGGGAATGGGATAATTGCAACCCTGATAACAGCAATTAACTTCTTAATTTCAACTGACTTTATTCACATACATTAGAACAAATAGATCCTTTTAATAGCAACTTCTGGTTAGTTGCAACAAAAGTGTTGACAAATTAGAATTGCAATTTACAGAATTCCACTGTAGTACCATCTTGATTTCACAATGCAGTGTTCAGGACAGTTGAATTGTCTTAAATGCAACCCTGATAGTAGCAATTCACTGCTTAATTGCACCTCATATTTTTCACAAACATTAGATTTATGCTCCTTTTAATAGCAACTTCTGGTACACCCTCCAACAGATAATTGCAATGAGTACTCACAATACAGGAAATGTGTAGGCGTTGCAGTAATAATTCGGCCTGAACTCCAAAGTGCCTCCTGCTATTTGTACCTTTGCTATTTACCTTTTCCCATACAATCCCATATTTTCTATCATATAATGATGTCTATCACCCCTTTGAATTCACTCAAGTCTAAAATTTTGAATAACGGTAAAGAGTTAAGAGTTAAATCATGCCATAATAACAGTCTTGTGTGTAATTTTAGGGGAATGAGGAACCTTGTTGTTAGTACAGTGAAACCCTCTAAACCAATTCCCAAACAACAGAATTTTAGACTGGTCCAAATTGAAAGAAGCTGCAGACAACAATTTAAAGTTTATGAAATTTTAATATAATTTTTTGACATTTTAATAGAACATATTGTGGGTAATGAAGAAATTGCTTGATACAAGCAATTCAATCATTTTCCACAATGTTTTCTTAAGTTTTTTCTTGAGGGTCATAAAAGGGAGGGCTTGTGTGGGAATGGGTTAATTGTAATCCTGATAATAGCAATTAACTACTAAATTGCTGCTGACTTAATCACAAACATTAGATTAACCCTTTCCTGTTATTTTAAATTTTAGACTAGTCCAAATTGTAAGAGGTTGTAGACGAGGCAAATTTGAATGAAACCATCCTATGTGGTAGAAAGTATTGTGGGAAAAGAAGAAATTGCTTGTTACAAGCAATTTCTTCTTTTACCACAATATTTTATCAAATATAAATCACAGACACGTAAAATCCCGGGTTTGTACAGGAAAGGGTTTAAAAAAAACAACTAGATCCTTTTAATAGCAATTTCTGGTTCGATGCAAAAAAAGTGTTGACAAATTTGTGTTGCAATTAACAGGATTCCACTGTACTGATTTATCTGTTGGCCCTTCAAATAGCTCTGCACAAACCCAACAAAATGCAGTGAAAAAGACTGACACTTGAACTTCGTCAAATGCTTCATCTGTAACCTTGAACAAAATACATCAAAGTAATACTAGTGTATTTATGTAATGATAATTCAGTCTAGCACATACTTGACCTTTGCTCTCTTGTTTTGTCAAATTCAGGTAATCTATTTAACCCATTACCGTCCGCGAAATTCTAGACTGGTCCAATTCAAAAGGACTTGCAGACGACAATTTAAAGGTTATGAAATTTTTTTCAACTTTCTGGATAGAAAACATTGAGTAAAATGAAGAAATTGCTTGTTACCCATTACCAGACAACAACATTTTATACTGGTCCAGACAACAATTCAAACTTTATGAAATTTTAGATATTTTTAACTTTTTAGGTAGAAAAAATTGTGGAAAATGAAGAAATTGCTTGTGATAAGCAATTTCTTCATTTTCCACAATGTTTTCCAAAGCCTTTTTCTTGAGGGGTGTTTAAAAGGGTCATTGTGTGGGAATGGGTTTACCCGTTCCAACTCATTCACTTTTTTACGTCCCTCAAGAAAACAGCTTTGGAAAACATGGTTGGAAATGAAGAAATTGTCCTATTCTGATAAATCAGGAAAGAGAAAAAATGCTTTTAGTGGGCAATACTCTTTTTCCAAGTTGCATTCTTAACCCATTCTTACTCGGTGGAATTTAAGACCGGTCAAAATTGAAACAATTTGCAGATGACAATTTTAAATGTGATAAAAATTTTAAGATCTTTGTCTCTCTAATCAGAAAACAATGTGAAAAATGCAGAAATTGCTTGTTATAAGCGATTTCTTCATTTTCCACATTGTTTTAATGAACTATTTTCTTAGGGGGCATAAAAAAGAGGGATTGTTCGGGAATGGGTTAAAATTTCCATTTGATAGCCATAGAATCTGTGATAGCTTGGGAAAGGGTTAAGAGGTGTTTACTTGGTTCTTGTGTCGTGAAATATAACGTGATGGAAAGAGTTGATGACACATAATGATAAAACCAAGGATCATATTTTTGTTCATGTTTGTTTCAGGCCAGTTTCCTTGTCTCTGGATTTAAGTCGTAGAAACCCAGCGGAGAGTGTAAGTGGAACAATGAAGTTCACTGTACAAGTCACCAAATCTCCACTAAGTAAGTCACTTCTTTAGCTAGTACCGCTCATCAAGAGTGCCCTTACAACAAGAGGTGTTTCTGAATGATACCTGGGGGAAACGTCTGTTAGACACAATATTGAATTTACAGGTATCGTGCAGACACACTTTGTTTTCTGTTACAGATATTATGTAGAAACACATTTTCAATGTTAAGTGGCAGAGGCTGTAATGGGCTATTTACCCGTTACCACACAATCCCACATTTTTATGGCCGAAGAAATATAGCTATGGAAAACATTATGTGAAATTAAGAAATTGCTTTTTAAAAGCAATTATTTCTTTTCTCACAATGTTTTCAACCTAATATGACCATTATCTTTCAAATTGAACCAACTGTGTTTTGTTGTCTAAACCTCTTTTAATTTAGACCACTCTTATTTTTTTTTTGTTTGTTTGGGAATGGGTTAACAGCAATGTGTATGACGACTGAGATTTTCAATTACCCATGATTTGCAAAGTGAAAACATAAAAATGTTTTGTTCTGTACTAAAATGCTACGAATTAAAATTACTACAGACAGATAACTTACGAAATTGAAAAAAAACAAACACAAGTGCTATTTTTTCTCGCTCCATGGTATTACATTATATTTGGCAATTCTCTAATTTTTCTGGCAAATTGATTATTAATTTGAAATAATTGTAATGAATTTTGATTTTTGGAAAAAAGGGGGTGTTGTAGGGTAAATCATGAAATAAATCCTTAAAAATCGTCTAAACCACTTGGCCAATTAGGACTTAACCCATTCCCCCACTGTGACGCTTTATGACGCCCCTCAAGACAGGCATTCTCGAAAACATTGTGGAAAATGAAGAAATTGATTGTAACAAGCAATTTCTTCATTTTTCACAATGTTTTCCACCCAGAAATTTGAAAAAATCTAAATTTTCATGAACTTTGAATTGTCATCTGCAGCTTCATCCAATTTGGACCAGTCTAAAATTTTGTTGTGTGGGAATGGGTTAACTTGGCAAATTCCTACTTAACTTGGCTGGAATTTTGCCGTGAGTGACCATTTTCAAAATTTGTTCTTGAAATTTTCAGTCAAGAAAAAACTTGGGTGTGGCAGGTTTATGCTTATCAGACTTTGAGAAATTATGAAATAATTCTCAGGTTAGCTATTTAGGGCCATTTTTGCACTCTTGTTTAGATTTTCTTCAAATTAAAATTGTTGTTTGCAACTTCTTAAAATTTGAACCATTCTAAAATTTTGTTACCTGGTAAAAGGTTATATCATAAAGCATTGTGGTCTGTCTGTCCATTTTTGCCCTTGTCAGTTGCGCATCAGACTCCCATTTCTCAATCAGTGGATGTCATTGCTTCGATCTCTGGCTGGCCGCACATATCCTTTCTGACCTTTGTCTCTCACCAATGGGTGTATTATCGTAAACCTAAGTGGAATAGCAGCTGGAGGCTAGGAAAGATTGTAGTGGAAGTACTAGCATGAGAAATACCAGGAATCCATTGTTAGGTGCTCCAGCAGCCACGATAAAAGAAGTGTTAAACCCCATTCAATAAATCAACCATTTTGTCCTCATAATATATCTTATCTTGTTTGCAGTGGGTTAGGGTTAGGGCTAGAGTTTCATTGTCTTCACAGGTTTATAGAAAAAAATCTTTCATCATACCCACACTATCCTACTTTTACAACCCTTCATAAAAAAAGCTTAAGGAAACATTGTATAAAAAAAATGAAGAAATTTGCATCTCACAAGCAATATCTTTATTTTCTATGAAGTTTTTCAAAGTGTTTTACTTCATAAGATTTCATCAAGTTGAAATTGTTGTCTGCAACTACTTTGAATTTGAAACAGTCTGATGTTTTCATTTCTGGTAATCGATTAAGTTGATAAGTTATATATTACAGAACCATCTACTAAACCAGTTCCAGTGAAAAGGAAACGGCCCAACAACTTGAGAAAGACT
Source organism: Fragum fragum (assembly GCA_946902895.1). Lineage (NCBI taxonomy): Eukaryota > Metazoa > Mollusca > Bivalvia > Cardiida > Cardiidae > Fragum > Fragum fragum. The sequence continues at coordinate 5,079,781 of OX336377.1, forward strand.
TCACTCCCAGAAAATGTTGATGGGACAGTTTTCACCTTTCCACACTGCTATACAGAACCATCACTCAGCAACCTAAATGGAATTATGGGTAAAGAGTCGAGTGAGTCTCCAGAACACGAAGATCCTTGTTGTTCAGCATTTAATGGTGCAACAGATTTACAAATTTCGGAAGATTTTCAAGCAGATGAGGTGTTATTATCGGGGCCATTTGTGAATGTCCCTAATGATGGCTGTCCAAGTAGTTTTAGTGCCGATAATATTCTAGGGTATATACCAGTTACTGACGCGCTTTCAGGAACGCATAGTGAAAATATAATGGTAAAGTCTCTACCCAGTGGGAGTGTTAGTGCATTTAGTGTGAAAAATAGCTCTGGTTCACGCAGTGACGATAGTGCGTTACCGTCAAGTGCAGATAACTCGGATGGGTCCAACGCAATGGCCTTGGATGTTGTGATCAATGAAAGTGCGTGTTCTAGTAAGACTGCAGATATTGTAGATTTCTCAGATTCTGGTGAAGTGTTACCCGAGAATTCAGATCAAGGTGTACTAGGATCATTACGGGGTCTGCCTTTAACGACAGAGTTTGTCTTAAAGAATGGATTAACCATCAGTTCAGTAGATGTAGAGGGTTCAAACTCGGAACCTCCTGATCTTCCACCAAGGACTTACAAACCCCCTCCCCTACCCCCTCGCAATAGGTCTAGTATGGAGGCCCCACCCCTACCCCCTCGTATTGCTGATAAGCCAAGTATCTCCCAAGAAACAACAGTCATAGTTACTCCAACTACCCCTACAAGAACTTTAGAAACGTCAGATTTATTTGCTTGTAGTAAACCAATAGAACCACCCCCTCTACCCCCTAGAACTTACAGTCCAATCAACATGCCCGATCGTGGAGACAGAGGGGCAGAATCTGGAAGTGGAGGCTCAATGTCTCTCCTTTCTACAGAAGATAGTGACAGCAGAAGTTTTGATAGTATGGAAGCTCATGCAGGGTCTAGGGAAAATTTAATGGGAGATGGTCATGATAAACGGTTGTCAGGGTTAGGTGCAGATATTTTAAAACGTGAACATAAAAAACTTCATAGGTTATCAAAGGGATCACCTGCGAATAGTCTTTCATCTGGTCATGTGCCATCATCAGTTTTTGGATTCGGAACGGAGGATCATCGAACTGTTACCACTCCCAATCGCGAATGGCGCAGGTCAGCAGAGATAGTGTCATCAACTGATTCACCTCCACCAATAGTACATAGACATAGACCTTTGGAGGGTACGCTGTCTGATAGGGGAAGATCACATGATACATCAACGTTTAGTGAACGGAATCGGAGTTTAAGTTTTGATTCACCAATAGATAGACTGCGATCTTTAAACTTTGCTCCAAACATTGACAGTTCTGTCAATAGGAGTGATTCACCTCCACCGTTTGAAAGGGTGCATTCTTTAGCTGAGGAACAAAACTTTTTATCTTCACTTCGTACTGAAACCCCTCCACCAATAGAACGTAATCGAGTCTCTGATTTAACAACTGCTAGTGTAGATAGACATAGAACAACAGATATAAGTGATCGACATAAACCTTTACAATTATGTCATTCTGTTGGTAGACATAAAGACGTTCCTAGTGAGCGTAGTGATAAAAATCATAATGCAGATTTTCAGTCACAGCTGGATAGACAGCATTCTGTGGATTGTGTTCAAACAGAGCGTATAAGAAATACTGAAAATTCACCCTGGCTTTCAGACCTTGAAATGCCACCTTCATTACCAACTGTGTTGAATTTACCGAAATCGGAGGCATTAACTTTAGATACAAGTGTAACATCAGGAATGCTTACAAACAGTGAAGGGCAGAACATTTATAGCCCTGTACTTGAACTCCAACCACCAATTTACAGTAGGCAACGCTCAAAAGATCCATCTCGGAACTTAGAACGTCAGTTTTCAAATGAAAGCCAGCTGTCTTCTTCAAGTGGCAGCTCATTTCAGTCACAATTATCTATGCCAAGTCACAAAATCCCAGCTCGTAGGTCAATTAGTCCTGCACTTAGACGTATAGTGGACCCTCCGTCCAATGATAGGGTATTACAAACTCAAGGGGCTGTTGGGGGTTCGCCCCCTGTCCCTCAAAAACATTTCACCTCTCAGACATCAACTATTTCATCATCATCCCGTCCCGAAACCCCACCCCGTCCAGCTGCGCTTGGGGCGGGTAGAAATACTCCCTCTCCTACTTTTGTGCTCCCTAGAGGGCGCTTGATGAGTGAGGAAGAAAAGCAACAGAATCGCCGTGATATTCAGCAACATTTAAAAATATGGAAACAAAAGAGACAAGAAAGAGCTGATACTAGCTTTGGTAGTGATGCAGGATCAGAAATTGAACTCGGATCTCCAAGCTCAGAAACACGGAGTGTGACCAACGGACATTGTGGATGGATATCGTTTGATGATCCCCCACCCTCTGCCCAAGCTATGTCCACCTCTCAGACTCTTGACACATCTTTGAGCCAATCAGAACTCGGGGACATGGTGGGAGGGGCAGAGGGAGGGGTTTTACCAGGGCAAAGTGCAATAGAAGGTGATACCCATTCATTGACACCGGCAAATTCGGTGGTCTGGCAGTTACGCCATGGGGAGAGTGAACCGCCTCCTAGCATGGATTCAGGTTAGTTAAGACACTTACAAAATATTTTTGATTTTCCAACTTTTTTTCTACCTAAATTATTTTTCATTATTAACAGTATCATTTTAAAGATTTGTCTTCTGGTATATAGTAAAGAAGGATTCATAAATCATTTCCACACAACTTAGCTCTTTTACTACCCTTATGAGTACAAGGATGGTAAAACACTGTTGAAAAATGAAGAAATTAGTTACTAGAAGTAATTTCTTCATTTCCCACAATGTTTTTTTTCTAGAACATAAGGATCTTTATTTTGAATTGAAATTAATTACAAATTGTCATATCTTACTTCTTTGGAAAAAGCTTTGGAAAACATTTTGGAAAATGAAGAAATTGCTTGTCATAATCAATTTCTTCATTATCCACAATCTATTATACCCCAAAAGACAAAGATTTTTAAAATTTTATGAACTGAAAATTGTCATCTGCAACTTCTGTCAAATTAGACCAGTCTAAAAATTGTTGTGTGGTTGAATGGGTTAAGGACTGATTTTATGCATTTGTAAAACAGGGATATACATCATGACTGTTCACAATGGAAAACAATTTATGGATCACTGCCATGAATAAAATCAAAGGACTGAAAGTCCTGAGAGCGGTTTTGCTGGTTTATCAGTATTCGCGCTCAATAATGCGAGCATATTTCATCAATATGAGTGAGTAAATCGTACACCTAAGTAGGAGGAGCAGCTGGAGGCTCAATAAGGATGTAGTGGTAGTACTGGTGTGTGAACTACCAGGAAACCGTGGTTAGGAGCTCCAGCCGCCCCGATATAACTGAAATACTATTAAAAGTTGTGTTAAAGCCAATTCAATCAATCATGCCCCTACTGTTTACCGAAATCGCTATTTTGAATTTTTCGCAACGTTTTCTTCTTATGTGGTTGTGTGGTAAAAGGTTAAATGATAAAAAGTAAAGAAATCAAAACTAACATTCAATTTTTTTTATCGTTGAGCATATTATTATCACAAATGAAGTATCACAAATGAAGTACCACATGTCCGTTTTTGTCCGGACATATCTCTCAAAGTATAATAGCTATCAACTTGAAACTTCATAGGTGAATAGACCTCATTGAGGAGAAGTGCAGTGCACAAGAACCACAACTCTTGCTTGCACAATTTTGGAGTTATTGCCCTTTGTTATTATCAAAGGTACCAGTGGGGGCATCTGTGTCCTGTGGACAAAGCTCTTGTTTTCATCTGATACAATATATCGGGTTATCATACAATTTATTCATGAAACAAAACACCCGTCATGTATTCCTTAAGGCTGATAAAATAGGGTACTTTTAATGCTTCTGAAGAACATTACTGGGACAAAAGAGAAAAAATATTGTAACAAACAGATGCTACATTTCCCATAATACTAATTACATCCTTTAGCCTATTGCTTTTCATTGTACAAACTCGACTCAACTGTTCTACTTCAGTGACAAAACACTGGTGGGGGGTATTAGTCTGTTTTTCAACAATTCTAGTTTTGATTTATATCTTCTTTTGTGTATTAAGCCCTATGAGTATACTTTAGGTATTTATTCGAAAGATATCTATCCCATAGCTCTGAAATGATAGGAAAAAACTTTCTCTTACCAGTTGACAGCATCAGATCCCCCTCATCGCCATTACCAAAGTTACCAGCCAGACGTCGGTACCACCGAGTCGAGCAAAATCCGGACGATGACCCTCTCCCAGCAGGTTAGTTATTACTTATTCTAAGTTAAGGGGTAGAAAGTGAGTGTTTTGAGGCCATTATAGATCTTCATATTGACTGTGTGCTCATGCCAATTTTGCATATTTTCTAAATTTGATGCAAGAATTCAATCAGTGCTGTGCCGGCCTTGCTCGTGACTTTGAACTGTATGGCTGTTACTAAATCTAGTTGTAAATATTTTATTTTTCATCAAATCGTTTATCTGTCAATAAAGTGGTAGTCATTCTATTTGTTGTGTTTTAATTACCCATTTCCACACAGTGACACTTTCTGACACCCATTAAGAAAAACATTTGCGAAAACCTTGTGTATAATAAAGAAATTGCTTGAACCAAGTGAAATTTTAGAAATCTTTGTATTTTGGGTTTGAAAATATTGTGGATAATGAAGAAATTTCTTCTAATAAGCAATTTCTTCATTTTCCACAATGTTTTCCAAAGCGTTTTTCTTGAAGGGCATCTAAAAGCATCATTGTGTGGGAATGGGTTAACAAATTTTAGACTGGCCCAAACTAAAAGAAATGCAGCCGACATTCAAAGTTCATGAAATATTAGATCTTATCAACTTTCTAGTTAATAAATGTTGAGTAAAATGAAGTAACAGCTTGTTGCAAGCAGTTTCTCCATTTAACACTATGCTTTCCCAATTGTTTTTCTTGAAAGGCATCAAAAAGTGTCATTGTGTTGGAAGGATTTAGCAGGGGTCTGTTGCGCACTATTAATATTTCCAGTCTTTTTCAGCCCTTTGATTTTAGTGCTTTTCTCAGCATGACAAGGGTTAAGCATATTTTGAAAAAAAAAATGACTTGTGATCATTCCATTATTGAATTGAAATTGCTAATGTTCATTATTTTGAACTGAAAAAAAACCCCATGATTTGTGATCTTTCCATTATTGAATTAAAATTGCAAATGTTCATTTTTTTTAACTGAAAATTAGGTATACAGATTAGTGATTGTTCTTTCAGGCTGGGAGGCAAGGGTAGACTCACATCAACGTGTATTCTATATCGACCATGTCAACCGTACAACTACCTGGGAACGACCGCGGATAGGTCAGCAGGTTGTCCACAGACGACCAACCATTAGTTCACAACAGCGTCAACAGATGGATAGACGTTATCAGAGTATTCGTCGAACAATCAGACAACGTGTGGAGGAGCCGGCCAGTAATTCAGCGGAAAGTTCATCCTCAGGTATTCCAACAAGTGTATCAAATATGTTGTAAAAGTCTTAATTTTGTTGGCTGAAATTCCACACATCAAAATTTTAGACTGGTCCAAATTGAAAGAAGCTTCAGTCGACAATTTCAAGTTGATGGATTTTTTTTTTTTTTTTGTCTTTTTAGACAGAAATCATTGTGGATAATGAAGAAATTGCTTTATTAAGAAATTGAAAGAAGTTGCATATGCATTTCAAAAAGTAATATTAAAAATAATGACTGAATATGGTAGAAAACATTATGGGGAAAGGAGAAATTACTTGTCACAAGCCATTTCTTCTTTTCCCACAATATTTTCCTAAGTTTTACTTTGCAAGGGCTTCATATGCATTATTGAGTGGTAATAGATTATACAACAGTACATGTAACAACCTTTAGAAATATTGTTTAGAATGTAGATAATCACTGTTCCTTTTAACAATGTGGTTGACATTAGGAATAAAACAATCTGTTGTAAACTCATTCAGTCTGTTGAAACTTCATGTAGTCAGATAGGAGGAGACTTGTTATGCTCCATTTTTGTTTTCACAATGCAAATATGATTTCAAATAGTTGATGAAAATGTGTCCATATTTTAGGAACAAGTGATGGAAGCAGTCCGCAGACATCAGCTCAGACTATCATCCCTGCACCAGTAACGATGCTGGCGACATCAGAAAGTCGGGGATCATACCGACCACCTGCAGTTAAATTTCTTGTCCGACCTGACTTTTTTCCGATCCTACAAGCAAATGATGTTGCTATGCTAGAGTACAACAAAAATCAAACATTAAAACACATGATCAGCAAGATAAGAAAAGATTCATCAAATTTCGAAAGGTATGTATAAATCCAATACCAGACGACAAAATTTTAGACTTGTCCAAATTGCATACAAGAAATTTTGGTTGATGAAATGTAAAAATCTTTTTCTTTTGTTGTAGAAATAATTGTAGATATTGCAGATGTTATAGAGAAAACATTGGGGAAAAAGAAGAAATTGCTTTTAACAAGTAATTTCTTCCTTTTCCACAATATTTTCTATGAAATAAGATGGCTACTTATTGAATTGCACTTACCCTAAATTGTCATCTGCTACACCTTTGATTTTGGACAAGTCCAAATTTTTTAAAAGAGTAAAGAGTTCAGGTTCTTTGGACTCTTGAAGCATCTAAAGTAACATTGGAATTTTAAATGTCTGATTTACGCTGTCAAAACACTTACATTTATAGTGCTGACCAAAGATTTGATAAGATATTATTTTCTTTCAATAGGTATCAACATAATAGAGATCTGGTAGCATTTTTAAACCTGTTTGCTGATCCACAAAAGGACCTTCCTGAACGATGGGAAATGAAGTTTGATAAAACTAACAATAAGGTACTAGATTTACAAAGGCAAGAATACAATGATATGATTTAGTATTAGTATAAATAAATATATATTATAATTGGGTTTTTTGTTTGTTTTTTTTTTTTTTTTTTTTTGGGGGGGGGGGGGTTATATATATATATATATTTTTTTTCTTTTGCTTGTTTTAAGCATTTTCTTGTTTAACCCATTCCCACACAACAAAATTTTAGACTGGTCCAAATTGAAAGAAGTTGAAGAAGACATATTTCAGTTTATGAAATTTTAAAAATCTAGGGGTAGAAAACATTGTGGATAATGGAGAAATTGCTGGTAAAAAGCAATTTCTTTATTTTACACAGTGATTTCCAAACTCTTTTTCATGATGTTATTGTTATGAGGTCTTTCTAATTGGAGCAATCTAAAATTCAATTGAGTGGGAATAGGCAAAATTTAATAAAGGTTTTTAAGTTTGATGAAGGTCTAAGTATTGACAAATGCTGTGTTGAATTAATAAATTATCTGTTGGTAATTCTATTTGTTTAACCCTTTCCTGGTTTTTGAAATTTTAGACTGGTCCAAATTGAAAGAGGATGCAGACGACAATGAAAATTGGATGCAATTCAAAATAAAACCATCCTATGTGGTATAAAACACTGTGGGAAAAGGAGAAATTGCTTATTATAAGCAATTTCTCCTTTTTCCACAATGTTTTCTCAAGTATAAAATCACTGTGACGTAAAATCCCAGGTTTATCCAGGAAAGGGTTAAGTGACAAATCTTCCACTGGTATATTTCAGCCATTTTTCATTGACCACCACTCAAGAGGTACTACATTTATTGATCCCCGATTACCCACCAACGTTCCCCCTGTGAACCCGGACTTTCTACACACATCTTTGTTACGGGTACGCCATAGGTCTGGTGGTCAGGAACACTCTCCTACAAGAAATGATGCAGTAAGGGACAATTATTTTCTTGATATAGTTAACCCTTTTCTGTTCTATCACTGGTTTTTACGTTCCTGTGTTTTTATACTTGAGAACATAATAGGGGTGAAACAATACAGTAAAAAGCGTATTGCAATATATTGCAATATGGCCAATCCGTATTGTAATACATATTGCAATACACCCTTTCTGTACACTGAAAATTATGAGGTAATACTTAAAGTGATTTAAAGTGGAGAACTAATTAATTCTCCTTTAAACTATTCAGTTATTTCAAATTAATGAAGTTTATGAATAGTGTTGTATGCAATTCTTTTGGATGAATGAATAAAGCCAACAGTATCTATTTCAATTCAAACTGAAAATGACAGATAATTCTACATTGAAATAAAAGAAATACAAGAAATTCAGTAAAATGACCAAATGACATGTCAACAGTTATTCTGAGATTGAGTTGCAGATCAAGGCATATTCTTATATTGCATGTCAACTTTGTCAGAATCCAAAGATGCCATCTGTGTAAGTAAGTATAACAAACAGTCCTGAAGACTCCCTCAGAGTGCACATTTGACTGCAACATGCCGTCTGTCACAGTAAGCAGGGTTTTCATTAGTACCCAAAAGTCAAGAGTCATTGACCCTTGGGCCAAAATTTTCAAGTGTCAAAATTGAAATCCCAAGAGTCAAAATGCGAAATGTCTCTCCTAGCAATTTAGAAAAAAATATAAACAGATAAAAAAATTATTTTTTTTATTAATCTTTAGCAATTGTGCCTTAGAATAAACTCTGTCTCAGATTGAAACATTTTTCCAATCTGACAGTATTCTATTTTCTATACAAGATGCATTTAAGGGAAAGTTTAGTATTCATGTATATATTATTAGTTTGAATCAGTTTTGGAAAAACTCAAGAGTACTAAGAGGATCAAATTATACTTATTCTTTCATAAAAAGAAGTGCCGATTTTTATCCACGAAAACCCATGACATTTTCTTAGGTTTCATTTTACTTTGTGAGTTTTTAATAATAGTAATAGCACATAATTAAATTTCATTAGAATTAGAACTCTGAAATGAGGTTTCATCATTAATTTCACAGGTGTCAAGTACGTGTAAATTACGATCGCCGATGCATGTCCACTACTCGAGAGTGATAAATTTACCAATCTAGCTTGGTGTTATCCATGAAGAGGGTGTATATTGTCATAAGCAATTAACCGATTTCCAATAATTTGGCACACTTATGATGACCCTTGACGCATGGCTGCTAATTTTCGAGATTCAATGTGACGAACAGGGACAAATTTTCGAGCATCAAAATTGCTTTCTTTTTGATTTTCTATCCGTCAAATCCCGAGGTCTTGTGTCGAACGAAAACCCTGACTAAGCATTATTTAAAACGATCTCTTGAGAATCTCTTTTTCTATCAAGATAAAAACGTGTCCAAACAGCGCTTTTTGCCGCCAGGTTATCCAACAGTTCGAATTTATCCGCCGTGTGACGATTAACGTCTGAGGTGCGTTCTTTTCGTCGAGATTCTTAAGATTCTTATTTAGATTTTTAAGATAAAGCGTTCTTTAGATTAAGATTTTTAAGTGGCTAAATAAGAATCTTAAGAATTCTTAATGAGGAATTTAAGCGTACTCGGCATTGGCTTAAACAAGTATAGCCTTGACGACGTCGAATCTTTTCACTTAAAATAACATAAATCGTTCTCGAAAACGCCTAAAAAATCTTATTTAGCGGGATTTTTCATCTCAACAAAAAGAATGCACCTCTGATGTTTTTCCATGATGGTGTACTCGGTTTTAAAACCAGCCCTATTACCGAAATTCGGAAGAGTAATACTTTTCCAATTTACCTATTTCGTTTAAATGCAAACCATATAGGATTAAATAGGAAAAATAATAGATATTAATCAAATGTAGTTAGGCAGTAAGCAATTATTCAGCGCGTGCACAGCTAATTTGAATCGATTCAAATTTGACAGGGTTATTATTTTACCTCAACACCGGTATCACAAGTTCAACTTTCGCTTTCGGAAATCCTTCGTAATTTTTATAAGTGATCGATTTCGCAATTGATTCTGGAGGAAAAAGTACTTATTTATCTTATTTGAAATGAGAAGAAAAACATACTGCCGAAAAACCGTTACAGAAAAAATCGAACCGGTTTCGGGTTTTCTCTGTTGACAGACCGCGGTTTACCGGTATATCGGTAAACCGTTTCACCACTAGAACATAATGTGGTAAAAGAAGAAATTGCTTGTAGCAAGCAATTTCTTCTTTTCACACAATGTTTTCTACCACATAGGATGGTTTCATTACAAATTGCATCCAATTTTCATTGTCACCTGTAACCTCTATCAGTTTGAACCTGTCTAAAATTTAAATAAAAAAAACAGGAAAGGGTTAAAAAGTGATAAGAATAGCATTAATGATACATGATATTTATTAGTTACCATTCACCTTCAACATGGCAACATTAGCTTGCCTAATTTACATTCAGAATCTCAACCCATTCCTACAAAAAACAAATTTTAGACTGGTCCAAATATAAAGAAGTTGCAGATAGCATTTTCAAGTTAATGGGATTTTTGTGGATAATGAAGAAATTACATGATACAAGAGAGTTCTTCATTTTCCACAATGTTTCTGAGAGCTTTTTCTCAAGGGTTGTAAAAAGTAGAGATTTGTGAGAATGCAAATAGTTGCTTTGCATCTTAAGGGCCCATTCCCACACAATGATGCTTTCTGAAGTCCCCCAATCAAAAACAATTTGGAAAACATTGTGGAAAATGAAGAAATTGCTTGCACTAAGCAATTTCTTTATTTTCAATAAGGTTTTCTACCCAGAAAGTTGAAAATATCTAAAATTTTGTAAACTTGTTGTCTGGTAATGGGAGTCTAAATCATGAAGACTTTGAATTATTTGTTGACGTGCTGTGATGAAATTTTGCATCTTTACCCAAAATAAGTGCTGAACAATCATCAAAACTTTATTTTTCAGTTGATACTTGAACATTGTTAACTTTTTCCAGTTTATTGAAATTTTAGACAGGTCCAAATCTAAAGAGGTTGCAGACGATAAAGAAAATTTGGTGCATTTAAAAATGAAACCATTCTATGTGTTAGAAAATAATGTGAGGAAAGAAGAAATTGCTTGTTACAAGCAATTTCTTCTTTTACTACATTATTTCTCAAGTATAAAATCACAGCGTCGTAAAATCCTGTGTTTGGGCAGGAAAGGGTCAATTTCTTTTTGTTGTTGTTTTTGTTAAAACAACTCTTTTATGGAGAGGCTAATATGATTAATGACTTTTCCTTTTCAGCCAACTCCGCCACCAAGACAACCAATATCTGACCATTCTACTGTGCCAACTGGTGAGGGTTTTCTCTTTACTTTACAGTTTTTCAAATCTTAACTCATTCCCACACAACAAAATTTCAGACTGGTCCATATTGTAATAACATAAGCAATTACATGTGCTATTTTCCACAATGTTTCCAAAGCTTTCAAGTTAAGGGGCATTTAAAAGCGTTATTGTGTGGGAATGCGATAAGTCAAGGCATTGATTCCAGTCAAGTGTCATCTGTGTAATTGGCAATTTAGCCCATTTCCAGACAACTAAATGTTAGACTGGTCCAATTGAAATAAAAGGCAGACAACAATTTAAAGTATACATGTATATAATTTTAAATATCTGTGCCTTTCAGGGCAGGAAACAGTGTGGAAAAGGGTGTTGCTAGTAACAAGCAGTATCTTTGTTTTCCACTTTGTTTTCTCCATTGTTCTTTGTTTTCTCCATTGTTCTTGAGGTTTATGAAACAGCAGGATTGTCTGGAAAGGGTAAAGCATGAAAAGCTTTACATTCCCTGTAATTCTTAGAAAATTTAACACAAAAAGAACTGTAGTCTCCAAGGAAGAAAACTATAGGTGCATTTTGTTTGCTGTTACACTAGTTTCTTCTTAGACACAAAGGTGTTGCTGTGACTTGAGCTAGATAACTATACATGTTTTAAACTTGACTTTCTTTCAGCCTACAATGATAAAGTAGTGGCGTTCCTCAGACAGCCCAATGTTGTTGAAGTATTACGGGAGAAGTACCCTCCTTATGTGTCATCGTCACCTCTCAAAGAAAAAGTTCACAAAATTATCAGTGGAGGCACAGAGGCGTTGGATAAACTCTCCAATGATATGCAACTTACAATCATGCTGAGGTATGACTAGATCTTAACCCTTGTTATACTGAATGAGATCCATGCTTGTCCTTGCAATGTAATTGCGACAGGCATGTAGTGTTAGTTATATCTCTATATGATTTAATTTTAGGTTCGTCTATCAAAAACGGGTGTTCCGATTCGTCAAAAAAGATTATTCATAACTCCATGAACAAAATTTTGTGCACTCAGCGAGTTTGTATGTTTCCGCACAAAATAGTGCCATACAAAATGGTATCACAATTTGTAAAATTTTTGCTTTTTTCGCTCAATGTTATTAAATCATAAGAAATTAACAAAATAATTTTTGTTTTCATGGAGGTATGAACTGAAAAACCTAATCACACCTTTGTATGAATCCGCTTTGCATATTCATACAGTGTGATTAGATTTTAGCTCACCTGAGCACTAGATGCTCTTTGGGAGCTGTTGTGATTGGTCATCGTCCGTCTGTCCATCCGGTCACAATTACAAAAAAATCTTCTCCTCCTAAACTAACCATGGAATTTCAACAAAACTTTACAGAAATGATCCTTAGATCATGCTCTTTCAAAATACTTCATAAAATTGAAATCCATGAAGAACTCTGGTTGCCATGGCAACATATTGAACAACTTAAAAAATCTTCTCCTCCCAAGCGGTAAGGCCTAGAGCTTAGATATTTGGTACAAATCATCATTCACCCTCTACCAAATACTTCAAAGAATTGCCGTATTATGAAAATAAGCCCTTTTCTGGGCAATCCCTGATTTTACATAGAAATAAAGAAAGAAATCTTTAAAAATCTTCTCCTCCCAAACCATAAGGCCTAGAGCTTAGATATTTGGTACAAATCATCGTCTATTGACCTTCTACCAAAGAACTTCAAAGAATTACCGTATGCTGAAAATTAGCCCTTTCTGGGCAATCTGTGATTTTACATAGAAATAAAGAAGGAAATCTTTAAAAATCTTCTTCTCCCAAACCATTAGGCCTAGAGCTTTGATATTTGGTATACATCATCATCTATTGACTCTCTACCAAAATACTTCAAAGAATTACCGTATTCTTAAAATTAGCACTCTTCTGGGCAATTGCTGATTTTATAAAGAATGAAAGAAGGAAATCTTTAAAAATCTTCTTGTCCCAAACCATAAGGCCTAGACCTTTGATATTTGGTATACATCATCATCTATTGACCCTCTACCAAAATACTTCAAAGAATTACCGAATCTTGAAAATGAGCCCTTTTCTTTGTGATCCCTGATTTTACTTAGAATTAAGTAAGGAAATCTTTAAAAATCTCCTTGTCCTAAACCATAAGGCCTCGACCTTTGATTTTTGGTATACAACATCATTTATTGACCTTCTACCAAAATACTTCAAAGAAAGAATTACCGTATTCTGAAAATTTGCCCTTTTCTTTGTGGTCCCTGATTTTAAATAGAAATAAAGAAGGAAATCTTTTAAAATCCTCTTCTCTCTAACCATAAGTCCTAGAGCTTTGATATTTGGTACAAATCATCATCTATTGACCCTCTACCAAAATACATCAAAGAATTAGCCTATTCTGAAAATTAGCCCTTTTCTGTGCGAACCCTGATTATACATGAAATAAAAGAAGGAAAACTTCAAAAATCTTCTACTCCCAAACCATAAGGCCTAGGGCTTTGGTGTTTGGTACATGTCATCATATTGTTGACCCTCTACCAAAATACATCAAAGAATTATCATACTCTGAAAATTAGCCCTTTTCTGTGTGATCCCTGATTTTACAAAGGAATAAAGAAGGAAATCTTTGAAAATCTTCTTCTTCCAAACCATAAAGCCTAGAGCTTTGATATTTGGTACATATCATCAGCCATTGACCCTCTACCAAATTACTTAAAAAAAAATTAGCCCTTTTCTGTGCAATCCCTAATTTTAGTCAGGAATAAATAATGATATCTTTCAAAACCTTCTCCTAAACCATTAGGCCTAGAGCTTTTATACTTGGTATGTATTGATGTCTATACTTCAAAGCATTACCATATTCAGGAAATTAGTGCTATATGGTGGGATCATCAATATACCTAGGATTAAAAGAGAAATCCTTAAACATCTTCTCCAAAATAATTAGACAGAGGGCTTTGCTATTTTGTTTATATCATAAAGCCATGAACCATCATACTCAGGGGAGCGATTTAGGACCATTATTGTCTTCTTGTTTCAGTTCATACCTCCATGAAAACAAAAAATATTCTCTTCATCTCTTAAGTGTGAGTGCTTGCGATGGTGTTTGTGAGGTATGGTGTGTTGTTGGGTGTGTGTGTCCAAATCTTGTCTCGGGGTATATCTTCTACAATTACCCATTCACACACAGTGACACCTTTGGATGCCCCCAAGAAAACACAACCAGGAAAATATTGTGTAAAATGAAGAAATTGCTTGTAACAAGCAATTTCTTCATTTTACACAGTGTTTTCTACCAAGAAACTTGAAAAAATCTAAAATTGTATAAACTTTAGATTGTCGTCTGCAACTCCTTTCAATTTGGACTTATCCAAAATTCTGTTGTCTGGTAATGGGTTAATTGATGGATTTCAAAATAACTTGGCTCAGTGGTGCTTCTTGATGAGTACTTGTGTCATGTAAAGTTGTGTTGGTTACTCTCAAGTTCAAGGCCACAACTGAAGGTCGTGACAAGGACTTACATAGAGGTATCAGTGTCTGTGACATATTTCTAGTTTAGAATGGTATTTATTCAAATGATTGAAAACACTGAAAGACCCTGATTGCAGAGAAATATTTCTTTTTCATTGAAACAGTGTAGATCAGGATCAGAATGATCATGCTGACCTTAGTTTACACCTCTTGCCATCGCTGGAATGAACAGGCTTCATTAAGAAGGGGTGAATAATTTGACCTACTTCTGCTAAGGCAAATGTTTACATATGCCCATATGTGAACTTCCCATTAGGCAAACTAAGTCTTGTGTGTATATCTGAGGACTGTGTGCTTGTATTCCACTTAACCTTTTACCACTTGGCAAAAATTTAGACTTGTCCAAAATGAAAGAAGTTGCAGACAACAATTTTGAGCTGAGTAAATTTTGAGTATCTCTTTCTTTTTGGATAGAAAACAAGATTGAAATGAATTTGATTGTGAAGGTGAATTTGGTGACTAAAGGCACTACCAATATTGATGTTGGATCCTGATCAGATGATATGCTGATTGTTTCTTTAATTTTGATTAACCTTTTCCTGTACAAACCCGGAATTTTACGTGGCTGTGATTTTTTACTTGAGAAAACATTGTGATAAAAGAAGAAATTGCTTGTAACAAGCAATTTCTTCTTTTAACACAATATTTTCTACCATTTAGGATGGTTCAATTTAAAATTGCATCTAAATTTTCATTGTTGTCTGCAACCTCTTTCAATTTGGACCAGTCTAAAATTTAAAAAAAAGGAAGGGATAATCCATTACCAGATAACAAAATGTTAGACTGGCCAAATTGACAGGAGTTGTGGTGGAAAATTTGGTATTTGTAAAATTTTAGATTTTTTTCACATTTCTAGGTAGATTAACATTGTGGGAAATGAAGAAAGCAATTTCTTCATTTTACACAATTTTTCTCCCAATTGTTTTGTTGAGGGGTTCAGAAAGCATCATTATGTAGGAATGGATTAAAAGCTCATCATTTTTACATTATATGAAAAGTGGCAACATGTCCTTTATACAATAGCATCTAGTAACACAGCTTAAATCTGGATAAATTTGTTCACTTGCTCATAACTCACTAGTTTATTTATAAAAGTGTGTTTAAGAATGACATCATGTCACCCCTGTCAGATCTGCCCCACCCATGGATATGTTTGTTGACTTCCCCATAACTCTCTAATTTATTTATTTCAGTGTGTTTGAGAATGACATCATGTCCTTTATACCACATCATCTAGTCACCCAAGGTAGATCTGCCTCACCCATGGATACATCCACGGACTCACCTCATAACTCTCCAAGTAAGTACAGAAAAACTTGTAGTCGTGCAAATTCAAAGAAGTTGCAGACGACAATTTTAAGTTGATGAAAGGTTTAAAACCTTTGTCTTTTGGGAAAGAAAACAAAGCTTGTTCTTGATTGTTTAATTTTAAGGTGTGTCTAAAAGTGTCACTGTTACTGGGAATTGGTTAAAAAAAAAAGTTGGAGAAAAACCCCAGGTATCACCACAGCCTTGTTACTATGTGCATCATCAACTTCAAACAAAAACTTTGATGTTTTGTAATATTACAAGTATTGCTGAAGGCATTAATTTGAAACTTGGTACAGATAATTCTATCAAAAGAGCAACCTAAACTATCAAGTGAGGTAACTCTAAATGAATATTTGTAAAGTATTGTGCCCCTTTTTAAAACATCTTTAATTACTATCCAGAACCCAACAGTCAAGCATCAAGCACCTGGTATGTAGTAGTAGACTACAAAATAAAATTGGTTACAATAGGAAAGTAAGGACCATATGGTTTGGAAAGCATTGCAAGAATAAAAAGGAATTGCTTGTTACAAGCAATTTATTCTTTTCTCACAATGTTTTCCATTGCTATATTTTTTCTATGTGTAAAAATGCGGATAATGGGATAAAGAAGTAGTATAAACTTTGTTTTATATCCCTAACGGTGGAAGGACTTTCTGAGGTCTGGTGAATGTACCTGTTTTGTTCTTGTATGTACTATTAGTTATTCAATTATGGATTGATATAAAACTGTAAACACAATTATAGGCAGAATTTGCTGTAATTGACTATTACAGCTGTCAATTAAGGAATCTAGCGACCAATCAAATGATTTATTCAGCCTGGCCCATAGCTTTCAACTCTGACCTTGGCTACCATTTCTGTTAACCTTTTTTTGTTAGTTTGGCAAGTTGAAATATTCAAAAATAGGTCGTAACTATAGCTTATTCAAGCTGTGGTTATGATGGTTAGGTTGCTAACCAACTCTTCTACTTTTTAGCTCGGCTTGTTGTTGTCCTTGTGCGAAACTTTGACATTTTGTGGTATCTCTTGTTCCACTAAAGGCATTCACTTGAAACTTGGCACACTTATTCACTATCAAAAGAGCAACCTATACTATCAAGGGGGATAACTCTACATGCATTTTGTGCTTTTATCCACTATCCAGCATCCAATAGACAAGGGTAGGCACCTGTAGGCGGTGCTCTTGTTTGTTACATGCTGCTGGCTATGAATTTTCAAAATAACGCCTATAAAAATCAAAGTGCGAATTCCTGTGGGAGTCCGTGGGTGTGGCCAACGAAGTGAGTGGGTCAGGCCATCGATTGGTTTGAAATGGTGAATTTTAGGAACATGTTGGAAAGTTTTAACAAATTTCCACACAATCCTGCTTTTAAATGAACTCGAAGGCAAACTGTTTTTGAAAACAATGTAGAAAAAGAAGAAATTGCGTGTAACAAGCAATTTCTTCCTTTTCTACAGTAATTTCTACTCATAAAAGATGAAAAGACATATATCAACTGTAAAAAGTCTTCTGTAACTTCTTTGGCCTTGTCCGAAATTTCACAGTCTGGTAATGAGTTATGTATCCTAAGGTTATTATTAGAGAGTTAAAGATCATAATTGTTTTTTTCAGATACTCATGTAATAGATACGTCAAGATCCAATGTTAGAGTTCCGGCACCCTACAAGAGAGATTTCCACGCCAAACTTAGAAATTTCTACAAAAAATTAGAACAAAAGGGATATGGGCAGGGCCCGTCCAAATTGAAGTAAGTATTGATCTTGAAAGAGGATTTTACATATTGTGTGATGTTAGCAAAACCTTGGTATTAAGTGTCAAGGTCACACTTAGAGGTCGAGGCTAAATAATGGGATTAAAGTTGCTTCTGACTTTAGTGCTCGAACTTTTGGGTAATCTAGAATTTTTGAATATTTTAACTTGCAGTGTTTATTTTAGGCAGGGGGATTGGGAAATACACACACACACACAAACACACACTTTTTAGCTCACATGAGCACAAAGAATTTTGTTTCAAAGATCCCCCACATTTTCAAAATTGGTGGTGGATTTTTAATTTCAACAAAAGCATGAAATATCAAACATTTCTTAACCCATTACCAAATAGCAAAATTTTAGACTGGCCCAAATTGAAAGAAGTTGCAGATGACAATTGAAAGTTTATGAAATTTTGGATTTTTTCAACTTTTTGTGCAGAAATCATTGTAGAAAATGAAGAAATTGGTTTTAACAAGCAATTTCTTCATTTCCCACAATGTTTTCTAAAGCACTTTTTCTTGGGGGCGTATAAAAGCATCACTGAGTGGGAATGGGTTAACTGTGTAGATTTTGAGCAGAAATCCTAGACTGGACACTTGGGATTCAGTGTTGGTTGCTTCAGTGTGCTTGGGGTTCTGTTTTCAAGTCAAGAGATAAAAAGGTAGTTGAGTATCACTCATTAACCAATTTTATGAATTTTATGAATACAAATTTAAAATTCCAACTTCATTCCAATTTCAATTTCAAATGTAACCAGCCTCATAAGAAAATATTTTAGGAAAGGAAGAAATTGCTTGTTACAAGCAATTTCTTCCTTTCCCACAATGTTTTCTCAAGTATAAAATCACAGGGACGTAAAAACAAGGGATTTTGCTGGAAAGGGTTAATAGACGAAACCAAAATTTAAATCATTCAGTCATAAATAATCTTAATAAAAAAGAGGATATATGTTAGAGAGAGGGGAAAAATTGAATTCAACAGATTAGTGTAGTGTGCCATGAGTAAATACTATTATAAATCTATTTGTAGACTTGTTGTACGTCGTGACCATGTGTTAGAAGATGCTTTCAATAAGATAATGTCTACACCAAAGAAAGAACTACAGCGTAGTAAGCTGTACATCACCTTTGCTGGAGAAGAAGGGCTAGACTATGGTGGACCATCAAGAGAATTCTTCTTTTTATTGTCACGTGAACTGTTTAACCCGTATTATGGGCTGTTCGAGTATTCAGCTAATGATACATATACTGTACAAGTCAGCCCAATGTCGGCGTTTGTGGAAAATGCTCATGAATGGTGAGTTTAGGGCTGATAATTTCATTCTTTCATCCAAGATTCTATTTTCACCAACATTTTAGCCTATTTCCACATAACAAAATTCTAAACTAGTCCAAATTGAAAAGAGTTTCAGACAACAATTTAAGGTTTATGAAATTTTAGATTATTCAACTTTCTGGCTAGAAAACATTTTTGAAAATGAAGAAACTGCAAGCAATTTCATCATTTCCCCAATGTTTTCCTAATAGCTTTTCTTGAGGAGTGCCAGAAAGTGCCGTTGTTTGGGAATGGGTTAATATGTTGTCAATTTCTGTATCTTTACATAAAAATCTCTTTCTACTTTCTTAATATTATCTAAATGAATTCATGCATTTTAACCTATTACCACATGGCAAAATTTTAGACCAGTCCAAATTGAAAGGTGTTGCAGATGACCATTCAAAAGTTATGAAAGTTTGGATTTTTTTTCTTTTTGGGTAGAAAACATTGTGGATAATGAAGAAATTGCTTGTAACTGTCGAAAATGTTTTCCAAATCTTTTTTCTTGGGGGTGTCTAAAAGCGTCATTAAATGGGAATGGGTTTAGCTTGGCTGTTTTTGGTGAAATCCCAAGATATTGCCATGACCAGGTTGTTAGCAGCCTCTGTGTGTGTCAGAATTGTCATTGTCTGAAAACTGTGATGATTTCTAATATCTCTTGCATTACTAAAGACTTTTACCTGAAACCTGAAATATGTGTAAATTATCAAAAAAAAGAGCAATCTATACCAACAAGGGGGATAACTAAATGATTTTTTAGTAATGAATAATGCCCCATTTCAACTGTAATTTTACCTACTATGAAGCACTTGAACAGGTGAGTGTTTGCACCCACATGTGGTGCTCTAGGTTTATTAACCCTTTATAAGCTGTATAAATAACCTTATTGAATTGCTGTGCAATTAAAGGACTGAAAGCACTGATTGAACTTGTTCAAAAATCAATTATTCTTTTAGAAATCAATTTCATGAACAACTCTGGCAGGAAAAGTACAAGCAGGAGATGTAGACCAAGATCAGACTACACTTTTGTGCAGGCTGATCTTGGTCTAGACCTCCTGCTAAAACCGAAATATTCCAGGTCTAGCATGCCTTGGGTTAATGCTCATGTTCTGGAAATTGTTCTGTTCTATTGCCATCAAAAGGTTTGACAATCTCGATTGGGGTTGTGACAAGATATGTTCTTAATTACATATTTGTAATCCTTGAAAACACATTCTACAAAAAAATCAAGTTCAAATCAATTTAAGCAACAGCTTTCATGCAGTTGATAGTGAATCAAAAATTTTGTACATTTTTATAGCTATTTTACAAACACATTTATTTCCTGATTATTTCAGTTTTCAGTTTGTAAGATGTGTATGAGGATCATGTCTGATTTGTCAGTATTTATTGGATTCTTTCTTTACCAGACCAGTCTTTATTATTTGATAATTCCAGGTTCAAGTTTGCTGGTCGTGTTCTAGGATTATGTTTGATTCATCAGTATTTATTGGATGCTTTCTTTACAAGACCATTCTACAAGTATTTACTGAGAGTGTAAGTGAAGTGTCTTAAATCTTTAACACATTACCAGATAATAAAATTTAAGTCTGGTCCAAAATGAAAAAAAAAAGATGATAATTCAACTTGGTTAAAGGTTATAAACCCCTTGCATTTTAGGAGAAAAACATTGCAGATATTGAAACTATGTTTATCAAGTCTTTTGTTTAGCTCGCTTGAGCACGAAGCACAAGGCCATTGAAAATTGAGATGGTATTTATTGTAGGGTATTGTCAGTGGAGTATGTGGGCGGGGCAAGCAATTGGTCAATTATCACAGATGTAAAAATTCAGCTTATGCAATCAGAAACATTATTGTATGCAATATGTGATCAAGTACATAAATTTAATGGGCAGATTGTTGGCTGCAGACCTAAATGTTGTTGCTATAAATTGACAAAAATGTAGTTAAGACCGTTGACTCGTAAATTCAAACAAAAAAAAAACATGAATGTGATTATCTTGTTTTTACCCAGTTGAATATATTCCTCTCTTCCTCTGCCCTAGCATTGATAGATTGGGGGCATATTGTTTTACCGGTGTCTGTCTGTCAGTCTGTCTGTCTGTCTACAAAACTTAAACTGCCAACTAAACATTTTCCTATAACTTCAACCCTGATTAAGTTACAATGCCAATATTTGGTAAGTAGATAGGTCTCAACAAGGCGCAACTGGGGAAGCTCATTTCGTCAAGGTCAAAATTTTAACCCCTTTCCCTAAAACTTTACTCATAAACTTAACCTGCCAACTAAACATTTTCTATAACTTCATCCCTAATTAAGTTACAATGCTAATATTTGGTATGTAGATAGGTCTCAACAAGGGACAGCTGGGGAAGGTCATTTCATCAAGGTCAAGGTCAAAATTTTAACCCTTTTCCCTAAAACTTTACTCATAAACTTAACCTGCCAACTAAACATTTCCTATAACTTCATCCCTAATTAAGTTACAATGCTAATATTTGGTATGTAGATAGGTCTCGACAAGGGACAACTGGGGAAGGTCATTTCATCAAGGTCAAGGTCAAAATTTTAACCCTTTTCCCTAAAACAAAGAAAAAAAAACAATTGAAACCACCCGTTTCTTCACTTATGTGCAGGCTGATCTTGGTCTATACCTCCTGCCCAAACCGGAATATTCCGGATACAGTATGACAAGGGTTTAAATATGATTTTCCAAAAGATTATTGAATTTCATATTGCATGATTTGATAAATGGTGGATAAATATAAACTGATTCTTTAGTAATGATCCCTCTGAATTCTTTCAGTCCCTGGTCACTAGAAGATGTAGAATCTATTGATGCAGAGTTTCACCAGAGTTTGACATGGATCAGAGAAACAGACATCACAGAGGTTGATATGGACCTGTTTTTCTCTGTAGACGAGGAGGTATTTGGTCAGGTAGGTTGCAGAATTAGTTCGGATAGTAGTTTTGGACAGATATGTTTGTAGGTTTCATTTAACCCTTTCCAGTTTTTTTAAATTTTAGACTGGTCCAAACTGAAAGAGGTTGCTGACGACAATTAATATTGGATACAATTAAAAACGAAACTATCCTATGTGGTAGAAAAAATTATGGAAAAAAAGAGATTGCTTGTTACAAGCAATTTCTTCTTTTTCCGCAATGTTTTCTCAAGTATAAATAAACGGCAACGTAAAATCATGTGTTTGTACTGGAAAGGGTGAAGTTTTAAAGAATAAATGGTAGAGTGTTCTATTTATGAAAAAAATCATGATTTGAATAAATTGTTAACCCATTCCACACAGTGTTGCTTTTTGACGCCCCTCAAAAAAAAAAATATATTGGAGAACATAATTTAAAATTAGAAGAAAATGCTTGTAACACAATGTTTTCTACGCACTTGGTTGAAAAAATCTGAAATTTCATAAGCTTTATATTGTCGTCTGCAACTCCTTTCAATTTTGACAAGTCTAAAATACTGATGTCTGGTAACGAGTTTAACCATTACCATGTAAAAAAGCCTAAAAGAATTATTATCAGGAAAAACTTTGTGGGAAAAGGATAATTTACTTGTTACATGGAATTTTTCTGTTTCTCCAACCTTACTTGGCACTTATTTTCCGGTTTTAAAGCAATTTAAAATGTGAACCCATAGAATAGGCTTACCAAAATATGTCATATTGATATGTCTTTACCCTTGTCATGCTGAATTACAAATCTATATAGAATTGCTTTAAAATCAAAGGACTGACAGCACTTGAAGATCTTAATGAGGGTCAATATTCCTTTGAAAAATCATTATTTAAACAACTTTGGCTTAAATGGGACAAACAGGAGGTGTAAACCAAGATCAGACTGCACTTATGTGCAGGCTGATCTTTGTCTATGCCTACTGCCAAAGCAGGAATATTCCGAGTTCAGTATGACAAGGGTTTAATTTTCCAACTTGCTATAGCTATGTGTTTAAAAATTGAATAACAACAGTGAGTTTCTTAGATGGTTTCTAAAACCATGAAAAAGTATGTTTTACTTTCATTTCCAACATTTGAATTTACTGGATAAGCTTCCTTTGTAAAACAATAGCTAAGCTTCCCTGAACCGATAAACAAAAGGAAAATTTTAGGAAGAAAACAATTTGGAAATGAGCTAGGTGAAGGCTCCAGGTCAAACATTCAAATTTAGCTTGTATCTCCTACATTTGTGTATCTCCATCAATAGTAGATGTGCCATTTGAAACAAGTTTGTGGATAGCTCAAAGGTCAAGGTCACAGCTTGAGGTCAAATATTGAGGGGGCTGGACATGTCCCTGTACAACTTTCTAGTCATCAAAATTTGAAATACAGTTCAGAGATGGCAAGTCATATAATCAGTTTTTGGTCTTATGCAATCAACATATAAGGAATACAATGTTATAGTTTCGGTACCAAGCCTTGTAATTGATTTGAGTTGTTTGGGAAATATTTTATATTTCATGAGACTGACACAGATAGACCCCCTAAGCAATGTTTTGTATCACTAATACATTATAGTATTCCATTATATACGAACAAATTTTGACTCTAAAGGTAAAAAGAATCTATTGAAATTTGTCTGAAATCAACGGCTTTTTTTAAAATCATAGTAACATTATTCTCGGGTCGACATTTAACCCTTTCCTGTACAATCCCTTGTTTTCATGTCCCAGTGAATTTATACTTGAGAAAACATTGTGGAAAAAGAAGAAATTGCTTGCAACAAGCAATTTCTTCTTTTCCCACAATATTTTCTAACCTGTAGGTTCGTTACTTTTCAAATTGCACCCGCTTTTGATTGTTGTCTGCAACTTCTTTCAAATTGGACTGGTCTAAAATTTTGAAAAACTGGAAAGGGTTAACTGGACAAATGATGTCATCTTACCTTAATGTATTGGCTCATGATACTGATTTTTTGTCATCTTATTGATTCTTTCTGTCATCTGATTTTGTCCATGTGCAAATCTACTAAGGAAATTCTGTAGGTATATACTTAAATCTTTGTACAAATTTATTGTCCCTCATCTATAGCAAATATATGTTTAACCTATTCCCACACAATGAGACATTTTAACACACACAGCCCTCTCCAACTAAAAAAGATGGAAAATACAGAGATTTTTTTTAAATTTCAACAACAGCAAAATAGGAGTCAACATCTTCTTTGAATATAGACAAGTCTAAAATTTTAGAATCTTGTAATGGGTTAATTGGTCCTTTTCTAGATAACCGAGAGGGAGCTTAAACCTAATGGAAAAAATATCCCAGTGAATGAAAAGAACAAAAAAGAATATATAGAACGAATGGTAAAATGGAGATTAGAACGGGGCGTTACAGAGCAGAGCGAGTCTTTATTGAAAGGATTCCATGAAGTGTTGGACTACAGGCTGGTTTCGATATTTGATGCCAGGGAGTTGGAACTTGTGATAGCGGGTACAGTAGAAATCGATATTCAAGATTGGAGACGGAATACAGAATATAGATCAGGTATATTTTCTTACAACCCATTTCTAGAACAAATCTTTGATTGGTCCAAATGGAAAAGTTATGCAGACATTTCAAAGGCCAGTGCATCGATAAGATCGGGGGACATATTACTTTACCATATCTATCTGTCTGCAAACAGTAAACTTATTGCAAAAACCTAACATTTTGCTGTTATTCAAACAGCATTGAAAAATACATGGCTCATATTTAGGAAATAGTTTCATTACATTGAAAGGCATCAGTTGTTTGTAAGTCAAGGTCATCAATTACAGACAAGGTCTCTATCAAGATCAAATTTAAAAAAAAAAAGGCTTTTACAGATGCATGGTGTTTCACCAAACATGATTTTTGTTTTCATGGCAGTATGAAATTAACTTTTGGGCCAATCAAAATACAGAAATTTTGATCTTTGACCTTGACCTCTGAGCAAACAATATAGGGAATCTCCTTGGATTGATGGCTTCATAATGGTATTAGATCAGAATGCTTCCGAGTAGGAGCATAGAAACAGCTTTTAACCAATTACCAGACAGTAAAATTGTAGACTGGTCCAAATTAAAAGAAGATGCAGATGACAATGTCAAAATAATTGAATTTCAAATTTCTCTGTTTTCAGATAAAAGAGGACATACAACTTGTAAAAATTGCTTGTAACAAGCTATTAGTTCAATCTCTTTGTTCCATATTATTTTTCTGAACTTTTTTTCTGAAGGTTGGCATTACAACACAGGATTGAGTGGAAATGAGTTTAACACTAGAGGTGATTGAAAGCCTGTTTTTCTCCACCTGCTTAATCAACCCTTGTCATGCTGAACCTGGAATATGCCGGTCTTGGCAGGAGGTATAGACAAAGATCAGCCTGCACTTAAATGCAGTCTTATCTTAGTCTACACCTCCTGTCTATCTACTGTAAATTGGGTTGTATTAGTGAGGGTTTTATTTTTGCTAGCATTCGCAAATTCAAGAATCTTGCTTATCCCTTTCCTGTTTTTGGAAATTTTAGACAAGTCCAAATTGAAAGAGATTGCAGACGACAATGAAAACTGGATGCAATTTGAAATGAAACCATCCTATGTAGTAGAAAATATTGTGGAAAAAGGAGAAATTGCTTGTTACAAGCAATTTCTTCTTTTTCCACAATGTTTTCTAAAGTATAAAATCACAGGAACGTAAAATCCCGTATTTGAACTGGAAAGGGTTAAATTGGACTGTTTTGTACAGAATAATATGGAGATGTCCGAAGGAAGCCGTGGACCAATGAAGATCAAATGATTTACCTATCATCCCACTTTATTTCATTCAAGTGGGGATTATCACCTTCTCGGCATAAAAACGAAAAAAAAGAAGTTTTGAGAACAGGATGAATCTTTAGCCGAAGACAAAATTTCATAACTTGCCAAGTTACTCCAATTAGTCTATTGAACATGTATACGAACATAATAATGGAAAGCAGATGAGGTGATAAAATTCTATGCGACTACAATTAGACCTCAAAGAGATAAAAAGTTGTAAGTGACTCTTTACTGCATAGACTCTTAGAACCTTTCATCAAATTGAAAGCGGGCAATGCGAAATAAATCAATTAAAATCAAACAATTGTACCTGTTTTGATACGGGATGTAATTATTTCATCTTTTGACAGATTGGTAAACCTAGTATCGTATGCGTTGGTGCTTTAAGGGCATAAGCGCATATACAGCCTGAAATCTTTTTTTGATAACGGCTTTTAGCTCTTTAAAAAAAAGTATTTCCAGGGTTATTGAAGGAAATTACCGAAGTACCATACGGCCACTTGCAAATTCATTAAATCGCTAATAAGGCTTTTGGTCCTGCTCACACGAAAATAAGATGATTTAAAAATTACCCTATTTACGGGATTTCAAACTAGAATGGTCTATAGAATTGATTTACAAAAGAAGTATTGATGAGCGAACAACATCCAATGTTATTTATATTTGTAGGTTACCATGACCTAAATCAAGTCATCCAATGGTTCTGGGAGGCAATAGAAAAGTTTGACAATGAACGACGATTACGGCTTTTACAGTTTGTCACAGGAACATCAAGTATACCCTACGAAGGATTTTCAGCTCTTAGGGGCAGTAATGGTCCAAGGAAATTCTGTATTGAGAAGTGGGGAAAGATTACGAGTTTACCAAGAGCCCATACTTGCTTTAACAGATTGGACTTGCCAGCTTACACAACTTTTGATATGTTGTTTGAAAAACTTGTTACTGCAGTCGAGGAAACAAGTACATTTGGAATTGAATAAATTGTAGAAGTTGAAAAAAACAACTTTTTTTGTAAATTTTATCAACCTACCACCTGGTTATAGAATTGCAGCCTGATCCAATTGAAGAAGAGTGAAGATTCAATCAAATAGTCAGTATGAATTAAAAAGTAAGATTATAATGAAGTAGAAATATTTTCTATCTTTTCTAGCTTTTGCTCATGATGACAAATTTTAAGATAAGATAGTTATTATGAATGCGATTGATGGCTTTTCCTTTAATAAACACATTAACACACAACAAAACCCTAGATTGGTCCAAATTCAAAGAATTTATAGACCACAATTTTAATTTGAAGAAATTTTGAAAATCTTTTGTCTTTCTGGGTATATGACATTGGGAGGAAGAAGACATTGCTTGTTACAAGCACATTCTTCATTTTCCACAGTTTTCCCAAGCTTTTTCCTTGAGAGGCTAAAAAGAGAGGGTTGTGTGGGAATAGGTTAAAAAGGAAAGAAAACATGGATTGCTAATTGCCAGCATTCTTATTTTCCTGTTTTGTCATGAAAGTATGTTTGTGTGTTACTTTGTTCAAATTGGGCTTCTGAAGGCTATATACATGGTATGTGCCATGGTTTAGAGTTGGATATATGAGTTTATCTACTTGAGTTGCAAAAAGTTGGAGATTTGTCTTGACTCGTACATGTAACTGTCAAGCTGAAAGGACCCTCTTAAAATTTCAAAAAGTATCAATCCTGGTCAGACTGCACAGATTGGGTATAAAAATAAAAGATCACAACTTTTGCTCTAATTAGACTTTCTGAATCTGGAGTAGTAATTTCAATTTACGATGAGTTTATTCTTGAAATGACAATGTACTTAACCCATTACCACATGAAAAACTTTAAAACTGTTCCAATTTGGAAGAAGTTGCAAAGGACACTTTAAACTTAATGAAATTTTGATTTTTCAACTTTCTGGGTATAAAACATTGTGGAAAATAAAGAAATAGCAATTTCTTCACTCTACATAATAATTACTCAATTGTTTTCCTGAAGGGTATCAAAAAGCATCACTGTGTGGAAATGGGTTAACCCTTTCCTGTTTTTGGAAATTTTAGACTAGTCCAAATTGAAAGAAGTTGCAGATGACAATGAAAACTTGATGCCATTTGAAATGAAACCATCCTGTGTGGTAAGAAATATTGTGGAAAAAGATGTTTTCTCAAGTGTAAAAACACAGAAACGTAAAATCCTGTATGTGAACGGGAAAAGGTTAAACTAATTGACCTCTGCTAGTTCCTATCTTTTTGAAATATTTGCGATATGGAACCCAAGGAACTTCATTTCCAATTGCTGCGTTACATATAATTCAATACTTGATTAGTTGCTTAATTATTTGAGTACCAATTGTTTTTGTATATTTGTTTTTGATGATGTATACAGTTTCAAATGTTTATATATTAGTTCTATGGTGTATACATTTTAGAATGGCTTATTTATTACGTATGTTATTGAACCAGTTTTAACCGAAGGTTTTGACAATACCAGTTTGTGAATTTTAAACGGTTTGTGTTCAGTCGGTCAATAGGATGGGATGATCTGAGTCTGAATTAACCCTTTCCTTTTTTTACCAAATTTTAGACCTGTCCGAATTCGAAGGTTTATCAAACAAAAATTTAAAGTGGATTTGATTTGAAAAATAACCATTCAGTAGGGTAGAAAATATTGAATAAAAAGAAGAAATTGCTTGTCACAAGCAATTTCTTCTTTTTCTACAATGGTTTCTTAAATAATAAAATCACAAGGATGTAAAAAACAGGGATTGAACAGGAAAGGGAATATATGTTGCGTTTTACATTTTGTATTTTGCTTAATGTTTGCAAGACAACATTTTACACTGATTGTTTCCTCTTTTACAAATTAAATTTATCCCATTACCAACAGCAAAATTCTACACTGGTCTGAATTGAAAGGACTTGCAGACGGCAATTTTTACTTGACGGAACTTGAAAAATCTTTATCTTTTGGGGTAGAAAACATAATGGATAAAGCAATTTCTTCATTTGCACTATATTTTCGAAAACTTTTTTTGTGGGGGAGTCAAAAAGTGTCATCGTATTGGAATGGGTTAAATGTTATATGCAGGCTGATCTTTGTCTTTAACTCTTACCAAAACAGGACTTGTAGGTTCAGCATGACGAGAATTACCAAAAGTTACTCCTCAATTGTGTACAATAGTGTTATCACCCTTGTGATATCAAAAATATTGAACAGATTTATCTCGCTTTCATGTGGTAGGTCATATATACAGTTCAGCCAGCCAAGACTGACAGTGAGGAAAGCTTGTGTTTAGATGTATTAATCCTTTCCCATTTTGTAAAATTTTAGACTGGTCCAAATTGAAAGAGGTTACAGATGACAATGAAAATTGGATGCAATTTGAAATGAAACCATCCTGTGTGGTAGAAAATATTGTGGGAAAAGAAGAAAAAGCAATTTCTTATTTTTAAATGTTTTCTCAAGTATAAAATCACAGACGTAAAATCCCGGGTTTGTACAGGATAAGGGTTAACCAATACAATTCCTGTAAAAACATCAAACTGAGAAAATAGTGTGTGCAAATGACTTTTAGTCTTAAGTGGCTCTTTTCTTCCTTACTCCTACTTCTCACTCTAATTATACATTCATCATGAACAGAGTAACCTGTACTATCAATGAAGGAAACCAATAGCAATTTATATATAAAAAAAGAATTTTCCCCTTCATTTCACTATCAAAGCACCCTAGACATCCCTAGGCAGTGCTCTTATTTCTTTTACCATCTAATTTTATTAAAGAAAGTAATAGTTTATTGTACTGTTTATTGAACTTTTTACTACAAATTAGTGTTGTGCATTGTGAATGTCCATTTTAAGAGTATGATGCAACTTTTATCATTCTGTTTTCTAATACCTTTTATCTATCAATCTGCAAATAGAAAAGTCACTGAAATAATTTAATAAACTGATGGTGTACTGCTTTCAATTTAAAATATCTTTTTAACCCATTACCACAAAAGAAAATTTTAGACTGGTCAAAACTGAAAGAAGTTGCGGATGACAATTTAAAGTTCATGAATTTTTTTATTTTTCAACTTTCTGGGTAGAAAACATTTTGTAAAATGAAGAAATTGCTTCTTGCAAGTAATTACTTCATTTTACACAATGTTTTCCTATTGTTTTTTTAGGGGCATTAAAAAGTGGCATTTAGTGGGAATGGGTTTAATGGGTAATGCAATGTTTACCTTCAACATAAATGGATAAAGGTTTTGTTGGTTGACAATTTGATATTTGAACTACAGCATAGTAAAGTAGCAATAGTTGACGGATCACGGTTGTCAATTAAGAATTGATAGTCCAATCAAATCATGTTTAGACTTGAGGTGAGTGTGATCCACAATGTTTTCTATCCCAAAAGACAAAGATTTTAGATATTTTATCAACCTAAAATTGTCATTTACAACTTCCTTGAATTTGGACTGGTCTAAAATTTCATTGTATGGGAATGGGTTAATTAATGATTTGGTTGGTCTGTTTAGTTTTTACTGACAGCAGAGGTCCATCAATTACAGATTTGCATTGGTTTTATTTTCTATTGTCTGGAGCTATTTGGAGTGTCGTTATTTTCTGTTATCTGAAGTTATTTCACAATTAACTTTCACAATTAAACATTATTTCCTGTTATCTGAAGTTATTTCACAATTAAATATTCCGCAGTCTTGTGTTTACAATAGTATGCAGTATTTCCTTTTTTGTGACATTTCTCTTGAAGAAACATTGAAATCTCTATAGTAAACATGCAAGACTGAGTAGATGAATAAGTCCATATTATATACCAAGTATATAGTTTATGTTAGTTTATAGTATGTTTTTGCATTATCTCAGTTTCGCATTGAATATAGATATTATAACAACTGTATCTCCCCTAATAAGAGTTCCCTCTAAACAGTAGCTATATGATATATTATGAACCTCCCAGTCAGTTGATTGAAATTGCCCTTATTTGAAGACTACATGAAAGCTTAACACTAATTTGATAATAATTTCCTTTAAACAATCATTAAAGTGATTTTTTAACCCATTCCAACACAATCCCTCCTTTTTATGCCCCCTCAAGATAAAAACTTTAAAATCATTGTGGAAATGAAGAAATTGCTTGTATCAAGCAATTTCTTCATTGTCCACAATGTTTTTTAACCAAAGAGACAGAACAATTAAAAATTCCATCAAATTGAAATGGTTGTCTGCACCTTCTTTCAATTTGGACCAGTCTAAAATTTTGTTGTATGGGAATCGATTAGAGAAAATTGGCCTAAATTTAATAAAAATATACATTTGACAGAATTATCACCAAGAAAATGGGGTGTAAATTAATAAGAACTCCGGTACATGTTTAGCAGGAGTGTTTATTGGGAGAAATATGGTGTGCCTTCAATACCTTGTTAGCATAGTCTATTATTATACTTTTGTGTGTAAATTTTATTAATTTATACATGTGAATACATGTAGTAATATCGTTGTCAAGTTTTTCCAACACAATTTTATTGTGGTTAAAAAAAGAAAAGAGAAAAATATTTCAAAGATTTCTTGAGTTTGTTTTTTTCTTATAGCCTAAGGTAGACTTGATTTGTAACACTTCACACACCAAAACATAAATTTAAGTGAGAGGGTGTTAAGAAATTTTGAATAAAAAGTTTACAGACACGTAAAGGACACAACACGGTAACAAGAGCCTATTGACTTTTAACCAGTGGAGCTAGAATAGGCTGTAAACCTTTTTCCAATAAATTAGCTTAATTGTGAAAACATCAATGTCAAACAAATTGGAATCGACTTCTGTGATGTAGTATTGATTTGAACCATTGATTGGATCTTTGATCTACCTGTGGTGTTATGAAATATCAAATTTTTCCTACCAAGCTGCAATCCTATATAAGGTGTTGAATCAATACCATATAAAGGGTAATTGGACCAAATTGGATGAAACTTCACGTAACTTTCTTATGATATTGCACCAAGGAACTTTACCCTTTTTTTAACAGATTCAAGGTCAAAGGCCAAGGTCAATGTTAACCTTGTCAACAGCATAGCTCCTACAAATATGGATGGATTTCAAAATATCTTGGCACAGTTGTTCTCTATCATGAATAGATGTACCATTTGAAAAACAAGAGCCATGTCGGACATGGCCATCCCCGGCCGTAAAAGCTTGATAGTAAACTGAAGCCAGTTAGATTTAGGCTTCTTGTGCACTGCATTTCTTCTCAATGAGATCGATAATAGCTATTATACTATCAGAGATATGCTCAGGACAAAATCTAAGTCTTTAAAATAACAAAGGGCAATAACTCCAAAATTATGCAAGCAAGAGTTGTGGTTCTTGTGCACTGCACTTCTCCTCGATGAGATCTATCAAGCTATGAAGTTTCAAGTTGATAGCAATTATACTTTCAGAGATATGCTCCGGACAAGTTTAGTGACGGAATGACAGACGGAGACCATTAGTGTATCCCCTTTGCCAAAACAGTGGGGGGATTAAAAGAGAAATTAGATAGCTCCAAGGTCAAGGTCACAGCTCAAGGTCAAACATTGAAATTAAGCATTTATAGAGTAAAGCTCCTTCAACTTTGGATGGATTTTAGGTCACCTGACAGAAGGTCATGGTGACCTATTGCGATCGTGTTTTGTCCGTCCTTGTGCGTTAATTTTTTACATTTTTACTTCTTCTTAAGAACCCTTGGATGGATTTCAACCTAGCTTGGAATAAAGCATCCTTATGGGAAGGCGCTTCAGATTTGTACATGTCATGGAGTTATCTCCCCTTGAGGCTTCATAAGGAACCAAAGAGAGTACATCTTTAAAAATCTTCTTGTCATGAACTGGCTGTCAGATTAGATTCACATTTGGTATTTAGAGTCTTTAGGGCAAGGACTATCAAGTTTGTACAAAAAATCAAAGCGCTGAAAGCCTGAGATATGTATACAGGAGATATGTAATATGGGCAGAAAAAGTTTGATGGTCAGATTATCGGAGGTGCCACTTTCTACCCAAATCTACTGTCGATTATGCGAAGATCTGCCAATTTGTGCGCTATAGGACAAAACTGCCCGCAATATTTTTCATCCCTTTGAGGTATTGTAACGATATATTTACATGAATATATTGTTACATATTTTTCACCCAATCAAAATGCTTTGAAGGAATCTGATAAAGGCCACCCAAGGATCCTTCCTGTGAATTTTGGTTGAATTATGTTCAGTACTTTCTGAGTTGAAGATTTTTAAAGCAAAAGTTGACGGACGGACGACGGACACCACATCATGACAAAAGCTTGTTGGCTTTCAGCCAGTGGAGCTAGCGAGAGAGAGCTAGAGAGTGAGAGAGATAGGGGAATGGAGCGTGTAGCCAGGTTCAAATAGGAGGCTCTTGCGTGCGATGTGAGGATTCTACCACACGAACCAATTTCGTTATGTAAATATGCACTTTATAATCTCCAGATAAAGAGAGCAAGAGAGGGCGGGCGGTCGTTTACTAGGTTAACATTATCATGTACACCTCTCAAAAGCGGTATGTAGACGTTGCATCCTTTCGGTAGAATTCGGAGGTAAAAATATATAGACACAAAGTCCGAGCACGACCAAACTGTTTTCAGACAGTGCGAATATGATCCTATGAATGACCAATTAATTTGTTAAACAAAACATTCCAATCATGCGTAAACCGAACATTTCGCTTATCAACTTCATACAGCAATTTCGTCTATCTGGACCGTTTTAACATTGTTACTCTAGAATAAGTAATATTATTTTGATATGAAACAAACACCTTATTTTTTCTTAACAATATGATATATATGTTTAATGATTTTCAATATATTATATATCTCCTTTCTTT
The DNA here is from genome assembly GCA_946902895.1 of Fragum fragum. Lineage (NCBI taxonomy): Eukaryota > Metazoa > Mollusca > Bivalvia > Cardiida > Cardiidae > Fragum > Fragum fragum. The sequence goes on from OX336377.1 coordinate 5,113,630, forward strand.
ATTTTCATTCACTCGTCAAGTTTTGATAATGTTGCCAAATTCAGAACACTCACACGAAAGTACTGTACATCAAGCCGACAGCTTTCAATGAGTCATATCTCGCCTTCGTCCTTCTCGCCTCAATCGGGCGTTTTAATTTATGGTCAGATCCAATTTACTTTTCACGTGACAGAAGATCACATTGATTGCGGTAGATGTTTTTACATTGTGTTTTCACATTAAACTCTGCATGGGTTTGAATTTTTAGCATTGTAACTTTAGCCTCGGATTGCTTATGCAATCTCAGGCTAAAAAACTGTCGAGAAATGGCCGTGCTAGGGGGGGCATCAGTGAAATTCTTTTTCTACTAAGCCAAAAGACCTACAGCTCTGAAATTCAGTATGTGGCATCATCTAGTGGACCTCTATCAATATTGTATAAATTATAACCCCAAGGTCAAAATTAGCCAAGTCCCTGAGGTCACAAGTTTAACATAGGCTTACATAGTGAAAATTTCAAAAATCTTCTCCAAAACTAGAGGGCCTAGAGCTTTACATTTGGTATGTAGCATCATCTGGTGAATTTCTATCAAGATTGTATAAATGATGGCCCAAGAGACAGAATTAGCCCATTCCCGGACGTCATAAGTTTAAAATAGGCTAATATAGTGAAAATTGTAAAAATCTTCTCCCAAACAGGAGGGCCTAGAACTTTGATATTCGGTAAACAGCATCGTCTTGTGGACCTCTATCAAGATTGTACAAATTATTGCTTCAGGATTAAAATTAGCCCATTTCCGGATGTCACAAATTTAACATAGGCTTATATAGTGAAAATCTTCTTCTCCCAAACAGAAGGGCCTAGAACTTTGATATTTGGTATACAGAATTGTCTCGTGGACCTCTATCAAGATTGTAAAAATTACTGCCTCAGGATTAAAATCAGCCCATTCCTGGACGTCACAAATTTAACATAGGCTTATATAGAGAAAACTTTAAAACTCTTCTTCTCTCAAACAGGTAGGCCTATAGCTTTGATATTTGATATGTAGCATCATCTGGCAGATCTCTCTCAATGTGGTATCAATTATTGCCCTAGGGTCATTATTATCCCATTTCAGGACGTCACGAATTCTACATATGACTTATTTAATGAAAATTTAAAACTCTTCTTCTCCCAAACTAAAAGGCATAGAGCTTTGATATTTAGTATGTAGCATAATCTGGTGGACTTTTTTTGTGCTCTTTGGACTCGGGGCCTCTTTTAAAATAATTATGCTCCCTGAAAATTTTTTCGGGGGAGCATATAGTTGCGCGCATCCGTCCGGCTGTCTGTCTTTCCATCCAAAATCATATCTCGGGAACCACTGGGCCTAATTGGATATAATCTTCCTAGGAAATTTCCAAGAGACCTTTTTTTAATTTTTTCAATTCAAGGCTGCGTCATGGAAAAATGATCCTTAAGGTAAAAATTAGTTTTTTGCCATTTTCTCCTAGCCTAATGGTCAGAATTTTATGAAATTTCATATTTGAGTAGCAAATCAGATCCTCTTGACCTTAAACTATCGAGACCTTTTTTTTAATTTTTTCAATACAAGGCTGTATCATGGAAAAAGGAGCCTTAATGTAAAAATTAGTTTTTTGCCATTTTCTCCTAGTCTAATAGTCAGAATTTTATGAAATTTCATATTTGAGTAGCAAATCAGATCCTCTTGACCTTAAAGTATCGAGACCTTTTTTTAATTTTTTCAATACAAGGCTGCATCATGGAAAAGGAGCCTTAACGTAAAAAATAGTTTTTGCCATTTTCTCCTAGTCTAATAGTCAGAATTTTATGAAATTTCATATTTGAGTAGCAAATCAGATCCTCTTGACCTTAAACTATCGAAAATTAATGTTTAAAAAAATGTGTCATGGGAAATGGGGCCTTAATGTAATAAGCCTGACATAGGCTCTTTTTGTCCTGCAAAAACTTATATTGGCATTAACTTTTGACTGGTTACAGATATAGTCTTCATATTTCACATGTGCTTTGGTGACAAACCCTTTTTGTTGGTACTAAGCTCAAGGCCATCATTCAAGGTCAAGGTCATTTGTAAATATCAAAATTTAGAAAATCTTAACTTAAACATTGTCTATAAGTTCACATTGTTAAGTGACACACTCTTCATATTTCACGTGCATTGCTCAAGGTCAAGTGTCAAGGAACGAATTTCGAAAATCTTAACTTTAACTTTGTCTATAAGTTTACAATGGTAAGTGATACAGCCTTCATATTTCACATCTGCATTGCTTATGACAAAAGCTTTCTGTTGGTATCAAGTCCAAGGTCATCTGTTGAGGTCAAGATCGTTTCTCAAGATCAAATTTTCAAAACATTTAACTTTTACATTGTCCATAAGTTTACAATGGTAAGTGATATAGCCTTCAAATTTCACATGTGCATTGCTTATGACATGACCTTTCTGTTGGTATTAGGTTCAAGGTCATCTGTCAAGGTCAAGGTCATTTCTCGAGGTCAAAATTTCGAAAAATTTTAACACTCACAAGTATACAATGGTAAGTTATATAGCTTTCATATTTTACATGTGCATTGCTTATGTCATTGACTTTCTGTTGGTACTAACATAAATGTTGTTTATTAAGTGCTCTAGGTAATGTTTATCTCAAGTTTTGACCCAATGAACCTTACCATGCTAAAAGGGGGCTTAATGCCATGTAGCTTTACATTTTGTATATTTCCTACTCTAAAATAAATCAGTGTATCGTTTCTGTAAAACTTCTCAAGTTAGAGTTTTCATTTTTTGTATGGAGACATTTTTCATTGATAACTTTGATGGTCAAGGCAAAATATTTAACCCTTTACATATAATATTGCATTGTACTAGAATCAGGCCTGTGAGGCCAAACAGATTCCTTCAATGTTTATCAAACATCCAAATTTCTTGTGAACTGAACTCTCAAACAATAGTTGCATTCAATAAGAAGTTTTTTTCCAATAAAATGGCATACAGTTTTGTGACAAAAGCCTTATTCTGGGAGCATAATCGGTCTCAGACGGCTCTTTTTTTACACAATTATTCTCTAGCATGAGTTTGTTCAATTTGAAACAAATCTTCAGATAGCTTCAAGGTCACATCCCCAGGTTGAAAGTTAAAATTAAGCATGGCCAGAACATATCTCCTTCAATTTTAGGATTTCAAATAACTTGGCACAATTGTTCTGTCATGAGAAAATGTACCATTTGGAGGGAGATCGGATAGCTCCAAGATCACTGGTCAAGGTCAAATGTTGAAAATAGCCATGTCTTGAGCAAAGCTTCTAAAATTATGGATTGAATTCAAAATATCTTTACACAAATGTTTTCCATCATCAGTAGATGTGCAGTTTGTAACAAATCTTCAGATAACTCCCAAAGACACAGCTCAAGGCTGAACGTTAAAATTTAGCACTTGCAGAACACAGATCCTGCAATTATAAATTGATTTCGAGATAATTATACACAGTTGTTACAAATTCTTTCATTCATTCATATAGTTCCGAGATCAAGGTAACGACTCAATGTCGAACATTAAAATGAAGCATGTAGAGTATAGCTCCTTCAATTATAAATGGGTTTCAATATAACTTGTCACAATTGTTCTTAGTCTGAGTAGATGTGTCATTTGAAAAAAAAATAGATAGACGAAAGGTCAAGGTCACAGCATGTCTGGAGAAGAGCCTCTAAAAATATTGATTGATTTTGAAATAACTTTGCACAGTTGTTCACTATTGTGAGTAGATGTGTTATTTGAAACAAATTTTCAGATAGCTCCAAGGTTAAGGCACAGCTCATGGATGTATGTTAAAATTAAGCATATCTGGAATATAGCCAGCATATACCCACATCTGCATCTGTCAATCCACCCAAACCCTTTTTCCTGTTTATTTGTACTTTTTGTGACGGGGCTTACCTCGGGGAATATAATCCGTTTCTGACTGCTCTTGTTTGTTTCAGTACCTTCTATTAAGTGAACAAAAAAAGCTAGGAGTGATTATGTAGAGGATAATTGTTTAACCCTTTCCTGTTTTTGGAAATTTTGGACCAGTCCAAATTGAAATAGGATGCAGATGACAATGACAGCTGGATGCCATTTGGAACAAAACCATCCTATGTGGTAGAAAATATTGTGGAAAAAGGAGAAATTGCTTGTTACAAGCAATTTCTTCTTTTTCCACAATGTTTACTTGAGTATAAAATCACAGGAACGTAAAATCCCGTATTTGAACGGGAAAGGGTTAAGTGCAAGATTTATTAATCTTTCAATGAGTAATCTACAAAACAGGGATCATTTTGGGGTGAGATATTGAGAGATTCTCTCATTTTTCTGTCAGAAATCTCATTGAAACTGGCTTAATGAGAGAAAAATCTCAATGCAAAATGTATAAGTGAAGGATTTGGTAAAATTTCTCACCAAAATTTCTTAATTTCACTTTGGATTTGGCTAAATGAGATATTTTTTCGCACATGATATTCTAGGCCGGAATTATCCCTGACGAAAGCTGCATTTTCATGAGTGGTGTAGCCAAAAGTGAAAAATATAGCTTTTGTTGTTAAGAAAATGAAAGCTATATCAATCTCATATGAAAAAAATTATTCTATTTCTATAATACATGAAGGAGTAATTTGTAACAATTATCAACCCAATCTCTTAAAGCAAGTCATTACACACATAAATTACGTTACAAGATGATGACAGCATAAGTGTCTCAGATTCCCATTAGAAGATGTTAAGTAGCTTCAACAGAAAGAAAGCTAGGCTAAATCTTAAGTACAGTGAGTTCATCATTTTAAGCCATTCCAACTCTGTTTAGACAGATTCAAATTGAAAGAAGTTGCATATGATGAATTCTAGTTGGTGGAATTTAATTTTCTTTCATCTGTTGGGATAGAAAACATGGTATAACGAAGAAATTGCTCATGAAAATATATCTTACAAACAACTTTGGCTTTAATTAGACCAGCAAGTGGTATAGACTAAGATCAGACTGCACATATGGGCAGGCTGATCTTTCTTTAGACCTGCCAAAGCAGGAATATTCCAAGTTCAGCATGACAAAGTTTAAAAGTGAATCTATCAAGTGATAAACCATCACATCTTGATATTCCCTAGGAAAGTATGAAAGAAAACACAGTATTTCTTTAGTACTATTTCTTCATTATCCACAATGTTTTCTACCCTAAAAGACCAACATTTTGCAGATTTTGTCAACTTAAAATTGTAGTCTGCAACTTCTTTGAATTTGGACTGGTCCAAAATTTTATCGTGTGGGAATCGGTTAAACTTTAAGATGTCAAGTATAGTTTCAAACCAATAAGCTAAGTAGAAACAGGTAATAGCCCTTCACCTAGGAATCTAAACAAAGACTGGGTGACTGGGAAAGGTAACCAATTCTCCAAAAAGTTGAATTAATCCATTCTGACACAACAGAATTTTAGACAGGTCCAAATTAAAAAAGTTGAAGACAACAATTCTAAGTTGTTCAAATTTGATAATCTTTGTCATTTCGGGAAGAAAATATTGAGGATAATGAAGAAATTGCTTGTAATAATCAATTTTTTCATTTTCCCCAATTTTTAGGTCACCTGACTGAATGGTCATGGTGACCTATTGCAATCATCGTTTGTCCGTCGTCCGTTAACTTTTAAACATTTCATCTTCTTTCAAGAACTACTTGGCGGATTTCAACCAAACTTGGTAGAAAGCATCATTTGGGGATGCCAATTCAAGTTTGTGAAAATAGGGGTTCTGGGGGTCATAGGGGCCCCAATCGGGGGCAAAAAGGGGTAATTTTTGGTTCTTCTTTAAAAATCTTCTTCTAATAAACCGTTAATGCCAGAGCTTAAATATTTTGTGTGCAGGTATATTATAAATTGTGAAATTCATGCCCCTGGGGTCATGTATGGGGCCACACCCAGAGGTCAAAGTTCATCATGTTAAAAAATTCACATTTTCATCTTCTTCTGATGAAGAACTAAGCCAATTTCAAACTAACTTGGTGAAAAGCATCATTGGGTACTGATTATACAGATTTGTGAAAATTAAAAGGCTGGAGGTCAGGGGGGCCTAAAATGGGGACCAAAATTGAAGTAACTTCTAAACATTTTCATCTTCTTCTCCAGAACTACTGAGGGGATTTCAACCAAACTTGGTTGGAAGCATCATTGGAGGATGCCAATTCCAGTTTGTCAGGCCTCCTAGCAGGCCAAAACAAAAATAAAGGTTTTTATAATGGCTCCAATGTATGAAAATAAAGGCCTTTTAGTGTAAAATATGAAAAAATAAAGAGTGAATAAAGGCTATTTTCGTCGAAGTTCTCATTTCTTTATGAAACCCACAGTCATACCAAAGTTATTTTTTGATGTTATATACTGTTTGAATTATGCAATATAATACATACCTTATTTAATGTGTATACCTATTTTCTATGCATATTTATATCATACATAGCTCCTGTTTTACAGTGTAGGAAAAAGCAGAACAAAATCCATTACTAGCTTTAAGCTAGCACGGCAACCAGTCAGAGCAAATATAAAGGTTTTGAGTGAGAATTACAGGCTATTTTGGCGTTTTAAAGGTTTTCTGGGGAAATGTAAAGGTTTGCTCTGAAATTAAAGGTTTTTAAAGGTTTTAAAGGTTTCACTAGGAGGCCTGGTTTGTGAAAAGAGGTTGGGGGGGGGGGGCTTGGGGTAAAAGGGGCCCCAGTCGGGGGCAGAAAGGGGTAAATTTTTGTACTTCTTAAAATATCTTTTTCTAATAAACCCTAAATCACTTGTCTTGATGCTCCTTTACTCAGGTGACCGTTAAGGCCCACTGGGCCTCTTGTTTCTAAAGCTATTTTATTGAGAGGCGTAAAAAGGAGGAATTGAGTGGGAATGGATTAAGATTTGAAAAAAAATGCTTGATCCTTAGATTTTCATCTTTCCCACAATTTTCACTGATTTGTTCTATCACCGATTCATAAAAACAATCAAGTACTAAATGTTTGGTTATCATTTCACTGAGGTAGAAAGCGTCCGTAAGTCAAAGTTGAATATCTTCACAGAATGATCGGAACTACAGCTAGCTAGTTGTATCCAATTCTTTTCTTCATCACCATGGTAACCAGCTCGTCCAAACACTGGGCGAAATTTCAGCTGCTTTACTGTAGCATGATGTGCAGTACTTATTCAAATGTAAAGGAAAATTACTTTGTTACACGAAATTTGAAATAACTTACATTGTATCTCTCATACAACAAACCAGAAAGTGATAGTATTGACAACAGTAATCCATCAACAGATGCCAAAATTGTTTAGACAGGTCAAAATTGAAAGAAGTTGCAGACAACAATTTTTGTTTGATGGAATTCAAAATATCTTCCTTTCTTTAACCCTTTCCTGATTTTGAAGACTTTAGACTGGTCCAATTTGAAAGAAGTTGCAGATGACAAGTAAAAGTGAGTGTAGTTTGAAAAGTAACCAACATACAGTGTTGAAAATATTGTGAGAAAAGAAGAAATTGCTTCTTTTCTCACAATGTTTTCTCAAGTATAAAATTACAGGGACGTAAAAACCAGTGATTGTACAGGAAAGGGTTAAGATAGGACAGTTTGTAGATTACTGATGACAAAATGAAAGATGAATCCTTGACGGGCAATGTAAACATCAAAACTTTCAACACTATAATTCTAGTTCAACTTCACTCCATTGCTACATTATTTCGGCTGATCCAACTCCAGATCTACAATCAATATTTACACAACCACTGTCAATGTATTGTGGCAGCTGAGAGTAGACATCTGCTAAATAGGGACTGAGTTCAACCTGCGAAATGCATATCCCTGAATGACAATGTTACAAGTTAACATTTCCAGAGAGGCTGTTACGAGGGTGTGGTGATTTATAAACACATGTTTAATTAACAATAAAAGCTCTAAAATTTAGATACTGAATTCCATTCAATATAAACCTTCACTTCATTGCTTCTCCATCTTTTTGACACTCTTCTGAAGAAATTTTTTCAATGATTATAAGCATATAAGCTACTCAATCTGTAACTGAACATTTTTGCCAAAAAAGTATGTTCAGGTATGCGGCCCTATATCAAGGTTTCTTGCCTCTTTCTGGATAAAATGAACCAGTCCTGGCTGTTTCATAATTATCTCTGAGGTCCTGAGTGGTTAGGGTGGTCTACCCGTAATCTCAGGGATGTTGAGGGTTGCAGATTTAAATCCCCACCATGCTGCTGGTCAAGTGGGTATGTTATTGGGCAAGATATTTTGGAGCCCAAGCCTATTACAGGTGATATCCTGGAAGCACATTAATAACTCAACTTTTCAATGATATAACTAAAGATATTATTCAAAGTGGTATTATATCCCATACAAATGAATTGATCATATGTTGGTTACGTTGATTTTGATGGCAGTATAAATTCACCCTTCAGGATCAGGTGTGTGAGGATTGAAAAGGGGTCAACAAGCATTGACAGACTGCGTGATTAACCATGCCAAGGCAGTTTGTCTTAAATATCAAACCCATCAAATATCAACCCATTACCAGAAGATAAAATAACACCGGTCCAAATTGGAAGAAGTTGCAGACTACAATTTTAGTTGATGGTATTTTAATAATCTTTGTCTTCATTTTGGATAGAAAACATTGTGGATGATGAAGAAAAAGCTTGTAACAAGTAATTTTTTTCATTTTCCTCATTGTTTTCCCAAACTTCTTTCTTTTGGGGCTTGAATAAGTGGGATTTTGTGGGAATGGGTTAAGTGGCCCACCAACTAAAATGTTTGGCATAAACTTCTCATCCAAATAAATGATTTTACTGGTCAATCTAATAATTGATCGACAAGGCAATCTGTAAATTAAATAAAGGATACTTGTTATCTAATTCTATCAGTTTCTGCCATATATCTGGATGCTCTTGAGACCATTTATACAGCAGTATTTGACCACTGTCTAAACCAACTGATACCAAATGACTGAAATTAAGAAATAAAGACAATTTTTATCATAAAGAAATATAAATCATGCAAACACTAGATCCCTTAGAATCAATGCACTGTTTCAATTATGTGATTGAACCAATATCAACTCATACTAAATTGAAGGAAGAAAACATTTATCTAATGATATCAATAAATGAAATCAAAATTTTAACAGGTGCATAAACCTCATATAACGAAAACAGCCCAAGGTTATCAACACAATCCAATTGAATAATTGACCTTGAACTGTGAATTTGACCTTGGAGCTATAACAAGTCTCTCGAATTAATTTAAAATCCATGTACAAGTGTAGGAGATATGCTCTGGATGGCATCATTTGACCTTGAGCTTTGATCTTGAGCTTTCTCAAAATTTGTTTCAAACTGCAGGTCTACTAATAATGGAGAGCAATTGTGCCCAGTTATTTTGAAATCCATCCATAATTGTAGGAGATTTGTTCTGGATGAATTCATATGAACTGACACAATAAAACTCTGACTAACGCACTACCTTACATGCATCAACTTATCACAGTGACAACTATGTCTTGCTCACTGCAAAACTCTCAACAAAGATAGTGATACATCAACTTTTGTATTATAAACTTAACCCATTCCCACACAACAAAGTTAAAGACTGGTTCAAATTGAAAGAAGTTGCTGACGACAATTCTTAATTGATTGTATTGAAAAAGTCTTTGTCTTTTTGGATAGAAAGCATTGAAGAAAATGATGAAATTGCTTGGTTCAAGTAAATTCTTCGTTTGTCTCAATGTTTTCTCAATTGTTTTACTTGAGGGGCATCAAAAAGTGTCATTGTGTGGGAATGGGCTAATATACAATTATTTAGTAAAGGTAGAGTTAATCTTGCAAACTCTACAAAGTTGTCGTTTGTTACCCTTACCACACACCTCTGCAATGGGCTAAATGACAAGATTCTCGTCAAACCAAGTAATGGAAGATATGTTACTTTTCTTTTGATGCTCAAGAAATAAAACAGTTTGGACATAATAAATATTATTCAAGATTGCATAACGTGTGCATTAAAACTTGATAATTTACCTGTAAACCAGCAAACTACTTTTGATTTAAAATAGTTTGAATAGCGAATGGAAAACCTGTCATATTCATGAGACATTCTTTAAATGGAAATCAGTTGAGATGTATGAAGTCATGTGGTGAAATGATAAAACATTGGCAGTCTATTTAATGGGCCCATTACAGGGGTGAATGGGATTGAGCCGAGTGCAAGAGAGGGTTAATCTTGCCAACTATATGAATTCAACATTGATGATAAAAAGACCATTTTTAAAAAGCATAAAAATCTTCAATCAGGTGTAGTTACCATGTTAAGGTCGCAAAACCAACAAATTAATTTAAGTTTTATGTCCATTCTTGAATATTATCGAGAGGATGACCTAGAATTCTCAGTGGATTATCACATGATAGTTTCACCTATAGACCAGGGAAATTATAAAAATGATTAACTCACTTTTTTGGTACAATTTAGTCCTGTTTTTTCTTTATTTTAACTTTTTAGCTGTACTTCTGGTTAATAAATAATGCAAGCTTATCCATGACCACACTAACTCACTTTTTACATCCCTCAAGAAATAAAGCTTTCAACTTCTCTATCATCCACAATATTTTATATCTGGATAGACGAAGATATTTAAAATTCCATCAGCTTTAACTCACTACAACTTAATAACACATTTTTACACACTGACTAGTTGAAGCTTTGGAAAACATTGCAAGAAAAGGAGAATTTTTTTTTTTGCCCGATAAAACAGATATTTTTCTGTTGATTTTACTTTGATATATTGTCTGCAACCTCTTTCAATTCGGACCAGTCTTAATTTTTGCTGTCTTGAAATTGGTTAAATTGTTGTCAGTAGCTTCTATAAATTTGGACTAGACATAAATTTTATCATCTTGTGATGGGTGATGGTAACAAAATTGTATAACCTTTTATCTGCTAAACAAGTACAGTGAACAGCAGTAGCCGAGTCTGGTACATCTAGTTTACTGATGGGTTTAATATCTGTTTGTGGAGGACATGGCCAAACTAACACCTGCAAAAAACATATATAGCCAAGTCAGTCTAAACCATTTACCACACAACAAAATTTTAGACTGGTTTCAAATGAAAGAAGTTGTGGAATACAATTTCAAGTTCACATATTTTTGTGGTTGTTGTTTAGGGAATGAAACATTTAGGAAATGAATTGCTAAGAGCAGTCAATGGTTTCCAAAGCATTTTTCAAAAGGGTCAGACTAGGGGTTGTGTTTGATTGGTTTAACCCATTACTAGAGAACAAAATTTTAGACTGGTTTTAATTGAACGAAGTTACATATGGTAATTTTAAGTTGATGGATTTTTCCATTTCCCAAACCATTTTCTTAAGGGCCAGAAAAGGAGGATTGTGTGGGAAAGGGTTAAGCAGTCACTCATGGAACAAGTATAAGTGGCCACATACCACATTTGGCTGTTTAACTCTATTACTCCTGTCTTTCAATAATTATCCTCTATTATTTAAGGCCTTAACGCTTTCCTGTAAAAACCTGGGATTTTACATTGCTGTGATTTAATACTTGAAAAAAATTATAGAAAAAGAATATCTTTTCCCAAATATTTTCTACAACATATGATCCTTTCATTTCGAATTGCATCCAATTTTTATTGTCGTCTGCAACCTCTTTCAATTTGGACCAGCCTAAAATTTTGTTGTGTGGGAGTAGGTTAATAGCTGAATGATATGCATAATAAGTGTATTCACCTTCTTATCTCTTGAAGCAGTAAGGAAGTATTGGTCATCCTTTGTCCAGCAACATGACCAAATAATTCTGGCGTGGACGCACGTTTTCTTGTCTGTGTTAGCTACTCTATAATAAAGTGGACCTTGGAAGGAAGATAAATTATGGAAAATTAGAATTCAATGGCGTGCTCTAATTACAACTGCTATCAATGAAAAAAAATGAATGATCATTTATACCAGAAGTGAACTTTGAACTCCGACATTTATGTTAACCCTAGTCATTCTGAACCCGGAATATTCCGGTTTTGGCAGGAGGTGAAGACCAACATCAGGCTGCACATAAGTGCACATAAGTGCAGCCTGATCTTGGTCCACACCTCCTGCATGTACTTTTCCTGCCAGGGGTGTTTATAAAATTGATTTCTAAAAGAAATTTTGTTTTTGAACAACAAGTTCTATCAGTGCTTCCAGCCTTTTGATTAACAGCAATTCAGTAAGGTAATTTATACAGCATGACAAGTGTTATGTATTTTTGATGGTTTGGTGTCTTAACCCTTTCCTGTTTTTGGAAATTTTAGATTAGTCCAAATTGAAAGCGGTTGCAGACGACAATGAAAACTGGATGCTATTTGAAATGAATCTATCCTATGTGGTAGAAAATATTGTGGAAAAAGGAGAAATTGCTTGTTACAAGCAATTTCTTCTTTTTCAACAATGTTTTCTCGAGTATAAAATCACAGTGAAGTAAAATCCCGTAAAAGGTTAATCCAGGAAAGGGTTAAATATTGTAACTACAGCATATTCATGATTGCAAACCAACAATTAGCCTTTTATCTTATGCCCCTGAACAAATACTTTACAAAATAATGTCATTTAACTCTTGTCATGCTGATTAAAATCTTTTCAGAATTTCTTAAAATTAAAGGGATGTGAGCACTGGTAGTACTTGTTCAATGGTCAATACATGTTTTGAAAATAAATTCCATGAACAACTCTGGTTTGAAAAGAAATGCAGGAGGTGTAGACTAAGATCAGAATGCACTTATGTGAAGGCTGACCTTATCCACACTTCCTGCCAAACCAGAATATTCCAGGTTCAGCATAACAATGGTTAATACCTCAGCTGAACTGCCATGTCTGAGTCAGTGGGTAAAAACAGTCATCCTTGTTAGACAATTGTTAAGGGAGTTTCGGAGTGTAGGTGTAAAATTTAAGGGTAGTTTCCCAAATTGGGACACATGCATCAAATCAACTAATACTGTGTCTAATTAGTATATAGAAAAAAAAGTTCAAAATATTCTCGTATTCCAAAGCAAAAAGTTGATTGATTGATTGACTGAATGGGGTTTAACGCAGCTTTTAACAGTATTTCAGTCATATCGCGGCGGCTGGAGCACCTAACAATGGATTCCTGGTATTTCTCACATCAGTACTATCACTACATCCCTTCCCAGCCTCAAGCTGCTATCCCACTTAGGTTTACAATTATCCATCCATTGGTGCCAAAACAAAAAGAGATTGTGTATCCTAATATCAACAGTCGGATAGCAATGTCAATCGAACGAGAAAGGTATGTGCACAATCAATTTTTACAAGTACAAAAGCACTCAAGATTGTGACTTATATCATTCCACCTATTACCAAACTATCCCACATTTTGACACAATGACGAAATATAGCTTTAGAAACATTGTGAGAAAAGCACCTATAGTAAACCTATAAATACCAATATGAGAAAAAGAGAAATTGTAAATAGCAAAGAATTTCTACCTTTCACACAATGTCTTCTACCTTTGGCACTTTCTTTCCTATTGCGGTAAAAAAAAGCCTGTTCTCTCTTGGTAGATTTTCTGAATGTACATAAGTCTTTCTATGTAAATATTTATTACAAGCTATTTCTTCTTTTCCCACAATGTTTACTCAAGAATGAAATTACAGAGACGTAAAAACAAGGGACTGTGCAGGATAGGGCTGATGGATCTGATCTGTTTTTCAAATAACTGTTTCATGGGTCCTTCGAAGGTCAACTTTCCATGTCATGGATAACAAATACCTGTATCAGACGCAGTTTTCCTCCTATACAAATACCAAGTTCTGTCCCTTGAAACAACCAATAAATACTCTCCAGTGTTTGAAAACATTATTTGTGTAACAGTTAGACTGGGACCCTCCAGAGTACATAACTGCTGCCAAGTCTGGGTATCCCATAATATCACAGATGCAAATTCTACTTTAGATGCCTGCAAAAATAATCATAAATTAAAAGTTTCAGTCTCAAAAAACTGATTATCAAATCTTCTTTAATGCTTTCCAATGTAAAATCAGAATTTCTTGATAGGCTATAAATTACTGAAATAAGCACAATGATAAACTCACTGTTTAATAGACTAACCTTTTCCTGTTCAGTCCCTGGTTGTTACATCCCTGTGATATTATAATTGAGAAAACATTGTAGAAAAAGAAGAAATTGCTTTTGACACAATATATTTAACCCTACTGAATGGTTAATTTTCAAATAAAATCCCTTTAAAATTTTTGTATGTAAAACCATTGAATTTGGACAGATTTGAAATTTTACAAAACTGGAGAGGGTTAAGACCTGCTTCCATTCAGTTCACACTATAAAATATAATCTCAGAAAAACAAAATACACATCAAACCATTCTCAAACAATCCCACTTTTTTATGCCTGTTTAGAAAAAAGTTGATAATTTGCTGCACTGTTAATTGTTTCTACAATATAACATTGTAACTACAGCTGATTCCAATAAAGAAATCAACTAAAATGCTTTACATAAATGTTAGAGGTAACAAACTCACTTTGGGTCTGAATAATTATTTTGATTTGTCAAAGGAATATTTTATATGCAGTGGAAATCCGTAAATTGTTAGATATGTTCCACACAGGCTTAAACTGGATTTATAATAAAACTAAGGTAATCCACCCACCTTACAAGAACTAGCTAATACTGTCCCCTCTGGGTCACATGCCAGTGAGAATATCTCATATCCATGACCATATAGCTTTTGAACCTCTGGCCATAATGTATTCTGTAAAAGATGTTCTTCTGTAGGTGGTGCTGTTGAAATAGACAATGATACTGACAATGTACAGAATTTCAGACAGAAATTTACAAATTAGGGGCCCAGGGACTCAAAAGACGTAGTCATAAGGGTCTTTCCTCAAGGTTTGGGAGTCCCTGGTCAAAAATGTAGTTTTTGAATTATCATAGAAATATCAAAATTATAGCACAGAACTTCAAACATTATAACTGATTAGACAAAGCTAACCAAAGTTTGGGCAGCTACGACTCTCCAAGACTAAACCTTAGAAAAAGATTGGAGACAGTTTAAAAATGTCTTCAATTCTTCACAGAAGTTGAGCCCAATATGGTCCCTGGGACTCACATCTGATATTTTTGAGAGTCCTGACTGCTTATTTGTGAGTCTTTTGGCACAGAAAATTGGTAATAAGAACCTTTTATTCTAAATGGTACTTGAATCGAATAAACTAAAGAAATGAAGACAGTTTTTTTGAGGGGCCCTTTCCTGTACAATCGCTGATTTTTTACATTTCTGTGATATCATACTTGAGAAATCATTGTGGAAAAAGAAGAAATTGCTTGTTACAAGTAATTTCTCCTATTTAACAATATCTTTTATCATAAAGGATGGTTACTTTTTTAGTTGTATTTACTTTGTCTTGTTATCTGCTTCCAATTTGAATAAGGACAAGTCTAGAATTTTGTAAATTAGGAAAGGGTTAGGTAGAGATATAGGACAATGTCAACATTTTTGGATGAAATGCCCTTAATCTTGAATGATGGCCTTTAAACTTTTTAACAGCAAAAATGCTTTATCACAAGTAACAGATATGGAAAATATGAGGTCAGTAAGAATCATGTTGGTAAAGATACAGGAAATTGTCAAAGGTTTTGGTTGATTGATTGATTGAATGGGTTTAATGCTACTTTTAACAGTATTTCAGTCATATTGTGGCAGCTGGAGCACCTAACGATGGATTCTTTGTATTTCTAACACCACTACATCCTTTCCTAGCCTCAAGCTGCTATCTCACTTAGGTTTACGATTATCAATCCATTGATGGCAGAAAAATGTCCGAAAGGATATGGGCCGCCGCCGGGGATAGAACCTATGACATCCCATAATTTAAGAGTAGGAGTTTGGTGTGCTACCGACTGCACTATGACAGCAGCTCAAAGTTTTGGACAATATTACACAGAAGCAGACAAAAGCAGGGCTTTCACCCTTTCCTATTTTGCAAAGATTTCGACCTTTCAAAATTCAAAGGTTTTGCAGACTAAAATTTAAAGTGGATTTAATTTGAAAAACAACCATTCAGAAGGGTAGAAAATATTGTTGAAAAAGAAAAATTGCTTGTTACAAGCAATTTCTTCTTTTTCTACAATATTTTCTCGATTATAAAATGTCAGGGGTGTAAAAACCATGGATTGAACAGGAAAGGGAAAACAATACCTAGTTTTCACCAAGAACATGGTGATGGAATGGGGTTTAACGCCGCTTTTAACAGTATTTCAGTCATATCGCGGCGGCTGGAGCACCTAACAATGGATTCCTGGTATTTCTCACACCAGTACTACCACTACATCCTTTCCTAGCCTCCAGATGTTATCCCACTTAGGTTTACGATTATCAACCAATTGGTGAGAGACAATTGTCGGAAAGAATATTTGCCGCCGCCGGGGATCGAACCCATGACACCTATGATTGAAGATTAGGAGTCTGGCGCGCTACCGACTGCGCTATGACGGCGGCTTTCACCAAGAACAGCTGAGATGAAAATGTGACAAATTTAAAGAAATAACATTGGTTTGTCATAATTGACTGCTTATGAAAATTGACTTCTCTACATAGGAAACTTGGATTTTTCTATGCCAACTGTTTTTGGGCAAACTATAGCTTGAATAAGCTGTAGGTACAATGTTTAAGTTACCACAAATGAAAATGGTTGAAATTAGGGATGGTAACAAGTACCAATTTTACTAATCAAGTACTCGGTCAACCATCCGATCGAGTACTCGAATACTCGAATAGAAACATCATTTTTTTGTTATAGTCTCTGTGTTTTCAAACATATTCATATATGCGATTTATGCAGCATATCTTCGGTTAAAATGTATTTTTAGAATACATTTGATCAGTTCTTTATTTGAGAAAAACGGACGATTGTTATATATGAGATGGGAATAACAGAAAGTGTCAAAATCTTTCAATTTAACTCATAAAAAAAATAAAAATCATCGAAGTTGTTGTTGTTTGAGTCTGAGATGATTGTGCATACTCGTGGTGCTGCCGTTGTAAGTCAGTTCCGAAGAACAAAGTGTACATTCTAAGGTCTTGTCGTCGGCTGCTCGCTTGAAGTGCTTCCATACTATAGACTTAGCAGGAGGCATTGTTGGACTTTCTGGAATTTATTTGTGGTATAATCGTGAGTGAGATGATTCTTCTTCGGGTAACAGATAGCAATAGACTGATATCTTTACAATAATCCAATAATTGGCTAATTGAATATTGTCTTAACCAATCAAATCAAAAGGTAAATCTTACGGACGTCCAATTAAAATACACTGGTCGAAATCAGAGTAAAGAGCGGCAATGGTGCGAAAATTTATGACATTGTTTGACAGCAAGAACAATAGCTGCTGGCACTTGATTGACAATATCAAGGGATTAGATAATCGGCAGACGACCAGGTGTTACATACTCTACCCTTTGCACTGTACAGTGTTGGAAAAGAGCGATCGATATTTTGAGAAAGTGTCAAAACTTGTGTGTGGAAACGAATTTTCATATTTTTGGCTGATAATTTATTTTTTGCCGATTACTCGATTAGTGATATTGGTAATCGATACTCGGACGTTCGAGTACTCGTTCCCATCCCTAGTTGAAATACTTGTTAAGTTTAATACTTACGGTCTTAAAAATGATTTGATTTGTCAATTAATGTTTAGATTAAATCAATCAGTCAATAATTATAAACAGAGAATATTTACATCATACCTTTAAGAGTGACTTGAGTAAACACATTATCAGAATATTGCTCGTTTTCCCCTGGTTTAATCTCTAAATCTTCAGTCATATCCACTGCCCCTTCAGTGAAAATTGCTTTGTTTGAAAGGCCTAAGGCAGGGACACTGGCCCCTACTGGCCTCTTTCTGGCTTCCTGTAAAAAAGTTTTACCAAATTACAAAACAATCCCTTGTTTCGACAAAGTGAAAAAATTTGACAATGTACACTGTACAAAAAGTAGCAAATAATGAATACCTGCATTATCTCCTTTTCCAATAATGCAGATAACCTTTTTGATACAAAATGCTCTGGTTTAGGGGCTCTAGTTACATTACTCGTCATCTGCAACTTCTTTCAATTTGGAAGAGTCTAAATTTTGTTGTGAGGTAATAGATTTAACTCAGTTTTGGCGTCCTTTAAAAAATTCATTAAATGTTTGTGATGAGATCTGATCCATCTTAGTAGAATCATTTCTTAACCCATTCTCATACATTCCCTCCGTTTTATGCCCTTCTAGAATTTCATCAACCTAAAATTGTCGTCTGCATTTTCTTTGAATTTTGACCAGCCTAAAATTTTGTCAAGTGAAAATGGTTTAAAAATCAAAACCTTAGATGCTTAAGTGCCTATATAGCTCTATACGTTGTTTTCCTGATACAGATTGCAAGGATTTCAACAGCTGAAAAACACATTGAGACAAAAGAAGACATTGCTTGTAACAAGCAATTTATCTTTTTGCCACAATGTTTTCTACCCTGTATGACTAATATTTCTGTTTACAGACAGTTTGAAATTACATTTGCAAAGTCTTTCATCCGGAACAGTCTACCATTTTGTCTTCTGGAGGGAGTTAAAGGGTCACCCAGGGATCACTACAGTAAAATTCATTTGACCAGTATTTCCAGAGGAGAAAATGTTTAGATTTTTCATTGTATATTTTATAGTCCATACCATGCTAACGAGATACCGCTTACAAGTAAATCACATAATCTCTGCCAAAACCCTTCCTTTCTTTAATCTTTTATCAGATACAGTGAAATCGGATATAGCCAGATATCGGTTACAACATACAATTACTGACTGCCCGAGACATATTTTTCAATCTTTATAATGAAGTCCTGTGATAAAGTACATCATATGTACGAATATATTAATGTATATGTAATAACAGCCAATCAACCAATTACCAGATGGCAAAATTGTAGACTTGTTCAAATTGAAATAAGTTACATTTCAAAGTTTATCAAATTCTAGAGTCACAAGCAATTTCTTCAATGTAGACAATGTTTTCCAAATAGTTTTTTTTTTTCTTGAAGGGTGTCAAAAAGCATCATTGTGAGGGAATGGTTTAACAGATTCATTGTCCAACTTTTGTCGTATATGAAGTGTTTGTGCTACAAGCTAAATGGGGTACAAGTGATAAAACATCATAACAAATCTTTCAGCTGTTCATAACCAATCCTTGGCTAGTTCTTGTAAACACGTATTTTGATGTACAGCAAATGGATAAAATTTACAAACAAGAGGGCCATAGTGGCCCTAAATTATTCACCTGAGTTGAATGTGTCGAATTTTTTATTCAATTTCATTGATAACAATTGATTAGGCAAAAAATGTGGCCTCTAGAGTGCATACAAGGTTTTTCTAAGATTTGACACTGTGACCTAGTTTTTTACCCCGGTTGACCCAGTTTCAAACTCATACAAGATTTCACTAAGACAATCACTTAAAAAACTGGAGTGCACTGTATATGGAAATAAAAAGCCATAGTTTTCAATCAATCATAATTTCCCAGGAATCATTCCTGTAAAATTTGGTGAAAATTCAATGAGTAGTTTCAGAGAACATCTTCAATGTTTCATTAATCATTAATGGTAGGTAGGTCAGCCTATGCCATTTTTCTCAATCAAAAAAATTTCTTTACCTGTTCCTGCTTAGCAAAATTTTAGACTGTCAAAATTCAAAGGTTTTGCAGAAGGCAGTTGAAAATTAATTGTATTTGAAAATAATCATTCAGTAGGGTAGAAAAAATTATGGGAAAAGAAGAAATTGTTTGTCACAAGCAATTTCTTCTTTTTCCAAAATGTTTTCTCAAGTATAAAAACACTGGCTTGTAAAAACCAGGGATTAACAGGAAAGGGTTAAGAAATCTGATATAAGGTCACCCAAGATTTATTCTCGTGACATTTGTTTGAAATTCAGCCAGTAATTGCATTTTACAGAAAAAGTTTAAAAACACATTCATGCACAATGGACGTAATGCATTGTCAAAAGCCTGCTGGCTTTCTGTCTTTCTTTCACAAAGCAGACCCAGTAACAATAATCTTGATACAGACACACTGTATTCATTAAATGCAATTTTGATAAGTCTTAATTTCATTGCCTGTCATTGAGTTAAAGTATGAATAAAAATAATCCTAACCTCAGATTTCTGTTCCACTGATAAATCTAGACCACATAATTGACATAAATTTTCAATAAAATTATCTGTAGCATCAAACACTCGAATCACTTTTTCATCCGCCCCAGATGCATATTGGTATCTGTTTATCATTGCTATACACTGAAAACTGTAACCATGGACTTGTGGACGAGCTACTTCATACCAGGAGGTCTGAAAATAAAGGGATCATGTGAAGCATGAGAAAAAAGTAATATACAACTTGACATGTATAGCATGAGAAAAGAGTAATTTACAACTTGACATGTAAGGCATGATAAGAGTAATATACAATTTGACATGTAAAGCATGAGAAAACAGTGATATACAACTTGACATGTATAGCATGAGAAAACAGTAATATACAACTTGACATGCAAAGCATGGAAAAACAGTTTAACAAAACTTGACATGCAAAGCATGAGAAGAGAGTAATATACAACTTGACATGTAAAGCATGAGAAAATAGTTTACAAAACTTGACATGTAAAGCATGAGAAAACAGTTAAACACAAATTGACATATAAAACAAGAGGACCATGATGGTCCTATATCGCTCCCCTGAGTATGTTGGCTCAAGGCATAATAATATAATATACAAAATATCAAAGCCCTACACCTAATCATTTTGGAGAAGAAGATTTTTTAAAGATTTTCTCCTTTAATCCTAGGTATAGTGAAGATCCAACCATATTGAGCCAATTTCAAGATTGCTGTAATTCTTTGAAGTACTGAGGTAGAGGGTCAATAGGCATAAATACATACCAAATATCAAAGCTCTAGGCCTATAGGTTTAGAAGCAGAACATTTTCTATAATATCCTTTATAACTCCTTTCTTGGATTGCACAGAAAAATGCTTATTTTCAGGATACGGTAATTTTATGATGTATTTTGGTAGAGGGTCAATAGGTATTATTACACACTAAATATTACAGCCCGTGACCTAATGGTTAGGGAGAAAAAGATTTTTAAAGATTTCCTCCTTTATTTCTATGTAAAATCAGGGATTGCACAGAAAAGGGCTAATTTTCAGAATACGGTAATTCTTTGAAGTATTTTGGTAGATGGTCAATAGATGATGATTTATACAAAATATCAAAGCTCTAAGCCTTATTGTTTGGGAGAAGAAGACTTTAAAAGTTTTCCTTCTTTATTTCTATGTAAAATCAGGGATCGCACAGAAAAGGGCTAATTTTCAGAAAACGGTAATTCTTTGAAGTATTTTGGTAGAGGGTCAATAGAAGATGATTTGTACCGAATATCAAAGCACTAGGCCTTATGGTTTGGGAGAAGAAGATTTTCAAAGAGTTCATTCTTTATTCCTTTATAAAATCAGGGATCGCTGACAAAGGGCTAATTTTTCAGAATACGACATTTCTTTGAAGTATTTTGGTAGAGGGTCAATAATTGATGATGTATACCAAACATAAAAGCTCTAGGCCTTATGGTTTGGAAGAACGAGATTTTTTAAGATTTACTTCTTTATTTCTATGTAAAATCAGGATTTGCCCAGAAGAGAGCTAATTTTAAGAATACAGTATTTCTTTAAAGTATTTTGGTAGAGGGTCAATAGATGATGATTTGTGCCAAATATCAAAGCTCTAAGCCTTATGGTTTGGGAGAAGAAGATTTTAAAGTTTTCCTTCTTTTTTTCTATGTAAAATCAGGGATCGCTCAGAAAAGGACTAATTTTCAGAATACGGTAATTCTTTGAAGTATTTTGGTAGAGGGTCAATAGATGATGATGTATACCAAATATCAAAGCACTAGGCCTTACGATTTGGGATAAGAAGATTTTTAAAGTTTTCCTTCTTTATTTCTATGTAAAATCAGGGATTGCACAGAAAAGGGCTAATTTTCAGACTACGGTAACTCTTTGAAGCACTTTGGTAGAGGGTCAATAGATGATGATGTATACCAAATATCAAAGCTCTAGGCCTTCTCGCTTGGGAGAAGATTTTTAAGTTTTTTCACTCCGTTGCCTGTCAACCAGAGTTCTTCAAGGATTTCAATTCTTGAAGTATTTTGAAAGAGCATGACCTAAGGATTATTTCTGTGAAGTTTTGTTGAAATTTCATGGTTAGTTTAGGGGGAGAAGATTTTTTTGTAATTGTGAACGGCCGGACAGACGGACAGACGGCCGGACAGCCGATGACCGATCACAATAGCTCCCCCAGAGCACTTCGTGCTCAGGTGAGCTAAAAACATGAGTAAATAGTATATCCTTTCTAGAACTCTCAAAAATCAAAAATCTAAAGGAACCATTCAGAAAACTTTTTGTTTCTTCCTATGAATTTTAATGTCCTTGATAAGCAATTTCTTTATGTGAACTGTCACTAGAAAATGAAACGTCTTGGAAATGCAAACAGGAGTATTTACCATTGTTAGTCTCAGCTGAATATGTAGGATGACACTTTAAAATCTTAAACCCATTCCCACACAGTGATGCTTTTAAACGTCCTCAATATGAAAGCTTTGGAAAACACTGTGGAAAATGAAGAAATTGCTTGTTAAAAGCAATTTCTTCATTATCCACAATGTTTTCTACCCCAAAAGGCAAAGGTTTCAAAGGTTTGGTCATTTTTATATTTTCGTCTGCAACTTTTTTGAAATTGGACTGGTCTAAAATTTTATCATGTGGGAATGGGTTAACCAATTCCCAGACAAAGAAAATGTAGACTGGTCAGAATTCAAAGGTGTTGCAGACCACAAATGTAAGCTGATGAAATTTTGGATTTCTTTAACTTTTGGGTTAGAAAACATTGTGGAAAATGAAGAAATTAATTTTCCACAAGGTTTTCCAAAGTTTTCTTTCTCAGGGGCGTCGAAAAGTATCATTGTGTGGGAATGGGTAAACCCATCAAAATACAACAAAATATTAGACTGATTAAAATTTAAAAAGGCTGCAGACAACAATTACGATTGCAAAGAAAATGTGATATAGGACAGAAAACATTGTGAGGATAGGAGAAATTGCTTATGAAAAGTAATTTCTCCTTCCCTTAAAATTTTATCTATAGCTTTATTTCATTAACACGTAAGAAGGCAGAATTGTGAGGGTATGGGTTAAATGATTTCCTAAATGAATCATTTATTGTCTGTTATTTCAATCAATTACCAGATATTAAAATTTAAAATGTATCCAAATCCAAAATTTTAATTAATGAAATTTAAAAAAATGTTGGTCCACTGGGGTAGAAAGCACTGTTGATAATGAAGAAATTGCGATGTTTCCCAACACTATTTTCATGAAGGGCGTTAAAAAGTGGGATTGTTTGGAAGTTGGTTAAAACCAGTTCCAAAGTAAACATCTACTTTTGGACTTAAGTTACAGCAATTATCCACCATCCAATTTCAATTTCGTTTTTTTTTCCTATCTTATATTATTATCATTTTCTCAAAGCCATTACCACATAATCCCTACAATTTGATGCCCCAAAAACTTTGTGTGGAAGAAGAAATTGTTTGTAACTTACAATATGCTCTTTTCTTACAATGAATTCTACCTTATTTTGCACATATTTTTCAATTTTCACTCACTTTAAAATGTTGTCTGCAATTTCTCCTTTTGTCTAAATGATTTTATCCTTTATGACTTTTATTTTCCAATTCACTTAAAATCCAGTGTTTTCTCCAGCCTGCTTTTTGTGTTTTTTAGCACAGTAAAATTGGTTTAGACGCACTAGAAATCGTATTCGGGCCTGTTTGGGCGCAGTAAAAATTCCATCGAAGATCGTCTTGGCCACCTTAGAGATTCCTAAGGATGTCTATTTATGTGCTTTTTTTAACTTAGACCTGTTTGTGATTTCATTTTAGTGACGTTCCTTTACGAAATTTTGACTTATCATTAACAATTGTTTATAACCCCTTGTAATCTATAAGCTCTATGCCGTGTAATCTAGGCACTCATTTTTATTATTCTTTCTTTAATGCTTTCCGGTGAATTATCGAGAAATGACGGTAGATTATCATATGATAAATTCACCACCTATACAGTGAAATTATAAAAAACTTAGGCCCCGCCTTGTTCATTTCACCCTATCTGACGTTATCTAAGCAGAGCCAAATAAGTGACGTCATCATAAGCATTGCATAGCAGTCATGTGCAAAATGACGCGCTTTAAGAAAAATAGTCATGTAATTTTCACATTTTGTCTAATTTTTGCATTAAAGAGCCACTCGTGAAAAAATATAGCTTTTGTTGTTCACTCAATGAAACATTAATCGATCTTACACTGAAACAAACGATTATCCTTTATACAATTCTAAGCGCTTCATAGATTAGGACTAGGTACAGTAAACTTTTTCAATCAAAGGCTACTGAGTCCCGGGGTTGAGTTTATGTCTGATTGTGTATTTCAGGTACGTTATTTGAGTAATGAAAATGGCTAATTTCAACAGCGAAGCTAGACATACAATACAGTACGCATTTTTGCCTTTCACATTGGACTCTATTGATCATGATTTTTGTTATTTTTTCCTTTGTCTGCAAAAATGAAAATAATTCACGATTATTTCCTGATCTGCAAAAATGAAAATAATTCATAATTATTTCCTAACTGCAAATAATAAGACTGAAATGCCCGTCTTTCATCGACGACAATATCACTGCGTCAGCCAACAAAATTGTTCAAACTGATGAGTCAGAAATATCAGACCCAAAACCAGCATTGAGTACCTACACTAACTCCAAAAAAAACTACTACTTACTGACTTGTTGAATAGTCATTATGTTTGATTTCAGTTAATGATCAAACAATATTTAACTTTCCCAATAAATCAGTTCTGGAAAATTAATAGGGGTTTAGTTCCCTTAATTTGGGGTGTCACAAGTTTTATTAAAGGACCCTCTAATTTCCTAAGGGGCCCTCTAAAATTTATGGAATGGGCCCTTTAGGGCCCTGTCCACATAAAGGCTGGAGAAAACACTGATAATCTGAATTGTCTTTAGTAACTTCTTTCAATTTTGAAAAGTCAAAAATTCCATTGTTTGGTAATGAGTATTCTAGAAACCTTCTCTTCAATTACAGCAATGCAATACTTACCATCCTGCCATTTTGTACCCAAGGGGCATATAATCTGACTGTCTCATCTAGACTAGAACTCAGTAGGAAATTACCTCCCTTTTTGTCCCATTCTATCCCCTCTACAGAATCAAAATGGCCACTCACAGTGACCACAGGGCTCCATTTATCTTTGCACTGAAATAATATCAATCTATTTACATGATTGATAGATGACATTTATGCAAGCATCTCTAAGTAAGAAAACGCCCTAAATCTTAACCAGAGTTTCAAGTCGAAAAAGATCACATGCTCCTCTTTTACTGCTTGAAAGAGTTTTAGGACTCAGCCTTTTACCAAATTATGTGTATCCTAATATATTATCAAATTTCAAAATCTAAAACCTCAGTTTTTTTAGAAATATAGATATAAGTCAAAAGGTAGGAACATTATTTTTAAAATTGCTTATGAGTTGCTGGACTTGTTCCACATACATATGTCAAATTTCCAAGCAAATAGCATGAGTTGTTTCTTATATATAGCAAGTGAACCACCAGTAGATAGCACACCTAACTGCAGGTTCTTAACCCTTTCCCGTTTTTGGAAATTTTAGACTGGTCCAAATTGAAAGAGGTTGCAGAAGACAATGAAAACTGGATGCTATTTGAAATGAAACCATCCTTTGTGGTAGAAAATATTGTGGAAAAAGGAGAAATTGCTTGTTACAAGCAGTTTCTTCTTTTTACACAATGTTTTCTCGAGTATAAAATCACAGAACCGTAAAATCCCGTATTTGAACAGGAAGGGTTAATTGTAAAAAAAAAATAAGTTTGGAAAGAGCCTTAACCAATTCCCACTCAATCCCTACTGTTTATGCCCCTTGAAAAAAGACGACTTTAGAAAACATTGTTACAAGCAATTTCTACATTATCAACAATGTTTTCTACCCCAAAGACAAAGAGTTTTGAAATTTCAAAAACTTGCTTAAATTTGGACAAGTCTATAATTTTGCTGAGTGGGAAAGGGTTAATTTAGCCTTATCTTCCTTGCTAGCAGAAAATACCGCATTTCAAGCAAATACCTTTAGTAGTACTTGAGATATGGGAAGAGTTAGTAACAATTGCAATGTTGGAAGTGTTAACACTTCCCCATAAAAGCCTGCTTTTAAATGACCCTCTAAGAACTAGCTTTGGAAAATATTTAGAAAATTGAAGAAATCGATAGTTAAAATCAATTTCTTCATAATCCACAATTTTTTCTACCCCAAAACGAAGATTTTCATAATCCACAGTATTTTCTACCTCAAATTTTCTAAATCTAATTAAAAATGAATTGTCCTCTGCACGTTCTTTCAATTTAGACAGTCTAAATTTTTTCATGTAGTAAAGTGCCAAAGTTTATTACACTCAAGTTGCCGGGGCTTGTTTGTTCCCAAAACAGCCAATCCAAAAACTACTTCTGATTAATCTCCTTTTTCTTTTAACCCTTTCCTGTTCAATCCCTAGTTTTCACGTTCCTATGATTTTTACCTTGAGAAAACATCGTGGGAAAAGAAGAAATTGCTTTTAACAAGAAATTTCTTCTTTTCCGACAACATTTTCTACCCTGTAGGTTGGTTATTTTCACTCTCTTTTAATTGTTACCTGCAACTTCCTTGAATTTGGACCAGTCTAAAATTTTGACAAACAGTAAAGGGTTAATTTATTGATTTTAAAAAAGTAATCTGCATATTGGAATTAATATGAAAATTATTTTTACAAGTTTCAATCAAGATTTCAGAGATACTTTTTTTGAAGTATTATTAGGCCAAGAAGGTATTTAACCCATTACCAGATGAAAAAATTCAGACCTGTCCAAATTCAAGAAAGTTGCAGGCAACAATTTTAAGATGATAAAAATCCTAAAAATCTTGTCTTTTGTGATGGAAAAAATTGTGGATTAATGATGGAATTCCTTATTACAAGCAATTTCTGAATCTCTAAAGCTTTTTTTTTTCTTAACCCATTCCCACATAATCCCTCCTTTTTACGCCTCTCAAGGAAAAGGCTTTGGAAAACATTGTGAAAAATGAAGAAATTGCTTGTATCAAGCAATTTCTTCATTATCCACAATGTTTTCTATCCAAAAAGGCGAACAAATTTAAAATTTTATTAACTTGGAATTGTCGTCTGCAGCTTCTTTCAATTTGGATCAGTCTAAAATTTTGTTGTGTGGGAATGGGTTAAGGGGAGTAAAAATGCATGATTGAGTGGAAACGGGTTAAAGCGAATTAATTTCCTCTCACCAAATCTCTCATTCCTACCTTATCATACGACCAATGATGGAAGGCTCCCTGATATCCGTGAGCCAGTATAGAACAACCGTCTGGTGAAAACATTCCTCCATAAAGACCTAATGTATTGCCTCCAACCTCACCTACACGGACCTAGAAGAAATAAAATAACTAACTTTACTTAACAAGAATGAGAAATTGATCTATGAAGAAAAGAGATAAAAAGTGTTTTTCAAGACCAGTTATGTCTGTAATTTTCAGCAGCAGGACTGATTGATTGATTAAACAAGTTCTGTGCTGATTTTTCAATCTTTCAGTTACATCCAGCCAAGTTCACCTATTCATGTGCTGCCTGGGTATTGCCAGTACTAAGTTGGGGCTCCAGAATAGCTTGCCAAAGTACATACCAACATGAACAGTGGTGCTAGGATTCAAACCAACAACTTCTCGCAGATTAGAGTCCATCACCTTTCCCACTGAGCCATCGTGCACGCTTCAGCAGAATGATCGAAGGCCTAATTTATAACCCAGAATATTTTAAGATGTACTGCTTACAAATATCCTATTTTTGCCTTTGTGAAAATGTTTCAGAAACAACATAGCAAGATCACCCTTTCAAGAAATATTGGATTAACACAATTGACCAATCGTTGGCCCCAGCCACTTACAATACACTTATCGTTTTATACAATGAAGACTAACCTGTTCCATCCACAGACCAGACTCTGTATCTAGACCCCAGAGAATCATGGTTTTATCCATTGATACTGACAGTAAGCTCATCTCTTGGTGAAAACCTCCCTCTGAAAATATGGCATTTAACTAGTAAAGTACTTTGATTATTGGAATAGTTCTTAACCTATTACCATATAACCCCAATTTTGACACACCAATATCATAGGCCTGAATAGCCTCAAATGCAGTCAGGACAGTATATTAACAATTAGTATGATAATTGACATCATTCTCTGATTTGGCTGTTAACCCTTGTCATGCTGTACAAATTGCCTTACTGAATTGCCGTAAAATCAAAGGGCTGAAAGCACTGATAGAACTCGTTGTTCAATAATCAATATTTCTCTTAGTAATCGATTTCATAAACAAATCTGGCAGGAAAACTACAAGCAGGAGGTGTAGACCAAGATCAGACTGCACTTATGTGCAGGCTGATCTTGGTCTATACCTACTGCCAAACCGGAATATTCCGGGTTCAGCATGACAAGGGTTAAATTTTCCTTATTATGAAATTACATCTGAAGACTTCTATCTTTACCTACAAAATGTTTTAAATGTAACAGGATATTATATTTGACAAGGGGACTGGTTTCTGACAAAGAACATGCTTGAATCTACAATTATAAACCCATGGCACCTAAAATTCCATTAGCTTAAAACATTGAAGCTGTGAAATCTTTAAATACTTTTATATGTCGAAATAGAATTTCTGTTGTTAAGTTCTAGAAACCAAGAACCTATTTGTCAGCATTCGGATCAAATCTACAACCTTGAAGGTAAAAGTCAAGTGCTCTAGCCATTTGAGCTGAAAGGACTAACTTGTATGGGGATTGAGTATAAAAACATAATTGTACACATATTGTCATTAAGATTGAATTGAACATGAATGATAATCAATAGAGGTTGTGGCAAGAGTGACTAGGCCATTTCTTGTGAAATATGTCAAAAACAACAAGAATTGATTATATTCAGCCATTGCATACTAATGCCAAAGAAATACTATTGAATTTTGATTGACCTCATTATCCCATTAATAGAGCTCATGATGGCAGCTTAGACTATTATCAAAAGAGACATGGGAAAATATTCATTAAGAGTAAAATTCCACTTCTAAAATGAAATACCTGTAAATGCTTGTAAAACGCCATGCCTTTTCAGTCATTTCTTTTTCAAAGGCTAACTTCAACTTAAGTTTCTACCATTATTGAACAAATTGGGATTTGAAGCTGCTTGATTGTAGCCAGTTTGCTACTCATGCCACCACTTGTTTTCAAATGATTTCTTTGAATGTCACAGAGCTACAGACAATTGTTTGGCAACTCATACTTGGTTACCTGATGTTCAATCACTGTGAAGTTTGATACAATTAATTTGGAATCTTGATGACCCCGAGCCAGCATAAATACTTCTTACTTTCTTCTGTCCGTAAATGCAACATTTCAATAACTTGTATTTTCCATCATCAACGATACAAAGCCACCGAAATTGCATTTTCTATCTGCCAACCGCCTTTAGGAATTTACAGAGACAATCCCCACCATGTTTCCTCACCAGTACTGGCTAGATCAATGGCATAATTGTCTATTTCTGACAAAATACATGAAGGATAGTTGTAGGAGCATTGCCCTCCGATTTTACGAAAGTTTTCAAATGAATTGAGGTTTCTGAGTAAAGTTTTGTTCCAGAATTCTAGTATGTTTAGAAGCCATTAGTTTCCAAATAATTTGTTCTGCCATCTTTCAATCCACTTCATACATAAGTTCATTGTTGGGATCTGAAAGATCAAGAACCAATGCAAGTTTTCAAAATGGAAATAATATTAGCAGACCTAGAAAGCTAGCCAACCAACCATTTAATTTTTTTGTGACATGCTACTGACTATGACTTTTAATATCCAAGTCAAACTTTACGGAGTAAGTTGGAGGGGCCAGCAATTCATTAATAAGGCTTGAAGCTTGACCCATTCCAACATGACAATTTCAGACTGGTCCAAATTGAAAGAAGCTGCAGACAACAATTTCCACATGACAGAATTATAATATTTTTTCATCTTTTTGGTTTGAAAAAAAAGTGATTTCTTGATTTTTTCAAAGCTTTATTTGTGAGGGGCATAAAAAGGAGGGATAATATTGGAACCGATTAAGAGCTGGGCAGACAGTTGGACAGGCAAACAGATAGAATGTTTTCTTCAGTCATGATTAAGACACAATTTTCATGTGTTGCCTTTACTTCACCTGGTCTTGCTTAGAGTTCAATATCCAAATTCCAACATTGACCATGACCCTACCCAAATAAATATTTCAAAGGGCATACCCAAATAAATATTTCAAAGGGCATACTCAAATAATTTATTTCAAAGGACATACCCAAATAAATATGTCAAAGGACATACCCAAATAAATATTTCAAAGAGCATACCCAAATAAATATTTTAAAGGACATATCTACTCATGAAAGAAACAATAGTAGGAATTAACTTTTAGACAAATTGGACAGACTGCTTCAGAACAAATGTAATAGCTTGCAAAGGCAAAGGTGTCAGTGTCATCAATTATGTCTCCCTCACCAAAGTCAGGATCAACAAAAATATTGTGTAAGTCAAGTAATTCTACCAACAAAGGCTTGAATCTAATTACCAAGATTGATACAAATTGTACTGTTATGACAGCATATTCATTTGCATCAACTCTGAATTTGAATCAATCTTGAATTTTGGTGTTAGTAATGGGTTAATCCATTACCAGACGGCAAAATTTAATACAGGTCCATATTGAAAGAAGTTGCAGATGACAATTTAAGATTGTAACAAGCAATCTTTCTTGTCCCCAATGTTTTCAAAAGTTTTTTTCTTGAGGGGTGTCAAAAAGCATCATTGTGTGGGAATGGGTTGTCCTCCCACACAATGATTCTTTTTGACATTCAAAAAAAATTTTTTTGCAAATATTGTGGAAAATAAAGAAATTTCTTCATTATCAACAATGTTTCTACCCCAAAAGATTGTCGTCTGCAACTTCTTTCAAATTGGACGAGTATAATAATTCTTGTGTGGTAATAGGTTAATAGGTTGGAAGTTAATTTTGTATAAAGTATTTTACAAATTCTCAACAATGTTGTGCATCATTATATGAGCAATACCTGTTTTGAGTTTAGGTTTCCACTTTACGCTGTAGATCCAGTTCTCATGGCCGCTCAGCACTGTCTCCAGACTTACTGCATATACAACTAATCTATCTGAAATATACAAGCCACTGTCTCCAGACTGGATGCATATACAACTAATCTATCTGAAATATACAAGCCTGGATGTGATGCCGTATATCACCATAAAGTCATTGAAGCAATCTGGAATCTGAGTCATGCTACATTTTCTTTACCCATTCCAACACAATCACACTTTCTTACACCCCTAAAGAAAAAAACTTTTGAAAACATTGCGGTCAATAAAGAAATTGCTTGTAACAAGCAATTTCTTCAATGTTCACAATGTTTTCTTCACTAAAGAGCAAAGATTTAATAAATTCCACCAGCTTGAAATTGTTGTATGCAACTCTTTTCAATTTTTGACCAGTCTCAAGTTTTGTTGTGTAATAATGGATTAACAAATCTAATATCAAACAGATTTTCTAAATTCATGAATATATAGTATACACAAATTTTATCAAGAGAAAAAAAAGTTTAATTCTATTTGGGGTCCCTAGGATATCTTTTTTCATACCCTAGGTCATACATGATTTATATTCGTATTCAACTGCCTATGAAGTATACTATAAAAAATTTGCTATGGATCAACTTTTTTGTTCTATGAATTAGTGCTCAAATCAAATCAACCCCAAAAAGGAATTTTTTTATAAGATAGTTTAATTTTCATAAAGAAATTGATGTATTGTACAACATACGATGCACTGATGCACAAAGGATATTCAAGGATCACAAAAGATCACCATGAGGATGATGTACTCAGGTGAACCCCCAAAAAAGTAATAAGACAAAAATTATCATCGATTTAACCCATTCCAACTCAATCCCTCCTTTTTACACCCCTCAAGAAAAAAACTTTGGAAAACATTGTTGATGAAAAAGAAATTGCTTGTATCAAGCAATTTCTTCATTATCGACAATGCTTTTTATCCAAAAAGACGAAAAAATTCAAAATTCCACCAACTTGTAATTGTCGTCTGCAGCTTCTTTCAATTTGGACCAGTCTAAAAATTTGCTGTGTTGGAATGGGTTATATGGCTTCATCAAGAATTTAGGGAGTAGATGCACACATAAGAATTTTGACAATTAGTCTTCTTTTACCATTAATTGATTGAATGGGATGTAACGCTACTTTTAACAGTATTCTAGTCATATTGCGACAGCTGGAGCACCAAACCATGGAATCCTGGCATATCCTCACACAAGTACAGCCATGAAATCCTTTCCAGCTGCTAGTCCAAGTTTAAATTTACAATTATCAACAACTTGGAGAAAGGCAAATGCCAGAAAAGATATTTGTGGTGGTCCAGGGTCAAACTCAGAACCCTCCTTTTAACATAACACAGTATTGAATCTGAATATATGCCCCAGTTTACAGGTGTACAAACATCTGGGGAAAATTTGATTAAATTATCTTAGGTATTGCAGGAGTAGTTGTGCACACAATGTAAAGTTAGCTACAGCCGAGCTGACTGCCTCCCACAGCTGATATTTAATAATCTATTTACCAGATTTTGCTTCAGAAAACCTGGTTAAAACACACTACAAACTAGATATTTTACACTTTCCCAAGTTAAAATTTTCACTTCTTTCAATTTTGACAAGTCAAAAATTTTGGCCTTGGTAATGGGTTAGGAGTGCACATAAAAATGCACAACTAAAATGGTTGTCAAAGGCCAACTTAAGGTGAGATTATCAAATATAGCATGACTGTGAGCTTAAACCTACTACAAAAAAGGATTAACCAATTACTAGATGGCACAATTTTAGACAGGCCCAAATTGAAAGAAGTTGCAGACGACAATTTAGAGTTTATGAAATTTTGGATTTTTTCAACTTTCTGGGTAGAAGACATTGTGGAAACAAAAGAAATTGCTTGTAACAAGCTTCTTCATTTTCCACAATGTTTTCCAAAGCTTTTTACCTTAAGGGGTTCTAAAGTTTCACTAAGTGGGAATGGGTTAAGATAACATGCCTATTTATGGTTGACAACAAGGAGCTAATCCTTTTTAAAATCTATCCAGAAGTGAGGGAGTTATTATGACCTAGTAAAATATTTGACCTTCAACTTTGACCTTGACTTTTGATTTATCTGAACAAATATTTCAAATGGCACATCTACTCTCCATAGAAAACAATCGTTTTAATCTTGTTTTAAATCCATCCACAATTTTTGGACATATGCAAATAAAATCTGATACTGATCTGTCATAATGGCAGCTCTTTCATTCACTGCAAGCAGACTTGACAAAAAAAACCTTTACTCTAATTAAGATTGGATTTACCATTATAATTAAAAGAGAGAGTGGTTTCGGTCATCTGTATATCTTTATCTGCAGGGAGATCTTTTATTGAGTCCGTTCTTACACCTGTGTCTTCTTGTCTGTATGAAAATCTCCAAACACGGATCAGAAAATCTTGGGCAGCACTGGCTAACAATATATCTCCTGAATCTGTAACAAGGGAAACACAGTACATTTTTCTTTTGTCTATCTAGACGATATAGATTGAGTTGTAAACAAGAGGACAATGATGGTCCTATATTGCTCATTTTACCATTATAACTCAAGGCTAAAATAGCTCTAGTGTAAAATATCATATGGTAATGCTTTATGAAAATTTGAAAGCTTTAGTCCCATTTATAGGTTTTGAAGAAGATTTCCTTCTTTAACTCCATACCAAATACAAGTTCCAAAAACACAGGGCCTATAATAATCCAAGAGTATTATTCTTAACATTTTCGTAAAGCACTATTATAAGACAACATCACACACAAGACTAAAATGCTTTAGGCCTAGATGTTTGGAAGGAGAGGATATCCTTCTTTATCTCTATGTAAAATTCTGGAACCAACAATATAGGGCTGTTGTTCAAAGATTAACAATTCTAACTATTTTGGTAGAGTACCATAAGGCTATTCTGCATGCAAAATTTGAAAGCTGTTAGTCCGTGTGTTTTGAGAGGTGTTTTTTTTTTCAAATTTCCTTTATTATCTCTATGTAAAATCCAGAAACTCACAACATAGGGCTTAAGTTAATTCCAGTCAAAATTTTAAGTATCTTTGTAGACTAGCAAAAGACAACAGTGGATGTAAAATTTGAAACTTCAAGCCCTCATTGTTTGGCTGAAGAAGACTTTAAAAGGTTGCCATGACAACTACTGTCCTCAATTGATTACAATTGATTGGAGTATGACCTAAAGGTCATTTCTGTGAGATTTATTGTGTTCAAATGGCTAGTTTAAGAGAAGATTTTTTGTTATTGTTTATAGACAGACATACAGACTGACAACAAATGATGAGTGATGAGTGAAATGAGATCACTGTTGTTTTTAACTTATTCAAAAACAAACTAGCCTTTTAACAACCCTTGCAGAAAGGGTGCAGGAGAGCAAAGTTGAAAATGAAGAAATTGCTTGTTAATGTGTTTTCACACAAGTTTCTACCTATTTAAAATTCTATCAAGTTCAATTTGCCAACTTCTTTGACCTTTGACCTGTCTTAATTCATAGCATTTTGTAATGTGTTCAATTCAATCCATTAAGTTTTCTTTATATTTGTTTCAAATGGCACATCTTCTCAAGATCTAGAACATCTGTACTGATTGAAATAATATAAAATCCAACCATAAATGTAGACAATATACTTCATACAAGCACCATTTGACCTTGACCTTGAAACAATCCAAACATTTGCTGAAGATGTAAACTTTATTCATGATAGAGAGCCCCTGTGCCAAAATATTTCGATATCCATTCTCCAAAGCTGGCATTCTTTGAATAAGCTCAATTTTTCCTTTCTTAACATATGACCTTCAATGTGACCTTGAACTTGATAATATCCAAAGATTTTTTTTTCGGGTGTCACATCTACTAATGACAGAAAACATATACATGTAACAAGAAATGTACCTGTTATCCTCCAACCAAATTCGAAAAGAGGATTTATCGAAATAAAATGGCAAAAGGGTAATTGGATAACTTTCTTGGACATTTTAACTGGACCTACTGTAGGATATGCTTCACAAACAAACATTAAGGTATCACCTATAACTTCTTTGAATTTGTACCAGTCAGAAATTTTCTCTTGTGGTAATGAATTAAATTGTATACCATCTATAGAAAAGTCTACAGCCCTGACCCAGTCTTCATGTCCTGGTAATGCAATTACTTGTTGAAACTGAAAGTAGATAAATTTTGTTTGTGGGAAAAAATGTTTTTGACAAGTAATTTTCTTCATTTCCCAACAGTGTCTTTTTAATATCACAAAGTCATAACAAGAGCACTACATGCAGATGCCAACACTTGGCTGTTCAAGTAATTAAAAGTGGTAAAACCATCTAAGTCAGAAAAGGGGCATAATTCATCCAAAAATGTATTTAGAGTTATCCACTTAGTTGGTATGTATTTATTTTTTAAAGTGGACATATATTTTGAGTTTCAAGTGAATGTGTTTAGTTATACCAGAGATATTACAAAATGTCAAAATTTTTGGATGACAAAATGCTGGCGCAGACGACACCCTCGCCATAGCAATAGCTCAAGTTTTCTCCTAAAACAGGCAAGATGCATACTAGTGATTGTGCATGGAAGGTTTATACAGATAAATATTTATGATATAAACGACCCTGGTGTTACTCTGTACACCATGGTTCTGAAACAAGTACTAGTCAATCCAGAACTGCTGCAAAACTAACAACTCTTGGGCAATTCCAAAATTTGTTGTCTGGTAACGGGTTAACCCATTCCCACATAGTGACGCTTTTGGACGCCCCTCAAGAAAATCATTAAGGAAAACATTTTGGAAAATGAAGAAATTGCTTGTTTTAACCCTTTCCTGTACAAACACGGGATTTTATGTTGCTGCTATTTTCTACTTGAGAAAACATTGTGGAAAAGGGAAAAATTCCTTAAAACAAGCAATTTCTCCTTTTTCCACAATAGTTTCTACCACATATGATGGTATCATTTCAAATTATATCCATTTTTTTGTCGCCTGCAACTTCTTTCAATTTGGACCAGTCTCAAATTTCAAGAAACGGGAAAGGGTTAAGTAATTTCTTCATTTTACACAATGTTTTGTACCCGAAAAGTTAAACAAATTTTAAAATCAATGAACTTTGTATCGTAGTCTGCAACTCTTTTCAATTTGGACCAGTCTAAAACTCTGCCGTCTGGTAATCGGTTAATATCTCAAGGATGATCTCTTGCATTAAATGTATCTCAAAATGCATTTAGGCATGCTCATAAAACCATATTTTTCAGCTATTCATTTTTTCCATGTAATCTTATTAAAGATATTTAAAGAAAAACTCAAGTAATATTTTGTAAATTCTGCTTGTAGTATATGATAAGAATTTTTTCTAAGTTTTCACTATTCCCAATAAATGGAAATTAGCCCTGCCAATTCAAGCCATGTTTTTTTCATCAGATCAGAATTTTCTAAATGAATCTGATATAATATAAATTCCTGAGAAATTTGGTTGCATAGAAAACTTTCTGAGAAAGAGAATTTCTAAGTTTACACTACATACCATATATGGAAATTAGCCCTGCTCATAAAAAAAACCCATTTTTTTTCAAGCAATCAAATTTTTTTCTATCAATAATCAACAAATAATCATTCAAGTACAATTCAGTTTCTCGAGAATAGATTTTCAAAAAAAGATAAAAATACACACAGATAGATGCCATGAAGGGATGTTTGACTGAGTAATATAATAGTGTGATTTTACAAATGTATTAATTGATTGATTGAATGGGGTTTAACGCCACTTTTAACAGTATTTCAGTCATATTGCGACAGCTGGAGCACCTTACAATGGATTCCTGGTATTTCTCACACCAGTACTACCACTACATCCTTTCCTAGCATCCAGCTGCTATCCCACTTTGGTTTATGATTTTCCACCAATCGGTGAGAGACAAATGCAAATTTATGGACAGTATCATGATTCAATAAGAGGCCCATAGGGCCTTAATTGTCACCTGAGGTCAAAGAGAAGAAAAGCAATGGATATACAGATAAGCCATATATTATATTCTACACAAGTATATTGAAGGAATGATATAAGAAGTATAATGAATAACAGACAAAAGACAATCATAATAGATCACCAGAAGCAAATTCTAGGAGAACAAAAAGTTCTGAAAGACAAGACACTGAGCAATGGCAACAGCTAAGGATTTACTGATATTAATCCTGACAAATTTTATCGAAGATTCACTTTCACACAGAAGAGTTCCATCAGATAAAATCACATTTTTTGTTATACACAAAAGTGTAGATCAAGCGCTGCTAAAAGGAACATTTTGATAGTTCAGCGCAAGACAGATGTAACTGCCTATAAACATATAGTTTTGCTTTGAACCGTCAAATAATTGTAGACATTACAAGTTCCAAATGCATATGCCTTTAAAAAATCATGACTAGTAAAGTGGTATTTTATTGATTTTCTGGTGTTTTGGCCCCACAAGTGGCTCTAGGCCTTTCTATTTCAGAGAAAAGAGGATTTTCAAAGTTTTCAATATATAAGCAGTAAAACATTTGACCACCAAGGGATGGACCAATCTTGACCAATTATAAAAAATGTAACATATCATTTTATGTGTTCTTTTAACTTTTATTACCTGCATTTAGATGATGATCCTTTGCATTTATCTGTTTGCAATGGTAAACCTGTGTTTTTTTCATGGTAAGCCTGTGTTTTATCTAGAAATGAGCATGTTCAAGTGAAGCTAAATGGCAATAAAGGGTCGGTGTCTGAAAATTCTGGCAAGAAAATAGGGCACCTCATGGGTCATAGTGTTACAAGGTCCTAGATCAAGTGCCCTATGTGTTAAAGCAGAGAAACTATTTTCAGTTATAAATCAATTGTTATCTTGATCTTTGACCCAATTAACCCAAAAACAATATGGCACTTTCTTTAATTATTGACAACAATTGCACAAAGTGTCATGGTTGTAGATCAAATGGTTCTAGCGTCACAGCTTGGACACGAAAAACTCTACACACCAACAAACAGACAGACAGACATGATGTTACCAATAAAGCCCAAAGCTATTTAACCCATTCCAACGCAGCAAAATTTTAGACTGGTCCAAATTGAAAGAAGCTGCAGACGACAATTTAAAGTTGATTGAATTCTTAATTCTTTTGTCTTTTTGGATAGAAAACATTGTGGATAATGAAGAAATTGCTTGATACAAGCAATTTCTTCATTTTCCACAATGTTTTCTAAAGTTTTTTTCATACAGGGCGTAAAAAAGAGGGCTTGTGTGGGAATGGGTTAAGAGGTGGGGGTTATCATAAAGTGGAT
Organism: Fragum fragum; assembly: GCA_946902895.1. Lineage (NCBI taxonomy): Eukaryota > Metazoa > Mollusca > Bivalvia > Cardiida > Cardiidae > Fragum > Fragum fragum. The sequence goes on from OX336377.1 coordinate 5,152,400, forward strand.
TATATTGTTGTTGTTGTTGTTATTGTTGTTGCAACTGGCTTTATCTTCATTATTGTCATCTCCCCTATTGATAGTCTTCCAGAAATACCTCTTAACCCTGGTAATGCTGTATAAATTACCTTACTGAACTGCTGTAAAATCAAAGGGCTGAAAGCACTGATAAAACTTGTTGTTCAAAATCAATATTTCTTTTAGAAATCAACTTCATAAACAACTCTGGCAGGAAAAGTACAAGCAGGCGGTGTAGACTAAGATCAGCCTGCACATAAGTGCAGTCTGATCTTAGTCTACACCTCCTGCCAAAACCGGAATATTCCGGGCTCAGCATGACAAGGGTTAATATAGACTCTCACCTGTAAACTTTCTCCATTCTCCGTTTTCTCTACATACACATGAACCTTCATATCATCACAAGCACATGCTAACATCATGCACTCAGTATTAGGCACAACAATCAGGGACATATCCAGGACAAACCCTGAACCATAGGTCAACACTTGACAGTCTTTGTATTCCTCTGTAATCATAAATTGTACACAATCCTTGACATCATTCAAATAAACAAAGAACAAAGAAAAACTTATATCAACCTCTAATCTTTAGCCCTTTCCTATTCAATCCCTGGTTTTTAACATGTTAACCCTGGTCGTGCTGAACCCCAAGTATTTCTTTTTGAGCAGGAGGTATAGAAAAAGATCAGCCTGCTCATATGTGCAGCCCAATCTTAGTCTACACAACCTTGTTGACTTTCCCAAGCCAGAATTGGGTTATAAAATCAATTTTAGAAAGAAATAGTGATCTGCAGCTTGTGCCTCCAGAGATTTCAGTACTTTGTTTTAGTGTGATTCTAAACAGGATTTTATTCATTCATGAATTCATGCTTGATGACTTTAGTTTTTGAAATTTGTAGTTTAAAGCTATGATAAACATCAGTTAGATTATTTCAAGCTTCTAACTATTTCTTTATAATATCTATTGTTATGAGTTGGGTTTTTTAACCCTTTCCTGTTCAATCCCTGGTTTTTACATCCCTTTAAAACTATAAGTGAGAAAACATTATAGAAAAAGAAGAAATTGCTTGTAAAAAGCATTTTATTCTTTTTCCACAATATTTTCTACCCTACAGACTGGTTTTTTGGAAAAGTCTAAAATTTGGCAAAACAGGAAAAGTTTAAATAAATGGAAAATATGAAGTGTTATGCCTCATTGACCCTTTATGCATGTTGTTGTCATCAGTTTGTATGTTTATGAGATATTATGTGCAGCAGTAGAATATTTTCTTCTGCATTACATGGGTGATATCACACTAGTGTTATTCCTAAGCATATAAGCCAAGGCCCATGATTACCCCTTTTTGTCACCATGAAAATGATATCATATAATGCATATGATGATGTTTTCTTACAAACACCATAACATGTTTCATGACATGCCATAGATCTGATTTCAAACTAGCGCTCTTTTATGAATTCATTTTTGAGTCCATCCCCAAACAATAGATAAAATTAAACAAACACAAAATTTACAGTATTTCTGTTAGAATCATAAAAACTGATTGATTGGAATGCTGGACACATCCACTGAGCTACAGCAGGAAATTTAACTTAACCCATTACCAGATGGATAAATTTTAGTCTGGCAAAAATTGAAAGATGTTGTAGATGACAATTTAAAGTTATGAAATTTGGGATTTTTTCAACTTTCTGGGGGAAAATATTGTGGAAAATGAAGAAATTGCTTGTAACAAGCAATTTCTTCATTTTCAACAATGCTTGCCAAAGCTTTTTTCCTTGGGGACGTCTAAAAGCATCACTGAGTGGAAATGGGTTAAATATAAACACTGTTATTTTGCAGAATTTATGGTCAGTAACAAGTAACAACAAGAGCAGCGCCAGTGGGTGCATACGCTTGGCTGCAGGTGCTGGACAATACAAAATTTTTCAGTCGAAAAATTCTTACAAAATCGCTTTTAGATTTATGTCCCTCGATAGTCTAGATAGCTTATGTGATGGTCAATACACATGCCAAGTTTCATGAGGATATCTTTAATACCAACAGAGATCTGACCCATATTTAAGTTTGTAACGCCAACGCCGACCAGAACCAGACAAGGTGATCACAATACCACGGGTTTTTTCTGTAAACAGTCGAGCAAAAATAGGTTTGAGAACTAAAGTCATAACTGCAGCTTCAAAAAGCTGAAATAAGAAATTATTCAAGAAAAACCAACAAATGCTTTATATAAAGGTCAATCAGTGTCAAAGGCCTAAGTTCACTTCCAGTCTAAGTGTATGAATTATATGGTCAACCTATTTTGAGTTTGACAACACCAATCTTTCATTTACAAATACAAATTACTTCACCTAGGAAAGGATGTAATGGCGGTACTGGTGCGAGATTGAGGAATCCATTGTGTGGTGTCCCAGTCACCGCAATATGACTGAAAAAATTTTAAAAGCGGCCTTAACCCCATTCAAACAAACAAACAATTGAATTAATTCACAGATAATTAAGACAATGAGAGCTGTCTTGAATAGACTCTCAAGCCTGTTGCATATCTTATGGGACACAAAAATATAGATCATACAAGTTTCAGCAACAAAAAGTTGTCACTTGCTACTTTGAATTCGATTAGTCTAAAATTTTGTTGTCTGGTAATATTACAATTAAAGAAGCTTGAAATTCTGATTCCCTTAACTCATTTCCACACAACAAAATTTTAGACTGGTCCAAATTGAAAGAAGCTGCAGATGACAATTTCAAGCTGATGGAATTTAATTTTTTCTCATCTTTTTGGATAGAAAACATTGTGGATAATGAAGAAATTGCTTGATACAAGCAATTTCTTCATTGCCAACTATGTTTTCCAAAGCTTTTTTCTTGCGAGGGCGTGAAAAGGAGAGCTTGTGTGAGAATGGGCTAAACAGCCTAAATTTACTTATCACACAGGTAATTCAGTGTTCTTAAACCAAGGCAGCTCACTTAAGAAAGAATTACTATTTTCAGTTTGATTTCAGATAGGCAACTTTCTTTTTTAAAGCAATATTATTAAACTTTTTAAAATTTCTTCCAGAAAATTGAAAAGTATTCATCAAAACATCATTTTCCAGGTGTTTGAAATTAAGGAGACTTTGACATTCTAGGGGTCAAAATTGTTTGAAGGGTCAAAAAAAAAAGAGAGAATAATGGGAATAAATTTAATGGTTCAGCTCTTAACAGACCTTTCTTGTAAAGATTTGAAGGGAGTAGTAGACATGATACATCATCGAACAATTGAGGGATCAAACAACCCAGTTTTGACCCAAGAAATTCTGCCCAAGGGGGTCAAAATGAATTTTTTAAGGTCAGAATAAGATATTTTCAGATTTTTTGAGGGTCAAAACAATGGTTTACTGGCCCTGATTCCTGTGAAATTTTGTTGAAATCCGTCCCACAATAAGAAAATTTCCAATGTTCTGAGTTTATCAATTTATGTAAATTATCCCCACCCATTAAGGTCATGTATTTTACAAGAAAAATCTTTGAAGGAACCTGGTGAAGGTCTACAAAAGGCTAATCCAAGTGAAATTTAGCTAAAATCCATCACCTGGTTTCTAAGAAAAAGGTTTTCAAAGTTTTCACTTTACACCATATATAGAAATTAGCCCCACCCATTGAAGGTAATTTTTTTATCATTTTTTTAACAGAAATATGATAAAAGGTCACACAAGGATAACTGCTGTAACATTTCATTAATCAAAGGACTGAAAGTCCTGAGAGCGGTTTTGTTGGTTTATCAGTTACTGCGCTCAATAATGCGAGCATTTTTACATCAATATGGGTGAGTAAATCGTACACCTAAGTAGGAGGAGCAGCTGCCATGGAGGCTCGATAAGGATGTAGTGGTAGTATTGGTGTGTGAACTACCAGGAATCCATGGTAAGGAGCTCCACCCGTCCCGATATAATTGAAATGCTATTAAAAGTTGCATTAAACCCTATTCAATCAAACATGACCTATTACTGTTTACTGAAATCGCTATTTTAGATCAATCGCAACGTTTTCTTCTTAAGTGCGTGAAAATTTGTGATTGTGTGGTAAAAGGTTAAATGGTAAAAGGCAAAGAAATCAAAGCTAACATTCAATTCTTATTTCGTTGAGCATATTATTATCACAATTGAAGTAGTTAAATGTCCGTTTCAAAGATTTAGTCGAGTTCGAGGGGTAAAAGGTGTTTTATTCGATGGGGTTAATAGGCGCTTGAATTGCGCCTATACTAGGGTTGTAACGTGTTACATATACCATGTATACGGGTGTAATTTTGCCCAGCCCTGCCATGTCAAAACACTAACAGACAGTCTACATGTATTCTCTAACTCCACTAACCACTGACCTAGATTCTATCTTTAAACGCGAGGAAATTATTTCTCTCATTTTGACAATTCATTAGACAATTTACCAAGGATATATTAAGTTTTAAACCAGTTTTCTGGATATTCATGGTTAAAAGGAGGCTGTTGGCATTCAGCAAGTAAGTTATTTTCTTCGTAAGCGATGAAACAAGATGGAGGCGATCACATAGATTTTCACTTCACATTTATGAGCATGCGTGGAAATGGGCAAAAATGTGTGAGAACTTGTTTACGGTTGATCGATATGAAATACCGGTTTTTCTTAAAAAAACGCTAAAAACCATCAACTGGTGTCTGGGAAGACTTTTAAACTTTTCACTCTGGGAAATCAGACAAACCCAATTAAAGCCATGCAATTAGAATTCTTTGAAGGAACCAGAAAAAGAGTCATCCAAGGATGATATTCCTGTGAAACTTGGTTAAAACCAATTTACTGGTTTCTGAGAAGAAGACTTTTAAAGTTTTCACTACACACCATATATGGAAAGAAGCCATACCAATATCCGACCCAAATTTTTTTGAAGAAATCTGATGACAGGCATTCCTGTAAAATTTGGTTGAAATCTGTGGAGTACTCAAAAAAATAGATTATTATTGTTTTTCATTTAAGCTGGTTTTCCTGGATAACAGATCTTATATCAATGGTTCAGCCCAAAACAGTTGTAACTGCTTATATATTTGTAGGCCATTACAACTGTTTTGTGCAGAACCATTAATATACTTTATATGCTCTTTTAAATTATGGTAAGTCTTTTATTTTTCGAAATACTTATGCATTCAAAGTCTAATACATCTGTCTTTCCTACCCTCGCCATTTCTCCTCCACACTCTGACCGTGGAATCTGCCGACGATGTAACAAGAACATGTCTAATAGCTTTGTTTCCTGTCTGTGAATCCAGACTGGTTACACAACAAGTTTCTAAAGCTGTAACAGGGCTTGTATGTCCTGTAAGTATCTGTTTAACCTTAAGCTATAAAGAGAAAATAAATACAGCATGATTGTGAATCATGATGGCCCTCTGATTGATTGCTTGAATGGGGTTTAACGCCACTTTTAACAGTATTTCAGTCATATCGCGTTGGCTGGAGCAACAATGGTTTCCTGGTATTTCTCACACCAGTATTACCGTTACATCCTTTCCTAGCCTCCAGCTGCTATTCCACTTAGATTTACAATTATCCACCCATTGGTAAGAGACAAATGATAGTCCTCTGAAATAGCCCATTTTTGGGGCTAGCCCATTTAAGGGGCTAGAGCAAGACTATTGTAATTGTATATATACTTGAAGGAACTTACAAATGCTTTGCTCTGACCCTCCATCTATATTCCATCTTTATTTCTAAGGGTAACCTTGACTTTGGATCTGCGGTTTTCTCAAAAGACATAGAAATAAAGCCACTACCAGATGGCAAAATTTAAGACTGGTCCAAATTGAAAAGAGTTGCAGACCACCATTTTAAGTTAATGAAATTTTAGATTGTATCAACTTTCTAGGTAAAAAAAAAAATGTGGACAATGCAGAAATTGGTTCTTATGCTTTCCCATTTTTTTTTTTTTTGAGGGGTATGAAAAAGCAAAATTGTGCAGGAATAGGTTAACAGTTTTGCAAAGTTATTCCAATTCATTCATATTTGACAAATTACTGGCCACACATACTGATCTCTTACATATCAATTTGACTGCAACAAAAAAAAACAAGAAAATTATGTAAAGTATGTGACCAGGGAAAATAAAATGTGATGACCTTAACCAGGGAAAAAGACTAGCAGGGGCCTAGTTGCCCATGGCCCCTAGATTTTGGGCTGGGCCCCAAGACCTTGTGAGAAAATGCCTATTCCTCTAATGTTAAATATTGAATTTTGGCAGGCTGGGCCCCTAGGTTGAAATTAATATTCTTTTTCCCTGACCTTAACCCTTCCCTGTTTTTCAAAATTTTAGACTTGTCCAAATTGGAAGAGGTTGCAGACGACAATAAAAATTGGTAAATTTGAAATGAAACCATCCTATAGGTAAGAAAATATTGTGGAAAAGAAGAAATTGCTTGTTACAAGCAATTTCTTCTTTTCCCACAATTATTTCTCAAGTATAAAATCCAGGGTTTGAATAGGAAAGGGTTAATGTAATAACTAGCTTGAATATGTGACAGTACTTTACAAAACTATTGGAGTTCAAAGTTTGCTTCTGGTCTAAATGAATATTTTGATTGGTCACTAGAATTTTTGTTTGACAATGGCAATCCGCCAATTACAGAGCTTTATCAACTGTAACCTTGACATTGGCTGTTAACCCTTGTCATGCTGAACCCGGAATATTCCGGTTTTTGCAGGAGGTGTGGACTAAGATTAGACTGCACTTATGTGCAGGCTGATCTTAGTCTACACCTCCTGTGTGTACTTCTTATGCCAGAGTTGTTTATGAAGTTGATTTCTAAAAGAAATATTGATTTTTGAGCAATAAGTTCTATCAGTGCTTTCAGCCCTTTGATTTTACAGCAATTCAGTAAGGTTATTTATACAGCAGGACAAGGGTTAAGACCAGAAATTTGGACAATACAGTGGAATTTAGTTAATTTCAACCCTGATAATAGTAATTCACTGCTTATTTGCAATTGACTTTATACTCAAACATTAGATATAAAGAATATACAGCACGTCTTAATCGCTTTAACCAAGAATTTCTCAGTCAAAAAAGTGTCAAAGTTTCACTGAAATGAAAGTTGTCTGCTAATGAATTAAACACAAACCTGGTCTTGCATTCTCTCCCAAACAATGACACTTTTGTCAACAGAGCCAGACACTAACTCATTCTCTTCACCTGCCATTAAGATAGAAAATAACAATAGACAATATCTTGCAAAAATTGATCTTTTTCCACCCAATCCTTCAAAATATGGGAAAATATGAAAATGAAGAAATTCTTATTAAGTAGCAAATTATTCATTGTTCACAATATTTACCCTAAAAGAAAATGAATTTCAAATTCAAATTTTCAATTTTGACAGTCTAAAAAATTTAGTCATCTGGAACTGGGTTAAAATCAAAGGGCTAAAAGCACTGGGTGCACCAGTTATTAGTTATGGTATTTCTTTAGAATATTAGTCTTAAAAACAACTCTTGATTATCCAATTCCCAAATGCCAAAATCTTAGACTGTTACAAATTAAAAGAGGTTTCTAGCAATATAATGGCTTATTGGGGTAGAAATTCTTCTTTTCTCACAATATTTTCCATAGCAATAAATCTCCAATGTGCACAAATACAGGATTGTATTGGAATTGGTTAAAAGGGACAAACAAATGGTTTAGACTAAGATTGGACTTCCTTGTATTTAAGAGTTGAATATATTGTGGAAAATGATGAAATTGCTTGATACAAGCCATTCCCTCATTTTCCACCATATTTGCAAAAGCTTTTAATGGAGGGTCCTAAAACTTGGAATTGTGTGGGAGTGGGTTAAAGCTAAGTCCTCTTTTCTCACAAATTTCTACAAATTTTGTGCTTCCAATTTGAATGGCAATTGCAATGTTATCCAAAGCTGTAGACAGAGGGAGTGATTTTAAAATTTCATCACCTGTCACTGAATCCAGTTAAGTACCAACAGCATAGGGTTTGGAAGAGAAATAACAGATTAAGATGGAGATTGTTGTCACACCCTTTGTTCTCAGGTTGTCAGCTACTCCTTTCATTTGGACCAGTCTAAAGATTTTTGTTAAGACTATTTTGATTAACCATTTACAACACATTGATACTTTTTGACACCCTGAAGAAATATGGTCAGGAATAAGTCTAAGAAAAAAGGAGAAATCACTTCTAAATAGCAGTTTCTCCTTTTCTCACAATGTTTTCTCACCTAAATGACTCTTATTTTTCCAATTTTAGTGATATTTGAAACATTGTCTGCAATATCTTACAATTTGGACAAATCTAAGTTTTTGTCATCTTGTAATGGGTTAAGATAAGATTAAGCAGTACCTTCATCTGAATGTTTGACCCACTGAACACAGTTCACCTTGCCTCTATGACCAGAAAATGTACGCAGAATGGCCCCTGGTTGGCTTGTTGAAAAATCCTGTGTTAAATGAAGGGAAAGAAAAGAGATTGCTCTTGTTGTATACATGTATTCAACATGAATATGAATACTTTCTAGCCATCCAAATTTTTTATAAAAAAACGGCCATCACCATGAGAGAACGACTTGTATTAACCCATTAACAAAATGTAAGACTGGCCTAACTTGAAATAAGATGCAGACGTCAATTTCAAGTTGAAGGAATTTCAAATTTCTTGTCTTTTTGGATAGAAAACATTGTGGATCACAAGGAAATTGCTTGATACAAACAATATCTTCATTTTCCACAATGATTTCAAAAGCTTTTTTTCTTTGGGGCCTAAAAAGGAGGGATTGTGAGGAAATAAGTTAAGCAAGCAATTTTGGTAAATCCCTTAATTGCTTGTTTAAGACTGGTTCCATTGTACTTGTTATACCTGAGTGTAAATAAAAGCTATGTTGAGCTGAATTGAATTCACCCTTCCCTGTTCAATCCTTGGTTTTGACGTCCCTGTGAATTTATATTTGAGAAAATATTGAAGAAAAAGAAGAAATCCCCTGTAACAAGCAATTTCTTCTTTTTCCACAACATTTACTATCCTACTGAACAATTATTTTACAAATTAATTTCAGAGTAGATTTTTGTCTTCAAAACCCTTAGAATTTGGACAGGTCTAAAATTTTGAAAAACAGGAAAGGGTTAACCAATTACCAGAGAACAGAAGTTGGAGAGATTGGTCTGAACTGATTGCAGACAACAATTCAAAATGTGGAAAAAGAGTAACAGATACAAAATAGGCAGTAATTGTTCTTCATTTTGGGGTAGAGCCTTTACATGGGGAAAAAGGCATAACTGTCTGTGCCTCTACTTTATAAACTAGACATTTTCGCAAAGCGGACTAATACCCCCCAACTGTCCTTGTCCATAAACAAGTGCTATCCGCCAAAGGGCTGTAACTAAAAAAGGACTTTTTATTAAAGGGCCATATCTCCGTCAAAAATCGATGGACCATTACCAAAATAGGATATGCACATGTCTGACTTATACCGAGTGTTTCTGTGAAATTTGAATCAAATCCGTCCAAATGTTGCTGAGAAATTGAGCGGACACGATTTTTCACCAAAGGGCCATAACTCCAGGGCCTTGGCTGGTGATTGCCAATGTCGCCAAATGCGAAAAATTAGAGCTAAGTGGCAACAAAATCGAGTCTGACGTAAATGCTGGTGATGAAAAAAAGTCCATGGAAGCAATATTGATTTTCTTATAAAGTACCACTTGTGCACCAAAAGTTTGTATCAGACTGCAATCAAGGCTGATTATTGTAGTCTAGGTGTTAAAACGGTGAAAATTGTGTCGAAATAAACATGCCAGTCAGTCAATAAACGAAGTGTCACAATCATTAATCTAATGTATGACCTACTATACAGATGACATTTCTGACCATGATTGAAAAGGCTTCTTAAATGATAGTGTATGTTACATAAATTCAAATCAACACAATCAAAACCAGAAAATCTTACTTCAGTTGGTTTACAATAAATCCAGAATACATGTTCGACAAAAAAATCTTAAATTGACTAATAAATATAAGTAATTGATTCTCATGCACAAATCGAGTCTAAATTCTATTCTAAGGAAATTCTGCAATGCAGTAAACCCTCTCACGGCCTCTTTGATGTACGTCACAACCCTATGCTCCTGTAGAGTAGATGGTTACACCCGAGATTTTCATGACTTCAGTTGTGTTTTTGCATCAACAGAGGATTATTTTAGGGTAATTGGTTGACAGAAAAACCCATTTACTATGATCTCCGTTAAAGTAAATCACCAGTTTTAAACAAGAGGGCCAGTGGCCCTGGCGCTCACCTGAGATAAGGCTCTTTTTTGCTTCAAGGCCTAATACAAACTTGGTCGGGAGAAAACCTCCTTTAACATTTAAATAAAATCAACAAGCCCTATTTGGTTTAAAATGGCCAAATAGTTTTGAAAGGGTTGCCTTCTTTATTTCTATTTAAGCCTAGTCACCCTGTATCTCTATATAAGCCCCACCCCCCCTGGGGATCCGCCCCTGGGTACCTGAGGATGATGATTTTAGCAAATTCTGAAAGAGGTCATTGTACTGATGCTTCATGCCAAATATCAAGGCTCTACACCTCCTGGGTCAGGAGGAGATAATTTTTAAAGTTTTTATTAAAACTTCAGTTTTGTTGCCATGGCAACCAAAGTTTTTTACAGATTTCAACTCTTTTAGCAATTTTTAAAGGGCACCACCCAAGGAACAATTCTGCCAAAATTTGTTGAAATCCGCACAGCAGTTTGGGAGGAGATATTGTTTTAAAAATCCCTCTTTATTTCTATTTAAGCCTAGTCACCCTGTAGCTCTAAAATTTTATCAATTTTGAAAGATGTCAATGTACTGATGCTTCATACAAATATCAAGACTCTAGTCCCTCTTGCTTAGGAGGAGAATATTTCTAAAGTTTTTATTAAAATTCCAGTTTTGTTGACATGGCATACAGAGTTTTTTTACAGATTTCCATTTTTTTAGCAGTTTTCATATGGCATCACCCAAGGAACATTCCTGCCCAATTTGATTGAAATCTGCCCAGAAGTTTTGGAGGAATAGTCGATTTAAAAATCCTTCTTTATTTCTATATAAGCCCTACCTCCCTGAGGCTCCTCCCCTGGGTACCCAAGGATAATGAATTTAGCAATTCTGAATGAGGTCATTGTACTGATGCTTCATGGAAAATATCAAGACTCTAGGCCCTATTGGTCAGGAGGAGATAATTTTTAAAGTTTTCATTAAAATTCCAGTTTTGTAGTCATGGCAACCAAAGTTTTTTACAGATTTCAATTCTTTTAACAATTTTAAAGGGCACCACCCACGGAACATTCCTGCAAAATTTGGTTGAAATCCGCCCAGCCGTTTGGGAGGAAATGTCGTTTTAAAAATCCCACTTTAGTTCTATATAAGCCCCACACCCCTAGGGCTCCGCCCCTAGGTACCTGAGGATGATGATTTTGGCAATTCTGAAAGAGGTCATTGTACTGATGCTTCATGCCAAATATCACGGCTCTACGCCTTCTAGGTCACAAGCAATTTCTTCATTTTTTCACAATATTTTCCTAATTGCTTTTCATGAGGGGCGTCCAAAAGCGTCACTGTGTGGGTATGGGTTAAGTTATTAAGTTTTAGTGGGGGGGGGGGTTTGTGTTTGCAGTCAGTAGTCTCCTAGCTAGCGGATTTCAGTGTTATGAAACTCGGCAAAAAAAAAATTGGCTTCTCATTTGACTTCTTGGCGATGGATTTTGCTCCATTTTTTTCATTTCGGCTAAATTGATGGCGAAAAGAAAAACCAGCCCAGGGAAGGCCCTGTAACTCTGTCAAAAATCAATGGACCGTAACCAAAATAGAATATGCATATCTCTGCTTAATACTGATTTGTAAGTGAAGTGAAGTTTAAATCAAATCCGTCCAATGGTTGCCCAGAAAATGAGCGGACTTGAAAAAGCTACAGACAGACAGATAGATGCATTGACAAACCAACCAATAAGCTGACTCCTATATACTACCAAAACATAGTTTTGGGGGGTATAATTACATTTTGCTTTGAGATCTTTCTCATTTTATGCCAGAATGAGAGAATCTCTCAATATCTCACACCAAAATGATCCTTGTAGATTATTCAAACTTGATAAATCATTGATACATTTGTCAAGTCAACTGGCAAGATCAATGTCACTAATTTGGTCTTGTTTACTTCTTGTTCACTGTTAATAAACTTTTACTTAGGGAACATAATATATTTCAACCCTTTTTTGAGGATGAACTAAGTCTTCATCAAAATACAAGAACAACAGTTTCAAAAACAAAGCTTACAAGTTTTAAAACAAATGATATAATTATCATTGCACAAATTATAATGAATCGAAGTAGAAGCCAGTAGTGGAAATGTCATAGCATATATACATAGTGTACTGAATCGATTTCAAAGAAACCAATTATATAAACAATCTTTAATTGATTTATTCTTTTGACTAAAAAAAGATCATGATTTGAAACCGATTGCTCAACACAGGAGGGAACTTGTTTTAGGGCATAACTGACAGGGCTCCCCCCCCCCCAGAAGACTGTTAGTTGTTACAGGGGTAGTGCAAGGATAAAAGATAAATCTATTGAGAGCTTCACCAGGTTCATTAACATGCTAGATGTATTGCCAAATCTCAATTGTATTCATCAAGAAAAGGCAAATGGTGGCCAGTTTCATTACATATTTGGTAAAGAGAGCCAATTTATGCGTGATAAATGAGGTCTTTTGATGTATTCACTAGTAGCCGTCATCTAAGGTCATCCCTAAACTTAAGTCACACCCTCAACACAAAATCAATACAAACTGCCATCCAATGAGCGCTTTTCATTAATCTGATTTGCTGTCAATCAGAACTGTAATTAAATTTGGCAATATGCCAGATATACAAGCTTTTGAGCAATTATGCACACTTAGCTCTCGGCCTTGATTTCAGGAGATTAGTCAGAGTAAAAGTATGTGTAAAAAAACTTTTCATTTTCTTTTCTTTGGCACTACAAACTTTCCCCAAATGAAAAAAACTTGCGCCGGAATTTTATATTTGTCGCATTTGGTGAATTCACGAGAGGCAGTGCGAACCCTGAGCCCTCGACAGTAGATTATCATACAAGGGTTACGATATAGCAGCTACCTTTTATGCACATGAGGTGAAGAGGATATAGCACTGTCTTACAGGGCACTCATCCGAAATTCATTAGATGATCGGAATCTTTGGTAAGCCTGGGGCTCAATCCCAGATCTCAAAGTTAGAAACACACTTGTTCACCAGATGAGTTACTGGGTCTGACATGAAAATCAAATAAGGACTTCTGATATAGCCACCTATCCTCTCACCTTTTCATGAAGTTTGTGATTTCGAGTTTACTGGCAATATTTTTTCTATCATAATGATCGAACCAATAGATGGTACTGTATAAATACCTCTGGTCTACACAAGGCTACCGCGTTGCATGTTCCAAAGCAAATCAATCTGTTTCGTCCCCAGTCACAGCAGTTAGGGGTTCTATTACAACCCGAGCTGATAAAACATGTGTCCACTCCAGCCATTTTTGTGGTAAATATTACAGTTGGTGTTCAAATATTATAACACCGCTTGTTGTTGTTGTCTTGGTTCGACGTGGTGTCAGACCACTTCATTATTAGCTTTTATATATATATATAGAAAAAAATGTTTAGTAAAAATAACTTAATTTCCTCATAATTGTTTCTTTTGCATGGATTTCAATATGCTTATAGTCCATACCAACTAGAATTAATCCTATGGGATTCAAATTTGATGCAAAATATCGTTAAAAACAACATTACTGACAGCTTGACGACAAATAACAACAGTCGAGTGTCAACAAAACGATTCGGATTCAGAAAGTGTAAACCTTGTCAGCACTGGCCTTTAGAATCACCAAAGTACTGGAAAGCTTCACCAGACATAAAGAAAGGACCATAGACATATCATTCTAATGGTTGAAAAAGGCTTTTGATAAGGCTTGTCAAGTCGAAACTCAGTCATTTAAAAAAAAAAAAAAAAAGACCAAAGGGAAGAAAGAAAGAAAGAAAGAAAAAAGGGAATGGTATGGGCGGACAAAAAGACAGATAAAGGGACTATTAAGCAACGGGACAGAACATGTCGCCACCAACAATACCAAATCAAGATGTATTTATCAAAGCCCTGGTGGAGTTCCTCGGTTTACTTCGACCAACTTTATTCCTTGTATTTATAAATGATCTACGTTTTATTGCCGAAACCGTTGTCAAATTATTTGCAGATGACACTAAAGCCTATAGTGCCACAAGTTCAGCTATACACTAGGAGAACCTTAACCGCCTCAGCTGACAACTTTTTTTTTTTTTTTTTTTTTTCTCTCGAAGATAGAACTTACAGAACTAAAGCATTCGGTTATGCATGTTACTATGTAAAACAGAGAAGAACTTGTTTCCGTCATGGAATTGGGGGAAATGAACAGCCTAATCACTGATATTTTTCTCGACCTTTAATCAGATCGAATCATTTTTTTTTTTTTTTTTTTCATATTTCACAGTTCTATTGATATCCAGGCCAACAACTGGTATTGTTAATCTTTCTTTAGTGTCCTAAAATTTTACATACGAAGTTTTCCTTCCAAATCGTTATTTGTTTTTTGAATACTAGATAAAAAACAATGCGACCGATGTACGGTCTATAGCAGGCAGTTGTCAAATCAGTGTACGAAATTACGAATAATACAAAAAGTGGTGAACAGTTATAAATTAGAGCAAAGGTTATATACTTTGATTTAAAACGAGAGTAAGATATGAAATTAGATTAATACACGTGCTTGCCTATGTAGGGACATTGCTAAGCTTTAAAGAAACATGTATATTATTTCCTTACTTGTGTGCAAAAAACGGGGAAATTTTGACTTAAATTTTATCAAAACATTGCGATTATACATGATTGACAAAACTCTAGCATCCCGTTAAATTTTATTTATTTATTCATATTATTTTTATCTATTTTCTTTTTTATCAATTCTTGTGAGCGACTTACACGGTCTGATATTTTAATTTTTTCTGAATCTAAAATGACCAATTTACCTTACCATATAATTATTTTTGAAATGCGCCCACTGATTGACCTATACTGGATCCTATTAATTTTTCAAATATTCCAATATGGTACCTTTGTGCATGATAGACCGCGAAAATATTGTTATGGTTTCTTTTCCCATAAACGATAAAAATGATAACTGCAATACGGCATAATGGCAATGATTATATTTTAAATAGCCGTTTTAGCAATGGAATTAAATAACGCAGCGATGCAAGTCAACTCACTCTTTCTCTCAAAATTGTTACGTACCTCATTCTAGTGTAGCCATGGTTTTGATTGAACTACTGTAAATGAGCGTAGTTCGGGCGTTTTCATTCAACGTTATGTGTCTATAATCTTAACAACCATTTGTAATTTTGAAATTCGCCTCTGTTTCTTCGAAAGATACTTCCGATCTTTCATAATTATTTAGCCATTCACGTGTGATCTTTTCTTTGGCGGCTATATCAATTACCTTAGATAAGCGATAATTTTAGCCAGTAGGTAGGCGCCTTTTTCTGGGGCGACGCAACTGAAACTGTCAATGGACACGTTATTTAAAAGATATAGGGTCAATTATTTCAGCATCTATCTGACGTGAACATCCGCCGGTTAAGCGCATGAAAAGGTGGAGTTTTTGTCTACGTAGTGCGGGCTTGATTGAGACTGTTCTAAATTAATTTCGTTGGTATTCTTACGTTAGTGGCATTTGAGATTGACAAAACAAGGTTATGGTCGCCAACGGTAACTGTAGACAGAATGGTCTTGTAGGCTAATTCCAGAGACCTAAAAAGGCTAAAATCTTATGAAAATGCTAGGAAAATGCTGTGCAACACCTGACGACTCGGCCCATTCAGCTAACATCCTATTTAAAAAGCATCCAGTCCTTCAGCTGGGGAGTAAGAGTAATTAAGGGACCATTTATGTCCCAAAAATGTCCAATTTATCTGCTACTCCGATTTATCCAAAATTTATGTGCGTACCAAGTTTCAGCCACTGTTCCACGTTTTCAACGCATTTTCGTGGTTGTCTTAAGAGCACCTCGTCAGGATTACGACAAATATCATAACGTTTTGCTTCCATATAAGACTTATCCGCAATCTTAAAAGTGATGTTTATCAAATTTTGAGAATTATCCTGGCAATTTAAAACCAATTTACTTGTCAATTTTTCTAATCGAAAAATAACCGACAATTCTTCGAGTACATTTAGCAGACATGATCTAATTCCGCCTTTTTGTAAACGAAGGAATAAAACTAGTTTCGTCTAGTTCAATTACGCAATGAATACTATTCTAATATGTTCCTGGTCCTATCCCCTTGTCGACCGGAGGGTTTTGAAACCAAAAACAATGCTATATTAGTATTCCTTCTATGTTTTAATACGACTGACGAACTTTCTATATTTCCTTATGTGAATTTTGAATAATAGTAACCCCTTTAAAATGTCATAAATAAATAACTTACAATGCTTTTCTCGAGAAAATTTCTGACAAGAAATCACTAGAATGTAGGGCTGCATATCTTTAATTGTCAGTCTGACGGTTCAAAATATTGACCAATATCTAAGTGAGAATAAAATATATTGAATTAAAAATTTCAGTAACCGAAGTTAAACAAAACTTTAATGTGACCTAAGTTTGTGTGTACTTCTGCACATTTGATTTTCATACCATCTCCACTTGAATTTAGAAACACTCTAAACTCTCCTTTGTCAAAATCTGATAATTTTCTATTGAAACTTTACAGTGCAATTTGATACAAAACATTATTACCGTCAGTGAAATATGAGAAAGGAAATAAAACAAAATGAAGTGCACACTTCATTATGGAACTAAGTATATTTAGTATGTCTGTGTTTTGTGAAGGTTCAGGTGCAACCCCCAGTCTTCTGCAGTTGTCGTTTTTGACTAGTAAGCTGTCCTAATCTACTCTTTCAAGTTTTTTATAAATTGAGACTGGTCCATATTCAAAGGGGTTGAAAACTGGACGCAATTTGAAACGAACCCATCCTGTATGGTAGGAAATATTGTGGGAAAAGTAGAAATTGCTTGTTAAATTTCTTCTTTTCCTCAATGTTTTCTCAAGCATAACTTCACGGTGACTTAACCCCCCCCTCCAAAAAAGGGGGTTATTCGGCGTAGAGCAGCGTACCGTACATGCAGGTTTTAAAGTAACTAGTCTATAGTCGCTCTAACAATGTTCTAGACTAATTTCGTCTGCAAGCACTTGGTTTATTATTTAGGGAAACGCCCGTCCGATTATGAAACGTAAATTTTATTTTTTCTTTGATTTTTTAAAAAAAAACAACAACTTTTTATAGTTTCATTCTCATGTTTTGAAAATTGAATTCCCGGACAAACACAACAATATGATTCATTTGTTGGCATGGTATGTCCTACTTTGAGTCGCACCAGAGTGTTTTGACGCTTCTAAGAATGAAAAAGTTTTCGTAAAGGAGGATTGATTGTTTAACCTATTTCGTCTTTTCTCACTAAGGAAAACTGCCGAAGTCCGGACAATCCGGCTATTTAACCCTTGTCATGCTAAACCCGTGATATTCGGGTTTGGCAATAGGTGTAGATAAAGATCAGCCTGCACATAGGTGCAGTCTGATCTTCGTCTACACCTCCTTTTAGACTCCTATAACCCAGAGTTGTTTACAAAATTAATTTTCAAAATAAATTTGACCCCTTACTAGTGCTTCTAGCACTTTTGGGCATTTGATTTTAATGCAAAGGGCATGAAAAGTGTTAACATTCGAATTTTTGAAACGTATTTGTATCAAGGACTTCTTCAAAAAAGAATCTATATGTTTAATATTCTATAATCAAGTTTATGGACTGATGGTCTCAAAAAAGATTTTAATAGGAAACAAGCTTTCTGAAGTTATGAATCCCTAATTGCCATGAAAAAGTGTGCTGACATCCTTACATGGCTTACCAATACATTTAGGCATTGTAGATTCAAAATACAGTAAAATTTGACCAAAAACTGATAAAGCACTCCACTGAATTAAGCCCATATTCACACCTATTTAAACATCCAATCATTTCACTGTTTTCTGTTAACCCATTCCCACTCAGTGATGCTTTTAGACGCCCCCAAGAAAAAAAGCTTTCGAAAACATTGCAGAAAATGAAGAAATTGCTTGTTACAGGCAATTTCTTCATTTTCTACAATGTTTTCTACCCAGAAAGTTGAACAAATCAAAATATTCATAAACTTTAAATTATCTTCTGCAACTTCTTTCAATTTGGGCCAGTCTAAAATCTTGCCGTCTGGTAATGGGTCAAGCATGTCCCACTTTGATTCCTTTCCATATCTTCAGGAAAAATACATAGCTAGAATTTGTGTTTTATCTACACCCTTATCATTATGCTATAAAGCTTAAATCATCTTATTTTTTTTTGCCTTCCTGTAAATGTACTGAAAGCATTGAAAAGAAAAATTATAACATATTCTTATGTTTACCCCAATTATTGTAATGCTTTCTAAATAAAGGGCAATTAGAGTCCTTGACACTCACTCAATATGCTCAATTAGCAATAAATGATGTCACTTTTGAAGACAATACTATGTGATGATGTCATTACATAACTAACCAGAAAGCCTCCTGCCCGATTCTGAGATAGGTTCTTACTATCACACTACTTTAAGAAAATACCCCGTTTGAATAATGGGAGCCATTAAATTTACTATTTCTGACAAAGTCATGTGACCCATATCATGGTAAATTCTTAGATGTTTTAACCCATTCCAACACAATCCTGCCTTTTTACGCGCCCCAAGAAAATAGTTCAGGAAAACAATGTGAAAAATAAGGAATTTGCTTGTTACGAGCAATTTATCCATTTTTTACATTGTTTTTACCCCAAAAGACAGAGATATTTAAAATTCCATCAACTTTGAAATATTGTGTGCAACTTCTTTCAATTTGGACCTATCTCAAATTTGAACATTTTGATATGGGTTAATCCTGTAAAGGTAGTTCAAAGTCTGTGTTTTTGAACCCCATAACTTGATCTATTTTTTACTGCCTATTTTTCACAAGCCTGAAGCTTTGGTGTGTGGTGGATCTATATTATCAATTGATTTTGTCAGCGTAGTAAATTTAATAATAATTAAGAATTATTGCAAAAGAGATTTTCTGTAGCATTGCATTCATCTACCTTGATTTTGACTTGAACAAGATATCTGTAATTGAATTAATACATGTAATAGATAGATTTTCATTTTAATACTTCCTTTTTATACACCCGTCAAAGACTTCGTATTATGGGATCACCGTTGGCGTCCGGGTGTCCAGTTGTCCGGCGGTGTCCACTTCTTTGTCCGGAGCATAACTCTGTCATCCCAAGTCCGATTGACTTTAAACTTGGCAGTTATATTCTTCTCATAAATACGGAGTTCAGTGCTCAAAAACCATAACTCTGCCTGGCCTATTTTTTGAGTTATTGTCCTTTGTTGTATTTCATACTTGAATCTTGTCCCGAGTATATCTCTAAAAGTATTATAGCTAGAATCATGAAATTTCATGGGTGTATAGATCTCACCAAGTGGGAGTGCAGTGCACGAGAACCATAACACTACCTAGCCTATTTTTTGAGTTATTGCCCTTTGTTGTTTTTCATACTTGAATCTTGTCCCGAGTATATCTCTAAAGGTATAATAGCTAAAATCATGAAATTTCATGGATGGATAGAGCTCACCAAGTGGGAGTGCAGTGTACAAGAACCATAACTCTACCTAGCCTATTTTTTGAGTTATCGCCCTTTGTTGTTTTTCATACTTGAATCTTGTCTGAAGTATATCTCTAAAAGTATTATAGCTAGAATCATGAAACTTCATGGATGGATAGAGCTCACCAAGTGGGAGTGCAGTGTACAAGAACCATAACTCTACCTAGCATATTTTTTGAGTTATTGCCCTTTGTTGTTTTTCATACTTGAATCTTGTCCAGAGTATATCTCTAAAAGTAAAATAGCTAGAATCATGAAATTTCATGGATGGATAGAGCTCACCAAGTGGGAGTGCAGTGTACAAGAACCATAACTCTACCTAGCCTATTTTTGAGTTATCACCCTTTGTTGTTTTTCATACTTGAATCTTGTCTGGAGTATATCTCTAAAAGTATAATAGCTATAATCATGAAACTTCATGGATGGATAGAGCTCACCAAGTGGGAGTGCAGTGTACAAGAACCATAACTCTACCTAGCGTATATTTTGAGTTATTGTCCTTTGTTGTTTTTTATACTTTGTTAGACAAAAGATATTCATTCAAAATAACCTCAGTTCTATTCTAACCCCCAGTTAATATTAAGCAGTGTGACAGGCGTATCTTGTGACAATTTGGCACCTTGTTTAGGAGTAGTCTTCAAGGATTAACCAATTCCAACACATAAAGAATTTAGGCCCGTCCAAAGTCAAAGAAGTTGCAGACAACAATTTTTAAGTTGAGAAAATATTGATTATATCTGTCTTTTTAGATGGAAAATAAGGATAAAAATGAAGAAATTGCTTGTAAAAAGCAATCCCTTCCTTTTCAATCTTGTTTTTTCTTATGTCTTTCTTGAGGGGCGTAAAAAGCGGAATTGTGTAGAAATGGGTTAACACACAATGGCATTTTTACTCATCAAAGAAATATAGCTTTGGCAAATATTGTGAGAAAAGAAGAAAGTGCTTGTAACAAGTAATTTCTTCTTTTCTTACATTTTTTACCTTGTATGTTTTTCATTTTAAACCAACTTTGTTTTGTCATCTGCAACCTCTTTTAATTTGGACTCGTCTAATGTTTGTGAATGGATTGCAGGGTTGCAAAAATATTTGTGTTTCCTGGTATTTCAAGGAGTAGATAAAGAAAATCCATTTAAGTCCTGTAAGGGTGAAGTGGGTATTTAATTGAAATAGTAAACAAAACTCCAAACCTTGTTTCTAAATGTCACATTCCACCATTTACAATTAAAATGACCTTTGAAGTCATATTTTTGTTGACCCTCTAAAAAGGGCCCAAATGTCTGAAATGGAATGCACATTGGCTGAGAGAGGCTTGTTGCAAATATCATTCAAGTACAACCCAAACTGTTCTTTTGCTCAATTAAATTCATTATGAAGTGATTTAACTCTTGTCATGCTGAACCCAGAATATTCCTGCTTAGGCAGGAGGTTTAGACCAAGATCAGCCTGCACATATGTGCAGTCTGATCTCAGTCTAAACTACTTGCTTGTCCCTTTAAGCCAAAGTTGTTTAAAAGATAAATTTCAAAATGAATATTAACTAACATTAATTGATTCTAGTGTTTTCAGCCCTTTGGTCTTACATTGTGTATATAGAGGATTTCATTCAGCATGACAAGAATTGATAATACAAACTCAGCTCTGTAAAAGATGGCCTTCTTCTTTCTAAATAGAGCTTTCCTACAGATGCTGTTAGATCTGGCACAATTGATAGATCCTGGCTATCATCAAAGAAACAACTGACCAATAAAGTCATTCATTTTGACCAGAAGTGAACTTTGAACTCTGACATTAATTCATGTTGAGTATTTTTGTTGGTCAAGCTGTAGTTACAATATTTATGTCACCAACCAACTATTTTTATTTTTTTGTTATATGTTACTGGCCATGAATTTCGCAAAAGAATGTTATTTTTATTCGAAGTGGAACTTCCTGTCGGAGCACTGTGGGTGTAGTAAGCAATCCATTAATTACTGTAACGGATGAAAAGTTAAACAAGAGCGTACTAAGTGACCATTATCAGACGGCAAAATTTTAGACTGGTCCAAATTGAAAGAAGTTGCAGACGATAGTTTTAAGGTGATAAGTTATTTTGTCTATTTGGTCAGAAAACATTTGGCGAAATGAAGAAATTACTTGTCACAAGCAAATTCTTCATTTTCCACAATGTTTTCCTTATTGTTTTTCTTGCGGGGCATTAAAAAGGTGTGTGGGAATGGGTTAAAAGTCAGTACAGAAAGGAAATTAGCTTCTCAATTGATCCTTAACCCTTGTCATGCTTAACCCTTTTCAGATTTGTTTTGAAATGAAAGGGCTTAACCCTTTCCTGTTTTTCAAAATTTTAGACTTGTCCAATTCAAAAGAGATTGCAGACAACAATGAAAATGCATGCAATTTGAAATCTGACCATCCTATGTGGTAGAAAATATTGTGGGAAAAGGAAAAATTGCTTGTTACAAGCAATTTCTCCTTTTTCCACAATGTTTTCTCCAGTATAAAATCACAGTGACGTAAAATCCCAGGTTTGTCCAAGAAAGGGTTAAAGCATTGGGGGCATAGGCTGTTTGTCAATATAATTATCTTTTGAAAATGATTTAATAAAAATTCTATACAAAGGTACAATGGTGTAGATTAAGAGCAGATTGCACATAAGTGCAGGTTGTTCTTTGACTACCCTTTTAGCAAATGTCTGGTTCAGCATGTCAAGTATTGGTATGTGCACCAGCCGCAGCGATATGACTGAAAAACTGTTAAAGTAGCATTAAACCCAATTCAAGCAATTGGCATGCCAAGTTGTTTCTCTATCCCAAGATAACTTACAAAATTACTCTGCAATATGACATTTTGGAAAACTATAAAGGACATTACCACACTCATATTTTAGACTGGTCCAAATAAAGAGAAGTTGAAGACATTAATTTCAAGTTGATGGAATTTAAAGATTCTTTTTTTTTTTTTTTTTATCTTTTTCTTTTGGGGTAGAAAATAGAGTGAATAATAAAGAATTGCTTGTCAGAAGCAATTTCTTCATAATCCACAATGTTTTCTGAATTGTTTTTCTGGATGGGTGCCAAAAGGCACCATTGTGTGGGAATGGGTTAATTTCATGGGATATGAGTGGTGGAAGTAGTGGAAGTAGTTTTATTTGGTAAAATTATTTATAAAAACAGTTGCATTGGTCATTATAATGGCTCCTTGTCTCTCTCTCTCCCCCTCCCCTCCCCCCCCCCCCTCTCATTCACTCACTCTCTCTTTTGCCCTCCGTATGTCTGTCTGTTTGTCTTTCTCTTCTTGTCTGGCACAATATTCCTTTCCAAGTCATGTTCAAAAGAGTAAGTGTCTATACAATAACCTAATTTTGAAATTATCATGTTGTTCAATATCAGTCTAATGTAGGGGAGTGACCTCCAGACAGTAGATTAACCCATTCCCACTTGCTAAAATTTGGACTGGTCCAAATTGAAGGGAGTTGCAGATGACAATTTAAAGTTTATGGAATTTAATAAAAAAAAATCAACTTTCTTTTCCTTTCCTTGAGCTGCACCAAAGAGCATCATTGTGTGGATTAAAGCTCAACTTGATACATGATAAAAGGACTTTTACCTAAAAGATGTTGCTGAAAATTCTTCCATCCAGAGACAAGAAAAATTTAGACGGTGCTGACTGAAAAAGATTAAAGATAATGATTCAAAGTGTGCTTAATTCAGACCTATCATTGGGAGAAAAGAAGGAAATACTTGTTCCAAGTGGATTCTTCTTGTTCAAAAATGTTTTACTAGTTTGGGTTATTTTCTGAATGTGTTGA
Organism: Fragum fragum; assembly: GCA_946902895.1. Lineage (NCBI taxonomy): Eukaryota > Metazoa > Mollusca > Bivalvia > Cardiida > Cardiidae > Fragum > Fragum fragum. The sequence continues at coordinate 5,176,040 of OX336377.1, forward strand.
AAATTGGGATTATGTTATAATTGGTTGATTTAGGTCAAATTGAACATTGAGAAGGGCCATATTTGGTTAGTTTGAAATACACTGTGCTCTCAATTCTTAGGTTGTAGGCGCTGTATAACCCTGATTGCCCAACATTCTTTCTGACAATTGCCAAAAGTAATTGAGACATGCCTCATTTGTCTCTCACTAATGATAAATAATGGGCTTAACCCATTCCCACACAATCATACTTTTTGGAGCACATCAAGAAAAACAGTTGGAAAAGCGTTGTGTAAAATGAAGTAATTGTTTGCATTAAGCAAATTCTTCATTTTATAGAATGTTTTCTACCTAGACTAAAATGTTGTCTGTAACTTCTTTCAATTTTGACCTATCTAAACTTTTGTCATCTGGTAATACTTTTATTTTTTAGTTTCGTCTATCGAAATGAGGCATTCTAATTGGTCAAAATTTGAGCACGCATCGATTTTGTATGCATCCACACAAAATAGTCCAATACAAAAAGGTGTCAGAATTTGTAAAATATTTGATTTTTTTTTGCTTGATGCTATTAGATTATAAGAAATGAAGAGAATGTTTTTTGTTTTCATGGAGGTATGAACCGAAAGACCTAATCACACTTATGTATGAATCCGCTTCGCATATTCATACAGTGTGATTAAATTTTTCGGTCCATACCTCCATTAAAACAAAAAATATTCTCTTCATCTCTTAAATGGGTTAAATGTAATGGGCAGCTGGTGGCTTGGGTATAATTTTATAGTTGTAGTGGTGAGAGAAATGGTGGTGCACCATGATAATGATATAACTGGAATTTTGTTGCAAGTGGCGTTAAACCCAACCAATCAATCTTCTGTCATGAACTGTATAGAAGAAGAAGAAAATTTCATGGGCATATTAATCATTGATTTATGTGTATAAACAAAACAAAAATTTTGATTAACATGTACCATTGATCAATGATAAGAAAATTGTTACTATAGATACTGTTATGGTCAATCATCAGCATTATCAAAATTAATTTGAGAGAGGCCCTGAACCAATTAACAGTCAGAAAAATTTTAGACTAGTCCAAGTTCAAAGAAGTTGCAGATAACTATCTAAAGCTTATGGAACTTTGGATTTTTTTTTAACTTTAGGGTAGAAAATATTTTGGATAATGAAGAAACATTTACATCAGTGTTTTCCAAAGCTTTTTTTCTTGGGGCGTCTAAAAACATCACTGAGTGGGAATGGGTTAAACCTGAAACCTTTTTGTTAGTAGACAAAACATTATCTTTAAGCTGTAATTACATTAGGTTTGGGAAGATATGCAAATTTGAGAAAAGGGTAAGTAACAGGAATGCTCAGTAAAAGTAAGGGTCAAAAGATAATGTGCCACATTCTTTTTATTGCTCAATAAGTGAGTGTATTTTATGCAAACAAGGAAATGTTGTTTTTGTTTGATGGCAGATGCAGATATATGAAGGACCAGTGAAATTTGAATTGAATACAGTTTAAAATATATAGTGGGAGCTCCTAACATTCATATAGAAAATTAATACACATTGAGGAAAAAGAAAAATATGCTGGTTACCTTTAGCATATTTTCTTTTCTCATAATGTCTTAGTTTGTCTCTCATTAATAGGTGGATAATCGAAAACCTTAGTAGGATAGCAGCTTGGGGCTAGGAAAGGGTGTAGTGGTAGTACTGGTGTGAGAAATCAATGGTTAGGTTCTCCTGCTGCTATGATATGACTGAAATACTGTTAAAAGTGGCTGTAAACCCCATTTCATCAATCAATAGCAATGACAAATGCATTAGATTTTCTTTCAATTTAGAACTGTTTGGGGAAGAGTTAATTATCACAAAAGTTAATGTAATAGGTGAAAAAAAGTATGATTGTCATCAGTGGTAAATAGTTTTGTTTGCTTCACTTGATTTTTCCTCTAATATACTTTCAGTAATGAGTAGATGTGTCGTTAGAAAATCAGTCGGAAAGAGATCCGTAAAAATATCAACCGAACGGTCTGTGAAGGATGTATTCATATGTCTGGCAAATTTATAGTTGTTAGAAGTAAAATAATTCAAAACTTTTCTGTTTTGGAAAATTTCAAACCCCTCAAAATTAAAGGGTTTTGCTGATGAAAATTTAAGTGGATTTAATTTGAAAAATAGCCATTCAGTAGGGTTGAAATATTGAAGAAAAAGAAAAGATAGCTTGTTACAAACAAGTTCTTCTTTTTCTACAATATTTTCTAGTTTATAAAATCACAGGGACGTAAAAACCAACAGTAAATGGTTAATCATGTGGAATTTGAATACAGTTTGAGCTATTATATCGAAATCCAAAGTGTTAGAACATTCTTAAGATAGCTGCCGTTTATGGAAAAACATCAAATTTCAAGATTATTTTCAAGATAAAAACACCTTTGGAAGTTAATATATAGTTTGGGTTATAGCTGGTATTTCGTGGATATCTGATGGATTTGATATAACTGGAAATATTTTTCAGGTTTGTGCTAGCTTTAATTATTTTTTCCTCACTCTAGTTGACTCTATCTAAATGACAGATTTTTCATTTGCTTAACCCCTTCCTGTTCAATCCCTGGTTTTTACGTCCCTGTGATTTTATAATTGAGAAAAAATTGCAGAAAAAGAAGAAATTGCTTGTAGCAAGCAATTTCTTCTTTTTCAACAATATTTTCAAAACTACTGAATGGCCATTTTGAATTTGGACAGGTCTAAAATTTTGGAAAACAGGAAAGGGTTAAAGATATTTTATTACCATCTTTTTTTCCCCCAAAACATTTACAAGACATATAATATATAAAAAAATACAAAAAATAGCAAAGGGGTCGGCCACAAGTCCTCACAACTTTGTATTTGGCCATCCCCCAGATTTTTCATGCTTTATTCCCTGTCATGCTGAACTAGGAATTTTCTTTTTTTTAGCCCCACTAGCTAAAAAGCCATGGGGCTATTGTTATGGCATGGTGTCCGTAGGATGTCAGTCTGTCCGTCCATCCACAAAATTTTACTTTGAAAGTCTTCTCTTTGGAAAGTACTGCAACCCAATTTCATAGAAATGATCCTTGGGTGACCCTTAATCAGACTCCTTCTAAGAATTTTGACTTGACTGGTCTAAAATTTCCTTGTGTGGTAATGGGTTAATGGGAGGGGCTAATTTCCATATATTGTGAAAGCTTTGTAGAAACCAGTTAAATGATTTCAATCAAATTTCACAGGAATGATCCTTTGGTCTTTTCATCAGATTGTTAAAAGAATTTGGTTGAAAAACATGACTTAGATAAGCAGGGCCTATTTCCGTATATGGTATTTAGTGAAAACATAAAAAATCTATTTTCTTAGAAACCAGTAGATTGGGTTCAACCAAAGTTCACAAGAATTATCTGTTGGAGACCCTTGATCAGATTTCTTCAATGAGTTTGATTGTATGAAAAACATAGCTTTTTGTGTGTGTGTTTGTGTGATTAGAAGTTGATGATGATTGATGGTTTACGAAGTCATTAATCAACAAAGACCAGAAATCCCAGTACTTAAAGTGAAAGCAGAGAAAAGTGGTATTGAAAAGACTCTACACAGAAATATCCTATTGAAATTAGTAGGTAAAAATGTCATAGAAGATGATTAGGAGGATGAAGATCAAAATAAAGGCGATGCATTGCCAAAGAAAGGTGAAGACACTGGTGTAGGTTCGAATACTGTAAGAGTTACAGATCGAGATAGGAACGCCTGTCTACCTAATACTGATGATCAGAAGCAGAACAGAGAGAAGAAAGTTGATATGGATGAAGAAGACTCAGAGTATGTCGGGATTGATTTTGATGAGGATTATTGGACAACCGGAAAGAAAACAGATGATACAAGAGTAGAGTCAGGGAGGAAAGAAGAAAGTTGTAAGGAGAACGTAGAAGAATCAGAGAAGAAAGTAAACAAAGAAGGGAAAGAAAGCAACACAGAAAAGGAAGTAGATTTGAACCGAATTTGGTTAATTATGGATGATACAGACAAGGATGTTGTTGATATCGATGAGTCCACGACAGAGCCAAACGAAATAGAAGACAACAAAGCTGATGGAAATCAAGGTTTGGATACAGCAGACAAACATCAGTGGTTCCGTATTCCTACGAGTCAATCATTTCCCATGACGGCACCAGTGATGCTTGTCAAAACATCCATTCCCTTAAAAAAAGGCAGCCGTACTACCTTGTTAATATTTATTAAAGAGTGAGATATTTCTGTAAGTTGTTATAAATTCCAGAATGACAGTGCCTGTGAATAGAACATTATGAGAAATGAAGAAATTACTTGTGACTTGTTACTTTCGTTTTCACGATGTTTTCCAAAACATTTTGTAGGGTTTGTAAAAGGGAGAATTGTGTAGGAATGAGTTAATCCAGAATGTTGAATCTATGTCCCTGTTTGCAGTTTCAAGCTTATATCAAAGACTACCAGACCTTTAGCAATTCCCTGACTGTTGACTTCCTGGGAACCTAACTTAACCCTTTCCTGTACAAACCCAGGATTTTACATGGCTGTGATTTATACTTAAACATTGTGGAAAAAGAAGAAATTGCTTGTCTTCTTTTCCCGCAATGTTTACTACCTTATAGGATGGTTTCATTTCAAAATGAATCAGATTCTCATTGTTGTATGCAACCTCTTTCAATTTGGACCAGTCTAAGATTTAAAAAAAAAACAGGAAAAAGTTCATGATGTCTTACTAAAACCCTGCAAAATGCAGTATTGTATTGTAATGGGGGTGTAATATTGTTGATACCTAAAATTTGATGTTTATCAACATCATTGACATCCCACATGACTCAAGATTGACTAACTAGGATATATGGGGCCAAGAAGACATTAAAGGCTACACATAATGACCATAAATAAGTCAACCATCTAGTAGGGAAGACAAATTGACTAGGCTGAAGAGAGCATTCAAGGTGTCAAGTGTAAAAATACTGTATGTAGACAAAATACAATAGTTTTGGGAAAATCCTTCAAAATGCTGTTGGCCGCTGTCATAGCACATTAGGTAGCAGATCAGACTCCTAATCTTCAATTGTGGGATGTCATGGGTTCGATCCCCAGCAGCGGCACATATCCTTTCCAACATTTGTCTCTCACCGATGGGTGGATTATCGTAAACCTAAGTGGGATAGCAGCTGGAGGCTAGGAAAGGATGTAGTGCTAGTGCTGCTGTGAGAAATACCACAAATCCATTAATAGGTGCTCCAGACCCCACAATATGACTGAAATACTGTTAAAAGTGGCGTTAAACCCCATTCAATCAATCATACGAAATTTTGAGAAAATCTCAATAAGGAAAATGCTGGAAACCAGAATTTTCCTCATTTACCACAATATTTTCTACCCTTCAATATAAGAATTATGAAAACTTTGCTATATGTAATGAGTTATCTTTGAAATCTATTTTGAACCATTCAAAGATTTGCCCTTGTATTTTCTTGTCCCTGGAAAAATGGCCTTCAAAAAATGTATTTGTCCGGAAGTAGAAAGGACCATGGTGGACATTATTAGCACTTACCATGGCAAGCTATTTTAAGTCATTATTATTTATTATTTAACTCATTCCCACTTAGTGACGCCTTTAGACGCCCTCAAAGAAAAAAAGCTTAGGAAAACAAAGTGGAAAATGAAGAAATTGCTTGTTACAAGCAATTTCTCCATTTTCCACAATGTTTTCTTACCAGAAAGTTGAAAAAATCCAAAATTTCATTAACTTAAGATTGTCATATGCAACTTCTTTCGATTTGGGCCAGTCTGATATTTTGCTGTCTGGTAATGGGTTAAATCTCTTTTATCCTTAACTTAATTGTCCATGTCTTTGATATATTATTTTTGCCCAACTGTTTCAATCAATATTCCATCAATTCGATCTTAGCCAATAAGTATCAGCATTCACTTAGCTTATCCGCATCAACTGAATGGCAGTCTAAACACAGAATTTTTCATCTCAGACCTCCTATTTACATTATAGCAATGCCCATCAGCCAATCAAAAAAGTAGGCTAATCAATGAGTAGCCTATGAGCATGACATGACAGATTAACCAGCTGTCTCATGCATTTGCTGTCATACTGACCATTAAATGACCATTACTTGTCATGTTGACCACAAACTTATGATGACAAGTCAGTTGTAGGCTAACAGAACACCACAAAAAAAGGAGAGAAGCACCAATTTATGCTCTCAAAGATGGGCATAGTTACCCTTGTAATGTGTCGGACTGTCAATCTAGAGGTCCCGGGTTCGATCCCCGACGGTGGCACTCATCCTTTGCGACTATTTGTCTCTCAACAATGGGTCGATAATCGTAGACCTATGTGGAATAGCAGCTGGAGGCTAGGAAAGGATGTAATGGTAGTACCGGTGTGAGAAATATCAGGATTCCATTGTTAGGTGCTCCAGCCGCCGCGATATAACTGAAAGATTGTTGAAAGCGGCGTAAAACCCCATTCAAACAAACAAACAAACCCTTGTAATGCATATACACAATTCCTATTTTGGAAAGGAGGAGTAGACATAGATCAGACTGCACATACATGCAATCTGAACTTAGTCTACACCACCTGTTTGTCTCATTCAAGTCAGTGTTGCTCATAACACTGATTTTCAAAAGAAATGAATGTCATGTAACTGGTGCTTCCAGTACTGTCAGCCCTTTGATTTTATTGCATTTCCGAAAGGATTTCACATAGCATAGCAAGTGTAAAATAGGACTGCTAAAGATTCTGTTCATTCTGTGCAGCCCTGAGTCCATCCTGAATATATGGATTGCTGCTGTCAATGAAAAATGATTGACCAATCAAATGATTCATTTAATGCCATATCTTTCCCCACCAAAAAAAACACACCAAAATTTACTAGAAAACCATACTTAAGGCCCATAAGCATAAATAATTATGACAATTGAAATTATAAGCTGTCGGAGGACAGCTACGCTCGACTATTCTGAATGCTGGATAGTAACAGCAATTCAGTGACATTAAGGCATAATACCTACCCGGTAATTAGTAATAGAGAAAAAAATCTTTCAATCAATATTTTAAGTCAAACCAAAAATTTCTAACTCCGAAAACAGAGTTAAAATTCCACTAAAATGAATGTCTGAGTAATGAATCTTTAAATAGAATATGATTTGCTGTCCTCTAATATCTCTTGTTTTTAGGTCACAAGATTGGCTAAACCAGCTGTTGGATTGGATTCACATTTGGTTTTTAGAGTCTTATGGCCAAGGACTATAAAGTTTATTCAATAAAAACAAATCTGTCAAGAAGAAATGGCCTTGCTAGGAGGTGGGGGGGATGGGCAAAAGTGTGTGTGGGGGGATAAGCTTACATAGTGACAACTTTCAGCTGTGATATTTGGTATGTGGCATTATCTGGTGGACCTCTATCAAGGTTGGATAAATTAAAACCCCAGAGTCATAATTAGCCAGTTCTCTGACGTCACAAGTTTTACATAGGCTTGTATAGTGAAAACTGTAGAAATCTACTCTGAAACAGCAAGGCATAGACCTTTGATATTTGGTATGTGGCATCATCTCGTGGATCTCTATCAAGATTGTATGAATTGTTGCTCGAGGGTCAGAATTAGCCCATCCTTGGACATCACAATTTTTACATAGGGCTTAAATAGTGAAAATTTAAAAAATCTTCCTCTACGAAATAGAAGAGCCTAGAGCTTTGATATTTGGTATACAGCAATAGCTGGTGGACCTCTATCCAGATTGTGTAAATTATAGCCCTAGGATCAGAATTCACCGGTTCCCATACATAGCAAGTTTAACATAGGCTTATATATATAGAAAACTTTAAAAATCTTCTTCTCTCAAACAGAAAGGCCTAGAGCTTTGATACATGTATTTGGAGAATAGCATAATCCAATTGACCTCTTTCAAGATTGTATAAATTATGGCTCCATGATCATGATTAGCCCTTCCCCGGATATCACAAGTGTTGCATAGGTCTTATTTAGTGAAAAATTTAAAAATCTTCATCTCCCAAACAGGAAGGTTTAGAGTTTTTTTTATTTGGTATACAGCATCATCTGGTGGATCTCTATCAAGATTATGTAAATTACTTTTATCTGTTTTGTGCTCTTTTGACTCAGGTGACCAATGAGTCCCTAAGGGCTTCTTGTTTCTCAGAAACTATTGTATGGATATCAACCAAATTTCACAGGAATGATCATTTGATGACCTTTTATCATATACCATAAAAGAATCTGTATCTCTATCAAGATTATATAAATTATGGCCCCAGGGTCAAAATTAGTCTGTTCCCAGACATTTCATGTCTAACATAGTCTTGTATGGTGGAAACTTTAGAAATCTTCTTCTCCAAAACAGAAAGACCTAGAGCTTTGATATTTGGTATGTAGCGCCATCTGGTTAACTTTATCTGTTTTTGTGCTCTTTGGACTCGGGGGCAAATAAGGTGCTAGGGTCCTCTTGTTTTTGTCAGAAACCAGTGGATGGATATCAACCGAATTTCACAGGAATAATCATTTGGTGATGATTTATCATATTCCTTAAAAGAATTTTGATAGGATGAAAAACACAGCTTTTATATATGTGTCTTAATTTCAGGATATTGTTTATAGTAAAATATTTAAAAATCTTTTTTTCTCAGAAACCAGTACATTGTAGTTTGATTTCAACCAAATGTCACAGGAATGATCTTTGTCAGATTACTTCAAAGAATCAGTTAAAGAACATGGCTTTCATGGGTATGGCTTATGTCCATAATGGTATTTAGCGAAAATTTTGATATTCTTAAAACTCTTTCATCTGACTTCAAATGAGTTTTACATGACTTGACTTTTGTTAAACAATGAAAAGTTTACAATTTTTCTGTAGAACTATTTCAAAGATTTCAGTGACTAGATTCATTTGCCATTATGGCCAAGAAGAGTCAGTTTATCAATATATTGAATTTCTTAACCCTTTCCTGGTTAATCCCTGGTTTTCACGTCCCTGTGATTTTGTAATGGAGAAAATATTGTGCAAAAAGAAGAAATTGTTTGTGACAAGCAATTTCTTATTTTTTCACAATATTTTCTACTCTACTGAATAGTTATTTTTGAATAAAATCAACTTGAGATTTTCGTCTGCAAATCCTTTGAATTTGGGCGGGTCTGAAATTTTGCAACACAGGAAAGGGTTAAAACACAATTTCCTAAATCAGAACATTCAAGCCTGTTGAGCAATACAGGCCCACAACCTTGTTTTATTTTCCTGGGCATATATTTGCTTTATATCTCAGGGCTGCGGGCAAAGCACAGTGGTAGCGCAGCTGAATCTGGATCATGAGGTCCAGGGTTTGATTTCAGGTTGTAGCTAACATCCTTTCTGACATTAGCCTCCCACCAATGGGTGGATAATCTTAAACCTAAGTAGGATGAGCAGCTGGAGGCTTGGAAAGGATATAGTGGTAGTACTGATGTGAGAAATTCCAGGAGTCAATGGTTAGGTGCTCCAGCAGCCATGATATGACTGAAATACTCTTAAAAGTGGTGTAAAATCCGATTCAATCAATCATTTATATCTAAGTTGAACTGCTACAGTTGAGGTCAGTTGGCACATGCAGCAATTGGCCATATACAACATTTTACCAGTTTTGTTATAACTTAACTCATTACCAGACGAGAAATTTAGACTAGTCCAAATTGAAAGAAGCTGCAGACGACAATTTCAACTTTATCAAATTTTAGTTTTTTTCAAATTTCCGGGTAGAAAATTCAGAAAATGAAGAAATTACTTGCAACAATGTTTTCCTTCTGCTTTTGTCTGGAGGGGCGTCAAGAGGCATCATTTTGTGGGAATGGGTGAACTGAATTTATCATTATTGTTGGCTTGTAAACAACATTCATAATATTATGATGAACAAACTAATCTACTCTTATGTTAAATGCTACTGGCCATAAATTTTGCAAAATAACATTGTTTAAATTCAAAGTGGGACTTCCTGTCAGAGTCAATGGGCATGGACAACGCAGTAAATGGGCGGGGCTAGCGATTCTACGGTCAATTCTACGGTAGTAATGATGAATAAATAGAAGTACACACAGAACTATCTGTTGGATTAACTTTTCTTGTGAGTCCCAAGAACATTGTCAGATAGAGATTCAAATTGAAAGAAGTTGCGGACTACACTTTTAAAGTTTATGAAATTTTAGATTTGTTCAACTTTCTAGATAGAAAACATCATGTTGAATGAAGAAATTGCTTGTGTGCACAATGTTATCTCAGTTGTTTTCATAAGGGGGCACCCAAAAGCGTCATTGTGTGGGAATGGGTTAAAATGAATTAAAAAAGAAAATTGTCATCTTGTCAATTAAAGCATTATGGGTGACCTCTTAAACGAAATGTAAAGCTATTGGAAATAGTGTCTTCAAAATTACTATTTATTACTTTTCATGGTTTTGACAACAAAATTATTCATGTGATCATAATGTATCACCAAATTAACAGTTAATTAAGTATCATCTTTAATGAAAAATGCAAATGAGTTTATATATGAATCACAATTTTTTTGCACATCAACAGTGATGTACATCTGCATGTTCTAATTATCAAGGTATTCCTTTGTTGAAGTAAATTGTGTCAACTCCTGTTATAATAAAAATGTGCTTATTTAGCTTCCACTTATCATGTGGATTTGGATTACATTCAGTGTGAATTTCATGATCTATCAGCGTTTAAACCTCTGGAAGATAAGTTCTTTCTACTACATATCTACAATATACTCTGCACTATGTACTTGAACAGTTGTAGAATAGCTCAAAAATGATGATTATTTTCAAGTAACTTATACTATTGCACAATTAATCTTACTAGACCGAAAATTGTATCCATGGTATGACTTTTTAGAAATTTGAAAGACTCGGTATTTGAATAATCTATTGTGCTAATCTGACTCAGATTTCATCATGGAAATAAAAGATTGTGGATACCCAGCAACAGTCACCCAAATAGATGATACCCATTACAATTTAAACACACTTGGCCATTTCCTGAAAGTAGAAACATGATCATAAGTCAAGTGTGCTTGGGCTATTTAAATTGGACTACATAGTCTTGTTTAAATTGGAAAAAGAAGACAAAAAAAAAAAAAAAAAAACACCAGAAAAAAAAAAAGAATCAAATGAATCAAAGCAAAATCATGAGAAAAATATGAAATATGAGAAAGAAGTCATTCTTTTACAAATGGTTAGATGAATTTCTCATTGTTAGAATTCAGTCTGGAAAAAATGTGATTTTTTATGTTCCTTGCAGACATGAGAAAACAGGAAAATATAGTTCAATCATAACACAAGCTTTCTCTACTTTAAATTGGTTTCATTTTACCCCTTATCATGCTGTATAAATTACCTTACTGATTCGCTGTATAATCAAAGTGCTGAAAGCAATGATAGAACTTGTTTTTGAAAAAACAATATTTGTTTTAGAAATCAATTTCATTAACAACTCTGGCAGTAAAAGTACAAGCAGGAGGCGTAGATCAAGATCAGACTGCACTTATGTGCAGGCTGATCTTTGTCTACAGCTCCTGCCAAACAGAATATTCAGGGTTCAGCATGATAAGGGTTAAAAGAATTTAGAAAGAGGCCCATTGGAAATATCAGAATTAACGACATTTCTAAATATGAAACATTTTCAGTGATTACATTTGCACAATTTGAGCCTTGACCCATTCCTGTACGAACCCTTACAAATTTGCTTTGATTTTATACTTGAAAAAAACATAGTAGAAAAAGAAACAATTGCTCGTTACGAGCAATTTCCCCTTTTCTCGCAATATTTTCTACCTTGTAGGATGGTTTCATTCCAAATTGCATCCAATTTTCATTGTAATCTGCTACCTCTTTCAATTTGGACCAGTCTAAAATTTCAAAAAATGGGAAAAGACTTAGACTTTATAGAATGGTTTGCAGCAGTAAATGTGACAAGTCTAAGATATTGTCATTGGCCCATACTTAATAGGTAATAAAAAACAGGCTACATTATCAAATATTCATCTTTAGCTTCACTGGCTGAAAGCTAGAGAGCTATTGTTACAACGTGATGTCTGTCATGGGTGCGCCCATCTGGTCGTCCGTCCATCCATAAACTTTTCCTTTAAAAATCTTCTCAGAAAGTGCTGAAAAGATTTCAACCAAATTTCACAGAAATGATCCTTGAATGACCCCCTATCAGATTCCTTCAAAGAATTTTGATAGGATGATAAACATGGCTTTAATGGGCGGGGCTAATTTCCGTACATGGTGAAAGCTTTAAAAATCTTCTTCTCAAAAAACCAATGGATGGATTTCATCCAAATTTCACAGAAATAATCCTTGGGTAACCCTTTAAATATCAGACTCCTCCAAAGAATTTTGATCAGATGAAAAACATGGCTTTAATGGGGGGAGGGGAGGGGCTAATTTCCATAATTGGGTCAACATTTATTTGATAGGATGAAAAATATGGCTTAAATGGGCCTGGCAAATTTCCGTACATGTTGAAAGCCTTGAAAATCTTCTTCTCAAAAACCAATGAATGGATTTCGACCAAATTTTACAGAAATGATCCTTGGCTGACACTTTATCAGATTCTTTCAAAGAATTTTGATTAGATGAATATGGCTTTAATGGGGGGGCCTGGCAAATTCCCTTTATGGTGAAAGCTTATTCTCAGAAACCAGTTGATGGAATCAACCAAATTCCACTGGGTTTGGTTGTGAAACCCACCGGCTTTTATGAGCCCAATATATATCTTTCAAAATATAGTGAAACTTTGAAAATCTCCTCAGAAACCAGTGGATAGATTTCAATGAAATTTCACAGGAGTGATTTTATGGTCACTCTTTATCAGATTTCTTCATAGAATGGCAATGGGAAGAAAAATATAGCTTTCAGGGGAGGGCAAAATGTCATATATAGTGTAAGTTGAAAACTTTGAAATCCTTCTTAGAAAGTAAAGTAATTTCAAATAGATTCACTGGAATGATGCTTTGGTGATCCTTTATCAGATTCCTTCAAGGAACCTTGATCGAATGAAAAATATGGCTGTTATTGGCAGGGATGATTCTTCATTTTGGAAACTGGAGGATGGATTTTGATGAATTTTATAGGAATGATCTTTTGGTGACCCTTCTTCAGATTTCTGAACCCATTACCACATGGCGAAATTTTAGACCTGTCCAAATTGAAAGAAGTTGCAGATGTCAATTTCAAGTTGATGAAATTTGAAAATCTTAGTATTTTTGGAAAGAAAACATTGTGGATAATGAAGAAATTGCTTCAAACAAGCAATTTCTTCATTTTTCACAATGTTTTCCAAAGCATTTTTCTTGAGGGGCGTTTAAAAGCGTCATTGTGTGGGAATGGGTTAAAGAAAACATTCTACACTCAGAAAGTGGACCTAAACTTTAGAGTTCCAAATTCCAGATCAGCCTGCATAGTATGTGCTGTGTAACCAGGATCCATCCTTTACACACTTTCAAGATTTTCACATTTTTATGTTGGCAGAATGCAGAATAAAAAAAAAGATGTATCTTTGTTCCAACATCTGTATAAAAATTGACATTTTAACCCTGTCCTGTTTCTCAAAATTTTAGACTGTCGGAATTTCAAATATATTGCAGACCATAATGAAAAGCGAGTGCAATTTGAAACAAAACCAATCTTGGTGGTAGAAAATATTGTGATAAAAGAAGAAATTGCTTAATACAAGCAATTTCTTCTTTTTTCACAATATTGTCTTAAGTATAAAATTGCATGGACGTTAAAACCAGGGATTGTACAGGAAAGGGTTAAACTAATTTATATTGACTTATGATTATGGGTAAAATCACTTATCTGTTATATCAGGCTATTTGGATTGGGCAGGACACAGTTGAGTGAATAACATTGAATTTTTTTTAAAAAGATTGTTTCATTTTAGTAATAATTTCGTAGTACCAAATGATGAAATTTAAGACTTGTCCAAACTCAGAGAAAGTGCAGAGTATATCGACGTTGTTCTACGAAAAACCTCGTAACTACAGCTTATTCAAAGCTGTAGTTACAAGGTTTTCGTAGAACATCGACGATATATTTCTAAGTTTGTTGACCCTTGTCTTGCTGAATAAGATCTTTTTCAGAATTGTTTTAAAATCAAAGAGCTGAAAGCACTAGTAGTACTTGTTGTTCAATTAGTATTACTTCTTCTGAACATTAATTCCATAAACAACTCTCGTTTGAAAAGGACAGGCAGGAGGTGTAGACTAAGATCAGACTGCACCTATGTGCAGGCTGATCTTTGTCTATACCTCCTGCTAAAACCGGAATATTCCAGGTTCATGACAAGGGTTTGAATTGAAAAATAACTGTCAAAAGCGTCAGAAAAACATATAAGAAAGGACAAGCAATTTCTCTTTTTCCTTGTTCAAGTAGCAATATTTTCACCACATAAAAAGTTGGATTGTGTGGTATTGCTTCGATTTTATATTCAAATTCTATCACAATCATATATCGTGGGATTGTTTTGTTTGAATGGGGTTTTAGGCCGTTTTCAACAATCTTTCAGTTATATCGGGGCGACTGGAGCACCTAACAATGGAATCCTTGTATTTCTCACACCAGTACTACCATTACATCATTTCCTAGCCTCCATCTGCTATCCCACATAGGTCTACGATTATCGACCCATTGGTGAGAGACAAATAGTCAGAAAGGATGAGTGCCGCTGACAGAGATCGAACCCGGGACTTCTAGATTGACAGTCTGATGCGCTACCAGCTGCGCTATGACGGCAGATGTTGTAAGACATTTATATGCCCATTAAGCCATTACCATTAAGCCATGGCAAAATGTTAGACTGGTCCAAAATGAAAGGAATTGCAGATGTCAACTTGATGAAATTGAAAATTTTTCAAATTTCTTGATGGAAAACATTTTGGAAAATGAAGAAATCGCTTGTAACAAGCGATTTCTTCATTTTCTACAATGTTTTCCCAATTGGTTTTCTTGAGGGGTGTCAAAAGGCTTCTTTGTGTGGGAACAGGTTAAGACTGCTGTTCTTATTAACCGTTGTCATGTTGAATAAAATCCTACTCCCTTCAGCAGGGCAAGGGTTCAGATGTTATAAGAAGTTGATTGTACTGGTAATGTTTGATTGCAAATGTTTTGGGCTCATTCAAATTAGCAAATTATTACAATTAACTAGAATATCTGTTTGTCACAGACTGCTTTGGAAAAATTTGAGAAAAATGAAGAAATTGCTTGTGACAGGTAAATTCTGGATGATCACACAATCCCTCCTTTTTTCGCCCCTCAAGAAAACAGCTTTGGAAAACATTGTGGAAAATGAAGAACTTGCTTGTATCAAGCAATTTCTCCATTATCCACAATGTTTCTATCCAAAAAGACTAATCAATTTAAAATTCCATCAGCTTGAAACTGTTGTCTGCAGCATTTTTCAATTTTGACCAGTCTAAAATTGTGTTGTTTGGGAATGGGTTAAGTCACGTTGCTCCTTAACACTGGAGAAAGTTGGAAAAATACCATAATGTATTTAATGCTTTAAGATTTACATAATTTGGGATATTTCAATTTTTGAGTCCGTTTAGAAAATTTGTAGGTATAATATTACATGAATTTCAAGGATATAATAATCTGTAATTGTAGAAAAGCGAGGTTGTACTATATTTTAAATGTGAAGAGTTGCTAAAAGTGCACAGTTGGCCTTCGACTGAGACAGTATTTATGTTTACTTTAATGCTTTAAACCATTCCCAAATGACAAAATTTTAGACTGGTCCAAATTCAAAGAGGTTGCAGACTAAACATAGTTAGTTTAAATTGAAAAATAAGGGTGACATGAAGTATAAAACATAGTAAGAAATGAAGAAGTTGCTTATTATAAGCAATTTCTTTTTTTCTCACCATGTTTTCCATAGCTGTATTTCATTGACTCGTAAAAATGCGGGATTGTATGGTAATGAGCTATTTATTTTTCGTTATAAAAATGATAAATTCACTGTTTTTCTCACTGTTTTGGTTGAATAATCCTTGCTCTTGTTTATTTCACATTACTGAATGTCACCTCAGTTCACCAAATGTTGATGATGCCATTAGTTTTAAGTGAAATGATATACTTTTAGAAAAAAAGTCATATTTTTGGATTAAAGAAACAGAATAATTGTTTCTTGTTCGTGTAAGATAGATTATCTTTGTTTAGAAAACCACAAAAGCTATATCTTGACATTTGGCAACACTTATGAAATTATTGCTCTTGTTGTTCAGTGAATGTAAGATTTAATGGGGTTTAATGCAGCTTTAAACATTTTTCAGTCATATCGCCTCTGCTAGAGCATCTAACAATGGATTCCTGGTATTTCTTGCACCAGTACCACAATAACCTCCTTTCCCAGCCTCAAGCTGCTATCCCATTTGGGTTAATGATTATTTACTTATTGGTGAGAGACAAAGGTAGGAAAGGATATGTGACGCCACTGAGGATCATGACACCCCTTGATTGGGAGTCTGGTGCGCTACCAGCTGCTCTATGACGGCAGCTTACTGAATGAAAGATAAATTATTCTTTCATTGAAACAGACAATCATATTCAATCTATTTACTCTAAAAATTTGTAGCCTGATAATGAGTCATTGTGGACAACAGAAAAAGCAAGTGTTTTTAAGGAAAGAATTATTGTTAGTAAAATTTTGATTAAATCGTGGCAATAATTATTCTAGGGCATGTAAATACCAGAGCAAATCTTGGATTGGTGGAAAAGAGATTTCAAAGACAATTCATTGTATGTTGGAAAATTATCAAAATTTTTATATTGAAAGGTAGAAAACATTGTAGTTAATGAAGATTAATGCTTGGACCCAGCATTTTCTTTAAAAACAATGTTTTCTCAAACAACCCATAAGATACACTCTTATAAATGTATTGTAGCATGATGGCACGCTCTCTCATTTTTACCTTTAACAGATTACTGAGCATGCGCAGTCTGCCTCCGACAGGAAGTTCAATTTAGATGTGAATCGCTGTTGTATCGCGAAATCTATGGTCAATAACATGTAACAAAAGAATAAAAAAAATAGAATGGTAGGTTTGCAACCTAAATTTGAATAAGCTGCAGTTACGATATTTCAGTCGGAAAACAAACAAAAATGCTTCATGTACATGTTGACCAATATTAAAGTTAAAAGTTCTCATCTTGTCTAAGTGAATGATATGATGGGACTATCAATTTACTGACTATCAATTCATAGATTCACACCACATTCAGTCAATTTGGCAGAGACCTTAACCCTTGTCATGCTGAACCCGGAATATTCTGGTTTTGGCAGGAGGTGTAGACTAAGATCAGACTGCACTTATGTACAGGCTGATCTTAGTCTCTACCTCCTGCTTGTACTTATCCTGCAAAAGTTGTTTATAAAGTTGATTTCTAAAACAAATATTGATTTTTTAACAACAAGTTCTATCAGTGCTTTCAGCCCTTTTATTTGATAGCAAGTTTCTTATTTTCTGACAATGTATAACAATGATAATATATTCAATTAGCAATAATAATCATTTGTTAGCGACAAGTTCCTTTCACACAGACTGTTTAATTCATTGTCAAAAATATATATAAGTTAAATCAAATTGATGAAGGAGAAAGATTTCTTTTGTGATGAATTAACTTCCTATCAAAGTTTGCATCTATTATAAGCCCATTGTGGATGGGGCAGCTCTATTTAAGTTTGGCTTTTAGATGGAATGTGTTATGTTTATAAACAGATGGATGGCTGTGGCATTTTAAAAATTGTATTTTATCAAAGAATCTTAAAGAAACCCAAACTAACCTATCAAAATAAAAATATTTGTATATATCAGATATTTAGTTGGTGAAATATATATCTGATGAAATATATATCTGACAGGATTATTTAAAAATGGTGACCATATTTGAAAATTACCAGATGACAATTTTAGGTTGATAGAATTTAAAAAGATTTTGTCTTTTTCACAGAAAGCATTGTTGATAATGAAGAAATTGCTTGATACAAGCAATTTCTTCTTTTTCCACAATGTTTTCCAAAGCTTTTTTCTTGAGGGGCATAAAAAGAAGGGATCATGTGGGAACAATTACAGATTCTGTAGTGGTGAAATTTACGATCTGAATCTTGACTATCTAAGATTTTGCTCGGATATCCGTAAGATCCCAGTTAAAGTTCAGGTGAGAAAAATTTGTATGGGCATTTATATCTATGGATCTAAGTTAAAAATTATTTATTAGTTTACTATAAGATCTTGATCTTAGTAATTGTGCAGTATCAATGGGATCCACTTATTCAAGATTATTGAAAATAAAGCTGATAATGTTATATAAAGCAGAAATGCTGAAAGTTGGTGTCAAGTAGTTAAGTAATTAAAGCTTGTGACAATCCTGCAGTTATACTTGGTGAAGAAAAAGGAAAACATTGCGACTAATTCTTGATATTATTTGCCAAATGTTTCTAAGCCATTCTGTTATTTCATTATGCCCCCCCCCCATCTTTTGATGGGGGCATATTGTTTTACAGTTGTCTGTCTGTCCGTCTGTCTGCAAAAAACTTAACATTGCTAATTACTACCAGCCTTTTCAAGATACAATGCTCATATTTGGCATGATGATACATCTCCAGAATAAGCATCTCCTCATGTCAAGGTCATGTGAAAAGGTCAAGGTCACATACCAAGGTCAAACATTTAGTCCTGTTGCGGGTGCATTGTGTTTTTCAAACACATCTTGTTGCTTTATGAAATTGGTGTCTGCAACCTCTTTAAAAGTTTGTACCAGTGTAAAATTTTGTTATCTTGAGTATCTTTGAATTTGGACTAGCCTAAATTTTATTGTTTAGTATTAAGTTAGTACCATGGAATTGTGTTAATTGCAACTCCAATTTGTCAATTCTATTTGCAAATAACCAGAAAATTGCTTATAAAAGGAACTATTTGTTCTATTGATGCAGTGTTTGTGCATAAAGCCAGTTGCAACCTTAAGTAATAATTTGCTATTATCAGAAATGCAATTAAGAGGATTCCACTGTATTGTCCATTTTAACTCTTATCATGCTGAACCCGGAATATTCCTGTTTTGGCAGGAGGTATAGACAAAGATAAACCTGCATATAAGTGCAGTCTGATCTTGGTCTACGCCACCTGTTTGCCTTTTTTAAGTCAGAATTGTCTTTAAAATTGAATTATCAAAACAATTTGTAACCATAGCTTGTACTTTCTGTGATTTCAGCCTTTTGATTTTCATGCAGTTTTGAAGAGGATTTTATTCAGCATGACAAGGGTTAATATGTTGAAGATGTTGAATGATTGATCCAAACAATCAGTGGGTATTTTATGTTCTTCTGTTCTGAGTAAATGTAAACGATATATTTTTTATAGTGAAGAATCCCACAGTACAGGGAAGTGCTCTCACCCTTTTAGAGGTACAATGGATTAGATAGATACCCAAACAGTCAACTTGTTGAAAATGGGAAATAGACATAGGTAAGTTTTTTCACCTTCATTAAATTTACTGATATTTTTTCTGATGCTTTTTATACAGTTAACCCATTCCCACACGATCCTGCATTTTTACGCTCAAGAAAAAAGCTTTGGAAAACATTGTGGACAATGAAGAAATTGCTTGTAATAAGCAATTTCTTCAATGCCCATAGTTTTTCTAAATTCCACTAACTTGAAATTGTCGTCTGCAACTTCTCTTGATTTGGACCAGTCTAAGATTTTGTTGTGCGGTCATAGGTTAACTCATCACCACTCAATACTGTGCTTTGATGAGGAATTATTACTATGTAGTTTACTGTTGGTAAAGGAATCACTATCCAGCAGCTAACAACTCAGATTTTTATTCACTATCAAGCAGCAAACAGCCCAGCCTGTGTGTATAAAGCTTTCAGACTCGAAGCTTATCAATTCGGCCATATATCATCTTGTCGATTGGTAACCAAAACATTGTAATTACAGCTTGAATAAGTTGTAGTTGGGAAGTTTTGTTGGCAATTAACAATATTGTCTGCTGCTTTCAGTTCGGCTCATACAGTGTGAATTCCTGTCATCTAAATTTGTTGAAGATTCCTCAATACTTCAGCTTTGTGGTGAAATGGTAATTTGGAAGACTGGAATTTTATTGAAGTTTAGCTCAGATTACAAGTTCATCCTTTACATGGTATGACAAAGAAACCAACAAAAAAACGTACAAACCTTAAATGAACCTTATCAAATGGTCAATAAAAAAAACAAAAACATACAGGCATTATATAATGGTAAATAAAGAATGAA
This sequence comes from Fragum fragum, assembly GCA_946902895.1. Classification (NCBI taxonomy): domain Eukaryota; kingdom Metazoa; phylum Mollusca; class Bivalvia; order Cardiida; family Cardiidae; genus Fragum; species Fragum fragum. The sequence goes on from OX336377.1 coordinate 5,196,371, forward strand.
AATAAACCAGTATCAAATGTTTTTGAGCATTCATATAAACAAAGAAATTGTAAAAAGCTTGTCTACTCTGGGTCATGAAAGCCAGTGATTGTATGAGAGGGGGTTTTGTAAGGGAAAAGTCAAAATGCTATACTGTGTTTCAAGTTGTAGTCATGACATTTTGGGAGCCCACCAAGGAATAGACTATTAGCTTAATCATTTTTGTCAAGTCATATACAGAGGGTCTTTGAAACATCATTTTTTTATGAATTATTCCCACACAATCCCACTATTTTATTCTGCTCAAGGAAAAAGCTTGTGGAAAAAAAACAAAAACATGGAAATAAAGGAATAGCTTGTTGCTAGCAATTTCTTCATTATCCACATTGTTTTCTATCCTAAAGTTGTCTGCCCTAGGACTAAGAAGAATTCCACCAACATAAATTCTTTGTACATGTATGTAGTTTCTTTAGCCCCTTCCTGTACAATCACTGGTTTTTACGTCCCTGTGATTTTATACCCAAGAAAACAGAGTGTGAAAAGAAGAAATTGCTTGTAAAAAGCAATTTCTTCTTTTCCCACAATATCTTCTATCCTGTTAGTTGGTTACTTTTCAAATTGCACTCGGTTTAAGTTGTAATTTGCAATTCTTGCAAATTGGACAGATCTAAACTTTTTGAAAAAACAGGAAAGGGTTAACCCATTCCAACTCAAGCCCTCCTTTTTACGCCCCACAAGAAAAAAGCTTTGGAAAACATTGTGTATAATGAAGAAATTGCTTGTTACTATAATGAAGAAATTGCTTGTAACAAGCAATTTCTTCATTATACACAATGTTTTCTATCCCAAAAGACAAAAAAATAAAGTTCCATCAACTTGAAATTGTCGTCTGCAGCACTTTCAATTTGGACCAGTCTAAAATATTCTTGTTTTGGGGTTAGTATGGAATTTTCTAAAAGTTTGTCTTCCGGTAATGCATTTATCATAAAATTGAAAGAAGTTGCAGAAAACATTATAAATAGCATTAAGTTAGAAGAAAGCACCAAATAAAGTAAAACATATTGAGAAAAGGAGAAATTGCTTGTCACAAGTAATTCCTCCTTTTTCCACAAAGTATTCCTTGATCACATAATAAATTATTTTCAAGGCGTCTGGGAAAGCAATTTTGCATGGAAATGGTACGGTTTTTCATGACTTGTTTATTTGAATGTAGACCCTCATTTTTCAGGAATCACCCGAAAAATTGCTTGAACATTCTTGAAAGGGTCATAATATGGCAAATGACCCCCAGTTTTAAAAGTCTGGGGAAAACCCTGTAATGGGTTAATACATGACAGATTAGGCTAACATTTCCCTATAAATATTTTATTTCCTTTAACCCATTCCAACACAGCAAAATTTTAGACTGGTCCAAATTGAAAGAAGCTGCAGACGACAATTTCAAGTTGATGGAATTTAGAATTTTTTCATCTTTTTGGATAGAAAACATTGTGGATAATAAAGAAATTGCTTGATACAAGCAATTTCTTCATTTTCCACAATGTTTTCCAAAGCTTTTTTCTCGAGGGGCGTAAAAAGGAGGGATTAAGTTGGAATGGGTTAAAGAGATGCAACTCATTTCATACTGTATAAGATTGAGTGGTCTCCCTTGTATAAGGATATTTTTCTTGCATGGGGGCTAGAGTGTGTATCATTTTGAAATTGTCTGTTTGTATGAATTCAGAAACCTTTTATTTTTCATGTTTTATCATTTTACTTAATTAGTTTTTAAGATTCAAGATTAATGCCTTGCTTTGTTGCCCAAATAGGAATTCAATTCAACTTCTCGTCTAGAATCCAGTGATTGCTAGTCAAACCTTTTGCTTTCTGATGAGGTAGTTTGTATGAGAAATCAAATGATATCAATTGGCAAATTATTTGTCACAGACACAAAACAAATTACAAATCTTAGTGGCCTACCTATATCTCCTAACCCTAGAGCTTAGAAATTTTAAAATTTCCTTGTTTATGAATAAGAAATTGGCAATATGGTCTGTATGTTTCCGTCTATTTATTGTCACTACTAAAACACATGCCCATACGAGTGATGCCCCCAAAAGAGGGTTAGTTGTTACATTGGATAGTGCAAGGATACATATGGAAATTACTGAGAGCCCTGCCTTTACAAGGGGCCTCAGTTTAACGTCTCATCTGAAAGACAATTAATTTAGTAATTTGGTCAGCCCAGGAACCTATAATATGAGGTTTGAAGTCAAGTGCTCTTCCAACTGAGCTTTCACTTTAACCCATCTCAAAGTTTGATGCCCTGTTGATTGCAGGAATAAGCAATTGTACTGTGAAGGGAATCTACTTGTTACAAACAGTATTTCCCTTTGTCACAATGATTTCTACGCCTTATGAAATTAAATGTTCAATATTTACACACTTTTATTGATATCTGGATCCTCTTTGAATAAGAATTGGACCAACCTATATGTTGTGGTCTGGTAATTGGTTAACCCATTCCCTCACAATGAATGCTTCTACAAGAAAATATATGAGGAAAACATTGTGTAAAATGAAGAAATTGCTTGTAACAAGCAATTTCTTCTTTTTGCACAATGTTTTCCATCCGAAAAGTTGAAAAATTCTAAAATTTCATAAACTTTGAATTGTTGGCTACAACTCCTTTCAATTTGGACCTGTCTAAAATTTTGCCATCTGGTAATGGGTTAATAGACATGGATTTATGGAGAGCTTTAATGAGATGAGCAGCAGGTGGCTGGGAGAGAATTTAGTGCACTACCGTCATGATAACTGAAATACTGTTGAAATGGTATTACAGCTAATACAATCAAATTTTTGCATTTAAAGCAATTTAACCATTGTCATGCTAAAAAAAAACTTTTCAGAATTTCATTAAAATCAAAGGGCTGAAGGCACTGGTAGTACTTGTTCAATGGTCAACACATCTTTTGAAAATTAATTTCATGAACAACTCTGGTTTGAACAGGAAACACAAGAGGTGTAGACTAAGATCAGACTGCACACATGTGCAGGCTGATCTTGTCTACACCTTCTGCCAAAACTAACACGACCGGGTTCAGCATGACAAGGGTTAAATTAGTTGTCATCTTCTGAAGAAGGGTGGAAAGGTAATAGAGTAATGTATCATTGTGTCCTGCCGGTTTTTCAGCCTGGTAGGTTTTTTTTATGACAGCTTCGCATTCATTCATTATCTAAATAAAATTTTAATGGTACATCTAGCTAGTGAGGTTGTTTGTATTGGTGAGTCTGCAGCGTTTAACACAATTTTTACCTAATAAGGAGATTTTATTGACTTACGATATAGGTAAGTCTATTATTTTTTGTGTCGTAGATTATGTATATTAATTCTGTTTGTGGAATTATCCATGTTTTAACTGCATATTATGGATTTTTGCGAGCAGATGTTACGTTTTGATAGTATGAAAGGTAATGTAGATATCTAGTAAAGGATATCATATTGTATGGGCTCTTGGTTTTAATTGGCCTTTGCAAAGATTGCTTGTAAAATGTGATTTAATATTGAATTTTTATATTCTGAATTGAGTCATTCATTAACCCATTTCTACACAATCTGGCCTGTCTACGTCCCTCAAGTGAAAAGCTGTGGAAAACATTGTGGAAAATGAGGAAACTGCATGTTAAAAGCAGTTTCTTCATTATTCACAATGCTTTCTACTCAAAAAATACAAATATTTTTAAAATTGTATCAATTAAAACCTACCATCTGCAACTTCTTTGAATTTGCGCCAGTCTAGATTTTTAGGTCATCTGACCGAAGGTCAGGGTGACCTACTGCCATCGTGTTTCTTCTTTCATCGTGCCTTATGCAATATGCGTAGTGCATTGTGTGTTAACTTTTTACATTTTCAACTTCTTAAGAACCCTTGGAGGGATTTCAACCAAACTTGGTAGGAAGCATCCTTATGGGAAGGCACTTCAGATTTGTACATGTCATGGAGTTATCTCCCCTTGGGGCCTAATAAGGGACAAAAAATGGTACATCTTTAAAAAATTTCTTGTCATGGACCGGCTGACAGATTGGATTTACATTTGGTATACAGAGTATTAAGGGCAAGGACTATCAAGTTTGTGCAATAAAAAAAATCTGTCGAGAAATGACCATGCTAGGGGGAGGGGGGAGCAAAGGTGTGTGTATGGGGTGCACATGCTTACATATTGTCAACTTTGAAAATCTTTTTCTACCAAACCAAAAGTTCTATAGCTCTAATATTTGGTATGTGGCATCATCTAGTGGACCTCTTCTTCTCCCAAACAAGAAGGCTTAGAGCTTTGATATTTGGTATGTAGTATCATCTGATGGATTTCTATCAAGATTGTATAATTCATGGCCCCAGAGACAGAATTAGCCCATTCACGGACGACACAAGTTTAACAAAAGGCTTATATAGTGAGAATTTTAAAAATCTTCTTCCAAACAGGAGGGCCTAGAACTCTGATATTAGGTTTGTAGCATCATCTGGTGGATCTCTATCAATATTGTATACATTATGGCCCCAGAGACAATTAGCCAATTCACGGACGTCACAAATTTTACTTGGGGCTTATGTAATGAAAATTTTAACTCTCCTCCTCCGTATGTAGCATTATTTGGTAGACCTCAATCAATATTGTATAAATTATGGCCCCAGGGTCAGAATTAGCCCGTTCCAAGATGTCACAAGTGTTAAGTGAAAACTTTTAAAAGATCCTCTTTTCCCAAACTAAAAGGCCTAAGGCTTTGATAATTGTACTAGCATAATCTGGTGGACCTTAATCTGTTTTTGTGCTCTTTGGACTCTGGTGACCAATAAGGCCCTATGGGCCTCTTGTTGTTGTGTTGTAACCAATTCACCCCATAACTTGTCTAGAACTTCTAAAACCCTGAAAAGAGAGTTTTGTAAAAAGTATGGGTAAAAAAGAAAATGCTAGCAACCAGTTCCCTTTTCACTCTATCTCGCAAAAACATCTTCTCAAAACATTGAAGTAAAAGAGGAAAACACTGACATGACATGTCAAGGTCGCCATTTACCTGACCTTCTGATAGGCGCTTCAATTAACCTATTGGCATACAACTAATCTGAGTTTTCACTAAAGCCATTTACAAATTCTTGAAATTGCATTTAACAAGTACTCTTATCCTTTTCTCACATTGTTATATGCCTGAAGGGCTATATTATGTTATGGCCCTGGTCGTCCATCCGTCTGACCGTTAGCAATTTTTGTGGGCGCATCTCCTCCAACACTATCAATAGGAATGAACAGAAACTTGCTACAATGATTCTTTATGAAGTCTAGTTGTGCATAGGACCTTTGAAATTCAAATATCTTTAGTTGTTCCTGAATTATCTGCCCTTGATTTAAAAATATCACTATATCTAATGTGTGCACAACTCCTCCTACAGTATCAATGGGAACTAACTGAAACTTGCTACAATGTATCTCTATGATGTCTAGTTGTGCATAAGACCTTTGAAATTCAAATTGCTCCAGTCCTTCTTGAATTGTCTGCCTTTGAATTAAAATAAATCACCATATCTCTTGTGTGCCCAACTCCTCCTACAGTTTCCATCAAAAGTGCATAATCTCTAGTGGTGCATTAAACCTTTAAAATGAAGTCAAATCCATTGCTTCATCAATTATTTGCCCTTGAATTGAAAAATTGTCTAATTTCTAGTGTAAGCAACTTTTGAAATACTTGTAACTTATGCCTAGTATTGATTGAAAATGCTTTAAATTTTACTACAATGATTCTCCATAATGTGTACTTGTTCTTTAGATTTTTGTCATTTTGTCTTTCCTGTTGTTAATGAATTGTCTCCCCTTTGTTTAGGGATTTACTTAATATTATTGTGTTTTTGTGTGCAATGTGACCCATAGTGCTGTTAATACAAACAGTGTTTAACAGTGATGAATCTTAGTGTTGAAATAGTGCATAGGTCAACTGCAATACGCATTACATAAACTGTTATATTGTAAGGTAGGATAGTCATTCTAGATACAAAAGATATTTTGAAACTGAAAGTTCCAAACCTGCTCAACCTGCATAATTTGCACTGTCACACTAGGTTGAAACTTTTTACACTTTTTACATTTTCCTCTTGTAAGACTAGTCACAATTGTATTCTTTTGGGTACTGCCATTTTGTTAATATCAAGTTTAATCTTATCTGTCAAGCTCAGTTTTCAAGGCCATTTTCATCATACAAACTTATGGCAAGATATTATTTTCCACTGACAAGCCCCTTCAGGCGTATATGTGCCGCTCTGCAAAGCTCTTGTATTTTAGAACTATATTTTCTCAGTGCCACTCCGTAAAAATGTGGCAATGGGTCAAGTAAGCTAGCTTGTGACCATTCATTGATAGATAGTTATGACTTAATTTGCCACACCTATCTAATAAATCAACATAATTCATTCTGTCATGAATATTGGGCTTTTAAAATGTTCACTAGAGTTTCCCTCCTTCTTTTTCATGCCAAGGCAAGTACAAAGAACTAATTCCCTGTTAGTGCTTGGGGTTGAAATTATCGTTTTTTCCTTGCAAAAATTTGCAAGTGACAATATTTCCAACTTGCTAAATACAAGATGCTTCTAGTAAAATAAAAAGATACATTTTCCGTATCAATACAAAATGAAAGAAAATGTTACTGTTTATTTTGCTCATAACTGTCATTAATTCATTTAAATTTCATTAAAGGGAGCATTAGTATGAATCTTTGTACAGGGAGGGTGAGGGGGTGGGGGGAGGATTGGAAATCAACCATTTTATAAGGGCTTGCATTTGACATTTTAATCTGGTGGAACAGCATAGTTTTTACAATTTGAACACCAGAGTTTAGTAAGGTTATGTCCAGAATTATCCATCTCCTAACAAAGTTCAATATTAAGATACCTTATTGAAACTAGTGGACTGACGTTTTGTAGTTTTTGTTGATCAACAACTGGCCTCGGAATTTGTAGGACACAAATTTTCTCTCATATGACTGATTAGATAATTCCTTGTAGGCAGCCTTGGTCCTTATTACCAAAAAATTATGCATTTTAATCTTATTTACGTACTTATTTTGCAGTGAAATCACTCTCTCTGAGAGTACAGACACTTCCCTCCTCTTGTTTTATGCCATGGAAGCACATGAACTTAAACTCAAGCAAAAGTACTGAGTTTCCCCCCTCTCTTTTTCAATGCAAAGGCAGTCAGATAGAAATAACTCTGTAAGATTTCCCCCTCTTTTTTTTGTGCTGAAGCAAGTGCATGGAACTAACTCCCTGGGAATTCCGAGATTTTCCCCCTCTTTTTATATTAAGAGGGCCGATAGAATGAACTCCTTGAGAGTACAGAAATCCCTCCCTTTTTTTACCCAAGGCAAGCACATTGAAAGTACTGAGATTTTCCCAGTATTCAAAATTCTATCAACTAAAATTGTAATCTACAGCCTTTTTGAATTTGGGCCAGTCTACATTATTGTGTTTAACCTTTTATAAGACAGCAAAATTTTAGACTGGTCCAAATTCAAAGATGTTTTTGATTTGAGTAATGGATGAGTAGAGACGCACTTCATGTCATCTAAAAAATGTGTGAAGAAACAAGATAGATAGATGGGCCATACAGTATTGTTCACAGTTTATTGGCAATACACCAAAATTGATACATTTAATGTTGTTCCACTTGGCTGGAAGTTTTACTCTGCAGTTTCATATTTCATGAATATATTTTGCTTTCATTCACTTAATTACATTGGTGTCAGCTCAATTTAGCTATGGACTTGGGGCATAATTGTATCTGACTACATTAATTCAAAAGTTTAAGGAAATATCCATGTAATAATTGTCGTGTTACATATGATTTTTCCCAAGATAACCCATTTCCAGACGACAAAATTTTAGAAGTTACAAATAAAAATTTCAAAATGACATGATTTTGAGAATCTTGACCTTTATGGGCACAAAACATTGTGTCATTTTCAAAAGCTTTTTTTCTTGGGGGGTGTAAAAGAATGGGATTGCATGGAAATGGGTTAAGGGCAAAATCACTGTAAATATTATTGACAATAGTTTAACCTCGCTAATTCGAACATTACTGGTTTGTGGGTACACGTTTGTTTGTAAACTTTCTACGGACCCGATATTTTCCTTCGTTATCATAGTTTAAAAACTCTTTTGTATTCGAACGCCATTGGTTCTTAGTTTGTAAGACTTTTCAATGATTTATAATATATGGAATTAATTATGTAAAGGTTGCCATAGTTATTGTTGAAAGTTTCCTGTAACCCTTGTCATGCTGAATAAAATCCTGTTTGGAATTGTATAAAAATCAAAGAGCAGACAGTACATGATGCAAATATTTTGGATTAATTATTTCTTTGAAAATGTATCTTCTAAACAAATCTGGCTTGAAAGGGATAAGCAGGAGGTGTACACTTAGATCAAACTGCACATATGTGCAGTCTGATCTTTGTCTATACCTCCTGCTAATTCTAAAATATTCCAGGTTCAGCATGACAAGGGTTAAATTGCCACACTCCCATAAATATCAATATCATTTTCATCATTTAGATGTTCTGTTACCATTTCATTTTAATATGTAGTTTCTTTCTTCAAATCCTTGGTCGTTAATTTTGTAATTTTGATAATAGAATACACTTAGTGATCAGACATGTATCTTGTTCCCTCCTGAGATCTTGTCACTATACTGGGCATGTTTATAAGGAGTATTATGGTAAATCTTTGGATTGCTGATCTCTGCTTGTCATCAGGTGACATAATTGTCACCACTGACCTACCAAGGACAAGTTATGGTCAGACATGTATCTTGTTAACACCTGAGTAGTTGTCACCATACCAACATATTAATCATTTATTTATGGACTAACATGTTCTTCAGGTAATTTCATGTTACTTTTATGATGTGTCATAATCTGCAATACTTGTATTAAATAATTCTATTTACATATGCAGAGATTTGGTAAAGGTGTTAAAATACTGATTTTTCACACTTCTGAAAAAAGTTGCAGACAACATCCAAGATGCCCTTAATATATGAATATGCGCAAATTTAGGTAGAAAACATTGAAAGAATGGGAGTAATTGCTTACCTCAAGCAATTTCTCCCTTTCCAACAATGTTTTCAATATCCATAATTTTTCAGGTTGTAAGGAAGCAGGATGGGTTTATAGCCATGTCATACTGAATAAAATTGTTCACAGAAATGAATTAAAATCTAAATGCTGAAAGTGTAGGAAATACTTATTTTGAAAATTCATTCTGTAAACAAGCCGAGCTTAACCCATTCCCACTTTCTCAGTGATGCTTTTAGATGCCCCCAAGAAAAAAGCTTTGGAAAACATTGTGGAAAGTGAAGAAATTGCTTGTTACAAGCAATTTATTTATTATACACAATGTTTTCTACCCAAAAAGTGAAATACGAGCCCTGTTTTTAGCCATTTTTTTCATCTGACCAAAATTATTTGAAGGTATATGATAAAGAGTTACCCAAGGATCATCTCTGTGAAATTTGGTTGAAATCCATCAACTGGTTTCAGAGAAGGAAGATTTTCAAAGCTTTCACCATATATGGAAATAAGCCACGCCCATTAATGCCATTTTTTTATCCAATCAAAATTCTTTTAAGGAATCTAATAAATGATCACCCAAGGATCATTTCTGTGAAATTTAGTTGAACCCTGTTCAGTTCTTTCTGAGACAGCAGCCAATCAGTGGTAGCACAGTGAATGTTGAATAGTCTCTATTGCATCCTGAAGAGTGAATAAAATATCAAAGGTGGAAAATGGGCATAATTCATTCTCTTCATTTTCTGCCATTTTTCCAAATCTTTTTATTTAGGGCCTAATAAATGAAGGGTACTTTTAGAATTGGTTATTGAGGTTGTCATTTCACCTGTATTGAATGACATACCACGCTGATGTTGTTAACTGTGTCTTTTGTCCACAGAGATGGAGTTCAAGTGCTCAAACAGTAGGAAAGTAACTTTATATTCCAAAATAGTGAGTTGATCATATTGATAATTTCATTGGTTTGGGAGTGAAATTATCAAGTGATAATCCACTGAAAGCACTGAAGAAAAATACCTATTACTGACCAGTTTCTTCTTTTTCTGCAATGCTTTCTATAGCCATATTTCTTCAGTGTCAAATGAAACCATTCTTTAACAAGCAATTTCTCCCTTTATATACAATGTTTTATCAAGTATAAAATTATACCAATGTAAATTCTCGGATTTGTACAGAAAAGGGTTAAGGTTGAGTTACAGGGGAAAGATTACTACAGTAGAATTCTCTTTATTGCAACCCAGATAATAGCAATTCACTGCTTTATTGCAACTGACTTTATGCACAAATATCAGATTTAAAGAACAAATAGATCCTTTTAACCAATTCCCAAACAGTGACGCTTTTGGACGCCCCTCAGGTAAGACATTTGTGAAAACATTGTATAAAATGAAGAAATTGCTTGTAACAAGCTTCTTTCAATTTGGACCAGTCTAAAATTTGGTTGTGTGGGAATGGGTTAATAGTTGTAACAAAAGTGTTGACAAATTGGTGTTGCTATTAACAGGATTCCACAGTATAACTAATCAAGTCTTTATCTAGGGGAAATTAAAAATCAATAGTCTTGAATAATTCTTGATAATGTTGCCATGGCATTTGGATTGTTATGGAAAAGCTATGTATAAATTGACAAGATACTGTTGATTCTATTTAAGTCAGTTCTAGAACTTTTCCAGTTTTGTCCTATGGCAGTTCTAAATTAGGTTTTTTAGAACAGTTTGTGAACTACTTAACCCATTTCAGAAGCCCCCAAGAAAGAAACATTTTGAAAACATTGAGTAAAATGAAGAAACTGCTTGTAACAAGCAATTTCTTAATTTTACAGAACGTTTTCTTCCCAGAAAGTTGAAAAAAATCTAAAATTTCATATTCTTCAAATTGTTGTCTGCAACTCCTTTGAATTTGGACAGGTCTAAAATTTCGTTTTGTGGTAATAAATTAGAAAATTTGGAGAAACTACTCGTAAAAACACCTTTTTTTCTCACAATGTTTTTTAGCTCCACTAGCCCAAGCCCAGCGGGCTATTGTCATGGCGTCATACATTGTGTGCACCCTTCCGTCTTCTGCTCAGAAACTTCTGGTCTGAATTCAAACAAATTTCACAGAAATGATCCTCGGGTGACCCTTTATCAGATTCCTTCAAAGAATTTTGATCGGATGAAAAGTCTGGTTTCATGGGGAGTTTTTTTCATGTATTGAAGATAGTGAAATAACTAAAGGTTGTCTCCTTAGATGGTGTCAAACGGATATCTAACTTTTACATGGATGATAATGGATTTCCTTTGGATTGCCTTTAATTAGATAATTTTAAAGAGATTTCAATCATTTGAAATTTTTGAATGTAATGGGCTTAATATTGTAATGCTTACTAAAGGGAAGTAATAAATTCAGCTGATTTAGTTAATCCTTTCCTGTACAAACACTGTTTTTTTACATCCTTGTTGTTTTATACTTGAGAAAACATTGCGGGAAAAAAAGAAATTGCTTCTTTTCCCACAATATTTTCTATCCTGTTGGCCAGTTACTTTCAAATTGCACTCAATTTTAGTTATTGTTTGCAACGTCATTATACCCCCCCTTAACTTTGTTAGGGGGGTATATAGGAGTCAGCTTGTCGGTGGGTTGGTCCGTCTGTCAGTCTGTCTGTCGGTTCATCTGTCCGTCTGTCTAGCTTTTTTGTGTCTGCTCAATTTATGGGAAACCATTGGACGGATTTGATTCAAACTTCACTGATATAATCAGTATCAAGCAGAGATGTGCATGTTTTATTTTGGTTACGATCCATTGATTTTGACAAAGTTATGGCCCTTTGGTGAAAAACCATGTCTGCTCAATTTCTCAGCAACCATTGGATGGATATCATTCAAATTTTACAGAAACACTCGGTATAAGTCAGACATGTGCATATCCAATTTTGGTTATGGTCCATTGATTTTTGATAGATTTATGGCCCTTTAATTAAAAAAGTCCATTTTTTGTTATGGCCCTTTTGCAGATAGCACTTGTGCCATTTGAAAGATTTTTTGGGATAGTTCAAATGTCAAGGTCACAGCTTAAGGTCAAACACTAAAATTGTGATTGTCAAGAGCATTTCTCCTACAATTATGGCTCGATTTCAAAATAAATTTGCCCAATTATTCTCCATCATGAGAAGATGTTCCATTTGAAAGAATGTTTTGGATAGCTTCAAGTTCAATGTCAAAGCTAAAGGTCAAACTCTAAAATTGTGCTTGTCTGGAGCAGGATGCCTTCAAACTTTGCAGGCTCGATATCAGTTGTCCTGGGACAACCATCTAGTTTGAAGAGAATTTGATGAGTTGAAAATTTTGAACTTAACCCATTCCCACACAATGACACTTTTAGACGCCTATAGAGAAAAATAATTGGGAAAACATTGTGTTAAATGAAGTAATTGCTTGTAACAAGCAATTTCTTCATTTTCCACAATGTTTTTTACACAGAAAGTTAAAAAATCTAAAATTCCATGAAATTTAAATTGTCTTCTGCAACTCTTTTGAATTTGGACCAGTCTAAAGTTTTGTCGTCTGGTAATGGGTCAAAAAGGCATAAGATTTTCAGGCTTATTGAATGGAAGTAATAAATTCAGCTGATTTAGTTATCTATATTACAATTCTGCTTCTCCCTTTGTGCCTTTTGTAGACGGAAAGATTTTGTACACAAATTTTTTCATGTGTTTTCAAAGAAAGATTTATCATTATCCCATAGGCAATCCCAGGAGGCGGCACGTATCCTTTCCGACTTTTGTCTCTCACCAATGGGTGGATAATCGTAAACCAAAGTGGGATAGCAGCTGGTGGCTAGGAAAGGATGTAATGGTAGTACTGGTGTGAGAAATACCTGGAATCCATTGTAAGGTGCTCCAGCCTGACTGCAATATGACTGAAATACTGTTAAAAGTGGTGTTAAACCCCATTCAATCAATCAATTATCCCATAGCCCTTTACCAGATGACAAAATTTTAAATTGATCCAAATTGAAAGAATTATGCATTTGACATTTTCAAACTTGTGACAGTTAAAAATGATTTTTCTCTTAGGGCAGGTGACATTTGGACAATAAACCAAATTGCTTGCCTAAACCCATTCCAATAATTTCAGACTGATCCAAAATTGAAAAAAAACAACTGCAAGTTGATTTAATTTCTCTACAGAAACAAGCAATTTCTTCAATTTCCATGATGTTTTCCATAGCTGTTTTGTGGTGGGGCATCAAAAAGGGGGTTAAGCAATTTTTCATTTTCCATCGTTTTTTCTTGAGGATCTTAAAAAAAGCAGGATTCATTTGGAATCGGTTAATCAGTAAATTCAGGCCTGAAAGCGCCTCTAGTCTAATAGATTTCTGTATGATATTTTATTTTCACTTTACAACCCATTACCACACATAGACTGGTCCAAATTTAAAGAGGTTGTAGATAACACTTTATAGTTGATGAAAATTTGAAAAGCTTTGCCTATTCGAGTAAAAAACATTAATGATAATGAAGGAATTGCTTGTAACAAGCGGTTTCTTCAATTTCCACAATGCTGATTAGGACCATTAGGCCCAAATTTATAGAAGTTGTGGACAAAAATTAAATAGTTGATGAAACTTTGAAACACTTTGCCTATTGGAGTAAAAAACATTAATGATAATGAAGAAATTGCATGTAACAAGTGGTTTTTCATTTTCTACAATGCTGATTAGGACCATCAACTTCTTAACTCATTACCAATGGATCCCGCATTTTACGCATTATAGAAATAGAGCCATGGAAAACATTTTTAGAAAAGTATCAATTACTTGTAACTTTTGTAACAAGCAAAATGTTTTCTACCCCATATGACCCTTCTTTTTCAATTCAACCCATTACCACACACTGAAATTTTAGACTGGTCCAAACTGAAAGAAGCTGCAGACGACAAATTCAAGATAATAGATTTTTTTTAAATCTTTGTCATTTGGGGTAGAAAACATTGTGGATAATGAAGAAATTGCTTGTAACAAGCAATTTCTTCATTATCCACAATGTTTTCCAAAGATTTTATATTTAGGGGCGTTTAAAAGCGTCCTTGTGTGGGAATGGGATAAACCAATTTTATTTTGTCATGTGCAGCCTCTTTAGTTTAGACCTGTCTAAAATTTTGTTATGTGGGCTTGTATAATATCCTTGTAAAGGTTTTAGTTAATATGTAATTGATAATTTTCATAAAATATGCATCTTATTTCTTTGGAAAAATAGAGTTAAGTAGTCACAAGTTTTTGTAGATTCTATCTTATATTTTGTTTATCATAATATTATGCAAAAGAAAAACAATAAATGTCATCAAATATGAACAAAAAATGAATAAACACATCATTAACCTGTGTCTTACATTATAATTAAGTTTTGTTAAATATTTCACGGTATTTCATTTAACCCTTGCTTGTTTAACCTAGATTATTCCTGTTTTTGCTGGAGGTTTAAAACAATGATCAGCTTGCACATTTAAGGACAAGCAATTCCTGCATTTTTACACAATGTTTTGTAACCAGAATGTTGAAAAATATCATTTATCATTAACTTTAAATTGTCATCTACATCTCCTTTCAAATTGGACTAGTTTAGGATTGTTTGGTAATGGGTTACTTTTCCTGTTTTTCAAAATTTTAGACCTGTCCAAATTCAAAGGTTATGCAGACATGTATAAGTGGATTTAATTTGAAAAATAACCATTTGACGCCCCTCAAGAAAAACAACATGGAAAACATTGTGTAAAATGAAGAAATTGCTTGTAACAAGCAATTTCTTCATTTTATACAAAGTTTTCCACCCAGAAATTTGAAAAAATCCTTAAATTTCATAAACTTTAAATTGCCATCTACAACTCTTTTCAACTCGGTCTAGTCTAGAATTGTTTGGTAATGGGATAACCTTTCCTGTTTTTCAAAATTTTAGACCTGTCCAAATTCAAAGGTTATGCAGACATGTATAAGTGGATTTAATTTGAAAAATAACCATTTGACGCCCCTCAAGAAAAACAACATGGAAAACATTGTGTAAAATGAAGAAATTGCTTGTCACAAGCAATTTCTTCATTTTATACAAAGTTTTCCACCCAGAAATTTGAAAAAATCCTTAAATTTCATAAACTTTAAATTGCCATCTACAACTCTTTTCAACTCGGTCTAGTCTAGAATTGTTTGGTAATGGGATAACCTTTCCTGTTTTTCAAAATTTTAGACCTGTCCAAATTCAAAGGTTATACAGACAAAGATCAAAGTGGATTTAATTTGAAAAATAGCCATAGGATGCCCCTCAAGAAAAACAATTGGGAAAACATTGGGAAAATGAAGAAATTCCTTGTAACAAGCCATTTCTTCATGTTATACAGAGTTTTCCAACCAGAAATTTGAAAAAAAGAAACCTTAAATTTCATAAACTTTAAATTGCCATCTACAACTCTTTTCAACTCGGTCTAGTCTAGAATTGTTTGGTAATGGGATAACCTTTCCTGTTTTTCAAAATTTTAGACCTGTCCAAATTCAAAGGTTTTGCAGACAAAGGATTAAGTGGATTTAATTTGAAAATATAACCATTTGATGGGTAGAGAATATTGTGGAAAAAGAAGAAATTGCTTGTCACTAGAAATTTCTTCTTTTTCTATAATGTTTTCTCAAGTATAAAATCACAGGGATGTTAAAATCAGAGAATGAACAGGAAAGGGTTAAGGCAGCTGACCCATTATTGAAGTGTGTAGATTTGAGTCCCTGCGCTGGTCAGGTTGGTAGTCCTTCAACAAGGCATTTAGAGCCCCAGCCTAGTTCTGGGGAAACCCAGGAAACGAGTGTATATGACTGAATGTGACTGTGATTTAACTAAAAGATTGTTCAAATTGACTTAAAACTCCATTAACCCTTGTCATGCTGAACCCTTAATATTCCAGTTTTAGCAGGAGATCTAGACAAAGATCAGACTGCACATATAGGCAAACTGATCTTTGTCTATACCTCCTGCTTGTCCCTTGCTGTATAGTTTTTAAGATAATTTTCCTAAAAAATTACTTACCCAAGTTAGTGTTTTCTGTGCTATTCTTTGGTTTTTAACCCATTACCATTCAATTCAATTTAAGATTGATCCAAATTGAAAGGAGTTGAAGATGACAATTCAAAGTTGATGAAATTTTAGATTTTTTCAACTTTCTGTGTGGAAAACATTGTATAAAATGAAGAAATTGCTTGTTACAAGCAATTTCTTCATTTTACACAATGTTTTTCCACTTGTAATTCTTGAAGGGTGTCCAAAGTGCCAGTGTGTTAATGGGCTAACACAATTTTTTAGAGGACTTTATTCAGCATGACAAGGTGTAATTCTAAACAAAAAGTTTCGTTAAAGAATATATTGATATTTCATTTTGCTGATCTTCCACTCATGAAAATATTGCTTTGTTTTTCACTCAATGAATTTGAATTTATCTTTTATGGAAACAAACTATCATATATATATCTTTACTGGTCTGAAGCTGGAGGAGACAAAAAATAATTGAATTCTAAAACCTTTAGAAAACATTGTAGATGCGGAAAAATGCCACAAAACTTTTCCAAGTTCTTTTTTCTGAAGGGTTGCTAAAATCAAAGTACTACAAGTACCGTCAGCTAGCAAAGCATGATTTGGGAACTTATCTTTTTTGTCACTGGTTACCATTATAATTAATTTCAAGTTGGTGGAATTTAGAAAATCTTTGCCTAGTAGGGCAGAAGACATTGTGTAACAAGCAATTTCTTCATTGTCCACAATGTTTTCTTAAGATGCTAAAAAACGGAATTGAATGAGAATGAGTTAAATAGCATGCTTTTGAAAGAGTTTTCTACAAATTGAATAGAGATTGCAATAAATCTAAAATACATTTTGTGGCATAGGCATTCAATGAATTTAGTGGTTAAGCCTCCAGTGGCAGTTTGCACTCATTGAACTTTGAGAAGACCTCAAAATTTTGTCTGTCAATTTAAGCTATCAAAGCTGACGCTTCATTAGCTAAGAAGGATTTGAGTGAGAGTGGGTTAAGGCATTTTAGTCATCATACCCACAATAGAGAAGGGGTGAAAATTAACCTTGAAATGGTTACAAATTTCTTTTCTTTTACTTAACCTAGCAGTTCAAAAAGTCAAATTGGACATAAATTTTTGTGTTATTGTAAGGTACATGTAATTAGATTGTTGACATTTGCCCTTTTAACATCTAGACTTTCATGTCAAATTTACCCTTTTATTCTTGACGAAATGACTTGTTGTTGCCCCTATATGCTGCGCAGTCCCATTGGTCAGCGCATTCAGGACCCATTGGATAACTTTAGAATACTCAATTTTACACTGTATAACAACAATGTCTGTGATCCAATCCAAGAACTAAGTCATGATAGATCTTTCAAACTTATTTCCTTGAACCCTTTACTGATCAATCCTTGGTTTTTATGTATTTTTATAATTGGGAAAGATTTTGGAAAAAGAAGAAATTGCTTGTAAAAAGCACTTTCTTCTTTTTCACAATATTTTCTACTCTACTGAATGATTATTTTTGAAATGAATTTGACTTTGAATTATTGTCTTTAAAACCTTTTAAATTGGACCTTTCTAAAATTTTGATAAAACTGGAGTGGGTTAAAGCAACTGAAACTGGATTAAATACCTTCTGGTAGGGGTGCTCTTGCTATAACATGAAGCGTGTATACACTAGAGTGGTGGAACAGGTTGCATGCACAGACCAGAGTGGTGAAACAGGTTGCATAAACTCACTAGAGTGCTGTAACTAGATAACATACCCTCTGGCAGGGCTAGAATATTGCTGTAACAGAGAGCATGTACTCACTAAAATGCTGTAACAGGTTGTGTATACACAATTGAGTGCTGTAACTTGATTACATATCTTCTGGCAGTGGTACATTGTTGCTGTAACAGGTAGAATGTACCCATAAAATGCTGATCAAGTAATGTGTACACACTTGAGTGCTGTAACATGTTGTGTGTATACACTAGAGTGCTGTAACTGGATTACAAACCTTCTGGCAGGGGTGTATTATTGCTGTAACAAGTACCTACTATACACTAGTGTGCTTTAACAGGTTGCATGTAGACACTTAGTTGCTGGGCCTGGATTACATATCTTCTGGCAGAGGTACATTATTTCTGTAACACAATACATGTACATACTAGAGTGCTGTAGCATGTATACACTAGAGTGTTGTATATGGGTTAAATATTATCTGCCAGGGGTACATTATTATTGTATCAGGTGTGTGTGCTCTCTAGAGTTGATATCTTTCGGCATGGGAACATTATTGTAGCATGAACTAACTAAATTGGTTAAACAGGTAGCATGTATAAACTGGTATTCCGAAACAGGTAGTGTAAACACACTAGAGTGTTGTAACTTGTTGCATTTATGCACTAGAGTGCTGTAACTGGATTATATACCTACTGGCAGGAGTACAATTTTTCTGTATCAGGTAACATGTACACACTTAAATGCTTCAACAGGTTGTGTTAACATACTTGAGTGCAGTACTTGGATTTCGTATCTTCTGGCAATGGTACATTATTGTTTTAACAAGTAGAGTGTACACACTTGAGTGCTGTAACAGGTAGCATGTTGAAACTCAGGTAATGTAACTGGATCTTATATCATCTGGCAGGAGTACATTATTGCTGTGACAGATAGTGTGTACACACTAGAGTGCTGTAACTGGATCACATATCTTCTGGAAGGGGATCACTATTGTAGTGTGTACACACTTAACTGCTGAAACAGGTAGCATGTACACACTAGTATGCTATAACTGGTAGAGTGTACACACTGGAGTGCCTCAACAGGATGTGTGTACACACTAGAGTGCTGTTACTGGGTTTCAAACCTTCTGGCAAAAGTACATTATTGCTGGAACATGTAGCATGTACACACTAGAGTGATGAACAGGTTGCATGTACATGCTAGAATGAAGTAACTTGATTACATATCTTCTGGCAGGGGTACATTATTGCTGTAACAAGTAGCATGTACACACTAAAGTGGTGGAACATTGCAGAGGCTTTCACTTTGTCTTGGGAATGATAATCAATTGCTTCAAGTATAAAAGGCTTTATAAGGCTTTGTATATTACAGTGTCACCCCTATTCAAAGGGCTGGCCATGTTTGACTTATAAGACACTTTTTCCCAAAATCCCTTCTCTTTATTGCCGGGCACTTATATATAAGGGCCTACAGAAACCATTCATTTAACTAGCTGGGGACTCACCAACTGGCAATGTCATTTCTTACCCAGTGAGCTGGCTTCCAATAAGATCTGAACCTTCCCGCTTTCAAAGCTGACACCCTTACCACTAGGCCATTGAATACCAGGAATCTTAGACCTCATTAAGCAGAGCCTGAAATAATGCAGTTTTGGTAGGAGGCATAGACTAAGATCTGCCTGCACATATATGCAGTCTAATTTTAGTCTAAACCCCCTGCTTGTCCTTTTCAAGCCAGAGTTGTTTATGAAATTAATTTTTTAATGAAAAATTTACCTTTAATAGGAACTTCAAGTGCTTTCAGCACTTTGATTTTAATAAGATTCTTTAACCCATTCCCTAAAATTGGCCCATTTGGACCCCCCCCCCCCAAAAAAAAAAAGGAAAAGAATGTGTAGACACAGTTTCTATCCAGAAATTCTAAATATCTAAAATTTCATAAACTTGTCAAATTGTCCTCTTAAACTCCTTCCAATTAGGAACAGTCTAAAATTTGCCGACTTGCGATGGGTTAAGCAGTGATTCACCCTTGCATGTCGCAACCCCTGGTTTTATGCTCAAGGTTAGCTATTGTGATTGCTCTATGTCTGGCATCCTGTGTCGTCATGCCTTGTCATTGTGCATCTGTCAACATTTCTTTTAAACATCTTCTCCTCCCGAATTGGATAGTTAATCTTGATGATGTCCCATGGGTGAAGCTCTTCCAAGATTATTTAAGTAATTGAAATCCACCCTTACCTCTTGTTGCCATGCCAAGGCAGAAAATAAGGAAATCTTTAGAAATCTTCTCTGAAACCAGAAGTGTGAGAGCTTTGACATTTTGTATGCAGCACCTCCTAGAGGATATGTATCAAGTTTGTTGAAATGATACCTCTTGGGTCATATTTTGATTCCATCCATGCACAACCCATTTTACATGGGAATAAAGAAGGAAATCTTTGAAAATCTTCTCTGAAACCAGAAGCATGAGAGCTTTGACATTTTGTAAACAGCACAACCTGGAGGACATCTATCAAGTTTGTTGAAAGGACACCTCTTGGGTCATATTTGAATTCCACCATGGCACTCTGAAACAAGAAGACCGAAATATTTGGTATGGAGCACCTCCTAGGAGATAGCTAACAAGTTTGTTAAAATGATGCCCCTAGAGTCATATTTGGGCTCTGCTGAGGCACACCCCATTTTACAATAAACAAAGTAGGAAAACTTTCAAAATATTCATCTCTGAAATAAGAAAGCCTAGAGCATTGATATTTGGTATACAGCAACTAGTAGGGTACCTCTATCATTTTTGTTCATATGATGCCTCCCCGACGGCGGCACTCATCCTTTCCGACTATTTGTCTCCCACCAATGGGTCGATAATCATAGACCTATGTGGGATAGCAGCTGGGGGCTAGGAAAGGATGTGATGGCGGTACTGGTGTGAGAAATTCCAGGAATCCATTGTTAGGTGCTCCAGCCGCCGTGATATAACTGAAAGATTGTTAAAAGTGGCGTAAAACCCCATTCAAACAAACAAACATATGATGCCCCTTGGGTCATATTTGGGCTCTGTCCAGGCTCATCCTACTTTAACATAGAAACAATGAAGGAAAGCTTTAAAATCTTCTTCTCTAAAATCAGAAAGCCTAGAGTATTGATATTTGGTATCTAGAATTTTTAAGTGAATCTGTACACAGATTGTTCATGCAATGTCATTTTGGTTATATTTGGTCTCTGCCCAGCAATTTTAACATAGGAACAAAAAAGGAAAAATTCCCCTGTTTGATTTTAATTCAATATGTAGTTTGTAAACCAAAATCTTCCTTGTAATGTACTTGCTACTTTTCTGGCACAAAAATCCTGAATCTTTGTAGGAATGTCTTTTAGTTTCTTATTTCTTATACAAGACTTTGATACAAGATGACTTTTTGCCGAAATTAAGTCACCATTGCTCCGATTACTTCTGCAGTCATCAACTCAGGTGAGCGCTTTAGGGCCAGTTGCCCTCTTTTTCCATTATTCATGAAGGTTGTTTTCATAAAAATGAAATTTTATAAACATTACAATCTGAACATCATCTAGATAAATTTTGTAGAGCATAAATTTTGATCACTCACTACTGTCATATGTCCTATAACCCTTGAGCTGTCATTGTGATTTCGATAAAAGACTGGGCGTGTCTAGTGACGATTAAATAGTCTACACTATAAATAAGAATGTAATGTGAGATTTTCTTTCAAATTATTTCAGTGATTTATTTTCCTGAACATGCTAACATTTCATTCTTAATTCAAATGGCTATGTACAATTGCCGTTTCTTATTTGTTGATTTTTTAAGCAGGTAGGGGAATTATCGGTTGTCAAGCCCAATTCCCCTTTCTTGGTTCATTTTGCAAGATTGAAATTAGAGCATTAGTTTTTACTGAACCATGAAAATCCATGGAAAACATTCTGAAAGTTAATTGAAAAATCTTGAAATATTTCAAGTTCAGCCCTATTCCCACGCAAATGCTTCCTAAGAGCCTGTTTTGTGTCGACTTGGCATCCAAAATTGACAGCTTGCTACAGTCAATCAATAAACTGATTGACAAAGCAATTCATTTATTTAGACTGAAAGTTGTTAGTTAATTCTGACTTACATTTATGTATTTTTGTGATTTTGAGCAGTTGAAATGTGCATGTTTAACATCACAGATGATTCGATTGCTTGTAAACAAAAAACAGTTAAGTTACAACCTCAATGGCTATGTTTTTCTGACTACAGTAATTTAAGTCATTACCAGTCAATCACTCATTTTGCTGTGCTTAAGATAAGTAACTAAAGGAAATATTGAGGGAAAGAAGAAAATGCTGAAGACCAGCATTTTCTTCTTTTATCGCAATATTTTCTTTCCTAACTAAATGCAAAATTCAAAGATTTCACATTTAAAATGTCACCTGTAACTGCTTTCAATGTGGACCAATCCAGAACTTTGTCATTTGGTAAAGGGGTGCATGTTATAAACTTTAAAATGGCCACATCCATAGCACAATGGTAGCATGCAGGACTCCTAATCATGGGGGTCCTTGGTTTGATCCCCAGCTGCAGGGAATATCCTTTCCAACATTTGTCTCCCACCAATAGGTGGATAATTGTAAAATCAAGTGGGATGAGCAGCTGGAGGCTTAGAAAGGATGTTGTGGTGGTACTGGTGTAAGAAATACCAGGAATCCATGGTTAGGTGCCCAAGACTCGCAAAATGACTGAAATACTGTTATCCCATTCTGACGTAATGACGCTTTTTAACACCCCTCATTATAAAAGGTTTAGAAAAAAATGTGGAAAATGAAGAAATTGCTCATTAAAATCAATTTCTTCATTATCCACATTTTCTACCTCCAAAAGACAAAGATTTTAAATATTTCATCAACTGGAAATTGTCATCTGCAACTTCTTTGAATTTGGAGAAGTCAAAAATTTTATCATGTAATAACGGGTTAAAAGAGGTGTTCAATCAATATATCAGTAAACGTAAAAATAAAATTTACATGCTCATGTAAGTGTAGATGCAGCTTGGTGTTCATTCAACATATTATCAATGTTAACTCTTGTCATGCTGATCCCGGAATATTCCGGTTTTGGCAGGAGGTGTAGACCAAGATCAGCCTGCACATAAGTGCAGTCTGATCTTGGTCTACACCTTCTGCTTGTAGTTTTCCTGCTAGAGTTGTTTATGAAATTGATTTCTAAAAGAGATATTTATTTTTCAACGACAAATTCTATCAGTGCATTCAGCCCTTTGATTTTACAGCAATTCAGTTAGGTGATTTATACAGCATGACAAAGGTTAATCTAGATATGGCCTTGTTAAATAGATGAACATATACCCTAACAACAGGTGTGTTGCAATTAGGACAAGGTAGCTCCTAATGGATGACAACTCCCTTGAAGTGATATAGATCATTATAATTGATAACCTATTGACCTACCTGAATATTGTATTGTTTTAGATAATGGCAACTATCTTCAATATAAAGATGGTGAACATCGAATTATAATTTTACAGTAAATACCAAAACTACTGTCCTATTACAAATTTTAAAATTGCTCATTTTTACCAAATCATTAAGTTTCCACTGAGTTTTTCAATAGATTGACATTAACTATGGATTGTATCTATTGATCTTTTTGCCATAACCATTTAATTCCTTTTAGAGGCTGGAGGTTTAGACAAAAGATCAGCCTGCACATATGTGCAGTCTGATCTAAGTCTACACCTGTTTGTCCAATTCAAGCAAGTATTATTTATGAAATCAAATTGTAAAAAAATTCTGACTGACAACTATTGCTTCCAGTACTTCCAGCCCTTTGATTTGAATACACTCCTGAACAAGGATTTAATTCAGCATGACAAGGGTTAACTTGTTGACACTTTCTTGGAGTAATCTAGATTCCAATGAACACCTACTTTGAAAAGGGGCATAATTAATTGTAGCAATGGTGTATAATGATCTCCCTTTATCATGTACATTTTTAGCTCACCTGAGCACGTAGTGCTCAAGTGAGCTATTGTGATCACCTTTTGTCCGGCGTCCGTCCGTCATGCTTCGTCCGTCAACAATTTCTTTAAACGACATCTCCTCCCAAACCACTGGGCCAATTTGAACCAAATTTGGCAGAAATGTTGCTTAAGTGGTCCCCTTCAAAAAAAGCTAAAGAATTGAAATCCTTTAAAAACTCTGGTTGCCATGGCAACAAAAGTGAAATTTTAAAATAATCTTTAAAAATCTTCTCCTCCTGACCCAGAAGGCATAGAGCCT